>CM042693.1:219533636-220942987 GCA_023614405.1 Avena insularis
TATAACAAGCTCAAGATACCCGGACCGAACGGTGTCATCATCGTCTCCGGAAGCTTTACCAAGGCAAGGGACTGCGAGATCAATGAAGCAGCCGTTGCAGAAGCTGTCCTCTATAGTGAAGAATTCAAGGAGATCCAGAGCAAGGTCAATGACTCAGAGATGCCTGCGTCGAAGAAGCAGATCTCCGACTCCGCTCCTACGTTCAAGGCCGCCATCGAGACCAAGCCGGTGGAACTTGTGGTAGGCGATGCCTCCAAGACCGTCGCCATTGGGACGAACCTGGATCCCAAATAGGAAAGCGCGCTCGTCGAGTTCCTCCGTGAGAATAGGGACATCTTTGCCTGGTAACCTTCCGACATGAAAGGTGTACCTAGGGAACTTGCCGAGCACAGCTTAAACATAAATCCAAAATGTAAACCAGTGAAACAACCTCTACGACGCTTCGGAGATGAGAAGAGACGCGCCATTGGCAAAGAGATAGCTAGGTTACTTAAGGCTGGTTTTATCCGAGAAGTCCTTCACACCCGATAGGTGGCCAATCCTGTACTTGTCCCCAAAAAGGGAACTACTGAATTAAGAATGTGCGTTGATTACACCGGCTTGAACAAAGCATGTCCCAAAGATCCGTTTGCTTTGCCTCGCATTGACCAAGTCATTGACTCGACGGCTGGCTCGGAACTTTTGTGTTTTCTCGATGCATACTCAGGATACCACCAAATCAAAATGAGGAAGTCGGACCAATTGGCTACTTCGTTCACTACCCCTTACGGCACGTTTTGCTATGTCACGATGCCCTTTGGGCTGAAAAATGTAGGTGCTACCTACCAGCGGACAATGCAACGTTGCCTTCACGATCAAATTGGTCGGAACGTTCACGCCTATGTGGACGATATAGCGGTGATGTCTAAAAAATCAAACGACTTAATCTCCGACTTAAAAGAAACCTTTGATAATCTCCGGAAATACAACATGATGCTCAACCCTAAGAAGTGCGTCTTTGGGGTTCCAGCCGGCAAACTGTTGGGTTTCATCGTTTCAAATATGAATCGAGGTCAACCCGGAGAAAATCAAGGCCATCTTAAACATAAACCGTCTGACATGCCTAAAGGACATCCAACGACTAACAGGTTGTGTTGCAGCAGTTAGCCGGTTCGTCAGCCGACTTGGAGAGAAGGCTCTGCCGCTGTACAAGTTGCTGAAGAAGGCGGACAAATTCACATGGACGGACGAGGCAGATGCAGCATTGAAGCAGCTCAAGGAGATTCTTTCCTCAGCGCCCATCCTTGCAGCACCCGAGCCTGGCGAGCCCCTGTTAATTTACATGGCGGCAACCAACCGGGTTATCAGCATCATCGTCGTGGTAGAGCGGAAGGAACCAGGCTATGAGCACGGAGTGCAACGACCAGTTTACTATGTAAGCGAGGTCTTGACAGAGTCCAAGCAGTGTTACCCGCACTACCAAAAGATAGCTTATGGAGTATTCCTCGCTTCGCGGAAGCTGAGGCATTACTTTCAGGAGCACCCAATCACAGTAGTGAGCAAGACTCCACTGTCCGACATTATCAACAACAGCGACGCTACATGAAGGGTCGCGAAGTGGGGCATTGAACTTGCCGCCTTCGAGATCACCTACAAAAGACGCGACACTATCAAGTCACAAGCCTTGGCGGATTTTATTGCAGATTGGACGGAGATGCCGGATGCCACTCCATTGCCGGAACCAGAGTACTGGGTGATGCACTTTGATGGATCAAAGTTGCTCAATGGCTCGGGGGCTGGTGTATTGTTACAGTCACCAAAAGGAGACAAACTACACTACGTTCTGCAGATCCACTTCGAGGCTACAAACAACATGGCGGAGTATGAAGCACTCATTCACGGATTGCATGTAGCCAAAGATATTGGCATCAAGCGCATAGTTTGCTGTGGACATTCTGACTTGGTTGCCCAGTAGGTGGCTGGCACCTCGAATGCGCGGAACCCTATGATGGCGGCATATCACGACAAAGTGGACGAGATAGCCAAGAGCTTCTTGGGCTACGAAGTCAAGTATGTGCCTAGGGAGCAAAATGAGGCAGCTGATCTATTGTCTAAACTTGGATCAGGGCGCAAGAAAATTCCGCCAGGAGTTTTCCTAGAGCATCTACGCACACCATCCGTGAAGGGCGCCAACATCGACAACCCGGATAGAGCTGATTCGTTCGTCAACATGGTGACAAAGATCCCTCCGGCTTGGACTAAACCGTTCATGGAATATCTCGAACACGGAACTTTGCCTGACGACAAGGTCGAAAGACGACAGATAGTACGACGAGCAAAGGGTTATACCATAATCAATGGGAAACTCTACATAAGGAGCACTACTGGTGTATACCTAAAGTGTGTTTCCCAGCTAGAAGGTATGGAAATCCTACGCGAAATCCATCTCGGAGATTGCGGGCATCACGCAGCTCCTCGATCGTTGGTCGCGAAAGCCTTCCGGCAAGGATTCTACTGGCTGACCGCAAAGGCGGACGCCGACAAACTGGTGGAGACGTGCACAGGATGCCAGTATTATGCCCGATAACCACATGTTCCTGCTGAAGAATTGCGAACAATACCAATAACTTGGCCGTTTGCAGTCTGGGGGATAGACATGGTGGGGCCGTTGCAAACGGCACCATGTGGGTTTACGCATCTGCTTGTAGCAGTTGACAAATTCACCAAATGGATAGAAGCTAAACCCATTAGAAAGCTTGATGGGGCAACTGCCCTTAGATTTGTCCGGGATCTAGTGGTGAGATTTGGTCTCCCAGATAGCATCATCACCGACAATGGAAGCAACTTGTCACTCGGAGAAGTGGAGGCCTATTGCTGGGACAAAGGCATTCGACTTGACCTTGCATCTGTGGCACACCCACAATCCAATGGTCAAGTTGAGCGAGCCAATGGATTAATTCTGCAGGGAATCAAGCCACGTCTTGAGGCACCGCTACATAGAGCAGCTGGAGCCTGGGCGGAAGAATTGCCATCTGTCTTTGTGGAGTTCTTAACTACACCCAACAGATCCACCGGCTACACTCCCTATTTCATGGTATATGGAGCAGAAGCCATCCTACCTTCCGACATCCTGCACGATGCACCAAGAGTTGCCGCCTACGCCGAAGATGATGCTGAAGAATCCAGACGCCTAGATGTGGACCTTCTCGAGGAGGAGCGTGTTTTGGCATGCCAAAGATCCGCCATCTACCAGCAGAAGCTACGCAGCTACCATAGTCGCGCCAATCCGCATCGCTGCTTAAAGAGGGGGATTTGGTGCTCCGACTTAAGCAGAAGAAGTCACACAAATTATCCCCGCCATGGGAAGGACCGTTCATCATAAGCAAGGCGCTGCTCAATGGGTCTTACTACCTTGTCGACAATCGTGAACTCAAGGATAGGCCCAATAAGGATCATAAGCGTAAGCGACGTGACCCGGATGATGACTACCCGGAGCTTGATCGGCCATGGAACATAGCACAGCTACGTCCTTTCTACACTTAGTATTTTTTATCTAATCGTGTACCTCTTATATGATCAATGAAATAAAGCTCTTTGGTTCACTCATATCGCTGAGTCTTTTACCTCCTTTAGTGTTCATTTTTGGATCATATAAACCTTTATGCACAAGCCTTGCGATTGCACTTGTGAAAATTCCGCCTACGGGCGTTAGCTTAAGTTTCTGGTCTACACGTTCTTTGTTGTTTTTATGTGGATTCTGGAGTAGTGACTTTCGGCACTTATTGTCGGCGATTTTGTGCTCAGGTTTTTGATGGTGCCATTGGGTATCATCACCTAAGCGCATGGTTCCAACAACGAGTCTTCCGACTCACGAAAAGTCAAGCATAAGAACTAGAGTAATGGATAAGCCAGCACTTGCTTAAAAAATATATACATACTGGGCATTAATTCTTAAGTAGCAAGATATGACAACCACTATTTTCCACCTTAAGATTACATCACCAAGTTCTTAAGTTTTTTCAATGCACACTGTGCAGGGGACTTGGAGGCCGCATCATCACCAGCCGGAGATTCACCCTCAGCGTCGCCACTGTGAGGAGACTCGGAGGATTCAGGGTCTGCGTTGTCAATAAAGTTCCTGGGCACGAAGACATCGACGTCCACCAACTCGGCAACCCTGGTGTCATAACCCGTGAGTGATGACAGGATGGCGTGATCAATCTTCTTGCCGTCATCATCCACGTCGGGGATACCAGATGTCACCGTGTCGATGTCGGCACCTTCATAGTGCGCCTTCACCATGGACAACGCCATCCTTGCGCCAGCCCGTGCACATGAAGCTTTCCAGCTTGCGACACGCTCAGGGGCTCGGCGCAGAATCTCTGAGTACTTCACCACGGAGTCAGAGGCCTTGATATAAATTTGGAGGGGCTTGGCGATCTCCTTGGCTTGGGCGATGGCGGTGTTGATGAAGTTGCCGGCAAGAATCATGCATTCCTTGTCCGAAGGAGGCGAGCGGGTTAAACCCAGGGGCGCTGAAAATTCTGACAACGATTGCATGAGATCAAAAATTCAAAGTATCGAGACTACAAAACTACAAGGCGGAGACCACTTACTGAAGATGCCGACGCCTACCAGACGACGTCCGCCAAAGATTCCTTCTCTTGTTGGAGGAGCTTAAACGCCTCGCTATGGCGAAGGTTTTGCTCATCGGCAGCTTGCTTCTGATCCTTTAGGATCGCAAGCTCCTCCTTCAAGCGATTGATCTCAGCGGAGGCGGAGTCTTGCAGGGCTTTCATGGAATCCTCGTGCATTTTCAGCATTTCCTCCCTCTCCTTCTTAAGGATCTTGTTCTTGTTGTCCAGCTGCTGAATGTGCTTGGACTGCTCGACAATATCCTTGGCGTTGGCGACATGCTCTGCAAGTCGGAGAAAACAAAGTACACAGTGAGTACTCGAAGAAGGAAGGCACAAAAGTAAGACGGGAATGCGCAAAAAGAAAAACAGACTCTTGTTTTTGATGATCTATTCCTTCAAGATAGCGGTTTTACCCTTTTCATCTTCAAGGTCCGCGTGCATCTTCTTGTACTTATCATTGGCCATGCTCCTCCGAGCATTCTCGTTCTGTGGAAACAAATACAAAGTCAAGTCGTTGTTCAGTCTACTTGGAGCCCCTAGTCAGAGATTTTCCATCTAGGTGCTCGGGGGCTACAGCGAGAGTTTTTTAACTTAGCAATATGCTTAGCTTTTCTTTAAGCATATAGTCGGAGCTAATTCAGTTCTCAACTAGAATCTTGGGGGCTACAGTATAAAGTTTTAACTCGGAAAATGCTTAGCTTTTCTTTAAGTATCTAGTCGGAACTAATTCAGTTACAACTAGAGGCTTGGGGGCTACAACACTTAAAATTATGAACACTGTGTATGCTACTCTTAAAGCATCTAGTCGGAATAATTCATTCCATCTAAATGCTTGGGGGCTACAATGAGAGTTTTTCTAACTTAGTCACTCTTAGAGCATATAGATGCAAAACCAATGGTTTTTCGTCTACATCCTCGGGGGCTACAGTGGGATACTCATACGAAATGCAAAAGGTAAAGTAAAACTTACAAGTGCGATGATCTTGAGGTTTGTAGCACTCTCGGCCAGCAGCTTGCCAAAGGAAACACTGTTACTTCGCAAGATGTCTGCTTGACGGAGTAGCTCCTCAAGACCGCACGTCGGAGATGACGGCACTCCACCAGGAACCATAGTTGTGCTACCTGGCGTAAGCACCGGGAAGATAATCGTCGGCAATTCGAAGGGTTTCTGGGGAGTAGAGGCGCCGCCTTTGGCAGAAGTACCAACACCCACCACTGCCTTGCCGCTACCGATGGCATCCTTAGCCGGAGCTTCAGCCATTTGAAGAGCAGCGCTCTCCTGCGTCGCCTGCTCGCCGACAATTGTGAGTTCGGTAGAGGCGCCAGAATCCACTTCCATGGCGGAAGGGACTGGTGCCTCCTGCGCTTGGGAGCTTGTCGGAGCGGAGGAGGGCTTGACAGCAGGAGTAGCAGGGGCAATGGCGGGGGAAGAGTCACGATGCAGCATATCTTTAATATTTCTAGAAGCCCCAAGAGTCTTGGGGGACTTCTTGAGGCTGGTTGTGGCTTTCTTCCTGAAACGTGCAAAATGCGTAAGTACAGGAATAAGATAGATAAACAAGACAATGTCGGAGAATAAGAAGCTTACACTAGCGGGGGCGCTTTGGCAAACATCCCGGTGGCTTTCTTCTTTTCCGCCTCCAGGGCGACAGTACTCTTCTTGGAGGCTCCACCCTCCGTCTTCTTTTTCTTGCCTCCGTCGGCAGTGTCAGAGGTGGAGCTCTTCCGCTTTCGCACCAACGGGACATCATCGTCGGACACGATCGCGACTTCCTTCATCTTGGGATCATAGATTTGGGCAGCCAGGTTGCCCTCCTCTAGATCGCTAAGCTGTTAAGTGAGAAATCATTGTGTTAGACAAGATGGTATTAGCAAGACGGAAAAACTGGAGCAATGTCATACATGGAAAATAAATACCTACCTTTGGGCACTTTCCGTCTACGAACATGTTGTAGGTGAGGGTGAAGCCACGCTTCTTGTCCTTCACCTTGATGATGTCCTTGAGGCGGAACTTGATGGAGTCGCTCGATAAGTTGTCCTAGGAGATCCGGAGGGTATCCCTTCGGTCATCGGTGTACTCGTGCATAAGCTTCGTACGGTGCTGCAGAGGTTGGATCCGCCTGATGAACCAGCACATGGCTAGGTCCAAGCCGGTCAGACCCGTCTCTACAAACCATTCGATCCGCCTTATTGCGCGAGAAGCGTTGAGGTCGGAGGGAAGGGAGGCATGGGACCGCCATGTGGGGACTTCGGCGACGGCTCCGTCCACAAAGTCCGGGTACGATATTTCTTGGGCCGCCAAAGGAATGTCGGGGCCATAGAAGTACGTCCGCTGCCAATTTTTGCATGACTCGTGGCCGACGATGTCGGGGAACCACCGGCCATGACGGATCTTGAAGCTTATGGTGCCGCAGTTTCTAATCTCCTCCTTGCTGTGTCCGGCTTCACGTTTGACGGTGAAGAAGTACACAAACAAATCTAACCTAGGGCTAATCCCTAGGTAACCCTCACAAAGTGCCACGAAGTTGCTAAGCACTAGAATACTATTGGGGGAAAGGTTGTGGGGTTGGACCTTGAAGTGATTCAAGACGACGAGAAGAAGTGGAGATGGGCGAGAAACGCCGCGTACTAATTGCGCCTTGAGGTATACTTTCTCCGGCTTGGGGAGAAGGGTCACCTCGCCGGCCGCCTGGCCAGCGAGCCCCTCCGTCGCAGGGAGGTAACCCTCAGCGACCATCTCTTGGATGTCGCGGCCGGTGATGTCCAAGCCGCGCCAGTCGCCTTTGTGCGAGTCTGGCTCCTCTTCCAGGGGCTCCAGCGCCGCCAGGTTATGGTCGCCGCCGGTGGTTTCTATCACCGCCGATGCGGGGATGACCAGGCCCTCTGGGGGCATGACGACGGAGCTCGCCGGCTTCGCCGTGACTTCGCTCGACGCTACCATTGATGGGGATGAGCTGCTGCTAGCCATGGAGGAGGGAGAGGACACGACTGGTGCAGGCATGAGGCTAGGGTTTCTCGAGGTTTTCGCAGAGAGCTCGAGGAGGCGCGTGGATGGAGGAAGAAGACAATGACGCAGGAGAATGGGGTGAAAAAGTGGCAAGTGTCCCACGGTCGCTATTTATCTTATTCAGCTTCAAGATTCATGCAGATAATCGGATGGTGGCCGTGTAGACGACGTGTTCGTGAATGTGCGCGGTAATTTCGCCACGTCTCCAACCGTCTCCGCCAACGGTTCGTATCGCACGCGCAGGAAAATCGGGTATGATTACGTTCTCTGCATGTGTGAGTTACGAGGCGTCGCTGACCTATAGCCTACGTCGTCATAACTGACATGGTAGATGAGTCGTCCCATCGAAGATTCCGACATGGAAGGATTTAATACGACAATGGGAGCGTACGATGGAAGATTCAGCATTTCTCCGACTTACTCATAGAAGACAGAGAAAGCCTTTGCAGGGTTCTTTGGGAGGGCTACAAGATGTTGCTTGACGATTTGCCGTCATCCATCTAGACGGAGCATTCCCCGAGAAGAGGAAAGACGGCACAAGATTTCGGAATTCTCCGGGGGCTACTGTTGGGGATATGCTATATGGGTATCCCATAGCATGTCTCTTATCCGACTAACCCAGGTGGCCCATAGTCGGTAGCATGGCCTATGGCCTGCTGGGAGGCCCAGTTAGGTGGATCCAGAAGGGAGGCCCATGCCGGATAAAGGAAGGCTACGGTGGAGTCACCAGCGTACCCGGAGCCTTGGAGTGCAAGATACACAAGACTAGTAATAGACGGTGTAGAACTCTGTAACCTGTCCGGCTTGGACTTTTCCCTGTAACCCTAGGACCTGGCGACTATATAAGTTGGGCCTATGGGAGCCTTTAGGGCATAACCTAGTATCGTTTTACACACACCTTGCACAGCGAACCTAATCTCTGTAACTCGGCGTATTGCCATTATAGTGATTTATAGCAGGAGTAGGATTCCGCCACCGTTGTGGGATCTGAACCTGGGTAAGCTGTGTTACCTCGCACTGGCCAACCGTCCGCCTTACCCCACGTCTCTAAACACGCACTATGAGGACCCTCCATGGCGACTCGGCAATACCACGACAATGACAGCGACGATTAGATCCAGATCATCGCTTTTTGAATTTTGAAATATGTATCCGAGGCGCACAACACGTAGTGCACCACGGTTATCGTTTCATACGCATTGCGCACAACACATAGTGCGCCACGGTTATATTTTCATAAGCTGCGCCACGACTAACTTTTAGCCGTAGCGCGAGGATACTGGCGCACTGCTAGTGCGCCACGGATGGCCTTTTCAGGTGCGCCATGAATGGCCTTTTTCCTAGTAGTGTGTGGTGTAGCAAAAATATTTTGTTCCCTAAAAATGCGCTTGAATCTTGTTGTTTGAGTGAAATTTTTGTTTGTGGTTGCTTGCACATTGTTTGAGTGAATTATTGTGTGTGATTAGACTTCTTCCTCTAGAAATCTTTTGCCTATTCTAATCCCAAACGAACCCAAACAGATGACTTCACCAAGAGACTCCAACATCAAGAATGGTGACAACAACAACAACAACAACCAAGAGATGCACATGAGAGAACAACTACTAGCAAACCAAACCTAGTTGAATCAGATGACAACTCAGTTTTTAGCCAACAACAATGAGTTAGCCCCAACCATGCAATTTTTTTTGGAAATCCAATCCCAATTGTTGCAAGGGATGACCACTCAAATGATCAACATGAAAGACAACCTTTCCCAAGGATTTTGTGACAACAATGATGTCAAGGATGATATTATAGAAGGAACTCAAGCTTGCAATATTTGTGGAGACATGGATCGCACTTCCAAAGAGCATGAAGATCAATGCCCTAATTGCGAAGAGAAACATCCAACTAAACCATGCCCCACATCTCAAGTGACTTGTTTCCTATTTGAAGGAAATAATCATGTTCTTATTCAATGCCCCATATATCCTATAGTTCAACAAATGAAGCAAGATGGAATGTATCAAATGTTTGGAAACCTCCATAAGGTAACAACTTCTACCAAGAAGGATGAAGGCAAAGTCAGAACCATGCCTCATAAGGCCAAATCCAAGGTGACCACAAAGTGTTGCTACTCTTGTGAAGAAGGACATATCTCTCTAGTAACTGCCCCAAGAAGAGGGAAAGATTTCCCACCTTGGTGGTGAGATATGAAGAGCATGAACTAGAAGAACTCCTAGCTTTGGAGAGACACAAAAAGAAGAAGAAGGACATAAGCCAGTTGCAATGTTACAATTGCAAAGAGATGGGACACTATCCCAGTGATTGCCCAAAAAAGAAGAAGAACCAAGGAAATAAACAAGAGGCAATGATACCAATGGAAAATAAGGATATTATCCAAGTGATGTGTTTCAAATGCAAAGAGATAGGCCATTATGCAAACAAGTGCCCAGAGAAGATACATCAAGATCCCAAGTAAGCCAAGATGTAATTTAGTTGAAAACCTTTTTAAGGGTGGTAGTACCCTAGTTTCCTTGAGCCAACTTGTAACCTCTATCCTTTCCAGATCTCGGGACGAGATTTCTTTTAAGGGTGGTAGCCTGTCACATCCCAAAATTTTCCAAATTTTGAAATGTGAAAAATAAATAAACAAAATAAATAACTGTTGAAATTTAGGGTGAAAAGAAACTTTTTGGTTTCAAATGGAAACATCAAAACCCATCTTGAACAAACTTTGAATAAAAAGGAATCCAACAAATTCCAAATCAAGTGAAATGCATTCATCAATGAATGAACCTTAAAATTTAAACACTTGGAAAAGTTAAATCAAAATCCCAAAAACCCTGATGGAATAAAATAATTTCAAAGATCTCCCTAAGACTATGGATTTGATCCATATACAAATTTAGCAACAAGCATTTGTAAATGATCAAAATGATAAATAAAAATATTATAAAACCATAGAAATTGGTTTCATTCAATTTGGAGCCATGGATAAAATCATATCAATTTAATAAGATAAGGAAATTAAAATTCAAATCTAATAGAGCTTCTATCTAAAATCCATACGAAAATTATGACAAAATAATCCTAAAGGGATTTAAAAAGATAAACAAATATTAAATAAAAATAGACAAATGGGAATCACAAATTTTGGATCTATAAATAAAAAGATATGGATTCTATAAGATAAAGAAAGAAATAATAAAGAGGGGATATTTAAAAGCCAAATTAAATCTTGGCCAAATCCATAATCAAACAAAGATAATCCAAATCCAAATGAAATAAAGGCATAAATAATATTCATGACATTAACCAAATTCTATTCTATTTGAATAAGGACAAAATTCCTAATAGAAATGATTAATTAAATCATGGGAAAATAATAAAGTGGAATTTCCCAAGGTGGATATAAAAGTTATTTAATTAACTAGGACATAGGACGTAAACAGGAAAACGAAGGGCATTAGGAGTTCCGCAAACTCGCGGCAAACACGGTCGCATGAAGCAGAGGACAAGGGGCGCTCGGAATTTACCTAGATTGCTGGCCGGAGACGAACGATACCTCGGGTGCTTGCAGTCGTCAATGAGGACGGTGACCTGGGGTGGATTGGGACAAACAGAACACATGGTTAGACGCGCAAGGACCCGATGAACAAGTTCGTATGAACGAGAGGCATAGGGGAGCACGAAGCTCACCAGAATACTTTGCCGGAGTTGCTCAGTACTGCGGCGGTGCGAGCGGGAATTAGAGGAGCCTGGCGGCGCTTAGTACTGGCTAGGTGAGGGGAAATGGCCGTGAGGGGGTGGGGGTTAAGTAGCTGGAGCAGGGGCGGGGATCACGCGCTCATTCATCGCCAATTAATCAAAATCAATCGTGGCTGTCACTGCGGGAAGAAACGGCGGAGGAATAGGTCGCCGGCGGGATTTGGGGACGACGATGCTGACGGGGCAGCGGGTCCACTGGCAGTGAGAGGGAGGTGTGCGCGCGAGTGAGAAAGAGAGAGGAGAGGGGGAAACCCGGGTGGGCTTAGTGGGCCGTTGGGGCTTGCTAGGCTCAAAAGGCTGCTGCTGTTATTTTTTTCTCCTTTTCCCTTTTTCCTTTTCTGTTTTGATTTTCCAAATAGGATTTGAATGGCTATTTCAAATCTGTTTGAATTCAAATATTCACCAGACTTTTGTAGCATGGTTCTAGTGTTCAAATGTGTGTCAAACACATAAATTCACTCAAAAATTTTTTTGGATCCTAAAATAAAATAAAAACCATGCCCCATATATATAATAAAAGGGGTATAAATATGGTTCAAATAGGGTTTAAACTTTGAAATTTTTTATGCAAGATCAAAATGCCATGATGAAATGAATTCAATAACATGATTTTGCATTTGATGAAATTTGGGATGTTACATAGGGCTTCCCACCTCCCTTGGCCAGCGAGATTTTTAACTTGTGGCCCGAAAGTTGAAGCGCCAAGGAAACGCGGGGTCCGAGTTCGTCGGTATTAGATCACGATACCCAGAGTTGGCGTGCCAAATGCTCAAAGGGTCTTTTTCGGCACAAATTCAACAAACCATTTGAATACAGGAAAACTCGCTAATGCCTGTCAAATTGGGCCCCGCCTGTCAGTTTTGACCGTTAAGTCGCTGCCATCCTGGCTGCCATGTAGACTTGCAGTGCTGGCGCCCTTGTGTTCAAATGGTCTTTTTGACCCGTCCTTCTTCTTCCCCAAAGGGGTGATCTATGGTTACCGCCATGGCGCGGAGCTAGGAGGGAATTCCTTCAACAGCGATATCCAGCACCCGGCTGAACCTGATCGGTCTCGCCCTCCTCCTCCCAAACCGGAGCTCGACCCATGGCACAGCAGCACCCATGGCACGACATCGGGACGACATTTCGGTCCCGTTGTCCTCCTCCAAAATTTGAGCACGCCGTCACCGTGGTCGCACCCACACCAGCCAGGGCACCTTACTCTCCGAACCCCAAGGCCACATCCACTCTGTTTGGCACAATGCAAACAAGGTGAAATTCCATCCAGTTTTCTTATTGTGATTGTGGTAGAAAACATGTACCAATATGTTGTTTACTATAATTTCATTTGAAATTAGTAGCTCCATGATGAAGGAAAACAGAGAACCTAAATGGGATAACAATGAAGATCATAGTCTGTACTTTGCATTGCATCAACAAGGGCTCGTTGACGAAGCATGTTACCAAGAGAGTGGAGTTCATCAGCCATTGCCAAAAAATATGGGAACAGATACATGAGCGATTGAATTCAAATACACGAATAAAAGAGGATCATTTGACCTCCGGGAAAAGATGGCTCGTCTCTCTCCTCTCCCCTCTCTCACGTCGATGGCGAGTTTCTCTGGTGATCACCTTGCTTTGGTAGGGAGTTGGAGGGTCATAATCAGGGAAGTCGATGGTGGAATGATCAGCCTCTGTCGGCGGGGCTCGATCTCGCGGGATGGATCAGGACAGGTGTTGCTGCGAGATGACTCAAGGCAGATTTTGGCAATCTAGAGCTCGACCTCGGATATTTTGTTTGGGGCGTGATTGGTACACAAGGGTTGGCACGTTCTCGTGGGACCAGCGGTTGTGTCGCTGGGCCCACGTTCTCGCGGTGTCACCAGAGCACCGCCCTATGCGCATATGTGCCGGGTGATACGGCTGGGTGGTTCCAGGAGGTGTACGGGCGCTGACGGTGGGTCGTCGGTAGAGGAGGGCCACTTGCCAGTCGAGGGGAGGGGTACTAGTACACCGGAGCGTGTTTTCCAGTAAGTTCCCCCCACCTCCCATTTCCATTAACCCTAGGTCGAGGCTCGGTTCAACTTCGTCTCTCGAGAATCCTAGATTGCGTGAGGTGTGCAGAGAGGTTATCGTTCGGGGCTTTCCAGTTCTTCATCCTTCGTCGCTGCAAGCGGTTTCTCCGGTGAGGTGGAGTGGTGTGGGATCAAGTGATTGCATATCATTTGCTCAGGTTGTGGCGGCGGATTCCTTTATGGATCGTCGTTTTCATGGTGGGCGCGGATCCCCTTCTCGTCCTCTAGTCCGATTTGGTCCCTATGCGAACAGATCTGGATCTGGGTATGGACAGGGGCGACACCCTGTTGATCGCAGAATGGTGGAGGAGGATCCTAGGGGAGTGAGTGGATCCGGGAGCAGGAGCATCGCCTTGATGAAGCACTACGGCGGGATGTGAGGCGCAGGGAGGATATGTTGTGGAAGGCGGAGAGTGAAGCTAGGTTGGAAGACCAGCGTCGTGAGGCCATGGCATAGGATAGGGCTCTAGCAGAAGCGCGCCGTCGTGAGGCAGATCAGGCCCGTAATCGTGGCCGATGGAGTCATCGTCCTGAGATGCAGCAAGGTTCTGGATCTGATGCTACGACTTTTTCGTTTCCAGGCAGATCAGGTAATTCTGATGCAAATTCTAGAAGAGGTGAACCTGTTTTTGCTCGTACTATGGAGCAGCCTACCATTCCTAGGCCTGTGATGATTCCTTTCGTTCCTGTGAGTCACCCTGTTTCTGGTTTGAACACATCTGCATCTACTTCTGTTAATGTGCCTGTTGGGGGGAGTCGTCCTGTGAGTCTGTCACCGATTTTGACAGTTAATCATTCTGATGCTATGGCCACTACTCTGGTGGGGTCCTCTGTACCACCACCAGTAGTAAGTGTGCAGAGGCATGTGAATGTTGTTGGTGATTCTGGTGATTTGTAGTTGCTGGATGTGGTGCAGGATGAGCAAGTTTGTGAGAACTGTGGCAAAAACCATAGCATTTTGGTCTGTCAAGAGAAGAAGCCCTGGGAATAAGTTCCTCTCTTCTTTGGCAGTACTGATTTTGAGCAGGGTTTCCATTCTATTCCTGTTGTGGAATCTACTGTTCAGTCCATGGAGCAGTTACATTATGCTCATATAAGTGTGGTCAGGGGTGATGTCACTAGGAAGTACCTTGAGAAAGAATTTCAGATATGGGCTGATGCTTTGGGGTCTGGCTGGAGATTTAATGCCAGACCCATTAATGATGTGGAATTTCTGATGAGGTTTCCTTCAGCTAGGTCCATTGATGACTTCCATTTTGGGAAAGTGTTTATGAAGACGATTCCTGAAGATGTTATTCAGTTGTCTAAGTGGAATGGAGATTTGGAGCCAGTTGAGTGGTTGGAAGAGGCCTGGTTTAGGATTGTTGGTATCCTATGAAATATAGGGAGAAATCAACTGTTTTCTATGTTGCTTCTTTGGTGGGCAAACCTTTGGCCCTGGACAAGAACAGATTGAGGAATCTAGCTTATGTGAGGGTGAATATTTCTTGTCTAGATGTTACTCTGGTTCCTAATACCAGAAGGGGGATATGCAGGGGGATTTATGAATTCAAATAGACTAGAGAGATTTTTGCTCCTGATGCAGTGCCAACCATTCCTGTATTAGTGGGTGTTGATGGGCATGATGATGTTAATGTGCTTGATGGGAGGGATGAGGAGGAGGCTAGGAATAATAGGCCTAATGGTGATAATGAACAAGGGTCTGGGGCTGGTATAGGTTCTAGTGGGGTGAGTGGTGGTCGCCAACATACTGGCGGTGGTGCTGGTGGAGCTGGTTTGGATAAATGTAAAGGGGTGCTGGTGGAACAAGAAGATTCTGGTGATATATCTTTTGGAACTAGAATGGCTAATATCTGGGCCAGTTCTGGAAGTGGTGGTCATGCAAGGGGGATTGTCATCAGGGAGAATGTGGAGGGTGGTAATACTGGTCATGGTAATGTTATGGACAAATAGGTTGTTGTGGGCCCACAAGATGGGGTTCGTGAAGCTGATGTGGATAATGTTGGGTTAGGTTATGTTCACATGGAGGTCATCCAGAATTTGGCGCATCCTTTTGTTAATGAGGTCATTCCTCCTGATGCTTCTAGGCCTCAGAGCTTTGAAGATTTTATCAGAGGTTTGCTGAAGGACAGAGGCAATGATAAGTACTATGAGCTCAAGAAACAATATGGCCATTTGCTAGGTGATGAAGGGGGACAGGGGGAGGCTGATCAACAAAGGGGTGGTGATGTGTCTGCTGAGGAATCCTTTGGTTCATCTTCTGATAGTGGCAAAAAAAGGTAATGGTGAAGGCTCTGGGATGGGTGGTGGTCATGATATGGAGGTGGAGAGCCAAGATCAAGAGGTAGTGGCTGTTGGTTTGTCTCAACCTGATGTTGTCTCCAACCAAGAAAGTGTAGGTTCTCAATCTGAGAATGTGACTGGTGTGGATGAGCAAGCAGTAAGGATGAGCTCAAGGGTGGCTGCTCAGGGTGGGGCTGGGAGCATGGAAGAAAGGCATTTGGCTCAGCAATCTACTAGGGATCTGTCAGGTACCAACTTAACTTTTTATAATTCCTTTGCTGCCCTGGATGATGATTTTATTATGCATAGGTCTTTGGAGATGGGAGTTGATGCTACATCTATATCTTTAGAACATATTAATACCTTGAAAGATTTAGAAATTGCTAGACACAGTTTGCAGGATAGGAAACAGGTTGAGGCTATGGCAGAGGTTGATTTGAGTGAGAGAGTCCTGTTTCTTGATTGGAAGGAGGATAGTAATGATGAAGAGGAATTTACTCCTGTAATTTATAGAAAAAATGGAAAGAAGGAACTGGTTCTGGTGGGAAGAATAGAAAGTTAAAGGATACTACTGTGAAGGTCCACAACTATCACCCTATCAGTGGTGTTGTGACTGGAACAAGAGAGAGAAAAACTGTATTATGATAGGTGTTATTTTGAACATTAGAGGTGTGGGGAAGAAAGGTGCGAGTGCTTATTTGAATGATTTGTTAAGACATGAAAAAGTGGATTTCATTGGTTTGCAAGAAACTATCAAGAAGGATTATTCTTCTGATTTTTTTAGGAGGATTAATCCTATGAATCAATTCTCATGGAGTTAGTTGCCTTCTATGGGGAAATCTGGGGGCATTTTGGGGGGCCTACGTTCCTCCAAATTGACTCAGATGGATGTGTCTGTGGGCAGATTTCATGTTAAGATGAAGGTGTTTGATGTACAAAAACAGGTTCAGTGGCATTTGGTTGTAGTGTATGGGGCTGCTCAAGAGGAAAATAAGGAGGAGTTTTTGACAGAATTAGCTGATGTTTGTCAGGACCAGTCGATTCCTTTACTGGTGGGTGGTGATTTTAATGTGATTAGGTTTGTTTCTGAGAAAAATAAGGGTCATTCTTTGAACAAGTGGGGACATATGTTTAATTCTATTATTAATGCATATGGTTTGAGGGAAATTCAAATGTCTGGGGGACAGTTCACTTGGTCCAACAATCAGAAAAATCCTACTTTGGAGAAACTTGACAGGATACTAGTTTGCAAGGAATGGGGGAGGTTATTTCCTCTTACTACAATACACAAGTTGACTAGGGAGGTTTCTGATCATAGTACTTTGATTCTGGATAATATGGAAGGGCAGGAAAAAGGTGGCAAAGAGTTCAGGTTTGAGAAAGGTTGGTTACAGAATGATGAATTTTTACTTAGAGTGGAGAAGATCTAGAGAAAACCTGTCAGAGGTAAGAAAAAAGCCTTGATAGTTTGAAAAAAGCTAAAGAATGTCAAGAATGATCTGAAAGGGTGGGGTGCTCATATCAGGGGTTTGGAGAAAAAAAAAAGTTAGTGGAAGATCTTCAGGAATTGGAAAGTATAGAGGAGTTGATTTTAGTTAGTGCAGAACAGTTGAAAAGGAAAGCATCAGTTCAGAAAGAACTGTTTGAAGTGTATGAGAAAGAAGAGAGATTCTAGCAGTAAAGGTTGAGAGATAACTGGTTGTTGAAAGGGGATAATAACACTGAATATTTTCACAGGATTGCTAATGGGGTGAGGAGAAAGAAAATGATTTTTTTCTATGAAAGATGGGGAGAATGAGATTCAGGGAACTCATAATCTCTTGGTGCATGCTACCAATTATTATAAAACTTTGTTTGGTCCCGCTAGAGGCTTTTCTATTAGGCTTTCTGATGATAATTGGCAGGCTTGGGAGAAGCTTAATGATGAAGATAGGGAGAAGATGGGTGTACCTTTTACTGAGAAAGAGGTGAAGGAGGTTATTGACCAGATGGAGAAAAACAAAGTAGCTGGTCCTGATGGGATTCCTATTGAATTCTATCAGCACTGCTGGTTTATTATAAGGGAAGATGTTCTGGCTGTGTTTGATGACTTTTATGCACATAAAAATTATCTGAGGAGTATTAACTATGGGTTGATTACTCTTTTGCCCAAAGGTGATGATGCTGATAGAATTCAGAAGTATAGGCCCATTTGTCTGCTTCAGGTGCTATTTAAATTTTTTACCAAAACTCCGACAGTTAGGACAGAACCTGTGATGGGGAAGTTGATAGATACATGCCAGACTGCTTTTATCAAGGGGAAATTTATTGCTGATGTGGTTACTCTGTTGCATGAAATCCTGAAAGAATCAAAAGTTCAGAGGCAACAGGGTGTGATTCTGAAGATTGATTTTGAAAAGGCCTATGACAAGGTCAATTGGGACTTCCTGTTTTATTGTTGTAAACAGAAAGGCTTCAGTGAGGACTGGTTGGTTTGGTTGAAGAGTGCGGTCACTCAAGGTACTCTCAGTGTTAAGGTGAATGGGGAAGTTGGTCCTTATTTTGGCATCTTTAAAGGGGTTAGACAAGGGGATCCTTTTTCTCCCTTTTTGTTTAATCTGGCAGGGGAATGTTTGGCTAAGATGGTTGTTAATGCCCAAGCTAGTGGATTGTTTACAGGGATGGTTGATAATCTATTTGATGAAGGGATTGCTATTCTGCAATATGCAGATGACACTATCCTGTTCATTAAGGATGATGTTGAGGGGGCTAGAAATTTGAAGCTGTTGTTGTATTTGTTTGAATCCATGTCTGGTCTTAAAATTAACTTTGAGAAGAGTGAGGTGATGATGGTGTTGGATGATGAGGATAAGTTGTCCAATTATGCTGAGTTGTTTAATTGTCAGAAAGGTAGTTGGCCTATTAAATATTTGGGGCTGCCGGTTTGCAGTAGAAGATGCATAGTGGCTGAGATGGGCTTTATTGGGGATAGGCTGAAAAAGAAATTAGATGGCTGGATGGGTGGAGCTTTATCTCTGGGGGTTAGGCATGTTAAAATTACTGCTTATGTTTCCAGTATGGCTGTTTATCCCATGTTTATGTTCCTTTTGCACAAAACAAATGTGGAAGAGGTAGAAAAGCAGACCAGAGCCTTTTTTGGTATGGCAGTGTGGGCAAAAGAAAGTATCATCTGGTGAAGTGGAAATTTGTGTGTAGACCCAGGAAAAAAGGAGGCTTGGGGATCAAGAATATTAGATTGTTTAACATCTGCTTGCTTTGTAAGTGGTGGTGGCGGCTTGAGGCTGAGGAAGGTTCCTGGCAAGTTTTTGTGAGGAAAAAATATATGAAAAAGGGGGATCAGTGCTGTGAAACACAAACATAGTGATTCCCCTAGTTGGACTGATCTGCTGAAGATCAGGGATCTTTATCTGGCTGGCAAAAGAATGAAAGTAGGAAATGGGAAGCTGATTGATTTTTGGCATGATGCTTGGTGCTTAGATGTTCCTTTGAAAAGTAAGTTCCCTGATCTGTTTGATGTCTCTCAGAATCAATCGATTTCTGTTGCTGATATGGCTCAAAAAAGGTGGAGATGTTCTTTTAGAAGATGGCTAGATGCTGATGGGATGAATCATCATGAACAGTTAAAAAACTTGTTGAATGGGTTGAGTTTGAGTCAAGAAAAAGACAGACCTGTACGGCCATGGAATAAATCTGGCAGGTTTTCTGTCAAATCTATGTACTCTCATCTTTCAAATGTGGGGATTGACAAGAGTTTCAAGCATCCGTGGAAAGCAAAAATTCCTTTGAAGATTAAGATCTGGCTGTGGTTGATTTGGCACAATGCTATTCTCACTAAGGATAATACGAAAAAGATAAGATGGGAAGGGGATGTTACTTGTAGATTTTGTAGTGAAGGTGAAAACATTGGGCACCTGTTCTTCACCTGTGCTGCGGCTAGATATGTATGGGGGGTGGTTGCTAAATCTATCGGTGCTGGGAATATGCCTAGGTACTTTTCTCAATATTTTTGGTGGGCTCCTCAGTTTTTGGGAGTTAGCAGAAATGTGCAAATTACGGTGGTAGCAGCGATCTGTTGGGCTATCTGGAAGCTCAGGAATAGAGCTTATTTTGAAAAAAACTTATTAATTCCCCTATTGATTTGGTTATGTATGCATGTGTTTTCATTCGTTATTGGGCAGGTTTACATGGTGAGGAAGAACAGGAGATGTTGCATGCAGCGGCTGATGTCCTGCAACAGAATGCGCTGGCTGATGCTGCGGCTATGGATGTGGCTCCTGTTCCTTTCTTGGGACTGTCGGTGATCCTTGAAAACCGTGCCCATGAGGCCCCTGAGCTTGAGAGGGGACGGGAGAAAAGGACGAGGATATGATGTTGTCTGGAGAAAAATGAGTCTTTGAGCCCTTCCTGTCATTTTGGGATATTCCAGTTTCGCTTTCTTGTTTGAACTACTATTGCTAGCCAGCGGGCGGTGTTCTTGCGTCTCCAGCTTTCCCCTTATTTCTCCCTTTCAGTTGCGTGTGTTGGTTTGTAATATGGAGACTTATCTGCTTTGATCCCCTAGGTGGATCAAAAATCTGTGTGACAAAAAACCTTGTGTAGTGTGTTGTTCCGTTATCTGTTGATAATGGAACCTGATCCCTCTCTTTGGGGGATTGTATGAAAAAAAATACACGAGTAGAATCTAGATCCATGTCATCAATCATCAATAGGTGGCACATTATAGTGTTGCTAGCTGTTTGTATGAGCTATTCATTTTATATGATCGTGGCACCTTACTTTCCTGGATAGTAAACTTGAAACTGCAACCCCCGCATTTACTTGACAGGTGAAAGGGCATGTATGCCCCCATGTGTGGTTTTGGTAATTAATGACAATCTCTATGGACTAATGTGTAAATTGAGTTTCACTTATAGGTTTGTCCATTGGCATCGCTTGGGCCATGTGTTGGTATCAAGGTTGAATCATGAAGAAAGAAGGAGCTTGAAGGTCGATCAAGACAAGTGCAAAGAGTTGCATCAAGATGGATCAACCTCAAGAAGGGATGAAGAAGGGCAAGCTCAAGATGTGCCATCTCTAGAAGACCTCATGCTTGAAACTTGCCATCCTCGTGGTCATGGAGTGATGAAGACAAGTTCAAAGAAGAAGTTTCCCCATGGAGTATGGGGGAGCAATTTGCAAGTCCTCATCTTCATCAAGCAAGAGAAATCAAGAAAGGTGTTCCCACTTGAGAAGAACAAGACGGTCTACATCAAGTTCAAGTGGATTGCTCAAGGAAGAGGTATAATCTTGATAGGTCTTCCCTTTTGTCGGTCTCGTGTTGTTGGGAGACCGGGTTTAGGATAGATAGCCGTACTATCAAGAGGGGCTCTCAAGAAGGTGTCTCGATCAAATCGTTTAGAGAGAGCTCAAACCTTTGCATTCATAGCATCATCTTTCTTGGTTGTTATTTGGTTCTTTTCCATGAGAGGATCTAGAGATTGTGGTTATCATCATACCAATCTCTAGTTCATCAACTAAGGATTTTCCTTGCATACCTTATTGCATTCTTGATCGTGCGGGTTTTTCCGGCTCCACACCTTAGGAGATATCTCACATATATATATACTTGGTATTTTCTCCCTTGGTGGTATCCAATATTTCACATTTTGTTGGGTTCTACTTGGTTTTATCTTTCCAACAAAATTGGTTTCATCCCAATCGGAGTTTCCAAGCTCAACTTCTTGTGTTTTGGGTTTTGGAGGGTTTACTGGTTCATCGCTTCTAGAGAGGTCATACCTTTCTCAATTTGGTTTTATCCTTCCATGCTATACTATGAGTATTCTTTGCATAATCTTGTAGATCTTTATGTTCTCTTCAAAACGAGCCCAAGATCATAAAAAACGGAGTCCGGAATCAAAGTTATTGAAGTTTTTGTGCAATGTTGTCCTGCGTTTTTGCTTGAGCAGAAGTTCCGGCCAAAGTTTTGACCCATGTTCCGGTCAGGTTCAATAACTTGTGTTTTGATGCACCGGAAGTTCCGGTGGTGCGTGAATCTGGCCTAAACGGGCAGATTTCTCTTGCCCTTTTTAAGGCCCCCCTCTTCCCTATTGTTTCCCCAACTTTGGAGGCCATTTTTTCTAGCTCTTCCACTAACTCTCCTCCATTGTTGACCTTCAAAAGCTTGCCCTCTTCCCTTCTCCCTCCCATAATTCTTGCATCTCTTTGAGGGATTTGAGAGAGGAGATCTAGATCTACAATCCCACCAAATCAAATCCCTTCTTTGTGAAGGATTCATTGGGATCTAGATCTTGGAGAGTTTTGTGTTCTCCTATTGTGTTCTTCCTTCCTTATTCCCCTAATAGCTTTTGTGGCTTTGTTGGAATTTGGGAGTGAAGGAATTGCCCTTGCATTTGTTGCATAGGTTTGAGTTCTCCTCAGAGATTCGGCGAGTACAAGCTTGTGGGATTGTTACTCTTGGGTTCTTGGAACCCTAGACGGTTGTGTGGTTGGGTTGTTGTCTTTTTGTGGTCTTGTTGACCTTTTGTGGTCTTGTAGCCTTTTGTGGCTTTGTTGGCCTTTTGTGGCATTGTAGCCTTTTGTAGCTTTGTTGTTGGGAGCCTCCAATTGAGTTGTGGAGATATCCCCAATCTTGTACGGGTTCGGTGACCGCCCTCAAGAGTCCCATAATGGAGCGAGTGCCCGCCTTTTATGGTGCGCAGTCGGTAGAATAGGATGAGCCTTTTGTGGCGTCGGTGAGTTGCGTGCTTCCGCATCCGGGGTGAGGCCTTGTGTGGCGTTGGGTGAGCATCGAGCCACCACACCTCGAGGTGAGCCATTTGTGGCGTTCAGAGAGCATTGCGCCATCGCACCTCTCCAACAGAGATGTAGCTTCTTCGGAAGTGAACTTCGGGAAACAAATCTTCGTCTCCGCGTCCATCGGTTATCTCTCAACTAAGCCCTTTATTTATGCACTTTACTTTGTTATAGCCATCATGCTTGATGTATTTATATCTATCTATCACCTTGTTGCTTGTATTGCTTAGCATAGGTTGTTGGTGCACTTAGGTGAACCTAGTGGTTAGGTTTTATGCTCAATAAATTAAATGTTAATTTTATTCCACATTTATTTGAGCCTAAACCATCATAATTTTAAAAGTGTATTCACCCCCCCTTTAGGCGGCATCCTTTGGTCTTTCAATTGGTATCAGAGGAAGGTCTCTCGCTTATAGGCTTCACCGCCTCGAGAGTAAAGATGTCTCCTAGGTGTTTAGTGCACTCTCACACATTTACATTTGATGGCACTCATTATGATGTTTGGCGTTCTCGCATGCTTAGTAATTTCTAGGCCATTGACCCAAATATTGAGCGAATTCTAGATATGGGCTTCTTTCCTCCTAAGAATCCCCAAAATCTATCTTTGGAGGAGGAGACAAACTCTTATCTCGAAGCTTAAGCATCTAATATGCTTGTTAATGTTGTGAGCTTTGTAGTTCTTTCCTCAATCATGCCTTTCTGGAACGCTCATGATATATGGACCAAGCTTCAAGCAAAATATGATGTGTCCAAGCTTAATGAGGATGATTGTGTTCCCTCCACCTCCGGCCACGATGAGTTCTCATCTTCTTCCACTACACCAACATGTGAGTTGTCACAAGGTAATGATATGGTGAGTGGTGATAGAACTTGCAATGTAGATAGTGAGATTTCCATTCATGATCCTTTGTCTCTATCTCACTGCAATGTTGTATCTTTGGGCATGAACACGTGTAGGACCATATGTGATTTACATCCTAGTGTTGATTGCCCTTGCATATCATGTAGAAATGCCTTGAATATGTCTCATGATTATATGCTTGATTTGCCTTGTTGCCATGATAAATGTGCTTCTATTTCCTCTAGTACTTGTGTTGCTAACCATGTAGAGGAAATTGAAGAATGTGTGGGCCAAGGCAAGGTTGCGATTGGAGCTTCATGTGTTCCCCCATCATCACCTTCTCGCAATGTTCACTTGTGCCTCATGGCTAAGGGTTCAAAGGTAACCTCTCCTTTGGATCCTAATGTATCTCATGATGATGTGAATGTTGATCATATAGAAGTAGATGATGGTGTTGCTTCTTTACAAGAGAAGGGGGGCTAGTCCTTCGTAATCTTCATCCAAATAAAAATGCTTGCTCTACTTTCATTGATATATTAACCTATGCTATAGAAAGTAGGAAACTTATTTATGAGCATGAGGATACAATTGACAAAATGGGTAGTCTTGAGCGTGAGTATGCTAATGGCATTGCAAACCTAAATGAAGCCCTTGAAGAGGAACAAACCACTAATGAATATCTTGAGGATACCTTTGCTCTAGAGCTATCTAGAGTGAAGAAATCTCATGATAGAGATCTTGAGGTGGCATGTTCCCTTCAAATTAAAAATGATGAACTTGAAGTTGCTTATTCTAAACTCCTTGAGGATTTTTAGCACCTCAACAATGGCTATAGGGTCATCAAGGGTGAGCTCATAAAACTCACCGAGTCACATGAGCAACTTAAATCTTATTCTAAAGAGCTTTCCAAGTTGCCCTCACATCTTGCATTAAATGATGATTGTTATGCTACTAACTCTATTTCTTGTGAAGCATCTATCTTGAAGGAGAATGTTGAGATAAAGGCTAAACTTTCTTTGCTAACTAGCAACTATGGAAATTAGAAGAAAGTCATGCCAAGCTCTCAAGCTCGCATGAGGATCTTCTAGTCTCCCATGGTAGGCTAAGGTCAGCTCATGAGGCCATTGTGTCCAAGGTAACATCTAGTGGGCCTCATGTGGACATTAGAACTATATATACTCCAATTTTTATATTTCCATGTGCTAGTCCTTGTAATTCATCCTCTCAGGACCATGCTATATCTTGTGATGAATTGCATTCTTTGCCTTGTTGCTCTAACAATGTAGCATCTACCTCCTCTAGTATTATTGTTAACGCTAACCATGTAGAGGAAATCAAAGAGCTCAAGGCTCAAGTCACTTCTTTGAAGAATGACTTAAAAAGGTGTCATGAAGGGAAGACCACACTCAAGAACATGTTGAGTGTGCGACGACCCCCAAGTGACAAGACTAGGCTTGGATTCAACTCCAACATCAAGAACAAGCCCACTAACAAGTTGAAGCACAAGGGCAACAAGAAGAAGGGCCAAGGACAAGTGAAGAATCCGGCCAACATTGTGTGCTTCAAGTGCAAGGAAGAAGGGCATCATGTGAGGGATTGCCCATTGAAGAAGAAGCCTCTTAGTGGGAAGCAACGAGGGAAGCGGCCTCAAGCTCCTCCACAAGCTCAGGATGGGCCACTTCCCAAGAAGCCTCAAGCTCTTCTTCATGGTGCAACTCCTCCTAAGAAGAAAGATGGCAAGAGAAGAACTTGCTACATATGCCGTGATAAGGGGCACCTTTCTTCCTCATGCACCATGGGTAACTCCTCCTCCCATCCTATCTTGATTGACGATGCTTATTCACTTCATAAGGATGATGGTGGCAATGTGTTTGCCAAATTTGTTGGTGCTCAAAGTGGTGTCAAGAAAAGAACCATTTGGGTGGCCAAGCCTATTGTGACTAACTTCTTAGGAAACAACTTGGTTGGGGACAAACAAGCTAAAACTTGATCAATAGGTGTTTGTTGGAGGGCATTGGAGACTTGGATACCTTATGAAGAATTGAGGGTATTCATCATTTTCTTGTTTATTAAAGTCAAGTCATTTGGGCTATCTCGCTTCTATCATATATCCAATGTTCCTTCTTGCGGTAACTTGTGCTTAACTCCTTTCCATTGATGGTTACTTCCTCCCTTGTGCATGTATGTGTTGGTTTTGTACCTTGCATATGTTTTTACATGTTGTGCTTCCAACTTACTTATATTGATCTATGAATTATATTTGTGTATGTTGGTTGGCACACCATGTATTTGTGTTTCTTGGTTTGGAGCCTTTATTGTTTCTAGTTTGTATCCTAGTTGGCTCTTATGAGGGATTAATGGACTATTCTGTTTTGGGAGAGTGTCATGCTTGGGCATTCCACAATCCTAAAATGTGTGTACATGAGGAAAACCACTTAATAGTTATATTGTATGTTTATCTAGTCTCTATGTGGTATGTCTTTCTCATGATAAACTCATTTCCATAAACATCCATTAATACCTATATTTCTTTTTTTGCCTCTTGTTGAGATTTCTTGGTTTATCACATTATGGGGGAGTCATATGCTTTGTGCATATCATAAACCTAGAAAATGTGGACATTTTAGGTAGTGCCACTTAAAATTGATATTAAATTATCTAGCTCCTTTGTGGCACAATTACTCATACAAGTTCCAATTTGCTTGAATGTTTTTATTGCTCATATTTTGGATCTTTTTTGTGAGAGTGAGTCTTGGTATGTGTTTCCTCATATATGAAACTATAAATTCTCATGGGAACCATTTGCTTCAAGTTACTCTAATAACTAGTGATTGTGTGACTATTTGAAACTATCAAGAATCTCTTTCGAAGCATCAAGCTTAATTCTTAATTTTTGTCATATGCTTCTTTGTGTGAATGTGATCTTGGATATCCTTGCAAACTACCTCGGGAAAAGTATCCCCATTACTTTTTGTCCTTGGATAATTAGTATTTGATATATGGTAGAATTCATTGATCATATTCGTTTTGGCCTTTTCTTATTTACCTTATCTTTGGCCACGAAAATGTTTTCCTTCTTGCTCCCAAGCTTTCCGTGCCTCGTGTGGATCTTATTGTTTTATTGGTATCCCCGTGTGTTTTATTTAGTGTAGGTAGTAGTGATGACCTCATTTGTGGGCATTTTGCATTCAAAGGAAAAATTCTAAATAATGCTCTACTTATGGGGGATCTCTCCTATATTATATATAACATTTTTTTGCTTCTTGATTTGATCCATTTTTTTCTATTTAGTGCTTGGAAGCTCGACCTTCTGGTGTTGGTACTTTGTGTGCCATCATAAAAAGTGTGAAGAGTTTGTTTTGGTTGTTGGAACCTTACTCTCTTTGGGAGTTGGTTATATCTCATTCTTTGTCACTTTTTGTTCTTTTAGGATGAGATAAATCCTTAAGCATTGGTGTTTTTTCTATCTTTTATCTCTTTGGCTCTTGCTAGTTCATTTGTTGATCTTGTGTTCTTTCATGTGTTGATTTTGCTCTATGATACAACATGGACACCGTTTGTCGAATCACACTTTTGTGTGTGTCTTATTGGTTTTCTTGGTGTTTTTGCTCAATTGTATCTCATTTTGGTTCTTGAAAGTCTTATGCATGCATATTTACTTCATATATATTTTATGGCATGCTTGCTTTCTTTGATCCAATATATAAGGGAAACTCCACCAAATCCTAATGGGATAAGATGTGCATGAAATTCAATTTAATATCAATATGAACATGTTTGTGTGGAGGCTCTCCTATGTATTGTATTTGCACTAACTACTTTGGACCCAATTTGTTTGGGGACCATAGTGTAATTAATTGTGTTTTAGGTACATTGGGATATATATTGGGTGCTTGTATATTGAACAAGGAAGAACTGGCGTCTACATGTCAATTGGATGCAAGATAGAATGATCAACGAATTCATATCTTCTTCGTCTTACCACTTATATCTCGGTAACAAGTATCTCCCTCTAATGCATACATATCTTGTTCCCAACCTTTTGTAGGTTGCTTGTTGGCATGAATTTGTGTACTTGCATATGTTGGATTTCTTGCTTTTTCTTTGAAGAGATATCTATACTGAAAATGTGTCAAGTTGAGATGAGTGCACATCATGGGGACTATACAAAATCATACTCATGATTCACCAATCCCAAATATGTCAATCTAGAAATTTTGTTGCATATCATTTCCTCAATATCTCTCATGTGCAATAGGGAGTATTTTACAAAGTTGATTTCTATTTTGTGATACTTGTTGCTTTTCTCCATATATTCCTTCTATCCCTTCTTCCCTTGGTAATAGTAGTAATGTATAGAGTATGTGTTTGAAGCTCACCGATGTACAATAAGATATATTTGAGCCCTTGGGCATGCTTTCAAGCAAAACATCTTATTGGTATATTCTATGACTTCCGTTTTTCCTTTCATATTATTTCATGTGTATCTATTTTGTGTGTGCATGTTTATTTGTGGGCATTTTTCTTTGTGATATTTTCCACCTAGAAATTTATACACACAAGATAAGATCATTCTTTGGTTGTTTTTGCATTTCTTGGAAACCACCTCTTATTTATATTTGATTCTTTGGTGACTTCCAAATTTTTGAACTTTGAGTGCATTGTTAAATGAGTTTGGAGGAGTGAGGAGTCCATGGTTGTGCACGTTGTTTCCAAATACAATTACTTTAATTGGTTCACAATCTTTGGGTAGCTTCTATAATTCATTTAAGAGTGCACAATTTCATTCCTTCTCATTTCTTGTGGTTTAAATGCTTATGGGGGAGCGAGGATTCCATATTTGTGCATATCGTATTTAAATACAAGTATTATAAACTTTGCACAAAGTTTGGGGATCTTCTCTATTTTCATTTAAACATTTTTTGTTGTTGTTTCCATTTGATATCACTTGTTGGTTTTTCAATTGGTCCTTTTGGATCTTTTGGTTGCTCGCTTCATATGTTGAAGTTTATATCTTTTTTTTGCAATCTTTGGGTCTTCAATATAGTTTTACTTCCTCCCAAGTTCTCTTCATATGAACACATTTGGAGGAATTCTCACTATATTGGTCGTGTAGGACTTTTCACCCATTTCGGCAATCGATGCCAATGGGGGAGAAGTTTTGGAGGGCTTAAGGGAATTTGGCCTTTGCTTTGGGTGTGTTCTTAAGAATTTTCCTCTTATTCTATTGCATCTTTGTGGTTGCTTTGCATGTCGAATATATAGAGGAAACTCAACCAACGGTAATGGTTGGCAATCTATGCAATGAAATTCAAGTTCATCACACATGCATATATTCTGGGGGATTTTGCTCTATATGTTGTGGTTTTACCAACATCACGTACTTGTGTAGTATTTGATGTTGGGGCAACCGCTTTGGTCGTTATTTGTCTTATTTAAACCCTTGCTAAGGGATTTTCATCAATTACAAAAATGGGGGAGATTCAAAGGGCATGTATGCCCCCATCTGTGGTTTTGGTAATTAATGACAATCTCTATGGACTAATGTGTAAATTGAGTTTCACTTGTAGGTTTGTCCATTGGCATCGCTTGGTCCATGTTTTGGTCTCAAGGTTGAATCATGAAGAAAGAAGGAGCTTGAAGGTTGATCAAGACAAGTGCAAAGAGTTGCATCAAGATGGATCAACCTCAAGAAGGGATGAAGCAGGTCAAGCTCAAGATGCGACATCTCTAGAAGACCTCATGCTTGAAGCTTGCCATCCTCGTGATCATGGAGTGATGAAGACAAGTTCAAAGAAGAAGTTTTCCTATGGAGTATGGGGGAGCAATTTGCAAGTCGTCATCTTCATCAAGAAAGGTGTTCCCACTTGAGAAGAACAAGACGGTCTACATCAAGTTCAAGTGGATTGCTCAAGGCAACGGTATGATCTTGATAGGGCTTTCTCTTTTGCCGGTCTCGTGTTGTTGGGAGACCGGGTTTAGGATAGATAGTCGTACTATCAAGAGGGGCTCTCAAGCGGGTGTCTCAATCGCATCGTTCGGAGAGAGCTCAAACCTTTGCATTCATAGCATCATCTTTCTTGGTTGTGATTTGGTTATTTTCCATGATAGGATCTAGAGATTGTGGTTATCATCATAACAATCTCTAGTTCATCAAATAAGGATTTTCCTTACATATCTTATTGCATTCTTGATCGTGCGGGTTTTTCCGGCTCCACACCTTAGGAGATATCTCACATATATATACTTGATATTTTCTCCCTTGGTGGTATCCAATATTTCACATTTTGTTGGGTTCTACTTGGTTTTATCTTTCCAATAATTTTTTTTTCATCCCAATCGGTGTTTCCAAGCTCAACTTCTTGTGTTTTGGGTTTTGGAGGTTTTACCGGTTCATCGCTTCTAGATAGGTCATATATTTCTCAATTTGGTTTTATCCTTCCATAGTAGACTATGATGATTCTTTGCACAATCTTGTAGAGCTTTTTGTTCTCTTCAAAACGAGCCCGATAACATCAAAAACGGAGTCCGGAATCAAAAGTTATTGAAGTTTTCTTCCAATGATGTCCTGCGTTTTTGCTTGAGCGGAAGTTCCAGCCTAAGTTCCGACCCAAGTTCCAGTTAGGTTCAGTAACTTGTGTTTTGATGAACCACAAGTACAGGGGGTGTATCGTAGTACTTTCGATAAATAGGAGTATCGATCCCAATGAGGAGCAGAAGGTATTGACTAGTGGTATGAAGCAGGAAATCTGTGTAAATACTTAGCAAACAGATCTTTGGGGTTTTTATGATAAAGCTAAGAAATAAAGTGCAAGTAAGTAAAACAGCAAACAATCGCAGCAAGGGTCCCAATCCTTTCTTAACAAAGGACAAGCCGGTGTAAATACTAATGAGGACCAAACGTTCTCGAGGACACATGGGAATATTGTCAAGTGCTTTCGCTTCATATAGTTGAGTATTCTTCTTTGGTTTTATAAGTGTTGTGTGGGTGAACCTATGCTAATGTACCGACCTTACTTGGAATAATACATACTTGTAATTAAACCCCTTGCAAGCATCCGCAACTACAAGAAAGCAATTAAGGTATAAACCTAACCACAGCCTTAAACTCTGAGATCCTGCACTCCCTTGTGCAATGGTTTCCTAACGGGGGTTCAGGTTTCTGTCACTCCAGCAACCCCACAATTAATAGCCAAATACACAATGCATTTCCCTAGGCCCATAAATGGTGAAGTATCATGTATTCCACGTTCACATGACACCACTAGAAGAATAGCACCACAACTTAAATACTAAACCATTGAATAATATCTCAACACAAATCGACTACTAACAACATGACTTCTCCCATGTCCTCAAGAACTAAACGAACTACTCACGAGACATCATATGGACCAAGATAAAAGATGATATGGTGATGAATAAGAATCTGAATATAAACAATAATCCAATGGTTCCAGTCACAAGCATCAACTACAATAGTAATCAACACCGGGAAAGTTTCCCCTAAGAACTATGCAAGATTCAACACAATTGTTACAGCGGGATGGGGTGGTGATGATGGTGCTGGTGGAGATGATGGTGTGGATGATGATGATGATCCTGATGAAGTCTAGCTTGACGATGGTGTTGATGGCGATGATCTCCCCTCTCCGGGAAGGAATTTTCCTAGACAAAATCTGTCTGCCGGAGAGCTCTTTCTCTCTCGGTGTTTTCTGCGCCGCAGAGGTGGCAGAATCTTTCTATGGTCGCTCCCCCGTGTATAAGGGTTTCGAGGAGAAGATATAGGCGAGAGGGTGGAGCCAGAGGTGGGCCATGTGGGCCACACCCTGTAGCGCGCCTAGGGGTGGCCGCGCACTGGGTGGGCCCCCTGTGGCCCATCTCCGCCTCCCTTTCTGGCATTTTGCGTCTTCTGGGAAAATAGGATTTTCCTTAGTTTTTCTGGTATTTTTCCGATCTTTGCAAAATTGCATCAAAACACTGCTTTTTCCATCAGAATCCTGACTCCGGCAGTTCATCCTCCAAGAATCATCCAACATGCAAAAACAGATGAAAAGACATAAGTAAAACCTCTTAATATGAAATATATCAATGAATAGAGGCAAATTATGATATAGAATGGTGATGAAAATTGGAAGTATCATAGCCTTTTGTGTCTTTGTTGTTGGGAGCCTCCAATTGAGTTGTGGAGTTAGCCCCAATATTGTACGGGTTCGGTGACTGACCTCAAGAGTCCCATAGTGGAGCGAGTGCCCGCCTTTTGTGGAGCGCACTCGGGAGAATAGGGTGATCCTTTTGTGGTGTTAGTGAGTTGCGTGCTTCCGCATCCGGGGTAAGGCCTTGTGTAGCATTGGGTGAGCATCGAGCCACCACACCTCGAGGCGAGCCATTTGTGGCATTCGGAGAGCATTGCGCCATCGCACCTCTCCAACAGAGATGTAGCTTATTTGGAAGTGAACTTGGAATCAAATCTTCGCTCTCGCCCATCTCATATCTCCTGAACCGAGCCCTTTATTTATGCACTTTAATTTGTGATAGCCATCTTGCTTGAAGTATTTATATCTTTCTATCACCTTGTTGCTTGTATTTCTTATCATAGGTTGTTGGTGCACTTAGGTGAACATAGTGGTTAGGTTTTCTGCTCAATAAATTAAATGTTAGTTTTATTCCGCATTTATTTTAGCCTAAACCGTAATAATTTTAAAAGACTATTCACCCCCTCTAGGCAGCGTCCTTTGGTCTTTCAACAGGAACCAAACCGACGAGAGAGATTGCATGCGGGATCGTTGGCAGTTGGGCTTGCGGTTTCTGTGTGCATGCGGTCGTATCGTTTCCACACGCTTCCCTTGGCATTCCCAGGCCTTCTTTAATAAATTTCTCTCTCTGGAACCGCTTCCTATGCCATTCGATAGGACAGAGACCACATGAACACCATCATCCATGACCGACAACAAGAAGCAGGATTCGTCGTGGGCTGATCTCCTTGAGGGATTCATGCAGGAGATAGGTGACATCTTCCTGTCGATGCACGACTTCGATTACTATGCCGCCTTCCGTGCAGTCTGCAGCGCCTGGCGCGGCTTCAGGGAGGAGCGCTTTATACCATCCAACTGGATTGTTCTAGAGCACCAGTTATCAATGGAGTATCGGGTAGACGACAACGACTAGTAAGCATCTTGAGGTGATTAAGGTCAAAGTGAACAAGTATGGAGTATATGATTGACGAAATATAAGTTGGCAATCTCATGTCCCTTGAGTACGAGGGCCGCTCCTCATGCTACTCAACTTTAGTTACCGGTAAGTTCTTGTCATAGTAAGTACATGTGTATCATAAAGAACCGCCAACAGGGTACCCCTTGCACATAATACAAGAACTATCCCATAATCAAAATGATAAGGCAAGCAGACAGTGAGCATCTTAGCGATCTTTTTATTTGCTATTTGCATAGGTTTTTATTGAGGATGCTTCACAAATTTCTAACTATGGTTATGCTGCAAGTTTCCACCATGATTAGGCATGTCTTAGGCTAGCGCCCAGGAATTTCTCTAACACACATATATAACTCCATGGACTTACAAGCTCCCCTTTTATTTCACACCGACGACATCCACAAACAAAAGAGCATGATATCAACTGGATATGTATCCATAAGTGTTGAAAGCGTTCCCCGTCACAAGACATTTCTGCTAATTCCAATGTATAGATGCAAGCATATACAACTTTGATTACCCAATTGTTCAAGTTTATTAGGGGCAAGAAAATAAGGTGTGCCATCAAGTTCATGAGAGCTTTACTAACTAGTTTTCACATAACAAAATAATTTTATATTCGAAAGATAGATGAAGCTTGAGAATTTACTTGGAATAGCAATAATGCTAATAGGTAGATATGGTGGACACAAATGGCACAAGTTCTGGTTTAAGGGATTGGATGCATGAGAAGTATGCCTTGTCAAAACAGGTTTTTGGCTAGCAAGGCTGGGTAGCAAGCAAAAGAGTTGAAAAACAAGCAAACATACAAGTAATAAAGCCAAACATGCAATCTTCCTTGAATACACAAAAGATCATAGCTTATGAGCCAATCAAGAAAGAAAATAAATGATACAAACTAACTGTAATCTTTTTATTTTTTCCTTTCAAACCTCAAAAAGTGTTGCTACTGACCAGAGCTCGGTTTGCCAAAACCAATTTAGATCTATTTGATGCTCCCAAAGTGATGCCAATACTGATCAACAATATAAATCATATAATAGAGATTGCGAACTAAAATAATAAGTGCAAAAGGTAAAAGATGAAACTTCTCATTAATATTCCATAAAGGCACTCACACCAAGGAAGACATAGATAACCAACTAAATGAGAGATACTTCCCCAATGCAAACCAGCCTATAAGATAACTTCTCTACCCAAGATATGAATCTACTAAAAAGGTAAAAAGATAAAAGATAATGATGTGATATCGCGACACTCCCCCAAGCTTGGAACCAGCCAAGGGGATGCCAAACCTAATGACGAATTACTCCTTCAGTGGTGGTGGTGTTCTCTTGATAAGCTCTTCAATAAGTTCCCTCAAATCCTCAATCTTGAAGGTTAGAGTAAAAATCAACTCTGAATTATGCTCAATGTGGTTCATGATTATCTCGGACCGAGAATCCCAGTCCTTGTTATTCCTTCCCCACTATTCCATTTTAGTGTGTTCCTTCCCTGCATGGTTAGAACGAGGCAGATCCCAAACAGAGGGCAAATTCCCTTTGGGCACCTTTGGGTATTATTTCTCTATTATGAGAGTATGGAAGGGGTTCTTGGTGCGTGAAGGAAGTGACCGTGGAGCGAGGATATGACGCGGAGTCCTCCCTCCCGTAGACATCCGTGTTGTCCTCCTAAGCTTGGTAGGGTTTGCCACCACTCCAATGCTTGCAACGGTAGCGCGGGTGTCTGGATGCTCATCCTCCTCCACATCTTCTTCATCCCCAACCAAGATCTCCTCCTCCTTGGGGTTTTGAGGATCATCTTCCACGAGCTTCTTGCCTTTGTCATTGGCAGAGACCATGGTGCTCTAAACTTGAGAAGATTTCCTGACAGAAATAGATCGAAATGAAGACACGGCGAGAACACGATATACGAACCTCGAGGGATCCGGGGGGGTTATATATTATGAAGTTTTAATGCATAAGGAAGGTACTGTGTGAAAACAAGGCGGAGATGGACTCCAGGAGGCTCACACCCCCTCTAGGCGCGGCCAGCTGGGACCCGCACCTAGGGTGGGTGTGGCCCCTCTGGCCCCCGTTTCCTCCTCTGTTTCGTCTCGTAACCTTCCGTATGTAATAAAAACATAAAAATAAATAAAAAGATTAGGCTTTCACGAACTTTCTGTTTTCACCACTTGTTACCTATTCAAAGACAGACTCTGCAAATTCCTTTTGTCCTTCTCCTAGAAATTCCTTTTCTTACAAGGACTTACACAAACCTCATTGGCAACATTAGTGTATGCAAAAACAATAAACCTTTAGGTTCAACTTCAACTGAAATCCATCAAAACAAAAGCTACTGTAGCAAATAATTTCCAAAAGACCAAAGAGAATCTGAAAGGGGGTCAATATAAGAGGCAAATACAAATGAAGGCAGAAATCTGTCTCAACAGACCAGCAGGTAAAGATTTATTTTTTCAAAAAACTTCTATTGCTGAAATAAAAAAGCGAAAAACTAATGAAAGTTGGATAAAAACTTAGGGAACAAGCACAAAAAAATGCAGCTCCATCCGTTGTACTGAGATCCTTCACGAACTTTAACAATGCAACACAAAAATCTGTCTTAGGACAACCACTTTTTACAACTCCTCTACTTCTCAAAAGTAGTTAATCTTTACACAAAAACCAAAACAAAAAGGATAAGGAGAGGTTACTACCGAGGTAATAAATTCCAAGACTCGACAAAACTATTGGGTTATCTCTCAAGAAGTACTTTTCTTTAATGCCTTTAAGGTAGGCTTTATAATTTCAAAGATGCTCACATAGGAGATATATATTTGAAGTGAAAGAGAGCATCAAGAAGAAAATATACAACACATTTGAGTGTAACCCACTTCCTATGCAAAGGGGTCTCATGAGCAAACAAATTATTGAAACAAAAATCCACTAATATAGGAAGACAAAACAAATGCAACTTCAAAGCTTTCAACATAAAACGGGGAAACTTAATATTATTAAGATGCATAAAACCATGTTTCCGTCTCTCATAATAACTTTCAGTAGAACTTTGACTAAAGTTGACAATATAAATATCAGAAGAAAAAACTTTATCATCCTAATGAGCATACTTACAATCATCAAAAAGAGGTGCAAGGTCATATACTGGATCAATAGAAGCAAGTTATTCAACCCTGAAATCTTCATTAGGCAAGCTATTTTCATAAGGAGCTTTAGAAAATTTGGAAAAGTTAAACTCATAAGAATCTCCATCAAAATTAGTTAAAACTTTCTCCTTTTTACAATCTATAATAGCTCCACAAGTGTTCAAGAAAGGTCTACCAAAGATGATAGGAGATTTTTTACTAGATGTTGACCCAAGCACTAGAAAGTCAGTAGGGCACTTGATCTTACCGCAAAGGACTTTCACATATCTTACAATACCAATAAGGAAAATAGTTTCCTTATTAGCAAGGTGAATAACCACATCAATGTCCTCAAGATCACAAGGACAAATTTCATGCATAATTTCCCTGTAAAGCTCATAAGGAATAGCACTAGAACTAGCACCAATATCACATAAACCATACTAGCAATGATCACCAATTTTAACAGAAAGCACAGTGACACTAGATTTTCTAGATTTACTAGGATGATAGATAATATTAGAAGCGTCTTCACAAAAGACAATGTGTTCATCCTCTATATTTCTAGTGACAGGATCTTTCACAATAGCTACCACATGTTCATTGTTTATTTGCTCATCAGGTTCCACAACTTTCTTTGTACCTTTGATATTCACACTAATTATCATAGAATACTCCTTTACCTTAGCTGGGAAAGGTGTTTTCTCAACATAAGGTTCAGGAAAAATATGATCAATAGTATAAACTTCAGTGTTTCTAGTGGAACATGACTAACAACTTCTTTATAAGGTGCATGGTACTTATTCCACATCTTTTTGGGAGTTTCTATGTAAGAGGCAAAGGCCTTAAAACAATTGGCAATACTTTGAGAATCAAGAGCATACTCAGTACTAATATCATGGAAATCATCAGTTCCCATAAAAGATTTAATTCATTCATAATCATAGTTTATACCCGACTTTCTTCCTTTGTCATTCTCCCATGCTTCAGTGTTCTCTTGAATACGGTCTAGGAGATCCCATTTTGCTTCTTCCTTCATACGTGTGAATGATCCAGCACAAGAAGCATCTAGTAAATCTTTATCATGAAGAGAAAGCCCTGCATAAAAGTTATTGATAATAATATTGTTAGGGAGTTCATGAATAGGACATTTAAGCATTACAAACTTCAATCTCCCCCAAGCTTGAGCTGTACTCTCACCATCACAAGGACAAAATATATATATCAGATTCCTATCCTTATGAATCTCACTGGGTGGATAGAATTTGGAATAAAAGAGAGGTACTATTTCCTTCCATTCCATGGATTGTCCATTCTTCAGCAGCTTATACCATTTGTCAGCTGTTCCTTTTAATGATATAGAGAGTAACTTCTTCACCTATTCAGTTGATACCTACACACTTAAACGACCCGCACAATTCATGGATAAAAAGCAAACGATCACCAGGATGGACATTTCCATCCCCTAAATATTAATTATTCATAACATGATCAACAATACTTGTAGGTATCTTAAAAGGATCTATCTCAACAGGTGGTGGTTCATCTACTACCCTAATAGTGGTAGTAGTTTTCCCAAACAGAAAACCAAGTGGGTTATCCATATTGGAAACAAAGTAACAAACAGAAATAAAAAGAAATACTCATAGTAGAAGTTTCCTTTACCAGTTCCACTCTTCAATAGCGCTTCACTCCCTGGTAACGACGCCAGAAAATAGTCTTGATGTCCCACAAGTATAGGGGGTGTATCGTAGTACTTTCGATAAATAGGAGTGTCGATCCCAACGAGGAGCAGAAGGTGTTGACTAGTGGTATGGAGCAGGAACTCTGTGTAAATACTTAGCAAACGTATTTTTTGGGGTTTTCTAATAAAGCAACAAAACAAAGTGAAAGTAATAAGGACAACGAACAAGCTCAGCAAATGGCCCAATCCTTTCTTAGAAAAGGACAAGCCGGTGGAAATACTTATAAGGACCAAACGTTCTCGAGGACACATGGGAATATTGTCAAGTGCTTTCGCTTCATATAGTTGAGTAGTCTTCTTTGGTTTTATAAGTGTTGTGTGGGTGAACCTATGCTAATGTACCGACCTTACTTGGAATAATACATACTTGTAATTAAACCCCTTGCAAGCATCCGCAACTACAAGAAAGCAATTAAGGTATAAACCTAACCACAGCCTTAAACTCTGAGATCCTGCACTCCCTTGTGCAATGGTTTCCTAACGGGGGTTCAGGTTTCTGTCACTCCAGCAACCCCACAATTAGTAGCCAAATACACAATGCATTTCCCTAGGCCCATAAATGGTGAAGTATCATTTATTCCACGTTCACATGACACCACTAGAAGAATAGCACCACAACTTAAATACTAAACCATTGAATAATATCTCAACACAAATCCACTACTAACAACATGACTTCTCCCATGTCCTCAAGAACTAAACGAACTACTCACGAGACATCATATGGACCAAGATCAAAGATGATATGGTGATGAATAACAATCTGAATATAAACAATAATCCAATGGTTCCAGTCACAAGCATCAACTACAATAGTAATCAACACCGGGAAAGTTTCCCCTAAGAACTATGCAAGATTCAACACAATTGTTACATCGGGATGGGGTGGTGATGATGGTGTGGATGATGATGATGATGATCCTGATGAATTCTAGCTTGATGATGGTGTTGATGGCGACGATCTCCCCTCTCTGGGAAGGAATTTTCCTAGCAAAAATCTGTCTGCCGGAGAGCTCTTTCTCTCTCGGTGTTTTCTGCGCCGCAGAGGTGGCAGAATCTTTCTATGGTCGCTCCCCCGTGTATAAGGGTTTCGAGGAGAAGATATAGGCGAGAGGGTGGAGCCAGAGGTGGGCCATGTGGGCCACACCCCCTGTAGGCGCGGCCTAGGGGTGGCCCGCGCCTGGGGGGTGGGCCCCCTGTGGCCCATCTCCGCCTCCCCTTCTGGCATTTTTCGTCTTCTGGGAAAATAGGATTTTCCTTAGTTTTTCTGGTATTTTTATGATCTTTGCAAAATTGCATCAAAACACTGCTTTTTCCATCAGAATCCTGACTCCGGCAGTTCATCCTCCAAGAATCATCCAACATGCAAAAACAGATGAAAAGACATAAGTAAAACCTCTTAATATGAAATATATCAATGAATAGAGGCAAATTATGATATAGAATGGTGATGAAAATTGGAAGTATCATAGCCTTTTGTGTCTTTGTTGTTGGGAGCCTCCAATTGAGTTGTGGAGTTAGCCCCAATATTGTACGGTTTCGGTGACTGACCTCAAGAGTCCCATAGTGGAGCGAGTGCCCGCCTTTTGTGGAGCGCACTCGGGAGAATAGGGTGAGCCTTTTGTGGTGTTAGTGAGTTGCGTGCTTCCGCATCCGGGGTAAGGCCTTGTGTAGCATTGGGTGAGCATCGAGCCACCACACCTCGAGGCGAGCCATTTGTGGCATTCGAAGAGCATTGCGCCATCGCACCTCTCCAACAGAGATGTAGCTTATTTGGAAGTGAACTTCGGGAATCAAATCTTTGTCTCCGCGTCCATCGGTTATCTCTGAACCGAGCCCTTTCATTTATGCATTTTAATTTGTGATAGCCATCTTGCTTGAAGTATTTATATCTTTCTATCACCTTGTTTCTTGTATTTCTTATCATAGGTTGTTGGTGCACTTAGGTGAACATAGTGGTTAGGTTTTCTGCTCAATAAATTAAAGGTTAGTTTTATTCCGCATTTATTTGAGCCTAAACCGTAATAATTTTAAAAGACTATTCACCCCCTCTAGGCGGCGTCCTTTGGTCTTTCAACAGGAACCGAACCGACGAGAGAGATTGCATGCGGAATCGTTGGCAGTTGGGCTTGCGGTTTCTGTGTGCATGCGGTCGTATCGTTTCCACACGCTTCCCTTGGCATTCCCAGGCCTTCTTTAATAAATGTCTCTCTCTGGAACCACTTCCTATGCCATTTGATAGGACAGAGACCACTTGAACACCATCATCCATGACCGACAACAAGCAGCAGGATTCGCCGTGGGCTGATCTCCTTGAGGGATTCATGCAGGAGATAGGTGACATATTCCTGTCGATGCACGACTTCGATTACTATGCCGCCTTCCGTGCAGTCTGCAGCGCCTGGCACGGCTTCACGGAGGAGCGCTTTATACCAGCCAACTGGATTGTTCTGGAGCACCAGTTATCAATGGAGTATCGGGTAGACGACAACGACTAGTAAGCATCTTGAGGTGATTAAGGTAAAAGTGAACAAGTATGGAGTATATGATTGACGAAATATAAGTTGGCAATCTCATGTCCCTTGAGTACGAGGGCCGCTCCTCATGCTACTCAACTTTAGTTACCGGTAAGTTCTTGTCATAGTAAGTACATGTGTATCATAAAGAACCGCCAACAGGGTACCCCTTGCACATAATACAAGAGCTATCCCATAATAAAAATGATAAGGCAAGCAGACAGTGAGCATCTTAGCGATCTTTTTATTTGCTATTTGCATAGGTTTTTATTGAGGATGCTTCATAAATTTCTCACTAAGGTTATGCTGCAAGTTTCCACCATGATTAGGCATGTCTTAGGCTAGCGCCCAGGCATTTCTCTAACACACATATATAACTCCATGGACTTACAAGCTCCCCTTTTATTTCACACCGACGACATCCACAAACAAAAGAGCATGATATCAACTGGATATGTATCCATAAGTGTTGAAAGCATTCCCCGTCACAAGACATTTCTGCTAATTCCAACGTATAGATGCAAGCATATACAACTTTGATGACCCAATTGTTCAAGTTCATTAGGGGCAAGAAAATAAGGTGTGCCATCAAGTTCATGAGAGCTTTACTAACTAGTTTTCACATAACAAAATAATTTTTTATTCGAAAGATAGATGAAGCTTGAGAATTTACTGGGAATAGCAATAATGCTAATAGGTAGATATGGTGGACACAAATGGCATAGGTTCTGGTTTAAGGGATTGGATGCATGAGAAGTATGCCTTGTCAAAAATGGTTTTTGGCTAGCAAGGCTGGGTAGCAAGCAAAAGTGTTGAAAAACAAGCAAACATACAAGTAATAAAGCCAAACATGCAATCTTCCTTGAATACACAAAAGATCATAAATAAAGAATACTAAGCTTATGAGCCAATCAAGAAAGAAAATAAATGATACAAACTACCTGTAATCTTTTTATTTTTTCCTTTCAAACCTCAAAAAGTGTTGCTACTGACCAGAGCTCGGTTTGCCAAAACCAATTTAGATATATTTGATGCTCCCAAAGTGATGCCAATACTGATCAACAATATAAATCATATAATAGAGATTGCGAACTAAAATAATAAGTGCAAAAGGTAAAAGATGAAACTTCTCATTAATATTCCATAAAGGCACTCACACCAAGGGAGACATAGATAACCAACTAAATGAGATATACTTCCCCAATGCAAACCAGCCTATAAGATAACTTCTCTACCCAAGATATGAATCTACTAAAAAGGTAAAAAGATAAAAGATAATGATGTGATATCGCGACACTCCCCCAAGCTTGGAACCAGCCAAGGGGATGCCAAACCTAATGACGAATTACTCCTTCAGTGGTGGTGTTGTTCTCTTGATAAGCTCTTCAATAAGTTCCCTCAAATCCTCAATCTTGAAGCTTAGAGTAAAAATCAACTCAGAATTATGCTCAATGTGGTTCATGATTATCTCGGACCGAGAATCTCAGTCCTTGTTATTCCTTCCCCACTCTTCCTTTTTAGTGTGTTCCTTCCCTGCATGGTTAGAACGAGGCAGATCCCAAACAGAGGGCAAATTCCCTTTGGGCACCTTTTGGTATTATTGCTCTATTATGAGAGTATGGAAGGGGTTCTTGGTGCGTGAAGGAAGTGACCGTGGAGCGAGGATATGACATGGTACGGTTTGCCACCACTCCAATGCTTGCAACGGTAGCGCGGGTGTCTGGATGCTCGTCCTCCTCCACATCTTCTTCATCCCCAACCAAGATCTCCTCCTCCTTGGGGTTTTGAGGATCATCTTCCACGAACTTCTTGCCTTTGTCATTGGCAGAGACCATGTTGCTCTAAACTTGAGAAGATTTCTTGACAGAAATAGATCGAAATGAAGACACGACGAGAACACGATATACGAACCTTGAGGGATCCGGGTTGGTTATATATTATGAAGTTTTAATTCATAAGGAAGGTACTGTGCAAAAACAAGGCGGAGACGGACTCCAGGAGGCTCACACCCCCTCTAGGCGCGGCCAGCTGGGACCCGCACCTAGGGTGGGTGTGGCCCCTCTGGCCCCCGTTTCCTCCTCTGTTTCGTCTCGTAACCTTCCGTATGTAATAAAAACATAAAAAAAATAAAAAGATTAGGCTTTCACGAACCTTCTATTTTCACCACTTGTTACCTATTCAAAGACAGTCTCTGCAGATTCCTTTTGTCCTTCTCCTAGAAATTCCTTTTCTTACAAGGACTTACACAAACCTCATTGGCAACATTAGTGTATGCAAAAACAATAAACCTTGAGGTTCAACTTCAACTGAAATCCATCAAAACAAAAGCTACTGTAGCAAATAATTTCCAAAAGACCAAAGATAATCTGAAAGGGGGTCAATATAAGAGGCAAATACAAATGAAGGCAGAAATCTGTCTCAACAGACCAGCAGGTAAAGATTTATTTTTTCAAAAAACTTCTGTTGCTCAAATAAAAAGGCGAAAAACTAATGAAAGTTGGAGAAAAACTTAGGGAACAAGCACAAAAAAATGCAGCTCCATCCGTTGTACTGAGATCCTTCACGAACTTTAACAATGCAACACAAAAATCTGTCTTAGGACAACCACTTTTTACAACTCCTCTACTTCTCAAAAGTAGTTGATCTTGACACAAAAACCAAAACAAAAAGGATAAGGAGAGGTTACTGCCGAGGTAATAACTTCCAAGACTCGACAAAACTATTGGTTATCTCTCAAGAAGTACTTTTCTTTAATGCCTTTTAGTTAGGCTTTATAATTTCAAAGATGCTCACATAGGAGATATATATTTGAAGTGAAAGAGAGCATCAAGAAGAAAATACACAACACATTTGAGTGTAACCCACTTCCTATGCAAGGGGGTCTCATGAGCAAACAAATTATTGAAACAAAAATCCACTAATATAGGAAGACAAAACAAATGCAACTTCAAAGCTTTCAACATAAAACGGGGAAACTTAATATTATTAAGATGCATAAAACAATGTTTCCGTCTCTCATAATAACTTTCAGTAGAACTTTGACTAAAGTTGACAATATAAATATCACAAGAAAAAACTTTATCATCCTAATGAGCATACTTACAATCATCAAAAAGAGGTGCAAGGTCATAAACTGGATCAATAGAAGCAAGTTATTCAACCCTGAAATCTTCATTAGGCAAGCTATTTTCATAAGGAGCTTTAGAAAATTTGGAAAAGTTAAACTCATAAGAATCTCCATCAAAATTAGATAAAACTTTCTCCTTTTTACAATCTATAATAGCTCCACAAGTGTTCAAGAAAGGTCTACCAAAGATGATAGGAGATTTTTTACTAGATGTTGACCCATGCACTAGAAAGTCAGTAGGGCACTTGATCTTACCGCAAAGGACTTTCACATCTCTTACAATACCAATAGGGAAAATGGTTTCCTTATTAGCAAGGTGAATAACCACATCAATGTCCTCAAGCTCACAAGGACAAATTTCATGCATAATTTCCCTGTCAAAGCTCATAAGGAATAGCACTAGAACTAGCACCAATATCACATAAACCATACTAGCAATGATCACCAATTTTAACAGAAAGCACAGTGGCAGTAGATTTTCTAGATTTACTAGGATGAGAGATAATATTAGAAGCGTCTTCACAGAAGACAATGTGCTCATCCTCTGTATTTCTAGTGACAGGATCTTTCACAATAGCTACCATATGTTCATTGTTTATTTGCTCATCAGGTTCCACAACTTTCTTTGTACCTTTGTTATTCACACTAATTATCATAGAATACTCCTTTACCTTAGCTGGGAAAGGTGTTTTCTCAACATAAGGTTCAGGAAAAATGTGATCAATAGTATAAACTTCAGTGTTTCTAGTGGAACATGACTAACAACATCTTTATAAGGTGCATGGTACTTATTCCACATCTTTTTTGGAGTTTCTATGTAAGAGGCAAAGGCCTTAAAACAATTGGCAATGCTTTGAGAATCAAGAGCATACTCAGTACTAATATCATGGAAATCATCAGTTCCCATAAAAGATTTAATGCATTCATAATCATAGTTTATACCCGACTTTCTTCCTTTGTCATTCTCCCATGCTTCAGTGTTCTCTTGAATACGGTCTAGGAGATCCCATTTAGCTTCTTCCTTCATACGTGTGAATGATCCAGCACAAGAAGCATCTAGTAAATCTTTATCTTGAAGAGAAAGCCTTGCATAAAAGTTATTGATAATAATATTGTTAGGGAGTTCATGAATAGGACATTTAAGCATTACAAACTTCAATCTCCCCTAGATTGAGCTGTACTCTCACCATCACAAGGACAAAATATATATATCAGATTCCTATCCTTATGAATCTCACTGGGTGGATAGAATTTGGAATAAAAGAGAGGTACTATTTCCTTCCATTCCATGGATTGTCCATTCTTCAGTAGCTTATACCATTTGTCAGCTGTTCCTTTCAATGATATAGAGAGTAACTTCTTCACCTATTCAGTTGATACCTACACACTTAAACGACCCGCACAATTCATGGATAAAAAGCAAATGATCACCAGGATGGACATTTCCATCCCCTAAATATTAATTATTCATAACATGATCAACAATACTTGTAGGTATCTTAAAAGGATCTATCTCAACAGGTGGTGGTTCATCTACTACCCTAATAGTGGTAGTAGTTTTACCAAACAGAAAACCAAGTGGGTTATCCATATTGGAAACAAAGTAACAAACAGAAATAAAAAGAAATACTCATAGTAGAAGTTTCCTTTACCAGTTCCACTCTTCAATAGCGCTTCACTCCCCGGTAACAACGCCAGAAAATAGTCTTGATGACACACAAGTATAGGGGGTGTATCGTAGTACTTTCGATAAATAGGAGTGTCGATCCCAACGAGGAGCAGAAGGTGTTGACTAGTGGTATGGAGCAGGAAATCTCTATAAATACTTAGAAAATGGATTTTTGGGGGTTTTCTGATAAAGCAAAGAAATAAAGTGCAAGTAAATAAAACAGCAAACAATTGCAGCAAGTGGCCCAATCCTTTCTTAACAAAGGACAAGCCGGTGGAAATATTAATGAGGGCCAAACATTCTCGAGGACACATGGGAATATTGTCAAGTGCTTTCGCTTCATATAGCTGAGTAGTCTTCTTTGGTTTTATAAGTGTTGTGTGGGTGAACCTGTGCTAATGTACCGAACTTACTTGGACTAATACATACTTGTGATTAACCCCTTGCAAGCATCTGCAACTACAAGAAAGAAATTAAGGTATAAACCTTACCACAGCCGTAAACTCTGAGATCCTACACTCCCTTGTGCAATGGTTTCCTAACTTGGGTTTAGGTTTCTGACACTCCAACAACCCCAAAATTAGTAGCCAAATACACAATGCATCCCCCTAGGCCCATAAATGGTGAAGTATCATGTAGTCGACATTCACAAGACACCACTAGAAGAATAGCACCACAACTTAAATATTAAACCATTGAATAATATCTCAACACCAATCCACTACTAACAACATGCCTTCTTGTAACTACCTCGGTGAATTACGCTCCTAGTTACAAGCCTGGATGAGCAGAAATGGTTGAAATAGTACGGTGGGGCCCAAATGCCACTCACAGGTAGACCTTTCGGCCGTCCCAACCATTTCCACACATCGGGACAAGAACGGCAGGCGAAGGGATCAACTACATACACAAATGAGTATGTATGCAAGCCACCATACAACAGTACATCAGAGTCATCCCATCTAAAAAGAAAGGAAATATTGCAACGCCATACGGCAAGATCCAAATATCCTAGATAGATATAATAGTTTAGGATATCTCCTCATACATCAATCAACAGATTATCAAGCGGAAGCGGAAGACAAAATCCGAGTACGGATAAGAAGCAAATCGGCATAAGATGCCCCATAAATAAGCAGAACCCGCCCACAGATCTCACGGATCCCCGTTCCCGGAATCTCTACACCGAATGATCGTTGCCCACATCGTCCGTCTCTTCCACCCAGTATCCATCTTGCGAGTGTACCTGTTCATCTGAACCAAATAATTTATCGTGTGAGACCCTAGGGGTACTCAGCAAGTCTTTATGCCTCTAAAGGGAACACAACCTGGGGTGACGCAATTGCAGCAGAAGATAAACCCTAGCAATTCTATAGATACTCGCTAACCATCCGCCTAACCAGAGATAGACGGATGTCCGTGAATTAATAGCAACAGTTATAACAGTTATAACGGTAATATCCAAAGATCCATCCTCCTCCTCGCTTACCGACGAGGAAGCGGATGAACAACCCCCCATCCGTTGGCAGTCTTATTAAACATTCCATGAGTGTTGTGCTATTTACTAGTCAGGTACCTAGTCTAGTCAGATTAAAAGCGGTACTTTAGTTATGCTTGTCTATGATCGAGAAACTGTGCTCCAAGTCATCCATAACCGCAGACACGGCTTTCAGAAAGTTTTACCCTGCAGGGGTGCACAAATAGCAACACACACTCGATATGCCTCGGAAAAACCAAATCAAAACCCAACGAGGCAGTCACGACAAAGCAATTACAGGATTCAGAAATATTTCAGGGGCCACCCCATTGAGCTACCCATAGCGGTTAGCTGACTCCGAGACGGCCTCAAGGTTTGCGTCAATGGCTGTGAACGACTGGGAACCCGAAAATGTGACTGGGCTTGTCGACACCGCGAAAACACTCCGCTTTCCTAAACAGTACAGTGTGCTCCTCGCACAATTTAAACAAAGCAATAAAGCATGGCATAAGTACAGGATAGTAAATAAAACCTCAAACTAGTTTGTGGCCCCAAGAAATAAGAATGAATCAAGCTCTGGCTCAGGGGGGTCCATAAGGCCTCCCGGATGTGGATAGCGCGAATATTCTTGGAAGCAGAATCAAGTACTCAGGGTCTTACGGGACACAAGTGAGCCTGAAAAACCAAATAGCGAATATGGCTCACCGATGCCACTTTCATTAGTTATCCCATTACTACTCAGGTTAAGTTGTTTAGGTACCTCATTATCCATCAGACACTCACATACCCTACACATGCTGTTCTCGACTGCATGGCTCAAACAACTCCTGTAGTAAGGGCTCAAGGGATGGAGGAACAAGCTTCGGTGGGGTTTAAAAGTAAAGGCTATGCGATACTTGGGATTCAATTTAATGCATTCGCGACTCAATGATGCAAGAATAAGATAGAGGCAATAGGTACTATATGTATGCAAGCATGTGGTAGTGCTTGCACAGCAGCTCAGTTGAAGCAAGGAATGGATCGGTAGTGCTCTGGTTCTCTTGATATATCCCACCTTTCAGCGTCTATTCGAAGAAGAACCAAACAAACAAGGGCCAACATAAATAAAGTGCACAAGCATATGAATAAATGCATCAAGCAAACAATCATGCCATGATGAATGATGCACAATTTGCATGGCAATAAGGTAGCATGGCATGGGTGAGGTGTGAGATACAAGATTAAATCATTTTATTGAGTTTTGGGCCCATTTTATTCACAATTAAGTTTCTGCACACATTATATTTATATGATGCATGCTTCAAAGCAAACCAAGGAACGCATAAACAGAAAGGTCTCGTCGAGCTAATCATTTGAGACATATCATTTGTTAAATTTGGAGTTATAAAACAAAAGTTATTAATTATTTAAGACAAAAGGGCATTTTATTGTAATTTAAATAAACTTGGAATTTTAATTGTTCATAATAGATTTTGAATGGCATATTTGAAATCCTCATATTTTTCTGATTTGAAAACATATATTATATGTATTATTTGGATTAATATTTGAAAAGATATTTAAAAACAGAAATATATTTGAATTTGAAGTAATTAGAAAAGATTTGAATTTAATCAGATAACAGGAAATACTTTTTATACTCAGTCTAATCTAGCCACAGGGCAGCTTACTGGTGGGGCCAGGCTGACTGGCGGACTGGGGGCCAGGGACCGCGGTTGCTGAAAGCAGGCGCAAGTGCCTTTTTGCAAAAATGAGACACCGACTAGTGGGCCTAGAGGGCGCGGGTTCTTGAGACAAAAAATTGGGGGTATCTTAAAGGCCACGCGTCTTGTTGTTCTTCCTCGCGTCTGCGGACAGGTCGATGCAGGCCTTGAGCGCGGCGCTGAGCTCGAACCGGGGACTCTTGGGCGCCGCAGGGTGGCGAACCAGCGGCTAGGTGGGCTAGGTGAGGAGAGCGGCGGGGCCTAGATAGGGCTGCGATGCGGAGGCCGAGCGAACAGACACGTGCAATGGCGCGAAGGTGCTCGACGAAATTTCCGCGAGGCTAGGCGAGACGGCGGCGGCGATGTCAGGGGCTTGGGAGCTCACGAGAGGCGTCGGTGGCGATGGATCGGGTCGGCGAGCCGTGGAACGACGAGGACGCAGACGGATGGCTCGGGTTAGGGTTTCGGGGAGGCGCGTCGGTACTGGCGGCTCCGGTGCTCCTCTTCGTCGACGGCGTGTACAGGGCGTATCAGGGGACCCTCCTCGAACTCCCAGGCCACTCCACGGTCTCTCTGCGCTGGATCAAGCGGGGCGTGGCGGAGGCCGACGGTGGGGCGTCGGGGGTAGGCTCTGGGAGAGGAAGGGAGGAGCGGCAGGTGCCTGGGGGGATCTGGGAGAGGCCAGAGAGGCGAGGTGGAGGAGATAAGGCAGAGAGGGAAAGGGAGACGCCGTGGGGGAGGGGTAGATGGAAAAGGTGGCTCGGCCACCTTTTTCCTCCTCTTTTCTCTCACGTGCTCGGTCTGGGCAGGTAGGGGAGGGGCAGGTGAGGCTTCCAGGTGGGGTAGGGCATGCCAGGGTCGGGGTGGTTCGGGCTGGGGCCCCTAGGGCAGAGAGAAAGGAGAGGGAGGGAGGTAGGGAGCTCGGGCTAGGGTTGGGAGCTAGGTTCGGGTAGAGAGGGGGTATGGCTCGGGGTAGCTAGGGTTTGGTTGGGGCTGGGGGTGGTAAGGTAGCTAGGTCTTGTTTTTGTTAAGATCAAGACAAGCCAAGCTATACCAAGCTCTAACAAAAAAAACAAGGCAAGAAAAGAGGGGATGTGGTGATGTGGTTTAAGCATGATCCAATAAGATCAAGCTAAAAGAAAGAGATAGAGAGAGAGAGATGATCCACCCAAAACCAAATAAAATCCGAATGACAAGCAAAGAGGTGGTACTCGCATGGGCCATGCATGATATTTAATGCCATGCTTATGTTGTGAAAACAAGATGATTTACATGGCATTATTACTATGCATCCCAAAATGTGGAGTAAGGCCCAAGCAAAAGAATTTAGAAAGAATTCCATGTGTAGTAGATGGAGATGATCACATTGGACTATAATTGGGACTTGCTAGTGTGTATATGCCACTAGGTATTTAATAAGCCCACAAAATATCCCAACATGATGATAACCCCAAAATCACACATATGGAAGCTAGGAAAAAGGTTCCACTCACAAGGCATGCAAAGGTGGCCATGTGGCTCTCATATATCAATATTGTGAAAACAACATGATGCCAAGATGAGAGCATGTGGCAAGGTGGATCCATCCCAACCCACATGAGCTAGAAGTAAAACCAGTAAATGCCAAGCTCATATTTAGTTGGATGGTGGAATTGTAAGGTGGTGAAAGAAAAGGTGGTGGAGTTAATAAGAGATATGCCCCCAACTCAACTTGGGCATTTCAACAATATATCAAGAAACAAATACAATATCAAGAGGCAAATACAATTAATAGTGCATATGAGATAAGAACCAAATCAAAAAGGGTTTTATATGATGCTCAAATGCAAGGAGGCATGATGACATGAGCATGATATAATGATGATGCTACAATTATATATTTGAAGTAGCCATTATATTACTAGACCAAGTAGCATTACAATTGTTAGACAATTGGGATGCTACAACTCTCCCCCACTAAAAAGAATCTGCTTGAGATTCCTAGGAAAAAGAAAACAACACAAGGAGAGGAGGGTGTTCGGAACGAAGGTGACCCTCATGTTCCCAAGAAGATGAAGAACGGAATGGTGCGACCACTACACCTTGCCAAACTTGCTAGACTTGTTGCGAGTCTTGCGTTTTGCTAGAGAAACAACGGTTAGAAGAGTTGAAGGATTGTCGTGAGACAAGAAGGATAGGATGGACATAGCTCCGGTATTCTCAAGAAACATGATAAGAGAAAAAGGACCACTTGAGAAAGAAAGGACAGGATGATGTAGCATGGATAAAGAAAGGCACACCGATAAGATTAAAGATTTACCGATACTAGAGAGGATGAATCTTTGTCTCGCCGGAAGAAAAGAGCTAGATTGGAGAGGTTTTGAAGCACTATGACAATAGCATCATATTCTCTCTCGGATTTTTGAAATGAATTTCGGAACAATATTGCCTTCAAACAATAGAGTCCCTTGATATGAACAGAAAGATTTAGCTAGACATCGCCGGATTAGATTCTTGTTGCGCCGGTAATACTCCGAAGGATCACGCAATTGAGGTGCGCGGATATAACTTCCAGAGATGGATGTGAAGCCAGATTACCACAGAAAAGAATTGATGGAACAGAGAGAGAGATAGCTTCCTTTCATCTTGTTTGGGGATGTAGAGCTCCGGTAGAAAGACGAGGACAGAAAAGAGTTTGCGTTTGTTTCCACCAGATAATTGAAGATTTTGCTCCATCTAGAATATGCAGACCACCAACAAGAGATTATTGATTACTTTCTTCGAGAGAGAACTCCGGAAAAACAAGGACGGAAGTAAAAGTATCGAGGGATAAAGGCCACTTCTAACTTCTGTGGAATGAGCGAAATCACATTAATTCACCAATTCAATGTACAAGAGCGAATGATAAGAGTAGTGGTATGGTAGCTACTCCATCCCGCACTCAAAGCATTACTCCGCACATGAATAAGAAAACCATGCAACCCAACTACCGAAACAGACTGAAGGTATTGATAAGAAGAGCTCATGGAACTTCGTAGGAAAACAAGGATAGATAAAAACGATTCGCCGGATTCATAGATAGATAAAGATGATGATGTTGTCGTCATATCATAAGTAACCAGCCACCGGAAAGATATGAAGGAAGATCATGGAGACAACTGCAAGATTCCACAGACAAAGAAAAAGATAGCACCACTTGAACAGAAGGATTACGAAAGATCTGAAAAGTCTTCATGGCCTCCGGTGGATTGAGCATAGATGGTAGAGCGAGAGGGTTTCACGAGATCACTTGACGAGACTGAGGTGAAAGAACTCCATTTTCTTGAAAAGATTGAGAGAGATTTAGCAGTCTTGGGAAAAACTTTAGCAGAACGACGATGATAACTTGCCAACAAGGAACAACTCCGGATTGGTTGAAGATGGAGGATGGAATTAACAATGGACTTGTTGATTCCAAAATCGAAGCGATCTATTTAGCAGAAGGACGTGGCCGAGATAGGTGACTTCAAAAAGCCAGAATTCACGCTTTGAGAACTTTGCACACAGGCAGTGCTCACGAAGCTTGAGAGAAAGAGACACAGATGATCTTCCATGTCCTTCCATTGATATCGAATAGGCAAGCATATTAACAACATATACCACCATGGATTAACAGGATATTCCCAGAATATCAAGTTCAAGAGGCAGAAGAAACGAACAAATGCTCGAAACACTTTCTGAGCTCAACGCTATTCGAAAGATTAATATTACGAGCACGGGTTCGTGTTGAATAAGATGCACTGGAAGAATAGATTATCTGGTCCTTCAGAAGACAAAGAGATGCCACCTGGTTCACATTGTCGATTGGGTCACCGGTTACAAAGATAAGGAGAACTTGGATAAGAACCGATGATAGGTCATACCTTAAGCAAAACTATCAGAAGCGAAAAGATGCAATTCCCTCGTATCCAGGAGAATTGTGCAGATATGGGGTTCAAAAGATGTGCAGCAAGATAGACAGATGATAGACCGCCGTAGTGTCTTGGGAAACTCCGGATTTCCAAGGATGCTTGAATAAGCATGGATAGGATCACGGTGTACCCAAAATCACAGGAGTATCTTTGGCAATCCGGAGTGGTAGCATTTTCCATATTCCAATCGACACTATCATGAGTGGAATATAGCTATGCTGAGAACCAAATTACAATCACCAGCATCGGATCGACACATGTTATGTAATTAGCCCAAGAGAAAAAGAGATGAAAAGAAACTCCAAGATTAAGCGCCGGTGACAAAAGAATGAGTTAGCATGGACATGCTGATAAAAGAGAGATAGATAATGTTTCACACACGACTGAAAAGGAGTGTGGAAACACAGATGGATCAAAGAAAAATTTTCCGCAATTTTCGGCATTAAAATACCGATAGATGCGCAAAATCGCTTAGCAGATAGGGATTAGCATCAGATGCCTGCACAGAAGAACATCCTTTAAGAAGATGGCACCGGTTAACAAGGAGTCAGGTAGATCGCGCCGGTTTTCAAAAGCCTGTCGGTATGGAATGTACCAACAGTTGATAACCAAAAGGCCGATAAGATAACAACTTGGGTGCAACAGATAGACAAAGAATTCACACGCACACACACACACAGATACATAACCTATGGTACTACGGAAACCCAGAACACGTGAATCCTAGTTTGAATTTTAAGAAGAGTATTGAAAACGTTACACTTCCTTACCAGAAAAGGGTGGTGGGTGGGTAAGAAGAAAAGTGGAAGCAGTCCTACTCTCGCGTTTTGTTTTTCCCTAGTATACATAACTACCAAAAATATTTGCTAGACAGACAACGACCATTTGGCTGAGACCCTGAAGGTCGGGATGGCTCTGATACCAATTGTAACTACCTCGGTGAATTACGCTCCTAGTTACAAGCACGGATGAGCGAAATGGTTGAAATAGTATGGTGGGGCCCAAATGCCACTCACGGTAGACCTTTCGGCCGTCCCAACCATTTCCACACATCGGGACAAGAACGGCGTAAAGCGAAGGGATCAACTACATACACAAATGAGTATGTATGCAAGCCACCATACAACAGTACATCAGAGTCATCCCATCTAAAAAGAAAGGAAATATTGCAACGCCATACGGCAAGATCCAAATATCCTAGATAGATATAATAGTTTAGGATATCTCCTCATACATCAATCAACAGATTATCAAGCGGAAGCGGAAGACAAAATCCGAGTACAGATAAGAAGCAAATCGGCATAAGATGCCCCATAAATAAGCAGAACCCGCCCACAGATCTCACGGATCCCCGTTCCCGGAATCTCTACACCGAATGATCGTTGCCCACATCGTCCATCTCTTCCACCCAGTATCCATCTTGCGAGTGTACCTGTTCATCTAAACCAAATAATTTATCGTGTGAGACCCTAGGGGTACTCAGCAAGTCTTTATGCCTCTAAAGGGAACACAACCTGGGGTGACGCAATTGCAGCAGAAGATAAACCCTAGCAATTCTATAGATACTCGCTAACCATCCGCCTAACCAGAGATAGACGGATGTCCGTGAATTAATAGCAACAGTTATAACGGTAATATCCACAGATCCATCCTCCTCCTCGCTTACCGACGAGGAAGCGGACGAACAACCCCCCATCCGTTGGCAGTCTTATTAAACATTCCATGAGTGCTGTGCTATTTACTAGTCAGGTACCTAGTCTAGTCAGATTAAAAGCGGTACTTTAGTTATGCTTGTCTATGATCGAGAAACTGTGCTCCAAGTCGTCCATAACCGCGGACACGGCTTTCAGAAAGTTTTACCCTGCAGGGGTGCACAAATAGCAACACACACTCGATATGCCTCGGAAAAACCAAATCAAAACCCAACAAGGCAGTCACGACAAAGCAATTACAGGATTCAGAAATATTTCAGGGGGCCACCCCATTGAGCTACCCGCAACGAAGTTAGCTCACTCCGAGACGGCCTCAAGGTTTGCATCAATGGCTGTGAACGACTGGGAACCCGAAAATGTGACTGGGCTTGTCGACACCGCGAAAACACTCCGCTTTCCTAAACAGTACAGTGTGCTCCTCGCACAATTTAAACAAAGCAGTAAAGCATGGCATAAGTACAGGATAGTAAATAAAACCTCAAACTAGTTTGTGGCCCCAAGAAATAAGAATGAATCAAGCTCTGGCTCAGGGGGGTCCATAAGGCCTCCCGGATGTGGATAGCACGAATATTCTTGGAACAGGAATCAAGTACTCGGGGTCTTACGGGACACAAGTGAGCCTGAAAAACCAAATAGCGAATATGGCTCACCGATGCCACTTTCATTAGTTATCCCATTACTACTCAGGTTAAGTTGTTTAGGTACCTCATTATCCATCAGACACTCACATACCCTACACATGCTGTTCTACGACTCGCATGGCTCAAACAACTCCTGTAGTAAGGGCTCAAGGGATGGAGGAACAAGCTTCGGTGGGGTTTAAAAGTAAAGGCTATGCGATACTTGGGATTCAATTTAATGCATTCGCGACTCAATGATGCAAGAATAAGATAGAGGCAATAGGTACTATATGTGTGCAAGCATGTGGTAGTGCTTGCCTGGCAGCTCGGTTGAAGCAAGGAATGGATCTGGGTAGTGCTCCTGGTTCTCTTGATATATCCCCTGCTCAGCGTCTATTCGAAGAAGAACCAAACAAACAAGGGCCAACATAAATAAAGTGCACAAGCATATGAATAAATGCATCAAGCAAACAATCATGCCATGATGAATGATGCACAATTTGCATGGCAATAAGGTAGCATGGCATTGGTGAGGTGTGAGATACAAGATTAAATCATTTTATTGAGTTTTGGGCCCATTTTATTCACAATTAAGTTGCTGCACACATTATATTTATATTATGCATGCTTCAAAGCAAACCAAGGAATGCATAAACAGAAAGGTCTCGTCGAGCTAATCATTTTAGACATATCATTTGTTAAATTTGGAGTTATAAAACAAAAGTTATTAATTATTTAAGACAAAAGGGCATTTTATTGTAATTTAAATAAACTTGGAATTTTAATTGTTCAGAATAGATTTTGAATGGCATATTTGAAATCCTCATATTTTTCTGATTTGAAAACATATATTATATGTATTATTTGGATTAATATTTGAAAAGATATTTAAAAACAGAAATATATTTGAATTTGAAGTAATTAGAAAAAAATTGAATTTAATCAGATAACAGGAAATACTTTTTATACTCAGTCTAATCTAGCCACAGACACTTACAGGTGGGGCCAGGCTGACTGAGCGGACTGGGGCCACGCGGCCGAGCCAGGGACCGCGGGTTGCTGAAAAGCAGGCAGTGCCTTTTGCAAAAAGGCAGACACCGACTAGTGGGCCTAGAGGGAGGCGCGGTTCGAGACAAAAAGGTGGGGGGTATGCATAAAAGGCCACGGCCGTCTTGTTATTCTTCTCGCGTCTGCCGGACAGGTCGGTGCGCGTGGAAGCCTTGTGTGAGGCTCGAACTGGGACCTGGCCTTGCGCAGAGTGTGAACCAGGCGGCTAGGTGGGCTAGGTGACAGGAGAGCGGCGGGGCCTAGATAGGGCTGCGATGCGGCGGGAGCGGAGACGGAGACATGTCTGCGGCCAGAGGTGCTCGGCGAAATTTCCGGCGAGGCTAGAGGCGAGACGGCGATGTCTGGGGTTGGGAGCTCACCGAGAGGCGTCGGTGGCGATGGATCGGGTCGGCGAGCCGTGGAACGACGAGGACGCAGACAGACGGCTCGGGTTAGGGTTTCGGGGAGGCGCGTCGGTACTGGCGGCTCCGGTGCTCCTCTTCGTCGACGGCGTGTACAGGGCGTATCAGGGGACCCTCCTCGAACTCCCAGGCCACTCCACGGTCTCTCTGCACGCCTGGATCAACGGGACGTGGCGGAGGCCGACGGTGGCTGGCGTCGGGGGTAGCTGCTGGCGGAGAGGAAGGGGAGGAGCGGCAGGTGCCTGGGGGGATCTGGGAGAGGCCAGAGAGGCGAGGTGGAGGAGATAAGGCAGAGAGGGAAAGGGAGACGCCGTGGGGGAGGGGTAGATGGAAAAGGTGGCTCGGCCACCTTTTTCCTCCTCTTCTCTCTCACGTGCTCGGTCTGGGCAGGTAGGGGAGGGGCAGGTGAGGCTTCCAGGTGGGGTAGGGCAGGCCAGGGTCGGGGTGGTTCGGGCTGGGGCCCCTAGGGCAGAGAGAAAGGAGAGGGAGGGAGGTAGGGAGCTCGGGCTAGGGTTGGGAGCTAGGCTCGGGTAGAGAGGGGGTATGGCTCGGGGTAGCTAGGGTTTGGTTGGGGCTGGGGGTGGTAAGGTAGCTAGGTCTTGTTTTTGTTAAGATCAAGACAAGCCAGGCTATACCAAGCTCTAACAAAAAAAACAAGGCAAGAAAAGAGGGGATGTGGTGATGTGGTTTAAGCATGATCCAATAAGATCAAGCTAAAAGAAAGAGATAGAGAGAGAGAGATGATCCACCCAAAACCAAATAAAATCCGAATGACAAGCAAAGAGGTGGTACTTGCATGGGCCATGCATGATATTTAATGCCATGCTTATGTTGTGAAAACAAGATGATTTACATGGCATTATTACTATGCATCCCAAAATGTGGAGTAAGGCCCAAGCAAAAGAATTTAGAAAGAATTCCAAGTGTAGTATATGGAGATGATCACATTGGACTATAATTGGGACTTGCTAGTGTGTATATGCCACTAGGTATTTAATAAGCCCACAAAATATCCCAACATGATGATAACCCCAAAATCACACATATGGAAGCTAGGAAAAAGGTTCCACTCACAAGGCATGCAAAGGTGGCCATGTGGCTCTCATATATCAATATTGTGAAAACAACATGATGCCAAGATGAGAGCATGTGGCAAAGAATTGGATCCATCCCAACCCACATGAGCTAGAAGTAAAACCAGTAAATGCCAAGCTCATATTTAGTTGGATGGTGGAATTGTAAGGTGGTGAAAGAAAAGGTGGTGGAGTTAATAAGAGATATGCCCCCAACTCAACTTGGGCATTTCAACAATATATCAAGAAACAAATACAATATCAAGAGGCAAATACAATTAATAGTGCATATGAGATAAGAACCAAATCAAAAAGGGTTTTATATGATGCTCAAATGCAAGGAGGCACGATGACATGAGCATGATATAATGATCATGCTACAATTATATATTTGAAGTAGCCATTATATTACTAGACCAAGTAGCATTACAATTGTTAGACAATTGGGATGCTACACTTCTCCGATGTCCTCAAGAACTAAACGAACTACTCATGAGACATAATATGGATCAAGATCAAAGATGATATGGTGATGAATAACAATCTGAACATAAACAATAATCCAATGGTTCCAGTCACAAGCATCAACTACAATAGTAGTCAACACCGGGAAAATTTCCCCTAAGAACTATGCAAGATTCAACACAATTGTTACAGCGGGATGGAGTGGTGATGACGGTGCTGGTGGAGATTATGGTGTGGATGATGATGATGATGATGATCCTGATGAAGTCTAGCTTGATGATGGTGTTGATGGCGACGATCTCTCCTCTCCGGGAAGGAATTTTCTTGGCAAAAATCTGTCTGCCGGAGAGCTCTTTCTCTCTCGGTGTTTTCCGCCCCGCAGAGGCGGCGAAATCTTTCTATGGTCGCTCCCCCGTGTATTAGGGTTTCGAGGAGAAGATATAGGCGAGAGGGTGGAGCTAGAGGTGGGCCAGGTGGGCCACACCCCCTTTAGGCGTGGCCTAGGGGTAGCCCGTGCCTAGGGGGTGTGGGCCCCTGTGGCCCATCTCCGCCTCCCCTTCTAGCATTTTTCGTCTTCTGGGAAAATAGGATTTTCCTTAGTTTTTCTGGTATTTTCCTGCCCTCAAGAGTCCCATAGTGGAGCGAGTTCCCTCGTTTTGTGGTGCGCACTCGGGAGTATAGGGTGAGCCTTTTGTGGCGTCGGTCAGTTGCGTTCCTCCACATCCGGGGTGAGGCCTTGTGTGGCGTTGGGTCAGCATCGAGCCACCACACCTCAAGGTGAGCCATTTGTGGCATTCAGAGCGCATTGCGCCATCACACCTCTCCAACAGAGATGTAGAATCTTTGGAAGTGAACTTCGGGAAAGAAATCTTCATCTCCACGTCCATCGGTTATCTCTCAACCGAGCCCTTTACTTATGCACTTTACTTTGTGATAGCCATCGTTGCTTGTATTGCTTAGCATAGGTTGTTGGTGCACTTAGGTGAACCTAGTGGTTAGGTTTTGTCCTCAATAAATTAAATGTTAGTTTTATTCCGCATTAATTTGAGCCTAAACCGTAATAATTCTAAAAGCCTATTCACCCCCTCTAGGCGGCGTCCTTTGGTCTTTCAACAGGAACCGAACCAACGAGAGAGATTGCATGGGGGACTTGCGGTTGGGCTTGCGGTTGCTATGTGCATGTGGTCATATCATTTCCAAATGCTTCCCTTGGCATTCCCAGTCCTTCTTTAATAAATGTCTGTCTCTGGAACCGCTCCTCTGCCGTTCGACGGGACTGAGACCAGACGAACACCATCATCCATGGACGACAACAAGTAGCAGGATTCGTCGTGGGCTGATCTCCCTGAGGGATTCGTGCAGAAGATAGGTGACATCTTCCTGTAGACGGACAACTTCGACTACTGCGCCGCCTTCCGTGTAGTCTGCAGCACCTGGCGCGGCTTCACGGAGGAGCGCTTTATACCAGCCAACTGGATTTTTCTAGAGCACCAGTTATCGGTGGAGTATCGAGTAGACGATGCCGCCATCATGTTGTTGAATGTGAGAATCGGCCGCTACCTTGAGAAGAAGATTAGTCGGGTTATTCGCAGGTTCTTTCTTGATATTCATCTGTATATGTGCGATCCTTTTTTTGCGTTCACCTCCTATACGATATGTTTTTCAAGTTTTGTTTCTCCATCTACTTGTTTACCTTGATAGAATCTCTATTTGTTTACCTTGAATGAATCTCTGCTTCTCCTCTCTGTCTCTCTCTCTCTGTGTGTGGAAGGTACTTTTACATCGGTAGCACAACCGGCGGCATCCTTGTACTTGGACAGAGGGTGCAACCGTACAAGACACAGTTGTACAACCCCTTCTCAGGCGCTATCAAGCGCTTGATGGTGGAGATACCTGAGAAGGTGGCTTCTGTCACTGTGATGATGTTCCCGTCGTTGATGGTATTTACATCAAACCTTCAGAACACCATCATTTGGTGGGCGGATAAGGGTACGGAGGAAGGCAGTCGCCCGGTCTTTGGTGAAGGGTGGTACATGCCGAATGACTTCACGGAACTCCGGAGCATGACTTCTTACACTAGTGATGTTTTCGTCGTAGACAGATACGGGTTTGTCCTCTCGACTATTCCTGGTGCTGCTCATGGAGATGTCCAGATGCAGCGCTCCGCACGGACCCTGAAGATGCATGCCACCATCGAAGGCCCTGTTTCGGGCTACCGGTACCTGGAGAATCGTTTTTACCTCGTCGAGTCCGACGGGGAGTTGTTGTTCGTTGTGAGGGGACCGGTCTACAACGGTAGGCCTGTTGTTTATCGGGTTGATACATAGAACTGTGTCCTTCAGCCGGTCAGAGGCATTGGTAGCCGTGCTCTCTTCGTTGCTGACAATCGATGCATTTGCATCGACAACGCTAGGGTACCCACGATGCAGGCTGAGAGCATCTACTATCCGGACCTAACCCATATTAGATCTTACAACTTTGAGGCTCTTGCGTGGGAAGAGGAGCCAAGGGTTGTCCATGGGTATGGAGTAGGAGGATTATGGATCAATGATCGTCCTTTTGAACTTGATCGATTGATGGCGGTGTATTGCAGTACCTTCGAGCATTCTGAGCTGCAGATTGCGCCGCCTTATGGGGAATATGGCACCACCCACTACAATTACTACGATGGCTACCCGTCAGATTAGATTGATGGATCATGTGTGTCTGGTCCTGTTGTATTTTCTGTCTGTGAATTATATGCAAGTGAAAGTTGTATGTTGTGCCTGTAATACAACGAATGAACTTGTTTCAAAAAGATCATGTGTTGTACCTCTTTCAATTTCACAGTTTTTCTATGTACGTGTAGTAATTCTGATCCATGAACGATTGAATGCAAATACATACACATTCTAGTGATGCATTCAAATACGTACACATTCATAACAATAACACTATCGGCAGTATTGCCAACTTGAAACTGCAATTAACTTGAAGTGGTTGTTATCCCGAGCAAAATGTCTGGTATACACATGACCCTTGTATGTTCTATGCTGCACTTCGGCTGTTGTGGGAAGGGAAAGAAAGCTGGGCTGCATCGAATATTACGCAGTTAGTCATAACTTAGTCTTACAAAAATAGTCTAAACTTGTTCTTACACAAATAAGCAAAGCAGTCTTACACCGCCGAAATCCGGCGAGCCAACTGGCAAACTGGCCTCTAGAGCTGGTGGCATCGTCGGAATGAACTAGAGTGCTGTGTTTGGCCGTCTCTCATTCTCTATCAAATTGTACAACCCCACTGATGAGCCAATGGCAGGCTCCCTCCCCCCAACGTGGATTCGGCTCTAGGTCGGATCTGGAGTGTCAACATAATAAACGCGTGAGTGCGCAACAAACACACGGTCGGCTATCAACACCGAAAGTGCTGGCACCTCAACAACAACATCACCATGTTCTCCCTAGACTCTAGCAGCAGCCTCAGCCGGTATCTCGTTAGGTTCACCAGCAGTAGCAATATCAACAAGAAGTATTTCGTCAGCTTCACCAGCAACAACATTAGCGAGTATTTCGTCAGCTTCACCAGGAGCAGCAACAGCTAGTTCTTCGTCAGCTCCACCACCAGCAGCAGCAGCATCATCAGGAGCCGGGCCTGCCTGAGCAATTACAGGTTCAACAACTTTAGGGCTCCGACGAAGAAAGGGTAGTTGATCCCAAGAAACAGAGATTGCCCCTTCATATTGTCGACTCTGCTCCAGACCTGTTCTACTGGTCCTTTTGATGGACACGCGGACCTCTAGAAAACCTGACATCGCAACGGTGAGTATGAAGAAAGTTGTGTCCCCATATGTTCTATTGTATCACCAACGCTGTTTAGCGCTCCCCTGATAGGAATCCACATGAGTTCAGCATTGACATCGCCTCTGAGAGGTGCAAGGAACCAGCGCCGTGATACAAGATCAGCATCTACTACTGCATCTTCAATCACTAGAGCTGGAATGACGCGTGGGGCTACATGTGTACCTGCGTGTTACCATTAGTCAGTAAGCAGAATTTTGATTGGGAATTTACATGCTATATGACACTGTAACATCCCAAAAATACTAAACTTGTATCATCAATTTCTAATCATCAAAATTAGGGTTAACAAAAACTTTGTTAAATAAAATTATGAATGCATGCATATGTGTATGCATGGATTTTGATTTCTTTTAAAACCACCTTGTTTGTTTGTTTGTTTCATTGCTTGTAAAATGTTTCTTAGGTGAAATAAACATCATCTAAAACATTTCCCACACTTTTCCTAAAGACAAGTAAATCAAAACACATATATTAAATGAATGGTCACTTTGACCAATTTAACTCTCATGCCTACTTTGGCTGTCTCAAACTTTCAGAACCTAACAGAAACTTTTCTGGATCTTTGCACCCCTTGAATGTACTCATAACAAAGTATCAAGGCCCACTTTGTGATCATCCAGAAACTTTCAAATGCATAGTTTAAACGACAATTCAAAATTGAATCTTTATCATATGGGAAGATCCCACTTTTTCAAAAACCACTCAAACAAGCTCAACTTTCAAAACCCCAGCATCTGCAGACTCACCAGCACCAATCTAGCAAACCTACCAAAAATCTTTTCAAAATTCAAAACTTGATTTCATGCGGCCATTTCATCAAACAGGTTGCAGAGACAAATCAAACAAACATCAAACACTATTGTGAGCAGTGATTCTTGCCTAACTTGTTCCCTAATTAGCTCACAACCAGCTCAGTAGATTATCTAGGAAGATTAGCCAAGCACTAGCACCACTGTGAGCTTGCCATTGCCATCAATGGTGAACAGCCGAGCACACCCTTGCCACCCCATAGTCGAGAGCAAGCTAGGAGCAGCAGTAAGCCTAGCCAGCATGTTTGGGAGGCATCCCACCGTCCACCGCCACTCACTGTCCCAGCCACGAGCGTTGCCAAGCCCTGGACCACGTGCACGAACCGCGCCCAGACCGCCAGAGACCATGCCAAGCGTGCGCCAGAGCACCACCATCGACCAGCGCCCACAGACCGCGCGCCGCCCTCACCGCGTGCACACACGATCGCCACCGACCCAGGAGACCACCAGACATCCCCGTTTGCCACCCCGTGCCGCACAGCCACCGCCTGCCGTCGAAGACGCCACCTCTGCCGCGCAGAGCATCACCCGTTCCAGACCAAACTGCACCGCCCCATGCCTCAAAACCATGTCATTAAGCATGGCCAGGAGACACCGCACTGTCCCCTACCCTTGCCCATGCCATTAGCCGCCTGTAACATCACCCCCGACGAGCTCACCATGCGCCCCGACGGTCCCCTCGCTCGACTATAAATAGAGGCCACCCCCGCTCGATTTATTCACACCATCTCACTCCCCTCTCCTCACTAATCGTGCCACACCGTTCTCAGAGCAAGGCGAGCACCACCCCGCCGGAATTTCACCAGAGACCGCCGCCTCTGGAGAAGAAGGGAGCCATCGATTTCGTCCATTCGTTGCTCGCCTCGCCTCGCCGACCCTCACCCGTACCCCGGTGAGCCCCCAACACCCCTCACTGGCCGCGCTAGGTTTCGTTCTCGCCGGTGCTGTCTCGCATCGACGATGACTCCCAGCCGTTGGATTAGAACTAGATCGAACGATCCACGTTGCCCCATACCGCTTCGCCAACCCCGTGTAACTGACGAGCGGGGACACCCACTTAAGCAGCCCGCAGGAGCACTGCGCTTAGCAGGCCGGCCCATTTACTTTTCCCGCACAGCCCAGTTATTCAAATTAAACTTTTTCCATTTCAATTCAAACACACTTCTGTACCCAACTTCAAAAATCAACCCAGATCGATTCAGTGCACTAAATTGAATGAAACCAATTTTGTTGGAAAGGCCTGTGAATGCTGAATCGAAGCCCGTTGAATTCAAGTCATTTGGATCTATAGATCACCCATGGTAAAACTAACAAGGCAGAAGCTTTTCTGCATTCAAACATTTTTCAAATTTAAACCATAATAGCTTTTGAGTTGATTCCAACTCTAAAAAATCACATTTAACCATACCTTTCAGAATATATAAAAATATATAGGTTTACTTGTAGAAATAATGTTCAAGTAATAAAAGAATGCCCCATAGGCATTACTAGCCACTTTAATTAATTAAAATAAAAGGGTGAAACCATATTAAATTGTGACACCACTTTAAATCACATTCCCATGGACTACAATATGTGGTGATGACATGTGTTAACATGATCCTATATTTGGTTTAGAGAATATTAAATCTTAAGCAGTTTTTCAATGAGTAGAAATTACTTTTCTAAAAATAAAAGGAATTAAACCAAGCTTTAATCTTGTAATGTTAGACATGATGCTAGATCATCTATAGGACCCTTGTGTGTGATGATTGCAAGTAGTTAAGTATTGTTTGGTGATTGTGTACCTCGTATTTATTCATAGACGCTAGTTCCGACCAAGGATACGAGGAGGAAGGAGGATACTACGAAGAAGAAGTTGAGGAGAACTTCAACCACTGCTCTGCACAAGGCAATCTTACACTTGCAAGATACTTTACCTATGCAAGCTTATACTATACCAATGCATGCTAAAACTTGCAAGACACTCTACTTTAGCAAGCTTTATTAACTAAGTGGACCAATGCAAGCTACCCTTGCAAGATACCCTACTGATGCAACAAACCACTACTTGTTACTATGCCCACCATATGCCTTAAGCATATGTGATCATACCCATTTGATAAACCAATCCTAGTTTTACTTGCAAGATTCTTACTTTATTTCTTTATCAAAGCTTACTTAGAGTTTACTTAAGTGAATTATAGATACTAGAAAGATTCTGAAGGTTGCATGAAGAGCATAAAATTTGGCCTAAGTTAGAAACCTTGATATCATCCTAAGACATAAGGTTGTACTTAGTTGAAACTCCACTAGTCCACCACCCCTCATTAGTGCCTGCCCCCACTTATACATGCTAGTGCTAAGCATAAAACTTGATTAACTTTTAGATGGGAATACTTGGTAGAAAAATGGTTATGAAAACCTTGGAATGATGGATCATTCTATTGAAATGTTTTGGACATGTGTTTCCGAACACCTGATGATTTTGGTGATGAAAATGTTGAGGCATGAGCCTTAACCTTTATAAAACTGATGGTTGTCTGGATGCGATACCATTCCAATTTTATCGTACAACCACAATACCCGAATATTGGGTAGGGCTTGACTGGAAACTTATATCCCTTAGTATTAGTTACCTCACGGCCAAGGTCTGAGCTGAGGCTACCTTGTGAAGATTGTCCACCTGTGCAGTACCCAAGATGACAGTTGGTCATGGTTGGGAGGCCAAACTCACAGGAGAGGTGCTTATACTAGGGCGTGTAATTGAAAGGTTAGGATTGATTATCCACATACTGAGTATGGTAAATTCAGGATTTGTTCCTAACGGATGTATCGAATGTTGTGGTGAAAGTGTACAATCTCTGCAGAGTGTCAAACTATTCGAATAGCCGCGTCCGCGGTTATGGACAGTTGGAGTGGCCATACTGTTCCCCCGTCAGACTTTTCAAAATGACTTGTGAAATGAATTGAGACTTTGACTTGACCACAACAGAGTTGTGATATGAAATACAAGTTCCCACTTAGGAGTTATAAAATTGTGACTAGCTTTGGAACCTAGTAGAGATAAATCTGGCTTTTGCAAAACAACCCTAGAGCCTAGTGTCCTATTATCCAAAAACCCCTTTACCTGTTAGTATTAGTTTGCGAGTACTTAAAGAGTACTCATGGCTTTGTCCCGGGCTATTCCCATGGCCAGACTATGAAGAGGAGTACCTGGAAGATGGACCCCAGGAAGGTTATGACAACTAGGATCATCTTCCATCGACAGCATTGCCTGTGACCCCGAAGATGGAGCTTCGCCTACGCTACCATTATTATTACGTATTCCGCTGCTTGAAGTTGTATTAAGAACTGGATCATGAGATCCCTATTTGTGTAAGAACTTATGTATCATTTGTAATGGATGAAGTACAATGGTATCCAATTCTGTTATCTCTCGCAAAAATGGTAATCCTGGGATTGCGATGTATGGCATAACAGGCATCTAGGATTGAAAAATACGGGTGTTGACAAGTTGGTATCAGAGCCATCCTGACCATAGGAGACCCTAGTTAGACTGGACGTTTGAACCCAAAAACTTAGTTTCAAAACCAAAGAAAATAAATATTTACAAAAACTTATTCTTATCTCTTTAATTCTTTCCTAAAAATTCATGTTCCTCAAAAACTCTTGCAAAATACATAAAATTTTGACACACTTGGTCACCCTGCTAATCTACTCATCCTCTATTTTTATAGATGGACGTGAAGTACAGCAAGTTTTACCAACTTGGGAATGGAGGAGACCTTATCTTTGAGAGGGATCTGGACCAGCTTTCGGAACTTCTGGAGCGTCCGCACCCTGAGTTCTTCGGAGCTCAGCTCAATGATCAAGGAGGAGAAGACCTGCAGTGGCTAATTGTTGCAAGTCTCCGAGGAAAGATTGAACCTCCCACTATGGAGGGAATTCAGTTTACCTTGAGGGAAAACAACTGGCTCGATGGACTTGCCATAGCAATGCAGGAAGCTCTTTCCCGTCTGTGTGGGCAGAGCATCAATCATATCAAGGGTACTCGCTTTGAGTTTTGCCCAAGGCGTGATGCAAATGGACAACCACTGGAAGCCCCATACCACCCCGAGCTGAAGACCCAATTGGGCCACCTTAGCTTCATGATGTATGATCGTCAGCATGAGTTGGACAAATGCCGTGACTACTGCAACCACAAGTCTGCCATCATCAAGACAAAGGACCAGACCATCGCCATGCTAGCAAGGGAACGCAAGTCTCGCCGCCGTCAGCTCGACAAGAAGGGGCGCATTATTGCCCGTCTTTGGAGGAGACCATCTACGAGAGAGACATGCAGTTGGAGGAAAGGGAGAATGCCGGAGAGGATCTTCGTGGAGACCCTTACTCCTATCTCAGCGATGACGACGATTTTCTGGAGGATCAGGCCATGGACTTCTTCACCGATGAGGATGATTTCGCCTTCATCGATGATGATGAAGATGATGAAGCCACAGACTCCGAGGAGTAGTAGCACTTGAGCACTAGCGTAGTGAGTAGTATTCGGTCCCACTGTATCGTAGTTTCCAGAATGGTTCTTAAAACCATCTGTTTTTCTTTGTTGTGGTGTGTGTTGTACTGTGTGCTATGAATGAATGAATGAAAATGCAAGTTGCTAGAAAAACCTGAGTCAAACTTTAAAAACTTTTCAAAGACCCAAAACCTTAGAAATTTCCCTCTTTTCTCATTATCGATCTAAATCTTTAGATGCCACGTGGAGGAAGTGGTTCAGCCCTGGACCCGATGTTGCAGATCCTGCAACTGTTGACTTCTGACCGCGAAGCTGAAAGAGCGGAACGTCAAGCCAACCTAGCCACCCTGCAACAGATAGCCCAGCTAGCCCACAACAATCAAGGCCACGGAAATCAGGACCACCATGGATCTAAGCTCAAGAATTTCCAAAACACCAACCCACCTGTTTTCACTAAGTCAGAAGAGCCCCTAGACACCGATGATTGGCTGCAAACCATGGAAAATAACCTAGAAGTCGCCGGAGTGGAAGCCAACGAGAAAGTCCTGTTCGCCACCCATTATCTAGCCGGAGATGCCAGAGCATGGTGGAACAGTGTTCGCGCAATGACCGGAGGCCAGATGATGACCTGGGAGGAATTCAAGGTCAAGTTTAGCAGAACCCACGTGCCACCAGGTTTGATCAAGAGAATGAGAGACGAGTTCAGAGAGCTGAAGCAAGGAAGAATGACTGTAGTGGAATACCGTGACAAATTTTTGTCATTAGCTAGGTATGCCCCGGACGAGATAGACACCGAAGCCAAGAAGAAAGAAAGATTCCTGAATGGTCTGCATGACGAGATGCAAACGGTGTTAGTCAATATCCCCTTTGCGGATATTGAAGCCCTTGTCGACTCTGCCATCCAGATGGAAGGAAAGATCAACCAAGCCAATGAGAACCGCAAGCATCGTATGATGCATCAGCCAGGAACCCATCAGACCCCAAAGTACCACCCCAACCCATCTCCAGGATTTGCCCCAAGAACCAACAGACCCCCGATGAACCATCCGACCTATCCCAACCGTGGAAACCCTAGACCCGGAGGAAATCACAACAACCCCGGCAACTCTAGCAATTTCACTCGTGCCCCACCCAAGTTCAACACCAACAATGCTACCGCCAACACCAACACTGCCCCGAGGACTGGAAGCAATGTTGTGCCTGTAGCAGCCAAGGACAAGTCGCAAGTGACTTGTTATGACTGTGGAAATAAAGGCCACTATTCTAACGAGTACCCCAACAAGAAGAATGCTACAGCCCCCAATGCCAATGCCCCAGCTCAACAGCAACTTCGTGTTCAGCCCGGAAGAAGATTTTCCCCAGGGAATTCACTCAACCACAATGGCCGTCTTTTTCTCATGCATGCTGAAGAAGCTCAGGAAGCACCCGACGTCGTGTTGGGTATGTTTTCTGTTAATTCAGTACTTGCAAGAGTGTTGTTTGATTCTGGTGCATCGCATTCATTTGTCACCGAAGAATTTGCATGCACTAGTAAAATTCAACCAACCAAATTGAAGCATGTGATGATTGTGCAAATTCCCGGATCAACCACCAAGGCTAGGCAAATTTGCAAAGCCGTCCCTATCCGAATCCATGGCATAGATTTTTATGCTAATCTGATAGTACTCGGAACTAAAGGTTTGGAAGTAGTACTAGGAATGGATTGGAGGTCCAAACATAAAGGATTGATTGACTGTGCCAAGAAAGCCATCACCATGACCAGTACAGCCGGAATATCAGTCGAGCATATATCTGAAACCTTACCTCGCCAATTTAAATGCAACAAGAGTATAGCCCAACCTACCATTGACCAAGTCCGGATAGTCTGTGAATACCCCGATGTATTTCTAGATGTTTTCCCCGGTATGCCCCCAGATAGGGATATCTAGTTTATCATTGAACTAATCCCCGGAACCGGACCCATAGCCGAGAGACCCTATAGTATGAACCCGTCGGAACTAGAAGAACTGAAGAAGCAACTGGATTCCATGCTAGAAATCGGATTGATTCAACCAAGTGCGTCCCCATGGAGATCACTTGTCTTGTTTGTGGACAAGAAGGATGGAGGTAACTGTTTGTGTACGGATTATCGGAAGTTGAATGGTGTCACCATCAAGAACAAGTACCCCTTGCCCAAGATAGAAGATTTGTTTGATCAGTTGACCGGTGCCAAAGTGTTTTCTAAGATTGATCTTAGAACTGGCTATCATCAACTCAAAATTCATGCAGAGGATATTCCAAAGACAGCGTTTACCACCAGATATGGATTGTATGAGTATATCGTCATGTCTTTCGGATTAACCAATGCCCCCGCTTATTTCATGAACCTCATGAATATGATTTTTATGGACTTCCTGGATAAGTTTGTCGTTGTTTCCATCGATGACATCCTGATTTATTCCAAATCAGAAGAAGAACATGAGCTACACCTAAGGACCATTCCTGGAACCCTTAGAGAGCATCAGTTGTATGCCAAGTTTAGCAAATATGAATTCTGGTTACAGGAGGTAGGATTCCTCGGTCACATTGTATCCGCCGGAGGAATTTCCGTTGACCCTGCCAAAGTGAAAGATGTAGAAGATTGGCAAGCCCCAGCCACTCAAACCCAAGTTCGTGCTTTTCTCGGATTGGCGGGATATTACCGCAAATTCGTAGAAGGATTCTCGAGTATCGCCAGACCCATGACCCAATTGCTGAAGAAGGACAAGAAGTTTGAATGGACAGACAAGTGTGAAGCCAGTTTTCAAGAACTCAAAAGGAGATTGATTTCAGCCCCAATCTTGATCATGCCGGATATCACGAAGCCCTTCGATGTGTATTGTGACGCATCCAAGATTGGTATCGGATGTGTGCTAATGCAAGAAGGCAAAGTTATATCTTATCTATCTCGACAATTGAAGCAACATCAGCAAAACTACCCAACCCATGACCTCGAACTCACAGTCGTAGTCCTAGCCCTGAAGACATGGAGACATTACCTGATGGGAAACCGTTTTGAGATTTATTCAGATCACAAAAGCCTAAAGTATATATTCACTTAGAAGGAGCTGAATATGAGGCAGATAAGATGGATTGAGCTAATCAAGGATTATGACCTGGACATTCACTATCACCCTGGTAAAGCCAACGTGGTAGCCGATGCCCTTAGCAGATTGCCGTGCCGCTTGAACTCCATGATTTTGAAGGAGCAACCAAGTTTGCACAAGGAGATGGAAGATTTTCGAATGGAATTAGTAAGTGAAGGATTTTTGGCTAGCATAGAACTCCAGCCCACTTTGATCAGTCAGATTAAGGAGGCGCAGAAGGAAAATGCTAGTATCGACGGAATCAAGTGTCGTATCGGTACAGGCAAAGTACCCGGATTCACCGAGGACGGAGAAGGAGTGTTGTGGTACAAAGGACGCCTTTGTGTACGAGCAGATTCTGAGTTGAAAGAAGTTATTTTGAAGGAGGCTCATGATACTCTTTATTCTATCCATCCCGGAGGAACTAAGATGTATCAAGATTTCAAAGAGCAATTTTGGTGTCATAAGATGAAGAGAGAAATCGGAAGCTATATCGCCAAGTGTGATATATGTCAACGAGTCAAGGCAGGACATCAAAGACCTGCTGGATTGTTGCAACCTTTGCAGATTCCGGAATGGAAATGGGATTCTGTAGGAATGGACTTTATCACTGGACTACCTACTTCTAGTAGGGGAAATGACTCTATCCGGGTCATAGTGGACAGATTGTCCAAAGTCGCCCATTTCTTGCCCGTCAAGACCACATATCAGAGTTTGAAGCTAGCGGAGTTGTACATCGCTAGAATCGTCAGTTTGCATGGAGTCCCCAAGAACATAGTATCGGATCGAGGAACTCAGTTTACCTCGAGATTCTGGGAGAAAGTTCAAGAAGGTTTAGGAACCCGTCTAGATTTCAGTACCGCGTATCACCCTCAGGCTGATGGACAAACGAAGCGAGTAAATCAAATACTCGAAGATATGCTGAGAGCATGCGTGTTAGAATATGGATCCAAGTGGGAAGACTGTCTGCCATTCGCAGAATTTTCTTACAACAATAGTTATCAAGCCAGTCTGCAAATGGCCCCATTTGAATTCATGTACGGAAGAAAGTGTCGCACCCCTTTGAACTGGTCGAAAGTAGGAGAGAGTCAAATTTTTGGACCCGACATCCTACGAGAAGCAGAAGAGAAGGTTCACAAGATTCGTGAGCACATCAAGACCGCCCAATCCCGACAGAAGAGTTACGCCGACAAGAGACGTAGAGACCTCGCCTTCAATATAGGAGATTTTGTTTATCTGAAAGTGTCGCCATTGAAGGGAATGCAGCGTTTCCAACTCAAAGGAAAGTTAGCCCCCAGATATATTGGACCTTTCAAAATTCTGAAGTGTCGAGGAGAAGTATCGTATCAATTGGAACTACCTGAAGAGATGTCAGCAGTACACAATGTGTTCCATATATCGTTACTTCGCAAGTGTCTCGAAGTCCCCGAGAAGACCGAAGTGTTCAAGAATATCGACCATCAGACCATAGAGATAAACGATGACCTAACCTATCCCGAAGTACCCATCCGCATTTTGGAAGAATCTTTTCGAACTACCCGAACCCGAAGCATCAAGTTTCTCAAGATTCAGTGGAGCAACCACATAGAAGAGGAAGCTACCTGGGAGCGCGAAAATCACATCAGGACGGAGTTTCCCGATCTCTTCAAATCCTAGGTAATATTTTCGTCCCTTTTCAAATCTCGGGACGAGATTTTGTTTAAGGGGGGAAGGTTTGTAACATCCCAAAAATACTAAACTTGGATCATCAATTTCTAATCATCAAAATTAGGGTTAACAAAAACTTTGTTAAATAAAATTATGAATGCATGCATATGTGTATGCATGGATTTTGAATTCTTTTAAAACCACCTTGTGTGTTTGTTTCATTGCTTGTAAAATGTGTCTTAGGTGAAATAAACATCATCTAAAAAATTTCCCACACTTTTCCTAAAGACAAGTAAATCAAAACACATATATTAAATGAATGGTCACTTTGACCAATTTAACTCTCATGCCTACTTTGGCTGTCTCAAACTTTCAGAACCTAACAGTAACTTTTCTGGATCTTTGCACCCCTTGAATTTACTCATAACAAAGTATCAAGGCCCACTTTGTGATCATCCAGAAACTTTCAAATGCATAGTTTAAATGAAAATTCAAAATTGAATCTTTATCATATGGGAAGATCCCACTTTTTCAAAAACCACTCAAACAAGCTCAACTTTCAAAACCCCAGCATCTGCAGACTCACCAGCACCAATCTAGCAAACCCACCAAAAATCTTTTCAAAATTCAAAACTTGATTTCATGCGGCCATATCATCAAACAGGTTGCAGACACAAATCAAACAAACATCAAACACTATTGTGAGCAGTGATTCTTGCCTAACTTGTTCCCTAGTTAGCTGACAACCAGCTCAGTAAATCATCTAGGAAGATTAGCCAAGCACTAGCACCACTGTGAGCTTGCCATTGCCATCAATGGTGAACAGCCGAGCACACCCTTGCCACCCCATAGTCGACAGCAAGCTTGGAGCAGCAGCAAGCCTAGCCAGCATGTCTGGGAGGCAGCCCACCGTCCACCGCCACTCACTGTCCCAGCCGCGAGTGTTGCCAAGCCCTGGACCACGCGCACGAACCGCGCCCAGACCGCCAGAGACCATGCCGAGCGTGCGCCAGAGCACCACCCTCGACCAGCGCCCACAGACCGCGCGCCGCCCTCACCGCGTGCACACACGATCGCCACCGACCCAGGAGACTGCCAGACATCCCCGTTTGCCGCCCCGTGCCGCACAGCCACCGCCCGCCATCGAAGACGCCGCCTCTGCCGCGCAGAGCATCACCTGTTCGAGACCAAGCCGCACCGCCCCATGCCTCGAAACCATGTCGTTGAGCATCGCCAGGAGACACCGCACCGTCCCCTACCCTTGCCCATGCCCATTAGCGGCCTGTAACATCGCCCCCGACGAGCTCACCGTGCGCCCCGACGGTCCCCTTGCTCGACTATAAATAGAGGCCACCCCCGCCCGATTTCTTCACACCATCTCACTCCCCTCTCCTCACTGATCGTGCCACACCGTTCTCAGAGCAAGGCGAGCACCACCCGCGAATTTCACCGAGCCCGCCGCCTCTGGAGAAGAAGGAGCCATCGATTTCGTCACCCTGTGAGCTGCCGCGACCACCCCTGAGTTCGCCGTCGTCGACTTTGTCGTTCGCCCGCCTCGCCGACCCTCGCCCGTACCCCGGTGAGCCCCCAGCACCCCTCACTGGCCGTGCTAGGTTTCGTTCTCGCTGGCGCTGTCTCGCGTCGACAATGACTCCCAGCCGTTGGATTAGAACTAGATCGAACGATCCACGTTGCCCCATACCGCTTCGCCCAGCCTCGTGCCACTGACGAGTGAGGACACCCACTTAAGTAGCCCGCGGGAGCACTGCACTTAGCAGGCCGGCCCGTTTACTTTTCCCGCGTAGCCCAGTTATTCAAATTAAACTTTTTCCATTTCAATTCAAACACACTTCTGTACCCAACTTCAAAAATCAACCCAGATCGATTCAGTGCACCAAATTGAATGAAACCAATATTTTTGGAAAGGTCTGTGAATGCTGAATCCAAGCCCGTTGAATTCAAGTCATTTGGATCTATAGATCACCCATGGTAAAACTAACAAGGCAGAAGCTTTTCTGCATTCAAACATTTTTCAAATTTAAACCATAATAGCTTTTGAGTTGATTCCAACTCTTAAAAATCACATTTAACCATACCTTTCGGAATATATAAAAATATATAGGTTTACTTGCAGAAATAATGTTCAAGTAATAAAAGAATGCCCCATAGGCATTACTAGCCACTTTAATTAATTAAAATAAAAGTGTGAAACCTTATTAAATTGTGACACCACTTTAAATCACATTCCCATGGACTACAATATGTGGTGATGACATGTGTCAACATGATCCCATATTTGGTTTGGAGAATATTAAATCTTAAGTAGTTTTTCAATGAGTAGAAATTAATTTTCTAAAAATAAAAGGAATTAAACCAAGCTCTAATCTTGTAATGTTAGACATGATGCTAGATCATCTATAGGACCCTTGTGTGTGATGATTGCAAGTAGTTAAGTATTGTTTGGTGATTGTGTACCTCGTATTTATTCATATACGCTAGTACCGACCAAGGATACGAGGAGGAAGGAGGATACTACGAAGAAGAAGCCGAGGAGAACTTCCACCACTGCTCTACACAAGGCAAGCTAACACTTGCAAGATACTTTACCTATGCAAGCTGATACTATACCAATGCAAGCTAAAACTTGCAAGACACTCTACTTTAGCAAGCTTTATTAACTAAGTGGACCAATGCAAGCTACCCTTGCAAGATACCCTACTGATGCAACAAACCACTACTTGTTACTATGCCCACCATATGCCTTAAGCATATGTGATCATACCCATTTGATAAACCAATCCTAGTTTTACTTGCAAGCTTCTTACTTTATTTCTTTATCAAAGCTTACTTAGAGTTTACTTAAGTGAATTATAGATACTAGAAAGATTCTGAAGGTTGCATGAAGAGCATTAAATTTGGCCTAAGTTAGAAACCTTGATATCATCCTAAGACATAAGGTTGTACTTAGTTGAAACTCCACTAGTCCACCACCCCTCATTAGTTCCTACCCCCACTTATAGATGCTAGTGCTAAGCATAAAACTTGATCAGCTTTTAGATGGGAATACTTGGTGGAAAAATGGTTATGAAAACCTTGGAATAATGGATCATTCTATTGAAATGTTTTGGACATGTGTTTCCGAACACCTGATGATTTTGGTGATGAAAATGTTGAGGCATGAGCCTTAACCTTTATAAAACTGATGGTTGTCTGGATGCGATACCATTCCAATTTTATCGTACAACCACAATACCCGAATATTGGGTAGGGCTTGACTAGAAACTTATATCCCTTAGTATTAGTTACCTCATGACCAAGGTCTGAGCTGAGGCTACCTTGTGAAGATTGTCCACCTGTGCAGTACCCAAGATGACAGTTGGTCATGGTTGGGAGGCCAAACTCACAGGAGAGGTGCTTATACTAGGGCGTGTAATTGAAAGGTTAGGATTGATTATCCACATACTGAGTATGGTAAATTCAGGATTTGTTCCTGACGGATGTATCAAATGTTGTGGTGAAAGTGTACAATCTCTGCAGAGTGTCAAACTATTCGAATAGCCGCGTCCGCGGTTATGGACAGTTGGAGTGGCCATACTGTTCCCCCGTCAGACTTTTCAAAATGACTTGTGAAATGAATTGAGACTTTGACTTGACCACAACAAAGTTGTGATATGAAATACAAGTTCCCACTTAGGAGTTATAAAATTGTGACTAGCTTTGGAACCTAGTAGAGATAAATCTGTCTTTGGCAAAACAACCCTAGAGCCTAGTGTCCTATTATCCAAAAACCCCTTTACCTGTTAGTATTAGTTTGCGAGTACTTAAAGAGTACTCATGGCTTTGTCCCTGGCTATTCCCATGGCCAGACTATGAAGAGGAGTACATGGAAGATGGACCCCAGGAAGGTTACGACAACTAGGATCATCTCCCATCGTCAGCATTGCCTGTGACCCCGAAGATGGAGATTCGCCTACGCTAGCGTTATTATTACGTATTCCGCTGCTTGAAGTTGTATTAAGAACTGGATCATGAGATCCCTATTTGTGTAAGAACTTATGTATCGTTTGTAATGGATGATGTACTATGGTATCCAATTCTGTTATGTCTCGCAAAAATGGTAATCCTGGGATTGCGATGTATGGCATAACAGGCATCTAGGATTGAAAAATCCGGGTGTTGACAGACACCATGAGTCACCCCAGGTGAACAGCTCCTAAACACGCACGTCTCCGCTAGGTTCAGTGACCACGTAAATGCGTTGCGGTGTGTCGTCATACAAGCTGGAGGTGAAGACGGTGTCGACATACTTCTCCGGCCGCAGATGGTCGTTGTGCAAGACTGTCCATTCCTTGTCATCTGGGCATCTAATAAATGTGATTTCCTTGTCGAACACTGCTAAGAGGTTGTAGTGCCAAGTCTTCCACACCAGGAGAGGCTTCTGTGGGAGCTGTACCTTTAGGAGTTCAAGTTCTACCATGTTGATCCTGTAAGCGCATTCAGATTTTGGCGACTGCCACCCATGGTTGAATGTAGTAATGCAGACACACACTACAGATGGTGGTGTAAGTCTCAAAGATCTATAGATATTTTTTAGAGTCCAAGTTCTCCCGTCCTAGGATAAAAGGACCAGCCACTCGCCGTTGCCACCCACCCAGTTCTGCTCATCATCCATTTCCGCCTCCTCCGTCTCCTTGATATTCACCACTACTGATTGCGACCACTTATCCAGTAGCATCAGTTTTGCATGAAAATTCTGCAAATTTTTTTGTCAGTTGGTAGAATCACCTAGCATGGATTCCATTGCAAATACAATTTGACACCACTGCGCTCTGATGAAAGTATTATATATGACTGTCTCCTCAGCTCTCGCCTAAATTGTGCCTGTGTCACAACAAGAATACCCAATATATCAAGTACTCTCTCCGTTTCAAAATATAAGATGTTTTAGGTTTATGAAGAAAATGTATCTAGACTTGTTGAAGTGTATAGATTCACTCAGGTTTGGAATGAACCTACACACTAAAACAAGTCTAGATACATTTTCTTCATAAACCTAAAACATCTTATATTTTGAAACAGAGGGAGTAGGAGCAGAGCTTCCTCGGAACAAACTCCTGAAGGTGATCATAAACAACTAGGGACATAATAGTCTTAACTCATCTAGTTTGTTTATTATTTTAGAAAACAGAATATCACCTAGCAGGCATTCCATTGCAAATCCAAATTGACACCTCAGCTATCACCTAAATGAAGATTGTATCACTACGAAAATACTTGAATATCAAGTGCAAGCAGAGTTTCCTCTGTACATAATAGTCTTAAATGGTTCAATTTGTTCAAACTGCGCATGCACACAACACGTTCAATAGAAGGAACATAGGATTCCGTCGAAAATTCAGCACATATGAATCAACGGTATGACTGAGTCAATAAGCAAGATACTAGAACTTACGTGGCCGTCATGGTCATTTGGCCATACGCTGGTATCAGGGTAAAGAAGGCCTGGCGTGCTGAACGTTTGTTCTTCCATTTCCCGAATCGGCGGGTGGAAGCCAGAGATGCAGCGACCGAAGCGACCAGCGGTGACGATGTCCAACTCCTTGGCGACCCTGTACATGTTCGCAACGCTGAGGTTCGGCCATCCCCAATCCTCGCGGTGGCGGTCACCATGGCCAGCCGCGTCATCGTCATTGTCTACCTTACGCTTCAGCATGCGGTGGTGCCAGCCACACGTTTTACCCATGGCGGCAAATGGAGGCTGGAATCAGGCAGATTAATGGAGGCGGTGTGATCCGGAGGCGAATTTATTCGTGAGGGGATGGAATCAGGGAGGGAAGCAGTTGTTTGAGTAGGGAGTGAGGAACCGCCGCCGCCGGTCTCGTCCACGTGGAATACAAGGAGGGGGTGGTGGGGGTTATAATTAGTGAGGGTGGGCACGGGGACCGTCTAAAGGGGGTGCAAAAATAAATCATGAGTGGAAATGTATGGTCCCATCTATCAGCGAGGGAAGGTCAGCACACACAAATGTGAGTATGCTTTGAGTCGGATCGTGCATGGAGGACCTCGATTCCACTGCATGCAAGTGCCTCAGAACCAATTTCATCTAGCGCTTGGGTCGCCATGTAAAGAGCATCACTATTAATGCAGCTGCCACATGGAAATATGGAATGATGCACCAGTGTCATGGAAGTTGCATCACCACATCACTTGAGTCTGTTTGGTCATGTGGATCATTGTGGTTTGGTAAAAAACACATGCAATGAATCTCTGGAGTCCATGTGTCAAACCATGGTCATAAATCCCCATAAAGCCACTCGAATGCAGTTGCCACATGGAATGATGCATCGGTGTGACATATGTTGCATCACCACATCCATTGTAGTGTGTGTGGTCGTGTGGATCATTGTGGTTTGAAAAGAACATATGCAAATGACTCTGGGGACTCCATGTGTCAAACCATGGTCATAAATCCCCAGAAAGCCACTGTGATGTAGCTGCCACATATGGAATGATGCACTAGTGGGACATAGGATGCATCACAACATCCACTTGAGTGTGTGTGGTCATGTGGATCATTGTGGTTTGGTAAAAGCATCTGAAAAGTACAGTTGATCTTCTATGATCCCAATGTGATGTAAAACCACACAATCATTCAACTAGAAGGTTTAAATTGTAGTTTTGGTACTTGCTTCACAAATGAAAGCCCGTTTTGAGTTTGAGGGTGAAATTTTTATACCAAAATGGCTAGATACAATGCTACCATCATTAGGAATGTGGTGATACCCCTTGTTCCAAATTTGAGTCCATTTGAAGAACGGTAGATGAAAACATGGTACACAAGTTGCTCTTTCGAGTAGTCGGACATGATCATTGACCTAACTACCCCCACATTACAGAGTGGACTACTAGGGGACATTTTTTCAAAAGTTTGTCACTTTTATTCAATGTATTTTCCACACAGTGAACAAATTTGAAGGTTTCCAGGAGAATTTCTCAATTTATTATGAAATTTACAAGGCTTGATCAACCCAGGGTTGACCAGAGTCCTTCGAGAGATTGTGAAAGCATCTGAAAAGTACAAGTTATGTTATGTGCTCCCAAAGTGATGTACAACCACACAAGCAACTAGAAGGTTACAAATTTTAGTTTTGGTACTTGCTTGACAAATCAAACCATGTTTTTGAGTTTGAGGGTGATTTTTTCAATTTTTGAAACCATAATGGCTAGATAGAATGCTAGCATCATTAGGGACATGGTGATACACCCTTGTGCCAAATCTGAGTCCATTTGAAGGAAGGTAGATGAAAAAATGGTACACAAGTGGTTGTATCGAGTAGTCGGACATGCTCGTTGACCTAACTAGCCCACATTTGATAGTTGACCGCTAGGGGGAATTTTTTTCCATGTTTGACATTTTTATTGCAAAGTATTTGCCACACAATGACCAAATTTCAAGTTTTCACAAGAATTTGAGAATTTCTAATTTTATTATGAAATTTACAAGGTTTGGTCAAACCAGGGTCCAAATGTGATGTACGACCACGCAAGCATGCATCTAAAAGGATTCAAATTGTAGTGTCTGTACTTTCTTCACAAATTAAATACTGTTTTTTTGAGTTTGAGGGTGAAATTTTTAAAATTTTCAAAACAACATGGCAAGATAGAATGCATGCTATCATCATTACGTACCGTGGTGCAAACACAGGTATATAATTACACAATAAGTCACGATGATTCCCATACATATTAAACATGGTTCGTACACTAATAATTCCACATGACCAACATAAGTTCTTGACAAGCTACTAGACATATACAGAAACATAACTGAAAGTAGTAAAATTTAATTCACTCCTCATCAGCCACTTAATGCGCTTGCCATCTTTCCTAGGAGACCAACATACATCATTCAATCAGTCTCTTGTGTTATTGGCCTCCCATTTCCGACGATATGAAAGTTCATCCCACCTAGAAGGGGCCTTGGCTTAACTATCTTCAGCTGCAGCCTCTCTATTTGCGGCATCAGCAGCAGCCTCTCTGTTTGCGGCATCAGCTGCAGCCTTTCAGTTTGCGGCATCAGCTGTAGCCTCTCTGTTTGCGGCTTTAGCTGCAACCTCTCTCTTTGCAGTTTTAGCGTCACGCTCATCTATTCTGCATTTCCGACAAAGTCCTCCCCTTTTCTTATCTTCCCTCTTGCAACTGGGGCAAAACACAAGGAAAGTTTGAAAGAAATGGATCTGAGCATACAGCTGGTAGGTCACTTAAGCATTTATGGCTGCATACTTCAGGTTTATATCAAACAATAGCGTCTCCTCCCATAAAATGTGCCTATCTCCAGGGAAATCTTCCTTCATTTTGGTGTATGACAGATCGATGATTCTAGCCGCGAGACTAGCCATTCCATCCCTCTTCCAGTCCCCTTTGATCTTGACAAGATCTTGAATATCGATCCACTTGTGCTCAGGAATTTTGATTCCCACATGAGAAAAGATATTTTGTCGACAGTGCAGAAAACAATTCCTTTATGCACAAGGAATTGGCGCAGTGCCGGACACTTCATGTCAGTCCTAGAAGTATGTAGTTTGTCATCATAAAATTCATGACCAAAACAATGACAAAATGATTAACGACAAATGTTGTGCATGCAAGATCATCATCTCTAAATATATTTTTAAGGTACAAAAGTTTAGTAAATGCAAAATCAAGACTCTCAATTATGGATTTTCATAATTTTTTTGGTCCTAATAAAATTTAGTAGTTGCAACATGACCAAATGGATAGATTCCATATGCAATAAAATTCACTAGTTGCAAAAATGCAGTACTTGCAAGATCCCGACTATAATAAAACTATTTAGACAATGCAATACTACAGCTGAAGAAAAATTGAAACTACAAAAATTTAGTAAATCGAAGGTGAACACTCTGAAAGTTATATAGTCTTAATTCATTTGGTACTAACAGAATTCAGTAAATGCAATATGAGCATATGGAAAGATTGCAGTACTTGCGAGAACAACATTTGAGCAAAATTTAGGACTAAGACTTTTTTAGTAAAGGCAAGATCAACTGATTAAAATCATACAAGTAACCATTAAAAGTAAGAAAACCCTGAAAGTGGTAAACTAAAAAGATCAGATCTACAAACTAGGAGTAGTGGTAGATGAGGACGTGTTGCCTCATTTCCAGTTGATCAACGGCGACCTCGTTTTCGTAGTATTCCTCCTCCTTGGTGTACTCGAGGTCCAATCCGACAAACTTGTCCTTGTCCTTCTCAAGCCATTCCTCGTACATCCTCGGTACTCGCACAAATGTATCCTCCTTGTTGGTGTAGACGACATGTATCTTTGTATTTCATGGGTAGTGAAGTTTTTCTCTCAAGTGTAAACTTCCATGGCGGCAAGGAGTAGATAGAAATAGCAACATATGGGATGTAGAAGATAGAGGACAATAGTAAGAAGAAGGCTTTCAGGGAAACAAACGGAAGGATGGAACTGTCGCTGCGATTCAGACGTCCTTGTGGAGAAACGTGGAGGCGGCAAGGAGAAGACTGAAGACAGGAGGACATGATGAAGAAGAAGAGGGCTTTCTTCGAAATAGGGGATATGCTAGAACCGTCGCTGCGATTCAGATGAACTTGTGGAGACACATGGCGGTGGTTGTTCCATCTTCTGAGTAAACAAATATTTAAAGGGAGCCCTCGCTAAAATGAATAATAACGAGGATATATGTGTCTTGTGCTGTCACGTCAATTCAAGCTATCGGTCGTTTAGTCCTGTCCATTGCATCACCTATAGCTCATGTGCTCTGCATCACTACTTATCATGTGTCAAATCCTAGCATGCAATTTAATTGCGCATACATAGGTCTCTTCCGCGTGGAAGGCAAGGAAGGGGGCCCGCAATTAGTGAGGGTGGGCACGGGGACCATCTAAAGGAAGTGAAAAAAATAATCTTGAGGGGAACGTGGGGTCTCACCTGTCAGCGAGTGAATGCACGCGCAAACATGAGTACATTTGACTTGGATCGTTCATGGCGGACCTCGATTCCATTGAGTGAAAGTGGCGCACAACCAATTTCATCCAGCGCTCCCGCCTTTCTTTTCCGCTGCTTCCTGCGAGTTCTCGGCGTTTCCCGATGCGTCAAGGTGCAGTCGTAAAAGGGGGAGGTCAGCGAGCTATCTTTGACCATACCCGCGCAACCCACAACACAAAAAACCGCCATGCCTGGCCGCCGGCGTCGACACGGCGAGCTCCGTGCTAACCACGATGCCGGCAGAGAAGAGGTGCCCGAAAGGCCGATGCCGTTGTGGTGGCCGAATCCACCGGAGTTGCCGGACGTGCTGCCTCCTCTGATTCCGGGGCGCCCGCAGATTTACATGATGGGAACACCGCCGGTTCGCCCTTTCTACAGCCGTCACGTGACCACCGGCGAGCCTTTAACGATGGCGGTGGCGGAACGCATCTTTCTGCCGGAATACCGGCGATTGGAACAACTCGGATTGATGCGTGGCAACCTTTGGGAAGTGGAGCGGGCCAATCCTGAAGATGCTTCCCTGCGTGTCCGCCTCGACCGAGCTGAAGAGGAGGTGCAGACGCGACGAGTGCTCATCAATTCTCTCAATAACGAATGGTGTATTTGACCAGCCGTAGCCTCCGCCCCCAGTGCCGCGCGTAGTCTTAGGTTGTAACGATGTTTTAGGGCGGCATGAGTGTAACGATTTTTTAGGGCTTGAATAAAGATTTTCATTTCAAATAGCCAATTCCTACATTCATACATCATACATGGCACGCACATAGCCTAGCCTACTCGTCGGAGCCGGAGGAGGAGTCGGAGTGGTAACAACGGCGACACATGGTGTGGTCAAAGACGCTGATGCCAAACTTTCCTTCGCCATCGTACTTGAAGACGATGATGTTGCCCGCTTTGATCTAGTGAGAGCAGGTGAAGTACTCCCAGCCGTTGCTGAAGTATAGCTGGCCGAGGTGGTCGAACTGTAGATCGACTAGGTACCTGCCTGTCCGGAAGCCATTTGCCCACAGCATGGCGAGCAGGGATAGCTCATCGCCGATCAGCGTCATGAACCTGCGGGGAAGGAGCAGCCTGTCACGCGGCATGCCGAGGTGGATGGCCACGGCGAACTGGGTGCCTTGGTCGAAATCCTTGGGCGACGACGGTGTTGAGGGAGAGCATGGTGGCGCGGTGAGTTGGCCGCGTCCTCCACGCCTCCCTCGGCGTCCACAGCCGCCACGGCCTCCCCTCGACCCAGCACCACCGAACATGGATAGCTACAAGAAGTGGAGAAGGAAAAGGGGAAGCAGGAGAGAGATGATGTTCTGTGTGGGAGAAGATGGCCGCGGGTGGCCGGTTAAAAAGGGGCGGCATCAGATGCCGGCACGAAGGCCGAAGAGGGGCATTGATGTGTCCAGTCAGTAGGGCAGGCGTCGAGCGGCTGCAGCAGCGGTGGAGAGCATGTCGTCTAGTCAGTCAGCGTGTCGTCGCGTCTCCATTAATGGCGCAGGCTGCCGCCGGTCAGCCTTTTGCCAGCGCCTCTAAATCGCTGTCGCTGCGTCAGATGGGTTGCCCCGCTGGGTCGCCGTGCATGCACTGCGCATCCGCGTGGATAGTTTCAGACACGCGTAGACTGTTTGGGTTAGCCCGACATCACTAGCAATGCAACTGCCACATGGAAATATGGAATGATGCACCAGTGTGACAGAATTGTTTTTTGTCACCATCGAACCGAATGAACCACTGGTCCGATCCAACAAACCAATGAACCAGTCGCCTCACCGGTTCACTGACTGGTCCGGTTTTTAAAACTATGCTGATATGCGACTGCCAAATGTAGGGTCGCGCTTGTCAAAGAGTGAAGGTCGAAACGCGACTAAGTTTGACTTAGATTGTGCATGGCAGACCTTGATTCCACTGCATGCTAGTGGCGCGGAACCAATTTTAGTCAGTGCTAGCGTTGCCTCCTAAAATAGTCCTCCACTTCCACCCCACTACGAACGGTCGTGCACCGTTCCACATATTAGGAAGGGCGGTTGCAATCTTGCAATAAGTAGTTTCGCTCTTCTCCATCTCCTTTCCTCCTCCACGGCCTCATCATCTTCCTCCTCCAGGACCCCATCGATTTCCAACGCCACGGCATCAGCCTCTTCCTCTGTGTCCTTTCCCTCTTTCCTATAGTCATGGACCGGAGATGTCCAAAATGACGGCATGATAGGGACCGCATACTTCTACATAGAAGTCCACGACGGGAAGAAGCTCAGTGTCATCTACACCACCAACCCTGAGAAAGTGAACCGCACTAATGCCCAGTTCAAGAATTGGCTACCGTCGGAAGAAAGCGGGTTCAGGTTCGTTGGTCTCGACCTCGAGTATAGCCGAGATCGCCGTAGGATCGCCGTGCTGCAACTCTCCATGAAGGAGCACGTCCTTGTTTACCAGCCTTTTTGCAAGAAGGGGGATGGGAAGAGGTACATGTTGCTATCATTTTGTTCCTGAGCTGTTTGTTTGTAAAAGTTCTTGCTACATTATTTGTCTGAATCCATTTGTCTGAATCCATTTTCATGCAGGTGGGGAAAATAATTAGGTCGCTCTTTGGTGACTTTATCGTGAACCACCAGATAACATTTACTAGTGTTGGCACCAGGTCTAACACTGGCCTGCTTACCGGCCTGACTGTCCTAAATTTCATCCTAGAGGAGTACAGAGTGGACATCCAGGATATTTACTGGATCCGAGGGACGAGTGGCAGCAGGACTGGGATGGCCGATCTTGCCGCCTATCTCATCGATCCGTGGTACGCTGACATGAAGGACAAACTCCCGAGATGTTGGTGGAGGCGTTTAGGGCATGATTACTAGGAGGATTAGCCGCTTTCCGAACCTAACGTGAAGTACGCTACTATTGATGGGTATGTCAGCCATGAGCTGTACTGTCAGATCAAAGTGTTTCCTTCTAGGCAACGCACCCTTGAACCACCACCAAGGAAAGTGGTTTACCGCAGATACCATGATGGAGAGGAATCTAACAGCTGGGGCAAGCGCCCGAAGACATCCTGGGATCGGTCGCCTTCTCCGCCAATCATTCCAACAGGCTAGGATGTCCAGTTTTAGTGCATAATTGTTGTGTTTGTATGGGGCTTGTTATGTTTATGAAAACATGTTATTTCACAAGTACAATGTGTAGCTATGTGTGAGAACTTCCGAACTGTTGTGTATTACCTTTTTGAACTATAATCTATGTGTGTTTATGACTGTAACCTTCGTTATAAGAATAATTATGTCTGTGCCACTACAGCCAAGAATGATGTGCCGAGTTTGCTAGCATCTTATATTATGAATGTGTCCTTAGATTATGCCCGTTTGTGGACAGCGGCATCTGATTTTGTGGATCCAACTACAATCTCAGTTAGCTATATTCAGTAATACTCGCTCCATCACAAGGATTAAGGCCTATATTTTTGAATGGTCGAGCCATGGAATGTTTGGCCAAATTTTAGAAAAGTCAAGCCACGGAAAGTAAACCCAGGCACTGCATGGTAGTTCTGGATGTTGCCGCATGCAAATGGCACTGACAGAATTTGCACGGCGCAGGGCTACGAGGCCGGGAGGCCCTTCTTTAAAAGGGGAGGGCCGAGGAGATTGTATTTAGCATCACTACGGTCTTTACCCACCATGAAGCAAGCTTGACCGGTCGAGCACCATCGGTTTCGACATCATAGGCCTACGATTGCGTGGTCGTGCCGGGCAGGAAAGGTGTGCGTGCGACTTGGCGATGGCGTGTGGATAGATAGGGCGGCGACACGAATGCAACACACAAGAAGACATTGCGTTCGGTCCAACACACCACATATAGTCTCATGTTCTAGAAACAACGGAAACAACTTAAAATTATTTGGTGCCGTAGGAGGCATCAAGGTCTCTTCGTGGACGGCTTGGAGTGGCGGATCCGGACGATCCCGAAAGATGGGGATACAAGGCCGGTCCTGATGTACTCCCTCAGGAATTTGCTATATGCAGCGTGCTTAGCCTTGATCGCTGGCTAGAGTGAAGCATTGGGGCTTACCGATGCCAACCGCATGCTGAATCATGCTGTCAATCCTCGGGTTGACTCTTGCTAGAGAAGGGGCAACTGAGCTCCCCACTTAAAATGTGGAAAGGGACCTTCCCGCTCTTGATACTCTTCAAGATGTGGAAGCTCTTGTCATCCCTGTACTCCTTGTCAGATCCCACCTCATTTGAATCATCCTGTAATCTGCAAAAAATGCAAAAGAAATGAGAAAAATAAATATTCTTAGTCTACTTGTTCTAAAAAATCGCACAAACTAGTAATGCATTTACCAGTCGTGCATAGATATTCGAACAACCATTTCAAGTTACTTTGAAAACCACAGCACAATTTTACAGGTTTATTACGGCTGTCTCCGTAGCTCGCTCCTAAATGTAGAATGTGGAGTAATTCAGAACAGACTAAATCTTTGCATGCAGCGGGTTGTATGGTGCATCTGATCATGATCGGTAGAATACGGATCACTTGAACATATTTAGTACTATTACATCTACAGCCCGACCATAAAATATGAACAGTAAACTAGAAAGATGGAGAAATAAAAGTACCTCCGGGTACACGAGCAGAACATGCTCGTTGAACTCCTCGCCCTCATCGGGGGCTCCGAAGTCTTCTGCACCCGCGAGCACATAGTCCTCATAAGGGTCTAACTGGACGCCCCCTCGCCCTGGATGCATGCATCTCCTCCAGATCTACGACGAGAGGCGCATCATCACCCGTGGCAGGCAGAGGAAACCCAGCGGAAACACCCGTAGACTCACCTACAAGCACTCGTTTCATGGTGTCGGAAGGGGGAAGGTGGTTGTTCGGCCTCCAGCTGTAAGGTGAGGTTTGTGGGTTTTGCTAGATCAGGGAGAATGGGTTAATGCATGGGTGGGAGACGATGCGGAGGAGTAGGTTTTAAAGATGGGACATTGTTAAGTTTCCTCCTGGGGCCCTCCGCCTCGAGGCTCATCAGTTGGGTGCCCCGATAGGGCTTATGGCTTACGCGTGGACGGTTCGTGCCATGGGCCCCAACTAGAAGTGAGATTGCAGGCGCGGTACTATGAGGCCCGTTCCCATTTGTAGGTGGAGAAGTAGTAGGGTTTTCATAGGCATGACATGACCACTCAACGGATTCTTTAATCTACGCCTTGATCGATTTCTTCTTGTAGAAGGGTCGAAAGGAGGGATGCCTAAAAGCACAACGGTTAAAGCATGGCTAGCCAGACACGTGCGTTGTCACGCTCTAATGTGAAGTGTACGACACTCACAGAGGATGCATCGTTCGACCCCCGCTGACACGACATTATAGTGCACCGTACTTGTGCCATGGTGGACGCGTTGCAATCGGTTAGACGAGCGTGCCGCCGCGTTTCCCGCTCGCTGCACTAGAAAATACACATATTTTTTATATTTTATATACCATCTTGTATATAAATCCAAATAGTATATAATTTTCAGAGAATAAAAGGAAATGCATAGACACGCATATACGACAATTATATCCCTTTGTACACTTTCTTTCTAGATTATGGAATTAAAGTATCGGTGGCAAACTCGTTATTTCGCATGGATAGATAGGTCTGTCTCTAGAGAGAGAGAGAGAGAGAGAGAGAGAGAGAGTGAGAGAGAGGAGGGAGAGAGAGGGAGGCTATATTGCCCGTTAGATCATAGAGGATCAATGTTAGGTGGGCACGATCCGCGTGACAACCATCTCGACCAATCAGGGTGTACCAACCAAAGTGAGGAAGAGTTAACATGAGAGGATGAAAACCGAGTACTATCATTTTCATATCAACCCTAGACACAACACACACACAAACACACAGTCGTAAATTCATCAAAAATCAAAAAAATATGAAACCAGCTCGAGTAGCCCCTGTGTGTCACCCACTACCAACATAAAATCATAAGCAAGACAAACCGGGACTTTTATCACACGGCGCACCCCCTAGATGGCTATCGAGTAGGAGTTAACATGGCTTTCAACCCTAGACCTGCCCCTCATGGCTTAGAACATGGACCCACTACGCGGATTGATCCCAAACCTGGCACCTAGCTCCTTCTCGGCATTCTAAGCAACTTATCCAACTAAAGATTCCAGGGTTCCATGGAGAATCCAGAGTTTCCATTTACCGACTCCGGAAAACAGGCAATTCTGCAAAGGAGGTGCAAGAATTGAGCGTGCTCTAGGGCCCGAGGAAATTTACACACATGCTACATCTTGGCGGACCGCCATACCGGGGAGGTTGGTGCTCATCTCGTGGTGCAAGCATATACTGTATTTTTCCCGAGTTATGCTCGGTAATTGCGGTTTCTAACTGTAGGTACCCTAGAAATTGCCCTGGATTTTCTGGAAAAAATGTTTTGGGGTGCCCCATGGGGTACCTAGGCTGGGAAACTGCCTAGGTTCAAGGTTGCAATGGACCTCGCGTGCCTGCGCGCGTCGGTGGGTTTGCCGATTTTGCCCACCCCGAACCCCGGCAATGGGAAATTCATCAAAAATCAAAAAATATGAAACCATCTCGAGTAGCACCTGTGTGTCACCCACTACTAACATAAAATCATAAGCAAGACAAACTGGGACTTTTGGAACACGGCTCACCCCCCGGATGGCTATCGAATAGGAGTTAACATGGCTTTCAACCCTAGACCTCCCCCTCACTGCCTAGAACGTGGACCCACTGCACGGATTGAGCCCAAACCAGGCACCTATCTCCCTCTAGGCATTCTAAGCAACTTCTCCAACTAGAGATTCGAGGGTTCCATGGAGAAATATAGAGTTTCCATTTATGGACTCTAGAAAACCGGCGATTCTGCACAAGAGGTGCAAGAATTGAGCGTGCCCTGGGGCCTTAGGAAATTTAGGCGCATGCTACATTGTGGCGGACCGCCATCCATGGCAGGTTGGTTCTCATCTCGTGGTGCAAGCATATACTGTATTTTTCCCGAGTTAATCCTCGGTAATTGTGGTTTCTAACTGTAGGTACCCTAGAAATTTCCCCGAATTTTGTGGAATTTTTTTTTTGGGGTACCCCATGGGGTACCTAGACTGGGCAAGTGCCCAGGTTCAAGGTTGCAACGGACCTCGCGTGCTTGCGAGCACCGGTGGTTTGCCGATTTTCCCCACCCCATGAACACTAGCAATCGGAAATTCATCCAAAAGAAAAAAAGTTAAACCAGGTCAAGTAGCCCCTATGTGTCACCCACTACCAACATAAAATCATAAGCAAGATAAACCAGGACTTTTGGCACACGGCGCACCCCCCGGATGGCTATCGAGTAGGAGTTAACATGGCTTTCAACCCTAGACTTACCCCTCACTGCTCAGAACGTGGATCCACTATGCGGATTGATCCCAAACCCGACACCTAGATCCCTCTCGGAATTCTAAGCAACTTCTCCAACTAGAGATTCTAGGGTTCCATCGAGAAATCCAGAGTTTCCATTTACCCACTCCGGAAAACCGGCGATTCTTCAATGGAGGTGCGAGAATTGAGCGCGCCCTAGGGCCCGAGGCGATTTACATGCATGCTACATCGTGGCGGACCGCCATACCCTGGATGTTGGTGCTCATCTCGTGGTGCAATCATATACTATATTTTTCCCGATTTACGCCCCAATAATTGCGGTTTCTAACTGTAGGTACCCTTGAAATAGCCCTGGATTTTCTGGAAAAAATGAATTGGGGTGCCCCATGGGGTACCTAGGCTGGGAAAGTGCCTAGGTTCAAGGTTGCAATAGACCTCGCGTGCCTGCGAGCACCGGCGGTTTGCCGATTTTTCCCACCCCCAATCTCCGGCAATGGGAAATTCATCAAAAATCAAAAAAATGTGAAACCAGCTCGAGTAGCCCCTGTGTGTCACCCACTACCAACATAAAATCATAAGCAAGACAAACCGAGACTTTTATCACACGGCACACCCCCTGGATGGCTATCGAGTAGGAGTTAACATGGCTTTCAACCCTAGACCTGCCCCTCATGGCTCAGAACATGGACCCACTGCACGGATTGATCCCAAACCTGGCACCTAGCTCCCTCTCGACATTCTAAGCAACTACTCCAACTAGAGATTGCAGGGTTCCATGGAGAAATCTAGAGTTTCCATTTACCGACTCTGGAAAACCGGCGATTCTGCAAAGGAGGTGCGAAAATTGAGCGCGCACTAGGGCCGGAGGCAATTTACACGCATGCTACGTCATGGTGGACCGCCATCGCCAGGAGGATGGTGCTCATCTCGTGGTGCAAGCATATACTATATTTTTGCCGAGTTACGCCCGGTAATTGCGGTTTCTAACTGTAGGTACCCTAGAAATTGCCCGGGATTTTCTGAAAAAAATGTTTTGGGGTGACCCATGGGGTACCTAGGCTGGGCAAGTGCCTAGGTTAAAGGTTGCAACTGACCTAGCGTGCCTGTGAGCGCTAGTGGTTTGCAGATTTTGCCCACCCCTTGAACCCCGGCAATGGAAATTCATCAAAAATAAAAATAAAATATATGAAACCAGCTCGAGTAGCCCCTGTGTGTCACCCAATACCCACATAAAATAATAAGTAAAACAACCCGCGACTTTTGGCACACGGCGTACCCCCCGGATGGCGATCGAGTAGGAGTTATCATGGCTTTCAACCCTAGAACTCCCCTTCACTACTTAGAACATGGACCCACTATGCGGATTGAGCCCAAACCCGACACCTATCTCCCTCTCAGCATTCTAAGCAACTTCTCCAAGTAGAGATTCCAGGGTTCCATGGAGAAATCCAGAGTTTCCATTTACCGACTCCAGAAAATCGATGATTATTCAAAGGAGGTGCGAGAATTGATTGTGCCCTAGGGCCGGAGGACATTTACACGCATGCTACGTCGTGGCGGACCGCCATCCCCAGGAGGTTGGTTCTCATCTCGTGGTGCTATCATATACTATATTTTTCACGAGTTACGCCCGGTAATTGCGGTTTCTAACTGCAGGTACCCTAGAAATTGCCCTGGATTTTCTGGAAAAAATGTTTTGGGGTGCACCATGGGGTACTTAGGCTGGGCAAGTGCCTAGGTTCAAGGATGCAATGGACCTCGCGTGCCTGCGCGCACCGGCGGGTTTGACGATTTTGCCCACCCTCGAACCTCAGCAATGGGAAATTCATCAAAAATCAAAAAAATATGAAACCAGCTCGAGTAGCCCCTGTGTGACGAAGTTTTCGGAGATCCTACGCCGAGCCCCCGAGCGTATCTCAAGCTAGAAAGCTTCGTGTTCACGGGCCGGTGCAAGGATGACGCTGTCCATGGTCAAGGCATATTATGAAAATGCCGACATCGACACGGTGACCTCCGGTATCCTCGACGTAGACGACGAAGGCCAAAAGATAAACCATGAATCTATCTTGGCATTGCTCGCGGGTTATGACACCAGAGTCGCCGAGTTGGTCGATGTTAATGTCTTTGTGCCCATGAAAACCATTGACGGCGGCAACCAAAGCTCCTCTGAGGCCCTTGAACACTGCCGACTTCGAGGAAGGTGACTCTCCTGCTGGCGACGATGCTGCTTCCAAGTTGCCTACGCTAGAGGAATGAAAAACAATTTGTAATATTTGTTTCCTCTGTAATGTGTATGCGGAAAAACTATGTGTTAACTTAAGGTGGAAAATAATGTGTAACATCCCAAAAATATTAAACTTGGATCATCAAAATCTAATCATCAAAATTAGGGTTAACAAAAACTTTCCCAACTAAAAATATGAAAGCATTCACATGTGTGTGTATTCAAAAATTGGATTCTTTTGAATTTCCATGGTTTTGTGTTTCTTTGCTTGTAAAATGATTCTTAGGTGAAATAAACATCATCTAAACAATCCCCAAACTTTTCCCAAAGACAAACAACTCAAAATGAATAAATTAAGTGAATGGTCACTTTGGCCAAATTAACTCCCATGCCTACTTTGGCTATCTCTAATTTTCAAAACTCAACAGAAACATGTATGGATCTTTGCACCCCTTGTTAGTAATCATAATAAGGTACCAAGGCCCACTTTTTGATCATCCAAAAACATTCAAATGCTAAATTTAAATGACAGTTTAAAATTGAATCTATCTCATATGGGAAGGTCCCACTATTTCAAAAACCACTCAAACAAGCTCAATTTTCAAAACCCAAGCACCCACAGAATCCTCAACACATGCCTACCACACCCACCAAAAATCTTTTCAAAATTCAAAAATAAATTTCTTGTCCCATTTCATCAAACACTTGGAGACAGATAATCAAATTGGCCAAACTTCACTGTTTTCAGCAGTAATTTGGCTAAGCATTTTTCACCATTGATCACACTTGTCTCCCCCAGTGCGAACCAGTGCCTTGACCACCCCTAGCCCCTACCCATCGCACCATGCCATGCCAACCCGAAGGAACCCTTGCCAGCCGACCATGGCTAGCTAGCCAGAGCAAGCACCAAGCCTAAACACCATGTCTAGGAGGCACGCCACCATCCACCGCCACCCCTGTCCAGCGCTTGAACCCTGCCAGCCACTGGACCACATGCCCAAGCCATGCCAAACTGCTCTAAGAGCATGCCGAGAGCACGCCAGAGCGCCACCCTCGACACACGCCCACAGACCGCACGCCGCCCTTGCCACGTGCACGCATGATCGCCACCACCCCAGCAACCCCGCAGACATGCCCGTTCGGCGCCATGCGGACCACGCGCGTTGTGCGCCATCAATACCTCCGTCGGACCCGCTCAGAGCGTCGAAGTGTTCCGACCAATCAGCACCGCCCCACGCCTCGCCACCATGCCGTTGAGCTTCGCCAGGGAACATAGAACCGCCCCCTACTGTCTCCCATGCCGATAGCTGCCTGTGCCGTCGACCACGACGAGCTCAGCTCGTGCTCGTCAGTCCCCTCTCGCCACTATAAATGGAGGCCTCCCCCGCTCGATTTCTTCACACCAGTTTGTTCCCCTCTCTCTCAGAAACATCCCACACCCTTCCCCGGAGCAAGGCGAGCACCAGGTGGCCGGAATTTCACCGGAGTTCGCCGCTGCAGAGGAGGAGAGGCAACGTCGATTGGAGCCACCCCAGGAGGAGCTGCCGGTGCCAGGAGAATCGCCGTCGTCAACTTCGTCGTTCGCCCCCATCGCCGACCCTCGCCTGAGCCCCGGTGAGCCTCCCATGACACCCACTGAGCCGCTAGGGTTCGAGCTCGCCGGTGACATGTTCATCATCGATGACAACCCTCAGCCGTTGGTCGCCCTTCTAATCCAGCGAACCACATCGCCCCATACCGCCTCGCGTTTTATGAGCCACTGACGGGTGGAGCCCTGCGCTGCAGAGTGACACTGGGACGGTCCATTAACCTTTCCCGCGCAGCCCAACCATTTGAATTTAGATTTTTCTATTTTAATTCAAACTCAGTTTTGTACCTAGTTTCAAAAATCAACCCAGCTCGATTCAGTGAACCAAATTGCATGAAACCAATTTTGTTAGAAAGGTACTGAAATGCTTAATCCAAGCCCGTTGGAGTAAAATCATTTGGATCGGTAGATCAACCTTGGTAAAAATAACAAATCAGGATCTTTTTTGCATTCAAACATTTTTCAAATTTCAACCATAATAGCTTTTGAGTTGATTCCAACTCTCAAAAATCACATTTTATCATACCTTTCAGAATATATAAAAACATATGGGTTTACTTACAGAAATAATGTACAAGTAATAAAAGAATGCCACATAGGCATTTCTAGTCACTTTAATTATTTAAAATAAAAAGGTTAAACCTTATTAAATTGTGACACCACTTTAAATCAGATTCCCATGTACTGAAATATATGGTGATGACATGTGTCAACATGATCCCATGTTTGAGTTGGAGAATATTAAATCTTAAGTAGTTTTTCAATGAGAAGAAATTACTTTTCTCAAATTAAAATAAATAAGACAAATGCTTTAATCTTGTAATATAGGTGATGATGCTAGATCATCTATAGTGCACCTTTGTGTGATGATTGAAAATAGTTAAGTATTGTTTGGTGATTGTGTACCTCGTATTTATTTATAGACGCTAGTACCGACCACGGATACGAGGAGGAAGGAGGATACTACGAGGAAGAAGCCGAGGAGAACTTCAACCACTTCTCTGCTCAAGGCAAGCTTATACTGATACTTATGCAAGCCAATACTTGAAACCTAGCAAGCTAACACTTGCAATTATGAAAGCTAGATAACCTATGCAATGCACTAAGCATGCTTGGTTAGACACATTTGATGATACCCAATCCTAGTTTTACTTGTAAGCCTTATACTTTATTTCTTTATCAAAGCTTTCTCTTAGAGTTTACTTAAGTGACTTGTAGATTCTAGGAAGATAATTGAAGGTTGCATAAAGAGCATTAAATTTTGCCTAAGCTAGATAATCTTGATGTCATCCTAAGCATGAGATTGAACTTAATTAATCACCACTTGTTTACCACCCCTCATTAGTACTTACCACACTTGTAGATGGTAGTGCTAAGCATAAAACTTGATCAACTTTAGATGGGAATACTTGGTGAATATGGTTATGAAAACCTTCGAATGATGAGTCATTCTACTTAAATGTTTTGACATGTGTTTTCGAACACCAGATGATTTTGATGATGAAAATGTTGAGGCATGAGCCTTAGCCCTTTATAAAACTGATGGTTGTCTGGATGCGATACCATTCCAATTTTACCGTACAACCACAATACCCGAAAATTGGGTAGGGCTTAACTGGAAACTTATATACCTTAGTATGGGTTCCCTCAGGGCCAAGGTCTGATCTGAGGCTACCTTGCGAAGATTGTCCACCTGTGCAGTACCCAAGATGACAGTTGGTCATGGTTGGGAGGCCAAACTCACAGGAGAGGTGCCTATAATAGGGAGTGTAATTGAAAGCTTAGGATTGATTATCCGCATACTGAGTATGGTGAAGTCAGGATTTGTTCCTGACGGATGTATCGAATGTTGTGGGGAAAGTGTACAATCTCTGCAGAGTGTCAAACTATTCGAATAGTCGCGTCCGCGGTTATGGACAGTTGGAGTGGCCATACTGTTCCCCCGTCAGATGTTTTCAAAATGACTTATGAAATGAATTGAGATTTTGACTTGACCACAACAGGGTTGTGATATGAAATTCAAGTTGCCACTTAGGTGTTATAAAATTTCAACTAGCTTTCTTTGCTTCTGAACTTAGTAGAGGTAAATCTGGCTTTTTGCAAAACAACCCTAGATCTTAGTGTCCTAATACAAAAACCCCCTTAACTTGTTAGTATTAGTTTGCGAGTACTTAAAGAGTACTCATGGCTTTGTCCCTGACTATTCCCGTGGCCAGAGTATGAAGAGGAGTAACAGGATGATGGACCCCAGGAAGGTTACGACAACTAGGATCATCTCCCATCGTCAGCATTGTTTGTGATCCCGAAGATGTAGCTTCGCCTATGCTACCTTTATTATTACGTTATTCCGCTGCTTGAGTTGTATTAAGAACTGGATCATGAGATCCTTATTTGTGTAAGACCTTATGTATGGTTTGTAATGGATGATGTACTTTGATATCAAAATCTGTTATATCTCGCAAAAATGGTAATCCTGGGATTGCGATGTATGGCATAACAGGCATCTGGGATTAAAAATCCGGGTGTTGACAAGTTGGTATCAGAGCCATCCTGACCATAGGGGACTCTAGTCAGACTGGACGTTTGAATCAAAAACTTAGTTTCAAAACCAAAGGAAGCAAATATTTACAAAAACTTATTCCCATTCTTATCACTTTGATTCTTTCATGAAAATTCATGTTCCTCAAAAACTCTTGGAAAATACATAAAATTTGACACACTTGATCACTCTACTAACTTACTCATCATATATTCTTATAGATGGACGTGAAGTACAACAAATTTTATCAGCCGGGGAATGGAGGAGACCTCATCTTTGAGCGGGATTTGGACCAGCTTTTCGGAACTTCTGGAGCATCGACACACCGAGTTCTTCAGAGCTCAGCTCAATGATCAAGGAGGAGAAGATCTGCAGTGGCTAATTGTTGCAAGTCCCGAGGAGAGATTGAACCTCCCACTGCCGAGGGAATTCAGTTCACCTTAAGAGAGAACAAGTGGCTCGATGGACTTTCCAGGGCCATGCAGGAAGCTCTTGCCCGTCTGTGTGGGCAGAGTATCAACCAGATCAAGGGTACCCGCTTTGAGTTTTGTCCAAGGCGTGATGCTATGGGACAACCACTGGAAGCCCCATACCACCACGAGCTGAAGACTCAGTTGGACCACCTTAGCTTCATGATGTATGATCGTCAGCAGGAACTGGACAATGCCCGTGACTACTCCAATCACAAGTCCGCCATCATCAGGACGAAGGATCAGACCATCTCCATGCTAGCGAAGGATCGAAAGTCTCGTCGCCGCCAGCTCGAGAAGAAGGAGCGCATCATTGCCTATCTTCGTCACCGTATCTCGGATTTGGAGGAGACCATCCACGAGAGAGACATGAAGTTGGAGGAAAGGGAGAATGCCGGAGAAGATCTTCGTGGAGACCCCTACTCCTATCTCAACGATGATGATGATTTTCTGGAGGATCAGGCCATGGACTTCTTCACCGATGAGGATGATTTTGCCTTCATCGATGATGATGAGGATGATGAGGATGACGATTACACCGACTCCGAGGAGTAGTAGCACTTGAGCACTAGCGTAGTGAGTTGTATTCGGTCCCACTGTATCGTAGTTTCTAGAATGGTTCTTAAAACCATTTGTTTTCCTTTTTTGTGGTGTGTGTTTGTATCGTGTGCTATGAATGAATGAAAAGCAAGTTGCTAGAAAATCCGAGTCAAACTTTAAAAACTTTTCAAAGTCCCTAGACCTTAGAAATTTCCCTCTTTTCTCATGATCTATCTCAATCTTCAGATGCCTCGCGGAGGAAGTGGTTCATCCCCGGACCCGATGTTGCAGATCCTGCAAATGTTGGTTTCTGACCGCGAAGATGAAAGAGCAGAACATGAAGCCAACCTAGCCACCCTTCAACAGATAGCTCAGCTGGCCCACAACAATCAAGGCCAAGGAAATCAGGACAACCATGGACCTAAGCTCAAGAATTTCCAGAACACCAACCCACCTGTTTTCACTAAGTCGGAAGAGCCCTTAGATGCAGATGATTGGCTACAAACCATGGAAAACAACCTGGAAGTTGCCGGAGTGGAAGCTAATGAGAAAGTTCTGTTCGCCACCCACTATCAAGCCGGAGATGCAAGAGCATGGTAGAACAGCTTTCGTGCAATGACCGGAGGACAGATGATGACCTGGGAGGAATTCAAGGTCAAGTTCAGCAGAACCAATGTGCCACCGGGTTTGATCAAGAGAATGAGAGATGAGTTCAGAGAACTGAAGCAAGGAAGGATGACCATAGTGGAATACCGTGAAAAATTCTTGTCATTAGCTAGGTATGCCCCGGATGAGATCGACACTGAAGCCAAGAAGAAAGAAAGATTCTTGAACGGTCTGCACGATGAGATGCAGACGGTGTTGGTCAATATCCCCTTTGCTGATATTGAAGCCCTTGTCAACTCTGCCATCCAGATGGAAGTAAAGATGAACCAAGCCAATGAGAACCGCAAGCGTCGCATGATGCATCAGCCAGGAACCCATCATACCCCAAAGTATCGCCCCAACCCATTTCCAGTATTTGCCCCGAGAACCAACAGACCCCTGATGAACCGCCCAACCTATCCCAACCATGGAAACCTAAGGCCTGGAGGAAATCATAACAACTCCTTCAACTCTGGCAATTTCAACTGTGCACCACCCAAGTTCAATAACAACAATGTTGCCGCTAACACCAACACTGCCCCGAGGACTGGAAGCAATGTTGTGCCTGTTGCAGCAAAGGACAAGTCGCAAGTGACTTGTTATGACTATGGAAATAAGGGTCACTACTCCAATGAGTGCCCCAAGAAGAATGCCGCAGCCCCCAATGTAAATTCCCTAGCTCAGCAGCAGCGTCATGTTCAGCCCGGAAGAAGGTTTGCCCCAGGGAATTCACTCAACTGCAACGGCCGTCTTTTTCTCATGCATGCAGAAGAAGCCCAGGAAGCGCCAGATGTCATGCTGGGTATGTTTTCTGTTAATTCAGTACTTGATAGAGTGTTGTTTGATTCTGGTGCATAGCACTCATTTGTCACCGAAGAATTTGGATGCACTAGTAAGATTCAACCAACCAAACTGAAGCATGTTATGATTGTTCAAATCCCCGGTTCAGCCACCAAAGCTAGGCAAATCTGCAAAGCTATCCCTATCCGAATCCATGGCATATATTTTTATGCTAATCTGATAGTACTCGGAACTAAAGGTTTGGAAGTAGTACTAGGAATGGATTGGATGTCCAAACATAAAGGATTAATTGACTATGCCAAGAAAGCCATAACCATGAACGTACAACCGGAATATCAGTCGAGCATGTATCTGAAACCTTACCTCGTCAATTCAAGTGAAACAAGAGTATAGCCCAACCTACCATTGACCAAGTCCGTATAGTCTGTGAATACCCCGATGTATTTCCAGATGTTTTGCCCGGTATGCCCCCAGATCGAGATATCGAGTTTATCATCGAACTAATCCCTGGAACAGGACCCATAGCCTAGAGACCATATTGTATGAACCCGTCTGAACTAGCAGAACTGAAGAAGAAACTAGATGACATGTTGGAAATTGGATTGATTCAACCAAGTGCGTCACCATGGAGATCACCTGTTTTGTTCGTGGACAAGAAAGATGGAAGTAACCGTTTGTGTACAGATTATCGTAAGTTGAATGATGTCACTATGAAGAACAAGTACCCATTGCCCAAGATAGAAGATTTGTTTGATAAGTTGACCGGTGCCAAAGTGTTTTCTAAGATTGATCTTAGAACTGGCTATCATCAACTCAAGATCCACGCAGAGGATATTCCAAAGACTGCCTTTACCACCACATATGGTTTATACGAGTATATTTTCATGTCTTTTGGATTAACCAATGCCCCCGCTTATTTCATGAATCTCACGAATAAGATTTTTATGGACTTCCTGGATAAGTTTGTTGTTGTTTTCATCGATGACATTCTGATTTATTCCAAATCAAAAGAAGAACATGAGCTACACCTAAGGACCATTCTTGGAACCCTTAGAGAGCATCAGTTGTATGCCAAGTTTAGCAAATGTGAATTCTGGTTACAGGAGGTAGGATTCCTTAGCCACATTGTATCAGCCTGAGGAATTGCCGTTGACCCTGCAAAGGTGAAAGATGTCGAAGATTGGCAAGCCCCAACCACTCAAACCCAAGTTCATGCACTTCTTGGATTGGCGGGATACTACCACAAGTTCGTAGAAGGATTCTCGAGTATCGCCAAACCCATGACCCAATTGCTGAAGAAGGACAAGAAGTTTGAATGGACGGACAAATGTGAAGCGAGTTTTCAAGAACTCAAGAGAAGATTGATTTCAGCCCCAATCTTAATCATGCCGGATATCACAAAGCCCTTTGACGTGTATTGTGATGCATCCAAGATCGGTCTCGGATGTGTGCTAATGCAAGAAGGCAAAGTTATAACTTATCTATCCCGACAACTGAAACAACATGAGCAGAACTACCCAACCCATGACCTCGAGCTCGCAGCCTTAGTTCTAGCCCTGAAGACATGGAGGCATTACCTGATGGGAAACCATTGTGAGATTTATTCGGATCACAAGAGCCTGAAGTATATATTCACTCAAAAGGAGCTGAATATGAGACAAAGAAGATGGATTGATCTAATCAAGAACTATGATCTGGACATTCACTATCACCCCGGTAAAGCCAACGTGGTAGCAGATGCCCTTAGCAGATTGCTGTGCCACTTGAACTCCATGATTTTGAAGGAGCAACCAGGTCTGCACAAAGAGATGGATGATTTTCGAATGGAATTAGTAAGTGAAGGATTTTTGGCTAGCATAGAACTTCAACCCACTTTGATCAGCCAGATCAAGGAGGCGCAGAAAGGAAATGCTAGTATCGATGGAATCAAGCGTCGTATCGGTACAGGCAAAGTACCCAGATTCACCAAAGACGAAAAGGAGTTCTGTGGTACAAAGGACGCCTTTGTGTACCAACAGATTCTGAGTTGAAAGAAGTTATTCGGAAGGAAGCTCATGATACTCTTTATTCTATCCACCCCGGAGGAACGAAGATGTATCAAGATTTGAAAGAACAATTTTGGTGGCATAAGATGAAGAGAGAAATCGGAAGCTATATCGCAAAGTGTGATATATGTCAGCGAGTTAAGGAAGGATATCAAAGACCCGCTGGATTGTTGCAACCATTGCAGATTCCATAATGGAAATGGGATTCCGTTGGAATGGACTTTATCACCAGATTACCTACTTCTAGTATTGGAAATGACTCTATCTGGGTCATAGTGGACAAATTGTCCAAAGTCGCCCATTTCTTACCAGTCAAGACCACATATCAGAGTTCAAAGCTAGCGGAGTTATACATCGCTAGAATCGTCAGTTTGCATGGAGTCCCCAAGAACATCGTATCGGATCGAGGAACTCAGTTTACCTTGAGATTCTGGAAGAAAGTCCAAGAAGGTTTAGGAACTCGACTAGATTTCAGCACAACTTATCACCCTTAGACCGACGGATAAACGGAGCGAGTAAATCAAATACTCGAAGACATGTTGAGAGCATGTGTCTTAGAGTATGGATCTAAATGGGAAGATTGTCTGCTGTTCGCAGAATTTTCATACAACAACAGTTATCAAGCTAGTTTGCAAATGGCCCCATTTGAATTCATGTACGGAAGGAAGTGTCACACCCCTTTGAATTGGTCGGAAGTAGGAGAGAGTCAGATTTTCGGACCCGACATCCTACGAGAAGTAGAAGAGAAGGTTCACAAGATTCGTGAGCACCTCAAGACCGCCCAGTCCAGATAGAAGGATTCGCCCGACAGCTTGTCGATACGGCCTTCAACATAGGAGATTTTGTGTATCTGAAAGTGTCGCCATTGAAGGGAATGTAGCGTTTCCAACTGAAAGGAAAGTTAGCCCCCAGATATATCGGCCCCTTCAAGATTCTGAACCGTCGAGGAGAAGGGTCGTATCAATTGGAACTACTCGAAGAGATGTCAGCCGTGCAAAATGTGTTCCATATCTCATTACTTCGCAAGTGCCTCGAAGTTCCGGAGAAGACGGAAGTGTTCAAGAATATTGATCACCGGACCATAGAAATCAACGATGACCCTGACCTATCCCGAAGTACCCATCCATATTTTGGAAGAATCTTTCAGAACTACCAGAACCCGAACCCGAATCTTTCAGAATGATGACCTGACCTATCCCGAAGCATCAAGTTTCTCAAGAATCTTTCAGAACTAACAGAAGAAGAAGCTACCTGGGAGCGCGAAGATCACATCAGGACAGAGTTTCCCGATCTCTTCAAATCTTATGTAATCTTTTTTTGGTCCTTTTTCAAATCTCGGGATGAGATTTTGTTTAAGGGGGGAAGGTTTGTAACATCCCAAAAGTATTAAACTTGGATCATCAAATTCTAATCATCAAAATTAGGGTTAACAAAAACTTTCCCAACTAAAAATATGAAAGCATTCATATGTGTGTGTATTCAAAAATTGGATTCTTTTGAATTGCCATGGTTTTGTGTTTCTTTGCTTGTAAAATGATTCTTAGGTGAAATAAACATCATCTAAACAATCCCCAAACTTTTCCCAAAGACAGACAACTCAAAATGAATAAATTAAGTGAATGGTCACTTTGGCCAAATTAACTCCCATGCCTACTTTGGCTATCTCTAATTTTCAAAACTCAACAGAAACATGTATGTATATTTGCACCCCTTGATTTTACTCATAACAACGTATCAAGGCCCACTTTGTGATGATCCAGAAACTTTCAAATGCATAATTTAAATGACAGTTCAAAATTGAATCTTTATCATATGAGAAGATCCCACTTTTTCCAAAACCACTCAAACAAGCTCAACTTACAAAACCCAAGCATCTGCAGACTCACCAGCACCAACCAAGCACAGCCACCGAAAATCTTTTCAAAATTCAAAACTTGAATTCTTGTGGCCATTTCATCAAACACTTAGCAGAAACAAATCAAACTGGCCTAACTTCATTGTTTGGAGCAGTAATTGGGCTAAGCAATGTTCACCATTGATCACCCTTGTCTCCCCCAGTGCCAACAAGTGCTTAGACAAAACCTAGCCCCTACCCTTTGCCCCATGCCATGCCAACCCGAGCATCCCCTTGCTAGCTGACAATGGCTAGCTAGCCAGAGCAAGCACCAAGCCTAAACAACATGTCTAGGAGGCATCCAGCACCCCACCGCCACTCCCTGTCCAGCGCTTGAACCCTGCCAGCCACTGGACCATGCGCACGAACCATGCCAAGCTTGCCAGCAACCATGCCGAGAGTGCGCCCCGTGCGCCACGCTCGACTGACGCCCACAGACCGCGCGCCGCCCTCGCCATGCGCATACGTGATCACCACCATCCCAGTAACCCCGCAGACACGCTCGTTCGCCGCCGCGTGGACCACGCGCGCTGTGCGCCATTAAATCTTCCGTCGGGCACGCGCAGAGCATCGTCGCGTTCTGACCAAACCACACCGCCCCATGTGTCGCCACCGTGTCTTTGAGCATCACCAGTGAGCACCGCACCGCCCCCTACCGTCGCCCACGTCGATAGCCGTCTGTACCGTTGACCACGATGAGCTCACCTTGTGCCCCGTCGGTCCCCTCGCTCCACTATAAATAGAAGCCACCCCCAGCCGAATTGAGAACACCATCTCATTCCCCTCTCCTCACTGATCGTGCCACCCTGTTCCCGGAGCAAGGCGAGCAGCGCATCGCCGGAATTTCACCGGAGCCCGCCGCTACTGGAGATGAAGGGAGCCAGCGATTGGAGCCGCCCCAGGAGAAGCTGCCGGTACAAGGAGGTTCGTCATCGTCGACTTCTTCGTTTGCCCGCCTCGCCGACCCTCTCCTAAACCCCGGTGAGCCCCCAACGACCCCCACTGGCCGTGCTAGGTTTTTGTCTTGCCGGCGTTGCCCAACGTCGACGATGACTCTCAGCCGTTGGATTAGAACCAGATCGAACGCACCACATCGCACCATACCACTTCGCACCCCCTCGTCTCACTAACGCGTGGGGATAGCCACTTAACCAGCCCGCATAAGCGCTGTGCTTAGCAGGCCGGCCTAGTATCGCTTCCCGCGCAGCCCAGCTATTTGAATTTAAACTTTTCCATTTTATTTGAAACACACTTCTGTACCCAGTTTCAAAAATCAACCTAGGTCGATTCATTGCACCAAATCGAATGAAACTAATTTTGTTAGAAAGTTCTGGAAGTGCTGAATCCAGGCCCATTGGATTCAAGTCATTTGGATCTATAGATCATCCTTGGTAAAAATAACAAGGAAAAACCTTTTCTGCATTCAAACATTTTTCAAATTAAAACCATAATAGATTTTGAGTTGATTCCAACTCTCAAAAATCACCTTCAACCATACCTTTCAGAATATATAAAAATATATAGGTTTACTTACAGAAATAATGTTCAAGTAATAAAAGAATGCTACATAAGCATTTCTAGTCACTTTATTTAATTAAAATAAAAGGGTAAAACCTTATTAAATTGTGACACCACTTTAAATCATATTCCCATGGACTAAAATATGTGGAGATGACATGTGTCAACATGATCCCATGTTTTGTTTGGAGAATATTAAATCTTAAGTAGTTTTTCAATGAGTAGAAATTACTTTTCTAAAAATAAAAGGAATTAAACCAAGCCTTAATCTTGTAATGTTAGAGATGATGTTAGATCATCTATAGGATGCTTTTTGTGTGATGATTGCAAGTATTTAAGTATTGTTTGGTGATTGTGTACATCGTATTTATTCATAGACGCTAGTACCGACCAAGGATCGAGGAGGAAGGAGGATTCTACGAAGAAGCCGAGGAGAACTTCAACCACTGCTCTGCACAAGGCAAGCTTTACTAACCAAGTGGACCAATGCAAGCTGATAATATACCTATGCAAGCTAACACTTGCAAGATACTCTACTTTAGCAAGCCTTACTATACAAGTTAACCTTGCAAGCCTAATACTACTAGTTGAATGTGCAAGCTAACACTTGCAATCATGAGAGTTAAATAACCTATGCAATGCACTAAGCATGCTTGGTTAGATACATTGGATGATACCCAATCCTAGTTTTACTTACAAGCTTATTACTTTATTTCTTTATCAAAGCTATTACTTAGAGTTACTGGAATAAATGGTAGATACTAGAAGGATAATTGAAGGTTGCAGAAAGAGCATAAAATTTGGCCTAAGCTAGATAATCTTAATGTCATCCTAAGGCATAAGATTAAACTTAGTTAAACTCCACTAGTTTACCACCCCTCATTAGTGCTTACCCCCACTTGTAGATGCTAGTGCTAAGCATAAAACTTGATCAACTTTAGATGGGAATACTTGGTGGAAAAATGGTTATGAAAACCTTGGAATGATGGATCATTCTATTGAAATGTTTTGGACATGTGTTTCCGAACACCTGATGATTTTGGTGATGAAAATTTTGAGGCATGAGCCTTAGCCCTTTATAAAACTGATGGTTGTGTGGATGCGATACCATTCCAATTTTATCGTACAACCACAATACCAGAGAATTGGCTAGGGCTTGACTGGAAACTTATATACCTTAGTATTAGTTCCCTCACGGCCAAGGTCTGAGAGGAGGCTACCTTGTGAAGATTGTCCACCTGTGCAGTACCCAAGATGACAGTTGGTCATGGTTGGGAGGCCAAACTCACAGGAGAGGTGCTTATACTAGGGCGTGTAATTGAAAGGTTAGGACTGATTATCCGCATACTGAGTATGGTGAATTTAGGATTTGTTCCTGTCGGATGTATCGAATGTTGTGGTGAAAGTGTATAATCTCTGCAGAGTGTCAAACTATTCGAATAGCCGCGTCCGTGGTTATGGACAGTTGGAGTGGCCATACTGTTCCCCCGTCAAATGTTTTCAAAAGACTTGTGAAATGAATTGAGACTTTGACTTGACCACAACAGGGTTGTGATATGAAATACAAGTTCCTAATTAGAAGTTATAAAATTGTGACTAGCTTCTCTTGCTTCTCAGCTTAGTAGAGATAAATCTGGTTTTTTGCAAAACAACAATAGATCCTAGTGTCCTATTACCAAAAACCCCTTTTACTTGTTAGTATTAGTTTGCGAGTACTTAAAGAGTACTCATGGCTTTGTCCCTGGCTATTCCTGTGGCCAGACTATGAAGAGGAGTACCTGGAGGATGGACCCCAGGAAGGTTACGACAACTAGGATCATCTCCCATCGTCAGCATTGCCTGTGACCCCGAAGATGGAGCTTCGCCTACGCTACCGTTATTATTACGTATCCCGCTGCTTGAAGTTGTATTAAGAACTGGATCATGAGATCCCTATTTATGTAAGAACTTATGTACGGTTTGTAATGGATGATGTACTTTGGTATCCAATTCTGTTATGTCTCGCAAAAATGGTAATCCTAGGATTGCGATGTATGGCATAACAGGCATCTGGGATTAAAAATCCGGGTGTTGACACCATGGCGGTTTGAGCGTGCACTCCTGCGCAGGAATTCTTCATATCTAGCCAGCGGGAGAGGTAGGCGTGAGATGTCTCGTCTTTCTCTTGGATGCACCGTTGTAGATCGCTAACAGTGCAGGTACGTTTGTACGTACCCTCGAAGTTCTCGGTGAACGCTTCTTGCATGTCCAACCAATTGCAGATGGATCTTTCCAGCAAGTCACCAATCCATTGACTGGTTGTGCCCGCCAACATCAATGGGAGGTACTTGACAGTGACATTGGGGTTACCTTCGGCAATCTCCACCGCGTTGCCGTAGTCCAGCAACCATGTGCTGGCTTGGCGGTGCCGTCATAGGGCTTGATGGTCTTGTCAATCCGGAAACCTTTGGGGTAAGTTGCGGACCGTATAACAGGTCCAAAGCAACGTGGTCCCAGGTATGCTCCTTTCCGGGCCTCGTGGATCTTGTCTATACGTGATCGTGCATCGGATGGCTTCGGGGTTATTTTCTTCTTGCCAACAGGGGATGGGCTGCGTGAACGATGCGGGCCTCCTCCGCCATGGTGGCTGCTAGGTGGCGAAGGAGGCGGAGGTGGCGGTGGGTTAGCCTTCTTGTTGTTACCCTCCTGCGACGCCTCACGCTTGTCACGGTTGCTTGTCGGACGCGGAGGGTCATGGCGTGACCTTCTCTTGTCTCCCTGGTTGTGCTCTCTGTAATGATGGGTCTGCTCCGCGTTGTAGCGGATGACGATGCCTCTTTGCCTTGGCAGAGGCATATACGTACGACGGTGAGCCTTGGTGTCTTCGCGATGTCGGGGTGAGCGGGGCGATGGCGATGGGTGACGAGGTTGGGCCTTACCTCCATGGTCGGAGGATATGGGGATATCATCCTTCCTGTTGCGCGCATCCCTTCGTCTTCGTTCTGACGAACCCGTCTAAGACCCGACACCAAGAGGAGATCTGTCCCTTGGCGGATTATGCTGGCTAGACTGGCCAAACGTTGGGTCAGACTCAAGCCTCTGAGAGGTGGCCTTTTCCTGTTGTTTCACTACCTTGGCCACTAGGTCATAGACCTGGTCCACCGCTTCAGGTGATCTATCCTGCTCTAGAAGGGTCTTGGCGACGGCGAGGTTGAGGAGAGGAGTGGGCATCACCTGCCCGCCTTCAGTGTCAATGTATCGCTTGGCTTGTGTCGGCTTCGGGGGAGCCCATCCTAGGTTTCACTGCACACCAGGATCGTTGATGACGCGAGACAGAGCTTTCTTGGCCTTCTGCTGCTGCAGCAGAGTCTTATACTCGGCCGCCATTGCTCTATCTTTCTCTATTAACTTCTGCGCATTGGCCAGATCTTGATCTAGCTTTGCGCCTTGCTCCGCGATGGCTTGTGCTTCCTCCAGCAGCTGCTGGCGCTTCTCGTCAAGCTGGTTCTCGTTTCGGATATGAGCTATGGTCAATGGCTCGACGAGGAGATTGCCGTACATCACTCTATCAGCTGGACTAACTTGGGCAGCAGCAGACATAGATGCTAGAGGCGGCAGGTTTGCGATGTTGTTGTTTCTCGGTCCGGTGCCGAGTTCATGAAGCTGTTGCCATGGGTTAGGCAAAGGGGCATGACCTTTTTCGCGATCATTGTGGGCAGCAACAGGTGGTCCCTTCTCTTTGTCCAGAGCTGTAGGCAGAGCTCGTCCGTGTTGATCTTCTTCCATCACCGTCCCAAATGCAACGAACGCCTCTCGGGATGTGACGGCGTTTTTGGCCGCTCGTCGCGCGTGTACTCCTCCTCCATCTCCTGCATGTCAATGTCCAGCTCCTTTGGGCTGAAATCTATCTCCTCTGAATCTGCACTGAAGTCAGCGTAGAGCACGTCAATCACAAAGTCGGAGGGTGCCAGGATTCCTCGATTACGGGAAGTGGAGGTGCAACAGGTGCGACGATGACTGGAGGTGGTGCGCTACTGCACCGATGGCGGCCTAAGGCGGTGGTGGAGGTGGCTGAATCGGTGGCACTCCGTCAATGAGCGCAGGGGCCGCCTGAGCTACCTCTTTAGCCTCCGCGTAGTTGTTGACAGTGTTCACCATGCTTTCGAAAGTGAGGCGTCCTGAAGCCTGCTGCCGCCTTAGAGAGTGCCGGAGAAGCGTACCCTGGTCCAGTCCTTCCACAAAGTGATACATGGCATCATCATTAGGGTAATGCGCCAGATCGGCCCATATACGGAGCCACCTAGCAAGATAATCGCGGGGATTTTCGCCCTCTCTCTGAATGCAACGCGCCAGATCGAAGATGGTAACCACGCCGACGAACTTGGATCTCTATTGTCGGGCCTTACGTCTGGCCGCGGACTTGCAGTGATCTTCCACCGTTATATCCTGCACAAGGGCGGTTTGGGTGGGCCTTGAATTTTTGTGATCTTTGCCGGCAAACTCCGAAGAGAGTTCCAACATTGATCCTTCCGCGAATGTATCCTGCCCGTAGGCAGTCCGCGTGGGTCTTGAATTTATTTTGATCTTTGCCGGCAAACTCCAAAGAGAGATCCGACATCGATCCTTCCGCGGACGTATCCTGCCCGTAGGCGGTCCGTGCCGGTCTTGAATTTTTATGATCTTTGCCGGCAAACTCCGAAGAGAGATACGACATCGATCCATCCGCGAACATATCCTTCCCGTAGCCGGTCCGTGCGGGTCTTGATGCTCCTCCGACTCCTAGGGAACTAGTGCCCAAGTCGGTTTCACTAATGAAGAGGTGGATGTCTCCGATGGGGACGATCGAGCATCGAGTAGGGTTCGTCTTCGCCGGGATCCAGAACTCGTCAAGAGGGACGATCGGAATGTTGCCGGAGAAGAGAACAGGACCGATGGCTATGGTTTCTCCAATTCCCGTGAAGATCTTGGTCCTTGCCCGCTGAAGAGCCTGAAGCGCCTCTTGCCCCACGGTGGGCGCCAACTGTCGTGGTATTGCCGATGAGTACGCCATGGAGGGGTCCTCACAGTGTTTGTTTAGAGAGGTGCGGGTAGGCGGACGGTTGACGGGTATGAGGTAACACAGCTTACCAAGGTTCACTGTAACATCCCAAAAATATTAAAGTTGGATCATCAAACTCTAATCATCAAAATTAGGGTTAACAAAAACTTTTCCAACTAAAAATATGAAAGCATTCATATGTGTGTGTATTCAAAATTTGGATTCTTTTGGAATTGCCATGGTTCTGTGTTTCTTTGCTTGTAAAATGATTCTTAGGTAAAATAAACATCATCTAAACAATCCCCAAACTTTTACCAAATTCAAACAACCCAAAATAAACAAATAAAGTGAATGGTCACTTTGGCCAAATTAACTCTCATGCCTACTTTGGCTATCTCTAGTTTTCAAAACTCAATAGAAACATTTGTGGATCCTTGCACCCCTTGTTAGTACCCATAATAAGGTACCAAGGCCCACTTTGTGATCATCCAAAAACATTCAAATGCTAAGTTTAAATGACAGGTTAAAATTGAATCTATCTCATATGGGAAGATCCCACTATTTCAAAAACCACCCAAACAAACTCAATTTTCAAAACCCAAACACCCACAGAATCCTCAGCGCATTCCTAGCACACCCACAAAAAATATTTTCAAAATTCAAAACTCAAGTTCTTGCGGCCATTTCATCAAACAGCTTGGAGATTGAAATCAAACAAATCACAAACACTATTTTGAGCAGTGATTTGGGCAACCTTGTCCCCTCTCTAGCTCACAGCAAACATCTAGTAGATCATATAGCTTAGTTAGTAACCGCTAGCATCACTGTGAGCTTGCCATTGCCATCAATGGTGAGCAGGCCGAGCCTTACCATGCCACCCCTTGTCGCCGGCCAGCTAGCAGCAACCCTAGCCTTGCCAACCTTGTCTGGGAGGTAGCCAGCACCTCACCGCCGCCCACTGTCGCCTCCCCATGCCAGTGCAAGCAGTGGACCACCAGAAACGGCGCGCTCCCAGTGCCACTGTGACATGCCGAGCATGCGCCAGAGCGCCCCACCCGGAACATGCGCAAGAGCCCCTCGACCGCAGCCCGTGCCCACCGCTGCGCCATGATCCCAGGAACACGCCAGACACTCCCATTAAGCATTTCATACGCATGACTCGTCAAGACGCCACTGCTGCCAGAGCACCGCAATGACGCTTCGAATGATTGCCACCGCCCCTATACACGCATTTAAGTTCTAGAGCATCGCCAGGAGACCGCGCGTCGATCGCCAACCTCGGCCATGCTGCTAGCCGCCCGTAGCCATGTCGCCACCATCGCCTGGCCATCCCTCTTGGTCTCGCCGTCGAGCCTATAAAAGGAGGCGACCCCCAGCCGATTGAAGCACACCATCCCACTCCCATCACCTCACTGACCATTCCACCCTCTCGATGCAGCACGAGGAGCAGCAGCTCGCCAGAATTGCGCCGGAGCAGGACGCCTCTAGAGAAGAAGGGAGCCGTTGATTCCGACCACCCCCGGAGATGCCTCGACCGTCCCTGACCTCGCCGTCAACCACTCGTTCGTTTGCCCACCTCGTCGTTGTCGCTGGAGCCCCCTATGCACCCCCACTGAGACGCTAGGGTTTGAGCTCGCGGGTGACATGTTCATCGTCGACGACGACCCTCAGCCATTGATCGCCCTTCTAATCCAACGAACCACACCGCCCCATACCGCTTCGCGTGTTATGATCCACTAACTGGTGAAACCCCCCTGTCAGCTGAGCCCCACGCTGCGGAGTGACACTGGGCCGGCCCATTAACCTTTCCCGTGCAGCCCAACCGTTTGAATTTAGATTATTCTATTTTAATTCAAACACAGTTCTATACCTAGTTTCAAAAATCAACCCAGCTCAATTCAGTGAACTAAATTGCATGAAACCAATTTTTTTAGAAAGGTACAAAAATGCTTAATCCAAGCCCGTTGGATTCAAATCATTTGGATCTGTAGATCAACCTTGGTAAAAATAACAAGTCATAAGCTTTTCTACATTCAAACATTTTTCAAATTTCAACCATAATAGCTTTTGAGTTGATTCCAACTCTCAAAAATCACATTTGATCATACCTTTCAGAATATATAAAAACATATGGGTTTCACTATAGAAATAATGTTCAAGTAATAAAGGAATGCCACATAGGCATTTCTAGTCCCTTTATTTAATTAAAATAAAAAGGTTAAACCTTATCAAATTGTGACACCACTTTAAATCACATTCCCATATACGGAAATATGTGGTGATGACATGTGTCAACATGATCCCATGTTTGAGTTGGAGAATATTAAATCTTAAGTAGTTTTTCAATGAGTACAAATTACTTTTCTAAAAATAAAATAAATAAGACAAATGCTTTAATCTGTAATGTTAGTGATGATGCTCGATCATCTATAGTGCACCTTTGTGTCATGATTGAAAATAGTTAAGTATTTTTTGGTGATTGTGTACCTCGTATTTATTTATAGACGTTAGTACCGACCAAGGATACGAGGAGGAAGGAGGATACTACGAGGAAGAAGCCGAGGAAAACTTCAACCACTGCTCCGCTCAAGGCAAGCCTAATACTACTAGTTGATTGAGCAAGCTCACACTTGCAAGATACCTTACTTATGCAAGCTAATACCTGCTTGTTACCATGCCAACTATATGCCTTAAGCATACGTGATCTTACCCACTTGATAACCCAATCCTAGTTTTACTTGCAAGCTTTCTACTTTATTTCTTTATCAAAGCTATTTCTTAGAGTTTACTTAAGTGACTTGTAGATTCTAGGAAGATAATTGAAGGTTGCATAAAGAGCATTAAATTTGGCCTAAGCTAGATAATCTTGATGTCATTCTAAGGCATGAGATTGGACTCAATTAATCTCCACTTGTTTACCACCCCTCATTAGTACTTATCCCACTTGTAGATGCTAGTGATAAGCCTAAAACTTGATCAACCTTAGATGGGAATACTTGGTGAAAATGGTTATGAAAACCTTGGGATGATGAATCATTCTACTGAAATGTTTTGACATGTGTTTCCGAACACCAGATGATTTTGATGATGAAAATGTTGAGGCATGAGCCTTAGCCCTTTATAGAACTGATGGTTGTCTGGATGCGATACCATTCCAATTTTACCTTACAACCAAAATACCAGAAAATTGGGTAGGGCTTGACTGGAAACTTATATACCTTAGTATGGGTTCCCTCAGGGCCAAGGTCTGAGATGAGGCTACCTTGTGAAGATTGTCCACCTGTGCAGTACCCAAGATGACAGTTGGTCATGGTTGGGAGGCCAAACTCATAGGAAAGGTGCCAATACTAGGGCGTGGAATTGAAAGGTTAGGATTGATTATCCGCATACTGAGTATGGTGAATTCAGGATTTGTTCCTGACGGTATGTTGTGGTGAAAGTGTACAATCTCTGCAGAGTGTCAAACTATTCGAATAGCCGCGTCCGCAGTTATGGAAAGTTGGAGTGGCCATACTGTTCCCCCGTCAGATGTTTTCAAAATGACTTGTGATATGAATTGAGACCTTGACTTGACCACAACAGGGTTGTGATATGAAATTCAAGTTCCCAATTAGGTGTTATAAAACTTCAACTAGCTTTCTTGCTTCTGAACATAGTAGAGGTAAACCTAGCTTTTTGCAAAACAACCTTAGATCTTAGTGTCCTACTACAAAAACCCCCTTAACTTGTTAGTATTAGTTTGCGAGTACTTAAAGAGTACTCATGGCTTTGTCCCTGGCTATTCCCATCGCCAAACTATGAAGAGGAGTACTAGGACGATGGACCGCAGGAAGGTTACGACAACTAGGATCATCTCCCCTAGTCATCATTGCCTGTGACCCTAAAGATGGAGCTTCACCTACACTACCTTTATTATTACGTTATTCCGCTGCTTGAGTTGTATTAAGAACTGGATCGTGAGATCCTTATTTGTGTAAGACCTTATGTATGGTTGTAATGGATGATGTACTGTGATATCCAAATATGTTATGTCTCGCAAAAATGGTAATCATGGGATTGCGATGTATGGCATAATAGGCATCTGGGATTAAAAATCCGGGTGTTGACAAGTTGGTATCAGAGCCATCCTGACCATAGGAGACCCTAGTTAGACTGGACGTTTGAATCAAAAACATAGTTTCAAAACCAAAGGAAGCAAATATTTACAAAAACTTATTCCCATTCTTATCACTTTGATTCTTTCATGAAAATTCATGTTCCTCAAAAACTCTTGCAAAATACATAAAATTTGACACACTTGATCAATCTACTAACTTACTCGTCCTATATTCTTATAGATGGACGTGAAGTACATCAAGTTTTATCAGCTGGGGAATGGAGGAGACCTCATCTTTGAGCGGGATTTGGACCAGCTTTCGGAACTTCTAGAGCGTCCACATCCCGAGTTCTTCGGAGCTCAGCTCAATGATCAGGAAGGAGAAGATTGGCAATGGCTAGTTTTTGCAAGTCTCCGAGGAAATATTGAACCTCCCACTGCCGAGGGAATTCAGTTCACCTTAAGAGAGAACAACTGGCTCGATGGACTCGCCAGGGCCATGCAGGAAGCTCTTGCCCGTCTTTGTGGGCAAAAAATTCAACCAGATCAAGGGTACCCGCTTTGAGTTTTGTCCAAGGCGTGATGCTATGGGACAACCACTGGAAGCCCCATACCACCACGAGCTGAAGACTCAGTTGGACCACCTTAGCTTCATGATGTATGATCGTCAGTAGGAACTGGACAATGCCCATGACTACTCCAATCACAAGTCCGCCATCATCAGGACGAAGGATCAGACCATCGCCATGCTAGCGAAGGATCACAAATCTCATCACCGCCAGCTCGACGAGAAGGAGCGCATCATTGCCTATCTTCGTCACCGTATCTCGGATTTGGAGGAGACCATCCACGAGAGAGACATGCAGTTGGAGGAAAGGGAGAATGCCGGAGAAGATCTTCGTGGAGACCCCTACTCCTATCTCAGCGGTGATGATGATTTTCTGGAGGATCAGGCCATGGACTTTTCACCGATGAGGAGGATTTCGCCTTCATCGATGACGATGAGGATGACGATTACACCGACTCCGAGGAGTAGTAGCACTTGAGCACTAGCGTAGTGAGTTGTATCCGGTCCCAGTGTATCGTAGTTTCCAGAATGGTTCTTAAAACCATCTATTTTTCCTTTGTTGTGTTGTGTGTTGTATCGCGTGCTATAAATGAATGAAAAACAAGTTGCTAGAAAATCTGAGTCAAACTTTAAAAACTTTTCAAAGTCCATGAACCTTACAAATTTCCCTCTTTTCTCATGATCTATCTCAATCTTCAGATGCGCCATGGAGGAACTGGTTCATCCCCGGACCCGATGTTGCAGATCCTGCAAATGTTGGTTTTCGGCAATGAAAGCCGAAGCTCATCAAGCCAACTTAGCCACCCTTCAGCAGATAGCTCAGCTGGCCCACAACAATCAAGGCCAAGGAAATCAAGACAACCATGGATCTAAGCTCAAGGATTTCCAGAATACCAACCCACCTATTTTCACTAAGTCGTAAGAGCCCCTAGATGCAGATGATTGGCTGCAAACCATGGAGAACAACCTGGAAGTTGCTGGAGTGGAAGCTAAAAAGAAAGTTCTGTTCGCCACCGACTATCTAGCCGGAGATGCAAGAGCATGGTGGAACAGCGTTCGTGCAATGACCAGAGGACAGATGATGACTTGGGAGGAATTCAAGGTCAAGTTCAGCAGAACCCATGTGCCACCGGGTTTGATCAAGAGAATGAGAGATGAATTCAGGGAACTGAAGCAAGGAAGGATGACCTTAGTGGAATACTGTGACAAATTCTTGTCATTAGCTAGGTATGCCCCGGATGATATCGACACCGAAGCCAAGAAGAAAGAAAGATTCCTGAATGATCTGCACGATGAGATGCAGACGGTATTGGTCAATATCCCCTTTGCTGATATTGAAGCCTTCGTCCCAACTCATCTCCAGGAAAGATCAACCACGCCAATGAGAACCGCAAGCGTCGCATGATGCATCAGCCAGGAACCCATCATACCCCAAAGTATCGCCCCAACTCATCTCCAGGATTTTCCCCGAGAACCAACAGACCCCCAATGAACCGTCCGACCTATCCCAACCGTGGAAACCCAAGGCCCGGAGAAAACCACAACAACCCTGGCAACTCTGGCAATTTCAACCGTGCACCACCCAAGTTCAACAACAACAATGCTACTGCCAACACCAACACTGCCCCGAGGACTGGAAGCAATGCTGTGCCTGTTGCAGCAAAGGACATGTCGCAAGTGACTTGTTATGACTGTGGAAATAAGGGTCACTAATCCAACAAGTTCCCCAAGAAGAATGCCACAGCCTCCAATGCAAATGCGCCAACTCAGCAACAGCGTCATGTTCTGCCTGGAAGAAGGTTTTCCCTAGGGATTCACTCAACTGCAACGGCCGTCTTTTTCTCATGCATGCTGAAGAAGCCCAGGAAGCGCCAGACGTCGTGCTGGGTATGTTTTCTGTTAATTCAGTACTTGCTAGAGTGTTGTTTGATTCTGGTGCATCCCACTAATTTGTCACCGAAGAATTCGCATGCACTAATAAGATTCCACCCACCAAACTGAAGCATGTTATGATTGTTCCAATTCCCGGTTCCACCACCAAAGCTAGGCAAATTTGCAAAGCCGTCCCTATCCGAATCAATGGCATTGATTTTTATGCTAATCTGATAGTACTCGAAACTAAAGGTTTGGAAAGTAATAGGAATGGATTGGATGTCCAAGCATAAAGGATTAATTGACTGTGGCAAGAAAGCCATAACCATGACTAGTACAGCTGGAGTATCAGTCGAGCATGTATCTGAAACCTTACCTCATCAATTCAAGTGCAACAAGAGTATAGCCCAGCCTAGCATTGACCAAGTCCGGATAGTCTGTGAATACCTCGATGTATTTCTAGATGTTTTGCCCGGTATGCCCCCAGATCGGGATATTGAGTTTATCATTGAACTAATCTCCAGAACAGGACCCATAGCCCAGAGACCATATAGTATTAACCCGTCTGAACTAGTAGAACTGAAGAAGCAACTAGATGCCATGTTGGAAATTGGATTGATTCAACCAAGTGCGTCACCATGGAGATCACCTGTCTTCTTTGTGCATAAGAAGGATGGAGGTAATCGTTTGTGTACGGATTATAGGAAGTTGAATGATGTCACTATCAAGAACAAATACCCATTGCCCAAGATAGAAGATTTGTTTGATCAGTTGACCGGTGCCAAAGTGTTTTCTAAGATTGATCTTAGAACTGGCTATCATCAACTCAAGATTCACACACAGGATATTCCAAAGACTGCCTTTACCACCACATATGGTTTATACGAGTATATTTTCATGTCTTTTGGATTAACCAATGCCCCGCTTATTTCATGAATCTCACGAATAAGATTTTTATGGACTTCCTGGATAAGTTTGTCGTTGTTTTCATCGATGACATTCTGATTTATTCCAAATCAGAAGAAGAACATGAGCTACACCTAAGGACCATTCTTGGAACCCTTAGAGAGCATCAGTTGTATGCCAAGTTTAGCAAATGTGAATTCTGGTTACAGGAGGTAGGATTCCTTGGCCACATTGTATCAGCCGGAGGAATTGTCGTTGACCCCGCAAAGGTGAAAGATGTCGAAGACTGGCACGCCCCAACCACTCAAACCCAAGTTCGTGCATTTCTCGGATTGGCGGGATACTACCGCAAGTTCGTAGAACGATTCTCGAGTATCGCCAGACCCATGACTCAATTGCGGAAAAAGGATAAGAAGTTTGAATGTACGGACAAATGTGAAGCGAGTTTTCAAGAACTCAAGAGAAGATTGATTTTAGCCCCAATCTTAATCATGCCGAATATCACGAAGCCCTTTGACGTGTATTGTGACGCATCCAAGATCGATCTCGGAGGTGTGCTAATGCAAGAAGGCAAAGTTATATCTTATCTATCTCGACAACTGAAACAACATGAGCAGGACTATCCAACCCATGACCTCGAGATCGCAGCCGTAGTTATAGCCCTAAAGACATGGAGGCACTACCTGATGGGAAACCGTTGTGAAATCTATTTGGATCACAAGATCCTGAAGTATATATTCACTCAGAAGGAGCTAAATATGAGACAGTGAAGATGGATTGAGCTAATCAAGGATTACGACCTGGACATTCACTATCAACCTGGTAAAGCCAATGTGATAGCAGATGCCCTTAGTAGATTGCCGTGCCGCTTGAACTCCATGATTCTAAAGGAGAAACCAAGCTTGCACAAGGAGATGGAAGATTTCTGAATGGAATTAGTGAGTGAAGGATTTTTGGTTAGCATAGAACTTCAACCCACTTTGATCAGCCAGATCAAGGAGGCACGGAAAGGAAACGCTAGTATCGACGGAATCAAGCGTCGTATCGGTACAGGAAAGGTACCCAGATTTACCGAAGATGAAGAAGGAGTTCTGTGGTACAAAGGATGCCTTTGTGTACCAGCAGATTCTGAGTTGAAAGAAGTTATTCTGAAGGAAGCTCATGATACTCTTTATTCTATCCACCCCGGAGGAATGAAGATGTATCAGGATTTGAAGGAACAATTTTGGTGGCATAAGATGAAGAGAGAAATCGGAAGCTATATCGCCAAGTGTGATATATGTCATAGAGTCAAGGCGGGACATCAAAGACCCGCATGATTGTTGCAACAATTGTAGATTCCGGAATGGAAATGGGATTCCGTTGGAATGAACTTTATCACCGGACTGCCTACTTCTAGTAGGGGAAATGACTCTATCTGGGTCATAGTGGACAGATTGTCCAAAGTTCCCCATTTCTTACCAGTCTAGACCACATATCAGAGTTTGACGCTAGCAGAGTTATACATCGCTAGAATCATCAGTTTGCACGGAGTCCCCAAGAACATCGTATCGGATCGAGGAACTCAGTTTACCTCGAGATTCTGGAAGAAAGTCCAAGAAGGTTTAGGAACCCGACTAGATTTCAGCACAGCTTATCACCCTCAGACCGACGGACAAATAGAGCGAGAAATCAAATACTCGAAGGCATGTTGAGAGCATGTGTGTTAGAGTATGGATCTAAATGGGAAGACTGTGTGCCGTTCGCAGAATTTTCATACAACAACAGTTATCAAGCTAGTTTGCAAATGGACCCATTTGAATTCATGTATGGAAGGAAGTGTCGCAGCCCTTTGAACTGGTCGGAAGTAGGAGAGTGAGATTTTCGGACCCGACATCCTACGAGAAGCAGAAGAGAAGTTTCACAAGATTCGTGAGCACCTTAAGATAGCCTAGTCAAGACAGAAGAGTTACGCCGATAAGAGACGTCGAGACCTCGCCTTCAACATTGGAGATTCCGTGTATCTGAAAGTGTCGCCATTGAAGGGAATGCAGTGTTTCTAACTGAAAGGAAAGTTAGCCCCCAGATATATCGGCCCCTTCAAGATTCTGAACCATCGAGGAGAAGTGTCGTATCAATTGGAACTGCCCGAAGAAATGTCAGCCGTGCACAATGTGTTCCATACCTCAAGACTTCGCAAGTTCCTCGAAGTTTCGGAGAATACTGAAGTGTTCAAGAACAGTGATCATCAGACCATAGAGATCAACGATGACCTGACCTATCCTGAAGTACCCATCCGTATTTTGGAAGAAGCTTTCAGAACTACCAGAACCCGAAGCATCAAGTTTCTCAAGATTCAATACAGCAACCACACAGAAGAAGAAGCTACCTAGGAGCGCGAAGATCACATCAGGACAGAGCTTCCTGATCTCTTCAAATCCTAGTTAATCTTTTTCGTCCTTTTTCAAATCTCGGGACAAGAATTTGTTTAAGGGGGGAAGGTTTGTAACATCCCAAAAATATTAAACTTGGATGATCAAACTCTAATCATCAAAATTAGGTTTAACAAAAACTTTTCCAACTAAAAATATGAAAGCATTCATTTGTGTGTGTATTCAAAATTTGGATTCTTTTGGAATTGCCATGGTTCTGTGTTTCTTTGCTTGTAAAATCATTCTTAAGTAAATTAAATGTAAGCTCCCTCCCTTTATAAAGGTAAGGATCCATGTGATTGCAATGCTAGTCCCTGTATCAATGCTAGCATCCACAGTTTAAGATGAAGTACACAGAAACAAAGGTCATTATTACATATCATTCGAGAGACAAACATAGTCTTTTACAATCTCCATGGCCAGAGGCCTAATACAAGAGTTCAAATATATAATAAGATAAATAAGTCTTCATCTTCATGTGCCACAGGCAAGCATGTTGAGTGTAGACTCATAACCCCTAATCATCATCAGAATAACCTGCAACATCACAAGTTACAGCCACGGTGGGTCAATACATTGGAATAGTATTGGCAAGTGGAACCTTAGTAGAATATTAGCAGTCTAGGTACTATATGCATTTTGGCTAAGTGTAGCTTAGGCTTGCTTTTCTCAAAGTAGGTTTTGCCTATCAGTTGAAAACACTAAGTTTTTCTTTGACAAAACATTCACAAGGAACCACCAATAGACATTGGTGATCCTTTACCCTTTGTTCAACCACAAGTTTTTAACTTAGAAATTGGGATGAGGAGATTCTTGATAGCTTCCATGTCTTGATGTTCAAGTTGTTCAATACCAGGGACATGGCTAAGTACTTAGATTCTTCCAAATGCAGAGGTTGTGCACTTTCCCCACAAGACTTGATTTTCACCAAGACAGGACCTTTCAGAAGCCTTCCCTTAGACCAAATGGACGCGCTCCAAACCTATCATCCCACTACCACCAAATGTCCAAATGGCTAAGTTATTGCAACCTATATGATGCAGGCAGAGCCCATAATGCCATGTGGCTGCACTAGAAGCTTCTTAACATTTGGAATCTCAAATCCCTTTGTTCCTGGGTGGCTTTCCACAAGTGAGATACACAAGGTAAACTGTAACACCCTCAAAATCGGTCCTATGCAAGTTTTAGCGCTTCCGCCAAACCCGCATAGAAACGATTCAAAGGTGCCCACCAGGCACTTGCGTCCGGGTGGAAAACGAAGTAATATCATTACACAATAGTCCTTGATGGAACCCACAAAACAGATATATACAACAGCGACTCATCGAGTCAAGAATACAATATACAGTACAAAGATCCAAATCACCTTGAAAACGACACAACGTTCGAGTACGGACAATATGCAAATTAGGCTAAGAGCCCTGAAGAATAACCAATGGCGTCCATAACCCTGCCCAGGCCAAGCCGGAAGGGTAACCCTGCTAATGACATCGATCTCATAACCTTCTTAAACAAAAGGGGTGCCGACAAAGGGCAAAGGAAAAAGAGAGCGGTCAGTACTGAGGCCTGTACACGGCGAGACTAGAATTCGGCGGTCCTCACCTACATAGGTATGGTGGGCTGAAGCGGCAGCGCAACATGCACTTAACAACCTATAGAGACTCAATACAACTGGCGGCTATCAGATAGGGATAAGAAAGACCTATTCGGATCCAACCTGGAACTATCACCAAGCATACCCATCCTGGTATTTCCCCCTCGAGACCAAACGAGGAAGTCAACTGAGGAACTCACACAGTTGGCAGTTTTATTCATTCCGTTATAGTTGCGGCAATTACTAGTCAGATATAGATAGCATGAGTCATCCTGATACAATAAGAAGTGGGCAGTTTTAGTTAACCATTCCGTTGTAGTTGTAGTACTTACTAGTCAGATACATATAGCATGAGGCATCCCAAAACCCAGCAGTTGTTGGTACTTTTATTTAGCCATTCTGTTGTAGTTGCAATACTTACTAGTCAGATAAAATGGTAACAAGTGACAACACAAACCAGCAATTGTTGGCACTTTTATTTAGCCATTCCATTATAGTGAAGCTGATTACTAGTCATCATAAAGTCAAATTTATAGCACTACTTTATTTATAGTTGTCTATGATCGAGATACTGTGCTCCAAGTCGTCCATAACCACGGACATGGCTTTCAGAAAGTTTTACCCTGCAGGGGGGAACAAATAGCAACACACGCACGATCAACCTCGAGAAAAACCAAATGAAACCCAACGAGGCATCACAACAGAGCAATTGCAAGATTCATATAAATTTTAGGGGGCCACCCCACCAAGCTACCCGCTATGAAGTTGGCCGGCTCCGAGATGGACCCAGAGGTTTGTGACGACGGCTGTAAATGACTGGGAACCCAAAAATGTGACTGGGCTTGTCGATACCGCGAAAACATGGCACGGGGTTCCAAAACAGTACAGGCGCTCCACGCGCAATCATAATAAAGCAGTAAAGCATGACATAAGTACAGGATAGTAATAAAGCCCCAAACTACTTGTGGCCCCAAGAAATAAGATATGACTCAAGCTCTGGCTAGGGGGATTCATGGTCCCACATGCGGATAGTGCGAATATTCAAAGAACAGGTATCAAGTACTCGGGGTCCTACGGGACATGAGTGGATGGTTAAAAACCAAATAACATATATTGCCCACCTGTGCCTCTGCATTATTTAACTACTTCAATTTTAGTTATTAAATGGTAATTAAAGGTATAATCATCTCCAACAATAAACATGCGGCATTACTCCAACAACTGTGGAACATCGACGGCACGACGCAACACCTGCGCAAGCAACTACGACTCGCAAGGCTGACTATCTACCAAACAACAGGTAATAGGATGTGTCCAATGCAATTTAATGGCTACAAGGGATATCACGGGTATGAAAACTAGAGCATCGCATCACATATAGCAATAGATCAACAGGAGGAAATAAAGACTATAAAAGTAAGATAGGTAGAAAGGGGGAGAATGCTCGCCTGAAAAATATTGCCGAAGGTTCATAACCGAAGAACGGGCGTCACTCGCATCCACTCATCGGCCTAATCCATGAAGAAGCAAATCACTAGAAGAAACACCGGATGCCCTATTTATTACTACGGCAGAAAACCGGGCATGATGCATGTATGATGTATGACATGGCAAAGATGCGATGCAACTGGGCAATATTAAGCGGATCCGGGGTCCCGACATTTAATTAGATAGTTCTTGTTATTTAGATACCCCGCAATTTAAATGTTGCATTAACAAGACAAAAGATAGCACCGGTTCGCTAAACAAATTTAAATGGGACCAATATAAGACTAGATTTGCCCGCATATGGACCCCATATTTAATTTAGGTGAATCGTCGAAACACCCCCAAACACCCACGATATGTATGCAAGCATGACAATTTAATATGCACAAATTAAACATCATGCTATAAAAAATATAGAGGCTTAGGGTCACACATTGAATCGAAGATCTTGGGGTTCCAGGGTTCGGTCGACAGGTTCGGGGTCTTTGGTTCTATTGCCTTCGGGTTCCGACGTCCATGTAGAAGAGCATGGCGTTCCGAGGGAACGGGTTCCGTGTGGGCGATCTTGGTGTCCGAGAATTCTCTGGGTACCGAAGGCGATCTGGTCGGTTCTGGATTTATTTGTCGGTGCGGAGGTCGGATGCTTCGAGGTGCAAACAGGGATCTGGCTCAGAGTACTGCAACTGAAAGGTCACTCCACGCATACACCGACACTACGACTCTGAGCACCGGAGATCAATAGGAATCGCGATAGCAGCTACCACATGGTCTTGATTATCTACAGAGAACAAGCAAACACAAACGCATAGAATCAGGGGGTGGCCTTGTGCTTGCAGCGAATTGAAGGGAGAACATGGCCTGGTTCGAAATTGTGCAGGAACACAATATATGAATGCATGCAAATGCCATGTGATGATTTTTCTACACCAAACAAGACAAGTGAACAGTACTGAAACATAAACAAGTCCAAGATATTTAAAATAAACCTTATTTGATCCTTAAAACATTTTTCCAATAATTTGTATAATCAAAATAAGCCTACACAAGTTTCTGCATAAACAAGCATTTTTATAGAGGAAAAATATTAAACACATTGCATAAACAGATAGGATTTTCTCTCCTAATTCCAATGATATAAAATTTGTAAAATTTGAACGTGTGGATCAAAAGTTATGAATTTTACAAGTTTAGTTAACTAATAGATCAAATTTCTGTTTTAAATTTAAAAACAGGCCACACGGTGCTCTCTGATTCATCGGTACCATTTTGTACGGATCGGCTAGTGTGGACCGCACGATCTAAATGAAATCGCATGGCCAGATCTGACTCGTACCCATTCGTTAAGTGATTCTATCAGATTTGTTGGATCTAGATCTAACGGTCCTGGACCATGCGACCAAAGTTCGGTGGCGCTGGCGACGGTGGTGCGGCGGCGGCACTCTGTCAGCGATGCTCCGGCGAATGCAGGGAGGGCTGGGGTGTGAGGCGTGGCTTACCAGATTCGCACGAGCATGAGGAAGCTCAACATGGTCTTTGCTTGGACAGGGGTGCACTGGCACGGCCGGAAATCCTCGCCGGAGTTTGCTTTCGCGTCGGGTACTCACTGCCGGAGACAGAGGCGACGTTCTACGGCGCAATAAGATGCACGAAAAGCATTAGGAGATGCACAAAGGCAAGGCGAACACGGTAGTATGAACTAGGGATCAAGGGGCGGTTTGTTTTTACCGTGATTGCTCGTCGGTGTTGGACGACGCTTCGGTTGTTTGCGGGCTTCGACAGAGATGACGACCTGGGGCGATATAGAGAAAACAGAAAGTGTGAGAAGATGCGCACGGGCAAGATAGTCAAGCTCGTATGAACGAGAGGTGAAGGGGAGCACGGGGTTCACCGGAATAGGTCGCTGGAGTGCGTTGGGCAGCGGAGTTGCAGCTCGAATTGCCGGCAGCCTGGTGGTGGAGTGGAGGTGCTGAGTGAGGGGAAAGACTCGCGGTGTAGAGGAGTTTAAGTAGGCAGGGGGCTCGACAGGAAACGCCTGCAGATTCAGTGGCAATTACGCCGCACGATGAACTCCAGCAACGGCCAGCGGCGACGTGTTCTTCACGAGATTTGGGGAAGATGACGGTGACGTGGACGGGGCCCAGTATTCAGCGTGGGGGGATGGGTTCTGCGCGGGTGAGGAAAGACTGAGAGAGGAGTGGCCCGGGTGGGTCGGTTTGTCTGATGGGCCGAAAGGCTGGCGCCAGGCCCAGTTGGGTTTTCTAATTCCTTTTCTTTTTCCAGAATGATTTTCAGGATTCATTTTCAAACAAAATCAAAAGCATTTGAAATCCAAACCTTTTCTAGATTTTTTTAAAGTGTAAATTTCATATTTTGGGCATAAAACCTTGCTATCTTATTAGACTTGCTTGATCCTTTTGAATATTCAAAATAAACAGTTCCTCTACACAAAGTTTGATAAAGATTTGAAAATGGTTTTAATACCAAATTATGTTTTGGAAAAATTTGTCCAAGCTTGGAACTCAACCAACCAATCCTATGAACTCATTTAATGTTTTTTTAAAAAATATTCTCTCACTTGAGAGTGGCATTAGATCAATGCTTGCCCACATAAAATAATAGCACTTAGTGCTTCTGTTTTCTTGAAATGAGTTTGAAATTGATCCCTAAATGATATGCATGCATGAATGATATGCAAATTTTGAAAACATGATTTTAGGGATGTTACAATAAACATCATCTAAACAATCCCCAAACTTTTCCCAAAGACAAACAACCCAAAATAAACAAATAAAGTGAATGTTCACTTTGGCTAAATTAACTCTCATGCCTACTTTGGCTATCTCTAGTTTTCAAAACTCAATAGAAACATTTGTGGATCCTTGCACCCCTTGTTAGTACCCATAATAAGGTACCAAGGCCCACTTTGTGATTATCCAAAAACATTCAAATGCTAAGTTTAAATGATAGGGTAAAATTGAATCTATCTCATATTGGAAGATCCCACTATTTCAAAAACCACGCAAACAAACTCAATTTTCAAAACCCAAGGACCCACAGAATCCTCAGCACATGCCTAGCACACCCACCAAAAATCTTTTCAAAATTGAAAACTCAAGTCCTTGCGGCCATTTCATCAAACAGCTTGCAGATTCAAATCAAACAAATCACATACACTATTTTGAGCAGTGATTTGGCCAACCTTGTCCCCTCTCTAGCTCACATCAAACATCTAGTAGATCATCTAGCTTAGTTAGTAACCTCTAGCATCACTGTGAGCTGGCCATTGCCATCAATGGTGAGCAGGCCGAGCCTCACCATGCCAACCCCTTGTCGCCGGCCAGCTAGCAGCAACCCTAGCCTTGCCAACCTTGTCTGCGAGGTAGCCAGCACCTCACCGCCGCCCACTGTCCCCTCCCCAAGCTAGTGCAAGACGTGGACCACCAGAAACGTCGCGCGCCCAGTGCCACTGTGACATGCCGAGCATGCGCCAGAGCGCCGCACCAGGCACGCGTGCACACGCCGCCCCTCGACCACAGCCCGTGCCCACCGATTCGCCATGATCCTAGGAACACGCCAGACACTCCCGTTCGCCGCCCCGTGCCTCATAGCCACCGCTCGCCGTCGAAGACACGTTCCCGACCGATTGCCACCGCCCCTATGCATGCATTTAAATTCTAGAGCATTGCCAGGAGACCGCGCGTCGATCGCCAACCTCAGCCATGCCGCTAGCCGCCCGTAGCCATGTCGCCATCGTCGCCTGCCCATCCCTCTTGGTCTCACCGTTGAGCCTATAAAAGGAGGTGACCCCCGGCCGATTGAAGCACACCATCCCACTTCCCTCACCTCACTGATCATTCCACCCTCTCACCAGAGCACGAGGAGTAGCAGCTCGTCGGAATTACGCCAAAGCAGGCCGCCTCTGGAGAAGAAGGGAGTCGTTGATTTCGACCACCCCTGGAGCTGCCTTGACTGTCCCTGATCTCGCCATCGACCACTCGTTCGTTTGCCCGCCTCGCCATCATCGCTAGAGCCCTGGTATGCCCCTATGCACCCCCACTGAGCCTCTAGGGTTCGAGCTCGCCGGTGACATGTTCATCGTCGACGACGACCCTCAGCCGTTGATCGCCCTTCTAATCCAACGAACCACACCGCCCCGTACCCCTTCGCGCGTTATGATCAACTGACTGGTGGAACCCCCTGTCAGCTGAGCCCCACGCTGCGGAGTAATACTGGGCTGGCCCATTAGCCTTTCCCACGCAGCCCAACCATTTGAATTTAGATTTTTCTATTTTAATTCAAACTCAGTTCTGTACCTAGTTTCAAAAATCAACCCAGCTCGATTTAGTGAACCAAATTGCATGAAACCAATTTTGTTAGAACGGTACTAAAATGCTTAATCCAAGCCCGTTGGATTCAAATCATTTGGATATGTAGATCAACCTTGGTAAAAATAACAAGTCAGAAGCTTTTCTGCATTCAAACATTTTCCAAATTTCAACCATAATAGCTTTTGAGTTGTTTCCAACTCTCAAAAGTCACATCTGATCATACCTTTCAGAATATGTAAAAATATATGGGTTTCACTACAGAAATAATGTTCAAGTAATAAAGGAATGCCACATAGGCATTTCTAGTCCCTTTATTTAATTAAAATAAAAAGGTTAAACCTTATTAAATTGTGACACCACTTTAAATCACATTCCCATATACTGAAATATGTGGTGATGACATGTGTCAACATGATCCCATGTTTGAGTTGGAGAATATTAAATCTTAAGTAGTTTTTCAATGAGTAGAAATTACTTTTCTAAAAATAAAATAAATAAGACAAATCCTTTAATCTGTAATGTTAGTGATGATGCTACATCATCTATAGTGCACCTTTGTGCGATGATTGAAAATAGTTAAGTATTGTTTGGTGATTGTGTACCTCGTATTTATTTATAGACGCTAGTACCGACCAAGGATACGAGGAGGAAGGAGGATACTACGAGGAAGAAGCCGAGGAAAACTTCAACCACTTCTCTGCTCAAGGCAAGCCTAATACTACTAGTTGATTGAGCAAGCTCACACTTGCAAGATACCTTACTTATGAAAGCTAATACCTTCTTGTTACCATGCCAACTATATGCCTTAAGCATATGTGATCATACCCACTTGATTACCCAATCCTAGTTTTACTTGCAAGCTTTCTACTTTATTTCTTTATCAAAGCTATTTCTTAGAGTTTACTTAAGTGACTTGTAGATTCTAGGAAGATAATTGAAGGTTGCATAAAGAGCATTAAATTTGGCCTAAGCTAGATAATCTTGATGTCATCCTAAGGCATGAGATTGAACTCAATTAATCTCCACTTGTTTACCACCCCACATTAGTACTTATCCCACTTGTAGATGCTAGTCATAAGCCTAAAACTTGATCAACCTTAGATGGGAATACTTGGTCAAAATGGTTATGAAAACCTTGGGATGATGAATCATTCTACTGAAATGTTTTGACATGTGTTTCCGAACACCAGATGATTTTGATGATGAAAATGTTGAGGCATGAGCCTTAGCCCTTTATAAAACTAATGATTGTCTGGATGCGATACCATTCCAATTTTACCGTACAACCACAATACCCGAAAATTGGGTAGGGCTTGACTGGAAACTTATATACCTTAGTATGGGTTCCCTCATGGCCAAGGTCTGAGCTGAGGCTACCTTGTTAAGATTGTCCACCTGTGTTGTACCCAAGATGACAGTTGGTCATGGTTGGGAGGCCAAACTCACAGGTGAGGTGCCTTACTAGGGCGTGTAATTGAAAGGTTAGGATTGATTATCCTCATACTGAGTATGGTGAATTCAGGATTTGTTCCTGACGGATGTATCGAATGTTGTGGTGAAAGTGTACAATCTCTGCAGAGTGTCAAACTATTCGAATAGCCGTCATGATTATGGACGATTAGTGGCCATACTGTTCCCCCGTCAGATGTTTTCAAAATGACTTGTGATATGAAATGATACTTTGACTTGACCACAACAGGGTTGTGATATGAAATTCAAGTTCCCAATTAGGTGTTATAAAACTTCAACTAGCTTTCTTTCTTCTGAACTTAGTAGAGGTAAACCTGGATTTTTGCAAAACAACCTTAGAGCTTAGCGTCCTACTATAAAAACCCCCTTAACTTGTTCGTATTAGTTTGCGAGTACTTAAAGAGTACTCATGGCTTTGTCCCTGGCTATTCCCATGGCCAGACTATGAAGAGGAGTACTAGGACGATGGACCGCAGGAAGGTTACGACAACTAGGATCATCTCCCCTAGTCATCATTGCCTGTGACCCCGAAGATGGAGCTTCGCCTACACTACCTTTATTATTACGTTATTCCGCTGCTTGAGTTGTATTAAGAACTGGATCATGAGATCCTTATTTGTGTAAGACCTTATGTATGGTTGTAATGGATGATGTACTGTGATATACAAATCTGTTATGTCTCGCAAAAATGGTAATTCTGGGATAGCGATGTATGGCATAACAGGCATCTGGGATTAAAAATCCGGGTGTTGACATTCAGATCACACGATGGTTCGTTGTGCGAGGTGACTATAAATGGAAATACGCTGAGTTACAGGGATTGGTTCGCTGTGCTAGTTGACTAGAAAGTCTAAGTTATCGTTTCCTAAAGTCTCCCATAGGATCGACTTATATAGTCGTCAGGTCCTAGGGTTACAGGGAAAAGTCCTAGACAGACAGTTTACAGAGTCCTACACTGCCTACAATCAGTCTAGCGTGTCTTGCACTCCAAGGCTCCGGGTACGTCGATGACTCCTCCGTAGCCTTCATTTATCCAGCATGGGCCTCCCTTCTAGATCCATCTAACTGGGCCGCCCAGCAGGCCATAGTCCATGCTACCAACTGTGGGCCACCCGGATTATCCGGATAGAGGACATGCTATGAGGATACCCATATAGAATATCCCCAACACCTAGGTTGGGAAAGTGTCTAGGTTTTAAGGTCGCAATGGACCTCGTGTGCCTGCGAGCACCGACAGTTTGACGATTTTGCCCACCCCCCGAACCCGGCAATGGGAAATTCACCAAAAATCAAAAAATATGAAACCAGCTCGAGTAGCCCCCATATGTCACCCACTACCAACATAAAATCATACGCAACACAAACAGGGACTTTTGACACATGACGCACCCCCGGATGGCTATCGAGTAGGAGTTAACATGGCTTTCAACCCTAGACCACCCCCTCCATGCCCAGAACATGGATCCACAATGCGGATTCAGCCCAAACCCGACACCTATCTCCCTCTTGGCATTCTAAGCAACTTCTCCAACTAGAAATTCCAGGGTTCCATGGAGAAAACTAGAGTTTCCATTTACCGACTCCGGAAAACCGGCGATTCTGCAAAGGAGGTACGAGAATTGAGCGTGCCCTAGGGCCGGAGGCAATTTACACGCATGCTACGTCGTGGCGGACCGCTATCCCAGGAAGTTGGTGCTCATCTCGTTGTGCAAGCATATACTATATTTTTCCCGAGTTACGCCCGGTAATTGCAGTTTGTAACTGTAGGTACCCTAGAAATTGCCCTGGATTTTCTGGCAAAAAGGTTTTTGGGGTGCCCCATGGGGTACCTAGGAAAGGAAAGTGCCTAGGTTTAAGGTCGCAATGGACCTCGCGTGCCTGTGAACACCGGCGGTTTGTAGATTTTTCCCACCCCCCGAACCCCGGCAATGGGAAATTCATCAAAAATAAAAAATAAATAGGAAACTAGCTCGAGTAGCCCCTGTGTGTCACCCACTTCCAACATAAAATCATAAGCAAGACAAACCGGGACTTTTGACACATGACGCACCCCCGAATGGCTATCGAGTAGGAGTTAACATGGCTTTCAACCCTAGACCACCCCCTCGCTGCCCAGAACGTGGATCCAAAATGCGGATTCAGCCCAAACCCGACACCTAGCTCCCTCTTGGCATTCTAAGCAACTTATCCATCTAGAGATTTCAGGGTTCCATCGAGAAATCCAGAGTTTCCATTTACCGACTCCAAAAAACCGGCGATTCTTCAAAGGAGGTGCGAGAATTGAGAGCGCCCTAGAGCTCGAGGCAATTTACATGCATGCTACATCGTGGCGGACCGCCATCCCCGGGAGGTTGGTGCTCATCTCGTGGTGCAAGCATATATTGTGTTTTTCCCGAGTTACGCCCAGTAATTGCGGTTTCTAACTATAGGTACCCTAGAAATTGCCCTGGATTTTCTGGAAAAAATGTTTTGGTGTGCCCCATGGGGTACCTAGGCTGGAAAAGTGCCTAGGTTCAGGGTCGCAATGGACCTCGCGTGCCTGCGGCGCCGGCGGTTTGCCAATTTTGCCCTCCCCCCGAACCCCGGCAATGGGAAATTCATCAAAAATAAAAAAAAATATGAAACCAGCTCGATTAGCGCCTGTGTGTCACCCACTACGAACATAAAATAATAAGCAAGACAAACCGGGAATTTGGGTACACGGCGCACCCCCCCGGATGGCTATCGAGTAGGAGTTAACATGGGTTTCAACCCTAGACCACCCCCTCACTGCCCAAAACGTGGATTCACTGCGCGGATTGAGACCAAACCCGGCACCCAGCTCCCTCTTGGCATTCTAAGCAACTTCTCCAACTAGAGATTCCAGGGTTCCATGGAGAAATCTAGAGTATCCATTTACCAACTCCGGAAAACGGGCGATTCTACAAAAGAGGTGCGATAATTGAGGATGTCCTAGGGCTAGAGGCAATTTACACACATGCTATGTCGTGGCGGACCGCCATCCCCAGGAGGTTGGTGCTCATCTCGTGGTGCAAGCATATACTATATTTTCCCGAGTTATGCCCGATAATTGTGGTTTCTAACTATAAGTACCCTAGAAATTTCCCTGGATTTTCTGGGAAAAATGTTTTGGGGTACCCCATGGGGTACCTAGGCTGGGCAAGTGCCTAGGTTCAAGGTTACAACGGACCTCACGTGCCTGCGAGCGCCGGTGGTTTGCCGATTTTTCCCACCCCCCCCCCCCCCCGAACCTCGGCAATAGGAAATTCATCAAAAAAATAAAAATGAAACCAGCTCGAGTAGCTCATGTGTTTCAACCAACTACCAACATAAAATCATAAGCAAGACAAACCAGAACTTTTGGCACACGGTGCACCCCCCGAATGGCTATCGAGTAGGAGTTAACATGGTTTTCAACCCTAGACCTGCCCCTCACGGCACAGGACGTGGATCCACTGTGCGGATTGAGCCCAAACCCGGCACCTAGCTCCCTCTCGGCATTATAAAAACTTCTCCAAGTAGATATTCCAGGGTTCCATGGAGAAATCCAGAGTTTCCATTTACCGACTCCGGAAAACCGGCGATTCTGTAGGGATTCGTAGCATGGAAAACAAAAAATTTCTATCGCATACAAACAAACAAGCCAAGATCTATCTACTAGATTGTAACAACGAGTCGATGGAATAACTCACCCTCGAAGATTCCAAAGTGTTTAACGAGAGCGGATTCTCGTGTGTGATGTAGTCGTACTCTTCCCGATCTCAAGATCGCGTAGACGATCCTTCCGGCGCTGCGTTCCGGCAGCGCTCCCGCAGTCGGTCACACGTTCGGTACTCGACGAAGACCTTCCTCTCCCTTGTTCCAGCAGGCAGCGGAGGTTGTAGCACTCTCCTCGCGATTCCGGCAGCACAACGGCGTGGTACCGGAAGTAGAGGGGAGATCTCGCAGGGCTTCGCCTTAAGCCGGAGCGAGTATGGTGGAGTATGAGAGAGTCCCTCGACGATCTAGGGTTTAGACACGCCGAGGAGGAAGCTTGGCCGGCGGCTAGGGTTGCTAGGCGGCGGCGGCTTGACCTAGGGCGGCGGCGGTGGTAGCAGGTGGCGGCGCCGGCGGCTTAGGGTTTTGGAGGCTGGGATCTTGTGTATCTAGGAGGGGAGCCCTGCCCCTCCTTATATAGGTGGAGGGGGCCGGCCAAGGGGAGGGGAGTCCCTCCCCAACTTGGCTTGGTGGTGCGCCGGCGGTGGGAGGAGGAACTCCTCCCCCAAGTCGGTTTCCACCTCCCTCTCCACTTCCCAAAACTAGCCGTTTGACTTTCAAACTAGCCGTTTGACTTTTCAAACTAGGATTTGAATAAACCCTCTATTTTGTTCAGCGATGACACCGAGTACATGATGCAATCATACCAACTTGATATAACACATTCATGTACCCTTCCCCTCCGGAGTGCCGGACATTCTGGAACCTTCTAGAACATTCCCGATGAAAACACCGGAACCATTCCCCAACTCCGAAACGGGACTTTCCTTATATGAATCTTATTCTCCGGACCATTCCGGATCTCCTCATGATATCCCGGATCCCATCCGAGACTCCGAACAACATTTGGTCTCTTTCTCATCATTCCATAACTACTCAAACAACGTCGAATCCTTAAGTGTGTCTCCCTAAGGTTCGTGAATTATGCGGACATGATCGAGACACTTCTCCGAACAATAACCAATAGAGGAATCTGGAAATTCATATGGCTCCCACATATTTCTACGATTACTTTGTGATCGAATGAACCACTTACATACGATACCAATTTCCCTTTGTCTCATGATAGTTTACTTATCCGAGGTTATGATCGTCGGTATCTCTGCATACCTAGTTCAACCTCGTTACCGATAAGTACTCTTTTCTCGTTCTCGTGATATGTGATCCCTTGTGAGCCAGTCACATGCTTGCAAGCTAATTGGATGACATTTCACCGAGAGGGCCCAGAGTATATCTATCCGTCATATGGATGGAAAAATCCCAGTCTTGATCCATGTGTTTCAACCAATACTTTCCGAACACTCAATGCCACCTTTATAGCCACCCAGTTACGGTGTGGTGTTTGATGTCATCAAAGCATCCATCCGGTAAAGGTGATATTCATGATCTCATGGTCGAAGGAATTAGGTTACTATGTATCAGAAAGCATATAGCAATTGAACTATTAAAATTACTTGATCTTTATGCTACGCTTATCTATAGGAGTATGTCCACCATATCATTCTCCTAATGATATGATCTTGTTGTTAATAACATCTCAATGTTCATGATAGGGAAACCACAATCATTTATTAACCAACAAGCTAGTGATGTATAGAGGCTTTACTAGGGACTTCTAATTAAGTTTACAAATCACACAAGTATTAATGTTTCCTTGTTAATACTATTATAGCATGAATGTAAACATTTATCATAAACACAAAGATATAATAATAACCATTTTTATTATTGCCTCTAGGGCATATCTCCAACAGTCTCCCACTTGCACTAGAGTCATCTAATCTAGATTACATGGTAATATACCGAACACCCATGGCAGTTTGGTGTTGGTCATGTTTTGCCCTCGGGAGAGGTTTAGTCAACGGATCCGCCACATTCAGATCTGTGTGTACTTTGCAAATCTTTATATCCCCATCTTGGATATGTTCTCGAATAGCGTGAAAACGTAGCTTGATATGCTTCAGCTTCTTGTGTGACCTTGGTTCTTGCGCATTGGCTATGGCGCCCATGTTATCACAGTAGATAGACATTGGGTCTAGCGCACTAGGAACCACACCCAGCTCTGTAATGAACTCTTTCATCCATATTGCTTCCTGCGAAACCTCCGAAGCAGCCATGTATTCTGATTCAGTTGAAGATCTCGCCACAACGCTTTGCTTTGCACTCCTCCAGCTAACTGCTGCACCATTCAAAATAAATCCGTATCCAGATTGTGATTTAGAATCATCCGGATCGGTGTTCCAACTAGCATCGGTGTAACCATTTACAACGAGTTGTTCATCACCTCCATAAGAAAGAACCATATCCTTAGTTCTTCTCAAGTACTTAAGGATGTTTTTGACCGCTATCCAATGATCCACTCCTGGATCACTTTGATATCTGCTAGTTAAACTAACAGCATATGCAATGTCGGGTCTAGTACATAGCATGGCATACATTAGAGATCCTATGGCTGAGGCATAGGGAGTCTTACTCATCCTTTCTCTATCTTCTGCCGATGTCGGACTTTGAGTTTTACTCAAGGTCGTATTGGGCAACATGGGCAAGAAACCTTTCTTGCTATCTTCCATTCCAAACTTCTTTAGAACTTTGTCCAAATATGTACTTTGTGACAATGATATTTGGCGTTTTGATCTATCTCTATAAATCTTTATGCCTAATATGTAAGCTGCTTCGCCAAGATCCTTCATTGAAAAACTATTATTCAAATATTCCTTGACACTATTTAGAAGGTCTACATCATTCCCAATCAACAATATGTCATCTACATATAGTATTAAGAATGCTACAGAGCTCCCACTCACTTTCTTGTAAATACAAGCTTCTCCATAAGTTTGTATAAAACCAAAACTTTTGATCACCTTATCAAAACGTTGATTCCAACTTCGGGATGCTTGCTTCAATCCATAGATGGACCGTTGAAGTTTGCATACCTTGTTAGCATCTTTAGGATCGACAAAACCTTTGGGTTGCATCATATACAACTCTTCATCAATGTCTCCATTGAGGAATGCTGTTTTGACATCCATCTGCCATATCTCATAATCATAATATGGAGCGATTGCTAACATAATCCTCACAGACTTTAGCTTCGCTACTAGTGAGAAAGTCTCATCGTAGTCAACTCCTTGAATTTGTCGAAACCCTTTTGCGACAAGTCGAGCTTTATAGACAGTAACATTACCATCAGCATCTGTTTTCTTCTTGAAAATCCATTTGTTCTCGACAGCCTTCCGGCCATCCGGTAAGTCCACCAAAGTCCATACTTGGTTTTCGTACATGGATCCAATCTCGGATTTCATGGCTTCTTGCCATTTGTTGGAATCTGGGCTCATCATCGCTTCCTCACATGTCTCGGGGTCATCGGTATTGTCCACCAACATGACACTCATAACGGGATCATACCAATCTGGAGTGGTACGAGTTCTCGTTGACCTGCGAGGCTCTGTAGCAACTTCAACCGAAGTTTCATGATCATCATCATTAGCTTCCTCTCTAATTGGTGCAGGCACCACAGGAACTTCTTCCGGTGCTGCTCTACTCGCAATTTCAAGAGAAGGTTTGACAACCTCGTCGAGTTCTAGTTTCCTTCCAGTCACTTCTTTCGAGAGAAATTACTTCTCTAGAAAGGATCATTCTTGGCAACGAAGATTTTGCCTTCGGATCTATGATAGAAGGTATACCCAATAGTTTCCTTCGGGTATCCTATGAAGACGCATTTTTCCACTTTGGGTTCAAGCTTGTCCGGCTGTAACTTCTTTACATAGGCTTCGCATCCCCAAACTTTAAGGAACGACAATCTAGGTTTCTTCCCAAACCATAATTCATACGGTGTCTTTTCAACGGATTTAGATGGTGCCCTATTTAAAGTGAATGCGGCTGTTTCTAATGCATAACCCCAAAATGATAGCGGTAAATCTGTAAGTGACATCGTAGAATGAACCATATCTAAGAGAGTTCGATTACGACGTTCGGACACACCATTACGCTGTGGTGTTCCCAGCGGTGTCAATTGTGAAAGTATTCCGCATTTCTTCAAATGCTCGCCAAACTCGTAACTTAGATATTCACCTCCACGATCAGAACATAGAAATTTAATCTTCTTGTTACGTTGATTCTCTACCTCACTTTGAAATTCCTTAAACTTCTCAAAAGTTTCGGATTTATGTTTCATGAAATAGATATACCCATATCTACTCAAATCATCCGTGAAGGTAAGAACATAACGATAACCACCGCGCGATGCTACACTCATTGGACCACACACATCGGTATGTATGATTTCCAATAAGTCTGTAGCTCGCTCCATCATACCAGAAAATGGAGTCTTAGTCATTTGACCCATCAGACATGCTTCGCATCTTTCAAGTGATTCGAAATCAAGTGATTCAAGAAGTCCATTGGAATGGAGTTTCTTCATGCGCTTCACTCCAATGTGACCAAGATGACAGTGCCACATATAGGTCGAGTTATCGCTCGATTTCAAACGTTTAGCCTCAATGTTATTAATATGTGTATTTCCACTATCGAGATTCAACAAGAATAGACCATCTATCAAAGGTGCATGTGCATAAAACATATTACTCATATAAATCGAACAACCATTATTCTCGGACTTAAACAAGTAACCGTCTCACAATAAACAAGATCCCGATATAATGTTCATGCTTAACGCAGGCACCAAATAACAATTATTTAAGTATAAAACTAATCCCGATGGTAGATGAAGGGGTAGCGTGCCGACCGCGATCACATCAACCTTTGATCCGTTTCCAACACGCATCGTCACCTCGTTCTTCGCTAGCTTCCGTTTATTCTGCAGCACCTGTTTTGAGTTACAAATATGAGCAACCGAACCAATATCAAATACCCAGGCACTAGTACTAATACTAGTGAGATACACATCAATAACATGTATATCAGATATACCTTTCTTCTTGATGTTGCCGTTCTTCAAATCCGCCAAGTACTTTGGGCAATTCCGCTTCTAGTGACCTTCTCCCTCGCAGTAAAAGCACTCAGTATCAGGCTTAGGTCCAGCCTTGGTCTTCTTCGTCGGCGTGGTAACTTTCTTACCACCCTTCTTGAAGTGTCCCTTCTGCTTAGACTTGCCTTTCTTGAATTTGGTGGTCTTATTGACCAACAACACTTGGTGCTCTTTCTTGATCTCCACTTCTGCAGATTTCAACATGGCCAAGAGTTCTGGCAACGTCTTGTTCATGTTCTGCATGTTGTAGTTCATCACAAAGTTCTTGTAACTTGGTGGTAGTGATTGGAGGACATGGTAAATCCCCAAAGCATTAGGAATCACTATACCCAAGCTTTGAAGTTTGTTTATGCGTCTGACATCTTAAGCACATGCTCACTGACGGAGCTGCCCTCTTCCATCTTGCAGTTAAAGAACTTTTCAGAAGCCTCATAGCTTTCAATTGCCGCATGAGTCTCAAAAATCAATTTGAGATCCTCGACAATATCATATGGGTCTGAATTCTCAAAACTTTTTTGAAGTTCCGATTCTAAACCATACAAGAGAGCACACTGAACTGTGGAGTACTGAGTCTTCCGAGGGAGGTAAACATTCTTTACTTCATCGGCAGATCACCGCAGTGGGTCACCCAATGTGCATCCAAAGACATAGGTCAAATTACCAGCTGTGAGGACAATCCTCAAATTGCGGAACCAATCCGCGAAGTTGCTTCCATTGTTTTTCAACTTTTCTTTTCTACAGGAACGCATTAAAATTGATGGTAGGGGCTGCCATTTATCTACAACATATTTGCAATAGTTTAGACTAAGTTTATGACAAATTGAGTTCAAATTAATAATAAAATTAATCTAGGTGAACTCCCACTCAAAACAATATCCCTCACATTGTTTTAGTGATCACACGAACCAAATCCACCACATCAACACCGATCATCACGAGAGCTGATATAGTTTCAATGGCGAACAATCGACATGTTCATCATATCTACTATATGATTCATGCTTTACCTTTCGGTGATCCGTGTTCCGAGACCATGTCTGTACATGCTAGGCTCGTCAAGATCAAACCTTAGTTTCCGCATGAGCAAATCTAGCTTGCTCACGTTGTATACACTTGCGGAATCTAACACACCCGATCATCACGTGGTTCTTCGAAACAACAAGCTTTAGCAACGGTGCTAACTAAGGGTGAACACTTTATGACTTGAAATTCAGGTGAATGAGGGATCATCTTATAATGCTACCGTTGTCTACTAAGCAATATAAGATGCATAAAGGATTAACATCACATGCAATTCATAATATTTGATATGATATGTCCTTTCTTCTTTGTGCTTCCGATCTCCATCTTCAAGCATGAACATGATCTCCATCATCATCGGCATTGCATCAAGGTCAATGACGCTTCTCCATGGTTGTCGTCCACTGGCTTCAACTATTACAACTACTTTGAATAGACACGCGGGTCTTAACATAAATTAAAGACAACCATATGGCTCCTGCCGGTTGCCGACTTACAATAAGGAACATTGCATACATCAAATATAATCACAATCATGGCCATATCACATCACAGCACACCCCTGCAAAACAAAGTTAGACGCCTCTACTTTCTTTGCATGTTTTACGTGGTTTGGGGCTTTCAATAAGTGTCATTCTAACTTACGAACATGAACCAAAACATTGATACTAGTATTGTTAATCACCCGTTGTAAATTGAATCTTAACTATGCTAGGAGAAACAGGCACCCGCAAAGCCACTTATGCAATACAAGTTGCATGTCAAGCGTGGAGCAAGTCTCATGAACGATGTCATGTAAGGTTAGCCCGGGCCGCTTCATCCCAACATCCCGCAAGATGCAAAGTACACAAGAAGCAATCGACAATAAAAGCATCAACGCCCACAATGACCATTGTGTTCTACTCGTGCAGCATATCTACATATGGACACGACTCTGATACCACTGTAGGGATTCGTAGCATGGAAAACAAAAATTTTTCTATCGCATACAAACAAACAAGCCAAGATCTATCTACTAGATTGTAGCAACGATTCGATGGAATAACTCACCCTCGAAGATTCCAAAGTGTTTAACGAGAGCGGATTCTCGTGGGTGATGTAGTCGTACTCTTCCCGATCTCAAGATCGCGTAGACGATCCTTCCAGCGCTATACAAGGTGCTCCCTTGATCGGTCACACGTTCGGTACTCGACGAAGACCTTCCTCTCCCTTGTTCCAGCAGGAAGCGGAGGTTGTAGCACTCTCCTCGCGATTCCGGCAGCACAACGGCGTGGTACCGGAAGTAGAGGGGAGATCTCCCAGGGCTTCGCCTTAAGCCGGAGCGAGTATGGTGGAGTATGAGAGAGTCCCTCGACGATCTAGGGATTAGACACGCCGAGGAGGAAGCTTGGCCGGCGGCTAGGGTTGCTAGGCAGCGGCGGCAGCAGGTGGCGGCGCCGGCGGCTTAGGGTTTTGGAGGCGGGGATCTTGTGTATCTAGGAGGGGAGCCCTGCCCCTCCTTATATAGGTGGAGGGGGCCGGCCAAGGGGAGAGGAGTCCCTCCCCAACTCGGCTTGGTGGTGCGCCGGCGGTGGGAGGAGGAACTCCTCCCCCAAGTCGGTTTCCTCCTCCCTCTCCACTTCCTAAAACTAGCCGTTTGACTTTCAAACTAGCCGTTTGACTTTCAAACTAGCCGTTTGACTTTTCAAACTAGGATTTGAATAAACCCTCTATTTTGTTCAGCGATGACACCGAGTACATGATGCAATCATACCAACTTGATATAACACATTCATGTACCCTTCCCCTCCAAAGTGCCGGACATTCCGGAACCTTCTAGAACATTCCCGATGAAAACACCGGAACCATTCCCCAACTCCGAAACGGGACTTTCCTTATATGAATCTTATTCTCCGGACCATTCCGGATCTCCTCGTGATATCCCGGATCCCATCCGAGACTCCGAACAACATTCAGTCTCTTTCTCATCATTCCATAACTACTCAAACAACGTCGAATCCTTAAGTGTGTCTCCCTACGGTTCGTGAATTATGCGGACATGATCGAGACACTTCTCCGAACAATAACCAATAGAGGAATCTGGCAATTCATATGGCTCCCACATATTTCTACGATTACTTTGCGATCGAATGAACCACTTACATACGATACCAATTTCCCTTTGTCTCATGATAGTTTACTTATCCGAGGTTATGATCGTCGGTATCTCTGCATACCTAGTTCAACCTCGTTACCGATAAGTACTCTTTTCTCGTTCCCGTGATATGTGATCCCTTGTGAGCCAGTCACATGCTTGCAAGCTAATTGTATGACATTTCACCGAGAGGGCCTAGAGTATATCTATCCATCATATGGATGGACAAATCCCAGTCTTGATCCATGTGTTTCAACCAATACTTTCCGAACACTCAATGCCACCTTTATAGCCACCCAGTTACGGTGTGGTGTTTGATGTCATCAAAGCATCCATCCGGTAAAGGTGATATGCATGATCTCGTGGTCGAAGGAATTAGGTTACTATGTATCAGAAAGCATATAGCAATTGAACTATTAAAATGACTTGATCTTTATGCTACGCTTATCTATAGGAGTATGTCCACCATATCATTCTCCTAATGATATGATCTTGTTGTTAATAACATCTCAATGTTCATGATAGGGAAACCACAATCATTTATTAACCAACAAGCTAGTGATGTATAGAGGCTTTACTAGGGACTTCTAATTAAGTTTACAATCACACAAGTATTAATGTTTCCTTGTTAATACTATTATAGCATGAATGTAAACATTTATCATAAACACAAAGATATAATAATAACCATTTTTATTATTGCCTCTAGGGCATATCTCCAACAGATTCCGCAAAGGAGGTGCGAGAATTGAGTGCGCCCAAGGGGCGGAAGCAATTTACACGCATGCTACGTCGTGGCGGACAATCATCCCTAGGAGGTTGGTGCTCATCTCTTGGTGCAAGCATATACTATATTTTTCCCAAGTTACGCCCGATAATTACGGTTTCTAACTGTAGGTACCTAGGTTGGGAAAGTGCATAGGTTCAAGGTTGCAATGGACCTCGCATGCCTGCACGCGCCGGTGGGTTTGCCGATTTTGCCCACTCCCGAACCCCGACAATGTGAAATTCATCAAAAATCAAAAAAATATGAAACCAGCTCGAGTAGCCCCTATGTGTCACCCACTACCAACATAAAATCATAAGCAAGACAAACCGGGACTTTTAGCACATGGCGCACCCCCCGGATGGCTATCGAGTAGGAGTTAACATGGCATTAAACTCTAGACCTCCCCCTCACTGCTCAGAAGGTGAACCCACTGCACGTATTGAGCCCAAACACGCACCTCGATCCCTCTCGACATTCTAAGCAACTTTTCCAACTAGAGATTCTATGGTTCCATGGAGAAATCCAGAGTTTCCATTTACCGACTCCGGAAAACCGGCGATTCCGCAAAGGAGGTGCGAGAATTGAGTGCGCCCTAGGGGCGAAGGCAATTTACACGCATGCTACGTCATGGCGGACAACCATCCCCAGGAGGTTGGTGCTCATCTCTTGGTGCAAGCATATACTATATTTTTCCCAAGTTACGCCCGATAATTACGGTTTCTAACTGTAGGTACCTAGGTTGGGAAAGTGCCTAGGTTCAAGGTTGCAATGGACCTCGCATGCCTGCGCACACCGGCGGGTTTGCCGATTTTTCCCACCCCCGAAACCCGACAATGGGAAATTCATCAAAAATAAAAAAAAATATGAAACCAGCTCGAGTAGCTCTTTGTGTCACCCACTACCAACATAAAATCATAAGCAAGAAAAATCGGGACTTTGGGCACACGACGCACCCCCGGATGGCTATCGAGTAGGAGTTAACATGGCTTTCAACCCTAGACCACCCCCTCACTGCCCAGAACGTGGATCCACGGTCCGAATTCAGCCCAAACCTGGCACATAGCTCCCTCTTGGCATTCTAAGCAACTTATCCAACTAGAGATTACAGGGTTCCATGGAGAAAACCAGAGTTTCCATTTACCGACTCTGGAAAACCGGCGATTCTGCAAAGGAAGTGCAAGAATTGAGCGCGCCCTAGGGCCGGAGGCAATTTACACGTATGATACGTCATGGAGGACCGCCATCCCCAGGAGGTTGGTGCTCATCTTGTTGTGCAAGCATATACTATACTTTTCCCGAGTTATGCCCGGTAATTGGGGTTTCTAACTATAGGTACCCTAGAAATTGCCCTGGATTTTCTTGAAAAAATGTCTTGGGGTTGCCCCATGGGGTACCTAGGCTGGGCAAGTGCCTAGGTTCAAGGTTGCAATGGACCTAGCGTGCCTGCGAGCGCCGGCGGTTTGCCGATTTTGCCCACCCCTGAACCCCGGCAATGGGAAATTCATAAAAAATCAAAAAAATATGAAACTAGCTCGAGTAGCCCCTGTGTGTCACCCACTACGTCGTGGCAGACTGCCATCCCCAGGAGGTTAGTGCTCATCTCATGGTGTAAGCATATACTGTATCTTTCCCGAGTTACGCCCGCTGATTACGGTTTCTAACTGTAGTGTAACAACCTAGTTTTAGTTAAATATTAATCAGGTTTGGTTTGCGCATCATGAGCATCATTCGTTAAAAATGCATGGAAGAAAAATAAGACAAAACCCTAAACCCTAATAGTGTCAAAGGGCCCCCACATTGTTTTCAACATATCTACAAAATCCTGGTATTTTGAGTTATTTAAAACAGTACTCAAATCATTTTACAAAAGAGAGAAATGAAAACAAAAATTGGAAAATCATTTTGGAAATAAAAACTGGAGCCAGAACTCAGCCCAGGCCGGCCCATCCCTCCCTCTCCCTCTTTCCTGCACGCGCGCAGCATCTAGCGTAGCCACGGCCCAGCGGAAGGCCACTCTAGCCCGTACAGGTTTGGCCTCCATATCTATCGTTTTCCTCCTCCGCGGCAAGCTTCTCTGTGGCGCTGTCGTTGCGGTCCGTCAGTGTCGTGATGATTGCTGCCGCCCGCTGTCTTCTTTTAGAAGGAATAGAACTGCCCCAGGACATCTCCCTTCTGTCCCTATCCTCTATCCCTCTCAGACGACCTCCTCTCGTGTTTCCCTTTCCACCGGAACCTTAGCCCGTGCAGACGCCGCTCGCCGTTGTTGTTCCAGAGGCTCCCTTGCCCAGTCGAGCCTGCCACTGGGATCACCGTGCTACACAGCGAAGCCCTGCCAAAGGAATTGAGCAGCCGAGCCCCGGTTCCCTCCCGACGAGCTTGTCTTCCTTGACATCGGCCGCCGTCGATTCGGTTCCCTTAGACCATGCCAAGCTTCCCCGACCCCGTTAGTCGCTTCTTGGTGAGATTCTCGTCCCCCTGGACCTTCTCCTTGCCTCGCTCTCACTCTAGCACCCTACCGATGAGCACCACAGTGCGCCGCCGTAGAACCTCGCCGTGGTTACTGTTACAGTGACCTTAAGCTAGCGGCGCTGGTACCGTTCTACTCGCCTTGACGCCCTAGTTTGAACGGGATAGATCCCATAGTAGATCGCTTCTCGCCTCGCCCCGCCGACACGAGGTCACCGGGCGTGCTTAAGGCCAAGATGACGTCAGCCGAGCGCGGGTCTGACCCAGTCAAACCCCGGTCCGGGTCCCACCTACTTGCGTGGCAGTTGAGGTGGCTCAGGGCCCCTCTTTCAGCCACTGTGGCTAGGTATGCATGCGGTGTTAAATGTTTCAGCATGGTTTAATAAATCTATAAATTGGTTTAATAAATCCAGAAATTGAATAAATCTTATAAATTCAATAACTAATTCATTTTAGGTTAGAAAAATGTGTATAATATATCATAATGTTCAGAAAAATGAGAACTAGCTATTTAACCTATAATCATGCATTGATACTCAACTTTCATGACAGGTTTAATTATAACAACATAGTAACCCCTCATAGGTGATTCCGGCGTTTCCCCGAGTTAGCGTTTTCACCCCTCGGAACCCAGATTAAACTGTCGAGCATGTTTTAGTGTTTCAATTCAATACAATTTAACTTGTCATATCATCATACTTGCTTGAGAATTGCACCAATGCTATGTGTTGATTGTTTCCCTTTCTTTCTGGTGTTTGGTTCTTCCCGGTAGAATAAGATATCGAGATCGAGATCAAAGCCCGAGATCAACACCGTCGAAGTTCGAAGATGGACAAACAATACTTGACCAACTATAATCAAGTCAAGTACAAGGCTCCTGAAGATCTGCTTATCTGTTATCAATTGGCAAAGGCAAGCATAAACCCACCATGATATAATCCTATGATTTCGAAAGCATTTCTGTTCTTGCCATGTTGCATACGATTCTACTGTGGTCTTTAATCAATAGATAGAGTATCCTATCTGTTGCATTACTCCCTTTGAGCTTATACTACCTAATCCACTGCTCCTAGCATAACTAGGTTTGGCTTGTGTGCATTGCTAGTGCTTATATTTGTGTCCTGCTTAGCCATGCATAGCTGTCAGTGTTGGTTCATCCAGATGATGTATCATATGCAGAGAATCTAGTATGGTAGGAGAACGTGATGAGATGAGATCAGTAATATGAGATTAAACATGCTAAGGCTTGTATGGGAGGCCACAGTGGGGTGTGGTTTTTCTAGTCCCATGCTCGCCACCACTAGGAACCGAGTTCTTGCCTTTGGAACCGAGACGAGCGTACAACCACACGGGGCCTGGACAACCTCATGACTAACTAACTTGCCTAGTAGATTCCATGAGTCACATAGTTCAGGCGTTCCATTCGACATATGCATAGAAAACCTTTTGAAAGATTTGCCAGGTGAAGGTGCATCCATAATAGGTAAGGAAGCGTGGACCGGGTTGCTTGGGGTCGATGGAGCCCCTGGTGAACCAACCTTGCCTCACATATTTAAGGACCGGCTTCGGGACTTGACCCGTTACGGCGGAACCATCCTTATTGTGTGACTCATGGTCTCGGCGAAAGCAAGGTAAAGGTCGTGTCTAACCACCCTCTGTCGGCCTTCTAAGGAAGAGGGCTAATCATGTGGCATTAAGAGAATGTTAGTACGTGTGGGTAAAGTTGTACATCCCTGAAGGGTGATAATCTTTTCGAAAAGCCATGTTCATGGTTATGAACGACTTGGTGACCGAACTCTAAGATCATAGATAACTATAACCTTATCGTAAAACTTGGCAGATCAACATGTGCTTAAGGATGCTTCCTCATGGGTACGAGGGGGTGATCCTAGATAGGGTTCAGATGATGATGATTTGGTGGATATCAAAAAACAATGATCAATACTTTGGAGATGTCATTCTCTTATCCCATTTTAAAATATTTTGATTAGACGAGCTTCTTTTCTCCCTTGTTTTATAAACAAAGAAGGATTTATGCAAAACAACTCCAGCAGCCATAAGTCTTGCGGAGTACACCCTGTACTCACCCTTGCTTTGTTGATACTTTTGGCAGACTAAGTGTTCCCTCAAGATCAGTTTGGTACTACATCGACACCGACGAGTAGCTTGGGGTTCCCGGCCGGCAGCCTGGAATCTATGGGCTGGGACGTCATCGTTATGCTTTAGGCCTCTTAGGCCGTTTGTTAAGTTTGCTATACTTAATAGCATAATTTGCCTTCCGTTGCTTGACGTTTGTGGTCAGTGACCTCTGCTTGTAATAATTTGGTTCTCTGCTCAGTTATGAGCTTGCTGTAATAACTTTGTGTTGTAGGGTCACTGCTATGTTATTGATTCTTCACTGGATATCCTCGAGCTCAAGGTTAAGCTTATGTCATATAGGATTTGTTTAGCCCTGATCCCGAGGGTGTCACAGGTTTTGGTATCAGTGCAGTACCGACCATAGGAAAACATTGCTATTGGTCGATGTTGAGTCTAGTGTTTGTGACAACTATTTCAAAGACTAAAAGTATTTGAGAAAACTCTAGTATGCTTCTTTTACTCCTTATCCAGTTTCGCTATAATTCTGGGTTATCTTATCTGGTGTTGATTTTGGAAAAGTTTTGATATCTCTTCTAGTCTTTCAAAGATTAGGTGCCTTTTTCGGCATGTCGTTTCTAAGCCAGTTGACCTAGTGTTGAGTTCTCTAGAGTTGTGTGTGTTGTGAATTCCTTGTTCCCTTTGCTCTTGTTCACATGAGAGATTCCCTTTCATCATCATCTCTCTGTCTTATGGGTCCACAATATTATATTGTTGGTTCCAGAGTGTTGTGCTCTAGGCTTCGAGGTTTCCTTTCGCCTCGTGTGCCTCCTTTTAGTTTGTTTGGGTGCTTCAGAAGTTGTTTCTTATCTTGGAAGCTACCTTGTGGTTATTACCTTGCAGTGTACGCCATGTCACTCAAGTAGTAGTTACTCCTTTCTTTGGTTTTTATCCCTTGGACTTGAATCGAAGATCCCTGATTGTGCTAGATTTTGGTGTTGCGAATCTTGTACATGAAGATAACCTTTAACCCAAGATCTAATCCTTTGACCCCTGTTTGTAGTGTTTATACATAACCTCATGATGGCTGGTAATACAATTCTAGTCTTCAGCTTGTGGTATTTGTCGCGATTGAATTGTGACAACCAAGGACTTCCCCTACCACCAGCTATGGCAGATGTTCTTTAATGGAACCAAACAGATCACGGCAAGAGTACTCCTCGAGAGTCTCGCATCTATACTCGTGACTCTGCCATACCTTACCTCTTCTTTGCATTGGTTTTCGGAAGATTGATGACTTATGCTTCCACATCTCGGGATTCTATCGTAAGTATGTTCCTTTCCCCTTGTCGTTTTCTGACCTTTATATACCAGTTGGTAGCCAAGTGGTAAATGTGCATCGGTGTCTTATGATGTAAGATACTCTTGTGGTCCGTCAAGACAAACTATTTCGAGATGTCTAGGAGAAAAAACTCCAGTACCTCATCATATCTAGGACCAAGTCGAAGTGTTGTAATCCGCATATCAAGAGGCATTTATTAGCTTCTGTATGTTCTACCTTAAAGTATCACACTCTTTTATACTAAGAGGTCGTGCTGAGTTTCATGACCTTCTTAATGAAGTGATGCTTTTACACATCTTTATCCACCCTCCCTCAAGCTTTTGCGCTCGTGAGTGATGCGTGTGCGCAATAATGTGGCCATCTGAGATTCTTAGCAATTCTGACTGCTTGAACTAAAAGGACATTTGAGTCATTCTTAGCGTGATGGTTAAACCTATCACTAAGCGAAATTTGATTGCACTACCAAGTCTGTTATTCTGGTGCACTCTCCTCGTTCAAAGAGTTAGGCTTGTGCCGAAGCTCTCAGATTATGTCTTCTTGCTTTACCAAGCAAGTTGCCTCTCGAAATAAGCAACATATCGGTGGTTCGTGCTATTCTAGATGTCTACTAGAAATATCGCCATGTTGCCACATGACTGTGTTGTCAATTTCATGAGCAAGTCAGTTCTCTGAACTGCCCTTTTCTCCAAGGATCCATACTGGATACCCTAAACTAGTTGGTTGATCTTAAACAACAACTTGGAGAGTTGAAAGACAAAATTTCCAGCTGACTATGTTCCTTTGTAAAGGGCTGTCTAGTTTTGTTGTGCTGAAGAAGGATAGTATTCCCTCTCTGGATATGTTATCTTCCCCATATCTAAATTGATTTGGGATATTGTCAAATCAAGCTCAGTTCCAAGGACTATCTTGATGGTGTTGCTACTCGTGATGTTTCACTTGAGTACATCCTCATGTCCTTTGATATGACCATTAATCTAGACTTGGTCACGCAACATATGAGTCCATCTTAGTGGATTGTCTTGATAAGTTTGTTGTTGAGCCCATCGACAATATCCTCATCTTCTCCATGTTAGATTGTATTCATATGGAACATTTGGCGTTAATGTTGGAAACTTTTGAGAACCGTCTTCAAGTCATTCCGAAGTATGTGTTCTAGATGTTAGAAGTAACCTTCTCTGGTTCATGTGTAATTGTTGAAAGATGTTGCCATGGATTCGAGAATAGTTATCCCTGTTCCTTAAGGATACATGTGTGTTTTATTGTTAGTACCTTATGCATACGCAGTTGTCTATAAAAAATATGCTAACACATGAGTCTAGCAATTTACTTCTTTTTGGAGCTTAGCACTGTAGTTTGTATCTTGAGAATCTAGTAACTTTACCTTGGTGTAAATGTTGCAAACTTCTTATTCGGACATGCTGAGTCTGAAATATCATCTCACCTAACCAAAGCTGAATCTCAAGAAGCAATGATGGTTGGTGTTCCTCAAGGTTTAGACATAGGTCTCTTTGTAATTCTGGCAATATTGATGTACACACTTAGCCGGAAAGACCTCTTGTCATATTCCTTGATTCAGCAATATCAACCACTCCTCATGACGCTTCTTCTATGATTTATTATAGGAGTTGTGCTTATTTTTTCATTTGTATCAGAAGTCCTACCTTTACTTGATGTCTGCTTTATCGAACATCAAGGAGAACATTTAAATGAGTGTTGCTAAATGTCTCTCGGTAGATCCTCCAGACCATTTTATGTTGGCAATCATTTTGTTGTGCCATGTAATTGAAGTCTGAGAATGAAGTTTCTTTCTTCTCGTGTCATCAGGAATCTTCTTAACCATTCATCTTAGTGGTGCAAAATGATATCATGATCTTGGCAAAGATTTTGATAAATCTGGATGAATAAAGAGTTTCCTTCATTTCTCAACCATGTTTAAGAGTGGATATGATTTTGATAATCAGAAGTTTCTCTTGTTACATGTTCCTTGTGACTCTTATGAGTCCTCTCCACTAAAACACCTTTCTGTCTTAAGCCTACAATTGAATGAAAAAGTGACCCTTCTGTTTCAACAGTAGTTCAACGGCTTGGTTTTCTTGATCCATATCTCTGCAATGTGAAATTTCTACTTAAGCCATTTAGTAGAGGTCCCTTTCTGAAGTCGGTGGGTATGTTGTTTCTATTGGAAGACTTCCTCTTCAGAAGCTTAAACCCTTCTGAGTTCCATGGTCTCAATCATTATCAAGACCAGTTATCTAACAACTCGAAACCTTCTCCTGTTATTTCTTTCGTTACCTTGACGTGTTTCATGTTTTTCATCTTAGATTTTTTTATGAACACTCCATCCATGAGTTGACCATGAGATACTCAGTATGTTGTCTAGTGTGTTCTCTCTTATCCTGAGTGTAACCCTGTTTCTTTCTCTCTCTGTCTCTTCCTACCTTTGGAATCACGGGTCGAGATTCTCATCAGGGGGATAGAGCTGTAACACCCCAGTTTTAGTTCAATATTAATTAGGGTTTGGTTTTTGCATCATGATCATCATTCCTTCAAAATGCATTGAAGAAAAATAAGACAAAACCCTAAACCCTAATATCTTCCCTCTCTATTTGAAAACCTATTCAAAATGGTTTTGAATATTTGAAAGTTACCAAAAAAGTGGAGCCCAAATAGTGTCAAAGGGCCCCCACATTGTTTTCAACATATTTTTACAAAATCCTGGTATTTTGAGTTATTTAAAACAATACTCAAATAATTTTACAAAAGAGAGAAATGAAAACAAAAATTGGAAAGTCGTTTTGGAAATAAAAACTGGAGCCAAAGCTCAGCCCAGGCCGGCCCATCTCTCCCTCTACCTCTTCCTGCAAGACGTGCTTGATCGCCGAAAGCGTGCTTCCACTCCGGCCTGTACAGGTTTGGCCTCCCTATCTGTCGTCTTCCTCCTCCGCGGCAAGCTGCTCTGTGGCGCCGCTGTCGCCGTCCGTCAGGGTCGTGATGCTCGCCACCACCCGCCGTCTTCTGGAGAAGGATAAGAACCGCCCCAGGACGTATCCCCTCCGTCCCTATCCTCTCTCCCTCTCAGACGACCTCCTTCTCGTGTTTCCCTTTCCAGCAGAACCCTAGCCCGTGCAGACGCCGCTCACCGTCGTCGTTCTAGAGGCTCCCTTGCTCAGTCGAGCCTGCCGCTGGGATCACCGTGTTGCACAACATCGCCCTGCCAAAGGAATTGAGCCACCGAGCACCGGTTCCCCCGACGAGCTTGTCTTCCCCGACATCAGCCGTCGTCGATTCGGTGCCCTCAGACCATGCCAAGCTTCCCTGACCCCTTCAATCGCTTCTTGGTGAGCTTCTCGTCCTCCTGTACCTTCTCCTTGCCTCGCTCCCACTCTGTAGCGTCCTACCGATGAGCACCACCGTGCGCCGCCGCGGAACCTCGCTGTGTTTACTGTTATAGTGACCTTAAGCTAGCAGTGCTGGTACCCTTCTACTCGCCTTCACGCCCTGGTTCGAACGGGATAGATCCCATCCCACATTGCCTCCTGCGCCTTCCCTGCCGCCGACCTGAGATCACCGGCATACTTGCGTCAGCATGACGTCAGCCGAGCGCGGGTCGACCCAGTTAAACCCCGATCCGGGTCCCACCTGCTTGCGTGGCAGCTGAGGTGGCTCAGGGCCCCTCTATCAGCCACTGTGGCTAGGTATGCCTGCGGTGTGAAAAGTTTCAGTGTGGTTTAATAAACCTATAAATTGGTTTAATAATTCTATAAATTGAATCAATCTTATAAATTCAATAACTAATTCATTTTAGGTCAGAGAAATGTGTATAAAATATCAAAATGTTCAGAAAAATGAGAACTACCTATTTAACCTATAATCATGCATTGCTAATCAATTTTCATGACAATTGTAATTACAAAAACATAGTAACCCCTCATAGGTGATTAAGGAGTTTCCCGAGTTAGGGTTTTCACCCCTCGGAACCTCGACTAAACTGTCGAGCATGTTTTAGGGTTTCAATTCAATACAATTTAACTTGTCATATCATCATACTTGCTTGAGCATTGCACCAATCCCATGTGTTGATTGTTTCCCTTTCTTTCTGGTGTTTGGTTCTCCCTGGTAGAATACGATATCGAGTTCGAGATCGAAGCCCGAGATCAACACCATCGAAGTTCCAAGATCGATGAACAATACATGACCAACTATAATCAAGTCAAGTACAAGGCTCCCGAAGAATTGCTTATCTGTTATCAAATGGAAAATGCAAGCATAGCCCCACCATGATATAATCCTATGATTTCGAAAGCATTTCTGTTCTTTCCATGTTGCATACGATTCTATTGTGGTATTTTATCAATAGATAGAGTATCCTATCTTTTGAATTACTCCCTTTTTATTTTATATTACCTGATCCAATGCTCCTAGCATAACTAGGTTTGGCTTGTGTGCATTGCTAGAGCTTATATTTCTGTCCTGCTTAGCCATGCATAGCTGTCAGTGCTGGTTCATCCAGATGATGTATCATATGCAGAGAATCTAGTATGGTAGGAGAACGTGATGAGATGAGATCTGTGATATGAGATTAAACATGCAAAGCTTATATGGGAGGCCACGGTGGGATGTGGTTTTTCTAGTCCCATCCTCGCCACCACTAGGAACCGAGTTCTTGCCTTTGGAACCGAGACGAGCATACAACCACACGTGACCTAGACAACCTCATGACTAACTAACTTGCCTAGTAGATTCCATGAGTCACATAGTTCGGGCGTTCCATTCGACATATGCATAAAAACATTTTGAAAGATTTGTCGGGTGAAGGTGCATTCATAATAGGTAGGGAAGCGTGGTGAACCAACCTTGCCTCACATCTTTAAGGACCGGCTTCGGGACTTGACCCGTTACAGCAGAACCATCCTTATTGGACTCATGGTCTCGGCGAAAGCAAGGTAAAGGTCGTGTCTAACCACCCTCTGCCGGCCTTCCAAGGAAGAGGGCTAATCATGTGGCATTAACAGAAGGTTAGTACGTGTGCGTAAATTTGTACAGCCCTGCAGGGTAATAATGTTTTCGAAAAGCCATGTTAACGGTTATGAACAACTTGGTGACCGAACTCTAAAATCATAGAGAACTATAACGTAATCGTAAAACTTGGCAGATCAACGTGTGCTTAAGGATGCTTCCTCATGGGTACAAGGGGGTGATCCTAGATAGGGTTCAGATGATGATGATTTGGTGGATATCAAAAGACGATGATCAATACTTTGGAGATGTTGTTCTCTTATCCCATTTTAAAATATTCTGATTAGACTAGCTTATTCTCTCCCTTGTTTTATAAACAAAGATGGCTTTATGCAAAACAACTCCACCATCCATAAGTCTTGCGGAGTACACCCTGTACTCACCCTTGCTTTATTGATACTTTTGGAAGAGTAAGTGTTCCATGTAGATCAGTTTGGTACTACATCGACACCGACGAGTATCTTGGGGTACCCGGCCGGCAGCCTGGAATCTATGGGCTGGGACGTCATCGTTATGCTTCAGGCCTCTTAAGCCATTTGTTAAGTTTGCTATAATTAATAGCATAATTTGCCTTCCGTTGCTTGATATTTGTGGTTAGTGACCTCTGCTTGTAATAATTTGGTTCTCTGCTCAGTTATGAGCTTGCTGTAATAACTTTGTGTCGTAAGGTCACTGTTGTGTTATTGATTCTTCACGGGATATCCTCGAGCTCAAGGTTAAGATTATGTCAGACAGAGGTCTGGGATTTGTTTAGCCCTGATCCTGGGGGTGTCACATGTAGGTACCCTAGAAATTGCCCTGAATTTTCTGGAAATATGTTTTAGGGTTCCCCATGGGTGTCTAGGTTCCGCAAGTGCCTAGGTTCAAGGTTGCAATGGACCTCGCTGTCTTTGCGCGCCGATGGGTTTGCGAACTTGCCCACCCCCGAACCCCGGCAATGGAAAATTCATCAAAAATCAAAAAAAAATGAAACAAGCTCGAGTATCCCCTGTGTGTCACCGACTACCAACATAAAATCATAATTAAGACAAACCGGGACATTTGGAACATGGCGCATCCCCCGGATGGCTATCGAGTAGGAGTTAACATGGCTTTCAACCCTAGACCTCCCCCTCACTACCTAGAATGTGGATCCACTATGCGGATTGAGCCCAAACCCGGCACCTATCTCCCTCTAGGCATTCTAAGCAACTTCTCCAACTAGAGATTCCAGGGTTCCATTAAGAAATCTAGAGTTTCCATTTACCGACTCCGGAAAACCAGCGATTCTGCAAAGGAGGTGCGAGAATTGAGCGCGCCCTAAGGCCCGAGGTAATTTACACGCATGCTCATCTCGTGGTGCAAGCATATACTATATTCTTCCCGAGTTACGCCCGGTAATTGCGGTTTCTAACTGTAGGTACCATAGAAATTGCCCTGGATTTTCTAGAAAAAATGTTTTGGGGTGCCCCATGGGGTACTTAGGCTGGGCAAGTGCCTAGATTCAAGGTTGCAATGGCCCTCGCGTGCTTGCATGCGCCTGTGGGTTTGACGATTTTTCCAACCGCCGAACCCCGACAATGGTAAATTCATCAAAAATCAAAAAAATTGAAACCAGCTCGAGTAACTCCTGTGTGTCACCCACTACCAACACAAAATCATAATCAAGACAAACCGGGACTTTTGGCGCACGACGCACCCGCCGGATGGCTATCGAGTAGGAGTTAACATGGCTTTTAACCCTAGACCTCCCCCTCACTGCCCAGAACATGGACCAACTGCGCGGATTGAGCCCAAACCCGGCACCTAGCTCCCTCTTGTCATTGTAAGCAACTTCTCCAACTAGAGATTCTAGGGTTCCATGGAGAAATCCACAGTTTCCATATACCGACTCCGGAAAACCGGTGATTCTGCAAAGGAGGTGCAAGAATTAAGCATGCCCTAGGGCCCTAGTCAATTTACACGCATGCCACATCGTGGCGGACCGCCATCCGCGGGAGATTGGTGCTCATCTCGTGGTGCAAGCATATACTGTATTTATCTCGAGTTACACCCCGGTAATTGCGGTTTCTAACTGTAGGTACCCTAGAAATTGCCATGGATTTTCTGGAAAAAATGTTTTGGGGTGCCCCATGGGGTACCTAGGCAGGGCAAGTGCCAAGGTTTAAGGTTGCAATGGACCTCGCGTGCCTGCGAGCGCCGGCGGTTTGCCAATTTTGCCCACCTCCCGAACGCCGGCAACGAGAATTCATCAAAAATCAAAAAAAAAGTATGAAACCAGCTCGAGTATCCCCTGTATGTCACCCAATACCAACATAAAATCATAAGCAAGACAAACCGGGACTTTTGTCACACGGCGCTCCCCCCGGATGGCTATCGATTAGGAGTTAACATGGCTTTCAACCCTAGACATCCCACTCACTACTCAGAACATGGACCCACTGCACAGATTGAGCCCAAACCCGGCACCTAGCTACCTATCGGTATTCTAAGCAACTTCTCCAATTAGAGATTCCAGAGTTCCATGGAGAAATCTAGAGTTTCCATTTACCAACTACGGAAAACCGGCGATTCTTCAAAGGAGGTGCGAGAATTAAGCGCTCCCTAGGGCCCAAGGCAATTTACACGCATGATACATCATGGCGGACTGCCATCCCCGGGAGGCTGGTGCTCAACTCGTGGTGCAAGCATATACTATATTTTTCCCGAGTGACGCCCCGGTAATTGCGGTTTCTAACTATAGGTACCATAGAAATTGCTCTAGATTTTCTAGAAAAAATGTGTTGGGTTGCCCCATGGGGTACTTAGGCAGGGCAAGTTCCTATGTTCAAGGTTGCAACGGACCTCGCGTGCCTGCGAGCGCCAGCGGTTTGCCGATTTTGCCCACCCCCAAACCCCGGCAATGGGAAATTAATCAAAAATCCAAAAAAATGAAACCAACTCGAGTAGCCCATGTGTGTCACCCACTACCAACATAAAATCATTACCAAGACTAACCGGGACTTTTGGCACACGGCGCACCCCCCGGATGGCTATCGAGTAGGAGTTAACATGGCTTTTAACCCTAGACCTCCCCCTCACAGCCCAGAACATGGACCCACTGCGCGGATTGAGCCCAAACCCGGCACCTAGCTCCGTCTCGGCATTCTAAGCAACTTCTCCAACTAGAGATTCCAGGGTTCCATGAGAAATCCAGAGTTTCCATTTACCGACTCCGGAAAACCGGCAATTCTGCAAAGGAGGTGCAAGAATTGAGCATGCCCTAGGGACCTAGGCAATTTACACGGATGCTACGTCGTGGCGGACCGCCATCCGAGGGATGTTGGTGCTCATCTCGTGGTGCAAGCATATACTGTATTTCTCCCGAGTTACGCCCCGGTAATTGCGGTTTCTAACTGTAGGTACCCTAGAAATTGCCTTGGATTTTGTGGAAAAAATGTTTTGGGGTGCCCCATGGGGTACCTAGGCTGGGCAAGTGCCTAGGTTTAAGGTTGCAATGGACCTCGCATGCCTGCGAGCGCCGGCAGTTTGCCGATTTTGCCCACCCCCGAACCCCAGCAATGGTAAATTCTTCAAAAATCAAAAAAAAAATTATGAAACCAGCTCGAGTAGCACCTGTGTGTCACCCACTACCAACAAAAAATCATAATTAAGACAAACCGGGAATTTCGGCAGACGGCACACCCCCCAGATGGCTATCGAGTAGGAGTTAACATGGCTTTTAACCCTAGACCTCCCCTCACTGCCCAGAACATGGACCGACTGCGCGGATTGAGCCCAAACCCGGCACCTAGCTCCGTCTCGGCATTCTAAGCAACTTCTCCAACTAGAGATTCCAGGGTTCCATGGAGAAATCCAGAGTTTCCATTTTCCGACTCCGGAAAACCGGCGATTCTGCAAAGGAGGTGCAAGAATTGAGCATGCCCTAGGGCCCTAGTCAACTTACGCGCATGCTACACGTGGCGGACCGCCATCCGCGGGAGATTGGTGCTCATCTCGTGGTGCAAGCATATACTGTATTTATCCCGAGTTACGCCCCGGTAATTGCGGTTTCTAACGGTAGGTACCCTAGAAATTGCCATGGATTTTCTGGAAAAAATGTTTTGGGGTGTCCCATGGGGTAGCTAGGCTGGGCAAGATCCTAGGTTTAAGGTTGCAATGGACCTCGCGTGCCTGCGAGTGCCGGCGGTTTGCCGATTTTGCCCACCCCCCGAACCCCGGCAACGGGAATTCATCAAAAATCAAAAACAAATTATGAAACCAGCTCGAGTATCCCCTGTGTGTCACCCAATACCAACATAAAATCATAAGCAAGACAAACCAGGACTTTTGTCACACTGCGCTCCCCCGGATGGCTATCGATTAGGAGTTAACATGGCTTTCAACCCAAGACATCCCCCTCACTACTCAGAACATGGACCCACTGCACGGATTGAGCCCAAACCCGGCACCTAGCTACCTCTCGGTATTCTAAGCAACTTCTCCAATTAGAGATTCTAGAGTTCCATGGTGAAATCTAGAGTTTCCATTTACCAACTCCGGAAAACCGGCGATTCTTCAAAGTAGGTGCGAGAATTGAGCGCTCCCTAGGGCCCGAGGCAATTTACACGCATGATACATCATGGCGGACTGCCATCCCCGGGAGGTTGGTGCTCATCTCGTGGTGTAAGCATATACTGTATTTATCCCGTGTTACGCCCCGGTAATTGCGGTTTCTAACTATAGGTACCCTAGAAATTGCCATGGATTTTCTGGAAAAAATGTTTTGGGGTGCCCCATGGGGTACCTAGGCTGGGCAAGTGCCTAGGTTTAAGGTTGCAATGGACCTCGCGTGCCTGCGAGCGCAGGCGGTTTGCCGATTTTGCCCACCCCCCGAACCCCGGCAACGGGAAATTCATCAAAAATCAAAAAAAAATTATGAAACCAGCTCGAGTATCCCCTGTGTGTCACCCACTACCAACATAAAATCATAAGCAAGACAAACCGGGACTTTTGTCACACGGCGCTCCCCCCAGATGGCTATCGATTAGGAGTTAACATGGCTTTCAACCCTAGACCTCCCTCTCACTACTCATAACATGGACCCACTGCACAGATTAAGTCCAATCCCAGCACCTAGCTAACTCTCGGTATTCTAGGCAACTTCTCCAATTAGAGATTCCAGAGTTCCATGGAGAAATCCAGAGTTTCCATTTACCAACTCCGGAAAACCGGCGATTCTTCAAAGGAGGTGCGAGAATTGAGCGCTCCCTAGTGCCCGAGGCAATTTACACGCATGATACATCATGGCGGACTGCCATCCCCAGAAAGTTGGTGCTCATCTCGTGGTGCAAGCATATACTGTATTTTTCCGGAGTGACGCCCCGGTAATTGTGGTTTCTAACTATAGGTACCCTAGAAATTGCTCGAGATTTTCTGGAAAAAAATGTTTTGGGGTGCCCCATGGGGTACCTAGGATGGGAAAGTTTCTATGTTCAAGGTTGCAATGGACCTCGCGTGCCTGCGAGCGCCGGCGGTTTGCCGATCTTGCCCACCGCCCGAACCCCAGAAATGGGAAATTAATCAAAAATCCAAAAAAAAATGAAACTAGCTCGAGTAGCCCTTTTGTGTCAGCCACTATCAACATAAAATCATAAGCAAGACAAACCGGGACTTTTGGCACACGGCGCACCCCCTGGATGGCTATCGAGTAGGAGTTAACATGGATTTTAACCCTAGACCTCCCACTCACTGCCCAGAACATGGACCCACTGCACGGATTGAGCTCAAACCCGGCACCTAGCTCCCTCTCGGCATTCTAAGCAACTTCTCCAACTAGAGATTCTAGGGTTCCATGGTGAAATCCAGAGTTTCCATTTACTGACTCTAGAAAACTGGCAATTCAGCAAAGGAGGTGCAAGCATTGAGCATGCCCTAGGGCCCTAGGCAATTTACACGGATGCTACGTCGTGGCGGACCGCCATCCGCGGGAGGTTGGTGCTAATCTCGTGGTGCAAGCATATACTGTATTTCTCCCGAGTTACGCCCCGGTAATTGCGGTTTCTAACTGTAGGTACCCTAGAAATTGCCATGGATTTTCTGGAAAAAATGTTTTGGGGTGCCCCATGGGGTACCTAGGCTGGGAGAGTGCCTAGGTTTAACGTTGCAATGGACCTCGCGTGCCTGCGAGTGTCGGCGGTTTGCCAATTTTGCCTACCCCCCGAACCCCAGCAATGGGAAATTCATCAAAAATCAAAAACAAATTATGAAACCAGCTCGAGTAGCCCCTGTGTATCACCCACTACCAACATAAAATCATAATCAAAACAAACTGGGACTTTTGGCACATAGCGCACCCCCCGGATGGCTATCGAGTAGGAGTTAACATGGCTTTTAACCCTAGACCTCCCCCTCACTGCCCAGAACAAGGACCGATTGCGCGGATTGACCCCAAACCCGGCACCTAGCTCTCTCTCGGCATTCTAAGCAAGTTCTCCAACTAGAGATTCCAGGGTTCCATGGAGAAATCCAGAATTTCCATTTACCAACTCCGGAAAACAGGCGATTCTTCAAAGGAGGTGCGAGAATTGAGGGCTCCCTAGGGCCCGAGGCAATTTACACGCATGAGACATCATGGCGGACTGCCATCCCCGGGAGGTTGGTGCTCATCTCGTGGTGCAAGCATATACTGTATTTTTCCCGAGTGACGCCCCGGTTATTGTGGTTTCTAACTATAGGTACCCTAGAAATTGCTCTGGATTTTCTGGAAAAAATGATTTGGGGTGCCCCATGGGGTACCTAGGCTGGGCAAGTTCCTAGGTTCAAGGTTGCAACGGACCTAGCGTGCCTGCGAGCGCCGGCGGTTTGCCGATATTGCCCACCCCCCGAACCCCAACAATGGGAAATTAATCAAAAATCCAAAAAAAATGAAACCAGCTCGAGTATCCCATGTGTGTCACCCACTACCAACATAAAATCATAAGCAAGACAAACCGGGACTTTTGGCACACGGCGCACCCCTCGGATGGCTATCGAGTAGGAGTTAACATGGCTTTTAACCCTAGACCTCCCCTCACGCCTGTAACATGGACCCATCATGGATTGAGCCCAAACCCAGCACCTAGCTCCCTCTCGACATTCTAAGCAACTTCTCCAACTAGCGATTCCAGGGTTCCATGGAGAAATCCAGAGTTTCCATTTATCGACTCCAGAAAACCGGCAATTCTGCAAAGGAGGTGCAAGAATTGAGCATGCCCTAGGGCCCTAGGCAATTTACACGGATGCTACGTCGTGGCGGACCGCCATCCGCAGGAGGTTGGTGGTCATCTCGTGGTGCAATCATATACTGTATTTCTCCCGAGTTAAGCCCCGGTAATTGCGGTTTCTAACTGTAGGTACCCTAGAAATTGCCATGAATTTTCTGGAAAAAATATTTTGGGGTGCCCCATGGGGTACCTAGGCTAGGCAAGTGCCTTGGCTTAAGGTTGCAATGGACCTCGCGTGCCTGCGAGCATCGGCGGTTTGCCGATTTTGCCAACCTCCCTAACCCCAGCAATGGGAAATTCATCAAAAATCAAAAAAAATGAAACCAGCTCGAGTAGCCCCTCTGTGTCACCCACTACCAACATAAAATCATAATTAAGACAAACCGGGACTTTTGGCACACGGCGCACCCCCCGGATGGCTATCGAGTAGGAGTTAACATGGCTTTTAACCCTAGACCTCCCCCTCACTACCTAGGACATGGACCGACTGCACGGATTGAGCCAAATCCCGGCACCTAGCTCCCTCTCGGCATTCTAAGCAACTTCTCCAACTAGAGATTCCAGGGTTCCATGGAGAAATCCAGAGTTTCCATTTACCGACTCCGGAAAACCGGCGATTCTGCAAAGAAGGTGCAAGAATTGAGCATGCCCTAGGGCCCTAGGAAATTTACACGGATGCTACGTCGTGGCGGACCGCCATCCGCGGGAGGTCGATGCTCAACTCGTTGTGCAAGCATATACTGTATTTCTCCTGAATTACACCCCGGTAATTGCGGTTTCTAACTGTAGGTACCCTAGAAATTGCCATGTATTTTCTGGAAAAAATGTTTTGGGGTGCCCCATGGGGTACCTAAGCTGGGCAAGTGCCTAGGTTTAAGGTTTCAAGGGACCTTGCATGCCTCCGAGCGTCGGCGGTTTGCCGATTTTACCCACCCCCCGAACCCCAACAATGGGAAATTTATCAAAAAAAAATTATGAAACCAGCTCGAGTAGCCCCTGTGTGTCACCCACTACCAACATAAAATCATAATCAAGACAAACCGAGACTTTTGTCACACGGGCTCCCCCCGGATGGCTATCAATTAGGAGTTAACATGGCTTTCAACCCTAGACCTCCCCCTCACTACTTAGAACGTGGACCCACTGCACGGATTGAGCCCAAACCCGGCACCTATCTACCTCTCGGTATTCTAAGCAACTTCTCCAATTAGAGATTCCAGAGTTCCATGGAGAAATCCAGAGTTTCCATTTACCAACTCAGGAAATCCGGCGATTGTTCAAAGGATCTGCGTGAATTGAGCGCTCCCTAGGGCCCGAGGCAATTTACACGCATGAGACATCATGGCGGACTGCCAACCCCGGGAAGTTGGTGCTCCTCTCGTGGAGCAAGCATATACTGTATTTTTCCCAAGTGACACCCCGGTAATTGTGGTTTCTAACTGTAGGTATCCTAGAAATTGCTCTGGATTTTCTGGAAAAAATGTTTTGGGGTGCCCCATGGGGTACCTAGGTTGGGCAAGTTCCTAGGTTCAAGGTTGCAACGGACCTCGCGTGCCTGCGAGCGCCGGCGGTTTGCCGATTTTGCCCACCCCCCGAACCCCGGCAATGGGAAATTAATGAAAAATCCAAAAAAATGAAACCAGCTCGAGTAGCCCATGTGTGTCACCCACTACCAACATAAAATCATAAGCAAGACAAACCGGGATTTTGGCACACGGCGCACCCCCCGGATGGCTATCGAGTAGGAGTTAACATGGCTTTTAACCTTAGACCTCCCCTCACTGCCTAGGACATGGACCCACTGCACGGATTGAGCCCAAACCCGGCACCTATCTCCTCTCGGCATTCTAAGCAACTTCTCCAACTAGATATTCCAGGGTTCCATGGAGAAATCCAGAGTTTCCATTTAACGACTCTGGAAAACCGGAAATTCTGCAAAGGAGGTGCAAGAATTGAGCATGCCCTAGGGCCCTATGAAATTTACACGGATGCTACGTCGTGGCAGACCGCCATCCGCGGGACGTTGGTGATCATCTCGCGGTGCAAGCATATATTGTATTTCTCCCGAGTTACGCCCCGGTAATTGCGGTTTCTAACTATAGGTACCCTAGAAATTGCCATGGATTTTCTGGAAAAAATGTTATGGGGTGCCCCATGGGGTACCTAGGCTGGGCAAGTGCCTAGGTTTAAGGTTGCAATGGACCTCGCGTGCCTACGAGCATCGGCGGTTTGCTGATTTTGCCCACCCCCCGAACCCCAGCAATGGGAAATTCATCAAAAGTCAAAAAAAATTATGAAACCAGGTCGAGTAGCCCCTGTGTGTCACCCACTACCAACATAAAATCATAATCAAGACAAACCAGGGCTTTTGGCACACGGCGCACCGCCCGGATGGCTATCGAGTAGGTGTTAACATGGCTTTTAATCCTAGACCTCCCCCTCACTGCCTAGAACATGGACCAACTACGCGAATTGAGCCCAAACCCGGCACCTAGCTCCCTCTAGGCATTCTAAGCAACTTCTCCAACTAGAGATTCCAGGGTTCCATGGAGAATTACAGAGTTTCCATTTACCGACTCCGGAATACCGGCGATTCTGCAAAGGAGGTGCAAGAACTGAGCATGCCCTAGGGCCCTAGGCAATTTACACGCATGCTACGTTGTGGCGGACCGCCATCTGCAGAAGGTTGTTGCTCATCTCGTGGTGCAAGCATATACTGTATTTATCCTCAGTTACGCGCTGGTAATTGCGGTTTCTAACTGTAGGTACCCTAGAAATTGCCATGGATTTTCTGGAAAAAATGTTTTGGGGTGCCCCATGGGGTACCTAGGCTAGGAAAGTGACTAGGTTTAAGGTTTCAATGGACCTCGCGTGCCTGCGAGCGCCGGCTGTCTGCCTACTTTACCCATCCCTCGAACCCTGGCAATGGGAAATTCATCAAAAATCAAAACAAAATTATGAAACCAGCTCGAGTATCCCCTGTGTGTCACCCACTATCAACATATAATCATATGCAAGACAAACCGGGACTTTTGCCACACGGCGTTCCCCTGGATGGCTATCGATTAGGAGTTAACATGGCTTTCAACCCTAGACCTCCCCCTCACTACTCAGAACATGGACCCACTGCACGGATTGAGCCCAAACCCGGCACCTAGCTACCTCTCGGTATTCTAAGCAACTTCTCCAATTAGATATTCCACAGTTCCATGGAAAAATCCAGAGTTTCCATTTACCAACCCCGGAAAACCGGTGATTCTTCAAAGGAGGTGCGAGAATTGAGCGCTCCCTAGGGCCCGAGGCAATTTACACGCATGATACATCATGGCGGACTGCCGTCCCCGGGAGGTTGGTGCTCATATCGTGGTGCAAGCATATACTGTATTTTTTCCGAGTGACGCCCCGGTAATTGTGGTTTCTAACTATAGGTACCCTAGAAATTGCTCTAAATTTTCTGGAAAAAATGTTTTGGGGTGCCCCATGGGGTACCTAGGCTGGGCAAGTTCCTAGGTTCAAAGTTGCAACGGACCTCGCGTGCCTGCGAGCGCCGGCAGTTTGCCGATTTTGCCCACCCCCCCGAACCCCGGCAATGGGAAATTAATCAAAAATCCAAAAAAATGAAAAGCTCGAGTAGCCCATGTGTGTCACCCACTACCAACATAAAATCATAATCAAGACAAACCGGTACTTTTGGCACACGGCGCACCCCCCGGATGGCTATCGAGTAGGAGTTAACATGGCTTTCAACCCTAGACCTCCCCCTCACTGCCCAGAACATGGACCCACTGCACGGATTGAGCCCAAAGCCGACACCTAGCTCCCTCTCGGCATTCTAAGCAACTTCTCCAACTAGAGATTCCAGGGTTCCATGGAGAAATCCAGAGTTTCCATTTACCGACTCCGGAATCCCGCAATTCTGCAAAGGAGGTGCAAGAATTGAGCATGCCGTAGGGCCCTAGGCAATTTACACGCATGCTACGTCGTGGCGGACCGCCATCCGCGGGAGGTTGGTGCTCATCTCGTGGTGCAAGCATATACTGTATTTAACCCGAGTTACGCCCCGGTATTTGCGGTTTCTAACTGTAGGTACCCTAGAAATTGCCATGGATTTTCTGGAAAAAATGTTTTGGGGTGCCCCATGGGGTACCTAGGCTGGGCAAGTGTTTGGGTTTAAGGTTGCAATGGACCTCGCGTGCCTGCGAGCGCCGGCTATTTGCCGATTTTTCCCACCCCCCCCGAACCCCGGCAACGGGAAATTCATCAAAAATCAAAAACAAAATTATGAACCCAGCTCGAGTATCCCCTGTGTGTCACCCACTACCAACATAAAATCATAAGCAGGGGACTTTTGTCACACGGCGCTCCCCCCGGATGGCTATCGATTAGGAGTTGACATGACTTTCAACCCTAGACCTTCCCCTCACTACTCAGAACATGGACCCACTGCATGTATTGAGCCCAAACCCGGCACCTAGCTACCTCTCGGTATTCTAAGCAACTTCTCCAATTAGAGATTCCACAGTTCCATGGAAAAATCCAGAGTTTCCATTTACCAACTCCGGAAAACCGGTGATTCTTCAAAGGAGGTGCGAGAATTGAGCGCTCCCTAGGGCCCGAGGCATTACACGCATGATACATCATGGCGGACTGCCGTCCCCGGGAGGTTGGTGCTCATCTCGTGGTGCAAGAATATAGTGTATTTTTCCTGAGTTACGCCCTAGTAATTGCGGTTTCTAACTGTAGGTACTCTAGAAAATTCCCTATATTTTTTGCAAAAAATGTTTTGGCATGCCCGATGGGGTACCTAGGCTGGGCAAGTTCCTAGGTTCAAGGTTGCAACGGACCTCGTGTGCCCGCGAGCACCGGCGGTTTGCCGATTTTTCCCACCCCCCGAACCTTGTAAATGGGAAATTAATCAAAAATCCAAAAAAAATGAAACCAGCTCGAGTAGCCCATGTGTGTCACCCACTACCGACATAAAATCATAAGCAAGACAAACCGGGACTTTTGGCACATGGCGCACCCCCCGGATGGCTATCGAGTAGGAGTTAACATGGCTTTCAACATTAGACCTCCCCCTCACTGCCCAAAACATGGACCCACTGCGCGGATTGAGCCCAAACCCGGCACCTAGCTCCCTCTCAGCATTCTAAGCAACTCCTCCAAATAGATATTCCAGGGTTCCATGGAGAAATCCAGATTTCCATTTACCGACTCCGGAAAACCGGCAATTCTGCAAAGGAGGTGCAAGAATTGAGCATGCCCTAGGGCCCTAGGAAATTTACACGGATGCTACGTCATGGCGGACCGCCATCCACACAAGGTTGGTGCTCATCTCGTGGTGCAAGAATATATTGTATTTCTCCCGATTTACGCCCCGGTAATTGCGGTTTCTAACTATAGGTACCCTGGAAATTGCCCTGGATTTTTTGGAAAAAATGTTTTGGGGTGCCCCATGGGGTACCTAGGCTGGGCAAGTGCCTAGGTTCAAGGATGCAATGGACCTCGCATGCCTGCGCGTGCCGGTGGGTTTGCCAATTTTGCCCACCGCCCAAACCCCGGCAATGGGAAATTCATTAAAAATCAAAAAAAATTGAAACCAGCTCGAGTAGCCCCACGTGTCACCGACTACCAACATAAAATCATAAGCAAGACAAACCGGGAATTTTGGCACACGGCGCAACCCCCGGATGGCTATCAAGTAGGAGTTAACATGGCTTTCAACCCTAGACCTCCCCCTCACTGCCCAGAAAGTGGAACCACTATGTGGATTGAGTCCAAACCAGGCACCTAGCTCCCTCTCGGCATTCTAAGCAACTTCTCCAACGAGAGATTCTAGGGTTCCATGGAGAAATCCAGAGTTTTCATTTACCGACTCCAGAAAACTGGCGATTCTGCAAAGGAGGTGCGAGAATTGAGCGCGCCCTAACCAGCTCGAGTAGCCCCACGTGTCACCGACTACCAACATAAAATCATAATCAAGACAAACCGGGAATTTAGGCACACGACGCACCCCCCGGATGGCTAGCGAGTAGGAGTTAACATGGCTTTTAACCCTAGACCTCCCCTCACTGCCTAGGACATGGACCGACTGTGCGGATTGAGCGAAAACCCGACACCTAGCTCCCTCTCGACATTCTAAGCAACTTCTCCAACTAGAGATTCTAGGGTTCCATGGAGAAATCTAGAGTTTTAATTTACCAAGTACGAAAAACCGGTGATTCTGCAAAGGAGGTGTGAGAATTGAGCGCGCCCTAGGGCCCGAGGCAATTTACATGCATGCTACGTCATGCCGGACCGCCATCCCGGGGAGGTTAGTGCTCATCTCGTGGTGCAAGAATATAGTGTATTTTTCCTGAGTTACGCCCTAGTAATTGCGGTTTCTAACTGTAGGTACTCTAGAAAATTCCCTATATTTTTTGGAAAAAATGTTTTGGCATGCCCGATGGGGTACCTAGGCTAGGCAAGTTCCTAGGTTCAAGGTTTCAATGGACCTCGTGTGACTGCGCGTGCCGGCGGGTTTGCCGATTTTGCCCACCCCCCCCCCCCCGAGCCCCGGCAATGGAAAATTCATAAAACATCAAAAAAATATGAAACCAGCTCGAGTAGCCCCTGTGTGTCACCCACTACCAACATAAATCATAAGCAAGGTAAACTGGGACTTTTGGCACACGGCGCACCCCCCGGATGGCTATCGAGTAGGAGTTAGCATGGCTTTCAACCCTTGACCTCCCCCTCACTGCCCAGAACATGGACCCACTGCTCGGATTGAGCTCAAACTCGGAACCTAGTTCCCTCTCAGCATTCTAAGAAACTTCTCCAACTAGAGATTCCAGGTTTCCATGGAGAAAACCAGAGTTTCCCGTATCATAATCCTAACGACTATTAGCAGTCGTCGGATCATAACCCTAGTGGCCAAAGGAGACCGTTAGATTGTCTCTTCTAGAATACCTGGCCCCCTTCTGTTCTACGTGCCGATGGTTACAGATCGTTCAATCGGGCCGCGTCGACGCTAGGATGTTTCTTTGTAAGGCCAATCCGCGAGTAGGCTGTTCTGTGACATTATTCGCCGCGCTTATAATATTCAAATATATTACTATATACACCTCCCTCTTCCCTATATAAATAGGAGCTCGTGACTGAGCACGTCACATTCACAGCCATAACCCCTTCTCCACCGAATCTCGCCGTGCCAGATGACGCCACCGGCTTTCGCGCGCCGTTCCCTGATAATAGCAACTGACTTGAACCTTAAGATAGGAAATCATTTGACTAGCATTTGAATTTATCTTACAAATTCCTGATGTCGGCTTAACTAACTGCACATCTATTCTCTGATTTCTGGACGATTTTCAGATGTGGGAGCCGTGCAGCAAGGAGGACTCAGATCGCCAGCCCTTGAATCTAGAGAATATCCTCACGCGCAACATCCTGGCGACGTACTACGTGCTTCCAGGGCACCATGGATGATCTCACCGTTACCCCTACTACGTGCTTCCAGGGCACGAGTGCTCCCACCATGGATGCTCTCACCGTTACCCCTACTACGTGCTTCCAGGGCACCATGGATGATCTCACCGTTACCCCTACTACGTGCTTCCAGGGCACGAGCTCGCAGGCCGGCACGGCGCGTGCGGCTACACGCAACCTGGCTGCAACTACACCGGACCGCTAGCAAAGCTCGTGGTCCACCTTGCAAGGCATTGCCTGATCGATCTGATTAGGCTCTCCTATGGCTACTCCATTCTTCTCCAAGAGAAGGTGTTGTTCCCTGAGCCGGTACGCCGCCGGCTCGTTTTGCAGGGGCGGGACGGCTCTGGTTTTGTCTTAACCATCACCACTCGTGTTCCGGGAACCGTCCCTGGGCCCACCATCTCCGCTGGCGTTCCAGGAACCATCCCTGGGCCACCTTCGTGTCTGTGGTATGCGTCAGGTCGGTCTCGTGCGCATGGCTGATGTACACTATGAGTATGTGGTCGCACGCCCAGCTGCCATCGTCCGATGCAGTGCATGTGAGGGCCGTGTCACCGAGCTGCCCGAAGCTGGGCGAGATGGAGTTTACGGACCTGAGGTTGGTCCTTTGTGTGCCATCCTAGTACCTTGTCGATGCTGGACCAGCCAAGCAGATCAATTTCTGCATTCACATCGAGAAGACCGACAAGGAGTTGTAGAACTTATGATGTGCTTAAATGTAAGCCGTAATCAATACTACTCCAGTATGGAGAGCATACTTGTCGGACGAATGTATGTTATTCACAGTTCTATAATACTCCTTGGTTTAATACATGTTGTTATATTTATCTAAAAATTTGGTCAAATTTGATAAAGTTTGACTTAAGAAAAAGCTAGAAGTACACTTATTTGCGGACAGAGGGAGTATTCCTTAATAATCGTGCATGCTCCACCTGCCAGTGTCACGCTTTCCAAGTGTCGCGCACATAAGAAGTAAAATGTGTTCGTGTTATAACAGCCGTTGGATTTTGTTGGTAGGGTTGGCGTTGTTTAATTCTCCCCTTCCCCTCAAAGCCATTGTCCTCATTCCATCCCTTAGCCACTAGCAGGCGGCACGCCACACCACGAGTGTCCTCTCCCGCCGCCACCCCGCTCCTCCACCTCCTTCTCGTCATGGCTTCGCGGGGAGATGGATAGGAAACGCGTGAATATCACAGAGACGGTGAAAGCGACGTGAGTCGTCTCATACCTTACATTTTATGGGGATTTATTTATTTTGAGCTAGATGTACTCTGATTACTCATGTACGTCTGGTGTGCTAGGCCATCGCGACTTTGTACGACTCCGATTATCACGTTTTAGCGGAGGGAGAGAGTCCTCTCCGTTGTAAAAAAGATGAGCTTGTGGCTGCTAAATTTGTAGCATTCAAGGGACACAACACATGCATGAGGTTTTTAGGGTGTCGGCAGGGTGAAGCGTGGCCAACCAAAAGTTGCAGCATTGTCAAATGGGTAGATCCGGAGTGGCTACTATCTGTGTAGAAATCGCTAGATAAACTATGGGAGAAGAATGCTAAGATGAAAGAAGCCTTAGTCAGCGCACTTCATGGGAGTGCTGAGATGAAGTTAATGGCCCTTGATGATGCACCAACCCTTCACCGTGAAATCCGTAGGTTGGAAGCCAAGGTTAGGAAAGTTGGGAAGGATAGGGACGTGGCGATGGCCCTAAAGGCTAAAGCAGAGAAATACCTGACTGCATCAAGGATTGCACTGCACGAGGTTCCGGAGGATCAAGGCAGAGAAAGAACTGACCAAGTGCAAGCAGGATGCCAAAAAGATGGCACTAACGATTCAAACCCTGGAGTGGAAGAATGAAGGGCATCGTGCTAAGATTAGGAAGATAATGTATGTGTTTGAAAACTAGGTTTGTTCATATTGAACTCCCTATTGTTAATTGTAATAGTATTTGTCGACCAAATGGTTTGAAGTCTGAACTTGTAGGAGCCCAAGTTGAAGCATGTCCATGGATTTTCAATTGTGTGTGGGAATGCTAGGAATAAAATGTAATAGTATTTGTCCACCAAGTGGTCTGAAGTCTGAACTAGTAGTGTTTGCTCGGAACAAATTGGCTGTCTGTTCGTCTATATTATGACTTTCTTTGTTCATTTTGTCCGATGGTGGTAATCTGTTTTTGCTGGTTTGTTTAAACGGAATCTACATGGATTCTGCCGCATGCAAAGGGCACATACAAAATTTCTATTGTGGAATCAAGAGCACTTGTTATTGCGTTGAACACAACTATCCATAATTCCCATTGCAGCCCGCCAAACCCATTACAATAATTGTACTCGCATTAAACAGTACCGAAATTGCAACCAAACCTAAACAACATCTAGACCCAGATCGCGGCACTGTCCTCGGAGTCCACCTTGATTGGTGACCCCTCCACGCCCTTCCCAGCGACATCCACTCTCGCCCGTGGCTTTCCCTTCACCAAGGAGGCTTCAATGGTGTTTTGCATTGCTTCGTCGCTGTCCTCATCCTTGTCGGAATCAACAATGATGGATCTGCCACCACAAGCCATGAAGGCAGATTTTTACTGATATAGGGTGTACGGGGAGGGTGGAAATTGTGGGACCAGGCATGTGACAGCTACTCGGCAAGGCCTCCCAGCGATATATAGGCGGGCACATGGCCAAAAATTTTCAGTCAATGAGCGCGAAAGGGCCTTTGAACAACGAAGGCACGAGCTTTAGAGGAGCCCCACCTGTTAGCCCAAAGTGGATGGTAGTATTCGCCTCGAGTTACTGGGTGGGATAAATCACGCTTCACCATTCCCCTACTCTGACATCCAAGGCTCCTCCGTCTTCCCCTCTTTCCTCTGCCCTCGCTCCCCTAGCCCATGGCTCGCAGCTCATGCAGTTCGTCTCGGGCGGAATCAGGGTCGGCTCAATGCCGCTAGGCGGGTGCCCCCATTAGGTATCGGAAGACGCCCTACAATTACTACGCCGAGATGATGTGTTTGTGTGGTGAGAATATGCCGAGATGGATTTCTTGGACCGACGAAAATACTGCAGGAAAATTCAACAACTGTGGCATCAGAGCGGTAACCTCGTATTCTATGCGCAGTTGGTAACCCTGATCTAGGAACAGATATGTAATTTTGTGTTTGTTTGCTTTGATTGTTCGTAGGAAGGGAGGGGACCGGGATGTGACAAGTTTGTGTGGATCGAAAATCCCCTTACAGGTTTTCACAAGGAGCTTGTTAAGGATCTTCGTGATGTTGTGTGGGACAAGAAGGAGGAGATTCATGTGATGGAGCGAGAGATCTAGGAGCTTCGCCGTACAAAGGGGAGGCAGGATCAGGAGGAGGCGTGCATGCTATCTTGCGGAAGCAAGCTGGTGAGATAGACGAGCTAAAGATTGGGCCGAAAAGTGGAAACAATTTCCTCATTATCTGGGCATTATCTGTTTCCTTTGCTGTTTATGTTTCCATGGCATTTTCCAGCAGCTGAAATAAATGCTGCTTCATGGGATTGTAGCAGCTTAGAACTTGTTTTCAGCGCAGAACCTTTTAATAAGTGTAATGATAAAACAAGGATTTATTCCGACTGGCACAACCAGTAAGCGCTTATGTAAATTATGTATGTGCCACTACCATCCATTGAACTGGAGAAACAATCCCCATCGGCTCTGGTGCTACGACTGTATAGATAGTAGTGGCACATTCACAATTTTGGCTTCAACAAGTGTCTTTAGCCATTACCAAATCTCAAGTCGCTACGAGAGCGGGATTACATATTCAATAAACGGATAAGTACGAGAACGTGAAATAACTCATATTGTCTTAAGATACCGCTACACGCTTGTTTCGCTCGACAATTCCCACAAACACAGCTCCAGAATTTTACAGAATACATAGACCGGTTTGACAACAACACATTACTGTGCTTCTTTGGTGCCAACCTTCTTACCCTTCCTGGCTGCCACTTCTTTGCCTCGGTGTCCTCTGTCTTCTTCATTGCCCGCCTTCCACTTCTTACTCTTCCTGGGTGCCATATTTCTTACCTTCACATACTCTTCATCTCCGGGTCGAGGGAAGTCAGGCCAATCAGCATCAGAATCGTGTTGAGCCTCATCACTCCACTCGTTTTGATTTTCCTCCCGCAGCAAAATCACTGAGTCCGCAGTCATGTTTCTTACCTTGCGCTTCCTGTCAAAAAAATAGGGCACAGTTAAGCACCTAATATCTATAGAGTATGACCAAATTTTTGTATAGGTACCATCTCATACCTAGGTTTGGGTGCATTAAGAGGACACACCACTGCTCTATGGCCTATAAGACGGCAGGTCTTGCATCGGTTTTTGCCCTTCTTGCTACCACTAAAAGCTGAACTAGCCCTCTCTAGAAAATTCTTAAACCTCTTCACCTGTGGTCTACCTCTGCCCCTTTTTGTTATAGGATGGAAGAGCTCAAAACTAAGTTGGACTTGAGGACACTTAGATGGGTTAGTACAGGGCTCGACGGAACCAGCGTACACAGCTCTGAACTTTTCCAGAGAGAAGTAGTTAGACAAATACTGATCCAATGTGGTAGAGTTCTTTTCTTCACCAAGAAGACCAATGCATGGTCGCATGGTTTCCCGGTATGCTTCCACTCTAAGCAGGTGCATTCCCGCCGCTCAATGTTCACAACATCCCTGTGGACATTTTTGGACATATCAACCACCTCACAGTTGATGTTGTTTGATGAGAGAATCCTAAGATCACCAAGCCCTTGGCTTCTCTTATGCAGTTGTTGTACAACAGGCGGTAGCATATGGCCTCTAAGTCTCCCACCAATCTCTCTCCTTATATTTAATAGCTTCATGATCATACCCAGTATGACGTCCATCAACATATGAATAGGACGGACTTTTATGTCCTTCACCCAGTTATTCAGGCATTCAGCTAGGTTGTTGTTTATGTAATGAACTTTGATGTCAGGGTTGAACTGATTCCTCTTCCATAGTTGCGAATGATGTGCGGCCAAGTACTAGGGAAGATCTGGGGTTTTCGCAAAAATCTTGCTCATGAAATAGTCGTAGCGCCCAGCTCTGTAAGATCTAGTAGCAGCGAACATGTAATCAAATACGTTGCCTCCATAGTGTCTATACAGGTTGAGCATCAGGTGGGCATGTCATTCTATACCCTTAGCTCGCGGGAACACCTCCTTCCCTATATTTGTCAGCCCTTTGCATGCAACTATGGATATATCCAATGGATGCATTTGTCATATAGATCTCCTGAGCTGCCTCATAAACCAGACCCAGTTTTCCTGTCTGTGTATCGAACAACCCGAATGCCACTGGGAACATCCAGTTGTGACCATCCAATGTTGTAGCATATGCCAGGCAGCCTTTCCATTTGCCAGTTAAGACAGTATTGTCTACGCTCATATATGGCCCACATCCGTCCTTGAATCCCTGGATGCAAGGTTCAAGCGCCATGAAAAATCTGTTGAAATAAATTTTACCACCTTCCGATTTAGTGTCGATATCCAACACACTCCCTGGACACCTAGCCTGTACCTCAGCCTTGAAGGTGTACAGCATCATGAAGCTATTAGTCCAATCCCCGTGCAAGATTTTCAGAGCTTTCTCTTTACCTTTCCAAACCGTGTAATATGGTAGGACAATGTGTACTGAGCAACGAGTTTATTCTGAATATTCTCTGCGGTATCCCTAGGGTTATGCTTTAGTATGTACATTGCTTGTAAAGCCACCCACTCTGTATCAGCCATCAAGGATTTCAGCATTCTCCATGTCGCACACATGTGGGGAGGGCCCAATTTGTTCACCTGCAATATAAATTAATTTATAGCATAAGTGGAGTTGCCAGATAGATCTTGCACATCAACTTTACTTATATTATAGAGTGAAAAATGATAAATTTGAAATGGTTTGCTCCATTCATTGCCAGGATACCCTAATTGCCTTTGACGCGGGTATGGCTCTAGCTGCGATCCTCCACGGACAAGGTATCACCACCTGTCCATTCTTCCACTTTAACCTACAAACGGCCTCATACCTCTGGGAAGTGTTCTTTAGTCTATGAACATCGAACTCCCCCTTGATACAAAAATGCCGAAACGACATCATGAACTCATGCATGCTACTGAAATCAGTGCCAACCGAAATTATAGGATCCTCGTGGTCATGTATAAGTGTCTCGTCGATCTCATCATCACCGGATTCTTGATGCTCCACAGTGCCATCTTCTATATCTGATTCAGAATCTTCACCATCCTCACCAATGCCTAGCACTGCACACATCGTATTGACTCCCAGGGGTGGGGCTGCACCATCATTTGCACCTACATGGACCGGAACATTGGCCCAATCTACCTCCCCGGTAACTCTGTTTTCTCCCAGACGCTCTGTTGGTGCTGCTGCAACTATAGGGGGTGGTCTTACACTGTCATGCATCACATGTTCATTGGTAGACAAACAGTAATCAGATTCTATTTCATCTCGACTGTATATAACCCTCTTGCTCTTCTTGTGTACATCCTCCTTCCTAATGGAATCCTTCCTGATGGTATCATTCGTGATGGTAGCCCCATTAGGGCTTGACCACTGCGTTGTGTTCCTCACCGAACTAACCTTTTTGCTGCTACTCCTCGGTGTGATCTCCTTCCTGTTTCCCCTCACGGGTGTTGTCTCATGCGTGCCGGCATCATTGCCTGACCTCTACGGCGTGTTCCCCTTCTAATTAGCCATTTTGCTACCACTATTGGGTGTTTTCTCCTTCCCGCCAGCATTATTGCCGGACCTCTGCGACGTGTTCCCCATCAAGCTAGCATTGTTACCACCACTATTGGGTGTTTTCTCCTTCGCGCCGGCATTATTGTCGGACCTCTACGGCGTGTTCCTCTTCAAGATAGCGTTTTTGCCGTTACTCTTGGGTGTGGTATCCTCCGTGAGAGCCACCTTAGCCTTTTTGCTGCTGCTCATGGGTGTGTTCACCACATCGTTCACCACCGGTCTGGCCCTCTTATCTTTTTTGCTGCTACTGTTCGGTGTTGCATTATGATCTAAACTCAAGGGTGTACTCTGCGGCGTGGTGCCTTTTTCATGCAACTCTTGGGTGTCCTCTCCTCTGGCGTGGTTTGCTTGGTGATGCCCTTCTCCGGGGTGCTATTTCTGGGGATGCTCTTCCTGCTCCTCTTTATGTTGCTCCTTTGTAAGTTTGTCCTCTATTCGAAGCCACTGTCACTCGAACCATGTCGAGTGAGGTCATCCATCAGGTCAATCATGTTTTCTACAAGTTCGTATTTATCATTTCGAACCTCAAATTCATGTCCAACTGTTAGCAGGCGCGTGAACAGGTACACTTCCCGTCTAGTTCGACTCATCCTACTTATTAGTACGGCTAAATCACTTTCAACTTTTAATTCTATAGCCTTTTTGTTGTTGTAAGCAAAAAATGCTAAATGTGCTTCCTGGGACTGGGAGGACCTCCACTCCACCTTATCATGTAACGCTGCTATCAGTTGAGATATCTGTACCACTTTAGGATCGTATGTGCCAACGGATACATCAATGTTGTCGACGATTTTTTCTATGCCATCATCTAATTTTGCAGTGAACTTCTCGACACCGATACGAAAGTGTACCTTGCCATCGCCAGTTTCCTCAGGACCAAGACCACCGAGAGGTTCTATGACAGTATCAGAGTCCAGACCATGGGATTGTTCCTCAACAACTGGTCTTCGATTAGCCTCGACAGCGGCAGCAGCAGCACGCTGAACTTCACCACGGGTTCGAGGAGGACCAGCGCCGAAGACAACAGCTCTGGAAATAGCAGCAGGGATTGAGTTAGTAGAAGACCGAGTAACAACACCAGCAGTTCTGGCAACAGCAGGGCGGCCTCCTGAAGCCTTAGTTAGCACAACAGAAGCAGGGATTGGTTTAGTAGCAGGCTGAGCAACAACACCAGGAGATTCCACAATAGTGGGGCGGCCTCCCGAAGCCTTAGTTTGCACAACAGCAGCAGAGACTGGGTCAGTAGAAGGCTGAGCCAGGGGCGAAGCTCCTCAGTGGGCAAGGTAGGGCAGCCGCCCTACCTCAATTTTTTGCAAAAAATTGTATATATATATATGCTTTTTTCAATATGTATATAGTTTTATATGATTTAAAGAAAAACTGAAGAAAAATGCTATAATGAGCCGTGTTGGTAAAGGTTTGGCCTTCCCGGGCCATAGATGGGCCGCACGCTAGGAAATACCTGCCCCCAATGCCGCCTGTCGATCGAACTGCCTCGGCGCCTCCCCTGTTCGCTTGATCGCTCCCTGCTGGAACCGATCGCCCTGCTGCCTCCCCTGGAAGTCTGAAACCGAACGATGCAGGGACTGGAACAACGGAGGAACAGGGACCGATCGCCGTCTCCCACTCGCCCCCCTTTCCTCCTGTCTCCGGTCTCCCTCAGGTCTGTGCGCCTAGCCCAGGTCCAGCCGCCCCTTGTCCTCCAATCTCCATTCATCATCCCTCCATTAACCCTAATCTCAAATTCTCAGTGTTCATGTCTTCATGATCTAATCTCCAATTACTTTCTAGGGCTCAGAAAATTTGTGAATTGTTGTTTGTGAATAATCTATGGATAAGAAGAGGAAGAAACCTGCATCTGCTAAGGGGGCAGGTATAATCAAGTTTAAATTTATTATTGGTATGTTTGTTTGTTTTACTTTGATTTATATATGTCGCTATTACCGTTGTACTAAGTGACTGTACTTAAGATCATATAACTTATTTATGGGTCGACAGAATCTTAATTTTTTGCATCAATTTTTTTAATGCTTTGAAGTTTGCCCGACCTCAATTTTTTTTCGTCCTTTGCCACTGGGCTGAGCAACAACACCAGCAGTTATGGCAATAGCGGGACGGCCTTCCGAAGACTTAGTTTGCACAACAGAAGCAGGGATTGGTTCTGTAGCAGGCTGAGCAACAACACTAGCAGATTCCACAACAGCGGGGCGGTCTCCCGAAGCCTTAGTTTGCACAACAGAAGCAGGGATTGGTTTAGTAGCAAGCTGAGCAACAACACCAGTAGATTCAACAGCAGCGAGGCGGCCTCCCAAAGCCTTAGTTTGCACAACAACAACAGTAGGGATTGGGTCAGTAGAAAGCTGAGCAACAATACCAGCAGTTCTGGCAATAGCGGGGCGGCCTTCTAAAGCCTTAGTTTGCACAATAGTAGCAGGGATTGGTTCAGTACTAGGCTGAGCAACAACACCAGCAGATTCCACAACAGCGGGGAGGCCTCGCGAAGCCTTAGTTTGCACAACACTAGCAGTTATGGCAGCGGAAGCACGACATGCATCCACAGTAGGGTCTTGAACCATGGAAAAACAGGCACTCCTTCGAGGAGGTTGCACTGCAGAAGCATGGCACAGACGAGGAACCACATTTATCTTAACATCAGTGGGGCTTGGAGTCAAACCACCCTGAGCTTGAATAGCAGGGCTACTAGGAGTGGAAGCAGCTTCCACATCCACTATTCTACATTCCAGGAGAAATAATCAAATGTGCGGACACCATTTCAGCAACCCGGACATCTGACTGCCACGCTTTATAGTAACCTTTCTGCGTTGTTCATCCATAAAGCTGAACCGTGCAGTCTGCATCGGCCCCATTTCAATATGTTTACACAGAGCAGCAACCATACCATGGATAGTGCAACTCTGCGTCGGTGCTTCTTTAATCGCGACATAAGTACCACAATTCCACTTGGCCTTCACATTTGGTATTTGCGGTTGGTATCCATTGACGCGTACCAAAACCACGTAAGGGGCCTCTAGGGGGCCTAGTTGACAGAAATTTGGAAAAAAAATAAGAACATGTCTGTCAACATTCTGCCAGCAAACAATTCTAGGTTCAATTTATCTCTTTCAGGTCAGTAAACAGATTGTAGTTATAGTTAGTGCCAAAAGCAAAGAGAAGAGTAGCTCACCCGCATGTATCCAACACTTCCTTCAGGGTACGATGATCTGCCATCCTCCATGCTGCTCAGCTTGTCTGGCGGCAGAGGCAGGCTAGATTCTTGGAATGGTGGGCACAACATTAGAGGACGCAGCAACTTGGCGCTGAAAGGCAAATGTCCCAAGGGATCATTCTAGGTGGAGGGTTGATTTCTCCGCCGGCGGCGCTAGGTTCATGCGAAGGAGTGAGTGAATTTGTGAATTTTGTCAATGCTACCTGGGGTCTAGTTCCTCGTTTTGCCTACCTGGTTGCCGACTTGGTGCTCGCTTCACAGACAGAGTAGTGACATGGTGGTCCCGAACGTCTCCTTCACGGGGCAGTTGACGGGAAGTTTGTATTTGGCAGTGTTGGGACGAATTCGGCTCGGAATGGGACTTCTGAGTGATTGGCAGCCCAAGTTTGCAAAACCCAGCGACTACACGGAACTTGGACCCCACGTTGCACTCACACGGGAAGTCAGACACTGCGAGTTGAAATCCCCTTGGCCATAAGCTAGGGTTAGGGTTTGGGGGCGCCCTATGGATTCCCCCGTTCCCTTGGCCGCTGCCCCTTGCCCCCTTGGCTGCCTTAGGGTTTCCTTGGTGGGGGGAAGGGTGACCTCCCCTTTCCATATATAAATCCCCCTTGGAGGAGGATAAACACACAAAAAACACCAATCCCATGAGTTGGGTACTCTCCTCCTCATCCACGCGCCTCCAATCTCTCTCTCTAGTTGTCTCCACATGTTGGCACGGTCCATGACTGTTCGTGCAAGAGACAACGCACCTGTAGCACGTCGTTGCGCTATGGGGATTCCAAGCCGGAGATCTAATTCCGCACTCCCGGCGGGATCGAGGAGACGGAGGTCTCATCATACACCGTATGTGTATGAAGCCACAGTGGGCCACACTTGGGGCACCTTGGATGTCGTGAGCCAGACTGATGCACGATGATGGAGCAAGCGGTAACCTATGAGGAACTTTGTGACCTTGAGGTCGGCTACGAGCACGACTACTTCAACCACGTTCCCCTCAGAACGTTAATCTCTTTCGGACTACAAGGGTATGTATCTGAAACCTTTCAGATATTACTGCATTACTAATAGGCAGTCAGGGCAATCCGACATAGTTATTTTTTGTTTTCTGCACCGGAACCCCAAAAGTGGTATCAGAGCTGATCTATGCATAGTGATGTTGTACAACCAGTACACAAATGAGTTGTGCATGCATTGATCCTATAGTTGTTACCCTCCCATATATTGTTTATATAGTGGTATTGTTTGATGAAGTGGCCCAGACCGACATTATGCGTACTCTTACACGAGAATGGTTCCACGCTCGACATATGACTTGTTCCGTATAAGTGGCTACCGGGTGTCTCTCTCTCTTTCGATAGTTGATATAACATTTACAACGGAGGACCTCGAAAGGGGTGTAGTAGAGACCACTGTATCGATCCATGTTGTGGTTGGAAAGTTTGTAGATTAGAAATGTTTATATTGTGAAATCCCTAACAACAACGTAAAACTTGCAAAAAATAAAGTAGATGCATCTAACTTTATTTTGTAGGAGGGCATGTGATTTGATATGGTCTTGGTCGTTACAAAGGTAAAGTAGTTTACTTTTATGTTACTAAGTTGTGTAGTAATAGTCATCATTCCGATGGACGACCTACTGGTGGCATCATGGACTTGGCGTCAAACCAGTGGCAAGATGGAGATCATACCGGAGAGCTCCATGGAGATCAAGGCACAAGAAGGACCATATCATATCACAATATACATGTGATGTTGGTACCTGTTTTGTGTAGGGGTTCGTAGCATGGAAAACAAAAAAATTCTACCGCATGAACACACACAAGAAAAGATATATCTACTACATTGTAGCAGTGAGTCGATAGAGTACTCACCCTCTAAGATTCCAAAGCGGTTAACGAGAGAAGATTCTCGTGGATGATGTAGTCGTTCACTTGCCGATCTCAAGATTGTATAGACGATCCTTCCGGCACTGTGTTCTGGCAGTGCTCCCGCAGTCGGTCACACCTTTGGTACTCGATGAAGACCTTCCTCTCCCTTGTTCCAGCATGCATCGGAGGTTGTAGCTCTCTCCTCGCGATTCCGGCAGCACGGCGCCATGGTGTTGGAGTTTAGAGGAGAGATCCCACAGGGCTTTGCCTAAACCGGTGCAACTAGGGTGGAGTAGAGGGGTTCCTCGGCAACTAGGGTATCGAGGCCGAGGAGAGGAGGTGGTGGCCGGCGGCTCCCCTCTATTTATGAGAGAGAGGGGCGTCTAGGGGAGGGGGTGTTGGAGATATGCCCTAGAGGCAATAATAAATATAGTTATTATTATATATTTGTGTTTATGATAAATGTTTGCATTCATGCTATAACAGTATTAACCAGAAACATTAATACTTGTGTGATTTGTAAACTAAATTAGAGTCCCTGGTAAAGCCTCTTTATAATACTAGCTTGTTGATTAATAGATGATCATGGTTTCTTGATCATGAACATTTGATATGTTAATAACAAGTTCATATCATTAGGAGAATGGTATGATGGACATACTCCTATAGATAATCTTAGCATAAAGATAAAGTCATTTTAATAGTTCAATTGCTATAAGCTTTCTGATACATAGTAACCTAATTCCTTCGACCATGAGATCATGCTTATCACCATCACCGGAAGGATGCTTTGATGACATCAAACACCACACCGTAACTGGGTGGCTATAAAGGTGGCATTGAGTTTTCGGAAAGTATGGGTTGAGACACATGGATCAAGAGTGGGATTTGTCCATCCATATGACAGATAGATATACTCTGGGCCCTCTCGGTGGAATGTCATCCAATTAGCTTGAAAGCATGTGACTGGCTCACAAGGGATCACATATCACGGGAACGAGAAAAGAGTACTTATCGGCAACGAGGTTGAACTAGGTATGCAGAGATACCGACGATCAAAACCTCGGATAAGTAAACTATCGTCAGACAAAGGGAAATTGGTATCGTATGTAAGTGGTTCATTCGATTGCAAAGTAATCATTGAAATATGTGGGAGCCCTATGAATTTCCAGATTCCTCTATTGGTTATTGATCGGAGAAGTGTCTCGATCATGTCCGCATAATTCACGAACCATAGGGAGACACACTTAAGGATTCGATGTTGTTGAGTAGTTATGGAATGATGAGTAAGAGACTGAATGTTGTTCAGAGTCTGGGATGGGATCCGGGATATCACGAGGAGATCCAGAATGGTCCGGAGAATAAGATTCATATATGGAAAGTCCTGTTTCGGAGTTGGAGAATGATTCCGGTGTTTTCATCGGGAATGTTCTAGAAGGGTCCAGAAGGTCCGGCACTCCGGAGTGGAAGGGTACATGAATGTGTCATGACAATATGGAATGGTTGCATCATGTACTAGGTCAATTGGCTGGGCAAAATAAAGGGAGAAATCAAATCCTAGTTTGAAAGTCAAACGCCAATTTGAAAAGTCAAACGACAAGTTTGCTTGGTGGAGGGAGAGTAGGAAACCTACTTGGGGAGGAAGTCTCCTCCCTCCACCCGCCGGCCAAGGAGGCCGACTTGGGGGAGGACTCCCTCCTCCCAAGCCGTGCCCTCCCACCTATAAAAGGAGGGGCAGGGCTGCCCCTCTCCCACACACCCAACACCACCCAAACCCTAGCCCTAGCCGCCGGCCTCCTGCAAGTCGCCGCCGACTTGGGGCTTCCCCAAGCCCTAGCCGCCAGCCAAGCTCCGCCCCTTGGTGCCCTCTAAACCCTAGATCGCCAAGGCCTCTCTCATAGTCCACCATACTCGCTCCGGCTTAAGGCGAAGCCCTGCGAGATCTCCCCTCTACTTCCGGTACCACGCCGTCGTGCTACCGGAATCACGAGGAGAGTGCTACAACCTCCGCTTCCTGCTGGAACAAGGGAGAGGAAGGTCTTCATCGACTGCGGAACATGTGACCGACTGCGGAAGCGCTGCCGGAACACAGCGCTGGAAGGATCGTCTACGGGATCTTGAGATCGGCAAGAGTATGACTACATCACCCACGAGAATCTGCTCTCGTTAACCGCTTTGGAATCTTCGAGGGTGAGTTCCTCTATCGACTCGTTGCTACAATCTAGTAGATAGATCTTGGCTTGTTTGTTTGCATGCGGTAGAATTTTTTTCCATGCTACGAACCCCTACAGTGGTATCAGAGCCGTGTCTATATGTAGATCTGTTGCACGAGTAGAACACAATGGTCATTGTGGGCGGTGGTGCTTTTATTATCAATTGCTTCTTGTGTACTTTGCATCTTTTGGTATGATGGGATGAAGCGGCCCGGGCTAACCTTACATGTCATCGTTCATGAGACTTGCTCCACGCTCAACATGCAACTTGTATTGCATAAGTGGCTTTGCGGGTGCCTGTCTCTCCCATCATAGTATAGATCTAATTTACAACGGTTACTTGATAGTTCAAGCATCAACATTGTGGTTCTTGTTCGTAAGTTAGAGAGACACTTATTGAAAGCCCCAAACCACGTAAAATATGCAAAGAAATTAGAGGCGTCTAACTTTGTTTTGCAGGGGTGTGCTGTGATGTGATATGACCATGATTGTGATTATATTTGATGTATGCAATGTTCCTTATTGTAAGTTGGCAAACGGCAGGAGCCATATGGTTGTCTTTAATTTCTGTTAAGACCCGCGTGTCTATTCAAAGTAGTTGTAATAGTTGGAGCTGGTGGACGACAACCATGAAACGGCGCCATTGACCTTGACGTTATGCTGGTGATGATGGAGATCATGTTCGTGCTTGAAGATGGAGATCGGAAGCACAAGAAGAAAGGCCATATCATATCACATATTATGAATTGCATGTGATCTTAATCCTTTATGCATCTTGTATTGCTTAGTTAACGACGGTAGCATTATAAGATGATCCCTCATGCACATAAATTTCAAGTTTTAAAGTGTTCATCCTTAGTAAGAACCGTTGCTAAAGCTTGTTGTTTCGAAGCACCACGTGATGATCGGGTGTGTTAGATTCTGCAAGTGTATACAACGTGAGCAAGCCAGATTTGCTCATGCGGAAGCTAAGGTTTGATCTTGACGAGCCTAGCATGTACAGGCATGGTCTCGGAACACGGATTACCGAAAGGTAAAGCATGAGTCATATAGTAGATATGATGAACATGTCGATTGTTTGCCATTGAAGCTACATCAACTCTCGTGATGATCGGTTTTGATGTGGTGGATTTGGTTCGTGTGATCACTAAAACAATGTGAGGGATATTGTTTTGAGTGGGAGTTCACCTAGATTAATTGAACTATTAATTAGAACTCAATTTGTCATAAACTTAGTATAAACTATTGCAAATATAATGTAGATCAATGGTGGCCCCTACCATCAATTTTAATGCGTTCCTAGAGAAAGAAAAGTTGAAAAACAATGGAAGCAACTTCGTGGATTGGTTCCACAATTTGAGGATTGTCCTCAATGCTGGTAATTTGACCTATGTGCTGGATGCACCGCTGTGTGACCCGCCTGCAGCTGATGCTACCGATGAAGTAAAGAACGTTTACCTCACTCGGAAGAATCAGTACTCCAAAGTTCAGTGTGCTATCTTGTATTGTTTGGAATCGGATCTTCAGAAAAGGTTTGAGAACCATGACCCACATGATATTGTCCGTGAACTCAAAATGATATTTGAGGCTCACGCGGCAGTTGAGAGTTATGAGGCTTCTGAAAAGTTCTTTAACTGCAAGATGGAAGAGGGCAGCTCCGTCAGTGAGCACGTGCTTAATATGTCTGGGCGCTCAAACAAACTCCAAAGCTTGGGTATAGTGATTCCTAATGCTTTGGGGATTTACCGTGTCCTCCAATCACTGCCACCAAGTTACAAGAACTTTGTGATGAACTACAATATGCAAAACATGAACAAGACGTTGCCAGAACTCTTCTCCATGTTGAAATCTGCAAAAGTGGAGATCAAGAAAGAGCATCAAGTGTTGTTGGTCAATAAGACCACCAAATTCAAGAAAGGCAAGTCTAAGCAGAAAGGAAACTTCAAGAAGGGTGGTAAGAAAGTTGCTGCACCGACGAAGAAGACCAAGGCTGGGCCTAAGCACGATCTTGAGTGCTTTTCGCAAAGGAGAAGGTCCTTTGAGCGGAATTGCCCAAAGTACTTGGCGGATTTGAAGCGGCAACATCAAGAAGAAAGGTATATCCGATATACATATTATTGATGTGTATCTCACTAGTACTCGTAGTAGTGCACAGGTATTTGATCTTGGTTCGGTTGCTCATATTTGTAACTCGAAGCAGTCTTTGCGAATAAACGGAAGCTAGCGAAGAACGAGGTGACGATTCGCGTTGGAAATGGATCAAAGGTTGATGTGATCGCGGTCGGCAGGCTACCTCTTCATCTACCATCGGGATTAGTTTTATACTTAAATAATTGTTATTTGGTGCCTGCGTTGAGCATGAACATTATATCGGGATCATGTTTATTGTGAGACGGTTACTTGTTTAAGTCCGAGAATAATGGTTGTTCGATTTATTTGAGTAATATGTTTTATGCACATGCACCTTTGATAGATGGTCTATTCTTATTGAATCTCGATTGTAGTAATACACACATAGATAACATTGAGGCTAAACGTTTGAAACTGAGCGATAACTCGACTTATATGTGGCACTATCGTCTTGGTCACATTGGAGTGAAGTGAATGAAGAAACTCCATTCTGATGGACTTCTTGAATCACTTGATTTCGAATTACTTGAAAGATGCGAAGCATGTCTGATGGGGAAAATGACTAAGACTCCATTTTCTGGTATGATGGAGCGAGCTACGGACTTATTGGAAATCCTACATACCGATGTGTGTGGTCCAATGAGTGTAGCATCGCGCGGTGGTTATCGTTATGTTATTACATTCACTGATGACTTGAGTAGATATGGGTATATCTATTTCATGAAACATAAGTCCGAAACTTTCGAGAAGTTTAAGGAATTTCAATGTGAGGTGGAGAATCAACGTAATAAGAAGATTAAATTTCTACGTTCTCATTGTGGAGGTGAATATCTAAGTTACGACTTTGGCGAGCATTTAAAGAAATGCGGAATACTTTCACAATTGACACCGTCGGGAACACCACAGCGTAATGGTGTGTCCGAACATCGTAATCGAACTCTCTTAGATATGGTTCGTTCTATGATGTCACTTACAGATTTACTGCTATCGTTTTGGGGTTATGCATTAGAAACAACCGCATTCACTTTAAATAGGGCACCATCTAAATCCGTTGAAATGACACCGTATGAATTATGGTTTGGGAAGAAACCTAGATTGTCGTTCGTTAAAGTTTGGGGTTGCTAAGCCTATGTAAAGAAGTTACAACCGGACAAGCTTGAACCCAAAGCGGAAAAATGCGTCTTCATAGGATACCCGAAGGAAACTATTGGGTATACCTTCTATCATAGATCCGAGGGCAAAATCTTTGTTGCCAAGAATGGATCCTTTCTAGAGAAGGGATTTCTCTCGAAAGAAGTGACTGGAAGGAAAGTAGAACTCGACGAGGTTGTCGAACCTTCTCTTGAACTTGCGAGTAGCGGAGCACCGAAAGTAGTTCCAGTGGCGCCTACACCAATAAGAGAGGAAGCTAATGATGATGATCATGAAACTCCGGTTGAAGTTGCTACCGAACTTCGCAGGTCAATGAAAACTCGTACCACTCCTGATTGGTATGATCCCGTTATGAGTGTCATGTTGGTGGACAACACCGATGACCCTGCGACATATGAGGAAGCGATGATGAGCCCAGATTCCAATAAATGGCAAGACTCCATGAAATCCAAAATTGGATCCATGTACGAAAACCAAGTATGGACTTTGGTGGACTTATCGGATGGCCGAAAGGCTGTCGAGAACAAATGGATTTTCAAGAAGAAAACAGATGCTGATGGTAATGTTACTATATATAAAGCTCTACTTGTCCCAAAAGGGTTTCGACAAATTCAAGGAGTTGACTACGATGAGACTTTCTCACCAGTAGCGAAGCTAAAGTCTGTGAGGATTATATTAGCAATCGCTGCATATTACGATTATGAGATATGGAAGATGGATGTTAAAATGGCGTTCCTCAATGGAGACATTGACGAAGAGTTGTATATGATGCAACCCAAAGGTTTTCTCGACCCTCAAGATGCTAACAAGGTATGCAAACTTCAACATTCCATATATGGATTGAAGCAAGCATCCCGAAGTTGGAATCAATGTTTTGATAAGGTAATCAAAAGCTTTGGTTTTATACAAATTTATGGAGAAGCTTGTATTTACAAGAAAGTGAGTGGGAGCTCTGTAGCATTCTTAATACTATATGTAGATGACATATTGTTGATTGGGAATGATGTAGACCTTCTTAGTAGTGTCAAGGAATATTTGAATAATAGTTTTTCAATGAAAGATCTTGGCAAAGCAGCTTACATATTAGGCATAAAGATTTATATAGATAGATCGAGACGCCTAATATCATTGTCACAAAGTACATATTTGGACAAAGTTCTAAAGAGGTTTGGAATGGAAGATAGCAAGAAAGGGTTCCTGCCCATGTTGCCCAATACGACCTTGAGTAAAACTCAAAGTCCTGCAACAGCAGAAGATAGAGAAAGGATGAGTAAGACTCCCTATGCCTCAGCCATATGATCTCTAATGTATGCCATGCTACGTACTAGACCCGACATTGCATATGCTGTTAGTTTGACTAGCAGATATCAAAGTGATCCAGGAGTGGATCATTGGACAGCGGTCAAAAACATCCTTAAGTACTTGAGAAGAACTAAGGATATGGTTCTTTCTTATGGAGGTGATGAATAGCTCGTTGTTAATGGTTACACCGATGCTAGTTGGAACACCGATCCGGATGATTCTAAATCTCAATCTGGATACGAATTTACTTTGAATGGTGCAGCAGTTAGCTGGAGGAGTGCAAAGCAAAGCGTTGTGGCGAGATCTTTAACTGAATCGGCTTCAGAGGCTTCACAAGAAGCGATATGGATGAAGGAGTTCACTACAGAGCTCGGTGTGGTTCCAAGTGCGCTGGACCCAATGTCTATATACTGTGATAACATGGGCGCCATAGCCAATGCGCAAGAACCAAGGTCACACAAGAAGATGAAGAACATCAAGCTACATTTTCACGCTATTCGAGAACATGTCCAAGATGGTGACATAAAGATTTGCAAAGTACACACAGATCTGAATGTGGCGGATCTGTTGACTAAACCTCTCCCGAGGGCAAAACATGACCAACACCAAACTTCCATGGGTGTTCGGTATATTACCATGTAATCTAGATTAGTTGACTCTAGTGCAAGTGGGAGACAGTTGGAGATATGCCCTAGAGGCAATAATAAATATAGTTATTATTATATCTTTGTGTTTATGATAAATGTTTGCATTCATGCTATAACAGTATTAACCAGAAACATTAATACTTGTGTGATTTGTAAACTAAATTAGAGTGCCTGGTAAAGCCTCTTTAAGATACTAGCTTGTTGATTAATAGATGATCATGGTTTCTTGATCATGAACATTTGATATGTTAATAACAAGTTCATATCATTAGGAGAATGGTATGATGGACATACTCCTATAGATAATCTTAGCATAAAGATCAAGTCATTTTAATAGTTCAATTGCTATAAGCTTCCTGATACATAGTAACCTAATTCCTTCGACCATGAGATCATGCTTATCACCATCACCGGAAGGATGCTTTGATGACATCAAACACCACACTGTAACTGGGTGGCTATAAAGGTGGCATTGAGTGTTCGGAAAGTATGGGTTGAGACACATGGATCAAGAGTGGGATTTGTCCATCCATATGATGGATAGATATACTCTGGGCCCTCTCGGTGGAATGTCATCCAATTAGCTTGCAAGCATGTGACTGGCTCACAAGGTATCACATATCACGGGAACGAGAAAAGAGTACTTATCGGTAATGAGGTTGAACTAGGTATGCAGAGATACCGACGATCAAAACCTCGGACAAGTAAACTATCGCGAGACAAAGGGAAATTGGTATCGTATGTAAGTGGTTCATTCGATCGCAAAGTAATCTTTGAAATATGTGGGAGCCATATGAATTTCCAGATTCCTCTATTGGTTATTGATCGGAGAAGTGTCTCGATCATGTCCGCATAATTCACGAACCGTAGGGAGACACACTTAAGGATTCGATGTTGTTGAGTAGTTATGTAATGATGAGTAAGAGACTGAATGTTGTTCGGAGTCTCGGATGGGATCCGGGATATCACGAGGAGATCTAGAATGGTCCGGAGAATAAGATTCATATATGGAAAGTCCTGTTTCGGAGTTGGAGAATGATTCCGGTGTTTTCATCGGGAATGTTCTAGAAGGGTCCGGAAGGTCCGGCACTCCAGAGGGTAAGGGTACATGAATGTGTCATGACAATATGGAATGGTTGCATCATGTACTAGGTCAATTGGCTGGGAAAAATAAAGGGAGAAATCAAATCCTAGTTTGAAAGTCAAACGCCAATTTGAAAAGTCAAACGGCAAGTTTGCTTGGTGGAGGGAGAGTAGGAAACCTACTTGGGGAGGAAGTCTCCTCCCTCCACCCGCCGGCCAAGGAGGCCGACTTGGGGGAGGACTCCCTCCTCCCAAGCCGCGCCCTCCCACCTATAAAAGGAGGGGCAGGGCTGCCCCTCTCCCACACACCCAACACCACCCAAACCCTAGCCCTAGTCGCCGGCCTCCTGCAAGTCGCCGCCGCCCCTAGGGTTTATCCTAGCCGCCGACTTGGGGCTTCCCCAAGCCATAGCCGCCGGCCAAGCTACTCCCCTTGATGCCCTCTAAACCCTAGATCACCAAGGCCTCTCTCATACTCCACCATACTCGCTCCGGCTTAAGGCGAAGCCCTACGAGATCTCCCCTCTACTTCCGGTACCACGCCGTCATGCTGCCGGAATCACGAGGAGAGTGCTACAACCTCCGCTGCCTGCTGGAACAAGGGAGAGTAAGGTCTTCATCAAGTACCGAACGTGTGACGGACTGTGGAAGCGCTACCGGAACGCAACGCCGGAAGGATCGTCTACGCGATCTTGAGATCGGCCAGAGTACGACTACATCACCCACGAGAATCTGCTCTCGTTAACCGCTTTGGAATCTTCGAGGGTGAGTTCCTCTATCGACTCGTTGCTACAATATAGTAGATAGATCTTGGCTTGTTTGTTTCCATGCGGTAGAAATTTTTTGTTTTCCATGCTACGAACCCCTACAGGGGGAGGTCGAATCCTCCCCAGACTCCCTCTCCTCCTTTGCCCGCGGTGGAGGGAGAGGAGGTTTCCTCTCCTCCCTCCACCAGAAAACATTATCCCAGTTTGACTTTTCAAACTTTCCTTTTGACTTTCAATTTCAGAGTTTGATTTCTCTCTTTTAATTTCCCAGCCTAGTGACCTAGGACTTGATGCAATCATTCCACTTTGTCATGACACATTCATGTACCCTTCCCCTTCCGGATCGATGAACCTTCTAGACCCTTCTAGATCATTCCGGTGAAAACACCGGAACCATTCCCGAACTCCAGAATTGGACTTTCCTTATATGAACTTATTCTCCAGATCAATCCGTATTTCCTCATGATATCCCGGATCCCATCCGAGACTCCTAACAATATTCGGTTTTCTTACTCACATTCCATATCTACTAAACAACATCAAATCCTTAAGTGTGTCTCCCTATGGTTCGTTAATTATGCAGACATGACCAAGACTCTTGTAACATCCCTAAAATCACATTTCAAACTTATGCATATCATCCATGCATCCATAATCATTTAGGGCTTCATTTCAGAAAACCATTTCAAAACAGGAGCATATGAGCTCATTATTTTATGTGATCAGCATTTGAAACAAATGCTACTCTCTAATGAGAGATTGTTGTTCATGAAACCAAACTTTGTTGTCTTATTACTCTCAGGACTGTTTTGCAAAGATTGCTAAGGTTTAAACCAAAAATTTCAAAGCAAATACAATTTGAAAACCAATTTGAAAACCAATATCAAACAAGTGCTATGTCACTGTTTATTCTATTTTATTTCAAATGACCAAACCAATTCAAAGTGACCACTTGGTTTTATGCCCAGATTTGTGACTATTGAACACTACAAAAATCCTGAAAAGATTTGAAGTCAAATAGAGTTTGAAATCATTTGAAATTCATTCCAGAAAACTAAATCAGAAATAGAAAAGGTATAAAGAAAAGGAAAAAGGCTAGCGCCAGGGTTTGAGCCCATCAACAGATCCAGCCCAGCTAGCCCACCCGGGTTCCCTCTCTCTCTTTCACTCACAGACGCACCCAGAGACCACGCCAGACCCCACCCCAAACTGCTTTCTCTACAATAAGGGCCCCGTCCACGTCACCGTCGTCTTCCCCAAAATCTCGCGAAGAACACGTCGCACTGGCCGTTGCTGGCGTTGATTCCGTGGCGTAATTGCCATTGATTCTGCAGGCGTTTCTTGTCGAGCCCTTGCCTACTTAAACTCTTCTACACCGCGGCCATTTCCCCTCACTCAATTTTCTCTCCACGCCACCAGGCTGCTCGCAACTCGCCAAACACCACCGCAGCTCCGACGACCTCTGGCGTGCGATTCCGGTAAGACCCGGTCGCCCCTTGCTGTCTAAGTTGGCCAGAATGATCACAACATCCATGCGCATCTTATCAACCTATTGGTGCATGCTAGGACCATCTGGAGACTCGCCAACGACGACGACTGCAAGCACCCGACGCCTTCTTCTTCTCCGGCGATCGATTGCGGTAAGCACTGAGCGCCCCTTGACCTCTCTCGCATACGACTAGGTTCGCCTTGTCCTTGCGCAGCTACTGATGCCTCTGGTTGGTGCTAGGAAGGCCCAGAGCATCAGCAACAACTTCGTCTGCAACCACCCGACGCCGTGCACAACTCCGACGAGCTCCCTCAGCCACTACAGCGCGCCCCTTAACCAGCCATCACCACCTTGAGCATCAGCATCGCACGACGAGCTCGGTAAGCCCCTTCCCCCTCTCCCGCGTGACCTAGAACGCCAGCTCCGCCACTGACAGAGGCGCCGCCGCCTGTCGCCGCCGCTAGCGCCGCCACTAGATGGTCAGGCTGCTCAGGAACGTTGGATCCAGATCGTGCGGATAGGATAGAACGCGCGCGAAGCGGTAAGATTATATCTGAGCCGCGCGATTAAGTTAGATCTTGCGGCTCAGAAGCGTGATCCGACGCGAAACGGTACGCGCCAATCAGAGCGTGACGCGTGTCTAGGGTTTAGATTTAAAACAGAATTTGAATTAGATTATTGTTTGAATTTGATTTAGCTATAACTTTTGATCCCCACGTTAGATTTTGACAAATTTTATACCGTTGGAATCAGGAGAGCAAGATCTTTCAGATTATGCAATGTGTTTAAAGTTTTGCTTCTGTTAAATAGGATTTATTTGCAGAAACATGTGTAGGGCTTATTTGAGTATATGAAATGTTTAGGAATTGTTTTAAGGGTTAAATAATTATTGTTTGGCAAGTTTTTGACTTGTTTAGGATTCAGTACTATGCAATTGCTTGGTTGAGTTTTGAAAATCATCACTTAGCATTTTGCATGCATGAATATATTTTTGATTGTATATGTTTTGTGTGTAATTTGTGGCTACCATTTCTTGTGTAGATTTTGGTGCTAGTGATTGTGATTGTGAGGAGTGCTACTCTCCCAACTACCAAGGCAAGTGGTACTCATGAATATTTTTATCCTATGTTTTCTACTAAGCATTAGAAATATTTTGATAGACTTGCATGTTATTATTTTGCTTATATGCCATGTTGGGAAACCCTAGTAGTTATAGAAATGCTAGGGAATTTCTAAGTTAAGTTACTATCTATGCCATGCTTAGACTAGCTAGTAGCAACCAAGGGTTGGTGAAATATATATACATGCTATCATGAAAATATTTCTAAGTCCTTTGGACTTGTGTTTTGCCTAATAAAAAAACTAAGTTAATGAAACACCTGGGTGGAATGGAAGGAAAGGTTTATGTTGAGTGGTTACACAAGGCCCATTTCTATGGTTTACCTTGTGTATCTCACTTGTGGTAAGCCACCCAGGAACAAAGAAATTTTAGAGGCCAAGTGTTAAGAAGCTTCTAGTGCAGCCACTTGGCAATATGGGCTCTGCCTGGACCATATAGGTTGCTAGAACTTAGCCATTTGGACAGTTGGTGGTAGTGGGATGATAGGTTGGAACGCGTCCGTTTGCTCTAAGGGAAGGCTTCTGAAAGGTCCTGTCTTGGTGAAACCAAGTCTGGTGGGGAAAGTGCACAACCTCTGCAGATGGAAAAATCTAAGTACTTAGCCAAGTCCATGGCAATGGACAACTTGAGCATCATGACATGGAAGCTATCAAGAATCTCCTCATCCCAATTTCTAAGTAAAAACTTGTGGGTGAACAAGGGTGAAGGACCTCAATGTCTATTGGTGGTTCCTTGGGAAAGATTTGACAAAGAAAAACTTAGTGATTTCAACTAATAGGAAAAATCTATTTTGAGCAAAGCAAGCCAAGCTACACTTAGCCAAATTGCATATAGTATCTAGTCCACTTAAAATTTTACTAAGGTATCACTTGCCAATACTATTCCAAAGTATTGACCCACTGTGGCTCTAAATTGTGATGTTGCAGGTTACTCTGATGAGGATTAGGTGTCATGAGTCTACACTCAACATGTTTGCCTGTGGCACATGAAGATGAAGACTTTTATTTATTTACTTATTCAAACTCTTGTATTAGGCCTGTGGCCTTGGAGTTGTAAAGACTATGTTTATCTCTAGAATGGATGTAATAAATGAACTTTGTATCTGGGTACTTCATCTTAAACTGTGGATGCTAGCAATGATCCAGGGACTAGCATTGCAATCACAGGGATCCTTTTCCTTTATTAAGGAAGGATCTTACAGATGGTATCAGAGCACTGTGGTGCCTGTAGGATTATGACCCTAGGATTGGAAACCACTAAGGAAAAAATTTCAACTTCTACACTTGTCTAATCTTCTCGTAAACTTTTCTAATCTTCTTTCTCATCTCTATTTGTAGATGAACTCCATCAACGAAGCCGTAAGGAAAGGACCACTCATGACAATGACTTTGGAGTGTGAGACAGAATTCCCCAAGGCTCTCAAGGACCTCATGGTTGCATTAGAGATACAAGGTGCAGCTTTGTACAAGGGTTTTCCTGTGATGGATGAAGGAGTGGAATACTGGTGGGTGCAACTTCACTTGTATAAAAACAAGGAAGACAACCACCAGGAAAAAGGATTCTGCATGTTCACCAATTCAGTGGTGCACACTACATTCTTTGAATCAGCAAGGGATGTAGCTTGGAAGACCATCAAAGAACTTGGTGATAGAGTCAAGTGCAGAATGCTCAACCTCCAAAATGATCTAAGGAAAGAAAAGGAACATACCAAAGAGTTGGAAGCTACCAACCAAACATTAAGAGGAGACATTATAGACTTAGTGATGGAGTCATGTGAGCAAGATAGGCTGATTGCTTCCAGAAACATTGTGTTAGCCAACAGATCCAGTGAGATAGGATTGTAAACGTACTTCGTTAGTTGGACCACCACTTATCACCTTATTTTCCAAAATGTGACTTTAAAAAAAAAGTTGAACCTTGATTGTTGTAATGGATCCATGTATGCCATGACTTGTGTTTTGATTTCCAAGGATATGTATGTGATGTTTTGTCTTTTGTTTTATCATGAATTGTGTTGTTCTAACTTTTCTATCTTATAAATAGATGCCTACTGTTACCATCAGCACAGTTGAGGAGTTCCAGGTTACCCGCTTTGGTCCTCGTATCGTTGAGCTTACCACTTTGCTCAATCTCCCTCTTCCTACCATCATGGTTCTTCCCCTCACCAAGTTTGAGAGGAAGGACCTCTAGGGCTTCAAGGTCAACCAGCCCGGACGCCAGACAGAGCCTACCACGGAGGCCATTGTCTTCAAGCTCATGCACGACGACAAGGAGAGAGGCCTCGAGGTAGTCATGCAGGATCTGATAGGACGTCTGCTGGGGAGACACTCCCGACAGGTTAGAGGTACCCACTTCCATGTCTTCGGAAGACGTGATGAGGATGGAGAGTCCATCGACTTCGAGGACGATTCGAGGGACGCAGTAGAGCCGATTCGCCTGTACCTCCAGGACTTAGAGTCTCTCATTAGGCACGTGGACACTGACAGGACCAACGTCATGCTCAACAATGACGAGCTCCAGGTGCAACTTCACGAGAAGGACAAGCTCTTCGCGGAGCAAGACGAGATAGTCAAGGAAATGGAGGCGAAGTTCGAGAGCCAGGACAGGAAATTCAAGAGTCAGGAGAAGCGTGTCCAGGATAGGAACAAGAAGATCCGGGACATGACTGAAGAACTGCAGTCCAAGGACTTCGACTTCGAGCAGCAGCAGATGGTGATTGAGAGGCTTCGTTCTCAAAAGAGGGCTCTCAAGGCCAAGATAGAGACCTTGACCACTAGTGTCAAGGAATACAAGACCACGATGGAGAACGCAGGTCTTACCTTTGTCGAGGAGGAGATTGATGCCGAGGAGTAGATTTGACTACTCATTTATCATTTACTATCATACTTGTTGTTTGAGAACTTGTTATTTGACCATCCGACATGTGGATGGCTTGCTACTTGTGTGTTTTACTTTGTGAACTTGTTATCTTGTTGTTGAACCATTATCTTTGTGTTGCATGCTTTGTGTTTGATTATGTGATGTATTGTGCATGAAAGCATCTATGGGTATCTCATTCTTATCTCTATTTGAACAAACCACAGATGCCTCCCCGTCGTGCAAACCCCAACCCTAACAACAACAACAACAACATCACTCCAGAAATGCAGCAAATGATGACCGCTCAAACTCAGCTGATGCAGATGATGACGATGTTCATCCAGAACCAAAACAACAACAATAACAACAATAACAACAACAACAATAACAACAACAATAACAACAACAACAACCCACCGGGTTTTGATATGCTTACCAGGTTCTTGAGATTGAGGCCAGCAAAGTTCTCATGAATGACTGATCCCATGGTGGCCAATGATTGGCTACGCTCAGTGAACAAGGACTTGGTAACCGTGGGCTGTACGGATGCTGAAAATGTCAGATTTGCAGCACATCTGCTGGAAGGACCAGCCGCCACTTGGTGGGACAACTTCCAGATCACCACTCCCATAAAAGATGTGACATGGGCTATCTTTGAGGATGGCTTTCGCACTGCTCATATCTCATCTGGAGTGATGAGTCTGAAAAAGAAAGAGTTCCATAATCTGAAGCAGCACCACCGCAGCGTGGCTGAATATATTGAGGAGTTCAACAATCTGGCGCGTTATGCACCGGATGAAGTTGACACCGATGCTAAGAGAAAGGAAAAATTTTCTTGAAGGCTTGAATGATGAGCTGAACCTGCAGCTGGCTGTGGCATATGTTCCCACTTATCAGTCTCTCTGTTACAAGGCTGCTATTTTGGAGAACAAAATGAAACAAGTTGAGAGCAGGAAGAGAAAGCACTCAGACAAGCACAACTCGGGATCGTCTCACAAACGTTCCCAATATGATGACAGTGGAAGCTCAGGATCCCACAAGCATGGGAAATTCAACAAGCACCACAACCACAACTGTCATGACAACAAGCATCACCGTAGTCATGACAATGACAAGTACAAGAACCACAAGGGTGGATACAAGAGCCACCATAGTGGTTATGGAAGTGGAAGCGGAAGCCAGCCTATCAAGAAAGACATAAGTCAGGTTGAATGCTTCAAGTGCAAGAAGATGGGGCATTATGCAAATGAATGCCCAGAAAAGAAAGTTGAAGGACCCAACAAGCCCAACCCTTTTCAGAAGGGACAAGTGAACCACATTAATGTGGAGGAGATCTATGAGGAGCCTGATGCTGGTGCTGGTAAGTTCAAACTCAATTCTGTTCCAGCATTTGTTCTCTTTGATACTGGTGCATCTCATTCATTCATATCAAGAGCATTTGTCGAAAGAAATGAACTGCCGGTAGAAACTATTGGGTGTACTATAAAAGTAAGTTCTCCTGGTGGAGAAATGATAGTGAATTTAGGATGTCATGATATAGTCATAGAATTTGGGAAGTATAAGTTTCCCGTTAACTTGATAATTCTAAACTCCCAAGGATTGGATGTCATTTTGGGAATGGACTAGATGACTAAGCACAAGGGAGTGATAGATTGTGCCAACCATACTGTCTCACTCACAACTCCAGAAAATAAAAGGATCAGATTCAAGACCAACTTTGAAGCAAGGAGTATGCTAAATTCTCTTAAGGGGGTTAGCATGGACAGTGTGCCAATTGTGAGTGAGTATCCGGATGTGTTTCCGGAAGAATTGCCGGGAATGCCACCAGATAGAGATGTGGAGTTTCTGATAGATTTGGTACCAGGATCTGGACCAATAGCAAAGAGACCTTATAAAATGTCAGTTGATGAACTGAAAGAACTCAGGAAACAACTTGGAGAACAGTTGCAGAAAGGATTTATTCAACCAAGTTCATCATCTTGGGGAGCCCCAGTTTTGTTCGTGGAGAAGAAAGATAGAAGTCAAAGGTTATGCATAGATTACCGTTCACTCAACGAGGTGACTATCAAGAACAAATACCCTTTGCCTAGAATCAATGACTTGTTTGATCAGTTAGAAGGAGCATGTGTGTTCTCAAAGATTGATCTCCGGTCAGGTTATTTTCAACTCAAGATAAGGGAACAAGACATACCTAAAACAACTTTCACTACAAGGTATGGATTGTATGAGTATACCGTAATGCCTTTTGGTTTGACCAATGCTCCAGCATACTTCATGAATATGATGAATAAAGTGTTCATGGAATTCCTTGACAAGTTTGTTGTCGTTTTCATCGATGACATCTTAGTCTACTCCAAGAGCAAAGAAGAGCATGAAGGACATTTGCGTTTGATACTTGAGAAGTTAAGAGAGCATAAAATTTATGCAAAATTCAGCAAGTGTGAATTCTGGTTGAACGAAGTTGGATTTCTTGGACATGTTATGACAAAGGATGGTGTAGCAGTTGATCCTGCTAAAGTATCAGCTGTGACAGAATGGGAATCTCCCAAGTCAGTAAAGGAAGTTCGTAGTTTCCTTGGCTTAGCAGGTTAATACAGAAGGTTCATTGAGAATTTCTCTAAAGTTGCTAAGCCCATGACGGAATTGCTAAAGAAATACAAGAAGTTTGCTTGGTCTGAAGGTTGTGAACTCAGCTTTCAGGAATTAAAGAAGAGACTTGTGACAGCACCAGTCTTGTGTCTACTAGATTTGGAAAAAGATTTCCAAGTATATTGTGATGCATCTCATCAGGGTTTGGGTGCAGTACTTATGCAAGACGGTAAAGTTGTGGCTTATGCCTCGAGACAACTCAAAACTCATGAAGTGAACTATCCTACTCATGATTTAGAGTTAGCCTCTGTTGTCCATGCACTCAAAACATGGAGACACTATCTTTTGGGAAAGCGTTGTGAAGTGTTCACGGATCACAAAAGTTTGAAGTATATCTTCACCCAGAAGGAAATTAATATGAGACAAAGAAGATGGCTAGAACTTATCAAGGACTATGACTTAAGTTTGCAATACCACCCCGGTAAAGCAAATGTCGTAGTAGATGCTCTAAGTCGTAAGGTTTTTGTGAATGGCCTTACCCAAGGAGAATTGCCAGATGATCTCTGTACCCAATTTAGAAAACTCAGATTGGATATTGTGCCTGAAGGACATCTCATGATTTTGAATGTTCAACCCACTTTGTTGGACAAGATCAAAGAAGCCCAGAAGATTGATACAGAAATCGAGGAGATTAAAGAAAAGATTGGCAAAGGAAAAGCCAAAGGGTTCCATGAAGACGAGCATGGTACTTTATGGCATGGGAAACGTATCTGTGTTCCACAAGATCCGGAGCTTCAAAAACTGATTTTGCAAGAAGCACACAACTCACCGTATTCCATTCATCCGGGTAACACCAAAATGTACATGGACATGAAGGAAAGATTTTGGTGGAATAATCTCAAGAAAGACATCGCCGAACATATTGCTTTGTGTGATGTGTGTAGTAGAGTGAAGGCGGAACATCAGAAACCAGCGAGATTGCTTCAGCCACTACCTATTCCTGATTGGAAGTGGGACAAGATTGGTATGGATTTCATTACCGGATTACCAAGGACCCGATCAGGATACGATTCTATTTGGGTAGTAGTGGATCGCCTAACTAAAGTGGCTCATTTCATACCCGTGAAGATAACCTATACAAGTGCTAAGTTAGCCAGAATCTACATGAGTAGAATTGTATGTCTACATGGAGTGCCCAAGAGTATTGTGTCTGATAGGGGAACTCAATTCACTTCCCATTTTTGGAGACAGTTACATGAGTCATTGGGAACGAGGTTGGAATTCAGTACTGCTTTTCATCCTCAAACCGATGGACAAACAGAAAGGACTAATCAGATTCTTGAAGACATGTTGAGGGCATGTGCCTTAGACTATGGAGCCAGTTGGGATGAAAGTCTGCCTTACGCAGAATTTTCTTATAACAACAGCTATCAAGCCAGTATTGAGATGGCACCATTTGAGTTTCTCTACGGAAGAAAGTGTACCAGCCCATTGTTATGGAATGGTGTGGGAGAAAGAAGTTTATTCGGACTAGATCTTATCAAAGAAGCCGAAGAGAAAGTCAAGTTGGTTAAGGATAGGTTGAAGATAGCACAGTCCCGACAAAAAAGCTACGCAGATCCTAAGCGTAGAGAAGTCACCTACGAAGTTGGTGATAGAGCTTATCTTAGAGTGTCACCACTTCGTGGAGTGAAGAGATTCGGAGTCAAAGGAAAATTGGCACCAAGATATGTTGGACCATTCAAGATTCTGAGTCGTAAAGGAGAAGTTGCCTTCGAAATAGAACTGCCAGAATCTCTGTCAGCTGTCCATAATGTGTTTCATGTGAGTCAACTTAAGAAATGTCATCCAGAAATGGAAGAAACTTCTTTGAAGGATACCATACCTTTGGAAGAGGTTCAACTGGAAAGTGATCTCACTTATGAAGAGAAACCTATCAAGATTCTTAAGACTGCAGAAAGAGTCACACGGACTAAGACTATCAAGTTCTACAAAGTGCAGTGGAATCATCATTCCGAAGAGGAAGCAACATGGGAAAGAGAAGATGATCTTCGGAAAGACCACCCTCACCTATTTGCTAGCCTATCCGAATCTCGAGGGCGAGATTCACCTTAAGGGGGTTAGATTTGTAACATCCCTAAAATCACATTTCAAACTTATGCATATCATCCATGCATCCATAATCATTTAGGGCTTCATTTCAGAAAACCATTTCAATACAGGAGCATATGAGCTCATTATTTTATGTGATCAGCATTTGAAACAAATGCTACTCTCTAATGAGAGATTGTTGTTCATGAAACCAAACTTTGTTGTCTTATTACTCTCAGGACTGTTTTGCTAAGATTGCTAAGGTTTAAACCAAAAATTTCAAAGAAAATACAATTTGAAAACCAATTTCAAAACCAATATCAAACAAGTGCTATGTCACTGTTTATTCTATTTTATTTCAAATGACCAAACCAATTCAAAGTGACCACTTGGTTTTATGCCCAGATTTGTGACTATTGCACACTGCAAAAATCCTGAAAAGATTTGAATTCAAATAGAGTTTGAAATCATTTGAAATTCATTCCAGAAATCAAATCAAAAATACAAAAGGAATAAAGAAAAGGAAAAAGGCCAGCGCCAGGGTTTGAGCCCATCAACAGATCCAGCCCAGCTAGCCCACCCGGGTTCCCTCTCTTTCTTTCACTCACAGACGCACCCGCAGAGAGACTGACGCCAGGACCCCACCCCCACTCTGTTTCTCTCGCAGACAACTGGGCCCCGTCCACGTCACCGTCATCTTCCCCAAAATCTCGCGAAGAACACGTCACACTGGCCGTTGCTGGCGTTGATTCCGCGGCATAATTGCCATTGATTCTGCAGGCGTTTCTTGTCGAGCCCTTGCCTATTTAAACTCCTCTACACCGCGGCCATTTCCCCTCACTCAATTTTCTCTCCACGCCACCAGGCTGCTCGCAACTCGCCAAACACCGCCGCAGCTCCGACGACCTCCGGCGTGCGATTCCGGTAAGACCCCGTCGCCCCTTGCTGTCTAAGTTGGCCAGAATGATCACAACATCCATGCGCATCTTCTCAACCTATTGGTGCATGCTAGGACCATATGGAGACTCGCCAACGACAACGACTGCAAGCACCCGACGCCTTCTTCTTCTCCGGTGATCGATTGCGGTAAGCACTGAGCGCCCCTTGACCTCTCTCGCATACGACTAGGTTCGCCTTGTCCTTGCGTAGCTACTGATGCCTCTGGTTGGTGCTAGGAAGGCCCAGAGCATCAGCAACAACTTCATCTGCAACCACCCGACGTCGTGCACAACTCCGACGAGCTCCCTCAGCCACTACACCGCGCCCCTTGACCAGCCATCACCACCTTGAGCATCAGCATCGCACGGCGAGCTCGGTAAGCCCCTTCCCCCTCTCCCGCGCGACCTAGAACGTCAGCTCCGCCACTGACAGAGGCGCCGCCGCCTGTCGCCGCCGCTAGCGCCGCCACTAGATGGTCAAGCTGCTCAGGAACGTTGGATCCAGATCGTGCGGATAGGATAGAACGCGAGCGAAGCGGTAAGATTAGATCTGAGTCGCGCGATTAAGTTAGATCTAGCGGCTCAGAAGCGTGATCCGACGCGAAACGGTACGCGCCAATCAAAGCGTGACGCGTGGCTAGGGTTTAGATTTAAAACAGAATTTGAATCATATTATTGTTTGAATTTGATTTAGCTATTATTTTTTATCCCCACGTTAGATTTTGACAAATTTTATACCGTTGGAATCAGGAGAGCAAGCTATTTCAGATTATGCAATGTGTTTAAAGTTTTGCTTCTGTTAAATAGGATTTATTTGCAGAAACATGTGTAGGGCTTATTTGAGTATATGAAATGTTTAGGAATTGTTTTAAGGGTTAAATAATTATTGTTTGGCAAGTTTTTGACTTGCTTAGGATTCAGTACTATGCACTTGCTTGGTTGAGTTTTGAAAATCATCACTTAGCATTTTGCATGCATGAATATATTTTTGATTGTATATGTTTTGTGTGTAATTTGTGGCTACCATTTCTTGTGTAGATTTTGGTGATAGTGATTGTGATTGTGAGGAGTGCTACTCTCCCAACTACCAAGGCAAGTGGTACTCATGAATATTTTTATCCTATGTTTTCTACTAAGCATTAGAAATATTTTGATAGACTTGCATGTTATTATTTTGCTTATATGCCATGTTGGGAAATCCTAGTAGTTATAGAAATGCTAGGGAATTTCTAAGTTAAGTTACTATCTATGCCATGCTTAGCCTAGATAGTAGCAACCAAGGGTTGGTGAAATATATATACATGCTATGATGAAAATATTTCTAAGTCCTTTGGACTTGTGTTTTGCCTAATAAAACAACTAAGTTAATGAAACACCTGGGTGGAATGGATGGAAAGGTTTATGTTGACTGGTTACACAAGGACCATTTCTATGGTTTACCTTGTGTATCTCACTTGTGGTAAGCCACCCAGGAACAAAGAGATTTTAGAGGCCAAGTGTTAAGAAGCTTCTGGTGCAGCCACTTGGCTATATGGGCTCTGCCTGGACCATATAGGTTGCTAGAACTTAGACATTTGGACAGTTGGTGGTAGTGGGATGATAGGTTGGAACGCGTCCATTTGTTCTAAGGGAAGGCTTTTGAAAGGTCATGTCTTGGTGAAACCAAGTCTGGTGGGGAAAGTGCATAACCTCTACAGATGGAAAAATCTAAGTACTTAGCCAAGTCCATGACAATGGACAACTTGAGCATCAAGACATGGAAGCTATCAAGAATCTCCTCATCCCAATTTCTAAGTAAAAACTTGTGGGTGGACAAGGGTGAAGGACCTCAATGTCTATTGGTGGTTCCTTGAGAAAGATTTGACAAAGAAAAACTTAGTGATTTCAACTAATAGGAAAAATCTATTTTGAGCAAAGCAAGCCAAGATACACTTAGCCAAATTGCATATAGTATCTAGTCCACTTAAAATTTTACTAAGGTATCACTTGCCAATACTATTCCAATGTATTGACCCACTGTGGCTGTAACTTGTGATGTTGCAGGTTACTCTGATGAGGATTAGGTGTCATGAGTCTACACTCAACATGTTTGCCTGTGGCACATGAAGATGAAGACTTTTATTTATTTACTTATTCAAACTCTTGTATTAGGCCTGTGGCCTTGGAGTTGTAAAGACTATGTATATCTCTGGAATGGCTGTAATAAATGACCTTTGTATCTATGTAGTTCATCTTAAACTGTGGATGCTAGCAATGATCCAGGGACTAGCATTGCAATCACAGGGATCCTTTTCCTTTATAAAGGAGGGATATTACAACTCTTCTCCGATCAATAACCAATAGAGGAATATAGAAATTCATATGGCTCCCACATATTTCTACGATTACTTTCTAATGAACCATTTACATACGATACCAATTTCCCTTTGTCTCGTGATACTTTACTTATACGAGGTATGATCGTCGGTATCTCTGCATACCTAGTTCAACCTCATTACGATAAGTACTCTTTACTCGTTCCTGTGATATGTAATCCCTTGTGAGCCAGTCACATGCTTGCAAGCTAATTGGATGACATTCCACCGAGAGGGCCCAGAGTAAATCTATATGTCATACGGATGGACAAATCCCACTCTTGATCCATGTGCCTCAACACGTACTTTCCGAACACTCAATGCCACCTTTATAGACACCTAGTTACGAAGTGGTGTTTGATGTCATCAAAGCATCCATCCGGTGATGTTGATTAACACGATCTCATGGTTGAAGGAACTAGGTTACTATGTATCTGAAAGCTTATAGCAAACAAAGTATTGAAATGACATGATATTTATGCTATGCTTAACTATAGGAGTATGTCCATCACACCATTCTCCTAATTATATGATCTTGTTGTTAATAACACCTCAATGTTCATGATCAGGAAACCATGATCATATTATCAACCAACAAGCTAGTATTACAAAGAGGCTTTACTAGGGACTCTATCTAGTTTACAAATCACACAAGTATTAATGTTTCTGGTTAATACAATTATAGCATGAATGTAAACATTTATCATAAACACAAAGATGTAATAATAACGACTTTTATTACTGCCTCTAGGGCATATCTCCAACAGTCTCCCACTTGCACTAGAGTCAACTAATCTAGATTACATGGTACTATACCGAACACCCATGGCAATTTGGTGATGGTCATGGTTCGCCCTCGGGAGAGGTTTAGTCAACGGATCCGCCACATTCAGATCTATGTGTACTTTGCAAATCTTTATGTCACCATCTTGGAGATGCTCTCGAATAGCGTGAAAATGTAGCTTAATATGCTTCAGCTTCTTGTGTGACCTTAGCTCCTGCGCATTGGCTATGGCACCCATGTTATCACAGTAGATAGACATTGGGTCCAGCGCACTGGGAACCACACTGAGCTCCATAATGAACTCCTTCATCCATATCGCCTCTTGTGAAGCCTCCGAAGCAGCTATGTATTCCCATTCAGTTGAAGATCTCTCCACAACGCTGTACTTTACACTCCTCTAGATCACTTCTGCACCATTCAAAGTAAATACATATCTAGGCTGAGATTTAGAATCACCCGGATCGGTGTTCCAACTAGCATCGGTGTAACCATTACCAACGAGTTGTTCATCACCTTCAAAATAAAGAACCATATCCTTAGTTCTTATCAAGTACTTAAGGATGTTTTTGACCGTTGTCCAATGATCCACCCCTGGATCACTTTGATATCTGCTAGTTAAACTAACAAGATATGCAATGTCGGGTCTAGTACATAGCATGGCATACATGATAGACCATATGGCTGAGCCATAGGGAGTCTTACTCATGCCCTCTCTATCTTCTGTCGTAGCGGGACTTTCAGTTTTACTCAAGTTCGTATTGGGCAACATGGGGAAGAACCCTTTCTTGCTATCTTCCATTCCGAAGATCTTTAGAACTTTGTCGTGGTGGTGGCACGGCAGATGCCATGGGTAGTCTAAAGTATGGGACCAATGGATGCTAGAGGGATCCGGGGAGGGAAGATGTAGTGATTTCTACACTCAAATGACTAACATGAAGATCTTTATTTCTCCTCTTAAGGACTACAGACGCTCCATGAGCTGTTTGCAGGAAGAAGAGAGCAACTACACGAGCCTTACGGCGTAGAATGAATCGATCCCCCTCTCAGGAGCCAGTGTCCCCCCTTATAAAGAGGTGCCTTGGGTCCTTCTAGGGCTGACGTGGCAAGCATATTCTGGGAATATGCTTGTCCCAATATGGTAACTCGGCGGCCTCCTTTCCGTGTCCCCCTTCTATCGGCGGCAATGTTCCAGAGAGCTTCACATGCGCGCCTCGGGCTCCCTGACTGTCACCTCCGTGACCTTCTTCTGCCCTTCTGCTGCTCTGCTCCTTGTCCTTTGTGCTTGGCTCTGTTCAGATTCCTCCTATCCAGTGACTAGGGTTTGACTATAGGCACCTCCTTCTCCTGCAAGCTTCATGTTACTCGGCCTTGTCTCGCATAACTCGGCTCGGCCTTCACCTGCATTCAAGTTAGTCAGACTCCCTCGGCCGACTTAACTCATATGTCGGCCGGATAAGGTGTTACTCCTCGTGTAGCTGTCATAGCCTTGCTTATCTCGGCCGACTCTTACATGACTCGGCCAATACAAACAGTAACTCGGCTCATGACAAGGGATACTCCTTTAGTCCTTCCCCTATCTTGACCCTATCCGGGGTCACCTCCCCAACATTAGTCCCCGAAGCTGGTGTGGTCCTGCCTGTAACCTCGGCCGGGCCACATCAGTTTCCCAACATACGTCTCTCCTTATTTCCGAGTTACTTCTTTCTGTTCGAGGTATCCGTGCAGCTTCCTAAGCACGCCTCGTCCTACGTGTACCACTCATCATTATTCTTCTAGTTTTTTGTTCCTCTACAGTGCCTCGACAAGCTACGATAATTACTGCGCTGTCGCGTCGTGATGGCGCCTCGTACCGCGCATCGGTCGAGGCTGATCCCTCTCTGCGTGTGGTCTTCGGTGTGGCTCCACATAGTAGCGAATGGTTCCGCCGCACGCGTGATTTACACGGTTTTCGTGCGCACCCACGATCCCACTACCGCCAGGACCGCGTGGTTATAAGGAGGGGTGCGGGGCTAGAGGATTTACTTCCCCCTTCGCTCACCCTTTTGCTTCTTCCTCACGCCGGCGCCTCCGTTCTTGTGCTTGCGGCCGCGCCATCATCGATTTCCCCGATGGTCATGCTGCAGTTCTTCTGGTCCGGCGACTTCACCGCCGCGTGCTTGCTCCGGCGCCTTCGCCGGTGAGTTTTTATACGGTCCCGCCGTTAGGTTTCTTCCCTAGGCACCTCTTCTGTTTTTCTAGATTGCTTGCAGCGGTTCTTTTTCGTTCCGCCGCCGTGCTTGCTAGAATAACGACAGGGCCCTGTGCCTCTAAGCCTGTCTCAGCCGCTAGCTTTTCCTCCGTTGATTCCTCCGGCGAGCCCATGTCTAGTTCTGCCAGCAGAGCCCTCGTCGAGGAGGATGATTTTGCATCCGGTCCAGAACGGGGTTCGTGGCAGGGTTCTTCTGTCACTCGCCGTGAGGTAGAGTGGCTAATCAGGACGCGCCGAATCCCTGCCGAGGTAAGCTGTCGCTTGCCCGGCAATGAATCCTCTCTCGTGCTCAACGAGGAAGAATATGTAGTCTTTATGTCCCATTTTGCTCGCGGGTTCGGCCTCCACCTAAGCAATTTCGCTAGGGACTTCCTCGATTACTTAGGCCTCCAGCCGCATCACCTGCCTGCCAATGCTATTGCCTCCTTGTCAGCTTACATCTCGGCCTCGGAGGGGTACTTCGGCCTCGGGCCCTCCATGCCTGTTTGGTCTAAATTCTTCCAGATCCGATCTAATGTCGTACCGGACAAATCTCTTCACCCTTCCGAGAAGTCCCTTACCCAGTGCGGGGCCGCGTCCATTACTCCTCGGAGAAACTCCGAGTTCCGTCGTGTCGCCACCATCGAGTCTTGCAAGAAATGGCATAGATCATTTTTCTATGTCCAAAACTCTAGAAAAGAAGATAAGATTCGGCTCCCCGCCTTTTCTATTGGCACCCCTTCCAAGAAGAATTGGAACTACAATCCTAGGAAGATCCAAGCTTTGGCCGAGGCATTCGAGATTCGGCTCAAGGAGTTGATCCGCGCCGGGCTCCGTGGTGAGGATCTGATGACCACATTCATTAGCAGCCGAATCTGCCCTTTATAGCTTCGCTCTCACAAGCTTTGTTACATGAGTGGTCCTCTTGATCCCAACCGAGTTTCGACGGTTGAGCTCGACGACTATCTTATTTATAAGCGTGTCCGAGCTATCTTCAAGACCGATATGCCGGAGGATTGGGCATGGGGATTGAAGCCGTTCACTCGCGGGAATCCTCCTCCTCAGGTAAATCTACGCATTGGTGTTTGTTTTCGAGTCGGGTTTGTGACCGTTCTTTTGCTAACTCTACTTTGTTTTTTCTCTCGCAGAGGTTTACGGAACAAAAGATCGAGGATGCCGAGGTTCTGGCTCTTCCATGGACTGCAGATCGGAATACCCCGGACAGCGGGGAACCTGACTCGGAAGAGTTTGTCCCTAAGTCAGATGTTGCTCCGGCTCACGCCCGTGGCAAGACCTCGGCCCACGGGGATGAAGGTGACTCGGACGACGTCCAAATTCTTTAGGTAGTTGTCGCGATGCCTATCTCTTACGCATTTCCGGCTCCTACTTTCCCAGCTAATCCAGCCGGTCAGGTGCACGACGCCGAGCCTCTTGCTCGAGCTCCTGCTGCCTCGAAAAAGCACACCGCTCCGGCAGGTCCCTCCGATGCTGCCCCCAAAAAGTGAATGAAGAAGTCTGCCCAACATATTCCGAGGCGTAAGACCATTCCTGGGGTTACTGGGTGAGTTTACTTTCATTCGTATTTCTTGTTTCTCTCTTTCTGTCTTTTGATTCGACTCTTTGTCCTTTGTAGAGCTCCTCTCTCTGCCAAGCCAAGCGGTCCGAGTATGACAAGCCATTCAACTCGGAAGCCTTCTCCTCCACCCCCGGAGGATATTTGGGCTCCCATTCCCTCTCGTGTTGACTCTCCTCCTGCTCCGACTCACACATCGCCTCAGCGAGATGTACCCACAGCTCCCGTCGTTAACGCCGACATAACTCTGCCAATAGATCATCCTGTTGAACCCGTTGCTCCTCTTCAGACCGCCGAGGTTTCCCTCAACGATCCTTTGATCACCAAGATTCCAGCTGCTACTTCTGCTCCAGCCGATGATATCACCATCTCGGCCCCCCTAGAAACAATAGTTCCCCCTGCTTCTCAAGATGTGATTCGTAATGTCGAGGTTGCTGCCCCTGCCGAAGCCTCTCCTAAGACTCGAAAGGTTGTTGTTACCAAACCTTCTGCACCTCAGAAGGGGCCGGCTAGCTCTTCTCAACCCAATATAGCTGATGAACTTCGCAAGGGGGCTTCCTCTGCCAAGCCTGTTGTTACCCCGGCCGCCGACTCAGCTTACTCTTCACAAGAGTCCAGCGACGGTGATAGTTACACAACGGGCCCGAGGTAAAGTATTGACCCGTACTGAGAGTGGGAACAACCTCGGCTCTTTGGTGGAATACTCAATAACTGGAACGCCGCCGATCAGCTTGAGGGTAATCCGAGTAGCCAGCCATTTCAGCTTTCCGACAGCAGCAGTCATTTGCATATGGCTGCTAAGATTGTTCTTGACAGTGATAAGATGAACGAGGTAAGCGCTTCTGTTGATACTTTGTCTGTTTATTCAAATGATAGTATATATACACTAGTCCCCGAAGCTTGCAAATGAATAATTTGTTGTTCGTTTGGAAGCTTTATTAAACTTCAAATGCATTATTTGCTAAGTCAATTTCTTGCATGACTTGGGTTGACCGTGGTCCATCCATATTCCGAATTAAGTTTTTCTTAACCCGGATATATTTCGGCTTTGATTATCCATCCACCAAGATCCGAGTTAAGTTTTGCTCGACTCGGCTCTGTTCTATCTTTGAATATCCAGCCACCTAGATCCGAGTTAAGTTTTGCTTGATTCGGATCTGTCTTAGCTTTGAATATCCAGCCACCTAGATCCGAGTTAAGTTTTGCTTGATTCGGATCTGATTTAGCTTTGAATATCTAGCCACCCAGATCCGAGTTAAGTTTTGCCTGATTCGGATCTGTTTTAGCTTTGAATATCCAGCCACCCAGATCCGAGTTAAGTTTTGCTTGATTCGGATCTAATTTAGCTTTGAATTTCCAGCCACCCAGATCCGAGTTAAGTTTTGCTTGATTCGGATCTGTTTTAGCGTTGCACATCCAGTTATGTAATTTAGTTTGGTACTTAGGTTGCCCATGATCGGCGGACAGCCGAATTTCCATGGTTGCTCTTTGCACACAAGAAATTGCAATAGAAATATGAGAAGGTTGTCCCCGTAGTTAAGAAAACTGGTAATTTAATAAATCTTTGCATTGTTCCTTAAGCTCTTAACATTTTTGGCCTGACGTGCTAATCCATTCTTTGCTGGTATGCAGCTAGTATCAATAATCTTAACACCCGCCTTAACAAGAAAGTTGATGCTCTGGCAGGTTAGTTATCTTTTTCGTCTCGTGACTTGTTGACTTTCGTTCGCGACAAATCCTGGGTTTCCTATAACCTTCCGGCTTTGGTATAGCCGAGTTACAAACACTTGCAGCGTTGCATCAAGAATGCATATCCATGCCTGATATGATGCTGCATTTTTTAGAACAAGCCGCCACTCATTCGGCGTAACTTAAAGAAAAGGATGATGAGATAACCCAGTTACGTGCCAAGGTTGAGTCTCTCAAGCTTTCGCAGAAATCCGAATTGGAAAAAGTTGATCAGGAGTTCTCTGAAGAGAAGAATCGACTGAGCCTGCAACTGCAGAAAGATAAGGAACTCCTCGATGTTGCCGAGCTGAAGAACCGGACGATGAGCGAGGAAATCACTCGCTTTGAGAAGAATAAGGCCGACTGGACCCAGGATCTCCAGAAAATGTTGAGTTATATTCATCGTAAGTTTCCGACCGCGGCCGAGTTATTTTCTTCTCTTTGTTGTTTTTAACTGATATGTTTTCCTTTCATGTAGATCATTTTCCGAAAGCTAAACCAGTGAGTTCTAAGGCAGTGATTTCTGCTCGTCAGCGCCGAGGTGTCCTCGCAGACTCGAGTCTAGAATACTCAATGGAAGACTTCCTGATTGCCGTCGGCACTGCTGTTGGACCAATGAAGATTATGGGAAGAGATCTGGTGCAAGCAGCCATTCGGGCCTACCATGTTCTTTGGCCGAATACCTCAGGAACACCTGATATTGACGAAGTCAAAATACTTGTGGAGAGATTAATGGCATCTCAGAACCAGTTAAATCTCTGGAGGGAATCTGCTGGGAGGGCTGGTGCTGATATGGCAGTTACAGCCGTTTTGTCTTGGTACGAGGATATTTCACTCGATACTCTGATGAATCTGCGCACTGGCTCTCTTTGGGTTGAGGATCCATAATTCGTCGCTCGCCGCCAAGCTCGTGCCTTCCAGCTTATTGAGTATGCTGACGTGCATAATTGGATTGAAGGGCGAATTTTCTTTCCAATCCGGTGGATGATGTCGAAGTTGAAGATCCCTCTGATGATGATTCGGCCGATCAGGATGAAGCAGAGGGTGACTCGGATAACTCTCGTGACTCAAATGCAAGCTCGGATGAGGATGGCGACGCGCGATCATCTTCTAAAGGGACTGAGAATTCTTGATCTCAAGCTAATGTTTCTCAGCGGCCGAGGCTTGCCCCCGAGGTTACTATTGATTCTGTTGAAGGCGAAGTAACTTCGGTTGAGGCGCCGGCTACCTCGGAGCGCCTAGTTCCTGAAAATACCCCTGCACAGGAGACCGAGGTCGTCCAGCCATCATCCGAGATACCCATTACCGATGCTCCTGATCATGCTGCTGCCCCTTAAGGGTGCTCTGGCCCTTTTCGCTATTTAGGTTCAAAAAACTCTTAAGTTATTTTTAGTCCCCGGTATGTTGGGCGTATGATGTCTATGGAACAATTGTCTGGCTTTTTGTGTGGTGAGAACCTTTTTTCCTTTCGTCGCTGAGGCATGGGTGATGGTGATTATTATTACTCTATCTAAACAAATCTCATTGCTTTATATTTTTGCTTTGGCAAACTTTGATTTCGTAAGTTCGGATTGTATTTTTCTATGTGGCTAACCTTAATTCGGCATTTATCTTGCTTGCCCTTCGTAAACTCGATTGCTTAGCTATTGTGTTTTTGATTTCTATCTGAAGTACAATGCCCGAAGCCCATATCTGGTAAAGTGATACAATAAGTTGCATCCTTTATCATACTCTGATATGTTGGGGTTGTTATTCTTTTTTTTTGCATTATCCTTAGAGATTTTTGATTGTTTCCGCTTTGCTATTCCTCTGATTACTGATAGAAGTTTATATCATATCTTGCAAGTTATGATCAACAATTTTGGGGAGTCCCCAAGTTTTTAGCTGAGCTATGGAGCTTTTATGTGTCTGGCGACAAACAGTGGGTAATATAAGTCAGTCCCCGAGTTATCACTCGGGTTATCGAGTTCTTGCGTGTGCTCAAAGAATATCTAGGATCATGTAGCAGTCCCCGAGTCACAAAATGGGTTGCCGAGATATAATTCATGGCTCAATGCAGAGAGTATTGCAGGGTAGTCCCCGAGTCATTGCTCAAGGTGCCGAAGTTTAATGCGTATTTTTAGAACAAGAAACAATCATGGGGCAGTCCCCGAGTCAATGTGCGAGGCATCAAAGTTTAATGAATAATCTGAAATAAGGGATAAAACGGTGTAGTCCCCGAGTCGCTGCTCGAGGTGCTGAAATTTAACACATGATTAAAATAAGAAATAACACGGTGCAGTCCTCGAGTTACTGCTCGGGGTGCTGAAATTTAACACATAATTCAAAATAAGAAATAACACGGTGCAGTCCCCGAGTCACTGCTCGAGGTGTCGAGGTTTACTACATAGTCTTAAGAAATAGAAACAACATTGTGCAGTCCCCGAGTCGCTGCTCGAGGTGCCGAGGTCAAATACACGCTTGATACTCCAACTTGATGCGTCACATCATGTCGTACGACATACAACTACTAAGTATAGAATAGGCGAAGTAAAGCTATGTTCCACGGTCTTTTTGATTCGTCGCCGACTTTGTTTGCCTTGTTCTTTTCTGGTGACTGAACATCGATTAGGTAATATGCATCATAGTGCAATGCTTTACTCATGATGAATGGTCCTTCCCATGGGGGTGAAAGTTTGTGCATGCCGGTTGTTCGCTGCACTAGCCGAAGAACCAAATCTCCTTCTTTAAAAACTCTTGGATTGACTTTCTTGCTGTGATATCGTCGGAGGTCTTGCTGATAAATAGTTGATCTTGATAATGCCAATTCCCTGGCCCCTTCTAGCAAATCGACATCGTCTTGCCGACCTACCTCATTTACCTCAGCAGTTGTATACTGGGTCACTCTTGGCGAATCATGTATTATGTCGGCTGGAAGCACACCTTCTGCCCCATATACCAGAAAAAATGGGGTATACCCTGTTGACCTGTTTGGGGTAGTTCTGAGGCTCCACAGTACTGCTGGTAATTCCTTGATCCAGCATCCTACCGACCTTTGCAGAGGTTTGACAATCCAGGGTTTTATTCCGGACAATACCATCCCATTTGATCTTTCTACCTGCCCGTTTGACGCTGGGTGAGCCACCGAGGCAACATCTAGTCTTATGTGTTTCTCTTGGCAGAATCTAGCAAAGGCCCCTTCAGCAAAATGTGTGCCATTGTCTGTAATAACACTATGTGGATAACCATATCTCAAGATAATATCTTTGAGGAATTTTACTGCTGTTGGTCCATCACATTTTCTTATTGGTTTTACCTCGATCCACTTTGTGAATTTATCCACCATGACTAGAATGTGAGTCATTCCGCCTCGGGCTGGCTTGAATGGACCCACCATATCCAAGCACCATACAGAAAATGGCCAAGTAATTGGTATTGTCTTTAATTTGGACGAGGGCATATGTATTTTGCTGGCGTATCTCTGGCAACCATTACATTTTTCTACCAATTCTTTCGGCTCCTTCAACACCGTCGACCAATAAAATCCATGCCTGAATGCTTTGGCCACTAAAGCTCTGGACGAGGCGTGATGCCCGCATTCTCCCTGATGTATATCTAGGAGTATTTCCTGGCCTTCTGCCGAGTCAACACATCTTTGCAGCACACTTGTGATGCTTCTCTTATACAGCTCATTATTTATGATTGTATAAGCTTTTGCTCTTCTTATTTTTTGTCTAGCCAGTACCTCATTTCTCGGCAAGATTGCTTCCTTAAGGAAGGAAAATATGGGTTGCGCCCATGTCGGCGTGATTTTCTCTAGGATAATTTCACTATCGATTTCCATATTTTTTGCCGACATAACAGCTTCGGACTTTTCTATATTCACTCGTGCGATGGCCGGGTTCACTTTCTGAAAGTCCGGGTTGCATTCTTTATCGATTTCCACACTTCCTTCTCTCAATTTTGCCGAGATATGAATGGACTCGGACTCTGGTGATGGTGTTATCGATGGTTTTCTCAGGTGCTCTAGGGCGATACCCGGGGGAATTGACTACCTAGTTGATCCGAGTTTTGACAGCGTGTCTGGAGCGTCATTTTCCGCCCGAGGTATACGATGAAACTCTCATCCATCTAAGTATCCACTGATTTTTTGCACATGGAATCTATATAGGGCCATATTCGCATCTAATGCGTCCCAATTGCCTGATACTTGCTGTACTACTATATCTGAATCCTCATAGCATAGGATCCGACGTATGCCAATCTCTTTTGGCACCTTTAAGCCATGGACGAGTGCTTCATACTCAGCTACATTATTTGAAGCGGCAAAATGTATTTGTAGCACATATTTCAGCTGATCTCTTTTCGGCGATGTTAACACTATCCCTGCCCCCAAGCCATTTCTCAGCATGGATCCGTCAAAATGCATTGTCCAACAATTCGGATCTGGTAATGGCGGCTCATATTGTACCTCGGCCCAATCCATAAAGAAGTCATCCACCACCTGAGATTTGATTGCACCCGCCTATCGAATTGCGGAGCATAAGGTGATAACTCGATTGCCCATTTTGCTATTTGGCCACTTGCATCTTTGTTGCTCAATATCTCGGCTATGGGCGCTTCACAAATCACTTTTATCAGATGTTCTTCGAAGTAATGTTTAAGTTTTTTCGCCGACATGTATACTCCATAAGCCATCTTTTGGTAGTGCGGGTAGTTCTGTTTTGCGGCCGATAATACTTCGCTTAGGTAATATACCGGCCTTTGTATTAACTTATAACCTTCATTTCGTTCCACAACAACCACCGCACTTACCACTCTGTTAGTGGCAGCTACATCAAGTAACATAGGTTCTTTTGATAGTGGAGAGGCCAAGATTGGTGCTGTAACCAACATCTTTTTTAACTCATGAAACGCATTATCTGCTTGCGGTGTCCAAATGAACTTATCAGAATTTTTCATCAATTGATATAGAGGTAATGCCTTTTCCCCCAGCCGACATACAAATCGACTCAGCGAGGCCAGGCAGCCGGTGAATTTTTGTACATCATTTGGACACCTCGGTAATTCTATTTTATCCACTACTCAAATTTTAGTTGGATTTGCCTCTATACCTCGGCTGGATACGAGGAAACCGAGTAATTTTCCAGCCGGCACACCGAAGGTACATTTTTCCGGGTTAAGCTTCATTCCGAACCTTCTCAAGTTTGCGAATGTCTGCCGAATATCATCCAGGAGTGTTTAGCTCTCTTTGGTTTTTATAACCACATCGTCTACATATACTTGTACATTTTTTCCTATCTGGTCATGTAGACACTTTTGCATGCATCTCTGGTATGTTGCTCCTGCATTACGCAGGCCGAATGGCATGGTGCGATAGCAATAAGCCCCGTACGGGGTAATAAACGCAGTCTTTATTTGATCGGCCGGATTTAATGGTATCTGGTGGAAACCAGAATACGCGTCTACAAATGACAACAGCTCACAACTAGCGGTCGAATCAATGACTTGGTCTATCCTAGGTAAAGGAAAAGGATCTTTGGGACACGCCTTATTTAGGTTCGTGTAATCGATACACATTCGCCATACGACGGCTACATTTGGGTCATCCTTTTTCTTTTCTACTAACACCGGATTTGATAACCAATCCGGATGAAGCACTTCCATGATGAACCCGGCCGCAAGGAGCCGAGCTATCTCATCCCCTATTATTTTTCTCCTGTCTTCGGCGAAGCGGCGGAGAGGTGGCTTCACCGGACTTGCTCCTGGCCTTACATGAAAGAGTGCTCAGCCAACTCCCTTGGCACACCTTGCAGGTCTTGAGTTGACCATGCAAAGATATACCGATTCTCACGGAGGAAGTTGGTGAGCTCGCCTTCCTATCTGGCATCTAGACCGGCACCAATTGTGATGGTGCGCTCTGGGAACTGCTCATCTATCTGGATCTTTTTTGTCTCTTTAGTCGGCTGGAAAGAAACACTTCCGTGTGGGTTGTCTAATGTCGGCATATTCAGTTGTGCCGACTGAGCGAGAGCTGCTACCTCCTAAATCCTTCTTTTTTCTCTTGCAATCACCAATGACTCGGCCAGGTTTGATCCGGCCGAAGCACACTCCATCGATTTTCTGTAATCTCCGGCTACTATTATCACCCCTTGTGGTCCGGGTAACTTCATTTTCAAATAAGTAATGTGGCAGCTACTCATGAATTTTGCTAATGTTGGCCGCCCGAGTAAAGCATGATAGCAGCTTTCTAGGTCCACCACTTCGAATTCCAAATTTTCCGCTCTGCAATTCTCCCTTGTGCCGAATAATACATCTACTCGGACTTTCCCAATGGGTTCACAGGAAAGTCCCGGGACTATTCCCTGGAAAGTAGTTCTCGTGGATTGCAGCATATTCTGTGCTATTCTGAGTTTGTGCATTGTATCTTTGTACATGATGTTGATACTACTACCATTGTCAATGAGTAATTTTTAGAATTTCACATTGATGCTGGGCCCGACAAACGTTGGATCTAGTACGAGTGCGTACGACCATGGATTCGGCATTATCTTCGGGTGATCCTTTATGCTCCAGGTTATTTCCTAATCGGACCAAGGCACATATCTTGGTACCGCCGGCATAACAGCATTTACTTCCATATGCCGGCGTTGTACACTTTGCATGTCTTGATGTTCTGTTGTGAACACACAATATGATTGATGATGCTCCCTGTAATCATTGCGTCCGTTGTTTCCGGGGTTTTCCCTTCCATCCTGACCTTGGTTTATCACTTGATGCACTGCATCCCTCCGGTCCGAGTTGTCATATCTCGGAGGTGGTGGGGGTAACATTAATTGCTACGTATTTGCTCGCTGTGGCTGCTTCTGCTGATGCGCTTGATGAAGAGCCGCTTGCATGCTCGCCGGGTTTCCCATTGCATTTTTCATCCAAGAACATTGCCGAGTTGTATGATTAGCCGGCTTGGCCGGGTTTTGGGTGTGGAACTTACACGGTTGATCCAACATGGACTCAAACGTGTATTTCGGCCTTTCTTGCCACTGCTTCTTCTGTTCTGGTGTCCACTGTCTCTTCCCTTCATTCCTTGGTGTCCACTGCTAAGGACCATTCTTTTGCCGCTGACTATTTCCATGACTCGGCTGATCTTGCACTATCGCTGCCACCTGATTGGGAGCATATCTGTAATCCGGTCTTTCCTCTCTTCTTCTACCTCAGAACTCATTGCGCCTCGACGATCTGGTTGCATCTCTTGCATATTGATCTTGATGCTCCCGAAGCTCTGCCGACATTAGTTCTGGTTGTGCCGGATCCTCTAATGCATACGAATCTGCTATCCTAATGGTCTCCACCAAGGTGGTCGGCATATCTCTTTGCAGCCTCTGCCATAATACACTAGCGTATCGGCAGCCTTGAGCAAACCAAGCTATCGCTTAAGATTCTATGACTCCCTCGCATGAGTTTCTGAGGTTACACCACCGAGTTAAGAATTCTCTATCTGTTTCATTCGGCCTCTGCTTGCACATAGGGAGCTGATGTGACCTATTTGTCCTTTTATAGGTACTGGTGAAGTTGCTGACAAATATCTCTTCGAAATCTAGCCAATAGTTGATACTGCCTGCTGGTAGATTGTTCAGCCACACTCTGGCTGGTCCTTCCAGCATCTGTGGGACGCATCTCACCGCCCATCGTAAGTTTCCACTAGCTATGTTCACTGCAGTGGCATAGTCAATCAACCAATCCTGTGGTTTTGTACTCCCATTGTATGTTTTCGTGCCCCTTGCCAGTTGAAAGTTTGGCACCGGTGGTTCACCCATGATCCGACGTCCAAAGCACGCCGGGCCAGGCGGACCCTGTTCCTCCAATAACTCGGACCGATACAACCTGTCGAGCTTTAGTCTTGCATCACTTGATGGCAAGTTTCTGTAAATGATTCTCTCCTGTATTCCATAATGGTTATTCCCACCATGTCCTGCATACTCCATATCTGTGTAACCATTGTTGTACCTCTCGTTTGCCTGATTATGATGCGCTGGTCTCATTTCTCTCTCTTGCCGAGGCTCATACCTCGGCTGAGGTTCGGGCGGTGGATCTCTCCTTCCCTCTACCGGGTTATTGTTCTCGTGATTTCCTCTTCCGATGTCTCCATTGCCTTTGCTTCCGTTGCCTTTGTTGGCACGGCCGGGGTTTCTATCGCCACTGTTACCTCGGCTTCCGTTGCCTCTGTTTTCATTGACCTTTCCGGCTACTGCCGGATCATACGGAACAATTTGCTTATTTCTTTTTCCTGAAGTTACTGCTTTATCTTTTCGCGCATTGTTTCCGGGTGAAGATGTTGCTGCCGCTGATAGTGCGGGCGCTGCTCCAGCCGAATGAACCATACGTGTGGCTCCCGGTCTGGCCGGGTCAGCCCTGAGCATTTCTTCATTCTGCTGGTTCGCAATGTGTACCAGCTCATTCACTCTTTCTTGCTGTTTCTATCGGGCTTCGTCGGTTAATCCTTCTAACTCCAATGTAGCGGCATTTGCCGCCCTTAGGTTTTTTGCCGGGGTGCTATACCTCGGCAAGCCTAGATCAACTGAATCAGCCTTATGAGTCTCATGCTCTTTGTTGATATCATTCATGAGGTTTTTTCCTCTCAATCTTAATTCACCTACCCGCTCGGGGGCAACATCTAGTTTGTTTGCCTTAGCATATTCTCGCAAGGTCCTATTCAAGGACTCCCGCAAGGCTGACACCTTTTTTGCCTCTACCAGCACTTTTTTTCCTAGTCTCTTCTAACTCCGCCTGAGCGTTAGCCGGATCAACTATCCGCGCCACAGGAGTGGTTACATTATCTATAGTTGCCTGGAGAATATTCTCTGGTCTTTCCAGAGGTGGCCATCTTACCCTTGCTGCCTTTGGGGTTTTCTCCTGCACCTCGGCTAACTTGGATGCCGACGGATCTACCTCGGTGGGCTGGGGAGCTGCTTGCTTCGTGGTCACCTGTCCTCCTGCCGTCGGGTCCTTGCTCCATCCGGCGCCTGCTCCTGCCGCCTATACCGTGGCTGCGACCATCACCTCGACGCTGCCGACGGGGCGTGCGCCACGCGTACCATTCGCGGCGCTAAGGGGTGGCTCTCTTGCATCAATAACCCGGTGAGGATAAACGCAGGAGGTCTCGACGCCGACGTAGACCTTGTGCATGCCCAAGTTGATGAAGACGCTGTTGCGCGGAGGTGCCTTCCTCCTGAAGCTACCTGCGTTATCGCTGACGTAGTCCCAGAGATCAAATCTCTGGACCAAGCCAGAGACAACGCGCTCGCCGGTGAGGATGAAGTTTCCCGTCCGGATCTTGACTCCAGCTAGCACCGCTGCTGGCCCCACGGTGGGCGCAAACTGTTGTGGTGGTGGCACGGCAGATGCCATGGGTAGGCTAAAGTATGGAGCCAATGGATGCTAGAGGGATCCGGGGAGGAAATATGTAGTGATTTCTACACTCAAATGACTAACATGAAGATCTTTATTTCTCCTCTTAAGGATTACAGACACACCTTGAGCTGTTTGCAGGAAGAAGAGAGCAACTACACAAGCCTTACGGCATAGAATGAATCGATCCCCCTCTCAGGAGCCAGCGTCCCTGTAACATCCCAAAAATACCAAACTTAGATCATCAAACACTAATCATCAAGATTAGGGTTAACAAAAACTTTTCTAAATAAACTCATGAATGCATTCATATGTGTATGCATGGATTTTGAATTTCTTTAAAAACCACCTTGTTTGTGTGATCCATTGCTTGTAAAATGTTTCTTAGGTGAAATGAACATCATCTAAAACATTTCCCACACTTTTCCTAAAGACAAGTAAATAAAAACAAATATATTAAGTGAATGGTCATTTTGACCAATTTAACTCCCATGCCTACTTTGGCTGTCTCAAACTTTCAAAACCTAACAGAAACTTCTCTGGATCTTTGCACCCCTTGAATGTACTCATAACAAGGTATCAAGGCCCACTTTGTGATCATCCAGAAACTTTCAAATGCATGGTTTAAATGACAATTCAAAATTGAATCTTCTTCATATGGGAAGATCCCACTTTTTCAAAACCCACTCAAACAAGCTCAACTTTCAAAACCCAAGCATCTGCAGACTCACCAGCACCAATCTAGCAAACCCACCAAAACTCATTTCAAAATTCAAAACTTGATTTCATGCGGCCATTTCATCAAACAGGTTGCAGACACAAATCAAACAAAACAACAAACACTATAGTGTGCAGTGATTCTTGCCTAACTTGTTCCCTAGTAAGCTCACAAACAACTCAGTAGATCATCTAGAAAGATTAGCCCAACACTAGCACCCCTGTGAGCTTGCCATTGTCATTAATGGTGAACAGCCGAGCACCTCAATGCCACCCCATAGTCGACAGCAGGCTAGAGGAAGAACTAGCCGTGCCAACCTTGTCTGGGAGGCAGCCCACCGTCCACAGCCACTCCCTATCCCACCCGCGAGCGTTGCCAAGCCATGGACCACGCGCACAAGCCGCGCCCAGACCATGCCGAGCATGCACCAGAGCTCCACCCTCGACCAGCATCCACAGACCGCGCGCCGCCCTCATCGCGTGCACACACACGATCACCACCGACCCAGGAGACCGCCAGACATCCCCGTTTACCGTCCCGTGCCATACAGCCACCGCCCGCCGTCGAAGACGCCGCCTCTGCCGCGCATAGCACCGGCCGTTCCAGACCAAACCACACCGCCCCATGCCTCGCGACCATGTCGTTGAGCATCGCCAGGAGACACCGCACCGCCCCCTACCCTTGCCCATGCCATTAGCCGCCTGTAACGTCGCCCCCGACGAGCTCACCGTGCGCCCCGACGGTCCCCTCGCTCGACTATAAATAGAGGCCACCCCCGCACGAATTCTTCACACCATCTCACTCCCCTCTCCTCACTGACCGTGCCACACCGTTCTCAGAGCAAGGCGAGCACCACCTCGCCGGAATTTCACCGAAGCCCGCCGCCTCTGGAGAAGAAGGGAGCCAGCGATTGGAGCCGCCCCAGGAGAAGCCACCAGTACCAGGAGGTTCGCCGTCGTCGACTTCGTCGTTCGCCCGCCTCGCCAACCCTCGCCTGAACCCCGGTGAGCCCCCAGCACCCCCCACTGGCCGTGCTAGGTTTCGTTCTCGCCGGAGCTGTCTTGCGTCGACGATGACCCACAGCCGTAGGATTAGAACTAGATCGAACGATCCACGTTGCCCCATACCGCTTCGCCCAGCACCGTGTCACTGACGAGTGGGGACACCCACTTAAGCAGCCCGCGGGAGCACTGCGCTTAGCAGGCCAGCCCGTTAGATTTTCCGGCGCAGCCCAGCAATTCAAATTAAACCTTTTCTTTTTAAATTCAAACACACTTCTGTACCCAACTTCAAAAATCATCCCATATCGATCCAGTGCACCAATTTGAATGAAACCAAATTTGTTGGAAAGGTCTGTGGATGCTTAATCCAAGACCGTTGGATTCAAGTCATTTGGATCTGTAGATCACCCATAGTAAAAATAACAAGGCAGAAGCTTTTCTGCATTCAAACATTTTTCAAATTTAAACCATAAAAGCTTTTGAGTTGATTCCAACTCTCAAAAATGACATTTAACCATACCTTTCAGAATATATAAAAATATATAGGTTTACTTGTAGAAATAATGTTCAAGTAATAAAAGAATGCTCCATAAGCATTTCTAGCCACTTTAATTAATTAAAATAAAAGGGTAAAACCTTATTAAATTGTGACACCACTTCAAATCACATTCCCATGGACTACAATATGTGGTGATGACATGTGTCAACATGATCCCATATTTGGTTTGGAGAATATTAAATCTTAAGTAGTTTTTCAAGGAGTCGAAATTACTTTTCTAAAATTAAAAAAGATTTAACCAAGCTTTAACCTTGTAATATTACAGATGATGCTAGGTCATCTATAGAACCCTTGTGTGTGATGATTGCAAGTAGTTAAGTATTGTTTGGTGATTGTGTACCTCGTATTTATTCATAGACGCTAGTACCGACCAAGGATATGAGGAGGAAGGAGGATACTATGAAGAAGAAGAAGCCGAGGAGAACTTCAACCACTGCTCTGCACAAGGCAAGCTGATATTATAGCAATGCAAGCTAGTAACTATGCAAGCTTATATTGACACTGATGCAAGCCTAATACTACTAGTGAATGTGCAAGCTAACCCTTGCCAGATACCCTACTGATGCCACAAACCCATACTTGTGATATGACTACTGTATGCCTTAAGCATATGTGATTATACTCACTTGATAAACCAATCCTAGTTTTATGTGCAAGCTTCTTACTTTATTTCTTTATCAAAGCTTACTTAGAGTCTACCTAAGAGTTTGGTAGATACTAGACATTTCTGCTTAAGGTTGCATAAAGAGCATAAAATTTGGCCTAAGCTAGAAACCTTGATATCAGCCTAAGATATAAGGTTGGACTTAGTGAAACTCCACTAGTTACCACACCTCATTAGTACTACCCCCACATGTAGATGCTAGTGCTAAGCATAAAACCTGATCAACTTTTAGATGGGAATACTTGGTGGAACAAAATGGTTATGAAAACCTTGGAATGATGGATCATTCTATTGAAATGTTTTGGACATGTGTTTCCAAACACTTGATGATTTTGGTGATGAAAATGTTGAGGCATGAGCCTTAGCCCTTTATAAAACTGATGGTTGTCTGGATGCGATACCATTCCAATCTTAGCGTACAACCACAATACCCGAATATTGGGTAGGGCTTGACTGGAAACTTATATTCCTTAGTATTAGTTCCCTCACGGCCAAGGTCTGAGCTGAGGCTACCTTGTGAAGATTGTCCACATGCAGACTCCAAGATGACAGTGGTCATGGTTGGGAGGCCAAACTCACAGGAGAGGTGCTTATACTAGGGCGTGTAATTGAAAGGTTAGGATTGATTATCCGCATACTGAGTATGGTGAATTCAGGATTTGTTCCTGACGGATGTATCGAATGTTGTGGTGAAAGTGTACAATCTCTGCAGAGTGTCAAACTATTCGAATAGCCGCGTCCGCGGTTATGGACAGTTGGAGTGGCCATATTGTTCCCCCGTCAGACTTTTCAAAATGACTTGTGAAATGAATTGAGACTTTGACTTGACCACAGAGTTGTGACTTGAATTACAAGATCCCACTTAGGAGTTATAAAATTGTGACTAGCTTTGGAACTTAGTAGAGATAAACCTGGCTTTTTGCAAAACAACCCTAGATCCTAGTGTCCTATTATCCAAAAACCCTTACTGTTAGTATTAGTTTGCAGTACTTAAAGAGTACTCATGGCTTTGTCCTGGCTATTCCATGGCGGACTATGAAGAGGAGTACCTGGAAGATGGACCCCAGGAAGGTTACGACAACTAGGATCATCTCCCATCGTCAGCATTGCCTGTGACCCCGAAGATGGAGCTTCACCTATGCTACCGTTATTAATACGTATTCCGCTGCTTGATGTTGTATTAAGAACTGGATCATGAGATCCCTATTTGTGTATGAACTTATGTATCATTTGTAATGGATGAAGTACTATGGTATCCAATTCTGTTATGTCTCGCAAAAATGGTAATCCTGGGATTGTGATGTATGGCATAACAGGCATCTAGGATTGAAAAATCCGGGTGTTGACAAGTTGGTATCAGAGCCATCCTGACCATAGGAGACCCTAGTTAGGTTGGACGTTGAACCAAAAACTTAGTTTCAAAAACCAAAGAAAACAAATATTTACGAAAACCTATTCTCATTCTTATCTCTTTAATTCTTTCATAAAACTTCATGTTCCTCAAAAACTCTTGCAAAATAGATAAAATTTTGACACACTTGATCACTCTGCTAATCTACTCATCCTCTGTTTTTATAGATGGACGTGAAGTACAGCAAGTTTTACCAACTTGGGAATGGAGGAGACCTTATCTTTGAGAGGGATCTGGTTCAGCTTTCGAAACTTCTGGAGCGTTCGCACCCCGAGTTCTTCGAAGCTCAGCTCATTGATCAAGGAGGAGAAGATCTGCAGTGGCTAATTGTTGCAAGTCTCCGAGGAAAGATTGAACCTCCCACTGCGGAGGGAATTCAGTTTACCTTGAGGGAAAACAACTAGCTCGATGGACTTGCCAGAGCAATGCAGGAAGCTCTTTCCCGTCTGTGTGGGCAGAGAATCAATCAGATCAAGGGTACTCACTTTGAGTTTTTCCCAAGACGTGATGCAAATGGACAACCACTGGAAGCCCCATACCACCCCGAGCTAAAGACTCAATTGGACCACCTTAGCTTCATGATGTATGATCGTCAGCAAGAATTGGACAACTGTCATGACTATTGCAACCACAAGTCTGCCATCATCAAGACGAAGGACCAGACCATCGCCATGCTAGCAAAAGATCGCAAGTATCGTCGCCGTCAACTCGACAAGAAGGAGCGCATTATTGCCCGTCTTCGTCACCGCATCTCATCTCTGGAAGAGACCATCCACGAGAGAGACATGCAGTTAGAGGAAAGGGAGAATGCCGGAGAGGATCTTCGTGGAGACCCTTACTCTTACCTCAGCGATGACGATGATTTTCTTGAGGATCAGGCCATGGACTTCTTCACCGATGAGGATGATTTCGCCTTCATCGATGATGCTGAAGATGATGAAGCCACAGACTCCAAGGAGTAGTAGCATTGAGCACTAGCATAGTGAGTAGTAGTCGGTCCCACTGTATCGTAGTTTCCAGAATGGTTCTTAAAACCATCTGTTTTTCCTTGTTATGGTGTGTGTTGTACTGTATGCTATGAATGAATGAAAAAGCAAGTTGCTAGAAAAATCTGAGTCAAACCTTTAAAAACTTTTCAAAAACCCAAAACCTTAGAAATTTCCCTCTTTTCTCATGTTCTATATCAATCTTCAGATGCCACGTGGAGGAAGTGGTTCAGCCCCGGACCCGATGTTGCAGATTCTGCAAATGTTGACTTCTGACCGCGAAGCTGAAAGAGCAGAACGTCAAGCCAACCTAGCCACTCTACAACAGATAGCCCAGCTAGCCCACAACAACCAAGGCCATGGAAATCAGGACAACCACGGATCTAAGCTCAAGAATTTCCATAATACCAACCCACCCGTTTTCACCAAGTCAGAAGAACCCCTAGATGCCTATGATTGGCTGCAAACCATGGAAAACAACTTACAAGTAGCAGGAGTAGAAGCCAACGAGAATTCCTGTTCGCCACCCATTATCTAGCCGGAGATGCCAGGGCATGGTGGAACAGTGTTCGTGCCATGACCGGAGGCCAGATGATGACCTGGGAGGAATTCAAAGTCAAGTTTAGCAGAACCCATGTGCCACCAGGTTTGATCAAGATAATGAGAGACGAGTTCAGAGAGTTGAAGCAAGGAAGGATGACTGTAGTGGAATACCGTGACAAATTTTTGTCATTAGCTAGGTATGCCCCGGACGAGATAGACACCGAAGCCAAGAAGAAAGAAAGATTCCTGAATGGTCTGCATGACGAGATGCAGACAGTGTTAGCCAATATACCCTTTGTTGATATTGAAGCCCTTGTCGATTCAGCCATCCAGATAGAAGGAAAGATCAACCAGGCCAATGAGAACCACAAGCGTCGCATGATGCATCAACCAGGAACCCATCAGACCCCCAAGTATCGCCCCAACCCATCTCCAGGATTTGCCCCAAGAACCAACAGACCCCCTATGACCCGTCCGACCTATCCCAACCGTGGAAACCCTAGACCCGGAGGAAATCACAACAACCCCGGCAACTCTAGCAATTTCAACCGTGCCCCACCCAAGTTCAACACCAACAATGCTACCGCCAACCCTAACACTGCCCCGAGGACTGGAAGCAATGTTGTGCCTGTCGCAGCCAAGGACAAGTCACAAGTGACCTGTTATGACTATGGAAATAAAGGCCACTATTCCAACGAGTGCCCCAAGAAGAACAATGCTACAGCACCCAATACCACCGTCCCAGCTCAGCAGCAGCGTCGTGTCCAGCCAGGGAGAAGATTTGCCCCAGGAAATTCACTCAACCGCAATGGCCGTCTTTTTCTCATGCATGCTGAAGAAGCTCAGGAAGCGCCAGACGTCGTGTTGGGTATGTTTTCTGTTAATTCAATACTTGCAAGAGTGTTGTTTGATTCTGGTGCATCGCATTCATTTGTCACCGAAGAATTTTCCTGCACTAGTAAAATTCAACCAACCAAATTGAAGCATGTGATGATTGTACAAATTCCCGGATCAACCACCAAGGCTAGGGAAATTTGCAAAGCCGTCCCTATTCGAATCCATGGCATAGATTTTTATGCTAATCTAATAGTACTCGGAACTAAAGGTTTGGAAGTAGTAATAGGAATGGATTGGATGTCCAAACATAAAGGATTGATTGACTGTGCCAAGAAATCCATCACCATGACCAGTACCACCGGAATATCAGTCGAGCATATATCTGAAACCTTACCTCGCCAATTCAAGTGTAACAAGAGTATAACCCAACCTACCATTGACCAAGTTCGGATAGTCTGCGAATACCCCGATGTATTTCTAGATGTTTTGCCCGGTATGCCCCCAGATCGAGATATCGAGTTTATCATCGAACTAATCCCCGGAACAGGACCCATAGCCCAGAGACCCTATAGTATGAACCCGTCAGAGCTAGAAGAACTGAAGAAGCAACTGGATTCCATGTTGGAAATCGGATTGATTCAACCAAGTGCGTCACCATGGAGATCACCTGTCCTGTTTGTGGACAAGAAGGATGGAGGTAACCGTCTGTCTACGGATTATCGGAAGTTGAATGATGTCACCATCAAGAACAAGTACCCCTTGCCTAAGATAGAAGATTTGTTTGATCAGTTGACCGGTGCCCAAGTATTTTCTAAGATTGATCTTAGGACTGGCTATCATCAACTCAAAATTCATGCAGAGGATATCCCAAAGACTGCCTTTACCACCAGATATGGATTGTATGAGTATACAGTCATGTCTTTTGGATTAACCAATGCCCCCGCTTATTTCATGAACCTCATGAATAATATTTTTATGGACTTCCTGGATAAGTTTGTCGTTGTTTTCATCGATGACATTCTGATTTATTCCAAATCAGAAGAAGAACATGAGCTACACCTAAGGACCATTCTTGGAACCCTTAGAGAGCATCAGCTGTATGCAAAGTTTAGCAAATGTGAATTCTGGTTACAGGAAGTAGGATTCCTCGGTCACATTGTATCAGCCGGAGGAATTGCCGTTGACCCTGCCAAAGTGAAAGATGTAGAAGATTGGCAAGCCCCAACCACTCAAACCCAAGTTCGTGCTTTTCTCGGATTGGCGGGATATTACTGCAAATTCGTAGAAGGATTCTCTAGTATCGTCCAACCCATGATCCAATTGCTGAAGAAGGACAAGAAGTTTGAATGGATCGACAAATGTGAAGCGAGTTTTCAAGAACTCAAAAGGAGATTGGTTCAGCCCCAATCTTGATCATGCCGGATATCACGAAACCCTTCGATGTGTATTGTGACGCATCCAAGATTGGTCTCGGATGTGTGCTAATGCAAGAAGACAAAGTTATATCTTATCTATCGCCACAATTGAAGCAACACGAGCAAAACAATCCAACCCATGACCTCGAACTCGCAGCCGTAGTTCTAGCCCTAAAGACATGGAGACATTACCTGATGGGAAACCGTTGTGAGATTTATTCGGATCACAAGAACCTAAAGTACATATTCACTCAGAAGGAGCTAAATATGAGGCAGAGAAGATGGATTGAGCTAATCAAGGATTACGACCTGGACATTCACTATCACCCTGGTAAAGCCAACGTGGTAGCCGATGCCCTTAGTAGATTACCGTGCCGCTTGAACTCCATAATTTTGAAGGAGCAACCAAGTTTGCACAAGAGATGGAAGATTTTCGAATAGAATTAGTAAGTGAAGGATTTTTGGCTAGCATCGAACTTCAGCCCACTTTGATCAGTCAGATTAAAGAGGCGCAGAAAGAAAATGCCAGTATCGACGGAATCAAGCGTCGTATCGGTATAGGCAAAGTACCCGGATTCACCGAGGACGAAGAAGGAGTGCTGTGGTACAAAGGACGCCTTTGTGTACCATCAGATTCTGAGTTAAAAGAAGTTATCTTGAAGGAGGCTCATGATACTCTTTATTCTATCCATCCCGGAGGAACTAAGATGTATCAAGATTTGAAAGAGCAATTTTGGTGGCATAAGATGAAGAGAGAAATCGGAAGCTATATCGCCAAGTGTGATATATGTCAGCGAGTCAAGGCCGGACATCAAAGACCCGCTGGATTGTTGCAACCTTTGTAAATTCCGGAATGGAAATGGGATTCTGTAGGAATGGACTTTATCACCGGACTACCTACTTCTAGTAGGGGAAATGACTCTATTTGGGTCATAGTGGACAGATTGTCCAAAGTCGCCCATTTCTTGCCCGTCAAAACCACCTATCAGAGTTTGAAGCTAGCAGAGTTGTACATCGCTAGAATTGTTAGTTTGCATGGAGTCCCCAAGAACATAGTATCGGATCGAGGAACTCAGTTTACCTCGAGATTCTGGAAGAAAGTCCAAGAAGGTTTAGGAACCCTAGATTTCAGTACTGCGTATCACCCTCGACCGATGGACAAGCGGGCGAGTAAACCAAATACTCAAGATATGCTGAGAGCATGTGTGTTAGAATATGGATCCAAATGGGAAGACCTTGCTTGCAGAATTTTCATACAACAATAGTTACCAAGCCAGTTTGCAAATGGCCCCATTTGAATTCATGTACGGAAGGAAGTGTCGCACCCCTTTGAACTGGTCGGAAGTGGGAGAGAGTCAAATTTTCGGACCCGACATCCTACGAGAAGCAGAAGAGAAGGTTCACAAGATTCGTGAGCACCTCAAGACAGCCCAATCCCGACAGAAGAGTTACACCGACAAGAGACGTCGAGACCTCGCCTTCAACATAGGAGATTTTGTTTATCTGAAAGTGTCGCCATTGAAGGGAATGCAGCGTTTCCAACTCAAGGGAAAGTTAGCCCCTAGATATATCGGACCTTTCAAAATTCTAAACCGTCGAGGAGAAGTATCGTATCAACTGGAGCGACCAGAGGAGATGTTAGCTGTACACAATGTGTTCCATATCTCGTTACTTCGCAAGTGTCTCGAAGTCCCCAAGAAGACCGAAGTGTTCAAGAATATCGATCACCGGACCATAGAGATCAACGATGACCTAACCTATACCGAAGTACCCATCCGTATATTGGAAGAAGCCTTTCGAACTACCAGAACCCGAAGCATCAAGTTTCTCAAGATTCAGTGGAGCAACCACACAGAAGAGGAAGCTACCTGGGAGCGCGAAGATCACATCAGGACGGAGTTTCCCGATCTCTTCAAATCCTAGGTAATCTTTTCGTCCTTTTTTCAAATCTCGGGACGAGATTTTGTTTAAGGGGGGAAGGTTTGTAACATCCCAAAAATACCAAACTTAGATCATCAAACACTAATCATCAAGATTAGGGTTAACAAAAACTTTTCTAAATAAACTCATGAATGCATTCATATGTGTATGCATGGATTTTGAATTTCTTTAAAAACCACCTTGTTTGTGTGATCCATTGCTTGTAAAATGTTTCTTAGGTGAAATGAACATCATCTAAAACATTTCCCACATTTTTCCTAAAGACAAGTAAATCAAAACAAATATATTAAGTGAATGGTCATTTTGACCAATTTAACTCCCATGCCTACTTTGGCTGTCTCAAACTTTCAAAACCTAACAGAAACTTCTCTGGATCTTTGCACCCCTTGAATGTACTCATAACAAGGTATCAAGGCCCACTTTGTGATCATCCAGAAACTTTCAAATGCATAGTTTAAATGACAATTCAAAATTGAATCTTCTTCATATGGGAAGATCCCACTTTTTCAAAACCCACTCAAACAAGCTCAACTTTCAAAACCCAAGCATCTGCAGACTCACCAGCATCAATCTAGCAAACCCACCAAAACTCATTTCAAAATTCAAAAATTCATTTCATGCGGCCATTTCATCAAACAGGTTGTAGACACAAATCAAACAAAACAACAAACACTATAGTGTGCAGTGATTCTTGCCTAACTTGTTCCCTAGTTAGCTCACACACAACTCAGTAGATCATCTAGAAAGATTAGCCCAACACTAGCACCCCTGTGAGCTTGCCATTGTCATTAATGGTGAACAGCCGAGCACCTCAATGCCACCCCATAGTCGACAGCAGGCTAGAGGAAGAACTAGCCGTGCCAACCTTGTCTGGGAGGCAGCCCACCGTCCATAGCCACTCCCTGTCCCAGCCGCGAGCGTTGCCAAGCCATGGACCACGTGCACAAGCCGCGCCCAGACCATGCCAAGCGTGCGCCAGAGCGCCACCCTCGACCAGCGTCCACAGACCGCGCGCCGCCCTCACCGCATGCACACACGATCACCACCGACCTAGGAGACCGCCAGACATCCCCGTTTACCGCGTGCCCCATACCATGCCGAAGAGCGCCGCCTACTGCCAAGACGCAGAGCACCGGCCGTTCCAGACCAAACCACACCGCCCCATGCCTCGCGACCATGTCGTTGAGCATCGCAAGGAGACACTGCACCGCCCCCTACCCTTGCCCATGCCATTAGCCGCCTGTAACGTCGCCCCCGACGAGCTCACCGTGTGCCCCGACGGTCCCCTCGCTCAACTATAAATAGAGGCCACCCCCGCACGAATTCTTCACACCATCTCACTCCCCTCTCCTCACTGACCGTGCCACACCATTCTCAGAGCAAGGCGATCACCACCTCGCTGGAATTTCACCGGAGCCCGCCACTTCTGGAGAAGAAGGGAGCCAGCGATTGGAGCCGCCCCAGGAGAAGCCACCGGTACCAGGATGTTCGCCGTCGTCGACTTTGTCGTTCGCCCGCCTCGCCAACCCTCGCCAGTACCCCGGTGAGCCCCCAGCACCCCCCACTGGCCGCGCTAGGTTTCGTTCTCGCCGGAGCTGTCTCGCGTCGACGATGACCCACAGCCGTAGGATTAGAACTAGATCGAACGATCCACGTTGCCCCATACCGCTTCGCCCAGCCCCGTGTCACTGACGAGTGGGGACACCCACTTAAGCAGCCCACGGGAGCACTGCGCTTAGCAGGCCGGCCCGTTAAATTTTCCCGCGCAGCCCAGCAATTCAAATTAAACCTTTTCTTTTTAAATTCAAACACACTTCTGTACCCAACTTCAAAAATCAACCCATATCGATTCAGTGCACCAATCTGAATGAAACCAATTTTGTTGGAAAGGTCTGTGAATGCTTAATCCAAGCCCGTTGGATTCAAGTCATTTGGATCTGTAGATCACCCATAGTAAAAATAACAAGGCAGAAGCTTTTCTGCATTCAAACATTTTTCAAATTTAAACCATAAAAGCTTTTAAGTTGATTCTAACTCTCAAAAATCACATTTAACCATACCTTTCAGAATATATAAAAATATATAGGTTTACTTGCAGAAATAATGTTCAAGTAATAAAAAAATGCTCCATAAGCATTTCTAGCCACATTAATTAATTAAAATAAAAGGGTAAAACCTTATTAAATTGTGACACCACTTCAAATCACATTCCCATGGACTACAATATGTGGTGATGACATGTGTCAACATGATCCCATATTTGGTTTGGAGAATATTAAATCTTAATTAGTTTTTCAAGGAGTAGAAATTACTTTTCTAAAAATAAAAAAAGATTTAAACCAAGCTTTAACCTTGTAATGTTAGAGATGATGCTAGATCATCTATAGGACCCTTGTGTGTGATGATTGCAAGTAGTTAAGTATTGTTTGGTGATTGTGTACCTCGTATTTATTCATAGACGCTAGTACCGACCAAGGATACGAGGAGGAAGGAGGATACTACGAAGAAGAAGCCGAGGAGAACTTCAACCACTGCTCTGCACAAGGCAAGCTGATATTATACCAATGAAAGCTAGTAACTATGCAATCTTATATTGACACTGATGCAAGCCTAATACTACTAGTGGATGTGCAAGCTAACCCTTGCCAGATACCCTACTGATGCCACAAACCCATACTTGTGATATGACTACTGTATGCCTTAAGCATATGTGATTATACTCACTTGATAAACCAATCCTAGTTTTATGTGCAAGCTTCTTACTTTATTTCTTTATCAAAGCTTACTTAGAGTCTACCTAAGAGTTTGGTAGATACTAGACAGTTGTGCTGAAGGTTGCATAAAGAGCATAAAATTTGGCCTAAGCTAGAAACCTTGATATCAGCCTAAGATATAAGGCTGGACTTAGTGAAACTCCACTAGTTACCACACCTCATTAGTACGACCCCCACATGTAGATGCTAGTGCTAAGCATAAAACTTGATCAACTTTTAGATGGGAATACTTGGTGGAACAAAATGGTTATGAAAACCTTGGAATGATGGATAATTCTATTGAAATGTTTTGGACATGTGTTTCCAAACACTTGATGATTTTGGTGATGAAAATGTTGAGGCATGAGCCTTAGCCCTTTATAAAACTGATGGTTGTCTGGATGCGATACCATTCCAATCTTAGCGATAAACCACAATACCCAATATTGGGTAGGGCTTGACCGAAACTTATATTCCTTAGTATTAGTTCCCTCACGGCCAAGGTCCGGCTGAGGCTACCTTGTGAAGATTGTCCACTGCAAGACCCAAGATGACAGTGGTCATGGTTGGGAGGCCAAACTCACAGGAGAGGTGCTTATACTAGGGCGTGTAATTGAAAGGTTAGGATTGATTATCCGCATACTAAGTATGGTGAATTCAGGATTTGTTCCTGACGGATGTATCGAATGTTGTGGTGAAAGTGTACAATCTCTGCAGAGTGTCAAACTATTCGAATAGCCGCGTCCACGGTTATGGACAGTTGGAGTGGCCATATTGTTCCCCCGTCAGACTTTTCAAAATGACTTGTGAAATAAATTGAGACTTTGACTTGACCACAACAGAGTTGTGACTTGAATTACAAGATCCCACTTAGGAGTTATAAAATTGTGACTAGCTTTGGAACTTAGTAGAGATAAACCTGGCTTTTTGCAAAACAACCCTAGATCCTAGTGTCCTATTATCCAAAAACCCCTTACCTGTTAGTATTAGTTTGCGAGTACTTAAAGAGTACTCATGGCTTTGTCCCTGGCTATTCCCATGGCCAGACTATGAAGAGGAGTACCTGGAAGATGGACCCCAGGAAGGTTACGACAACTAGGATCATCTCCCATCGTCAGCATTGCCTGTGAACCCGAAGATGGAGCTTCGCCTACGCTACCGTTATTAATACGTATTCCGCTGCTTGATGTTGTATTAAGAACTGGATCATGAGATCCCTATTTGTGTAAGAACTTATGTATCATTTGTAATGGATGAAGTACTATGGTATCCAATTCTGTTATGTCTCGCAAAAATGGTAATCCTGGGATTGCGATGTTTGGCATAACAGGCATCTAGGATTGAAAAATCCGGGTGTTGACAGTCCCCCCTTATAAAGAGGTGCCTTGGGTCCTTCTAGGGATGACGTGGCAAGCATATTCTAGGAATATGCTTGTCCCAATATGGTAACTCGGCGTCCTCCTTTCCGTATCCCCCTTCTATCGGCGGCAATGTTACAAAGAGCTTCACATGCGCGCCCGGGCTCCCTGACTGTCACCTCCGTGACCTTCTTCTGCCCTTCTGCTGCTCTGCTCCTTGTCCTTTCTGCTTGGCTCTGTTCAGATTCCTCCTAGACAGTGACTAGGGTTTGACTATAGGCACCTCCTTCTCCTGCAAGCTTCATGTTACTCGGCCTTGTCTCGCATAACTCGGCTCGGCCTTCACCTGCATTGAAGTTAGTCAAACTCCCTCGGCCGACTTAACTCATATGTCGGCAGGATAAGGTGTTACTCCTCGTTTAGCTGTCATGGCCTTGCTTATCTCGGCCGACTCTTACATGACTCGGCCGATACAAACAGTAACTCGACTCATGACAAGGGAGACTCCTTTCGTCTTTCCCCTATCTTGACCCTATCCGGGGTCACCTCCCCAACAAACTCTGTCCAAATATGTACTTTGTGAAAGCGATATTAAGCCTCTTGATCTATCTCTATAAATATTTATGCCTAATATGTAAGCAGCTTCGCCAAGATCCTTCATTGAAAAACTATTATTCAAATAATATTTGACACTTTTAAGAAGGTATATATCATTCCCAATCAACAATATGTTATCCACATATAATACTAGGAATGCTACAGAGCTCCCACTCACTTTCGTGTAAATACAAGCTTCTCCATAAGTTTATATAAAACCAAAACTTTTGATCACCTTATCAAAACATTGATTCCAACTTCGTGATGCTTGCTTCAATCCCTAAATGGACTGTTGAAGTTTGCATACCTTGTTAGCATCTTTAGGATAGACAAAACCTTTGGTTTGTACCATATACAACTATTCATCAATGTCTCCATTGAGGAACACCGTTTTGACATCCATCTGCCATATCTCATAATCATAATATGGAGCGATTGCTAACAAAATCCTCACATACTTTAGCTTCGCTACCGGTGAGAAAGTATCATCGTAGTCAACTCCTTGAATTTGTCGAAACCCTTTTGTGACAAGTCGAGATTTATAGATGGTTACATTACCATCAGCATTTGTTTTCTTCTTGAAAATCCATTTGTTCTCGACAGCATTCCGGCCATCCGGTAAGTCCACCAAAGTCCATACTTGGTTTTCGTACATGGATCCAATCTCGGATTTCATGTCTTCTTGCCATTTATTGGAATCTGGGATCATCATCGCTTCCTCATATGTCGCAGGGTCGTCGGTGTCGTCCACCAACATGACACTCATAACGGGATCATACCAATCGGGAGTGGTACGAGTCCTTGTCGACCTGCGAGGTTTCGTAGTAACTTTGACGGAAGTTCCATGATCATCATCATTAACTTCCTCTCTTATTGGTGTAGACGCCACAGGAACTTCTTCCGGTGCTACGCTACTCTCAAATCCGAGAGAAGGTTCGACAACCTCATCGAGTTCTACTTTCCTTCCAGTCACTTCTTTCGAGAGAAACTCCTTTTCTAGAAAGGACTCATTCTTGACAACGATGATTTTGCCCTCGGATTTATGATAGAAGGTATACCCAATAGTTTCCTTTAGGTATCCTATGAAGACACATTTTTCCGATTTGGGTTCAAGCTTGTCGGGCTGTAACTTCTTTACATAAGCTTCACTACCCCAAACTTGAAGGAACGACAATTTAGGTTTCTTCCCAAACCATAATTCATACAGTGTCGTTTCAACGGATTTAGATGGTGCCCTATTTAAAGTGAATGTGCCCTATTTTGTCGTTTCAATGCATAAACCCAAAATGACAAAGGTAAAACTGTAAGTGACATCATAGAACGAACCATATCTAAGATAGTTCGATTACGATGTTCGGACACACCATTACGTTGTGGTGTTCCTGGCAGTGTTAATTATGAAAGTATTCCGCATTTCTTCAAATGCTCGCCAAAATCGTAACTTAGATATTCACCTCCACGATCAGATCGTAGAAATTTAATCTTCTTGTCACGTTGATTCTCCACTTCATTTTAAAATTCCTTAAACTTTTCAAAAGTTTTGGACTTATGTTTGATGAAATAGATATACCCAGATCTACTCAAGTCATCCGTAAAAGTAAGAACTGATTGGGGGATACCAATAGGGGTACACCCATGAGGAGGAATCGCTAGCTGGATCGCCAATCCCAGAGTGGGTCGACTCGCCGGATATGACAATTGGCGCATATTGGATCCAGGTGACTGACGCCGACTGGAGGCCCAAGACGGCGACTCCAATAGAAATCCCACCAAAATACTTATAAACCCTAGCTGGCTGCATATATAAAGCCACCAGGGGCACCCACACAGGAACATCTCCCATTAGATCTAGTCTCTCCCACTGCCTCCAGCGACTCCCTTGTAAACCAATCTATGATTATATACTGGATTGACAGCAGGACGTAGCGATCCTCCATCGAGGGGACGTGAACCTGGATACATCGTGTGCCAATCTCGCTCCCGGATTCTCCTACGTCTCCTTGCTCCCTCTACGTAAGCTACCCCCAGTAGCATGTGACGTGCAATACCACGATAGTTGGCTCCCACCATGGGGCAAGCAATGCTTGGAGGGTGATAATCCGGGCGAGATACCTCATCATCAATGATGTCCTCATTGCTTCCGGCCGATTCGCCCTCGTCGACGCGCTCGGCTTTGTCATCACCAAATCCGCCGTGACATGGTGTGTCTTCACTGCGATCATGGCGCCGACTCGCTGTCGGGCGTGTTCTACAGTCAGCCAGTTTGGCCAGTCCATACACCGCCAAAGGAATCAACCCACAGAATAGTTGGACCAAATCTACGGATCAATTTCTTGTTGCAGGAAATTAATCAAGACGCGTCGCCTGCACCAAGGAAAATGATCCAGTGGTCCGTGCAAGCAGCAATAGGATCAAGCGGCTATGTCAATCAAATCAGTGACATCGATCCACAACAACGCGACCTTGTCTCTATGCATTATTTCTTTTTAATGTCCCGTGCATTGATTTCTAGAAAACTTTCTACGTATTTTACTTAGATCTAATCCATCCAATCTATTGTACGTTGTTTTGCATATAAGGCGCAACACCGCTGGATTCGCGATACCTACGTCTGTGGAAATAAGATGGGATATCTCTTTGGATCACAGCCATGGATTAGTGAGTCGGCGCGTCATGGACAATCTATTCGCGGACTACTTCATCTCGACCATGGCTCGCAACAATCGTGAACTCATCATTACCGACTCGTCATGCTCGGGGACTCGTCGCCGTGAGCTCGGCACGGTCGCGAATTCTTCATCACGTTTGCGCGACTCATCCACCATGAACTCGCCAAGCTAACAGCTAAGTTTTTTTACACTCGTGCATGATATGAGTCCAAAACATATATACATATCCATTCGGTCTTCAGAGTCGACCATGCAGTCGCATATGACCTTTTTAAGAACCAAAATCATACTTGGGATCGGTTTCAGTTTTGTCTGTGGTTTATTCACGTCCGTCAAAGTAGTGAGGCTGGGTATCAAAAGGCCGACCTTGTCTCCAGGTTCAACAGTCTGGCATCGCGTCCCTGTTACCCAGCAAGCATTTGATGCTGGAGGTATGCCTACTCATGAAAAGACACGCATAAACCTTACATATTGTCCATCGATCCACATAACAAAAGTGCATTTTCTTCAACATCTACAATTTGCACGTCTTACAAATGTTCAATATATTTCATAAATACACCTTATTGCAGTCGTACCTTTTTCTCCTTCTCAGCAAAACATTGTATTTCTCGCCACTCGCCGCGGACGGAGGACTCGCGATGCCTGCAAGCCAGCACTTGTCGCCCGGTGCCTGGGACTCGGCGTGCTCGACAGCGCGGTTTCTCGCCACTCACCGCACTCAGGGACTTGGCGCGCTACAGACAGCACCACTCGCCGGTCGCTCGACCTCGCCACTCACCGCACTCGGGACTTGGCGTGCTACAGACAGCGCCACTCACCGGTCGCCCGACCTCGCCACTCGTCGCGCTCGGGGACTCGGCACGCTACAGACAGCGCCAATCGCGGTCGCTTCAACTCGCCACTCAAGACGCTCTAGACTCGGCACTCACCGATCGCTCGACCTCGCCACTTGCCGCACTCGGGGACTCGGCACACTCCACGGCCGGTACTTGCTGCAACTGGCGGATTCACCGACTCCCTGCGTCTTTCGCCAACTGGCCATCACCTACTGGCTCACGCCGACCCCGCCGTGGTTCTTTCCCCTGTTCAGGAGCTTGTCGCTGATTCACCACGATCCATCGTCAAGACTCTTCGCTCCCTACCGCAAGCCTGCGTCGAATTGACAACACACTCGGGGACTACTGATGGGGGAATACCAATCGGGGTACACCCATGTGGAGCAATCGCCAGCTGGATCGCCAATCCTAGAGCGGGTCGACTCGCCGGATATGACGACTAGCGCATATTGGATCCAGGCGACTGGCGCCGACTGGAGGCCCAAGACGGCGACTCCAATAGAAATCCCACCAAAATACTTGTAAACCCTAGATCGTTGCATATATAAAGCCACCAGGGGCACCCCCACGGGAACATCTCTCATTAGATCTAGTCTCTCCCACCGCCTCCGACGACTCCCTTGTAAACCAATGTATGATCATATATTGGATTGACAGCAGGACGTAGCGATCCTCCATTGAGGGGACGTGAACCTGGGTACATCGTGTGCCAATCTTGCTCCCGGATTCTCCTACGTCGCATTGCTCCCTCTATGTAAGCTACCCCCAGTAGCATCTGCCATGCAATACCACGACAAGAACAAAACGATAACCATCGCACGATGCCACACTCATCAGACCATACACATCGGTATGTATGATTTCCAACAAGTATGTAGCTCGCTCCATCATACCAGAAAATGGAGTCTTAGTCATTTTACCCATCAGACATGCTTGGCATCTTTCAAGTGATTCGAAATCAAGTGATTCAAGAAATCCATCAGAATGGAGTTTCTTCATACGCTTCACTCCAATATGACCAAGACGACAGTGCCACATATATGTTGAGTTATCGCTTAATTTCAAACGTTTAGCTTCTATATTATTAACAAGTGTATTACTACAATCGAGATTCAACAAGAATAGACCATCTATCAAGGGTGCATGACCATAAAATATATTACTCATATAAATCGAACAGCCATTATTATCGGACTTAAACAAGTAACTGTCTCACAATAAAGATGATCCAGATATAATGTTCATGCTCAATGCAGACACCAAATAACAATTATTTAAGTATAAAACTAATTCTGATGGTAGATGAAGAGGTAGCGTGCCGATCGTGATCCCATCAACCTTTTATCCATTTCCAACGCGCGTCGTCACCTCGTTCTTCACTAGTTTCCGTCTATTCTGCATCACCTGTTTCGATTTAAAAATGTGAGCAACCGAACCAGTACAAATACTCAGGCACTACTACGACTACTAGTGAGATACACATCAATAACATGTATATCGGATATACCTTTCTTCTTGATGTTGCCGTTCTTCAAATCCACCAAGTACTTAGGGCAATTCCGCTTCTAGTGACCTTCTCCCTTGTAGTAAAAGCACTCAGTATCAGGCTTAGGCCCAGCCTTGGTCTTCTTCGCCGGCATGGTAGCTTTCTTACCGCCCTTCTTGAAGTTTACCTTTTTCTTAGGCTTGCCTTGCTTCTTAAAATTGGTGGTATTATTGACCATCAACACTTGCTGCTCTTTCTTGATCTCCACTTCCGCAGACTTCAACATAGAGAAGAGTTCTGGCAACGTCTTATCCATGCACTGCATGTTGTAGTTCATCACAAAGTTTTTGTAACTTGGTGGTAGTGATTGGAGGACACGGTGAATCCCCAAAGCATTACGAATTATTATTCCCAAGATCTGGAGCTTATTGGCATGCCCAGACATCTTAAGCACATGCTCACTAACGGAGCTGCCCTCCTCCATCTTGCAGTTAAAGAACTTTTTAGATGCTTCATAACTCTCAACTATCGCGTGAGCCTAAAATATCATTTTGAGTTCATACACAATATCATGTGGGTCAAAGTTCTCGAACCTCTTTTGAAGATCCGATTCCAAACCATACAAGATAACACACTGAACTATGGAGTACTGATTCTTCTAAGTACGGAAAACATTTTTCTCATCATTGGTAGCATCTTCTACAGGTGGGTCACCCAGCGATGCATCCAGCACATAGGTCAACTGACTAGCATTGAGAACAATCCTCAAATTGCGGAACCAATCGCGAACTTGCTTCCATTGTTTTTCAACTTTTCTTTCTCTAGGAACGCATTAAAATTGATGGTAGGGCCGCCATTAATATACAACATATTTCCAATGTTTATGACAGATTGAGTTCTAATTAATAGTTAAATTAATCTAGGTGAACTCCCACTCAAAACAATGTCCCTCACATTTTTTTAGTGATCACACGAACCAAATCCACTACAGTCCAATCATCATGAGACATAATGTAGTTTCAAAGGTGAACAATGAACATGTTCATCATATCTACTATATGACTCATGCTTTACCTTTCGGTGATCCGTGTTCCGAGACCATGTCTGTACATGCTAGGCTCGTCAAGATTAAACCTTAGTTTCCGCATGAGCAAATCAGGCTTGCTCCCGTTGTATACACTCGCAGAATCTAACACACCCGATCATCATGTGGTGCTTCGAAACGAGTCTTGGCAACGATGCCTACTAAGGACGGACACTCGCGATCATCTTATAACGAAACAACGAGTCTTGGCAAAGAGTCTTGATATTTTGTGAGAGGGATCATCTTATAATGCTACCGTCGCGATCTAAGCAATACAATATGCATAAAAGGATTAACATCACATGCAATTCAAAATATGTGATATGATATGGCCTTTCTTCTTATGCTTCCGATCTCCATATTCAAGCACGAACGTGATCTCCATCATCACCGGCGTGGTGTCAAGGTCAATGGCACCGCTCCATGGTTGTCGTCCACCAGCATCAACTATTAAAACTACTTTGAATAATAGACAAGCAGGTCTTAACGAAATTAAAAGACAACCATAAGGCTCATGCCGGTTGCCGACTTACAATAAGGAACATTGCATACATCATATATAATCACAATCATGGCCATATCACATCACAGCACACCCCTGCAAAACAAAGTTAGACGCCTCTAATTTTCTTTGCATATTTTACATGGTTTGGGTATTTCAATAAGTACCGTTCTAACTTACGAACACGAACCACAATGTTGATGCATGAACTATAAAGTGCATGTTGTAAATTGAATCTTCACTATCATGGGAGAGACGTACACCCACAAATACACTTATGCAATTCAAGTTGCATGTCGATCGTGGAGAAAGTCTCAAGAATGATGTTATGTAAGGTTAGCTCGGGCCGCTTTTTCCCACCATCCCGTAATATGCAAAGTACACAAGAAGCAATTGATAATAAATGCACCACCGCCCATAATGACCATTGTGTTCTACTCGTGCAACAGATCTACATATAGACACGGCTCTAATACCACTATAGGGGTTCGTAGCATGGAAAACAAAAATATTCTACCGAATGAACACACACAAGCCAAGATCTATCTACTAGAATGTAGCAATGAGTCGATAGATTACTCACCCTCGATGATTCCAAAGTGGTTAGCGAGAGCAGATTCTCATGGGTGATGTAGTCGTTCACGTGCTGATCTCAAGATCGCTTAGACAATCTTTCCGCGCTGCGTTCCGGCAGCGCTTCCGCAATCGGTCACACGTTCGGTACTCGATGAAGACCTTCTTCTCCCTTGTTCCAGCAGGCAGCGGAGGTTGTAGCTCTCTCCTCGCAATTCTGGTAGCACGACGGCATGGTGTCTGAGTTTAGAGGGGAGATCCCGCAGGGCTTCGCCTAAGCAGGTGCGAGTAGGGTGGAGTAGAGGGGTTCCTCGGCAACTAGGGTATCGAGGCCGAGGATAGGAGGTGGTGGACGGCAGCGTCTAGGGTGATGGCGGCAATGCGGCGGCAGCGCTAGGGCGGCGACAGCGTCTTGGGGGGCTAGGGTTGTTGTGGTGGAGAGGGGGAGCCCCCTCCCCTCTATTCATGAGAGAGAGGGGCAGCTAGGGGAGGGGGAGGTTGAATACTCCCCCAACACCCTATCCTCCTTGGCCGGTGGTGGAGGGAGAGGAGGTTTCCTCTCCTCCCTCCACCAGGAAACATTGTCCTAGTTTGCTTTTCAAACTTGCCTTTTGACTTTTAATTTTGGAGTTAATTTCTCTCTTTTAATTGCCCAGCCTAGTGACCTAGTACATGATGCAATCATTCCACTTTGTCATGACACATTCATGTACCCTTCCCCTTCTGGGTCGGTGAATCTTCTAGAACCTTGTAGATCATTCCGGTGAAAACACCGGAACCATTCCCGAACTCTAGAATTGGACTTTCCTTGTATGAATCTTATTCTCCGAACCAATTCGGATCTCCTCATGATATCCCAGATCCCATCCGAGACTCCGAACAACATTCGGATTTCTAACTCACATGACATATCTACTAAAAAACATTCAATCCTTAAGTGTGTCTCCCTACGGTTCGTGAATTATGCAGACATGACCGAGACTGTTCTCTGATCAATAACCAATAGAGGAATCTGGAGATTCATATGGCTCCCACATATTTATATGATTACTTTGTGATCGAATGAACCATTTACATACGATACCAATTTCCCTTTGTCTCGCTATACTTTACTTATCCGAGGTATGATCATCGGTATCTCTGCATACCTAGTTCAACCTCGTTACCGATAAGTACTCTTTACTCGTTCCTGTGATATGTGATCCCTTGTGAGCCAGGCACATGCTTGCAAGCTAATTGGATGACATTCCACAGAGAGGGCCCAAAGTATATCTATCCATCATATGGATGGACAAATCCCACTCTTGATCCATGTGCCTCAACACATACTTTTCGAACACTCAATGCCACCATTATAACCACCCAGTTACGAAGTGGTGTTTGATGTCATCAAAGCATCCATCCGGTGATGGTGATTAACATGATCTCATGGTCAAGGGAATTAGGTTACTATGTATCTGAAAGCTTATAGCAAATGAACTATTGAAGTGACTTCATCTTTATGCTACGCTTAACTATAGGAGTATGTCCATCACACCATTCTCCTAATGATATGATGTTGTTGTTAATAACATCTCAATGTTCATGATCATGAAAACATGATCATCTTATAAACCGACAAGCTAGTATTACAAAGAGGCTTTACTAGGGACTCTATCTAGTTTACAAATCACACAAGTATTAATGTTTCCGGTTAATACAATTATAGCATGAATGTAAAAATTTATCATAAACACAAAGATATTATAATAACTACTTTTATTACTGCCTCTAGGGCATATCTCCAACATTTTGCATCTTATTGTGTGCTAGAATTAAATAATCAATGGTAGCATATTAGATAAGATGATCCCTATTAATACCAATATTGTATTCTCCCCTAGTGTGCAAATACCAACAAAGTTCGTCGTGATGAAGTCGGCCGTGAAGAACGGGGGCTAGACATAACTACGTTCGTATATGGTGTGGGTTACAAGACATGTATGTGCCACGCAATACACTAAGGTCAATTAGCAAGCCTAGCATGTACATACATGGCCTCGAAATATTGTGTTCTCCCATGATTCCAGTGAAAGTGTTCCCCTTGTGTGTGCACCACCAAGAAAGTTCTCCGTTATGATTCACACCGTGAAGACCGGGTGTCAGACATAATAGCATTCGCATACGGTGGGTGTAAGCCATGTTGCACTACAATAAACACGAGTTAGAATTGGCGAGCCTAGCATGTACAGACATGGCCTTGAAACACAAGAGATCGAAAGATAGAGCATGAGTCGCATGGATGATGTTATTGACATTGGAGAATGTCTCCCTTTGAAGCTACGTTGTCGGCCTAACGATCGGTGGTTGCATAGTGAATTGGGATCGTGTGATCGCTAAAATTGTCCAGAGAATGACTATTTTAGTGGGATCTGAATTATGAATTGAACTCATATTATGAAATAAGTGTAGATGTATATTTGCAAATATCTTAGTTGATCATGGCCTATCTCATTGAGGTGCTTTAGCGACCATGTGAAATTTCTTGCTTGATATGGAACTTAGCAGAAGGGTCCAACTTCATCGATTAATACCCACGCTTGAGGGATATCCTCATAATAAGATGATCTTATCTTCTTGATACAATGACCAATAGGATATAGCCCGATAACTCCACAACATTTGTGTTTTCTCCATTGTCATCCAATAGGTCACTCTCCATTTGATGGATAGTTGGGCTACAATTTTGTATTCTGCAAAATAAGGCATATAGAGTATGAGTTGTTGGACGATTTTTCCTCCATGGTGGATGAAAGAAGAATATTTGGAGAATGGCTTAGCAAACTTGCATTAGAGTTGAGAACTCTTATAAGGGCTTGATTGTAATGGTGGTCATGGATGAAAATAGTATATGTCAGATAACAAAGTTATAAATGTAATTCTTGCAAAACTCATTAAAGTTTACAAAGCATTGGATACTTGTCCCATTTTGTGAAAAAATAGGATGGTCTGCTGGAGAATTGCTAGAATTGAGGCAATGTGGTTTGATGACAACAAGCAAACTGGTTGATGGTCAACATCACTCCTTTACTCAAAGAGTATCATTTGGATTAGTGGACTTGAATATAATTTTATGATCCATGTTTATGTGTCTTGCTTTTGGCAAGACGATTATTCATATGAATAAGTTACAAGCCAGTTGTACCATTCTTATGAATAATACCTTATGGTCACATTATGATTATAAATGAGTTATTCTCATCACTATGTTAATGGTAATAGTTTAATCACTTACAAAGGATTAGAATGCTAAAAGATATCCAAATTTTAATAATGAGATGACACTATCATTTAAGTAATGATGGTTATTACATGTTTTTCATTCTAGATGAAAATCGAGGTCTTAGCTATTTGATCTAGAGACTTTGAAAAACCATGCCTCGTTTGGCGAAATGACTAAAACTCTGCATTCTGGTAAAACAATAATATGCAAAGAAATGTTGAATTTTATACATAGTGATGTATCGTATTTTCAACAAATAGTAGAAATCATTATTCAATTGAGTACTTAAGTAAATAAGTGTATTTACTTAATGAAACAGAAGTTTGAAGTGATTTGAATTATTCAAATGATTTCAAAGCAAAGTGGGATATTGAATTAACAAGAATACAAAGTATCTTCGATTTGATCGACATGACTAAAGTATTTAAAGTAAGTTTTGGCATAAAAGGACTTGTGAAAGTTATTTCACAAATTATGATAATTGGACGAATTCAAGGTGTTGATATGTCTAAATATCATAGTCATTTTGTATTAGATACATATGGTGTAATATTATCTCTTATCAGGGTTGTAGTTATCATTTAGAGTTAAAGATCAAAATAAGAAAACACTCGTTTGAAATACAAAGGAACATCTAAAGATTCATGGTAACAACACCATAAGAGTTATGGCATGTTCGAGTTTCTAGAGGTTTCGATAATTCGGAATTGTGGAGAATAAACAAGTCTTTGTAGCATATTCCTATAAACTATGAATACATGTTCCACAATGGGAAAACCAACTGTTGTCCTAAGTTTTGATGTGTCTTGATGAAGGTACAGGTGGAAGAAAGTAAAAGATCAAAACAAGGTATTTGAGATTACCTCTTGATTGTTGAGTGGCACAACAAAATTTGTTTCATGGAACAGAACTCTACAAATAGAGGAGAAATTAATGATATTGATCATAAAGTTTCAGTGAGTACTTTTACCAAAGAAAGTAGGATTCAATTATATATATTCTGCAAGTTTGTAGAATCACATATTATTGATTCACTTGTCATGTTTTTGAACAAGATATACCTATGAACTACAAATAAGCGTGATGGACCTAAGGCGAGAAATGAATAAGAGACATGAAATCATGTATTAAGTTACATTTGAGATTGAAAAGTAACATGTTACTAGATCTTATTAAGTAAAGATGTTTACTTGATATTTTTAAATGACTGCAAAGTCATAAGAAAGAAATGAAACTTAATGAAAGACATGAAGCTCGATTTTTCACAAAGTATGTTTGATAAATTCAAGGATTTGACTACAAATGTAGCGATGATTGAGTCTATTTTATTTATGCTAACAATATATGGATATTGGGAACTTGTAGCTAGAATTCCCAATTTGATGATGATCAAAGAATTTTGGAATGTCCAATATTATTGAGAGGATTTGCATTTGAGTGGGAGATTATTGGCTTGGCTAAACCTTAATATGTAAGAGACATATTTTGAGTGGGAGATAAGTCATATATGGATGCCATATTTGAGTGGGAATGTGTCATCATTCAGAAATATCTGAACGACATATATGAATGATGTGATTGGTTTAATAACATTTAAGTTAGTAAATGTGTGGAAGTTAAACAAGTTATTAAACAATAAAATCTATCGATATAGATTGGTAAGTTTAATAAACATTATTGTCGGATGCTTTCTAAACTTGATTCTGAAGATGTTCAGAATGTCCTAGATAAGATTTTTTGAAGTAGTTCAGAATAAAACAAGATAATAAAGAAGTTCTTACTTGTATGACGCATTGAGTTGGCCTCAATACTACAACTATGGTTAAAAGAAAGAATGAGAAGCATTGCATCTCCTATGCCTTAGTCATAGGTTCTTCCATATAACCATATTGTATACTCGACGTAATATGACCTAAGGATCTGGTTGGAAGAACATGTCTTGAGGTGATTCCTAAGTTAATCACTGAATTAGAGTTAAGTTTGTTCTTAAATGGCAATAAGAGAAGTTAGGCACATAGTTGCATGTTATGCACTAGGATCTACATAAAGATAAAAGTATATTTTGGCTAAAGAAGTTCGACTTTTGCTAAGTGTGTTTAAAGGTTTACATGACAACAGTGAAAGTTCAATTGACTGATCGATCGTCATTGTAAACAATAGAAACAAAGTCTCACTCTATCGCCAAACGAATACTTCAACCCATTATAAGATAATGGAGTGGGCAAAAGACATATTGATCTGTGTGGCACCCCGGATAAAACCACTACTAGAAAATCGCTCGTTGTGCATCATCATGAATGTATGCTCATGTCATCATGCCACATTGCATTTGAGCATCCTCATGAGTTAAATTCATATCATGTACCAAAAACTATTTTATAAAATTCTCTCTTTGTTCTCTAAATATCCTCCTCCTTCATTTCAAATAATAAAACTCTGATGTTTCCGGTTATCTCTATTTGTCTAAAACTTTTATTAAAATAAAAACAACCACATTTTTAAAATAAATCTCTTGACGAGGGGAGGCAGCCCAACCCTTAGGCCAGGCCACCTACAACCCCGGTTAGCCCAGCCCGTTTCACCCAACAAATATCCACCCAAAATTCTAACCCTAATTCCGCACACCAAAACCTAACCCTAAAAACCACCTACCACCTACCCCGGCCGCCACATTAGTCTCAACCCACCGCCACACTCACCTAAAGCACTCACCAACCGGCTCACCCGTTTGGACACACCCAACACGCACGCAAGACCCGCCCGATCCCGCTAAACCGTCCACACATCCTGTGGGCCCCACCCTCTCCTTCTCACCGCACACATCGAGATCCTTCCCCACGTCTCCTCCCGCAGTTACCTGGCCCACCTTGACGCCCACCAGCCCACGCGCGACCCTCGTTCTTCCTCCTCTCTTCCCCGTGACCCTCTGCAACGATACCGCCTTTGCCCTTGATAGCCCGATGCCGCCTTCTCCTCTCCTCTTGTCTCCCATCGCCCCCTGCAGCGACCAAACGCGTTGTCACTGGCCGCTTGCAGGCTCCACCCTGGCGCCACAGTGGCCGCCCATCCCCGCGACATCGACCCTCTGCTTCACGTCGTCTCCTTCGTGCATCTCCTCCAGCGCTTGTCTTCGTCCCCCCGTTAAAACGACCTCCCCGGTGCCCCCTCTCCAACCAGCCGCCGTTCACCATCTCTAAGCCGCACCGCCCGACGCGTCCCTGAGCACCTACTCCCGAGCATGGTCGCTCTCTGTCCCTATGCTCCGTCCGCAACCGTGTCGCGCCGCTGCCAGCATACAACCCTGCCCTTGCTCTTCGCATGCACGTGTAGGTGACAAGATGACCAACACTTTCATTGGTGTGTGTGAGTGTTTTGGCACTGATGATCTGTTGTGGTGGTGCTTTGGGGTTTATGCTTGAAGATGTGTTGAGGTCATAGAGACAGTGAAATCCGAGACCACGGAGGGAACCACGCCAAGAAACCGCGGTACCCGAACACCGCACCGACACCGAAGCCAAGTTCTCCATCACCCGATGAATCCAAAACTCCAAGATATCTGCCACCAAACCCCAAGATCATCGAGAGGGAACCCATAACCCTGGTCCCTAGGATCTGACGCCCCGAAACAAGATCGCCTTCTCGGATGCCATGATCGTCTACACGGAACCCTAAGACCCTGAGACCTCCTTTGCAGATTCAGAGCCTCGGTCCTTTATCTGAAGGCCGATCCCCCTATTGAACCCGAACCATGGCGAACACCAAGATCACCGATGCCGATATGTGACCCCTTTTCCCGAGACCCCTATTTTTATAAATGATATCTACTCGTACATATAAATTGTTCATGCTTTCATATATATTTGTGTGGTTTGGGGGCATTATGCTGATTCACCTCATAATTAAATAGAAGACCATATGCGGGCTTTTCTAGTCTTACATTGGCTCCATTTAGATTTGTGTAGAGAACCGATGCCATGCTTTTGCCTTGTTAATTCAACATTTAAATTCCGGGGTATATAAACAACATGAACCTATTAATTAATTGTTGGGACCCCATTCCACTTAATACTGCCTAATTGCATCGCACATTTTCCATGTCATACATCATACATGCATCATGCCCGATCTTATGTCGTAGTATTAAATAGTGCATCTGGTGTTTTCTCTAGTGCTTTGCTTCTTCACATATTAGGCTGATGAGTTGATGCGAGTATCGACCTGATCTCCGGTGTATCTTCGGCAGTGTTTCAAGCGAGCATTCTCCCCCTTTCTACCTATTTTATATTTATAGTGTTTACTTCCTCTTGTTGATCTATTGCTATATAAGTTGGGATGCTTTAGATTCTGTACCATGCAGCCTCTATATTGCCTCGGACACCTCCTATTACTTGTTGTTTGGTAGTCAGTCGGCCTTGCCAGTCATAGTTGCTTGCTCAGGTGCTGCTTCGCATCATCGATGTTCCACTGATGTTGGGGGTTGGCATATTCATAAAGGTGGAGATGATCGTGGTTTTAATTACAGATGGTTAATTAAATATTAAAATAGATATAATTAATGAAGAGGCACCGGTGGGTAATAGTTGAGATTTGGTTGTTAACCTCACACTTGTGTCCACCTAGGACCCGAGTTCTTGACACCTTTTCTCAGACTGAGCGCGCTAACAACATGTGGGGTGTGTGGGCACCCTATCGGCTTAGTACCTAATTTCAGAATACTATATTGGGGGCCACAAACTAGTTTGGGGTTTTAATGACATGTTATTACATGTGTGCCATGTTATTCCATGTTTATTATCTATTGCTCGATGAGCGTTTACTATTGTATTGCTTAGGATGTGGGTCGTTATGTTGAGGATTATACTCTGATCTCTTGGCCAATCTCGCAACCTCTAGGTCCGTCTTTGGAGCTCGATCGACTTCATTACGGCTAGCTTATTGGGCTGACCCCCATGTACTTTCTTTGGGTCTGGGAAAGCGTCGTGTCCTAGGCCCCGCTGACATACCGATGGAAGTATGTTAATTGATTTGGCAACAAGGGTCGAAGTGCGTGTGGAAACTTTGGTGCACCCTTGCAGGGTTAATCTTTTCGAAAATCCGTGTCCGCGGTTATGGACGACTTGGAGCATATTATCTCGATCATAGACAACTACAACTAAAGTTTACTACTCCCTCCGATCCTAAATAAGTGTCGCGGTTTTGAACTAGAGCTAGTTCAAAACCGCGACACTTATTTAGGATCAGAGGGAGTATTATAATTTGACTTGTATCTGATATGACTAGTAAGTCGGATAATCACCATGAAAAGAATGAATAAAAATGCCAACCATGTGAGTTTCCTAGGCTTGACTTCCTCGTTTGGTTTCGAGGGGGAAATACCAGGATGGGTATGTTTGGTGGTAGTATCAGGTTGGATCCGGATAGGTCCTTATTATCTCTCTCTCTGATAGCCGATAGTTGTATATCAAGTATCTATAGGTTGTTTAGTGCATGATTTGCTGCCGCTTCAATCCACCATACCTATGTAGGCGAGATTCTCTGAATTCTAAGACTCGTCGTGTGCTGGCATCAGTACTGACCGCTCCCCTTTTTCCTTCGCCCTTTGTTGGCACCCCTTTTATTTGATAGGTTTGAGATCGATGTCGTTAGCAGGGTTACCCTTTCAGGTTGGCCTGGTTAGGGTTATGGACGCCATTGGTTATTCTCTAGGCTCTTAGCTCAATTTGCATCTTGTCTATACTCGGATGTCATATCGTTTTCAAGGTGATTTGGATCTTTGTACTGTATATCTGCATTCTTGACTCTTGGAGTCGTGTTGTATATATATATATATATATATATATATATATATATATATATGTTCAGTGGGTTCTATCATGGACTAATGTGTAATGGTATTACTTCATTTTCCATCAGCACGAAAGTGCCTGGTGGGCACCTTTGAATCGTTTCTATGCGAGTTTGGCTGGAACCGCTAAAACTTGCATTGGGCCGATTTGAGGGTGTTACAATCTGGTAAAAAAGAACATGGACATGACGTTTCTCATGAACGTGCATGAGCAATAAACACATATGTGATATGGTTTATGATTAGTAAATGCAAGCTAGATTATTTGTACTCTAGTACAAGTGGGAGACTGAGGGGAATATGCCCTAGAGAAAAATAATAAAAGGTTTATTATTGTCATATCCCAATAAGTTCATAATAGTTTCATATTGTTCTATAACTATATCAAGAGGAAACATTGATATTGGTGTGATATGAAACATAAGTCCCTAGAGCCTCTATTCATATTAGTTCGTGGGACAATCGATGATCAAGTTTACCTGATCATGGTTTTTAGTGCCAGTTGACAACGAGGTCATATCATTGGTGAATGATGTGACAGACATTTCCCAAAGATTGTGACACGATCAAGTCACGAGGTTCATCTTTGCAATAGTCAGAAACGTAGTCTCCTTCTCCTTAGACTGTGAGATTATATTAATCACTATTTCCCGAGGCTACTGAGACTGCATCAGACGTCACTCCGTGAAATGGTGATTATAAAGGTGTATGTTGGGTATCCGGAGGAACAGGTTGAGGCCTATGAATCAAGACTGGGATTTGTTCACCCGGTGACAAGTAAGATAAATTGGGTCGACTTGGTGAGATTACATCCATAATGTTGCAACATGTGAATAGGTCACATGGATTTAATATCGCGGTAACAAGTGAACCAGTACTTGTCGGTAACGATATTGAACTAGGTATGTGATACCAAACGATCAGATCTAGGAGAAGTTGTATCAAAGAAACAAAGGGAATTGGACTCAATGTTTACGGTCCAAACGACATCGTCATCATAGAATGCACAGTGATCATTATGGGCATCCCGGTCCCGCTATTGATTATTGATAGATATCATGTATGTGTCATTCTCGAGCTGTGAGGGGATCCACTTAAGGGTACGATGAGCTGGAGATCATCCGTAAGTTGGAGTCATAGTAGGGAAAGAGAAATCCGGAATTGTTCCATGGAGAGAGATCCGAAGTTGCTTGGAGAAAGAAAGGAAACTGGAAAAGTTTCGTGAGGGGACCAGAATTGCTCCGGGAAGTTCCAAAGTTTTCCGGAGGATATCGAAGGGGAACCGAAAGGTGTTTTAGGTCAAATTAGATTTGGTAATATGTATTTACATAGTAATTAAAGTAATGAATATTAAATATAATATTAAAAATCTAATTTGAAAGGGTATTCCACTAATGGGCCAAACTTCCCTAGGGAAAAAGGGCCCATGAGGGAAACAAAAGGAGGGGAAGGGCCCATGCGCCTAGGGTTGCCCTCCTCCCTTGTCCGGCGGCTAGGGTTAGGGTTTGGGGGAGCCCTAGGGCTGCCCTTCCTTTGGCCGCCTTAGGGTTTCCTTGGTGGGGGGTAAGGGTGCCCTCCCCCTATATAAAGGCCCCCCTTGGAGGAGGAGATACACACAACAGAACACAAATCCCATGAGTTGGGAACTCTCCTCCTCCTCCACGCACCTCCAATCTCTCTCTCTCTCTCTCTATCTCTCTCTCTCTCTCTCTCGCTAGTTGTATCCACGCGTTGGCACAGTACAGGACTGTGTTCGCGCAAGATACGATGCACCTGTAGCACGCCGTTGCGCCGTGGGGATTCCAAGCCGGAGATCTACTACCGCACTCCCGGAGGGATCCGGGAGACAGAGGTCTCATCGTACACCGTATGTGTAAGAAGCCATGAGGGGCCACACTTGGGGCACCTTAGATGTCGTGCGCCGGACTACTGCACGATGATGGAGCAAGGGGTGACCTACAAGGAGCTTCGTGACCCTTTAGGTCAGCTACGAGACGACTACTTCAACCACATTTCCCTAAGAACGTTAACCGCTTTCGGACTACAAGGGTATGTATCCGAAACCTCTCGGCCATTAATCCCTTACTAATAGATAGATCTTGGGCAGTCAGGGTGATTCGACATAGGAATTTTTTTTGTTTTCTGCACCGGAACCCCAACATCTATCCCCCGCGGGATGCTTAGCACGGCCCTTCATGTTATTAATACTCTTCTTTGTTGTGTTGGCCCACTCTGAGTAGGAGATCACCGTTTTTCCTTTGCATGCATGTGCCATTGGTGTCTGTTTGAGCATCAGCAGTGTGTCGACATAGCTTCACAAAAACCTCTTATAAGCTTCTACTAGGGGCATCAGTTTCTCATGAGTAAGTTCGTTGTGCACATGCCAAGCTCGCAAGAGCGTCATCAGTGTCAACATTCTCTGTATCTCGTTCAGATGTGGCAGCAACGTCACCAAGCAATCTTTTTACCATTATTTTCTAGCATCCTACCGGTTGGCAAGTCCCAAACATGTCGCATGTTGCACCACAAATCACGAGCATGCAGATAGGTAACAAGTGCATGGAATGTATCCTCCTTCTCATGCCCACAAATTTTGCATGTGTTCATCATATCCATATTTCTTCTCTTCAAATTTTTCCATGTGGCCAGACCATTGCAGGCCAAATTCCATGCAATGTTCTAACCTTTGGTGGTAGTGGGTTTTGCCAAATTATTTTCCACACTTTGTTAGACCCATCTGGATTGGTGTTGGGCGTTCCTTTGTCCTGCTCTCTGAACCGATCCTCTATGCTTACTACATATGCTCTCTTCACAATAAAAGTACCTCTGATGAACGGTTGCTAGTCGATGAATTTTGCATCTTTCCTTCTGGAGGGACGAATTTTGAGGATGTGGTCAATGTCAATCGGCAGGAAATACTGATGTAGCAGTTGCATATTCCAAGAATTGTCTAGGTTTGATAGCTGTGAGACCCATTTTAGTCTGCATCTCCGTTTTGGTGAGATTGTTCCAAAATATTCCTGTCAGGGTATCCATGGGTCACGCCCATATACGTACATGTGTCCAATTTCCGATTTGCGATATGATCCCCTTTTTAGTAGTTCTAACCCATACTCAATCGCTCACCACATCGATGATGCATTACCTGTGAACACTATGTCAACAAGCTGTCCATTCGGGTAATATTTTGCTTGTAACAGCTGAGCACATAACAAGTCTGGTTTTTTGATTAGCCGCCACGCTTGTCATTCTAGGGATGATAGATTGAATATCCACATGTCCTTGAAACCCATTCGTCCTCTTGACTTGGGTTTTGGCATAATATCCCATGCAATCCAATGGGATTTACTTTTCTCCTTCTCTGACCCCTACCAAAAATCTATTATTATCTTGGTTAGATCATCACACACACTGAAGGGCATCTTGTACACTACCATAACATAAGTTGGTAAGGCTTGTGCTACTTCTTTGATCATAACCTATCTCCCGGTTTGTACCATCATGTTCTCGTTTTTCATCAGCCTCTTGACTAGCTTCCCTTGTAAAATTTGAAACTTTCCTTTAGACACTACAACCTTCACTTGATCTGTACCCCTACTTCACAGGATGAGCCAGATAAGATGGAACATTTGTTTGGGTTTATGAGTTATCTAGTTCTTGTACTATACTTCCTCGACACTTGCATCACACGTGTAGCTTCCAAAGGGTCAGCTTTGAAAAACAGTAGACTATCATCAGCAAACAATAGGTTTGAAATTCCTGGGGCCTTCTATAGATCTTCGCCGGTGTAATTCTGTTTTCCTGCACTTCCTTTTGCAATATAGATGATAGACCATCAAATACAAAAAGAAAGATAAAGGGCGATAGAGGATCACCTTGTCGTAGACCACGAGAAGGCAAGAACGATTCTAGGAGGGCTCCATTAAGTTTTACCGAGTATCTCACTGTGGTCACACACTCCATTATCCAGTTGATCCACTTGTGAGAGAAACCCAACCTTTCCATCGATCTCTGGAGAAATCCCCAATCGACCCTACCATAGGATTTCGATAGGTCCAACTTGTAGACACAAAAGCTCTTTGCTACATTTTTGTTATGTTCCATATAATAAAGACATTCAAAGAAAATAAGAGCATTATCTGTAATTAATCTTGCCAGAACAAATGCGCGTTGATTTGTGGATACCAGCTCCCCCAAGATAGGCTGAAGTCTATCCGCTAAGAATTTAGCGATAATTTTGTAGCTAACCGTACAGGGGTTGATAGGCCTAAAATTCTTTAGTTCAGAGGGGTGATCCACTTTTGGTATTAAGACAATTGTCGCTTCATTTACCTCTTGGGCAATCTTTCCTGTTTCAAAAAATAATTTAACTGCCCCAATCACCTGTTGCTTCAGTGTAATCTAATTGCGCTAGTAAAATCTTGCTAGGAACCCATCCGGTCCTGGCGCTTTTAATGGTCCAATTTGGAAAAGGGCATCTGAAATCTCATCATCACTAAAATCACCAGTTAGTGCGGCATTCATTTCATCTGCTTGTACTTTATGTTCTAATAGATAGACAACTTCATCTAAATTTAGAGAAGGGTCTCTAGTAAATAAATATTTAAAGAAAGAGGTGGTCATTCTTTCCATCTCCGATGGCACTTCCTGCCACACTCCTTGAGCATCATTTAGGCGTTTTACCTTATTCTTTTGAGCATGCCATATGACCTTTTGATGAAAAAACCTTGTGCCCGGTCCCCCTCTTTCAACCAAGGAATTTTTGAACGCTATAGCCACAACATTTCCTCATGGTACAACAACTCGTCTATATAATCTGACACATGTCTTATATCCTCCCTATCACCTCCATGTAACAAGAGGGACTCTAGATTTTTCCGATTCTTGTCAAGCTCCTGTAGGACATTGACAATTTTTCTTTTACTCCGGCCTTGAAGTCTTGTCATCACCATTTTAAATTTGTCCATGATCCCCTTCAGATCAGTTTGCGCCTCTTCGTCATGTCACACTTTCTCGATTACTTTAGAAAACTCCCTTTCCCTTTCCCAAAGAATGTTATACTATTTGTTTGGTCTCCTTCTCAGTGGCATATGTTCCTGTTGCATATTGAGAACAATGATAACATGATCAGAGCAAGGGGATACAATATGTTTGACCTCATAATCTGAGAAGAGGTTTTGCCAATTATTATCCGCTACTGCCCTATCAAGTCTTACTTTTACATTCATATTTCCTTGTCTTTTGTTATCATAAGAGAACGGAACACCAGTAAAACCCAAATCTACCAACCCGCACATCTGTAGGGTATTTCTAAAGGCCATCATTTGGTTTTCATTCCTTGGTGTGTGAGAAAGGTGTTCAAATTGCCAAAGTGCTTCATGGAAATCCCCAACTACAAGCCATGGAAGATTTGATTCTCCTCTCATGTCTTGGATTTGAGACCACACTCTGTGTCTATTTTCCACACGTGGTTCCCCATAGATACATGTAATTATCCACATAGGTTCTTTCGGCGATAGACGGATATATGTATCAATCATATTTTTATTTATAGTTTTAAACTCAATAGACAGACTCTCATGCCAAAAGAGGGAAAGCCCTCCACTCATAACATCACAATTGACTCCATCAAAACCTTTAAGACCTAAACGACTCCTAAGACTTCGGACTTTATTTTTATTTTTCCTAGTTTCACAAACAAAGACTAATTTAGGATCCAAAGACTGAGAGAGAGACACTATCTCATGAATTGTCGAGGTCCCTCTCGCCCCTCAACAATTCCAACATATGCAACTCATTGTCCCTAACGAGACCTCTCGTCAGTTTATCGGTGGTTACATGTCTGGTTGCCTTCATGTTCTTGTTTCTATTATAAACCATCTCCATGCTTTGCTTGGTCCCTTCCTCCTTCCTCGCATCTTGCTTCTTTCCTCTCTTCTTCATAGTGCATGTGGTTGGTGTGCTCCATAATCTAGCGCCAACTCTAGATCCAACCGGGGTCCTTGCACCTCATTCTCCTTTGCAGTCCTTTTCCCCAAAATCATATCAGTAGGGGTCATAGTCACGTCTGTGGCTGATCCCTAGAGGTTGGTCCCTTTTCTCCACCTCCGCTTGCCGCACCTGTCTCATGTAGTTGTTGTATGTACTTCATCATCTTAGGCTCCAATGTGATCTTTAAACTATGAGCCTCTTTATCACCGACTGGACGCACCTCCTTATCCAGGAACTGGACTATGGGTTGCATATCAGCCCTTCCTTCTCCATGACCCATATGTGCAGAACGTGTCCTTGGTTAAACCTCCATGGCCCCAACTTTATCAACAAGATTCATCTCTACCTCTTCTAGGAATGCTTTCCCCTTCCTCAAAGCCATCATACAAACTCACCTGGTCCCCATCATAATCCCTTAGGGGCGTAGCATCCATCAATGGTGGCATCTCGTCATCATATTCTGCTCCATGCAAACGTGCCTCCGGTGTTAAGCTGTGTCGCCCTTGGGTGTGATCTTTCCATTGGATTCCAAGCGAGCGCCCTAGACTTATGTGACTCTGTTGTACCAAAGCTTGCAAAGCTCAAATTGCGCCTTGCTGATGCTTGTCCCGGGGGAGGAATATAATTAGTGTGGTGTGCCAACTTTTTATATTGGTTGCATCTCAATTCATAAGCATCATACTCTAAGGACAGATACTCACGTCGTTTGTTCTCACACTCATCCTTCCGGTGACCTATGAAACCATAGTGTGAGCAATAATATGGGATGCCTTCATATTTGAGTTTGAACATATTGACCTCTCCTGGTTTCACTTTGACACCCGTAGTGAGTTGAGTTTGTAGGCGTATATCATAGGGTAGATCAACACGGACTCTCGAAAACTCATTCTCATCTTGTTCCTCATATGGAACATCAACCTCCAATGCCCTCCCTAGGCCTTTACTGTACCTCATGCCCAAGTATTGTTTTGTTTTCCCCATGGTACATCATAAATGCGCACCCAAATTGGCACTGAATCAAAGATAGTCTCTGACGGTTTTGCTGCGGCGTCAAACTTCTTGACAAACATGGCATTTTTGTTGAAAATCCATGGTCCTCCTCTCATCACGAAGTTGAAGTCTCCCTGAGACAAAACAATGTTATTATGTAGTAATTAAGAATGTTATTATGTAGTAATTCTTCTCTCGTTCTGAATACCTGATTCCAGTGCATAACTTCCACACATCATTAGAAAAATGATCAAACATGGCCTTAGTGCTAGGCTTGAAATTTGTTATGTATCTTGCCAAAAGCTTTCAAGTGTTAGGTTCTGGTGTCTCTATCTCTCTGCCTCCTCGTCGTCAAACTCTAGGTATACATCATCATCCATGTCGACGGTTCCTCATATTTGCATCGACGAGCCTTGACGGAATCCCATCTCCTCCTCCGAATCTTGACCATTGTCCCAGTTGCCGTCCTCCTCTCCATGCATCTCTGGCCCAAGAATTGCACGATGATGATGTCGGAGATTCAATGACCCCTTGGTTCGAGAGGGGGATGAACACGCGTTCTCAAGGAACCTTGGCGATGGTGGAGCAAGAACCACAACAGAGAGGAGGCACGGTTTTTTTACCTAGGTTCGAGACCCTCGTGAGGAGGTAAAGCCCCTACTCATGCTTTGTTGTATTGCTTGATTGGATTTGTGAGGGTACAGAGGAGGTTGTATAGGATTTGGATCGCAGGGGATCGGTCCTTTCTAAGGTAGGAGGAGGGTCCCTTATATAGGGCGGTGTCGGGCCTCTTCCCTAGCCTTTGGGTGGGAAGGGCGTCCATAGTGCCGCTCCTCAAGATCCCGGTCTAGGAGGCTACTTTATCTGGACCGAGTCTACGCCATCTTGAGGAATCCTTTCCTGCTCCAGCTTTGGTCATCCCTAGCGCCCTAGTGTACCTCCCTTTTTCACGGCATGCCAAACCATGGGGATGGTCCGTCCTCTCGGTTGGACCCTACCGGCCACATCTTTGACCAGGCTCCATCCTCAGGACTGCTTCGTGGCGGCATCCTATGCCACCGTTGTCCTTGTCGTACTCTCTCGCGAGGTAGCGTGTGGCTCTCGGGACGTTCCCTAGCTCCTAGCCCTTGGGAGGGTGTTCCTGGAGTGGCGGCCCTCGTGAGGGTGACCTTCCGCTCACCTATTGAGGTCTGTCCGGCCGTTGTTCATGAGCCAGTTGTGGACGGATCGGGGTACCCCATGTACCATGTATCCGATAGTAGCCCCTAGCCGTTGGACCGGCGCGTCTCGTGCTCGATGACGAAGGGTCGAATGGCCACAATGACGACTAGCACTGTGTAGGACGCATGTCGCTTCAGGTCACAACGCGTCCCTGTGGAAAGAACGCACGCCCTTGTGGTCCAAATCTCGGTCTATAAGGAGTGGCCTCCCTTCACCCGACGAGATCCATCCCTTTTGCGCATCGCGCCAGTTGCCCACTTTTGCAAGTTTCTTCCTCCTTGCATCTTCTCCTGCCCATCACGCACGATGTATCATCGGGGAGCATTGACTTTCACGAACGGGAAGAAGCCTCCCGCTGGCCCTTCTCAGGTTGAGGATGAGGAAGAAGAGTTGGGGGATGTGCTGATGCCTTCCACCATCAAAACTGATGTTGGGCTTGACCGGTGCCGCTCGCAGCTCGCTTCGAGATAGAACGAGTGGGGAGAGACCCAAGTGTAGTCGGGGTCGATAGATCCATCCGGCCTTCTTGGGTCCCCGCGCCCATAATTCTACCACATCTTCATAGCGGGATTAGTCCTACCGTTCTCCCATTCTTCATGGCGATGCTGGAGCACTAACAGATATCCGGCCTTCACCAGCAGACCAACTCCATCACCATCCTCGCCATCTTTGTGCTAGTGCGAGATGTTCGTGGGGGTGAAGCCGTCGGTGGCGTTGCTGTGGCATATGTATGTCCTTCGCCTGGCCTCCACTTCTTGGGTGGTCGGTTGCGCCTCCTTCGTGAAGGAGGGATCATTCGGCCTCCTGATGGGATGGTCGAAGCACGTGGAGGACTTCTAGAAGCGCTGGCTTCTGATGGATGCGCATGACGATAACCTCCATTTCCTGCCCCCAACCGCTCTGGCCGAGAAGGCTAGCAGCCACTGGTCCACAGCGAGTCTAGAGGGAAACAAGGTGGACGTCCTGATCTCGCACATCGAGGATCTCAACACTTCCGGCTTGACGGGACCTTTGGTGGCCATGGAGTACCTGCGCCTCAGGATTGCTTCGCTCTAGAAGCATAGCAAAGACTTGTGAGACTTTGCTGCTCTGGATCACCTGACTCTGGGGGATGGTATTACCGATGACCAAGAAGTCGTGGAGTTCATCCACGAGCTGCTGCACACCTCCACTGCCGCCGAGCTTCCCGAGGGGGTTCAGCCCCTCTACCTTGATCGTCGCAAGGCGGAGATCCTCGCCTCACTTCCCTAGTTCAACGAGTAGGGCCTCCTTCCCCTGGGGCACTCGGGGCCGGACTTGAATCCTTTGGGCGCGGAGCCTCCGACCACGGCCTTGCCTGCTGGCCTCACGAGGGTTGCCGTGATGGGAGCCACGTGGTCAAGAAGCTCTTTTGGCGAGGCAGGCCTTCCCGAGGCATCCCGAGGGAAACGCGCTCGGGAGGACTCTCCTCCGGAGGGTGCGGCCAGGGTAGGTGGAGCGTCCCGCAGCGTCGGGCCCTTTGTGCCCCCTGGTGCGTGGCGGTGCCACGAAGGCGTGAAGGTCTGGTCCGGAGGTGCTACCAGGTAAGTCGCTGCCCGACTCCTTCCTCTTCCTTCGCGCTTGGTCCCGGCTAACTTGTTATACCCTGGCAGCAAGGAGCGCCCGAAGAAGCAGCGGTGGGTGAAGCGAGCGTCGGCTCGGAAGGCCCATCTGGTGATTCGCCCCTTGGTCCAGCTTGAAGAGGTCTTGACTTCCCCAACCGCGCCTGAGGAAGGGGTGGGAGATTCCCCGACACCTGCGGTCACCGCTCCCCCTCCTCCTGTGACACCGGGCGATGGGAAGACTACGGCGAGTGACGCCATGCTCCTGGTGTCGTGGTATTGCCGACGAGTACGCCATGGAGGGGTCCTCAAAGTGCGAGTTTAGAGACGTGGGTGCAGTCGTACGGTTGACGGGTACGAGGTAACACAGCTTATCCAGGTTCAGATCCCACAACGGTGGCGGAATCCTACTCCTGCTATAAATCACTATAATGGCAATACGCCAAGTTATAGGGATCGGTTTGCTGTGCGAGGTGTATGTTAATTGATGCTAGGTTGTGCCCTAAAGGCTCCCATAGGTCCGTTTTATATAGTCGCCAGGTCCTAGGGTTACAGGGAAAAGTCCTAGCCGGACAGGTTATAGAGTCCTACACTGCATACAACTAGTCTAGCGTGTCTTGCACTCCAAGGCTTCAGGTACGTCGGTGTCAACACCCGGTTTTTTAATCACAGATGCCTGTTATGCCATACATTGCAATCCTAGGATTACCATTTTTGTGATACATAATAGATTGGATATCAAAGTACATCATCCATTACAAACAATACATAAGGTCTTACACAAATAAGGATCTCATAATCCAGTTCTTAATACAATTCAAGCAGCAGAATAACGTAATAGTAACGATATAATAGGCTAAGCTCCATCTTCAGGGTCACAGGCAATGCTGACGATGGGAGATGATCCTAGTTGTCGTAACCTTCCTGCGGTCCATCATCCTGATACTCCTCTTCATAGTCTGGACACAGGAATAGCCAGGGACAAAGCCATGAGTACTCTTTAAGTACTCGCAAACTAATACTAACATGTTAAGGGGTTTTTTGTAGTAGGATACTAAGCTCTAGGTTTGTTTTGCAAAAAGCCAGATTTACCTCTACTAAGTTCAAAAGCAAAGAAAGCTAGTTGAAAGTTTTATAATACTTAAGTGGGAACTTGCATTGCATGTCACAACTCTGTTGTGGTCAAGTCAAAGTCATAAATCATTTCATAAGTTATTTTGAAAACATCTGACGGAACAAGATGGCCCTTTAATCGCTCCATAATCACGACGCGACTATTCGAATAGTTTGACACTCTGCAGAGATTGTACACTTTCACCACAACATTTGATACATCTGTCAAGAACAATCCTGAATTCACCATACTCAGTATGCGGATAACCAATCCTAACCTTTCAATTACACGCCCTAGTATAGGCACCTCTCCTGTGAGTTTGGCCTCCCAACCATGACCATATGTCATCTTGGGTACTGCACAGGTGGACAATCTTCACAAGGTAGCCTCATCTCAGACCTTGGCCGCAAGGGCACCCATATTAAGGTATATAAATTTCCAGTCAAGCCCTATCCAAATTTCGGGTATTGTGGTTGTACGGTAAAATTGCAATGGTATCGCATCTAGACAACCATCAGTTTTATAAAGGGCTAAGGCTCATGCCTCAACATTTTCATCATCGAAATCATCTGGTGTTCAGAAACACATGTCAAAACATTTCAGTAGAATGACTCATCATTCTAAGGTTTTCATAACCATTTTAACCAAGTATTCCCATCTAAAGTTGATCAAGTTTTATGCTTAGTACTAGCATCTATAAGTGGGGGTAGATACTAATGAGGGGTGGTAAATAAGGGTATCTTATCTAAGTAAATCTCATGCCTCAGGTTGACATTAAGATTATCTAACTTAGGCCAAGTTTTATGCTCTTTATGCTACCTTCAATTATCTTTATAGAATCTATAAGTAACTAAGTAAACTATAAAAGAAAGCTTTGATGAAGAAAAATAAAATATTAAGCTTGCAAGTAAAACTAGGATTGGGTATCAAGTGGTGTAAGATTGCAAGTAAGACTTGCATAAGTAGGGTATCTTGGAAGTGTTAGCTTGCAAGGTTGCAAGTATAGGCTTGCTAGGATATTAGTATAAGATTGCTAAGTTGCAAGTGTTAGCTTGCTCAGTTAATAGCTTTCCTTGTGCAGAGCAGTGGTTGAAGTTCTCCTCGGCTGCTTCCTCGTAGTATCCTCCTTCCTCCTCGTATCCTTGGTTGGTACTAGCATCTATAAATAAATACGAGGTACACAATCACCAAACAATACTTAACAATTTTTAATCATCACACAAAGGTTCACACTAGGTGATCTATCATCATTACTAGCATTACAAGGATTAAAACACTTGTCCCATTTATTTTATTTTGAGAAAAGTAATTTCTACTCATTGAAAAACTACTTAAGATTTAATATTCTCCAACTCAAACATGGGATCATGTTGACACATGTCATCACCACATATTTCAGTACATGGGAATGTGATTTAAAGTGGTGTCACAATTTAATAAGGTTTAACCTTTTTATTTTATTTTATTAAAGTGACTAGAAATGCCTATGTGGCATTCTTTTATTACTTTATCATTATTTCTGTAAGTAAACCTATATATTTTTATATATTCTGAAAGGTATGGTCAAATGTGATTTTTGAGAGTTGGAATCAACTCAAAAGCTTTTACGGTTGAATTTTGAAAAATGTTTGAATGCATAAAAGCTTCTGCCTTGTTATTTTTACCACGGGTGATCCACAAATCTAAATGGTTTGAATCGAACGGGGGCAGCACGGCGTGGGCTGAGCTCGTCGGAGGCGATGGTACATGCGGCTATCCGCGTGGCTGAGGATAGGGGACGGTGCGTGGTCTCCTGGCGATCATTGTAGTTTAAAGGTGAGGCGTAGGGCAGTGGGGTTTGGTCTGGAACGTGCGGTGCTCTGCGCAGTACCGACAACAAACTTCACGGCGTGCAACGGCTACGGGGTACGATCGAGGAAACGAGCATGTCTAGTGGTCTCCTAGGACGGTGGGGTTCGTGCTGGCGGACGGCAAAGGCTCGAGGTGGTCGGGTTGAGTGGGAACGGCGCGTGCATGGTGGTGCATGTCGGCATGGTCGACAGCGGCGCGTGCACGATGTTTCCAGTGGTTCCTGTCTCTGTCTTCGAGCTAGGGCTGGTCTAGAGGGGGCGGTGAGGCACGGGCAGCATGACAGACAAGGTTGGCGCAGCTAGTTCTTCCTCTAGCTTCTTGTCCACATTGGGGGTGGCAAAGGGGCTCGGCATGGTTAGCATTAATGGCTATGCCAAGCTCACAGTGGTGCTAAGGCTTGTTAAATTGGCTAGTTCATCTACTGAGAGTGTAGCGAGAGCTAGAGAGGGAACAAGGTTGGCCAAAATTACTACACACTATAGTGTTTAACGTTTTGTTTCATCAAACAAGGTGTTTGATGAAATGGCCGAAAGAATTTCAAATTTTAATTTGGATTCAAACTTGGTGGGTTTGCTACGCACATTCTAGGGAGTATCTGGTTAGTTGGATTAGTCAAGGGGCACTGGTTTGGTTGGGTTTTTAAAATGTGTGATCTTCACATATGTTAACGATTAAATTTTGAATTGTGATTTGAATGAGGTTGCCTAATGTTTCTGCAAGTTTGAAATGTTGGCTTTGCTTCACTTTTACTTGGTCTAGCAAGGGGTCAAAAGAGTTGGAAAAGTTTCTGTTTGAAATCTTGGACTAGAAACACTCAAAGTGACGTAGTGAGCAAGATTGGCAAAAATGACCATTTGCTTTATTTGATTTGTTTTTGATTTTCTCTTGATTTGTTTCTGCATGGAATTGTTTTATATGATGTTATATTCATCTTTAAACCATTTCTTGCTATTTAGGGTAATCACACAAGTTCATTCATGCATTTATCAAATCATCACATTCACACATGCATTCATATGATTTAAAATTAATCAAAGTTTTTGTTAACCCGAATTTTACTGATTAAAGTTTGATGATCATTGTTTCATAGTTTTGGGATGTTAAAGTCAGTCACTCCTCCGTAGCCTTCCTTTATCCATCATGGGCCTCCCTTCTGGATCCATCTAACTAGGCCGCCCAGCAGGCCATGGGCCATGATACCAACTCTGGTCCACCCGGGTTATCTGGATAAGAGACATGCTATGAGGATACCCATATAGCATATCCCCAACAGTAGCCCCCGGAGAACTCCGAGATCTTGCGCCGTCTTGCCTCTTCAGGTTGAATGCTCTGTCTAGATGGATGTCGGCAAATCGTCAAGCAATATTGTATAGTCCTCCCAAGAATCCTACAATATTCTCTGTCTTCAACTTGGAAGTCAGAGAAACGCTGAATCTTCCATTGTACTCTTCTCGTAGCCGGACTAGATCCGTCCATGCCGGAATATTCCGATGTGATGGTTCACCTGCTAGTGACATCTAGGACGATGTACACATAGGTCAGCGACGCCTCATAACTCGCACATGCAGAGAACACAATCATATCCGTTTTCCCACGAGAAGGATATTGTAACATCCCAGCATTAGAGCTTAGAAATAAGCTGAACCCAGATGTGTGCATTGCATTCATGCATAGAAAATCTGAACAATTGTCACGCTTTTGAATAAAACTTGTCAAAGTGATTGAAGCTTCTCTCAACTTGATGGAATTGAAGTAGATCATCAAGTTGACTGCAATAAGTTTCAATATGACCTTTGCTAAAACCTTATATGGGTAAGCATAATTTGATCTAAGGGTAGATCAAATATAATAAGATTTAAATCATAATGCATTACTTAATGATTGATATCTGATCCTTATGGGATCATATCATAATAATCATCACGACAACTCATGAATACCAAGTTAAGATTACAATTCAAGTAATAAGAATGTAATAACTAATCCTGACCTATCTTATTCTTATCTATTATTACTATGAGTATCATGGTAATATCTAACCTTAACCTTTAGTGAGATTAAGTAGCAAGTAAATCAAGTTAAGATCATTTACCACATATCTTTCTTTCCATAAGAATCTTTATCATCTCTATTGAATCATATTCTAATATTTGTTGTTCATCAAAGTTGAGTAATCAACTATTGATTCACCAATTCTTAACCTATCAATTCTTGATCTACTACCTCTTGTTCTTATAATAGCATTCACTTAAAATACTTTAGAGAAGTAAGTAAGGAAAGGTAAGTGGTAATGCTAGTTTTGGATATAGTCTATAGGATGGGAGTGATTGAAGAGAATTAAATCAATAGGATTATTGATGGAGTTAACTCACTCCAGAAATGATAAAAGAGTATATGGGGTAAAGATTACAAGGATGGATATTAAAGATAGTTAATAGGAGTAATCTTATGGGATCAAGTATGTATACTCAATGAATTATATCTTTTAGTCCAATAGAGATAAACAGAAGATAATTATAATACAACTATAATGTTGTAAGAATGAAAGCTTTGACTAGCCAACTGGAAACCTAAACCATATAGGATCATAGGATTATAATGATCATTCTTTAGTCACCAAGATTGAATGCTTATATCCAGTATAAGTAACATTGGTGGGTAAAACATGATTGAACTCTAATATGAATATTGGAGTCAAGTAAAGATAAGATTGTATGATTAAGATGATGTTAGAGTAACATTGGATTATGGAGTTAGTATTTTCCTCTTGGAAAATATTAAACACTTAAGGTGAAGTAGGATTTGATATATATATAATTATAAAGACATCTAATGGAGTAATATTAGTTGTGGATGATTAGGGAAGAATATGATTGGAGTTAGAAGTAGCTACTTGTTGGATTGGAGGTTATTAGCAGTAGAGTAGTTGATATAACCAAGTCTGGATAGGTGAAGTTTATGAAAATCTTAAATGACAAGCTTATTGGATTTAGAAAAAGATTTAGAAGAATAAAAGGTGGATAGGAATATTTTGGTAAAGCAAAACTAATCATGTTAGCACATGATGATGGATATGAAGAAGTAGAATATCTAGGAAAGGAATTCCTTAATCAGAAGTCCAGAATTATGAATTATAGAAGATAGAAATTTTTGGTAAACACTAAACCCTAAATCTATGATCAAGCTTAACATCCATCTCATCTGTTGGATAAATCATATTATTTCCACAATGCTTTATAGGAATATTTCCTATAGCAAATCACTTAAGCACATCTCTGACATTTCCAATTCTCTTAGCCATGTGTGTTTAGGAGTTATCTTTATCAAATCCTTTCCATAAGACATTCTAGTTAATAAATTTATATTTTAAAAAGGTGATATCATTAAAGATCACAAATAAAAAGACAATATGCTTAGCCATAAACTTTTATCAACAAAAGATCATGAGTATATTAAGAACCCTAAACTCTAGGGTAAGCACTTACAATTCAAACCCTAACTTCTGTGTTAAGTATAATAGAATATATACATTGATACTTCCTAAATTGATGGGAGTAATATTAACCAAATAATTTCCTTTAGATATCGTGCATCAAATAATGACATATGATCATTATATAAAAATTTCCATCCAAACTATGAGCTAAATAGAATTAAGTTTTATAAACAAATAAGGAAATATCATGTAATAAAACCATGGTTATTATAAAAAGAAGATTAATAAAAAAGGCTTCTACAAAATAGTAAAAGGGGTTCATATAAAGAAAATAAAGAAATATAAAAATATTTATCATAAAGGTTTACAAAATAAATCTCAATCAATATCAATTGTTGCTGCAAGTATTCAGCAAATAAACTTTGTTAGAAAAGTTCAAATCAAAGATTAAAATTCAAATCTGAAAACAAAACAGAATATAGAAAAAGGAGAGATTAAAGAAAAAACAGAAGGAGACTAGATCTGGCCCCATGGCCCATTTTCTATCTCTTTATCCACTGCTCACACATAGACCGTAGCAGCCCACCTCGGCCCAGGAATCAGCCCGGCTTATCTCACTCTATGACTGACAGGTGGGACACTACCATGGACTGCGGGTTTGTTTAGAAGAATCTTAGGGGGTTTTCGGTGAAATGATCATCGTCATCATCCTCACGCACACAGGCACCTGCGTGCGTACTGTCGATGTCGTCCGCCTTCGTCATCAAAATTCGATCGCCGTGATGCTCGTCGCCGACCCTGAGGGGTGTAGATAAGATCGCCGCGTCCTCCTCTATCCTCTCATACCTATCTCATCTCCTCTCGCTCTCTCTATCTCTCTCTCTCGCATAGGACCCGAAACCCTAGCTCACCGGAGTCGCTTATCATCGCCGTTTGAGACCACCCCAAGACCAACTGGTGATACCACAAGCTCCGCCGTAGTGAACTTCATCTACACAGAGGAGGAATCGAGCCGAGAAGGCTATAATCATGTGCATCGAATGCGTCTGTCCGCCGCTCGCCGTCGACCATGACGACACCGTCTGAGCTCGCCTCTTCTCGCCGTCGTCACTGCATGCATCCTGGTGAGCCACTGGTTCTTACAGTACCTTTTGTCCTCTGTATTTCTCTCTAGATCACTTCCACCACGAGCACCCGACACCGCCGCCGTTGTCCATCGTCGTTGACCATTCTCTGACGACCATTTGCTAGCGACGCCACCACTCCTAGGTTCCTCGTGTCGTTCTCTTTCCAACAAGCCTAACCGTAGCCCCACGTATGCACTAAATCGATAGATCGATCATCGATCTGTCGTGTTCATCTTTTGCTGACATCACGATGACATCATGCTCAAGTCACCTCGACCAGTTGACCAAATTCACGCCTAGGTGGCATCTTGGCGTGGCCCCCTTAATCGTCGTGACCTAGGGTAGCTTTGGTTGTGGTGTAAAAAGTTAATTTTTGTTTAGGAAATAAATAAATGATATAAACACAAATTTAAATATTCTAGAAATAAAATAAAATCATTAAATCTTATTAAATCAATAACTTTTGTTTTGTAATTCTGAAAAATATGTTTAATATATGAAAATATTTAGAAAAATAAAATATACAACTTAAAACTATTATGAAACATTATTATGTGGTTATTTAAATAAATATTATTTAATAGAGTTTTTATAAGTAATAAAACTTTGATAATTCATATTTTAATAATGGTAAATATTAAAAATATAAATAAGATACCAAAAATCTTAGAAAAATAAGAACTATAATCATACATTATTATTTCACTTAAATAAATATCTATTATGTATTAAGTATTTATAAAGAAATAAATATTATAAAAATCAGATCTTATTATTTATAAATCATAAAAATAAATGTAATATACCAAATTGATCACAAAAATAATATTTACATGTTAAAAATATCACATTCCACTTTTAAGGTAAATAAAAATTTAAAACACTTTAACAACTTAAATTTAAACCTATTTCCTTCATTGATAATTAAGATAAGGGTAAATAAAAATTGCTAATATTTCTAAAATTAGTCAATTGAGTCTAATAAATAGTATCAATCTTAAATATTAATAATATGAAGTTATAATGGTTCAAAACATTATAAATACAATTTTATTGAATTATCCTTCAACCATATGTTTAGTTTATTTTCTAAAAAGATTTTTAACAATTATAAAATCTTCAAGAATGACATTTTAATCAAATACAACCTTTTACCATTATTCCACTCACAACCTTATAATGGACTGAATCCAAAGATAATTCATTAGTAGTCACTAGTACTATTTACTTATCCACAAACTATAATCAAACCTTTATAAGGAAATAAGTGATCCTATTCCATTATAAAATTAAGAGACCATTACTTAAATAAGAGAATAACCATTCCTAAGTAACTTTAAGGAAACATTACAAGGTACACAAGTTACAAATATCATAAGCATTACACTTTCAAACCATCCATGTTTTTAAAGTTAACTTTAGTCCACAAGACTTTCAATATAAGACTAAAGACTTTGTTATATGTTTTATAGTTAACTTCGGTCTGTTATAATTAAGTTATAAAGCATCTCAAGTCCAAACTATTCAAGCAAACACAAACAACCTCAACCATGTTTGATTAACCACAAAGATTGTGTAGACCTTATAAAAGGAATCTTTTCTTGAAAAGTTATTCTTTTTACCACTTCAATCAACAAACCTTATAATAAAATCTCCAACTGTAAACAAATTAAATTCAAGGAATTCTCATTATAATTAACAGATGACAATTAATCACAATAACATTGTTTCAACCTTTACTTGTATACTTAGGATTGTAAACACTTAAGTTCCTTATTAAGGCCATTACTTGTAAAGTAAAAATTTAAAGATAAACAATTATAATGTAAGCAATCTTGAGTAACATTTCACGTTGGTGTGTATCACATTGTTTTATGTTATTATAATTACAGGTTGTTTCACAAACTCACAAGCCTTAATAAGAAGCACAAGTATGAAACTTAACTAAAAGTACAACATATTCCAAAGACATCATTTCTAGTATCCAAACCCTAGGACAACATTATCCCTGTGATTCGCGTTTATAAAGTGCACCACATTACTTCTGCATAAGAGCATATTGCTTCTTTAAACATTAGTCCTTACCGGACCAATGATGTTGATTTCAGATATTGTATCTTATATTGTCTTAAAGACCGTGAGTGCATAATCTTGCAATCACAAAAGGCAAGTTCACACTTGCTCATATCCTTTGATTATTTTCTGTAAAGTATTTTGCAAATCCAGTGTTGTCATCATTTGCATTTCAAAAAGGTCAGAAAACACTATTTTCATAATAATATGATTATAGGTTATTTACCATGAGGTAATAACCTACTATGAAAGTTCCGGTGGTACAGGAACATATTATATAGGGCTTAACAACCAATGTCGCCAGTGATTCTTGCGCTGTATATTACGCGTTAACCATGAGATTTGAAATGGGACGGAGAAGTCAGTTGTATCCTTTTCCTCTCGTATGGAGGCAAGATGACCTTAACGTGACGTTGTGATTCCTTGTGTGGATCCAACATATGGGTGGGCACCCTTGCGCCACCACACTTTTGGTGTCTAGATTATCTATGAATGGTGTTTAGGGATATAGTCCATTTAAATGGTACTATTCATGGCATCACCAGGTAATAGAGTCTTTGGGAACTCATCAGGGTTTTAGCCTGCTTAAAAGACGGCTTAACGGAGGTGAGCCGACCCCGAAGGATCATGCAGACATATGAGGTCGCGGCGAGGGCAGTGATTGGCTTGGACCAACTACTGGGCCCCACATCATGGAATTGTGGACGGATAAGCTGCCCGGTTGTGCAACAAGGAGTTGATCTCTCATGGGTAAAGTAACACACCTCTACAGAGTGTAAGAACTGTAACTTGTTACTCCCTTTTCTGGGAAGGAGTTGCGAACGCTGCTGGAAAGGAACTCCATGAAAGTTCTGGTAAACCCGTGAAGGCTGACGGACATAGCTTTTCAGAATAAAAGCAACCTTTGAAGAAATGTTTATGAAAACTCAGATTGCCTACTTACCCACGGTCTGTGGCTGTAGATATAGTGCATCAAACACTCCTTTTCTAGTGAACTTGCTGAGTACGCTCGTACTCAAAGTATCTTCTGAACCCTTGCTTGATTCTGAAGCCAATACAGACGACATCTACATCAAGTTATTCTCCAGGAGTCATCATCAAAAGCTAAAATTATTCAATGAAATCAAGAAAGTCAATATATAGATCAACTCAAGTGAAGACAAAGCTATTGATTAGATAGGAATATAATCTCTAGCCATGGAACCTATTTCTTTAGTGTATTGCAATAGCAGCAATGCCAAACCAATAGTTCAGATATTATTCTTAATAATATAATAGTTTTTGCATTTTTTATCTTTGATTCTTCTTTATAAGAAGTTCTTTCTCTCTCTTTAACCTAGAGTGTTCTCTGGATCTTATGTATATAGTGAGTTGTAACCTTTAGCCATGTATTGGACCTGCTGTGTTTCCGTTGTACCACTCTGAGGGATATAATACTAGTGAACATTGTTTCATTGGTGCTATGTCAACGACTATAGTGTACTACATCATGTAGTGGTATGCTGGGTCACCGCAGATACGAACCGTTGGCGGTGGCGGTTGGGAATGTGGCGAAATTTCCGCGCATGCACCAGCACATGTCGTCCACGCACCGACCATTCGATAACTTTGCACGAATCTTGACGCCTAAGGTTATAAATTACAACTGCGGTGGATTTTTTACTTTTCACCTCATTCTCCTCCTGGGTCATCTTCTTCCTCCAGTGAGCACCTCCTCGATCCCTCCGCGAGAACGCGAAAAACCCTAGCCTCCCAATCCTTCCAGCCACCACTCTCCCTTCTCCTAATGGCGAGCTGCAGCTTCGCTCCTTCCATGGCGACGAAGCCGGCGGGCACCATCCATGTGCCCCTAGAGGGCCTGGTGCTGCCCAAGTCCGCGGTGGTCGATCCACCGGCGGCGACCACAATCTAGCGGTGCTAGAGCTGCTGGAAGAAGAGAGAGACTCCCACAAAGGGTACTGGTGCGGCTCGGACATCATGGACAACAAAATCAAGGAGTTGCTCATTAATGGCTACCTCCCTGCAACGGAGGGGCTCGTCTGGCGGGCGGCGCCGGCCGGCGAGGTCACCCCTTCTCCCCAAGCCGGAGAGAAGGTGTACCTCAAAGCCCAACTGGTACGCGGCGTCTCCCTGCCCATCTCCAATTTCTTCCTAGCTGTCCTTAGTCATTACCAGGTTCAACCTCAGAACCTTTCCCCCAACAGCATCCTCACGCTTAGCAACTATGCGGAGCTTTGTGAGGGTTACCTAGGGATTAGGCCTAGGTTAGATCTCTTTATTTACTTCTTCACCGTCAAGAGGGAAGCCAGAGCCGGCAAGGACGAGCTCAGGAACTGTGGGACGATTAGCTTTAAGATCTAGCCTGGCCGACGGTTCCTCGACATCGTCGGCCATGAGTCCTGCAAGAACTGGTAATGGACGTACTTCTATGGCCTAGATATCCCTCTGGTTGGCCGAGAAGAAAAGTATCTGGACTTTGTCGACGGAGCCACCACCGAAGCCCCGACATGGAGATCCCAGGCCACCCTTCCCTCCGACAACGACGCTTCCCGCTCCATGAGGCGGATAGAGTGGTTTGTAGACACGGGTCTGACCGGGTTGGACCTAGCCATGTGCTGGTTCATCAGGCGGATCCAGCCTCTGCAGCACCGCTCGAAGCTGATGCATGAGTACACCAAGGAGAGGAAAGATAGCCTTCGCATCTCTGAGCACAATTTATTGAGTGACTCCGTCAAGCTCCGCCTCAGGGACATCGTCAAGGTGAAGGATAGGAAGTGTGGCTTCACCATCACCTAGGACATGTTCATTGACGGCACATGCCCAGAGGTAAGATATTTATTTTCCGTGTAGGACATATACTCCATTTCTTCTGTCTAGCCATTATTATCTCATCTAACACTTTAGGATTTCACTTAATAGCTCAGCAGTCTAGAGGAGGATAGCATGGCTGTCCTAATCTACGACCCCAAGATGAAGGAAGTCACCGTCGTGTCCAACAACGATGTCCTGCTGGCGCGAAAGCGGAAGAGCTCCACCTCTGACGCTGCCGACGGAGGCAAGAAGAAGACGGAGGGTGGAGCCTCCAAGAAGTCCACTGCCGCCCTGGAGGTGGAGAAAAGAAGAGTTACCGGGATTCCTTTTACCAAAGCACCCCCTGTTGTGTAAGCCTCTTTCTCTCCGACATTGTCCATTGCTTGTCCTATTCTTGTACTTATACTTTTTGCACGTTTCGGGAAGAAGGCCAGTATTAGTTTGAAGAATACCTCCAAGACTTTGGGGGCTTCTAGAAACATTAAGGATATGCTGCATCGTGATGTTCCTCACCATGCTTCTCCCACCATCGCCACTATTACTCCAAGCGTCCAGCCCACGCCTTCTCCGACAAGCTCTCTGGCTAAGGATGCATCTGGCCCTTCCGTCATGGAAGTGGACGCAGCTGCCTCCGCGGATCTCGTCGTTACCGGCAAACAAGCGACACAAGAAAGCACCGCAACCAGAATGGCTGAAGCTCTGGCTAAGGATGCCATCGGTAGCGGCAAGGTAGTGGTGGTGGGTGGAACGTCTGTTGAAGGTGGCGCCTCTGCACCCAGGATAACCACAGAGCTCCTGAAGATAGTCTACCCGGCGCTTACTTCGAGTAGCTCCACTCTGGTTCCTGGTGCAGTGCCGACATCTCCAACCTGAGGTCTTGAGGAGCTTCTCCGACAAGCACATATCTTGCAAGGAAACAGCCTTTCCTTCAGCAAGTTTTTTGCTGAGAGCGCTACCAACCTCAAGATCATCGCACTTGTAAGTTTTATATGCCTTTTTCATTTCATATGAATATTCCACTATAGCCCCCGAGGATTTAGACGGAAAACCATAGGTCTTTGCATCTAAATGCTCTAAGAGTGACTAAGCTAGAAAACTTCTCACTGTAGACCCCAAGTATTTAGTTTGAATGAATTATTCCAACTAGATAATTTCAGAGTAGCATACGCAGTGTTTTTAAATTTCAATACTGTAGCCCCCAAGCCTCTAGTTGTAACAGAATTAGTTCCGACTAGATGTGTAAAGAAAGACTAAGCATATGACTGAGTAAAAACTGTATACTGTAGCCCCCAAGCTTCTAGTTGAAAACTGAATGAGTTCTGACTAGATGCTTAAAGAAAGATTAAAGCATATTGCCAAGTTTAAAACTCTCACTGTAGCCCCCAAGCCTCTAGGTGGATAGTTATCCGGCTAGATGCTCCAAGTAGACTAAACAACTTTAAATCTTCTTTCCACAGAATGAGAATGCTCGGAGAGGCGTCGCCAATGAGAAGTTCCAGAAGATGCGTGCGGATTTGGAAGCCAAAAAGGGTAAAACTGCCTTCTTGAAGGATCAAATCACCAAGAGAAAGAGTATGTTTTTCCTTTCGTTTTCGTATTCTAACTTGGTCTTTGTGCCACCATTCTCTAAGTACTCACGTGTACTGTTTTTGCTCCGACTTGCAGAAGCCATTGACAAGTCCAAGGACATTGTTGAGCAATCCAAGCACATTGAGTTGCTGGATAGCGAAAACAAGATCCTTAAGCAGGAGAGAAAGAATATGCTGAAGATGCACGAGGACTCCATGAAGGTCCTACAGGAGTCTGCCAACACGGAGATGAATCGCTTGAAGGAGGAGATTGTGATGCTAAAAGAGCAGAAGAAATCTGCCGATGAGCAAAATCAGCGCAATCTTGAAGCATACAAGATCCTCTAACAAGAACGGTACTCCATGGCGGATACACTCCAGCAGGCTGAGACTAGCATCTTCGGTAAGTGATTCTATGTCTTGTACTTCTTTAAGTTAGAAATTTTGCTATTGAACTCATGAGCTCCCTTGTCGGAATTGCAACTCCTATTGGATTTATCCAGTCGCCTCCTCCTCCGAAGGAATGCATGGTTCTTGCCGGCAAATTTATCAGCACCACCATCAAGCAGGCCAAGGAGATAGCCAAGCCCCTCCAGATCAACATAAAAGCTGTGGATTTCGTGATGAAGTTCTCGGAGATCTTGCGCCAAGCCCCCGAGCGTATTGTAAGCTAGAAAGCTTCATGTACCAGGGCTGGTGCGAGGATGGCACTGTCAATGGTCAAGGCACACTACGAGAACGCCAACATCGACACAGTAACCTCCGGTATCCTCGACGTGGACGACGATGGCCATAAAATAGATCACAAAGCTATCTGGGTGTTGCTGGCGGGTTTTTATACCAGAGTCTCCGAGTTGGTTGACCACAACGTCTTCGTGCCTATGGAGATCATTGACGGCGACAACCAAAGCTCCTCCGAGTCCCTCAAAACCGCCGACTTCAAGGAAGATGGCTCTCCTGCTGCTGATGATGTTTCTTCCAAGTCTCCTGCGCCAGAGGAATGAAAAACACTTTGTAATATTTGTTTCCTCTGGAATTTGAATGTGAAAAAAAATACTTGTTAACTTAAGGCGGAAAAACAATAGTTGTATTTTCCTGCTACTCAAGAACTGGTTCCAGCATGTATATATTTTTAAGCAAGTGTTGGCTTATCCATTACTCTGGTTTTTATGCTTGACCTTTCATGAGTCGGAAGACTCGTAGTCGGAACTATGCGCTCAGGTGATGATGCCCAATGGCACCATCAAAAACCTAAGCACAAAATCGCCGATAACAAGTGCCAAAAGTCACTACTCCAGAATCCACATAAAAACAACAAAGAATGTGTAGACCAGAAAACTTAAGCTAACGCCCGTAGGCGGAATTTTCACAAGTGCAAATGCAAACTTTCACATAAAGGTTTTATACGATCCAAAAATGAACACTAAAGGAGGTAAAAGACTCAGAAATATGAGTGAACCAGAGAGATTTATTTCATTGATCATATAAGAGGTACACCGTAGATAAAAAATATGCTAAGTGTAAAAAGGACGTCGCTGTGCTATGTTCCGTGGCTGATCAAGCTCCGGGTAGTCATCATCCGGGTCATGTCGCTTACGCTTAAGATCTTCGCTGGGTCTATCCTCAAGTTCACGATTGTCAACGAGGTAGTAAGACCCATTGAGTAGCGCCTTGCTTATGATGAACGGTCCTTCCTATGGCGGGAATAATTTGTGTGACTTCTTCTGCTTAAGTCGGAGCACCAGATCCCCCTCTTTAAACGAGCGATGCCGAACGCGATGACTATGGTAGCTACGTAGATTCTGCTGGTAGATGGCGGATCTTTGGCATGCCAAAACGCGCTCTTCCTCGAGAAGGTCCACATCTAGGCGTCTGGATTCTTCAGCGTCATCTTCGTCATAGGCGGCAACTCTTGGTGCATCGTGAAGGATGTCGGAAGGAAGGATGGCTTCTGCTCTATATACCATCAAGTAAGGGGTATAGCCGGTAGATCTATTGGGTGTAGTTCGTAAACTCCACATCACAGATGTAGTTCCTCCGCCTAGGCTCCAGCTCCTCTATGTAGCGGTGCCTCAAGACGTGGCTTGATTCCCTGCAGAATTAGTCCATTTGCTCGCTCAACTTGGCCATTAGACTGTGGGTGTGCCACAGACGCTAGGTCAAGTTGGATGCCCTTGTCCCAACAATAAGCTTACACTTCTCTGAGTGACAAGTTGCTGCCGTTGTCGGTGATAATGCTATGTGGGAGACCAAATCTCACCACTAGATCCCGAACAAATTTAAGGGAAGTTGCCCCATCAAGTTTTCTGATGGGTTTAGCTTCTATCCATTTCGTGAATTTATCAACTGCTACTAGCAAATGCATAAACCCACATGATTCCGTATGTAATGGACCAACCATGTCTAGCCCCCAGACTGCAAACGGCCAAGTTATTGGTATTGTTCGCAATTCTTCAGCTGGAACATGGGGTTGTCGGGCATAATACTGGCATCCATGCATGTCTCAACCAGTTTGTTCGTGCGCCTTCATGTCACCAAGAGAATCCTTGGCGGAAAGCTTTGGAGACCAATGATCAAGGAGCGGCGTGATGCCCGCAATCTCCGAGATGGATCTCACGTAGGATTTCAATACCTTCTTGCTGGGAAACACACTTAAGGTATACAGCAGTGGTGCTTCTTTTGTAGAGCTGTCCATTGATTATGTTATAGCCCTTTTCTCGACGTACTATTCGCCGTCTTTCGTCGGGCAAAGTTCCATTTACGAGATATTCCATGAACGGTAGTGTCCAAGCCAGAGGGACCTTTGTTACCATGTGAATGAAAGAGTCAACTCTATCTGGGTTGTCGATGTCTGCTCCCTTCACGGATGGTGTCCGTAGATGCTCCAGAAAAATGCCAGGCAGAATTTGCTTGCGCCCGGATCCAAGCTTCGAAAATAGATGAGCCGCCTCGTTTTGCTCCCTAGGTACATACTTGACTTCGTAGCCCAAGAAGCTCTTGGCTATCTCGTCCACTTCGTCTCGATATGCCGCCATCATAGGGTTCCGCGCGTTCCTGGTGCCAGCCACCTGCTGGGCAACCAAGTCGGAATCTCCACAGCAAACTATGTGCTTGATGCCAATATCCTTGGCTACGTGTAGTTCGTGAATGAGTGCTTCATACTCCACCATGTTGTTCGTAGCCTCGAAGTGGATCTGCAGAACGTAGTGTAGCTTTTCCCTGGTTAGTGACTGTAACAGTACACCAGCCCCCGAGCCATTGATTAGCTTTGATCCGTCAAAGTGCATTACCCAGTATTCTGGCTCCGGCATTGGGGTAGCATCTGGCATCTCCGTCCAATCTGCGATGAAATCTGCCAAGTCTTGTGACTTGATAGCGTCGCGTCTCTTGTAGGTGATTTTGAAGGAGGCAAGTTCAATATCCCACTTCGTGACCCTTCCTATAGCGTCGTTGTTGTTGATGATGTCGGATAGTGGAGCTTTGCTCACCACTGTGACAGGGTGATCCTGAAAGTAGTGCCTTAGCTTCCGAGAAGCAAGGATCACTCCATAAGATATCTTCTGGTAGTGTAGGTAACGCTGCTTGGACTCTGTCAAGACCTCGCTTACATAGTAAACTGGTCGTTGAACTCCGTACTCATAGCCTGGTTCCTTCCGCTCTACCACGACGATGATGCTGATTACCCGGTTGGTGGCCGCCATGTAGATTAACATAGGCTCCCCAGGCTCGGGTGCTACAAGGATAGGCGCCGAGGATAATGTCTCCTTTAGCTTCTTCAGTGCTCCATCTGCCTTGTCCATCCATGTAAATTTGTCTGCCTTCTTCATCAACTTGTATAACAGAAGAGCCTTCTCTCCAAGTCGACTGACGAACCAACTAACCGCTACAACGCAACCTGTTAGCCGTTGTATGTCCTTCAGGAATGTCGGACGGTTTATGTTTAGGATGGCCTTGATTTTCTCCGGGTTCACCTCGATTCCACGTTGGGAAACGATGAAGACCAACAATTTGCCGGATGGGACCCCGAAGACGCACTTCTTAGGGTTAAGCATCATGTTGTATTTCCGGAGATTATCGAAGGTTTCTTTTAAGTCGGAGATTAAGTCTTTTGACTTTTTAGACATCACCGCTATGTCGTCCACATAGGCGTGAACGTTCCGACCAATTTGATCGTGTAGGCAATGCTGCATTGTCCGCTGGTACGTAGCGCCTGCGTTTTTTAGCCCAAAGGGCATCGTGACAAGCAAAACGTGTCGTAAGGTGTGGTGAACAAAGTGGCCAATTGGTCCGACTTCCTCATCTTAATTTGGTGGTATCCTGAGTATGCATCGAGAAAACACAAAAGTTCCGAGCTAGCCGTCGAGTCAATGACTTGGTCAATGCGAGGCAAAGCAAACGGATCTTTGGGACATGCTTTGTTCAAGCCGGTGTAATCAACGCACATTCTTAATTCTTTGGTTCCCTTTTTGGGGACAAGTATCGGATTGGCCACCCATCAGGTGTGAAGGACTTCTCGGATAAAACTAGCCTTAAGTAACCTAGCTATCTCTTTGCCTATGGCACGTCTCTTCTAGTCTCTGAAGCGTCATAGAGGTTGTTTCACTGGTTTGCATTTTGGATCAATATTGAAGCTGTTCTTGGCAAGTTCCCTAGGTACACCTTTCATGTCGGCAGGTTGCCAGGCAAAGATGTCCCTATTCTCACGGAGGAACTCGACGAGCGCGCTTTCCTATTTGGGATCCAGGTTCGTCCCAATGGAGGTGGTCTTGGAGGCATCGCCTACCACAAGTTCCACCGGCTTGATTTCGATGGTGGCCCTGAATGCAGGGGCGGAGTCAGAAATCTTCTTCTTCGATGCCGTCATATCCGAGGCATCGACCTTTCTCTGGATCTCCGTGAATTCTTTGCTGTAGAGGACAACTTCCGCAAAGGCTGCTTCTTCGATCTCGCAGTCCCTTGCCTTGGTAAAGCTTCCAGATACGGTGATGACACCGTTTGGTCCGGGTATCTTGAGCTTGTTGTAGACGAAGCATGGTGTGGCTATGAAGGCGTGGAAGATGTCGCGGCCGAATATGACGTGGTACACGCTCTTGTAGGGGACCACCTCAAAGTTCATGCGTTCTTGGCGGTAATTGTTAACATCGCCAAAAGCGACCTGAGTGTGATGCATCCAAGGGACCGAGCCTCCCGACTAGGAACTACGCCGTGGAAGATGGTGCCGGTCCGCCATAGGTTAGCCTCCGTCAAGTTCATCTTGTGAAGTGTATCCAGGTACATGATGTTGATGTTGCTTCCACTATCCACCATACATTTGGTGAACTCATTACCGTCAATCAGGGGGTTGATGACCATGGCGTATTGGTTCTCCGTAGGGATGATGTCTGGGTGATCCTTCCTGTCCCAAGTAATTGGAATCTCCGACCAGCGCAGGTAGTGTGGAACTGGGGGTAGAGTGGCCATCAGTATCCTCATGGAAGTTTTCTGTTGTCGGACAGTGGGGGGACCGAGGAAAGTGTGGAAAACTGTCGCCTTCTTCTCGAAGGGGTTCTTGCCCTTTACCTCGCTCTTGGCGGGGTGCTTGGGGTCAACATCCTCATCCATGTCACTTGAATCATTGGACTCCTCTTCCTTCTTCCCCTTGCCCTTGCCTCGCGGTCTGTTCTTCTGACTTTGTGTGTAGCCGGACTCCGGGTCCTCCTTGAGATCGTTGACGAACTTGCAATGGCGATTGGTGTGAGTGGCTTTGCCGTTGGCGTCGAGGTGTACGAGGAACGACATATCACGATACTCTTTGTATGTTTGGGGAACGCGGAGCGTTGCCGAGGTAGTTTCACTGCCTCGCTGCTGCCCACGACCAGCTCCCCGACCTCGGCCACGCTATCCGCCATCACCTCGTCCTGCAAATGTCATAGTGACCATGTCGGAGGTTTGTTTTTCTTCTGGCAGGGTCTTCCGCTTGGTTATGTTGTTCCTCCGAGCTTGAGTTGGAATGGCCATTAATGGCAGGGAGCCGCGAGCATCATCGTCGGCAGCTGCGAACTCACTGGCCAACTGAATCATCTGGTTGAGGTCTAGCTGGTGATTGTCCTGCAGGAGCTTCAACTTATGTCGGGGAAACGTGCCCCTTTCCAACCCATCAATGAAGGCGGCCATGGCAGTATGAGCATGCACTCCTACGCAGGAATTCATCATATCCAGCCAGCGAGAGAGGTAGGCGCGAGATGTCTCGTCTTTCTCCAACACACACTACTGTAGATCACCAATAGTACAGGGACGTTTGTATGTACCCTCGAAGTTTTTGGTGAACGCTTCTTGCATGTCCAACCAATTGCAGATGGATCTCTCCGGCAAGTCATCAATCCATTGTCGGGTCGTGCCCGCCAACATCAGTGGGAGGTACTTGACGGCGACGTTGGGGTTACCACTGGCAATCTTGTAACACCCCGGTTTTAGTAAATCAATATTTAGGGTAGATTGTGCATAGCATTAGCATCATTCTTTAAATTGCTTGCATTGAATAAATAAAGATAAAACCCTAAACCCTAATCTTCCTCTCTATTTGAAACACCTTCAAAAGGTTTTGAATATTTGAAAACTACAAAAGTGTGGATCCCAAATGGATTATAGGGTCCCCTAATTATTTTATATATTTTTACAAAAACTCTGGTAATTTTGAATGGTTCAAAACAGATTTGAAAATGAAAAAATCAAAGAAAAAATAAAAAACAGAAAAGAGAAAAAGACTTGCTAAAAAAAGAACTAGGAACCAAACCAGGCCTCGGCCCAGCTTCCCTCTCTCCGTCTCAGAACCTTTGCCGCAGCCCAACCGAAGCCCACTGGCCCGATAACATTTCGTCGCGTCCTGGAGTCGTCGTCCCCCTCCCGATTGACCGAAGCTGCTCACTGTCGGCACGACGCCGGCCGCCCCGCTTAGAGATGCTCGCCGCCGCCCGCCATCGTCTGTAAGTCACCCTCGTTGCTGCGAACAACCCTAGCTGCCTAGTTTCCCCTCTCTCCTCTCCTTTAGCGAACCAACCCTAACCCTAGGTTACAGGTGCTGTAGTGCCTCGCCGTCTCCGTCCACCCCTCTCCCAGCCGAGGTGTCCAGGAGCTTCGCGTCGTCGCCCTCATCGTCCCCGTGGAACCACGCAAGCAGGGGAGATGCCATCTTTTCGGAATCATGCTCGACCTCGTCGACGGCCGCCGCAGTCATCACTCTAATTCGCCTCCGTCCGGCCTCGTCTCGCCTCCCCAACCCCTCCAATACGACCGTGGTGAGCCGCTGATCACGCCAGCACCTTCCTTTGCTCCCCTTGCTTCCTGGTTTGGCCTCCCGCCGTTCGCCACCGTCCGCCGCCGCAGAAGCTCGTCACCGGCGCATCTCCGGTGACCATTTCCTAGCGGCTCCGCTGCTGGTTGGCTCAGCGCAGGACGCTGAGTCGAGACCGACTCTTCTCGCCCGCGCGCACGCTCTAGATCGATGGATCGAGCCTCGATCTGAAGCTCAAGCTCATGTTGACATCAGCATGATGTCATGCTGATGTCATATCTCCTTTCTTATCTTTTATTAATTATTGTAAATCATTTCAGTAATTGTATAAAAATATTTTATAATATTACAAAATTGATTTAAAATGAATTAAAAATTGGGAAAAATCATAACTAATCCATTTTACATCAGAAAAATACAAATAATATATCAAAATGTTCAGAAAAATGAGAACTATCTAATTAGGCTATAATCATGCATTGTTCAACAACTTAAATGACAAGTTTAATTATAAGAACTTAGTAAACCCTCTCATATGCATCCGGAGTTTCCCCGAGTTAGGGTTTCCATCCCACGGAACCCCGATTAAACTGTCGAGCATGTCTTAGGGTTACTTTCAATACAATTTAACTTGTCATATCATCATCATTGCTTGAGCATTGCATCGATGCATGTGTTGATTGTTTCCCTTTCTTTCCGGTGTTTGCTTCTCTCCGGTAGAATGTGGTATCGAGATCGAGATCGAAGACCGAGATCAAGACCGTCGAAGTTCGAAGATCGATGAACAATACTTGACCAACTATAACCAAGTCAAGTACAAGATTCCCGAAGATCTACTTATCTGTTATCAACTGGAAAAGGCAAGCATAGCCCCACCATGATATAATCCTATGTTTTCGAAAGCATTTCAATTCTTGCCATGATGCATACGATTCTACTGTGGTCTTTTATCGATAGATAGAGTATCCTATCTGTTGCATTACTCCTTTGAGCTTATATTACCTGATCCACTGCTCCTAGCATAACTAGGTTTTGCGTGTGTGCACTTCTAGAGCTTATATCTGTGTCCTGCTTAGCCATGCATAGCTGTTGAGTCTGGTCCATCCAGATGATGTATCAGATGCAGATAATCTAGTATGATAGTAGAACGTGATAAGATGATATCAGTGATATGAGATTAAACATGATAAGGCTTGTATGGGAGGCCACGGTGGGATGTGGTTTTTCTAGTCCCATGCTCGCCACCCTTAGGACCCTAGGTTCTTACCTCTTGAACCAAGATGAGCGTGCAACCACATGGGGTAAATGGGGACCCCATGATTGACTAACTTGCCTAGTAGATTCCATGAGTCGCATAGTTCGGGTGTTCCATTCGACATATGCATAGAAAACCTTTTGAAAGATTTGCCGGGTGCAGGTGCATTCATAACAGGTAGGGAAGCGTGGACCGGGTTGCTTGGGGTAGATGGTGCCCCTGATAAACCAACCTCGCCTCACATCTTTAAGTACCGGCTTCGGGATTTGACCCGTTACGGAGGAACTATACTTATTGCGTAACTCATGGTCTCGGCGAAAGCAAGGGAAAGGTCATGTCCAACCACACCCTCTGTCGTCCTTCCAAGGAAGAGGGCTAATCATTGTGGCATTAAGAATCGGTTGGTACGTGTGGGTAAAGTTGTACACCCCTGCAGGGTAATAATCTTTCGGAAAGTTGTGTCCACGGTTATGGACGACTTGGGAACGTATGGGAGATCATAGAGAACATGAACCTAATCGTAAAACTTGGCAACTAATGTTTGTTAAGGATGCTTCCTCATGGGTACGAGGGGGTGATCCTTGTTCAGATGATGATGATTCGGTGGATATCAAAAGATGACGATCAATACTTTGGAGATGTCGCTCTCTTATCCCCTTTTAAAATATACTCTGATTAGACGATCTTCTTCTCCCCCTCTTGTTTTATAAACAAAGATGGCTTTATGCAAAACAACTCCACTAGCCATAAGTCTTGCGGAGTACACCCTCTACTCACCCTTGCTTTATTGATACTTTTGGCATAGTAAGTGCTCCCTAAAGATCAGTTTGGTACTACATCGACATCGACGAGTAGCTTGGGGTTTCCGGCCGGCAGCATGGAATCTATGGGCTAGGACTTCATCGTTATGCTTCAGGCCTCTTAGGCCATTTGTTAAGTTTGCTATACTTAATAGCATAATTTGCCTTCTGTTGTTTGATGTTTGTGGTCAGTGACCTCTACTTGTAATAATTTGGTTCTCTGCTTAGTTATGAGCTTGCTGTAATAAATTTTTGTGTCGTAGGGTCACTTCCGTGTTACCGATTCTTCACTGGATAATCTTGAGCTCAAGGTTAAGCTAATTTCAGACAGAGGTCTGGGATTTGTTTAGCCCTGATCCCGGGGGAGTCACAGTTGTTTGTATCAGAGCAGTACCGACTGTAGGAAAACCTTGCTATTGGTCGATGTTGAGTCGAGTGCTTGTGAAAACTATTTTAAAAGGCGAAAACTATTTGCGAAAACTCTAGTATGCTTCTTTTACTCCTTATCCAGTTTCGCTCTAATTCTAGGTCATCTTATCTTGTGTTGATTTTGGAAAAGTTTTGATATCTCTTCTAGTCTTTCAAAGCTTAGGTGCCTTCTTGGCATGTCGTTTCTCAACCAGTTGACCTAGTGCTGTTTTCCCTAGAGTTGTGTGTGTTGTGAATTCTTTGTTCCCCTTTGCTCTTGTGCATCTGAGAGATTCCTTTTTATCAAGACCTCTCTATCTTTTGGAATTGAAATATTATATTGTTGGATCCATAGTATTCTATTCCAGCCTTCGAGGTTTCCTTTCGCCTCGAGTGCCTACTTTTTGTTTGTTTGGGTACTTCATAAGTCATTTCTTCTTCTGGAACATACCTTGTGATTACTAACTTCCAGTGTACGCTATGTCACTCAAGTAGTAGTTACTTATTTCTTTGGGTTTTAACCCTTGGACTTGAACCTAAGATCCCTGATTGTACTGGATTCTGGTGTTGAGAATCTTGTACATGAAGCTGACCTTTAACCCAACATCCATTCCTTTCACCCCTGTTGCTAATGTTCACACATTATCTCAGGATGGCTGGTACTACAATTCTAACCTTCAAGCCTGTGGTCTTTGTCGTGATTGAGTTGTGACAACTAAGGACTTCCCCTACCACATGCTATGGCAGATGTTCTTTAATGGAACCAAAAATATCACGACAAGAGTACTCCTCGAGAGTCTCGCATCTATACTCGTGACTCTACCACACCTTACACTTCTCTGCATTTGGTTCTCGGAAGATTGTTGACTTATGCATCCATATCTCGGGATTTCATCCTGAGCATGTTCTTCTCCCCTTGTTGTTTTCTGACCTTTGTCTACCAGTTGGTAGACAAGTAGTAACGTGCATCGCTGTTTTCCGATGTAAGATACTCTTGTGGTCCATCAAGACAAACCATTTCGGGATGTCCAAGAGAAACAAACTCCAGTACCTCGTCATATCTTGGACCAGGTCAAAGTGTTGTAATCCACAGATCAAGGGGCATTGATTGTCTCCCATCTGTTCTATCTTAAAGTGTCATACTTTTTTATACTAAGAGGTTGTGCTGAGTTCCATGACCCCTTAATGAAGTGATAATCTTACACATATTACCCACCCTCCCTCGAGCTTTCGTGCTCGTGAGTGATGTGTGTGTAATAATGTGGCCATCTGAGATTGTAGCAAATTTCATTGCTTAGAAATCAAAGGACATTTGAGTCATTCTTCGCGTGATTGGTTAATCACTACAAGAGATCTGATATACTGTGACGAGCTCGAAACGTCATGGAATAACAAATAACGTCTCAGAATACCCCTGTGTGACGTTTTTCGAGCGTCACGGGCATCGTCATGGAATCTCCGTCACAGATTCCCGCTCGTGACGCGGCGCGCAAAAGAACGTCACCGAATATTGATGATGTCATATGTGATGTAAGCACCTGCGAGACCATCTCATAGCGTGAAAACGTCATGGATTAGCATCACGGTTGTTGATGACATCATATGTGATGTCATTTTATTAATTAAGAAAAAAACATATTTTTCTAGATTTTTCCCTTTTATGATATTTTCTAAAAATTAAAATTTATTACGTGTAGACCTTTTCCTGATTTGTTTTAATAAATTATTGTTTACCCTATTTTGCGGGTATTATTTTCTAGAATTATTTTTGCTTGTGATATTGATTCCCTTTTTATGTAAATTTAATTTAAATTCTTAACGATTAATATTTTTGAATCCGATATACATATGGCCAGATATACTCAATTGCAATCAAAATCATAATATATATATGCGACACACAATTGAATATCATCATACATAACTAAAGAAGTTGCACTGTAAAATTGACATAATTAAACACTAGCAAACTAGGTTAATGCTAGAAAAGCACTATGATATACTGATGTTCTTCACGCACCATCAAATATGGTGCTTAGTTTTGAGTTGCATGTTTTCGTAAGAGGAAACTAAGAAGTCCGTCCTCCTCCTGTTGCTTCTTTTCATATGCATCCTGACTCTTCTTTAGAGTTTCCAATTCTTCCTGTTGCTTCCTTTGCATATCTTCAAGTGCTTCCTCTTGCTCTTTTGCTCTCTCAATTGATTGTTGCTGGTACATCTCACGTGTCTCTATTGCCTCTCTCCTTTGTTGCTCTACTAGTTCTTCTAATTCCCGGACACGTTCTTCAGAAGCAGATGTTCTAGACCTCCCAGATCTTGATTGGCACCCCATACTAGAGAGGAAGGTGCTTGACGAGCTATGCTCCTTTAGAACTTCAGCCACAATCTGTGTATCAGGCAATAGCAGCTCACCTGCTGGTTGTGCTTCAGTCCTTTTATTTGCCATCGCGGTCTGTAGAAGAAAGCATTTATCGTGGCTCAAGTTAGATAAAGATGATAAGTTAAATAAAAATTACAAAAGCATATAAATATCATAGATAAGAGTCACAAATGCCAACAGAATATGTAACAAAACAAGTAGCCAGCAGCACAATAATATCCAATGGCACAATAAGTAGCAAGCAAGGCCAGTACCCAACATAATATCTAGTCCTGAGAGTGAAAAAATAATTTGATTACCTAGTACTGAAGCATATATATATAATGCACATCACCATTTCATTAATATATATAATGCACCACCAGACATGTACCTGTACAAACTTTCTAGCCATACCATAAAATTAGTCAGAATTAAGTATATAGTTTAAGTCCTGATTCAAAGATATTTTTTTGAGGGGAATACTCATCAGATCTACCCTTTTATATATATGCACATAAGTAAATACAGGATATGGTAGTTGCATGCATGCATTTATATATGCAAGAATGAAAACTACTGCCAGCAACAATATGTGTTCATGTCCAAAAGGATAAAGAAATCTCACATAAGCATCAAGTGCAGCCGCGCTCATGCATCCCGTCTTTTTGTTGGTATGGGTCTCTTTGAAGAACTCAATTGGACTAGGGTCCTCATTGTTGTACTTGTGTTTCTTCTACAAGATTTAGGAATTCATATAATTAGTATTCAATATATGAAGACATGTTACATTAGATATGGTACGGTATTTAGTTTGGTAGAATACTTACAAGTTGGTGAAAATGGGCAGGATACGACCTAGAGCCAGTAGTTTGCTGATGCTTGACAGCTTCTCGGTTCTTCTTGTTCTTTGCGCAAAGTTTCCAAATGAAGCAAACGAATATTAGTATTATCAGTAGTAACGATTATTTACTAAAACAAAAAACATGTCCATTAGGTACTGCCAATTATGCTACTAACACTAGTATTATCATCTTACTTTGTCCCTCCCTTACTATGTCTAAGATATCAGTAAGAACATTTCTACCTTGCTCTGTCCTAAAAACTCCAAGCAAAATAATACAACAAAAAGTGTCTAATAAACCTGAGAAACTAGTGACAAACTAAAACAAAAGTAGTATGCAACTTTAGATTCATTTTATGTATTGTTGGTGGTCTATTTTGATACAAACCTTGTTTCTTTTATCTGACCATTTGTTGACAAGAGCTTCCAAATTTGGTTGAGTAACTTTGGGTGGCTTATTTGATAACGCTTCATCAACAGTGCGTCCCATGAAATAATCCCTCTTCATGATGTATCGACGTTGTCGAACACCTTTCTGGAGTATATTTGTGCATACACCTCTAGCCACCTCCTCTTTTGGATCCATTTCAAAGTTTTTCTAAAAGCAAGAAATGATTGGATACATCAATAAATAGACAGCGCAACATGTAAAAATTGGAATGAAAAGAAAGAAGGAAAATGTCTCACCGCAACATGACCAATAGCATTAGGAATAGGCGTTCTAGGCCTTCTTTGCTGTAATCATTCCAATGTGTAGCAACATGCATGATGTTGCTGCGAACATGTATACCATACTGAGAAGCAAGCTTGGCTGCTTGGATAGGGTCAAGAGGCCTCACTCTACCAGCTGAGAAATCAATCTTCATCTTCCTCCCTCCGTTTCTTTTTGCATAATCATCTAAACCATGCCCCATGGTTGGTCTACGTTTACTTCTCACTGAGTTTTCTAGATTTTTTGGACCACTTGAGCATACTAAAGCATCTACATCACAAGGTAGCAGAAAAAGTGGAAGTTCATTATTTCAAGTGGAAACTATAAAGCAAACAGAGTTAGAAGATGATGCTACATATACCTTGGCCAAGTAGTGTAACCGTGTTATCAATTTGGCACGAAGAGTCTATCATGTCTTGAGAATGTTGCATCCATGTATCGGCATCAAGTGAGTTAGTATTGTTGGAAGTTTGGTGAGGTGATGTGTTGTTGTCATTAGGTGGTGTCTGGTCTGTCTGGTTAAGTCTAGATGTTGATGCTCTTGTTGTTCTTGTGGTAGTAGGTACAGTAGTTTTGGACCGAGAACGCTTTCTCCCGTATGGCTTTGTAGAAGCTTGCTTTGCCTGGTTCAGACAAGTTGGGAAAAAACAAGTTAGTGAATCAACATTGACTTATATTTGACTTAGCAAGTTGAAATCTGCATTTAGTAGTAAGACAGAAAATAATAATCATGCCAGTAGTTCTACATTTAATGTCACATGTGTTTCCAATTTAAAATCACAAGCATGCTAGCAATACATTTAGAATAGAACAAGCTCACTTGATTTTAGTTAGCTAAAGGTGATTTTAAGATCTGAGAAACACTGCATATTTTCTATATGCTTAAAAACCTATCAAGAATAATTATAAATGATATATATTATGTTTTGATAGACAAAGATATGGTACATTTTCCTTTGAGATATGTAGAGTTGGCTCCTGCTCATCTTCTTCTCCAGAAACCTCATCTGCATCGTCGGCCTCCTCATCATCATTTGGTTCATATTCGGAGCCACCGCCACCATTCTCACCTTTGCGCATCTGTTTGTCATGGCCACTCTCACCATATACCAATTGCCCGGCTATTTTATGTATCTCCATAAGTGGCGCTGCCGCTTCATCTCTAAGCCTCGCAACCCTTGCCAACATGTTTCTCTCATACTGTGGAATTTCTGGCATGGTTGTACTACCTTAGAAAAGAAGGATATCATGAAACATTAGAAAACTAATATTATGCATACATAAATAAAAGTTGCACAAACATATGCGAATGAAAACTAATGACTTTGATTGATTTACCACCTCTTATCATACATGAGTTGCTGCTGGCCAAATTTCTTTCAATCAGGTCCATAGTCAAAGACAAATAACAGCCTAGAACTTATTTTATTTAGTTTAAAAAATGACCTTGTTTCATTTGCAAGTCCTTGTTTTTTACATAACATGACTACTGTTGATGTCTTACAGAATCTATTCAAAGTCATTAAATGCTCGTGTCTAAGTAGGTTTAAATAAAAATGTTGAATCAAGTTACTTAAAAATTAGAGAGAAGGCATCTATACATGCAGTTTTTCCAGTCAAGACAGAACCTACTCGCTTTGTACAAGAACACAATATATTAATCCAATAATAGTCATGTTGATATTTAGGCAAATAATTAAGTTTGTCTTAAGATGCATATGTCACAATCGCACCGAGCTAATCCAGCAAACAATGCATACAAGCAGCTGTCATTAAAATGCATATAATTTTTTGTGGAAAAATTGGGGAGTAGGTAATTCGGTGGAGGGAAAATTATTAGATGTTTTAAATTTGTCAAAATTTAAGTGAATCTATATACTAAATAGTATCTAAATTTATCAAAATTTTGACAAATCTGAGACATCTATTTTGGGACAAAGAGTATTAAATTTTTTTAACAAAACGGACAATATTGTCTTATTTTATTTAAAAAACAGAAAAGAATTGATTGGTTAATTAACGGGAAACCAACCTAAAACCGATACAGACACCCTCGCCGACTGTCATGAAACATGACCACCTTGAGGGCACACACGGGCAACATGGCTACCCGATCTGGGCTTGGCGGGCCCTGGCGTGTCTCCGGCAAGGCGTGGACGGCGGCGCGCCGTGGAGTGGCTAGCGGCGTAGATCTGCTGGGACTGCGTGTACTCAGCCTGGGCGTTGCTCGACCACCGGCTTGGCGGGTCGGTCGCGGCCCTAGATGCTCGCAAGTCCAGGTGAAAACCTCGCACTTAGGTGACCACGGCGGCGGCGCCCTAGGGTGTCGTCTCCTTCTTGATCGTGTTGTTTGGGAGTTGCGATCTTCTACTGGCACGAGTGTCCTAAGTTTCTCCGGGTGAAACCTAAGCTCCTTTGGAGTGGACGACGGCCCATCGTCGTTACCTCCTTGGAGGGGTCGCCTTTGGAGAACTTTTTCTCGTGGTGCTGACATGGTCGTGCCTGCCTTGTGTGGTGACTCTGTTGTCGGGGCAGTGGATGTCGGGGCGGCGGCTCCGGACGGTGGTCGTGTGCCGATGCGGAGGCCTCGGAAAGCGCTTGCGGTCATGGCTCTATGAGGCGGGGCAGTGGCGTGCGGCTTAGGGGTGTCGAACTAGTGCCACTAGGGTGGCTGGTTTGTCATCTTTTTTCCATTTTCTCTTCTTTTTCTTCCTTTTCACCTAGTGCGAGCTTGTACATACTCTACTACTAATGAAATCGAAAGCCAGCAGTTGCTTGATCTTTCAAAAAAAACCGCAGACACACCATCAAAGCGAGGACCATCGTCGAGGTTGCCCACCGGTGCCATCGTCATCACTCCTCCAAGATCCAGCAACTCCGACTCCATCGAAGAATGACCATCTAAGAAGTCATGCTCTAGCAGCCGGCACTCCCGGCTGTTGGCCTTCCACCGTGGCACATCACTTCCGCCTCCGCCGCGACCGAAGCATTTCTGGGTCCGCCCCGTGGAGGATTACTCGCCACCGCGGGAGCGCCACACACGGTAGTACTTTCATGGAATGCGAGTGCCAATGGAGGGAGGGCCACGACATCAAGCACACGGATGTGTCCCTTCCCACTGGCTGGCACCTCAACCGGGACCGTGTCCCGGTGCCGCCTGTCCCCAAGAAGGGCAAAGGGCTGGCAGAGGAGATTCACCGCCGGATCAACAACCAACCGTCAGCCCAACGGTGGGAGGGAGGCTACCGCAGCGAGGCCTACTGGGTAGAGTTCCTCGACTGGGAGCACAAGGTGCGGCGCGCCACCACCATCCGCCATGACCTGATGCCGGGGGAGGTCTACCCCGTCCCCGACATCGACTCGGACGACGAGGGCGCCGTCAACCACTCCGACACCAACCTCGGCAATGAGGACGACAATGACGAGGAGGAGGATGATGACATCGTCATCAAGCAGGACGTGGTGGACGACGTCATCACGAACCTGCCCCCGGAGTACCGCGAGATGCTGGCGTGGGGCTACGACGAGGATGCCTTCACCGAGCAGGTCATTGCGGCCATTGCATGGGAGGAGGAAGCCCAGTGGGTCGGCTTTGAGGAAGCCGTCCAGCTCACTGGCAGGGTGGCGTAGGCGAACACCCAGCTGCCTCCACCGTCGCCGCTACCGGGATGGCCGCCAACGATTGCGCCGGAGGTGGGGATGGAGCTGGCACACCTCCAAAGACGGCTGGACGCGCAGCCGTGATCAATCCACTTAAAGACGCCCCTCTTCTCGTCGTTCTGGCCCAACAACCTCGCGAACTGAGTACATCGATCTTGACCCGTAGATGGACAAGGCGGCGCCGGCGCGCGAAGATCGGTAGCTAGGGTTAGGCTAGTTTAAATTATTTTTAAAATTTTAAATGTATGAATTTTGCTAGTTTTAGCGCGAACGGTTTATGTTTGAATTTGCAAAAAAAATGCCGCGCCTAGGTCGAACAAATAGGTCGCGCCGCTGGACACGGCTGACCGAACAGACTGGACCACGACTCTAAATCAACTGCGATCCAACCCAAACGGACAAAAACTGACCGGAAGATCGGATGGATTAGCCGGGCGAAGATGCCCTCAAATTTTAGGCCTATCGCCGGGATGTAAGTGGCACAACATTTACTGTAGTTTAGTTTAATAAAGTTTGTTTTTTCTAAATCAAAGGACTGAGAAGTTGAATAAACGGACCGAATGCCATTTAAATGCCAATTACATCCCCCATCGGTCGTGCATCAAGTAACACCGAATTGTGTAACTGACCGAGGAACCGAACTGAACAGGTCGGTCCAACCGAATGCCCAGGCCTCCTCGTGAGCTCCGCCTCCGCCCCGCTACACAGCAAGCCATCCACCCCAGCTACAAAGCTCGCAGCGGCACCCGCATGCTCGTCCGCCCTCCTCGCCTCGCACGCCTCTCCCCTCGCCGCCTCCGCTCGGAGTCTCCGATGGCCTCCACGCACGCCCTGCTCAGGCCCTCCGCGCCGAGCCCGCTCGCCGGCACGAGCGCGCGGAGCCCGGCGGCGGCCGTGAGGGTGCCGTTCAGATCTCGGTACTCTACAAGGGTGTCCCTCGCGTCAGCAGTGGCAGCAGGCGCCGACACGCTTTTCGCGGACTATAAGCCCACCACCGCATTCCTCTTCCCCGGCCAGGTACGTATCTGATACACGAGCGCGACACTGTGAGAGCCAGAAATGTATACTGTCTAAGTTGTTGGAATGGTGATCGTTATGCAACTGTTAGCGCGAGTGTGTTTGAATTTTGAAATTATTGGTAATTGGTATCAAGTCAAGCTTATTAGAATGTTGGAAATATAGCAAATCTGAAGGAATGGTATGCTAATTCGATTTCATCCAATCTGAATTTCAGTCACGGACAATCATCCTCACACATCCCACAGACACAAGCAACAACATAACAGTGACATTCTTCAATACAACTAATAGCAATGCGATCGAACAGACACTATGCAAAGTCTGAAGAGACTAAAATTCAGTACCCATAACCTGACAGCATAACTTTGATAAGCTTCAGTACAGCTAATAGCAATGCGATCGAACAGACACTACGAAGTCTGAAGAGATTAAACTTCAGTATTCAGAACCTGCAAGCATAGAAAGGGTGGACCTTTCTGCTAATTTTATTTCATTAACTATATCAGAAACTTGCAAGGATTGTATTGTAGCACAACTAATTAACAGGAGCTAGAAAACCACAAAAACAATTAACTCCCCTAATCCATGTACCCACTAACAAAAGCTAGAATCATCAACCTAATCCACTTAATAAAAGACATGAAATCTAGCATCACAAGCTCCTAGTGCAAGATAAACTGAATTTTGTGTTTAAGCATACCGAAGAATCTCTTGTTCCTTTCTCAGGAAGAGATGGCAAGTGTGAATGGCAAGATGAATCATATAAACAGGAGTATCTTGGCCATCTTTCAATTCAAAAATAGTGGACGAATAGAGCATGACCCAAAAAATTAAAATTTGATGGCGAGGAAGATACATATAGCCATTACAGCAAAACTGATGCATGTCACTCCAATACAGCAGGAAGATACATATAGCCATTACAAAAATCATGAAAACAAGAAAAAACTTAATGAAAGATTCATACTTCAGGAAACATGCTAAACTTCATCATCACTTGAATGCTCACTTGCGTTCCCACTGTCGTCATCCTGTTCATCCTCGTCGGTGCCACTATCTTCATCCTTGTTCTCAACATTGTTCTCAATCTCAATCTCAGCAACAATTTTAGGATCTACAGGTGTGCCTTCTTCATCATCACGGCTAAATGTTTCAAACAGCGGATCAACATTGTTCACAGTAGTTGCTGCTGCCATATCTTCTTGGTATGCATCTGCAGCATTTAGCTCACCTGTCTGTGATTCAGGAACATCATACAAATGTCTGTGACTAAAAGTCTGCACCAATTTCCAGTCTTTTCCAAGGGCTGTGTCCTCCATATAAAACACTTGGTCTGCTTGATAAGCCAATATAAAGGGATCATTCTTGTACCGAAGAGCCTTATGATTCAGAATTTTGAAGTACCTATCATCCCTCAACCCGGTCGTCTTTCTGCTTGTAATATCATACCAATCACAACGAAACAAAAAGACCGACCTATCTCCATGCTTGTTTTTTGGGTACATCAACTCAAGAACTTCCTTAAGAACACCATAGTACACAACCTCTGTACCATTGTCATCTCCCTTAACCATGATGCCTGAATTTTGAGTTCTTCTCTTCTTCTCACGATCCAAAGTGTGATACGGAACGCCATTCACGTTGCAAGCAGAGTACACTCGAAAACGATTGTCTGGGCCACATGATAGTGAGTACAAATCATCTGAAACGTTTTGCTCTCCTACATCATGAATCTGTCAAGATAGGTGCACATATCAATAAAATGCTGAGGTTAATGACATGTATATAGCACACACACAACAATTACTTACATGCTTCGCAAACCACGCAGGGAATTCTTTCTTAAGTTTCTGCTCAATGTTAGTCACACCATTCATTCGAAATTCTTCTCGACAAACCCTACACCAACAAACGCAAAATTAACACATCTACATACACTATCTCTACAAGCCAACCACATACTACGCATAATGATGACAAAGATACTTACTCCATGTACTTCTCTACTACAACACGACAATTACTAAGCACATACCAAACCATTTGGTCATACTCAGTATCATAAAAATTGAGTTTTGACGCTCCAAAACCTTTTGCAGCAGTTGAAAAAACTCTCAATTCATCAGAAGAAGCAACCCTCTTCCCATCCTTGTTCCTATCTTCTTTGTTAAATCTTGTCTTAATATTTATCAAATATTTGGAGCAGTAGGACAAGCACTCATCCACCACATATGCCTCTGCAATAGAGCCTTCTGGCTTTGCTCTGTTACGAACGGTTCCCTTTAAGTACCCAAGCCTTCTTTCTATTGGATACATCCATCCATAATGCACGGGCCCCCTCAAGAGAGCCTCTTCGGGTAGGTGAACAGCTAAATGAACCATGACATCAAAGAAGGCGGGTGGAAAAATCCTCTCGAGCTTGCAAAGAATTACAGGAATATCTTCCTTATCCATTCAAGAACATCAACTTTGAGAGTTTTTTAGCACAACTGCTTGAAAAAATTACCCAGTTCTGCAATGGCCTCATATATGTCCTTCCTCACGAGCCCTCTTAGTGCAGCTGGTATGACTTGTTCCAACAATATGTGGCAGTCATGGGTTTTCAATCCATGCACTTTATATGTTTCAAGATTCACGCATCTTGCTAGATTAGCAGCATACCCATCCGGGAATTTCACATTAGCTAAATACTCGCAAAATCTTTTCTTGTTTTCCTTGGTAAGATTATACTCTGCTTTTTTCTTCTCCATTCCACTTTTTCCATCGGGTTTCAGGTGCAGGTCTTTCCTGATTTCTAACTTTTCCAAATCTAACCTAGAACTTGTCATATCCTTATTCTTTCCCTCAATCTCTAGCAGAGTCCCGAGTATATTTTCACATATGTTCTTCTCAACGTGCATTACATCAATGTTGTATGCTAATTTCAGGTTTGACCAGTACGGAAGATCATATAGGCTCACCTTCTGACTCCAGTTTGGCTCATCTTTCTGTGTGCGCTTTATCTTCTTATTTTCTGGATACTTCCCTGGTTTGAAATCCTTAACTTTCTCTAACTTCTCCAACACTTCAGCATTTGTGAACTTCTGAGGTTTTTCTCGTTTCTCAACCAACCCATTGAAATCCTTGCTTCTCCTGAAATGATGATTAGTAGGTAGAAATCTACGATGCCCGACATACCCAATCTTGTTTTTCAGAGGCTCGGAGCAAGGGTTCTCATCACAATGTACACATGCATAATAACCTCGTGTGCTACGCCCTGATAGAGTGGCTAGTCAAGGGTAATCACGAATCGACCATAGGAACACAGCATGCAAACGGAATATATCATCTATCAATGCATCATATGTCTCTACACCAGTTCCCCAAAGCTTCATCATATCTGCAATCAGCGGCTGCATAAACACATGGAAATCCTTTCCAGGTGATTTTTTCCAGGAATAAGCAAAGACATCATGAAATTGGATTGGTCCATGCACATCCACGGCGGGAAGTTGTACGGGATGACAAAAACTGGCCACATACTATATGAACTACTCATGTTTCCAAAGGGGTTGAATCCATCAGTGGCAATGCCAAGCCTAATGTTACGAGCATCCTTAGCAAACCAACCATACTCACGGTCAAAGTGCTTCCATGCTTCACCATCGGCAGGGTGTCTCATGACACCTTTCTTGACAACCCTCTTATCCTTGTGCCACCTAGCATCTGCTGAGTGTTCCTTTGACACAAAAAGTCTTTGAAGCCTAGGAATTATAGGAAAGTACCTAAGAACCTTGTGAGGTACCTTTTTCCTTCCCTCGGCATCTTTCCATCTTGATGTTCCGCACTTAGGACAACGAGTGTTGTTGGCATAGTTTCCCCAATACAATGCACAATCAAACTTGCATACATGAATAGTCTCGTAACCAAGCCCAACTTCATGTAGAACACTCTTAGCTACCACATATGACTTTGGCATATCAGCATGTGGAAACGTCATACCGACAGTCAAGAAATAGATTGAATGCTCTATTTGTAACCCTGCCATAAGACATGACATGGAGAAGCTTAATAATGAACGATAGCCTTGTGAACTCGCTGCATCCTTCGTAAAGTTCTTTCTTGGCTTCCTCAATTAGCTTGGAATAGAGGTTTGGCTGACCCTCACCTCGCAAGATCATCAACCAAATACGGAACATCAGCTCGACTGCTTTCATCAAAGTCGTCGTCATCAGACCTGTATGCAACGTCCTCCATCTTATCCCCTTCATCATCACTCAACGGTTCACCATGAAAGATCCACCTCGTATATGTGTTGGACATACCAGCGCATTGTATGTGCTCCTCAACAATCGACTGGCTTTGGTGTTGCAGATTCCGGCAGTCTCGACATGGGCATAGTACATCTTGATCTTCTTTGAAATTTTGGTGAACAACAGCCATAAAATCCTCAACACCTTTCATATACTGTGATGTGAAACGAGTTCCATGTATCCAGCTTCGGTCCATTCTCCTATAAAAAATTAATTTTCTTGTGAGAAAAATATGCTTACACCATAAACTAGCATGCATATAGACTTTGATCACAACATGGTGTACAACTTTTATATCTACATGTAAGATGAATAAAATAGTGATTAACTAGTTATGTATTACACGACAGAACATAACATGTCAACTACGAGAGAGTAGGATATCTTGGAAAATTTACCTTGGCGAATTATCTCTTACTTTACGGGAAAAAAGTCATAGCACTAATAATAATCTAGTTTACAAAAACAATATTCCTATATTGAATGCAGTAAACTGCTTATCAAGTCGATATGATGATCAACGGATGGTTTGCAGATGGCTTGTCTGGCATTAGGGTGATTATCACTTTATCAGATCTCATGTTGGTGCTGTGGTGGCATTGGTCTGACGTTGTTTCGAGCAGTGTGACGATGCTATGGAAGCAGAGCTCAAGTAGCACTAGAAGGGATCAGGATTGGGCTAAATCACATAGGCAAGCGTCTACTACTTCAACCAGATTACTCAGTGTTGTTGCAAGCAGTGAAGGTCTCACACATGGATCGATATATGCTGGATTTTATATCATCAAAGAATATTAAGATATTGTCTCATGGAAGCAGAAGTTGTTACTCAAGAAAATTTACCGTAATCAAAACAGGGCCGCAGATCTGCACCTGACTACACGATGTCACTCAAGTTTTCTACTAGTAGCAAACTATGTTTAGGTTATTGGTTGTGCAATCTAATTGTGATATCGTGCTCCTGACTTTGCGTCAGCAGCTATTTTTGATGATTGTAATCCTGATTATGAGTAATAAAACAAAGTTTTCTAATTCCCCGTAGAGAAAAAAGACGCATAGAACCAGGTTCAGGCAATGCAACATATAATAAATTAATGATTCAAACGCAACCTTCTTCTAGTATTCCCTCCGACCCAAATTAGTTGACGCACATTTGTCTAGATTCGGTTGTATCTGATATTAAACATTGCTAAATACATCCGAATCTTGACAAATCCGAGTTAAGTAATTTGAATCGGAGAAAATACTACGTAAATACTCGCAATTAGCTACCAAAATTAATTCCCCAGAATCAATGGTACGGCATGTTCCAAGACCAGCATAGATCGTACCAAGAAGAGTGACGACACGTACGAACTCGCAATTCAACTTCAGAAGAGCGACGACACGTACCAAGAGGACAAGCAGCGCGCGCCCGTGATGAGAGAAGAGGAGGCCGCCTGCGATGGCAACAATACGGCGTCACCGATGATTAGGGAGAGGAGGTCGTCTTCTTTCACAATATTAGACAGTAGTGTCCAATGATCAAAGGTATCTACATCGGTCTCCTTTCCTTGTCTTATTTGACTCTGTACGTACCGATTACATCCAAATCAAATAGAACTCTGTTTACGTACGAGCCAGATGAAATAGAACTCTGTTTCTTATCTTTTAAATATAGAACACTGATCAATTAAGTAAACTCGTCAACACAAATCTTGAAGTGGCCTATTGGTATCACTAAGCGTCGAAAATAGTTCCTTTCACAATTTTAGACTGATAATAACTTTTAAAAAGCGAGCTCGATTACTTTTTTCTCGATACATTCAGTACACCTAATTTTATAAACCTAATTTATCAGCAAGCTAACATTGACCTACTGGTAAAGGTACGATGGTGCACCTCGTATGGCCTAGGTTTGAGTCTTAGAAACATGCTTTTAAATACATATCATTCTAATTACTTCAAAAAATTGTGTGACCCCTCTGCATTCGTCATTGAGGCTATCTGTACCGTCACGGAATGTGCTTATGTGTGACGGTGATTATGTGACCGTCATGGATTTTATGAATTCCATGACACTAGGGGCAAGACGTCACACATTATGATATTGCGTGACATTACAGACCATCGTCATGAGAGTTTTCGTCACTGTATATCACATCTCTTGTAGAATCCTATCACTAAGCGAAGTTTGATTGTGCTATCAAGTCCGTTACTCTAGTACACTCTCTTTAGTCAAAGAGTTATGCTTGTGCCGAAACTCTGATACCATGTCTTCTTGCCTTACCAAGCAAGTTCCCTCTTGAATGCGTGACATATCGGTGGTTCGTGATATTCTAGATGTCTTACTATAAGTATCACCATGTTGCCACATGACTATATTGTCAAGTTCTTGAGCAAGTCAGTTCTTTGAACTACACCTTTCTCCAAGGATCTGTACTGGATACCCCTGAACTAGTTGGTTGAGCTCAAACAACAACTTGGAGAGTTGTAAGACAAAAGTTATATCCGACTATGTTCTTTATAAAAGGGATGTTTAGTTTTGTTCATGTTGAAGAAAGATAGTAATTCCTTTATGAATATGTTATTGTCCCCCACCTTTGATTTGATTTGGGTTATCGTCAAATCAAACTCGGTTCCAAGGACTATCTTGATGGTGTTTCTACTTGTGATGTTTTACTTTAGTACATCTTCATGTCCTTTGGTCTGACCAATACTACTGCCTCGTTCAAGCAACATATGAGTCCATCTTCTTGGAGTGTCTTAATAAGTTTATTGTTGAGCCCATCAATGGCATCCTCATCTACTCCATGCTAGATTAGATTCATATGGAACATTTGGCATTAATGTTGGAAACTTTCGAGAACCATCTTTGAGTCATCTTGAAGTATGAGTTCTGGAATGTTAGAAGTAACCTTCTCCGGTTCACGTGCAAATGTTGAAAGATGTCGCCATGGATTCGAGAAGAGTTATATTTCTTTCCTTAAGGACATATGTGCGTTTTATTGTCAGTACTTTATATGTATGCAGTTGTCTTTTGACAAGTTGCTAAATACATGGGTATAGCAATCCAGCTTAGTATTTTGGAGCTTCACACTGTAGTCCATATCTTGAGAATCTAGTGACTTTACCTTTGTGGTAAAAGTTGCAAACTTTCTATTCGGACATGCTGAGTCTGAAGAATCATCTCACTTAACCCAAGCTGAAATCTCAAGCAGCGATGATGGTTAGTGTTTCTCAATGTTTTGACATAGGTCTCTTTGTGAATCTCGCAAGATTGATGTAATGGTTGACACACCTAGCCGGAAAGACCTATTGACATATTATCATAAATCAGCAATATCAACCACTCTTCATGAGGCATCTTCTATGATTTATTATAGGAGTTGTTCTTATGGTTTCCTTTGTATCCAAAGTCTGACCTTTACTTGGTGTCTGATTTCTCGAACATCAAGGAGAACATTTAAAGTAGTGCTGCTAAATGTCTCTCGGTTGATCCTCCAGACCATTTTATTTTGGCAATCATTGTTGTGCCAAGTAATTGAAGTCTGAGAATGAAGTTTCTTTCTTTTCGTATCATCGGGAATCTTCTTAACTATTCATCTTAGTGGTGCAAAGTGATATCACGATCTTTGGCAACAATCTTGATAGTTTTGGATGAATAAAGAGTTTCCTTTGTTTTCTCAACCATGTTATAAGAGTGGCTATGATTTTGGTAGTTAGTAGTTTCTCTTGCTACATGTTTCTTGTGACTCTTAAAGAGTCCTCTCCACCAAAATACTTTTATGTCTTGGCCTTCTGTGAATGAAAAAGCGACCCTTCTATGTCAAAAGTAGTTCAACAGCTTGGTTTTGTTGATCCACATCTCTGCAACCTGAAATCTCTACTTAAGCTGTTTAGTAGAGGTTCCCTATCGAAGTCTGTGGTCATGTTCTTTCTGTTGGAAGGTTTCTTCTTCAGAAGCTTCAAAACCTAGTGTAAGTTCCATGGTTTCAATCCTTATGAAGACCATCCATCTCACAATTTGAAAACTTTCTCCTCTTGTTTCCTCCATTACCTTGATGTGCTTCATGTCGTCACCTCAAAGTTGTTTCTGAACACTCCATTCATGCGTTGACCATGAGATACTCTGTGTTGTTTAGTGATTCCCTCTTATCCTTAGAAATGGCCCTGTTTCTTTTCCTCTCTGTCTCTTTTCCTACCTTTGGAATCTCGGGTCGAGATTCTCGTAAGGGGGATAGAGCTATAACACCCCAGTTTTAGTAAATCAATATTTAGGGTAGATTGTGCATAGCATGAGAATCATTCTTTAAATTGCTTGCATTGAATACATAAAGATAAAACCCTAAACCCTAATCTTCCTCTTTATTTGAAACACCTTCAGAAGGTTTTGAATATTTGAAAACTACAAAAGTGTGGAGCCCAAATGGATTATATGGTCCCCTGATTATTTTATATATTTTTACAAAAACTCAGGTAATTTTGAATGGTTTAAAACAGATTTGAAAATGAAAAATTCAAAGCAGAAATTAAAAACAGAAAAGAGAAAAATACTTGCTAAAAAAGAACTAGGAATCAAACGAGGCCCTACCCGACTTCCTCTCTCCTCTCGAACCTTTGCCGCAAGCCAAGCCCATCGCCCGATACCGTTGCGTCGCATCCTGGAGTCGTCGTCCACTTCCCGATTGACCGAAGCTGCCATTTGTCGGCATGTCGCCGCCGCCCAGATGAGATGCTTCACGCCGCCCCGTCGTCTATAAGTCGCCCTCGTCGCTGCCGAAGAACCCTAGCTGCCTAGTTTCCCCTCTCTCCTCTCCTTTCGTGAACCAACCCTAACCCTAGGTTGCAGGTGTTGCAGTGCCTCGCCCTCTCCGGCCACCCCTCGCCCAGCCGAGGTGTCCAGGAGCTTCGCGTCGTCGCCCTCATCGTCCCCGTGGAACCATGCAAGCAGGGAAGATGCCATCTTTTCGGAATCGTGCTCGACCTCGTCGACGGCCGCTGTAGTCATCGCTCCAATTCGTCTGTGTCTGGCCTCGTCTCGCCTCCGCAACCCCTCCATCGCGACCGTGGTGAGCCGTTGATCATGCTAGCACCTTCCTTTGCTCCCCTTGCTTCCTGGTTTAGCCTCCCGTCGTGCGCCACCGTCCGCCGCCGAAGAAGCTCATCACCGGCGCAGCTCCGGTGACCATTTCCTAGCGGCTCCGCTGCTGGCTGGCTCAGCGCAGGACGCTGAGTCGAGCCCGACTCTTCTCGCCCGTGCGCACGCTCTAGATCGATGGATCGAGACTCGATTTGAAGCTCAAGCTCCTGATGACATCAGCATGATGTCATGCTGATGTCGTATCTCCTTCTCTTTTCTTTTATTAATTCTTGTAAATCATTTCAGTAATTGTATAATACATGACATGTGGGTCCTTGCTATAAGTGAGATAAAAACTTTCAGAAATGTTTTCTAATTAATAAAAATGTTTAAGTAATTCCAAAATGTAAAATTATTTTATAATATTACAAAAATGATTTAAAACGAATTAAAAATTGGGAAAAATCATAACTAATCCATTTTAAATCAGAAAAATACAAATAATATATCAAAATGTTTAGAAAAATGAGAACTATCTAATTAGACTATAATCATGCATTGTTAAACAACTTAAATGACAAGTTTAATTAGAAGAACTTAGTAACCCCTTTCATATACATCCGGAGTTTCCCCGAGTTAGGGTTTCCACTCCTCGGAACCCCGATTAAACTATCGAGCATGTCTTAGGGTTACTTTTGAATACAATTCAACTTGTCATATCATCATGATTGCTTGAGCATTGCATCGATGTCATGTGTTGATTGTTTCCCTTTCTTTCCGGTGTTTGCTTCTCTCTGGTAGAATGCGATATCGAGATCGAGATCGAAGACCGAGATCAAGACCGTCGAAGTTCGAAGATCGACGAACAATACTTGACCAACAATAACCAAGTCAAGTACAAGATTCCCGAAGATCTCCTTATCTGTTATCAACAGGCAAAGGCAAGCATAGCCCCACCATGATATAATCCTATGTTTTCGAAAGCATTTCAATTCTTGCCATGATGCATACGATTCTACCGTGGTCTTTTATCGATAGATAGAGTATTCTATATGTTGCATTACTCCCTTTGAGCTTATATTACCTGATCCACTGCTCCTAGCATAACTAGGTTTGGCGTGTGTGCACTGCTAGAGCTTATATCTGTGTCCTGCTTAGCCATGCATAGCTGTTGAGTCTGGTCCATCCAAATGATGTATCAGATGCAGATAATCTAGTATGACAGGAGAACGTGATAAGATGAGATCAGTGATATGAGATTAAACATGCTAAGGCTTTTATGGGAGGCCACGGTGGGATGTGGTTTTTCTAGTCCATGCTCGCCACCCTTAGGACCCTAGGTTCTTACCTCTTGAACCAAGACGAGCGTACAACCACACGGGGTAAATGGGGACCCCATGATTGAATAACTTGCCTAGTAGATTCCATGAGTAACATAGTTCGGGCGTTCCATTCGACATATGCATAGAAAACCTTTTCAAAAATTTTCCGGGTGCAGGTGCATTCATAACAGGTAGGGAAGCATGGACCGGGTTGCTTGGGGTCGATGGCGCCCCTGATAAACCAACCGCCTCACATCTTTAAGTACCGGCTTCGGGATTTGACCCGTTATGGCGGAACCATACTTATTGTGTGACTCATGGTCTCGGCGAAAGCAAGGTAAAGGTCGTGTCCAACCACACCCTCTGTCGGCCTTCCAAGGAAGAGGGCTAATCATTGTGGCATTAAGAGTCGGTTGGTACGTGTGGCTAAAGTTGTACACCCCTGCAGGGTAATAATCTTTCGAAAAGCCGTGTCCACGGTTATGGACGACTTGGGAACGTATGGGAGATCATAGAGAACATGAACCTAATCGTAAAACTTGGCAACTAATGTTTGTTAAGGATGCTTCCTCATGGGTACGAGGGAGTTATCCTAGTTCAGATGATGATGATTCGGTGGATATCAAAAGATGATGATCAATACTTTGAAGATGTCGCTCTCTTATCCCCTTTTAAAATATACTCTGATTAGACGAGCTTCTTCTCCCCCTCTTGTTTTATAAACAAAGATGGCTTTATGAAAAACAACTCCACCAGCCATAAGTCTTGCGGAGTACACCCTATACTCACCCTTGCTTTGTTGATACTTTTGGCAGAGTAAGTGCTCCCTGAAGATCAGTTTGGTACTACATCGACATCGACGAGTAGCTTGGGGTTCCCGGCCGACAGCCTGGAATCTATGGGCTAGGACGTCATCGTTATGCTTCAGGCCTCTTGGGCCATTTGTTAAGTTTGCTATACTTAATAGCATAATTTTTCCGTTGTTTGATGTTTGTGGTCAGTGACCTCTGCTTGTAATAATTTGGTTTCTGCTCAGTTATGAGCTTACTGTAATAAATTTTTGTGTCGTAGGGTCACTGCCGTGTTACCGATTCTTCACTAGATATTCTCGAGATCAAGGTTAAGCTTATTTCAGACGGAGGTCTAGGATTTGTTTAGCCCTGATCCCGGGGGTGTCACAAATCTCCATCGTGTTGCCATAGTCCTGCAACCATGTAGCTGGCTTGGCAGTGCCGTCATAGGGCTTGATGGTCTTGCCAATCCGGAAACCTTTGGGGTAAGTTGCGGACCATATTACAGGTCCAAAGCAACGTGGTCCGAGGTATGGTCCTTCTCGGGCCTCGTGTCTCTTGTCCAGACGTGAACGTGCATCGTATGGCTCCGGGCTTCTTTCCCTTTTCTTGCCATCAGGGGATAGGCTGCGTGTACCACGCGGGCCTCCTCCGCCATGGTGGCTGCTGGGTGGCGACGGAGGCGGAGGTGGCGGTGGGTTAGCCTTCTTGCTATTACCATCCTGCGATGCCTCACGCTTGCCAAGGTTGCTTGTCAAACGCGGAGGGTCCTTGGTTGCGCTCTCTGTCATGACGGGTCTGCTCCGCATTGTCGCGGATGACGATGCCACTCTGCCTTGGTGGAGGCATATCCGTATGACAGTGAGCCTTGGTGTCTTCGCGATGTCGGGGAGAGCGGGGCGGTGGAGATGGGCGACGAGGTTGAGCCTTGCCTCCATGGTCGGAGGATATGGGGATAGCGTCCTTCCTGTTGCGCACATCCCTCCGTCTTTGTTCTGACAAACCCGTCTGTGACCCGACATCATGAGGAGATTTGTCCCTTGGTGGCTTATGTTGGCTAGACTGGCAGAACGCTGGGTCGGACTCGAGCCTCTGAGAGGTGGCCTTTTCTTGATATTTTACCGCCTTGGCCACTAGGTCATAGACCTGGTCCACAGCTGCGGGTGATCTATCCTTCTCCAGAAGGGTCTTGGCGATGGCGAGGTTGAGAAGAGGAGTGGGCATCACCTACATGCCTTCACTGTCAATGTATGGCTTATCCTATGCCGGCTTCGAGGGAGCCCATCCTAGGTTTCGCCATACACCAGGATCGTTGATGACGCGAGCCGGAGCCTTCTTAGCCTTTTGATGTTGTAGCAGAGTCTTGTACTCGGCCTCCATTGCTCTAGCTTTCTCTATTGACTTTTGGGTGTTGGCCAGATCTCGATCTAGCTCGGCGCCTTACTCGGCGATGGCCTGGGCTTCCTCCAACAGCTGTTGGCATTTCTCGTCAAGCTGGACTACATTGCGAGTATGAGCCACGGTCATGGGCTCGATGAGGAGATTGTCGTACATCACTCTATCAGCTGGAGTGACTTGGGTAGCAGCAGACGTAGATGCCGGAGGCGGCGGGTTTGCGGTGTTGTTGTTGCTCGGATCGGTGCTGAGTTCCTGCGGTTACTGTACTGGGTTAGGCGGAGGGGGCATCACCATGCACGATCATGGTCGGCAGCAACAGGTGGTCCCTTCCCCTTGTCCAGCACTGTAGGCGGAGCTCGACCGGGTTGATCTTCATCTATTGCCGTCCTAATGGTGACGAAAACCTCTCAGGATGTGACGATGTTGTTGGCCTACTCGTCGCACTTGTAATCCTCCTCCATCTCATGCATGGCAGAGTCTAGCTCCTCTGGGCTGAAGTCTATCTCCTCCGAGTCGGCGCTAATGTCGGTGTAGAGCACGTCAAGCACATAGTCGGAGGGTGTCGGGGCTTCTTCGATGACGGGGGGTGGCGGTGAAACAGCAGCGACGATGACTTGAGGTGGTGGTGGAGCTGCGGCGATGACGACCGGAGGCGGTGGCGGCGGTGGCTGAGGCGGTGGGGCTCCGCCAACGAGCGCAATTTCTATCTGAGCTTCCTCCTCAGCCTCCGCATAGCTGTTGACGGTCTTCACGATGCTTTCGAATGTTAGGCGTCATGAAGCCTGTTGTCGCCTTAGCGTATGCCAGAGAAGCGTACCTTGGTCCAGTCCTTCCATAAAGTGATACATAGCATCATTATTGGGGTAATGAGCCAGGTCTGCCCGTATACAGAGCCACCTGGCAAGGTAGTCACGGGGGTTTTCGCCCTCTCTCTGAATGCAACACGCCAGATTGAAGATGGTTACCACTCCGACAAACTCGGATCTCTGTTGTCCAGACGCACGGACAAAGCCGGCGGACTTGCAGCGATCTTCCACCGTTATATCCTGCACAGGGACGGTTTGGGTGGGCCTTGAATATTTCTGATCTTTGCCAGAAAACTCCAAGGAGAGATCCAGCATCGATCCTTTTGCGAACGTATCCTGCCCGTAGGTGGTCCATGCGGGTCTTAATGCTCCTCCGACTCCCAGGGAACTAGTGCCCAGGTCGGTTTCACCGATGAAGAGGTGGATATCTCCAATGGGGACGATCGAGCACCACATAGGGTTCATCTTCGCCGGGATCCAAAACTCGTTAGGAGGACGATCGGAACGTTGCCGGAGAAGAGAACGCGACCGTTGGCTACGATTTTGCTGATTCCCGCGAAGATCTTGGTCCTCACCCGCTGAAGAGCCTGAAGCGCCTCTTGCCCCACAGTGGGCGCCAACTGTCGTGGTATTGCCGACGAGTACGCCATGGAGGGGTCCTCACAGTGCGTGTTTAGAGACGTGGGGGAAGGTGGACGGTTGACGGGTACGAGGTAACACAGCTTACCCAGGTTCAGATCCCACAACGGTGGCGAAATCCTACTCCTGCTATAAATCACTATAATGGCAATACGCCGAGTTACAAGGATCGGTTCGCTGTGCGAGGTGTATGTTAATTGATGCTAGGTTGTTCCCTAAAGGCTCCCATAGGTCCGGTTTATATAGTCGCCAGGTCCTAGGATTACAGGGAAAAGTCCTAGCCGGACAGGTTATAGAGTCCTACACTGCATACAACTAGTCTAGCGTGTCTTGCACTCTAAGGCTCCGGGTACGTCGGTGACTCCTCCGTAGCCTTCCTTTATCCGGCATGGGCCTCCCTTCTGGATCCATCTAAGCTAATCAGGCCAAAGAGCCATGGGCCATGCTACCAACTGTGGGCCACCCGGGTTATCCGGATAAGAGACATGCTATGAGGATACCCATATAGCATATCTCCAACACCTGGTAGGTCCTCATTAGGTTACCCTTCAAGAGGCCACCCTTTCGGTTGGGGGTGTGACCGCGCAACGGCTGTCACCCTAGGGGTGATGTCGATCTTAATCTGGGTGACCTGGAGGTGGCCGCGGCCTCTGACCCTGCGGGTCATGGGCCTTCGGAGTTGGTTCCCTCATCTTTCTTGTGCCAAATGGTGGGCTCCGGAGGAGGTGTTGAGGAACGAGAGCTGGTGCATCCGGGATATACCTCCAGGGTCACGCTCCTGGGCCAGCTCGCCTTAGATGTCCACGTCGGGCTGGACTGCTTCCTGGCAGCTGCCGTTGATGAAGACCGTCGGCTGGCCGAGAAGGCTCGCCTTCGCACGTAGGATGAATCCCGTGACGCCTCCATGCATGCGGTGAAGATTATCGCCGAGGAAGAGGCCCGGGCCTCATGGATTTAGGAGGCACTGATCGCTCGTGAGAGTGAAGTCTCAGCTCGAGAGGCAGCCTCAGCCCAGCGCCAAGAGGAACTGGAGGCCCAAGCCCGAGAGGCTGGTGCAAAGATATCGAAGGCCCTAGGATCCCTTGCCAAGGAACATGATCGCGAGGCTTTGCAGTCCGTGGAGTAGGCTCGGGAGGACTCTATCCAGGAGGTCAAGGGCCTCCAGGATGAGGTCAAGGCTCTTCAGGAGGACGCCCACTCAACAGCTCGTGCTCGTGAGGAGGAAGAGCGCCTGGCCCGCGAACCGCTGGAGGCCCACTATAAGTATTTCTCCGTGCTTGTTGAACAGGGTGCCTCTGACCTTCTGCTGCTTGGGGTGAAGGACTTTTTCGCGCTGGGACTCCGTGCCGGCTGCGAGGTTGAAACGTTCCTAGAGCTTGCGCGTAGGGTTGTCAATCCCGTGAATGTGGCCGCCCGAGGACTGGACAAGTTCATCTCCTCGGAGTGCAAGGACATGTCGACTTCCATCGGGCGGTCTCTCTTCACCAACCTCGTGCTGCTTTCCTCGGAGCTCGACTACTCCCTAGCCATATGGCGGTCAGAGGCCGTGCTAGCCCTCGAAGCGCGCGTCAACCCGCTTGTCGACCTTCTGGTCGAGAATTTTCCGCGCGTGGTGCCCGGAGAGGAGGAGTTGTCGTCTGCCAGCTCAGGTAGTGACATCGTCGAAGAGGAAGACCTCGAGAAGGTGAGCTCGGGAGGCACCACTGGGGCGACCTGAATCCCTGCCCATGTAACGCTCGTAGGGAGCTGTAGGACATGCGGCCTTTATTCCTACCGATACTTGTAAGGGTACCTTCCCCGTACTGGGGCCTCGACTGTCTGTTCTTTTGGTGTTGTTTGTTGGCCCTCTTGAGGGGAGGTCGTGCTTATGCTCATAGATCCCTCGAGGAGGTGATCCACCGCACCTGCATCTGAATCCGCCCTGTAAGTCCCCTGAAGAGGCGACCGTATGGCGCGTGCTTCCCCTGCACACCTCCTCGAAAGGGGAATAGCCACATGTTCCACATGATACTTGAGGTGTAGTATCAAGGGTCGCCATGCTAGCTTCTCAGGGAGAATGTCGCCTAGGCTTGTACCTGTCATGTAAGCCCCTTGGAGGTGACCGTAGGCTCTGTAAATTCAATTCCATCTCATAAGTCCCTCGGAGAGGCGACCATAGGACGCATACTTTCCTTGTATAGTCCCTCGGAGAGGCAACCATAGGTTTCGCACGCCGCTTCAGGGGTAGCCTCAAGGGTCGTCATGCTAGCTTCTTAGGGATAAGATCGCTTAGGCTTGTACCTGTCCCGTAAGACCCTCTGGGAGGTGACCGTACGCTCTGTACGTTCAATTACGTCCAGATAGCCCCTCGAGGAGGTGACCGCGGGACGCGTACTTTCCCTGTATAGTCCCTCGGAGAGGCAACCGTAGGTTCCGCATGGTGTCTTATCTTCCCTCGTGTGCCGTGTGAGGATCATCAAGCACCGGGAACCGTGGGTGAGGTGACTTATCGCTGAAGCTAGTCCACAAGTTCAGAGCTCGACACCTTAGTCCCCGATGTTGACCAAGGGTGTCTCCAGTGATAGACACCATGACTATCCCCTGCTCACGTGGTGCACGCGGAGAAAGAGCATCACAGAAAAAAAGAAGATGCAAACGAGGAAATCATCGGTAAACAACGGAAAATGAGGAAATCGTTCTTGAGTATCCACAATGTCCAAGGGGAGGAGTTGTTTGTTACCGATGCCGCCATGAGCGGAGCTCACGGGTAGAACTTGCAAAGGTGTTAGATGTTCCAAGCGTTGGGGATCGGAACTCCTTCTTCCGTCTCCAAGCAGACTTCTCCCGGCCTTGTGACATGCACCACTCGGAAGGGGCCATCCCATATTGGGGAAATCTTGTGGATACCCTCGTGAGAGAGTACGCAACGAAGGACAAGGTCCCCGACCTCCATTGTACGTGCCCGTATGTTGCGAAAGTGGTACCAACGCAGCACCTGTAGGTACCTGGATGCCCGCACGTTGATCTTGTGCCTGGATTCTTCCATGAAGAGTACGTCTTCATAGTGCAACTCCTCTCGCGCTGCTTCGTTGAAGGCGGGCACCCGTGGGAAGTCGTGTTTGAGCTTTGTAAGGATGAGCGCCTCAGCACCATAGACAAGGTAGAATGGAGTCTCCTCGGTGGGCTTGGTTGCTGTGGTGTGGATCGACCATAGCACGCCGGGTAGAGGCTCAATCCAACCGCGCCAGCACTATTTGATCTTGTGGCGGAAACTCTTGGTCTTGAGTCCCCTTAAGACCTCTGCATTTGCGCGCTAATCCTGTTCGTTGCTACGAGGGTGGGAAACTGAGTCATAGCAGATCTTGGTGCTGATTCCCTTGCAGTAGGTCTTGAACGCGCCGCTAGTGAATTGGTTGCCGTTGTCGGTGATGATGCGACTGGGCACACCGAAGTGGCACACCAAGCCTTGGATGAACTTTAACGCCGATCACGACGGGATGGATTTGACCGGTTCTACCTCTACCCATTTGGTGAACTTGTCGATTGCGACATAGAGGTACCGGTTGTAACATCCCAAAAATATTGAACAATGATTATCAATTCCAATCACTCAAAATTAGGGTTAACAAAAACTTTTGTTAATGAAAATCAATATGAATGCATGTGTGCATGTGATGATTGTATGAATGGATGAATGGACTAGTGTGATTGTTCTAAATAACAAGGAATCGTTTAAAGATGAAAACAACATCATCTAAAACATTTCCAAGAAGAAACAAATCAAGAGAAAATAAAAAAACAAGCAAATGGTCATTTTTGCAAATCTTGCTCACTAGGCCACTTTGAGTGTTTCTAGTCCAAGATTTCATACAGAAACAATTCCATTTATTTTTACCCCTTGCTAGACCAAGTAAAAGGAACCCAAGCCCTCCTTTCAAACTCACAGAAACAATTGGCAACTTGATTCAAATAACAATTCTAAATGGAATCTTTAACATATGTGAAGATCACCCATTTTCAAAAACCAACCAAACCAATTCACCTTGACATTTCCAACTAACCAGAGACTACCTAGTATGTAACTAGTACAACCACCAAGTTTGAACCAAAAAATCAAATTTGAATCTCTTTCGGCCATATCATCAAACACCTTGCAAACACAAAACAAACAAACATCAAACACTATTGTGAGCAGTGATTTGGCATAACTTGTTCCCTCTCTAGCTCACAGCAGACATTTAGTAGATCATCTAGCTTACTTAGAAAGCTCTAGCACCACTGTGAGCTTGCCATTGCCATCAATGGTGACCATGCCGAGCCTCACCTTGCCACCCTACTGTCGACAACAAGCTAGGAGCAGCACCAAGCCTAGCAACCATGTCTGGGACATTTACCACCGTCCACCGCCACCCCCTGTCCAACGCCAACGACCAGCAAGCCACTGGACCACTCTAGAAACACCGCGCCCTATGCCTCTGCACCATGCCAAGAACGCGCCAGAGCGTCGCACTCGACACGCGCCCATAGATCGCGCGCCGCCCTCGTCGCGTGCAATCGTGGTCACCACCACCCCAGCAACCCTGCAGACACGCCCGTTTAGCACCGCGCGACCAGGAGAGCCTGTGTGCCATAAAAATGCCCGTCGGACCTACTTAGAGCACCGCAGTGTTCCGACCGTCTCGCACCGCCCCATGCCTTTGAGCTTCGCCAGGGAGCACAGCACCACCCCCTACCATCGCCCATGCATTTAGTTTGCTGTGCAGATGACACCGGCGAGCTCCACCCGTGCCCTTCGGTCCCCTCTTGGCACTATAAATAGAGGTCACCCCCGCTCGAATTCTTCACACCAACACACTCCCCTCTCTCTTAGAACCACCCCACCTCACCCTCGGAGCAAGGAGAGAAGCAAGTCGCCGGAATTCGGCCTGAGTCTGCCGCGGAGGAGGAAGAAAGGAGCCAGCGATTGAAGCCACCCCAGGAGAAGCCGCCGGTACCAGGAGGTTCGCCGTTGTAAACTTCATTGTTCGCCCCCATTGCCGACACTCGCTTGAGGCCCGGTGAGCTCCCGTAGACCCCCACTGGCCGCGCTAGGGTTCTGTCTTGCCGGTGTTGCCCGACGGAGATGATAGGTCACAGTCGTTGGATTAGAGTTTGATCGTGTGGTCTAGATCACCCTGTACCGCTTCGCACCCCCTTGTCTTGCTGACTGATAGGGTCATCCACTTAAACTCACCCGCGTATGCGCTGTGCACCGTGGGACGGCCCATTTACCTTCCCGCGTGACCCAGTAGTTTGAATTTAGGTTTATTCTTTTAGTTTCAAACTCAGTTCTGTACCTTGATTCAAAAATCAACCCAGGTCAATTCACTAAACCAAAATGCATGAAACTAATTTTATTAGAAACGTACTAGAATTATTAATCCAAGCCCGTTGGATTCAACCCATTTAGATTTGTAGATCACCTATGGTAAAAATAACAAGGCAGAAGCTTTTCTACATTCAAACATTTTTCAAAATTCAACCACAAAAGCTTTTGAGTTGATTCCATCTCTCAAAAATAAAATTTTATAAGGCCTTTCGGAATATAGAAAAATATCTAGGTTTACATGAAGAAATATTGGACATGCAGTAAAAGAATGCCCCATAGGCCATTCTAGTGACTTTAATTAATTAAAATAAAAATGTTAAACCTTATTAAATTATAACACCACTTTAAATCACATTCCCAAGTACTGAAATATGTGGTGATGACATGTGTCAACATGATCCCATGTTTTAGTTGGAGAATATTAAATCTTAAGTAGTTTTTCAATGAGTAGAAATTACTTTTCCAAAATAAAATAATTAAGACAAGTGCTTTGATGATTGTAATGTTTGTGATGATCCTAGATCATCTAGTGAAAACCTTGGTGTGATAAATAGAAGTAATTAAGTATTGTTTGGTGATTGTGTACCTCGTATTTATTTATAGACACTAGTACCGACCAAGGATACGAGGAGGAAGGAGAATACTACAAGGAAGAAGCCGAGGAGAACTTCAACCACTGCTCTGCACAAGGCAAGCTAACACTTGCAACTGTGAAAACTATATGATCTATGCAATGCATTAGGCATGCCTTAGTTATACCCCTTGATGACACATAATCCTAGTTTTACTTGGAAGCTTAGTATTTTATTTATTTATCAAAGCTTTCTAGTGAAGGTTACTTAGTAAATTGTAGAGCTTAGAAAGATTATTTAAAGGTAGCATAGAGAGCATAAAACTTGGCCTAAGTTAGATAAACCTTGATGTCATCCTGAGGCATGAGATTGAACTTAGATCATTCACCCTTGTTTACCACCCCCCCATTAGTATGTACCCCCACTTGTAGATGATAGTGCTAAGCATAAAACTTGATCACCTTAGATGGGAATACTTGGTGAAAATGGTTATGAAAACCTTAGAATGATGAGTCATTCTACTAAAATGTTTTGACATGTGTTCTTGAACACCAAATGATTTTGATGATGAAAATGTTAAGGCATGAGCCTTATCCCTTTATAAAACTGATGGTGGTCTGGATGCGATACCATTCCAATTTTACCGTACAACCACAATACCCGAAATTTGGGTAGGGCTTGACTGGAAATTTATATACCTTAGTATGGGTTCCTTTGCAGCCAAGGTTGAGCTGAGGCTACCTTGTGAAGATTGTCCACCTGTGCAGTTCCCAAGATGACAGTTGGTCATGGTTGGGAGGCCAAACTCACAAGAGAGGTGCCTATTCTAGGGCGTGTAATTGAAAGGTTAGGACTGATTATCCGCATACTAAGAATGGTGAATTCAATATTGTTCCTGACGGATGTATCGAATGTTGTGGTGAAAGTGTACCACCTCTGCAGAGTGTCAAACTATTCGAATAGCCGCATCCGCGGTTATGGATAGTTGGAGTGGCCATACTGTTCCATCATCAGATGTTTTCAAAAATGACTTATGAAATGATTTGTGACTTGACTTGACCACAACAGGGTTGTGATATGAAATTCAAGTTCCCACTTAGGAGTTATAAAACTGTCAACTAGCTTTCTTTGCTTCTGAACTCAGTAGAGATAAATCTGGCTTTTTGCAAAACAACCTAGAGCGTAGTATCTCCTACTCAAAAACCACTTCACTTGTTAGTATTAGTTTGCGAGTACTTAAAGAGTACTCATGGCTTTGTCCCTGGCTATTCCCGTGGCCAGACTATGAAGAGGACTACCAGGAGGATGGACAGCAGGAAGGTTACGACAACTAGGATCATCTCCCATCGTCAGCATTGCCTATGACCATGAAGATGGAGTCTCGCCTACGCTACTATCATTATTATGTTATTCCGCTGCTTGAATTTGTATTAAGACTGGATCATGAGATCCTTTATTTGTTGTAAGACATTATATATGGTTTGTAATGGATGATGTACTGTGATATCCAATCTGTTATGTCTCGCAAAAATGGTAATCCTGGAATTGCGATGCACGACATAACAGGCATCTGGGATTAAAAATCCGGTGTTGACAAGTTGGTATCAGAGCCAGGTTGACCATAGGAGACCCTAGTTTAGAATGGACGTTTGAATCAAAAACTTAGTTTCAAAAAAAAAATAAGTGAGTATTTATGAAAACCTATTCTCATTCTTATCACTTAGATTCTTTCATGAAAATTCATGTTCCTCAAAATTTTTGCAAACTTACATAAAATTTGACACACTTGATCACTCTACTAACTTACTCATCCTATATTCTTATAGATGGACATTAAGTATAGCAAGTTTTATCAGTTGGGGAATGGAGGAGACCTCATCTTTGAGCGTGACTTGGACCAGCTGTCGGAAATGCTGGAGCGTCCACACCCTGAGTTCTTCGAAGCTCAGCTTTATCATCAGGAAGGAGAGGAGTTGCAATGGCTGGTTATTGCAAGTCTACGAGGAAAGATCAAAGCCCCCACCTCAGAGGGAATTCAGTTCACCTTGAGAGAGAACAACTGGCTGATGGACTTGCTAGGACCATGCAGGAAGCTATTGCCCGTCTGTGTGGGCAGAGTACCAATCAGATCAAGGGTACCCGCTTTTAGTTCTATCCAAGGCGTGATTTTATGGGACAACCACTGGAGGCCCCATATCACCATGAGCTGAAGACTCAATTGGACCACCTCAGCTTCATGATGTATGACCGGAAGAAGGAGTTAGACAATGCCCGCTCCTATGCCAACCACAAGTACGCTATCGCTGCCAAGAAGGATCAGACCATTTCCATGCTAGTGAAGGATCGCCGGTCTCTTCGCCATCAGTCGACAAGAAGGAGAACATCATTGCCGGCCTTCATCACAGGATCACATAGTTGGAGGAGACTATTCACGAGAGAGACATGCAGCTGGAGGAGAGGGAGAATGCAGGGGAAGACCTTACTGGAGACCCCTACTCCTATCTCAGTGACGATGATGACTTTCTGGAGGATCAGGCCATGGACTTCTTCACCGATCAGGATGACTTTTTCTTCATCGATGATGTTGAGGATGATGAAGACACTGACTCCGAGGAGTAGTAGCACTTGAGCACTAGAGTTAGTGAGTTGTATTCGGTCCCATTGTATCTTAGTTTCCTAGAATGGTTCTTAAAACCATATGTTTTCCTTTGTTGTGGTGTGTGTTTGTATCGTGTGCTATGAATGAATAAATGAATAAAAAGCAAGTTGCTAGAAAAATCTGAGTCAAACTTTGAAAAAGTTTCAAACACAAAACCCTGAACCTTAGAAAATTTCCCTCTTTTCTCATGATCTACCTCAATCTTCAGATGCCTCGCGGAGGAAGCAGTTCATCCCCGGACCCGATGTTGCAAATCTTGCAAATGTTGGTTTCTGACCGCGAAGCTGAAAGAGCCGAACGTCAAGCCAACTTAGCCACCCTTCAGCACATCGCTCAGATGGTCAACAACAATCAAGGACATGGAAATCAGGACAACCATAGATCCAAGCTCAAGAACATCCAGAACACCAATCCACCTATCTTCACTAAGTCTGAAGAGCCCCTAGATGCAGATGATTGGCTGCAAACCATAGAGAACAACCTAGAAGTTGCAGGAGTGGAAGCTAACAAGAATGTACTGTTTGCCACCCACTACCTGGCCGGAGATGCAACAGTATGGTGGAACAACGTTCGTACCATGAATGGAGGTCAAATGATGACTTGGGAAGAGTTCAAAATCAAGTTCAGCAGAACCCATGTGCCATCGGGTTTGATCAAGAGGATGAGAGATGAATTCAGGGAACTGAAGCAAGTAAGGATGACCGTAGTGGAGTACCGTGACAATTTTTTGTCATTGGCTAGGTATGCACCGGATGAGATTGATACCGAAGCTAAGGAGAAGGAAATATTCCTGAATGGTCTCCATGAAGAGATGCAGACAGTGTTGGTCAATATCCCATTTGCTGATATTGAAGCCTTAGTGTATTCCGCCATTCAGATGGAAGGCAAGATCAACCAAGCCAATGAGAACCGCAAGCGTCGCATGATGCATCAACCAGGAACCCATCATACCCCAAAGTATCGCCGCAACCCATCTCCAGGATTTGCCCCAAGAACCAACAGACCCCCGATGAACCGTCCAACCTATCCCAACCGTGGAAACCCAAGGCCTGGAGGAAATCTCAACAACCCCGGCAACCCCAGCAATTTCAACCGTGTACAACCCAAGTTCAACAACAACAATGTCGCCACTAACACCAACACTGCCCCAAGGACTGGAAGCAATGTTGTGCCTGTTGCTGCAAAGGACAAGTAGCAAGTGACTTGTTATGAATGTGGAACCAAGGGTCACTATTCCAATGAGTGCCCCAAGAAGATCGCCGCAGCTCCCAATGTAAATGCCCCAGCTCATCAGCAGCGTCGTGTTCAGCCCGAAATAAGGTTTGCCCCAGGGAACTCGCTCAACCGCAACGGCCGTCTCTTTCTCATGCATGTTGAAGAAGCCCAAGAAGCGCCAGATGTCGTGTTGGGTATGTTTTCTTATAACTCAGTACTTGCAAGAGTGTTATTTGAATCTGGAGCATCGCACTCATTTGTTACTGAAGAATTTGCATGCACTAGTAAGATTTAACCCACCAAATTGAAGCATGTTATGATAGTTCAAATACCTGGGTCAACCACCAAAGCTAGACAAATTTGCAAGGCCGTGCCTATCCGAATCCATGGCATAGATTTTTATGCTAATGTAATAGTACTCGGAACTAAAGATTTGGAAGTAGTACTAGGAATGGATTGGATGTCGAAACATAAAGGATTAATAGACTGAGCCAAGAAAGCCATAACCATGACCAGTACAGCCGGAATATCAGTAGAGCATGTATCTGAAACCTTGCCCCGTCAATTCAAGTGCAAAAAGAGTCTAGCCCAGCCAAGCATTTACCAAGTCAGAATAGTCCGTGAATACCCCGATGTATTTCCAGATGTTTTGCCCGGTATGCCCCTAGATCGGGATATTGAGTTTATCATTGAACTAATCCCTGGAACTGGACCCATAGCCCAGAGACCATATAGTATGAACCCGTCTGAATTAGAGGAGCTGAAGAAGCAACTGGATGCTATGCTGGAGATAGGATTGATCCAACCAAGTGCGTCGACATGGAGATCACCTGCCTTGTTTGTGGACAAGAAGGATGGAGGTAACCGTTTGTGTATGGATTATCGGAAGTTCAATGATGTCACCATCAAGAACAAGTACCCACTACTGAAGATAGAAGATCTGTTTGACCAGTTGACTGGAGCCAAAGTGTTTACTAAGATTGATCTTAGAACTGGTTATCATCAACTCAAGATTCGCGCAGAGGATATTCCAAAGACTTCCTTTACCACCAGATATGGACTGTATGAGTACACGATCATGTCTTTCGGATTAACCAATGCCCCCGCTTATTTCATGAACCTCATGAATAAGATTTGTATGGACTTCCTGGATAAGTTTGTCGTTGTTTTCATTGATGACATTCTGATCTATTCCAAATCAGAAGAAGAACATGAGCTACACCTAAGGACCATCCTTGGAACCCTTAGGGAGCATCAGTTGTATGCCAAGTTTAGCAAGTGTGAATTCTGGTTACAGGAGGTAGGATTCCTCGGACATATCGTATCAGCTGGAGGAATTGCCGTTGACCCTGCCAAGGTGAAGGATGTTGATTGGCAAGTCCCAACCACTCAAACCCAAGTTCGTGCATTTCTCGGATTAGCGGGATATTACCACAAGTTCGTAGAAGGATTCTCGAGTATCGCAAGACCCATGACCCGATTGCTGAAGAAGGACAAGAAGTTTGAATGGACGGACAAATGTGAAGCGAGTTTTCAGGAACTCAAGAGGAGATTCATTTCAGCCCCAATCTTGATCATGCCGGATATCACGAAGCCGTTTGATGTGTATTGTGACACATCCAAGATCCGTCTTGGATGTGTGCTAATGCAAAAAGGCAAAGTTATATCTTATCTATCTCGGCAATTGAATCAGCATGAACAGAACTATCCTACCCATGACCTTGAACTAGCAGTCGTAGTTCTAGCCTTGAAGACATGGAGGCATTACCTGATGGGAAACCGTTGTAAGATTTATTCGGATCACAAGAGCCTGAAGTATATATTCACTCAGAAGGAGATGAATATGAGGCAGAGAAGATGGATAGAGCTAATCAAGGACTATGATTTGGACATTCACTATCACCCCAGTAGAGCCAATGTGGTAGCATATGACCTTAGCAGATTGTCGTGCCGCTTGAACTCCATGATTCTGAAGGAGCAACCAAGTTTGCACAAAGAGATGGAAGATTTTAGAATGGAATTAGTAAGTGAAGGATTTTTGGCTAGCATAGAACTTCAACCCACTTTGATCAGTCAGATCAAGGAGGCGCAGAAAGGAAATGCTAGTATCGACGGAATCAAACATCGCATCGGTATAGGCAAAGTACCCGAATTCACCGAGGACGAAGAAGGAGTTTTGTGGTACAAAGGACGTCTCCGTGTACCAGCAGATTCAGAGTCGAAGGAAGCTATTTTAAAAGAGGCCCATGATACTCTTTATTCTATCGACCTCGGAGGAACAAAGATGTATCAGGATTTGAAGGAACAACTTTGGTGTCATAAGATGAAGAGAGAAATCGGAAGCTATATAGCCAAGTGTGATATTTGTCAGAGAGTCAAGGCGGTACATCAGAGACCTGCGGGACTATTGAAACCCTTACAGATTCTGGAATGGAAATTGGATTCAGTTGGAATGGACTTTATCGCCGGATTGCCTACTTCTAGTAGGGGAAATGACTCTATTTGGGTCATAGTTGATAGATTGTCCAAGGTAGCCCATTTCTTACCCGTCAAGACCACTTACCAGAGCTCGAGGCTAGCTGAGTTATACATCGCTAGAATCATCAGTTTGCACGGAGTCCCCAAGAACATTGTGTCAGATCGAGGAACTCAGTTTACCTCGAGATTCTGGAAGACAGTCCAAGAAGGATTAGGAACCCGACTGGATTTCAGCACAACTTATCACCCTCAGACCGATGGACAAACGGATCGAGTAAATCAAATACTCAAAGATATGTTGAGAGCCTGTGCGCTAGAGTATGGATCTAAATGGAAAGATTGTCTGTCGTTCGCCAAATTTTCTTACAACAACAGTTATCAAGCTAGTCTGCAAATGGCCCCATTTGAATTCATGTATGGAAGGAAGTGTCGTACCCCTTTGAATTGGTCGGAAGTAGGAGAGAGTCAGATTTTTGGACCTGACATCCTACGGGAAGCAGAAGAGAAAGTTCACAAGATTCGTGAGCACCTCAAGACCGCCCAGTCAAGATAGAAGACTTATGCCGACAAGAGTCGTCGAGACCTCTCCTTCAATTCAGAGATTTTGTGTATCTCAAAGTGTCGCCTTTGAAAGGAATGCAACATTTTCAGCTCAAAGGAAAGTTGCCCCCAGATATATCGGACCCTTCAAGATTCCGAATCATCGAGAAGAAGTATCGTATCAACTAGAACTGACCGAGGAAATGTTAGCAGTGCATAATGTATTCCATATATCGTTGCTTCGCAAATGCTTAGAAGTCCCGGAGAAGGCTAAAGTTTTGAAGAACATTGATCACCGCACCATAGAGATCACTGATGACCTGACGTATCCCGAAGTACCCATCTGTATTTTGGAGGAATCTTTCAGAACCACCAAGACCCGAAGCATCAAGTTTCTCAAGATTCAGTGGAGTAACCACACTGAAGAAGAAGCTACCTGGGAACAAGAAGACTACATCAAGATGGAGTTTCCCAATCTTTTTAAATCCTAGTTTTCTTCTTTCTTCTTTCTCAAATCTTGGGACAAGATTTTGTTAAAGGAGGGAAGGTTTGTAACATCCTAAAAATATTTAATAATGATTATCAATTCCAATCACTCAAAATTAGGGTTAACAAAAACTTTTGTTAATTAAAATCAATATGAATGCATGTGTGTATGTGATGATTGTATGAATGCATGAATGAACTTGTGTGATTGTTCGAAATAGAAAGGAATGGTTTAAACATGAAAACAACATCATCTAAAACATTTTCAAGCAGAAACAAATCAAGAGAAAATCAAAAACAAACAAAACCAGCAAATGGTCATTTTTCCAATCTTGCTCACTAGGCCACTTTGAGTGTTTCTAGTCCTACATTTCAAACAGAAACAATTCCATTTCTTTTCACCCCTTGCTAGACCAAGTAAAAGTGAACCCAAGCCCACCTTTCAAACTCACAGAAACAATTGGCAACTTGATTCAAATAACAATTCAAAATTGAATCTTTAAGATATGTGAAGATAACCCATTTTCAAAAACCAACCAAACCAATTCACCTTGACCTTTCCAACTAACCAGAGACTACCTAGTTTGTAACTAGTACACCCACCAAGTTTGAACCAAAAATTCAAATTTGAATCTCTTTCGGCCATTTCATCAAACACCTTGCAAACACAAAACAAACATCAATAACTATTGTGAGCAGTGATTTGGCCTAACTTGTTCCCTCTCTAGCTCACAGCAGACATTTAGTAGATCATATAGCTTAGTTAGCAAGCTCTAGCACCATTGTGAGATGGACATTTCCATCAATGGTGACCATGCCGAGTCCCACCTTGCCACCCCACTGTCGACAGCAAGCTAGGAGCAGCACCAAGCCTAGCAACCATATCTGGGACATTGACCACCATCCATCGCCACCCCCTATCCAACGCCAACGACTAGCAAGCCACTGGACCACTCTCGAAACGATGTGCCCTATGCCTCTGCACCATGCCGAGAGCACACCAGAGCACCGCACTCGACAGGCGCCCACAGACCGTGTGCCACCCTCGCCGCGTGCAAGTGTGATCACCACAACCCAGCAACCCTGCAGACACGCCCATTCAGCGCCACGCGACCAGGAGAGCCCGTGCACCATAAAAATGCCCGTCGGACCCGCTCAGAGAACCGTAGTGTTCTGACCGTCTCGCACCGCCCCACGCAGCGTAACCATGCTGTTGAGATTCACTAGGGAGCACAGCACCACCCCCTACCGTCGCCCATGCCTTTAGCTCGCTGTGCATACGACACCGACGAGCTCCACCCGCGCCCTTCGGTCCCCTCTTGGCACTATAAATAGAGGACACCCCGCTCAAATTCTTCACAGCAACACACTCCCCTCTCTCTCAAAACCACCCCACCTCACCCCCGGAGCAAGGCAAGTAGCAGGTCGCTGGAATTTGGCCGGAGTCTGCCGTGGAGGAGGAAAAAAGGAGCCATCGATTGAAGCCTCCCCAGGAGAAGCCGCCGGTACCAGGAGGTTTGTCGTCGTTGACTTCGTCATTCGCCCCCATCACCGACCCTCGCCTGAGCCCTGGTGAGCCCCTATAGACCCCCACTGGCCGCGCTAGGGTTCTATCTCGCCGATGTTGCCCGACGAAGACGATAGGTCACAGCCGTTGGATTAGAGTTTGATCGTGCGGTCTAGATCACCTCGTATCGCTTTGCACCCCCTATCTCGCTGACTGGTGGGGTCATCCACTTAAACTCACCCGCGTGTGCACTGTGCGCCGTGGGCCGACCCATTTACCTTCCAGCATGACCCAGTAGTTTGAATTTAGGTTTGTTCTTTTAGTTTCAAACTCAGTTCTGTACCTAGATTCAAAAATCAACCCAAGTCGATTCACTGTACCAAAATGCATGAAACTAATTTTGTTAGAAAGGTACTGGAATTCTTAATCTGAGCCCGTTGGATTCAAACCATTTAGATTAGTAGATCACCTATGGTAAAAATAACAAGGCAGAAGCTTTTCTGCATTCAAACATTTTTCAAAATTCAACCAGAAAAGCTTTTGAGTTGATTCCAACTCTCAAAAATCACATTTGACAAGACCTTTCGGAATATATAAAATATCTATGTTACTTGCAGAAGTATTGGACAAGCAATAAAAGAATGCCCCATAGGCCATTCTAGTGACTTTAATTAATTAAAATAAAAAGGTTAAACCTTATTAAATTGTAACACCACTTTAAATCACATTCCCAAGTACTGAAATATGTGGTGATGACATGTGTCAACATGATCCCATGTTTTAGTTGGAGAATATTAAATATTAAGTAGTTTTTCAATGAGCAGAAATTACTTTTCCAAAATAAAATAATTAAGACAAGTGCTTTGATGATTGTAATGTTTGTGATGATCCTAGATCATCTAGTGAAAACCTTGGTGTGATAAATAGAAGTAATTAAGTATTGTTTGGTGATTGTGTACCTCGTATTTATTTATAGACGCTAGTACCGACCAAGGATACGAGGAGGAAGGAGAATACTACAAGGAAGAAACCGAGGAGAACTTCAACCACTGCTCTGCACAAGGCAAGCTAACACTTGCAACTGTGAAAACTATATGATCTATGCAATGCATTAGGCATGCCTTAGTTATACCCCTTGATGACACATAATCCTAGTTTTACTTGGAAGCTTAGTATTTTATTTATTTATCAAAGCTTTCTAGTGAAGGTTACTTAGTAAATTGTAGAGCTTAGAAAGATTATTTAAAGGTAGCATAGAGAGCATAAAACTTGGCCTAAGTTAGATAAACCTTAATGTCATCCTGAGGCATGAGATTGAACTTAGATCATTCACCCTTGTTTACCACCCCCCCATTAGTATTTACCCCCACTTGTAGATGATAGTGCTAAGCATAAAACTTGATCACCTTAGATGGGAATACTTGGTGAAAATGGTTATGAAAACCTTAGAATGATGAGTCATTCTACTGAAATGTTTTGACATGTGTTCTTGAACACCAAATGATTTTGATGATGAAAATGTTAAGGCATGAGCCTTATCCCTTTATAAAACTGATTGTGGTCGATGCGATACCATTCCAATTTTACCGTACAACCACAATACCCGAAATTTGGGTAGGGCTTGACTGGAAATTTATATACCTTAGTATGGGTTCCTTTGCATCCAAGGTTGAGCTGAGGCTACCTTGTGAAGATTGTCCACCTGTGCGGTTCCCAAGATGACAGTTGGTCATGGTTGGGCGGCCAAACTCACAAGAGAGGTGCCTATTCTAGGGCGTGTAATTGAAAGGTTAAGACTGATTATCCGCATACTAAGAATGGTGAATTAAGTATTGTTCCTGACGGATGTATCGAATGTTGTGGTGAAAGTGTACCACTTTTGCAGAGTGTCAAACTATTCGAATAGCCGCATCCGCGGTTATGGATAGTTGGAGTGGCCATACTGTTCCATCATCAGATGTTTTCAAAAATGACTTATGAAACGATTTGTGACTTGACTTGACCACAACAGGGTTGTGATATGAAATTCAAGTTCCCACTTAGGAGTTATAAAACTGTCAACTAGCTTTCTTTGCTTCTGAACTCAGTAGAGATAAATATGGCTTTTTGCTAAACAACCTAGAGCGTAATATCTCCTACTCAAAAACCACTTCACTTGTTAGTATTAGTTTGCGAGTACTTAAAGAGTACTCATGGCTTTGTCCCTGGTTATTCCCGTGGCCAGACTATGAAGAGGACTATCAGGAGGATGGACAGCAGGAAGGTTACGACAACTAGGATCATCTCCCATCGACAGCATTGCCCGTGACCATGAAGATGGAGTCTCGCCTACGCTACCATCATTATTACGTTATTTCGTTGCTTGAATTTGTATTAAGACTGGATCATGAGATCCTTTATTTGTTGTAAGACCTTATGTATGGTTTGTAATGGATGATGTACTTTGATATCCAATCTGTTATGTCTCGCAAAAATGGTAATCATGGGATTGCGATGTATGGCATAACAGGCATCTGGGATTAAAATTGCGGGTGTTGACACCGGTAGCCCCCGGGCTCCCGCGGGAAAGGCCCCAAGATGTCCAGCCCCTAGACTGCAAAGGGCCATGAGAGCGGGATGGTTTGGAGTTGCTGTGCTGGCTAGTGTATCTGCTTGGTGTGGAATTAGTAATCCTTGCATGATTTTACCAGCTCCATGGCGTCTGTGAGTGCCATGAGCTAGTATAAGCCACTACGGAAAGCTTTGCTGGCAAGCGTACGTGCCGAGGCATGATGGCCGCACTCCCCGACATGGATGTTGGCCAGCAGCTCGTGCCCTTCAACGTCAGAGATACACCGCAGGGCCACACCGTTAGGGCGATGAGTCGAATACAGCAAAGGTCTCCGTCTACCATGCAATAATTCTTTGCACGGCGGACGAGGCTCTTTGCCATTTCACCATTGTCGGGGAGGGTGTCGTGCTGGAGGTAGCTCTTGAGTTCGATGATCCAATCCTACTCCTGAGGGGTGGCCGCCAGGACCAACTTGTTACCGGAGGGTAGACCACAATTCGGGGCACCTGACGAGGGTGGGGGAGGAAGCTCCTCGGGCCGGGCTTTTTCCTTCGGTAGTGGTGTGGGCAAAGGCTCGAAAAGTCTTTCCTCAAAGACCCCCGGCCGTTGCGGCTCTTGGCTTGACATGCACTTGGCGATCTCGTCCACCTCGTAATTGTCCCCCTAGGGATGTGGAGCAAGTCCATCCCTAGGAAGTACTTCTTGAGCCTCTGCACCTCCCCGAGGTAAGCTGCCATGTGCTCGTCCTTAGGGTTGTAGATCTTGTTGGAAGAGTTGACCAGGAGCAAGGAGTCTACTCGGACCGTGATGCGCTTGATGTCGAGGGCGATGGCCGCCTTGAGGCCAGCGATCATCCCCTCGTACTCGGTGATGTTGTTGGAGCTCTTGACCTCATCTCTAAATCATAGTTGAACTGCGTAGTAGAGCTTGTCGCTGGTTGGGGATGTGAGCACAGCAGCTGCCCCTGCTCTGTCACCGTTGAACGCCCTGCTGAAGCTCACGCTCCAGCACCCCGGAGCCAGCTTACCCGGGAGCTTGGTTGTTTCCTCCCGAGGTTCTTTCCTCCTGGGTCGGTCCATTCCGCCATAAATTCTGCCAGGGCCCTCCTACGGGCGGTGGACGTGGTGTCGAACGTCAGCTCAAAAGGCTGTAGTTCAATGGCCCACTCAGCTACGCAGCACGTGGCATTGGGGTTCCAGAGGATCGTCTCCAAGGGGAACTTGGTGACCACCTTGATGGGGTGCCCCTGGAAGTAGTAGTCAACACCTGGATTTTTAATCCCAGATACCTGTTATGCCGTACATCGCAATCCCAGGATTACCATTTTTGCGAGACATAACAGATTGGTACCATAGTTCATCATCCATTACAAACCATAATAGTCTTACAAATAGTTGATCTCATGATCAAGTCTCATTACAATCAAAGCAGCGGGATATAATAAAGGTAGCATGGTCGGGGCTCCATCTTCAGGGTCACATGCAATGCTGACGATGGGAGCTGATCCTAGTTATCATAAGCGTCCTGCTGCCCTTCTTCCTCGTAGTCTCCTTCATAGTCTGTCCATGGGAATAGCCAGGGACAAAGCCATGAGTACTTTGAAGTACTCGCGAACTTTCACTAAAGCAAAAGGCCATCTAATAGGAATCTTAGGCTCTAGGTTTGTAAGCCAATTTTACTAAACTTTCACTAAAGTAAGCCAATTTTATTTCAACCAGTGTCTAGTAGTAAAACCTAACTTTAGTTGTCTAAGTTACTTAAGTGGGAACCTAACTTCATCTCCATCACTTGTGGGGTCAAGTCAAAGTCATCTTTCAAGTCACGGGTCATTTTGTGAAAACCTATGACAATGGAACAGTATGGCCATCCAACTGTCCATAACCGCGGATGTAACATCCCAATTTCAGCAACCCTGATTAAATGACCAAAGGGAAAAAATTAGGGGGAACAAAAACTTTTTCTTGCAATGTGTGCTTACTTCTTTGATTGTGCTCAAGCAACTTTTTGATTATTAGTTGTGTACTCCTCATCTCAACACTAGTTTACAAAAACTATTTTTCAAAAGGAGATGTCTTGGATCATCTTTCATATCCTCAAATATTCTGGCATTCCAAAACCTGAGCCAAGATGACTTTGACACAACCTAATACTTTACTAAGCTTCTATTGCCAAAACTATGGAGACATATATATATTATCTCCTTATATTTTCAAGACAGAACCTTCAACTACCCTTATCTTTAGGTTTTCCAAAAACCTTTATTAAAAGCTTTTCATCTCAATCTTGGTAGAGATACCAAGATGGTACTTATCTTACTTCAAAGAAAAGCCCCTTTCAAAATAACCCTCCTTACCTCAAGCTAGGCTTGATGGTAACCCTATTAGTAGTTAGATAAGTGAAAAGATGATTTGCCTTGATCTGTTGTCTGATGAATTGCCTTGATTTGCTGATTGCCTTGTTTTCTTAGGAACTAGAGTGAGCTAATCTAGTAAGCTCATCTCTTAGGACCCAATCTTTGCTGGTGATCATCAAGCCCCTATCAAGCATCCAAGTCTGGATCTATCCTAAGCCACTCAAGTGATCATCTCATCTCATTCTTATCTCAATCCAAGGATAATCCCTCTAGATGGTTTCCAACTCAGTAGAGACCCAATCTAAGCATGAATCCTATCTACTTAGTTAGTACCTCAACATCATATCCTTGATCATGAGTTTGGAACCTAGCATCCTCTCAAAAGCTTCTACACTGGCACTCTAGTCTAAAACCCTAAGTCTGCCAAAATGGCTAAGTCTGGATTTCCTATCTGGATACCATCTTTGGAGCTCTACCTTTTCCATCCTATGTGCATCCTTGATAATGTATTTGAATCATATTTTATTACATCATAATTACTACCAAGGCCCACTCTTGCCCATGGCTAAGCCATTCTATTTCCCACTCATCCATGGTGGTTTTGTAGTCAAGATAATAATCTTTTCTGCAAATCTTATCATCTTGCCTATTTTGGCAGAATCTCACATCTATATGCCACCTACCCTTGACCAACTTCTTGCTTGGTTATGATCTAATAATCATGGCCTATGAACTCCCACTTCACTTGTTTCCAGTAGAGCCTTGTGCTTCTTAAACCCACATGGTTTAGGAGGCTACCTGATGCATCTGTTATGGTAGCCTTATTTTCAACAAAGTTTGCCATCTCTCCTAGATCACCTCAAATGCAACCAAGTTCAACTATTGCTTCCATGATCATCTATATGACTTGGTATAACCATCCATACACCCCTTGTACCAAGATGATCTCTGAGCTCCCTAATCCAACCTTGTTTAGGTGGTATCAAGTTAACCAAACCCTAGATCCTTTCAAATCTAGTTTCCACCCTTTTTACCACTTTGCCTCCAAAACCAAGGTTGATCTTGATTCCTCCATCAAGTCTACATCATCTACCTTCGATGTAAGCATCCCCAAATAATTCCCATAATTATTCGGATTATTAAACTATTTTATTTTCCTTACTTACCAATTTCTCAACATCCTTCACCGTAAATCAAGTTTGCTTTTATCCAAATCACCTTGACAAATCAAGGGCCATTTGATGCCTACTTATCATATCCCATCTTTCCAACTCAAAAATAAATATCAAATAATATGGTATTCCAAATAATACTTTTCCATCTCAATAATACTTTTCCATCTCAATAAATTCTTTTCCATCTCAATAAATTCCAAATAAATTCTCCAAGGTGTAATATGGTATTTAGGACCATATCATATCAAAAACCAAGCCTATACCATGTAAAATTATCAAATAAGCATCTAGAAACTACTTCTGGACTATTTGGATATTGGAGTTTAAATGTACCTTTAATCATTAGAAAAATCCCAATTAAATCTTGGAGGTGTACAAGAACCATATCATTCTACCAGTACCCTTTCCCCATCTTGGCCAATGTAAATTTGTGGACTTCTTTCACAACCCAAGTTTTGATCAAATTTGGCAAACTAGTCAAACCTTGCCTCCAACCAAATCAAATCTTTCCCCCAAGCCTGTCCAACACTTCACTCCAGCATCATCACCCCCCCTGGTCGTGGCACTGTAGATCTACAGTGACCATACCCTAGTTCTTGTCCTTTTGCTCTTGCTGAGAGGGAGACAAAGCCTCCTTGTATTGTCCCATCATATTAATGCCATAGCAGCAGCTACCCTCTCACCCCCTGTAACTTAGCTCGACCAGAGGCTACCCCACACCCCTCTCATCACCGCCCAAGATGCGCTATACTTGAGCAGCACCATCTGCATGCCCTCCCATGGACTTAGTCCATGCTAGACCACCCCCTCTCTAGTTAAATAGGCCAGAGGCCCCCTCCCTCTTTACTGCTCACTCAATTCTCCACCATACCCCTAGAGAGCATCTCCCCGAGCTCTAGATCTCGCCCCTTCCCACCCCCCTTCTCAAGGAGGAGCGCGTTTTGGCATGCCAAAGATCCGCCATCTACCAGCAGAAGCTACACAGCTACCATAGTTGTCACGTTAGGCATCGCTCGTTTAAAGAGGGGATTTGGTGCTCCGACTTAAGCAGAAGAAGACACACAAATTTTCCCACCATGGGAAGGACCGTTCATCATAAGCAAGGCGCTACTCAATGGGTCTTACTACCTCGTTGACAATCGTGAACTGAAGGATAGACCCAATGAGGATCATAAGCGTAAGAGACGTGACCTGGATGATGACTACCCGGAGCTTGATCAGCCATGGAACATAGCACAGATACGTCCTTTCTACACTTAGCATTTTTTATCTAATTGTGTACCTCTTATATGATCAATGAAATAAAGCTCTTTGGTTCACTCATATTTCTGAGTATTTTACCTCATTTAGTGTTCATTTTTGGATCATATAAAACTTTTATGCACAAGCTTTGCAATTGCACTTGTGAAAATTCCGCCTACGGGCGTTAGCTTAAGTTTTCTGGTCTACACGTTCTTTGTCGTTTTTATGTGGATTCTGGAGTAGTGAATTTTGGCACTTATTGTCGGCGATTTTGTGCTTAGGTTATTGACGGTGTCATTGGGCATCATCACTTGAGCGCATGGTTCCGACAACGAGTCTTCCGACTCACGAAAAGTCAAGCATAAAAACCGAAGTAATGGATAAGCCAGCACTTCCTTAAAAATATATACATGCTGGTAATTGTTCTTAAGTAGCAGGACATACACCATTGTTTTCCGCCTTAAGTTAACACATAGTTTTTCCGCATAACATGTTGCAGAGGAAACAAATATTACTAGTTGTTTTTATTCCTCTGGCGCAGGCGACTTGGAAGCAACATCATCGGCAGCAGGAGAGTCACCCTCGAAGTCGGCAGTTTGAGGTACTCGGAGGAGCCTTGGCCCTTGTCTTCAGTGGTTTTCATGGGCACAAAGACATTAACGTCGACCAACTCGGCGACTATGGTGTCATAACCCGCAAGCGACGCCAAGATAGATTCATGGTTTATCATTTGGCCTTCATCGTCTACGTCGGGGATACCGGAGGTTACCGTGTCGATGTCGGCATTCTCGTAGTGTGCCTTCACCATTGACAATGACATCCTGGGACCGGCCCGTGCACATTAAGCTTTCCATATTTGAAATACGCTCGAGGGCTCGGCGCAGGATCTCCAAGAACTTCGCTACTGAGTCTGATGCCTTGATGTTAATCTGGAGGGATTTGGCAATCTCCTTGGTCTGCGCGATGGCAGTGTTGATGAAGTTACCGGCAAGGACCATGCATTCCTTTGGCGGAGGAGGTGACCGGGTTAAACCCATAGGATCTGCGAATTCCCGACAAAGGAGCGCATGAGTTCAAAAATTTAGAGTATCTAGACTACAGAAATCCAAGATGGAGAATCACTTACTGAAGATGCTGGCCTCAGCCTGCCAGAGAGTATCCGCCATGGAGTCCCGTTCTTGTTGGAGGATATTACACGCTTCATGATGGCGTTGATTTTGCTCATCAGCTGATTTCTTCTGATCTTTTAAGATCGCGATTTCCTCTTTCAAGCGGTTCATCTCCTCGGTGGCCGAGTCCTGGAGGGCTTTCATTGATTCTTCATGCATTTTCAGCATCTCCTCCCTCTCCTTCTTAAGGATCTTGTTCTCGCTATCCAGCTGCTGAATGTGCTTGGATTGCTCGACAATATCCTTAGCCTTGGAAATGGTTTCTGCAAGTCGGAGAAAGAAAAGTACACAGTGAGTACTCGGAGAATGTTGGCACAAGACCAAGTCTAAATACGAAAAATAAAGGAAAAACAGACGCTTGCTCTTGATGATATGTTCCTTCAAGAAGGCAGTTTTACCCTTTTCAGCTTCCAAGTCCACGTGCATCTTCTGGTACTTGTCGTTGGCCATGCCCCTCTGAGCATTCTCATTCTGTGAAAAAAAGAAAGTTAAACGTTGTTTGGTCTACTTGGAGCATCTATCCGGAAAAAATTCCACCTAGACGCTCGGGGGCTACAGCGAGAGTTTTTTAAATTAGCAATATGCTTATTCTTCCTTTAAGCATCTAGTCGGAACTAATTCAGTTTTCGATTAGAAGCTTGGGGGCTACAGTATAAAGTTTTTAACTTGGAAGTATGCTTAGCTTTTCTTTAAGCATCTAGTCGAAACTGATTCAGTTACAACTAGAAGCTTGGGGGCTACACTATTGAAATTTATAAACACTGCGTATCCTACTCTTAAAGCATCTAGTTAGAATAATTCATTCCACCCTCCGACATACTTCACGATTCCTAATGCGGCGACTATGGTAGCTGCATAGCTTCTGCTGGTAGATGGCGGATCTTTGGCATGCCAAAACGCGCTCCTCCTCGAGAAGGTCCACGTCTAGGCGTCTAGGTTCTTCAGCGTCATCTTCGTCGTAGGCGGAAACCCTTGGTGCATCGTGAAGTATGTCGGAGGGTAGGATGGCTTCTGCTCCATATAAATGAAAACTGAATTATCTTGGGGGCTACAGTGAGAAGTTTTCTAGCTTAGTCACTCTTAGAGCCTTTAGACACAAAGACCTATGGTTTTCCGTCTAAATCCTCGGGAGCTACAGTGGGGTATTCATATGAAATGAAAAAAAGCAAATATAACTTACAAGTGCAATGATCTTGAGGTTGGTAGCACTCTCAGCCAGCAGCTTGCTGAAGGATACACTGTTTCCTTGCAAGATTTTTGCTTGCCAGAGAAGCTCCTCGAGACCGCACGTTGGATATGTGGCCGCACCAGGAACCAGAGAAGTGCTACCCGGCGTAAGTACCGGATAGACTATCTTTGGAAACTCTATGGTTTTCTTGGGTGCGGGGGCGCCACCTTCGGCAGATGTACCACCTTCCACCACCGCCTTACGGCTACCCATGGCATCCTTAGCCGGAGCTTCAGCCATTTGGTGTGAGGCACTCTCCTGCGTCGCCTGTTCACCGACAACAGCGAGCTCTGTGGAGGCGCCTGAGTCCACTTCCATGGCGGAAGGGCCAGATGCTTCTTTAGCTTGTGAGCTTGTCGGGGCGGACGAAGGCTGGACGATGGGAGTGACAGGGGCGATGGCAGGAGATACGTCACGATGCAGCATATCCTTGATGGTTCTAGAAGCCCCCAAAGTTTTGGAGGTCTTCTTCAAGTTGGTCGTGGCTTTCTTCCTGAAACGTGCAAAATACATAAGTATGGGAACAAGACAGACAATTGGACAATGTCGGAGAGAAAGAAGCATACACAAGAGGGGGTGCTTTAGCAAAAGGGATCCCAGTAACCTTTCTTTTCTCCGCCTCTAGGGCGGCGGTAGTATTCTTGGAGGCTCCACCCTCTGTCTGCTTCTTCTTGCCTCCATCGGCAGCGTCAGAGGTGGAGCTCTTCCGCTTTTGCACCAACGGAGCATCATCGTCGGACACGACGTTGACTTCCTTCATCTTTGGATCAAGATTTGAGGATCCATGTTGTCCTCATCTATGTCGCTGAGCTGTTAAAATGAAGAACCACCATGTTAGATGAGATGGTAATGGCTAGACAGAAGAACTGGAGTATATGTCATACACGGAAAATAAACAGTTACCTTTGGGCGCTTGCTCTCTACGAACATGTCGTAGGTGATGGTGAAGCCATGCTTCCTGTCATTCATCTTGACGATGTCCTTGAGGCGGAGCTTGATGGATTCACTCGAGAAATTGTCCTCGGAGATGCGGAGGCTATCCCTTCTATCGTTGGAATACTCGTGCATCAGCTTCAAGCAGTGCTGCAGAGGCTGGATCCGCCTGATGAACCAGCACATGGCTAGGTCCAATCCAGTCAAACCCGTCTCTACGAACCACTCTATCCATCTGATAGCGTGGGAAGCATCGATGTCGGAGGGAAGGGAGGCCTGGGATCTCCATGTCGAGGCTTCGGCGGCTGCTCCATCGACAAAGTCCGGGTACATGACTTCTCTGCCAGCAAGAGGTATATCTGGGCCATAGAAGTACGTCCGCTGCCAATTCTTGCAGGATTCGTGGCCGACGATGTCGCGGAAGCGTCGGCCAGGATGGATCTTAAAACTAATGGTTCCACAATTCCTAATCTCATCCTTGCTGGCTCCGGCTTCGCGCTTGACAGTAAAGAAGTATATGAAGAGATCTAGCCTAGGCTTGATTCCTAAATAACCCTCGCAGAGCGCCACGTAATTGCTGAGCGCTAAGATGCTATTGGGGGAGAGGTTTTGTGGCTGTACTCGATAAAGATTCAGGACAGCAAGGAAAAAGTTGGAGATGGGTAGGGAGACGCCGCGTACCATCTGTGCTTTGAGGTACACCTTTTCTCCGGCTTGGGGAGAAGGTGTGACCTCGCCGGCCAGCGCCGCCCGCCAGGCGAGCCCCTCCATCGCGGGGAGGTAGCCCTCGTTGATCAGCTCTTTGATGTCGTGGTCTGTGATATCTGAACCGCGCCAGTCTCCCTTGTGCGAGTCGTTCTCCTCCTCCAGTAGTTCCAACGCCGCTAGATTATGGTCGCCGCTGGTGGTTTCGACCACTGCATACCTGGGGATGACCAGGCCGTCTGGGGGCACGACGATGGAGCTCGCCGGCTTCGCCGGGGCTTCGCTCGATGCCGCCATTGAAGGGGAGGAGCTGCTGCTGGCCATTGGGTGTGTTCGACGGTGACTGGGAAAGATTGGAAAGCTTGGGTTTTTCGCACGTTGCACGGAGTGCTCGAGGAGGCGCTCGCTGGAGGAAGAAGACGATGCAGGGGAGAATGAGGTGAAAATGTAAATTTTCCACCGCGGTTACTATTTATGGTCTCCGGCATCAAGATTCGTGCAGCTTGATCGAATGGTTGTCGCGTAGATGACGTGTGCGGAGACGTGCGCGGAAATTTCGCCACGTACCAACCGTCGCCGCTAATGGTTCATATCGCTCGCGTGGGAAAAGTGGACATGATTGCGTTCTATGCATGTGTGAGTTATGAGGCGTTGCTGACCTATGTCTATGTCGCCCTAGCTGTCATGGGCAGATGAACCATCACATCAGAAGATTCCGTCATGGACGGATCCAGTCCGGCTACGGAAGAGTACAATGGAAGATTCAGCAATTCTCCGACTTACAAATTGAAGACGGAGAAAACCTTGCAGGGTTCTTTGGGAGGACTACAAGATGTTGCTTGACGATTTGCCAACATCCATCTAGACGGAGCATTCAACGTGAAGAGGCAAGACGGCGCAAGATCTCGGAGTTCTCCGGGGGCTACTGTTGGGTATATGCTATATGGGTATCCTCATAGCATGTCTCTTATCCGGATAACCCGGGTGGCCCACAGTTGGTAGCATGGCCCATGGCCTGTTGGGCGGCTCAGTTAGATGGATCTAGAAGGGAGGCCCATGCCGAATAAAGGAAGGCTACGGTGGAGTCACCAGCGTACCCAGAGCCTTGGAGTACAAGACACGCTAGACTAGTAATAGACGGTATAGGACTCTGTAACCTGTCCGGCTAGGACTTTTCCTTGTAACCCTAGGACCTGGCGACTATATAAGTCGGGCCTATGGGAGCCTTTAGGGCACGACGATCTCAAACGATCATAGACCAATTAACTCATACCTCGCACAGCGAACCAATTCCTGTAACTCGGCGTATTTGCCCTTATAGTGATTTGTAGCAGGAGTAGGATTCCGCCATCGTTGTGGGATATGAACCTGGGTAAGATGTGTTACCTCGTACCCTTCAACCGTCCGCCTTCCCCCACGTCTCTAAACACACACCGTGAGGACCCCTCCATGGCGTACTCATCGGCAATACCACGACACCTCTCTCTCCATGGAAGGAGAGGACATCCTCCTCTCAGGCATGCAAGAAGAAGGAGGGCATGCACTTTGCCCCGACCACCCCTTCCATTCCGTTCCCTCTCATGGTGTTCCCCTGCATCTGATATACCCCCCACTTGCTTTTCGTTTCGTCGTAGGGACACCGGGGAGCCGCCGCAAGTACATGTCTGTGGTGAAGCCTCCCTGATGAATCTCAACCGCTCGAGCGCCAACAGCCATGCATGCGACCCTCAAGGAACCTTCCCGGCTCCTTTACCCTTTCTGGACACCCTCTGATGGCATGCAAGCTTCCAGCAGCGTGCTCCAGCGAGCCACCGAGCTGGCCGCCCCCGTCGAGCTCCAGATCTACCTCCCCTAAGGATTTCCGACCGAGCCGCCCCTCTCTGGACTCCTCTGCGACAGCCGCGTCTCCCTGGCCCACTCCCAGCGCCTCTCCGAGCACTAGGTAAGCTACAGAGCCTACCGACCCCCACGCTAGGGTTTTCGCCCAGTGTTCGATCACTGAGGAAGACAAAGCTCCACAGCCGTTGGATCTCTTTTAATCCGGTGGTCTAAAGTGCCCCATACCCTTTTGTTCCCCGCAGGGCTTGATAGATGGGCCCCACCCCGGCATTTGAATTTTGTCAGCTCCCACTCACGGTGACGCCCGGTGGATTGGCGGTGCCCTGTGTGGCCCATTTCGCCCAGGTCTGACCCGCTAGTCCCTTCCCTTTTCTTTTTCTTTTAAGTAGATTTCCAGATCTACAAATTTTAGTTTGCTTTAAATCTTCTAAAAATTGTTAAACCATCTGAAATGCCTAGAACTAAATTTTCCAGGGTTTCCAGTTGTTTCCTCAAACACGCAGTACCCCTATATAGTCCAAAGGATGTCTAGATAAATTGTATAAAATCCACTCCCTAGATGTATCCTTTTCCTTCATAAAATCTTTTTGTAAGTTACACACTTCTAATTGAATTAATTCCTCTTGTTATTGGAAGATAGCTTAAGGACCTTGCATATCACATTGACCCCACTTTAAGTTGCTTCCTAAATTGCCCTTAGTAAAAATAATAAAAATAGGACATTTCTTCCTTTAGAAAATTCCCTAGGCAAAACCAAAAATGGTTTTGACCAAATTCCAACTCCCTTTGGACACACATAACCATCTCTTTCCAAACCCAGTAGCTCAAAATTTTATGACCTTTGTTGAATTTTGGTGAATTAAACTATTATGTGCATGGTTTATTCACTATTAAAATAATTATAGTAGCTCTGTAACTCTTAAAATGTTGATTCCAATTTCTACTGAAAGGTATTCTCAGTACCTAGCATGTGTCTTTGGAATCAACTAGAAGGCTTCTGTAAAATAAATCTGATGAAAAAGACAAATCTTGTCTAGTACTGCCTTTGGGAATTTCTCAAGGGCATTCAGGTAATTGTTTTGAGGTGATTCCAACTCCTCTTGATTCATTCCATAAAATACTACCTAATCACCAAGGAAATAATTTTTGGAACTCTAGAACAGTTCTGGTGAATTATTTCCTAAAACTAGAGTTTTAAATCACTATAAAATCCATTATAAATCAAGGGTAATTGATAAAATAGTGAAACCACTTTTGTTGACTTCATTTTATCAATACCTATCTGATGGTATCATTTTTATACAATGGTATCATATAGATTAGGTCCTTGATCAAAAACCCCTCCTTTGGGTAGTTTCTAAACTATAAATCCAATCGGATCCCTTTTTCCTATGCCACCAAATCTCCTTCCAATACCATCACATCAAACCTCCAACATCCTACTGATGTATATCTTGTATTTATCTTAGGTTTGCTGTCTGGTTTGATGTTTGTATGCTTGTATTGTTTGTAGTATTGTTTGTTTGCATGTATACTCGATAACGGCGATAGTTGCGATTGCATGACGCCAAGAAGAATGAAGCATCGGGGTTATTCTTATTATTGATATTATTGGTATTCTGGTTATCTAACGCCATCAAGGGACATCTCGCTGGTCACAGGCAATCCACCATTCTTGAACTCCTTTATTAATTTACTCCTTTTATCAACTGTGTTACATCTCGTTTATAAATTGCATGATCAAAAGGCATGGTTTGTTTCAAATAAAAACACGTGAGTAACTTCGCTCCTCCAAGTTATGGATGGATGTCCACTAGGACACCTACCCAATTTGAACCTATCTTTAACCCTTTAGATTGAGGCTAAGATTATTAGCATCTTCCCTCTTGGATACCTTGGATTTTCAAAGATAAAACTATTTTGGGTTTTACCCTACTACAAAGTTTTCAAAATAAAACCCTTGGAAAGAGGCATCGTTCCGAGTGGAGTTTTCACTAAAGGAGATATGAGGAGGATAAAGATAAAGTTGAATAAGGAAAGAAAGAAGGAAAGGGGTACTCAAGTCTTTTGCTGGAACAATTTTATCAGTGCAACCACATTACACTGGGTGGGACTCAGGGCTAGCTCGTAGTTTGTCCTCCTTAGTATGGGTTGCGCCATAACACGTAGAAAGGGGTTAGAGTCCCCGAAAGCCGGTTCCTTTCCACTTAGGGGGGTCGTCATGCCCGGAGAGGTTCCATTCAACTCCACGGAGTCGGCTGAAACTATGGAGCTCCCGAGGACGGTACCAGGTTAAGGCAGTACGGCTGGAAGTGGATAAAGGATGCGCGGGAAGGGAGATTCGGACTTGGGAAGTCAGGTACACGTCCTGGGGAAACTAAGCAACCATAGGGAAAGTACCTATACTAGGGACAACAAATGAAATGTTAGGTTCGATTATCCGTACCCCGTCTACAGTATGTAGAGGGCTGTGGTTGTATCACAACGGATGTATTGATTCCTGTGGGTAAAGTGCACAAACTCTACAGAGTCTAATCTATTCAAATAGCCGTGTCCACGGTCAAGGACAGTTGGAAAGGTGATTACTATGAGTACCGGGAGATTTGTTGAGATGAATAAAAGGGATGTGACTTGGTCACGAGGAACAATAAGAATGAGTTTGGTTTTGACCAGTGATGGTCGAAGATGTTTTAAAAAGGGTTTTACAACAAAACTGTTCTCAAATCTTTTTAACAAGGATGTGAGGATATCCAGATTTTCAAAAAGGACGCATATTTTCCAACAACTATTTTTCAACAAAGATATAGAGATGCCAGTGTTAGGTTTTTTAGAAAACAACTTAGTTTATAGCTATCTCGCCACAGCCAGATATGCATTATCTTATTACCTTGTCTCTATGTTTTGCGAGTACATTCAAAGTAATCACCAGCATTGTCCTTGGCTATTTACTTGGACAGATTGCACATGTTAAGAAGGAACGAAGATGCTGACGTCTATGCGAGCTAGGCCATCTTCCCAGTCAGTTGCCTGTAGGTTAAGGCATGGGCTCCGCGCTGAAGACTTCCGCTACTTGTATTGTAATCTCCATAATGGCCATCTTGTAAGTTTGTACTCGATATTGTGTGGATGATGTAATGATACTAGTCGGTTATGCTCACGGCTCACTTATCATGGGAACGTGAAATGTATGCATAATGGGTATTCTCGGACCGTAAATCCGGGGTGCCACAGACATGGTATCAGAGCCAGCCTGACTGTAGGAGACCTTAGTTAGCATGGATGTTAGACAAGACAACCCCTATTTATGAAAACACCGGTCTTCGCAAACTATTTTCTCAAAAGCTTTTAGAAAGATTTCTTATCTCATCTTCTCTGACTTAAACAATTTGAAAATGGATTACTCTATATCTCGTCTACTTCAAATGTTCCATTTTCCCAAACAAAGTCTGAGTCAGAGACTATGAAGACAGAGATCCCGAGATGAAGGGACACCGAGAGAAGCAAAATAAAGGAGCTACCAACAAATAAAGACACTACCAGATCGCCCTAACAATGGAGTCCTTCATCGACCCCATTCCAGTATGGCACCGACGACAAAATATGGCAAGAGAGGAGTTAAGACCCCAGTAATGTCCGTACTTAGGATTATCATCCCTAAAGTAGGATTCCCCTTTATGGCGTGTATTTACCCCCTTAGTACCCATAGTATGCCTTCCTTGTTTTTCATGTGCGTGTTTGATGCTTGGAATGTGATTGTTTGTCTGCCTAGGATCGTCTGATCCTAAATCTCTGACCACCTTGCTGACGTGTCCTGATGCTAACTCTCGAAACCTCCTAGCTGGAAAACCTCTCCTCAGCAGGATGGCCACCTAAGAAAAGCCTCGACAACCTAAAAGTGAAGCTCTAAGGTGGAGAGACGGTGTATTTCCACCCAACCGCAACAAAACCCTATTGACCTGTCATCACCAACCATAGCATTCCACCCTAGGTTTATACCTTGCTAACCTCATCTACCATCACACTCGGAGAACTAACTCAGTGGCACCATTCCCTTCTACAGACCGAGACTTTATCTCCATCAGAAAACCCTGAGTATGGCCATGCAGATTGGGGCCCCGAAAAAAGGATCCAGCCATTTCGGTGAAGAAGGACACCAAGCCAGCAAGTGTTTAGGCAACTGCCCAAACTGTGGAGCTCTCCATCCTCCTGCAGATTGCCCCACCCAACTAGTCACATGTTTCCTCTGTGAAGGTCAAGACCATGTTCCGGCCAACTGCCCCCTCCAACTCCTAATTGGCAAGGCTCGTCAACTCCCCTGCGTCAACATTGGGAAGAAATCAAGAGAAGGACGCTCCAAGAAAGGTACCTGCTTCTCCCGTGATGAACTGGGTCACTTCAGCCGGGAGTACCCCCAGCGTGGTCTTGACAACACTCCTACCAAGGCAGAGGCCAAGAAGTCCACTATCCATGTAAAGATACCAAAGCAAGCCCAAGGAGGATCTGAAGCTAAGAGAAGTGTGTGTTACACCTGTGGAGATCCGGGCCACTTCGCCCGCAGATGTCTAGAACCGTACTGGATGAACCTGAAGCAAGCCACCACGACACCCAAAAACGGCAAGAAAACCCAAGCCCCTTCGGCTAAAAGGATCATGAGGCCACTATACCCAGAACCTCCTCTTCCCCCGAGAAACCACTACCTGCGGGGAAACCTTTCACCCCAGAAAGGCGACAAGACTCTGGACGTTCCTCCAAAGTAGTTTCGCACCCGGAAACTCGCCCATCCCCAACTTCGATAGAGTCATGTATTGTCCCAAGACATGTTTTGTAAAAATCTAAGTGCCTTGTCGCCTTGTGGCTTAGACCTATTTTGTAACCCCTTAAGTACCTCCGCCACCTACCGGCTTGAACCTGCAAAATGTATGGATGTTATGCAAGTGTGGTATCCTTCTTTTCGTGTTTTACCCAAGATGTTGCTTCAGACCAAACCCCCATAGTTTTGCTCTAAGGGGAAAGACTGTGTCTTTCCCGCCCAAAAACCCCATAGACCCCTGGAGTTGACCACTAACAGCTCTAAGTGATGACCACCCCTCCAAAATCCGAATCATTGACCCTACAAGAAGGACGACGATATATATTTCTCCAAAATTAGAAGATACTCCAAGAAAGTCCTCCAACTCCAAGGTTGACTGCCCCATCAACACCTCGGTGTATCAAGACCCTGAAGAAAGAAACGTCGGCCCCAAGGAGAAGGAATAAAGAAGACTCAACTCGCCCTCTCGTCCCAGGAACAAAGTACCCCGTTGATGTAAACCTACCTAGACTTGCCCTAAGGGGAAAATACTTCGTATTTTCCACTTGTTTCATCTGAAACCACCCGATCCAAAGCCCCGCAGCTCCGATCCGTAACTACCCACGTCGACTCTTTGTAAAACTTATTAGCGACTAATAATTTCCACCGATGAAATTGTTAAGAGGATGTTATCACCCCAGCCCTACTCCTCCCTAATCTCGGGACGAGATTATTTTAAGGGGGGAAGGTCTGTAACATCCCAATTTCAGCAACCCTGGTTAAATGACCAAAGGGCAAAAATCAGGGGGAACAAAAACTTTTTTTTGCAATGTGTGCTTACTTGTTTGCTTGTGCTCCAGCAACTGTTTGAATATTAGTTGTGTACTCCTCATCTCTACACTAGTTTACAAAAACTATTTTTCAAAAGGAGATGTCTTGGCTCATCTTTCATATCCTCAAATATTTTCGCATTCCAAAACTCGAGCCAACATGACTTTGACACAACCAAATACTTTACTAATCTTGTATTGCCAAAACTATGGAGACATATATATATTATATCCTTATGTTTTCAAGACAGAACCTTCAACTACCCTTATCTTTAGGTTTTCCAAAAACCTTTATTAAAACCTTTTCATCTCAATCTTGGTAGAGATACCAATATGGTACTTATCTTACTTCAAAGAAAAACCCCTTTCAAAATAACCCTCCTTACCTCAAGCTAGGCTTGATGGTAACCCTAGTAGTAGTTAGATAAGTGGAAAGATGATTTGCCTTGATCTGTTGTCTGATGAATTGCCTTGATTTGCTGATTGCCTTGTTTGCTTAGGAACTAGAGTGAGCTAATCTAGTAAGCTCATCCCTTAGGACCCAATCTTTGCTGGTGATCATCAATCCCCTATCAAGCATCCAAGTCTGGATCTATCCTAAGCCACTCAAGTGATCATCTCATCTCATGTTTATCTCAATCCAAGGATAATCCCTCTAGATGGTTTCCAACTCAGTAGAGACTCAATCTAAGCATGAATCCTATCTACTTAGTTATTCCCTTAACATAATATCCTTGATCATGAGTTTGGAACCTAGCATCCTCTCAAAATCTTCTTCACTGGCACTCTAGTCTAAAACCCTAAGTCTGCCAGAATGGCTAAGTCTGGATTTCCTATCTCGATACCATCTTTGGAGCTCTACATTTTCCAACCTATGTGCATCCTTGAGAATGTATTTGAATAATCTTGTATTACATCATAAGTACTAACAAGGCCCACTCTTGCCCATGTCTAAGCCATTCTATCTCCCACTCATCCATGATGGTTTTGTAGTCAAGATAATAATCTTTTCTGCAAATCTTATCATCTTGCCTATTTTGGCAGAAGCTCACATCTATATGCCACCACCCCTTGACTAACTTCTTACTTGGTTATGATCTAATAATCATGGCCTATCAACTCCCACTTCACTTGTTTCTAGTATAGCCTTGTGCTTCTTAAACCCACATGGTTTAGGAGGCTACCTGATGCATCTGTTATGGCAGCCTTATTTTCAACAAAGTTTGCAATCTCTCCTAGATCACCTCAAATGCAACCAAGTTCAACTCTTTCTTCCATGATCATCTATATGACTTGGTCTAACCATCCATACACCCCTTGTACCAAGATGAGCTCTGACCTCCCTAATCCACCCTAGTTTAGGTGGTATCAAGTTAACCAAACCCTAGATCCTTCCAAATCTAGTTTCCACCCTTTTTACCACTTTGCCTCCAAAACCAAGGTTGATCTTGATGACTCCATCAAGTCTACATCATATACCTTGTATGTAAGCATCCCTAAATAATTCCCATAATTATTCAGATTATTAAACTATTTTATTTTCCTCACTTACCAATTTCTAAACATCCTTGACCATAAAGGCAAGTTTGCTTTTCTCCAAATCACCTTGCCAACTCAAGGCCCATTTGATGCCTACTTATCATATTCCATCTTTCCAACTCAAAAATAAAAAAAATTGAGATTACTTATTATTTCTTTTTGCCCTTTTTCTTAAATGGCAAAAACAAGAAATAATTCCCTAAAAATACTTTTCCATCTCAATAAATTACAAATAAATTCTCCAAGGTGTAATATGGTATTTAGGACCATATCATATCAAAAACCAAGCCTGTCCCATGTAAAATTATCAAATAAGCATCTAGAAACTACTTCTGGACTATTTGGATATTGGAGTTTAAATGTACCTTTAATCATTAGAAAAATCCCAATTAAATCTTGGAGGTGTACAAGGACCATATCATTCTACCAGTACCCTTTCCCCATCTTGGCTAATGTAAATCCGTGGACTTCTTTCACAACCCAAGTTTTGATCAAATTTGGCAAACTAGTCAAACCTTGCCTCCAACCAAATCAAATCTTTCCCGCAAGCCTGTCCAACACTTCACTCCAGCATCATCACCCTCCCCCCTCCCTGGTCGTGGCACTGTAGATCAATAGTGACCAAACCCTAGTTCTTGTCCTTTTGCTCTTGTTGAGAGGGAGACAAAGCCTCCTTGTCTTGTCCCATCTTATTAAGTCCATAGCAGCAGCTACCCTCTCACACCTTGTCACTTAGCTCGACCAGAGGCTACCCCACACCCATCTCATCATCGCCCAAACTGCCCTATCCTCGAGAAGCACCATCCCCATGCCCTCCCATGGACTTAGTCCATGCTAGACCACCCCCTCTCTAGTTAAATAGGCCAGAGGCCCCTCCCTCTTTCCTGCTCACTCATTTCTCCCCCAGACCCCCAGAGAGCCTCTCCCCGAGCTCCAGATCTTGCCCCTTCCCACCCTCCTTCTCCTCTCCCTCCATGGAAGGAGAGGACATCCTCCTCTCAGGCATGCAAGAAGAAGGAGGGCATGCACTCTGCCCCGACCAACCCTTCCATTCCTTTCCCTCTCATGGTGTTCCCCTGCATCTGATATACCCCCCCCCCACTTGCTTTTCGTTTCGTCGTAGGGACACCGGGGCACCACCGCAAGTACATGTCTGTGGTGAAGCCTCCCCCATGAATCTCAACCGCTCGAGCGCCAATAGTCGTGCATGCAACCCTCAAGGAACCTGCCCGGCTCCTCCAGCAAGCCATTAAGCCGGCCGCCCCCGTTGAGCTCCAGATCTACCTCCCCGAAGGATTTCCGACCGAGTCGCCCCTCTCTGGACTCCTCTACGATAGCCGCGTCTCCCTTGCCCACTCTCAGCGCCTCTCCGAGCCCTAGGTAAGCTACAGAGCCTCCTGAAGCTCGCACTAGGGTTTCCGCCCAGTGTTCTATCATTGAGGAAGACGAAGCTCCACAGCCGTTGGATCTCTTTTAATCTGGCGGTCTAAAGTGCCCCATACCCTTTCGTTCCCCGAAGAGCTTGACAGACGGGCCCCACCCCGGCATTTGAATATTGGCAGCTCCCGCTCACGGTGACGCCCGGTGGGCTGGTGGTGCCCTGTGTGGCCCATTTCCCCGAGGTCTGACCCGCTAGTCCCTTCCCTTTTCTTTTTCTTCTAAGTAGATTTCTAGATCTGCAAATTTCTGTTTGCTTTAAATCTTTTCAAAATTGTAAAACCATCTGAAATGCCTAGAACTAAATTTTCCAGGGTTTCTGGATGTTTCCTCAAACACACAGTATCCCTAGATAGTCCAAAGGATGTCTAGATAAATTGTATAAAACCCACTCCCTAGATGTATCCTTTTCCTTCATAAAATCTTTCTGTAAGTTACACAACTCTAATTGAATTAATTCCCCTTGTTACTCAAAGATAGCTTAAGTACCTTGCATGTCACGTTGACCCCACTTTATGTTGCTTCCTAAATAGCCCTTAGTAAAAATAATAAAAATAGGTCATTTCTGCATTTAGAAAATTCCCTAGACAAAACCAAAAATGGTTTTGACCAAATTACAACTCCCTTTGGACAGACATAACCATATCTTTCCAATCACAGTAGCTCATAATTTTATGAGCCTTTGTTGAAATTTGGTGAATTAAACTATTATGTGCATGGTTTACTCACTATTAAAATAATTACAGTAGCTCTGTAACTCTAAAATTGTTGATTCCAATTTCTACAGAAAGCTATTCTCAGTACCTAGCATGTGTCCTTGGAATCAAATAAAAGGCTTTTGTAAAATAAATCTGACGAAGAAGACAAATCTTGTCCAGTACTGCCATTGGGAATTTCTCAAAGTCATTCTGGTAATTTTTTTGAGGTGATTACAACTCCTCTTGATTCATTCCATCAAATAATACCTAATCACCCAAGGAAATAATTTTTGTAACACTATAATAGGTCTGGTGAATTATTTCCTAAAACTAGAGTTTTAAATCACTATAAAATCCATTATAAATCAAGGGAAATTGATAAAATAGTAAAACCACTTTTGCTGACTTCATTTTATCAATACCTATCTGATGGTATGATTTTTATACAATGGTATCATACATATTAGGTCCTTGATCAAAAACACCTCCTTTGGGAAGTTTCTAAACTATAAATCCAATCGGATCCCTTTTTCCTATGCCTCCAAATCTCCTTCCAATACCATCACATCAAACCTCCAACATCCTACTAATGTATATCTTGTATTTATCTTCGACTTGCTGTCTGGTTTGATGTTTGTATCCTTGTATAGATTGTAGTATTGTTTGTTTGCATGTATACTCGATAATGGCAATAGTTGCGATTGCATGATGCCGAGAAGAAGGAAGCATCGGGGTTATTCTTATTATTGATATTATTGGTATTCTGGTTATCTAACACCGTCAAGAGACATCTCGCTGGTCACAGGCAAGCCACCATTCCTGAACTCCTTTATTAATCTACTCCTGTTTATCAACTGTGTTACATCTCGTTTATAAATTGCATGATCAAAAGGCATGGTTTGTTTCAAATAAAAACACGTGAGTAACTTGGCTCCTCCAAGTTATGGATGGATGTCCACTAGGACTCCTACCCCATTTGCACCTATCTTTACACATTTATATTGAGGCTAAGATGATTAGCATCTTCCCTCTTGGAACCCTCGGATTTTCAAAGATAAAACTATTTCGGGTTTTACCCTACTACAAAGTTTTAAAATAAAACCCTTGGAAAGAGGCATCATTCCGATTGGAGTTTTCACTAAAGGAGATATGAGGACGATAAAGATAAAGTCGAATAAGGAAAGGAAGAAGGAAAGGGGTACTAAAGTCTTTTTGCCGAAACAATTTTATCAGTGCAACCACATTACCCTGGGTGGGTCTCAGGGCTAGCTCGTAGTTTGTCCTCCTTAGTATGGGCTTTGCCATAACGCGTATAAAGGGGTTAGAGTCCCTGTAAGCCGGTTCCTTTCCACTTAGGGGGTTGTCGTGCCCGAAGAGGTTCCATTCAACTCCACGGAGTCGGCTGAAACTATGGAGCTCCCGAGGACGGTACCAGGTTAAGGCAGTACGGCTGGAAGTGGATAAAGGATGCGCAAGAAGGGAGATTCAGACTTGCAAAGTCAGGTACACGTCCCGGGGGAACTAAGAAACCATAGGGAAAGTACCTATACTAGGGACAACAAATGAAAGGTTAGGTTCGATTATCCGGACCCCCGTCTACAGTATGTACAGGGCCGTGGTTGTATCCCGACGGATGTATTGATTCCTAAGGGTAAAGTGCACAAACTCCGCAGAATCTAATCTATTCGAATAGCCGTGTCCACGGTCAAGGATGGTTGGAAAGGTGATTACTATGAGTACTGGGAGATTTGTTGAGATGAATAAAAAGGATGTGACTTGGTCACGAGGAACGATAAGAAAGAGTTTGGTTTTGACCAGTGATTATCGAAGATGTTTTAAAAAGGGTTTTACCACAAAACTGTTCTCAAATCTTTTTAACAAGGATGTGAGGATGTACAGATTTTCAAAAAGGAGGCATATTTTCCAACAACTCTTTTTCAACAAAGATATAGAGATGCCACTGTTAGGTTTTTCAGAAAACAACTTAGTTTAGAGTTATCTCGCCACAGCCAGATATGCATTATCTTATTACCTTGTCTCGGTGGTTTGCGAGTGCATTCAAAGTAATCACCAGCCTTGTCCCTAGCTATTTACTTGGCCAGATTGCACATGTTAAGAAGTAACGAAGATGCTGACGTCTATGCGAGCTAGGCCATCTTCCCAGTCAGTTGCCTGTAGGTTAAGGCACGGGCTCCGCGCTGAAGACTTCCGCTACTTGTATTGTAATCGCCATAATGTCCATCTTGTAAGTTTGTACTCGATATTGTGTGGATGATGTAATGATACTAGTCGGTTATGATCACAGCTCACTTATCATGGGAACGTTAAATGTATGCATAACGGGTATTCTCGGACCGTAAATCCGGGGTGCCACAGACATGGTATCAGAGCCAGCCTGACTGTAGGAGACCTTAGTTAGCATGGACGTTAGACAAGACAACCCCTATTTATGAAAACACCGGTCTTTGCATAATGTAGTTGTCTTGGTTGGTAAGGTGGTCGAAGTTCTCTTCCTCTTCTTCATAGAATTCCTCCTCGTCGTAGCCCGGATTGATACTAGCGTCTAAAAATAAATATGAGGTACACAATCACCAAACAATACTTAACTACTATTTATCACACAAGGGTCACACTAGATGATCTAGCATCATCTCTATCATTACAAGAAAGGGTGATAGGATTTTATTTATCTTATTTTTAAGCAAGTAATTTCTACTCATTGAAAAGTTGCTTAAGATTTAATATTCTCCAAATTAAAAATATGGGATCATATTGACACATGTCATCACCACATGTTCTAATACTTGAGAAAATGTTTTAAAAAGGTTGGCCTAATTTATAAAGTTTAACACTTTTATTTAATAATGTTTAACTGGCTAGAAATGACTAGAAAGTCATTCTTTTAGTTTTCGTCCAGGACTATTGTATGTAAGTATGTATATTTTTACATATTTAGAAAGGTCTTGTGAAATGTGATTTTTGAGAGTTGGAATCAACTCAAAATCACCTATGGTTTATTTAAGAAAAATGTCTGAAGTTGCAAAAGCTACTGGCTTGTTATTTTTACTGAAGGTGATCCATAGTTTCAAACTATTTGAATCCAACAGAAGTGATTAGAGATTTTCATCTACTTTCAGAAAAATTGGATTCATTCAATTTGGTGTAGTGAATCTCTCTAAATTGATTTTTAAAGCTTACTACAAAAGGGTTTTTGAATAAAAGAAAAAGACTAGGTTTGAATTACTGGGCTCGCGCGGGAAACGTTACTAGGCTGGCCCAACTGCATAGCATGCAGCAGGCTCACTCAGGATGGTCCCATGCGTTAGCGATGAAGGGATACGAGTAGGCTACACTAGCGCAAATCAAAAAAATTCTACCGCGTATACCAGGATTACTGTTGTCATAGATCACGGGATTACCACGAGACGCGCAGTTGCGGAATCGATGAAGCGCGTCGAGGTAGTGCAGACGTTCCACGTCTGCTCCTTGTCCTCGTCCCACGAGAAGCTCCCCTTGCGTGGATCGTCCAAGTGCCACAGATGCAGCATCTCCGAGGTATCCACACGTGCGGGGTGGAAGAAACAAACACCGGACTGCTAGGTCAGCGCGTGCAACACAGGCGAGAGGTGTGGCGGCTGGGTGGAATGGTCAAAGGTCTAACCCTAGTCAGCTCGCCCCACCCTCTCTTATATAGGTGTCCCTAGTGGGCTTCTACATTAGCATCCAATTAGTAGCCTAAGCCTAGTCTAATTCGGATCCAATCCTCATTAGGCTTCCAGCCCCTTAAGTGTGTGACCCTATAGGTTCATATGCATATAGACATGACACGAATACACTTATTCTGTCAATAGTTGGTAGCAGACTCTAGCAAGACGTGCCAGCTCCTAAATGCATACAAAGATCATATCGGACGAACCATCACAAGGTTTAGTACATGTCTTTCCCTTTGCCTCACGATATTTGGTCTAGCTCCAAGCTGACCTCTCTTTCTCGATACTGTAATTCGGAATCCCTTTACTAGGTTAACTCTTAACCTTATGTAGCATGGCCATGCATTTCTGGATCCGATCACTCGAGGGGCCCAGAGATATCTCTCTCAAGTAGAGAGGGGCAAATCCCATCTTGATTGACCATGCCTTGCAGCATGTTTTAGGACAAACCCAAAAGCTACCTTTATAACTACCCTGTTACGGTGCAGTGTTTGATAGCCCTAAAGTAGGCCGATCCACATCTCAAGTACATGCGACAATCTCAGGTCTAAGGACAAAATGTACATGATGTGTAGAGAGAGAGCTGCAACTAATTGCTAGTCTCAAGTTGGGTCAGTCCAACCCCATGTTCATAACATGTGCCCACATCATTGGTTTGACATCTCCATGTGTATGACTTGCGAAACATAGTCATCAACCAATCGATGTGCTAGTCTAATATTCACGTGTGTCCTCACATGAACTCCGACTAGGGACAACTCTTACATAACCATACAAGTAAAGAGTTTCACAAACAACTCACATAATTGCCAATCAATACAAGTTGCCTGAAATGGATATTCAAGGAACATTACAATAACTCATGGATACATATGAAATATAATCATCTCTATGATTGCCTCTAGGGCATATTTCCTTCAGTCTCCCACTTGCACTAAAGTCAATCTAAAATGTATCTAATACCAATTGCTCTTGTGTGTGCTTCATGCGCGGGCTGCGGGAGAGGCTTAGTCAAGGGATCAGCAACATTTGAGTCCGTATGTATTTTTCATATCATGACACTACCATCCTCAACGAACTCTCGAATCTGATGGTAACGCATGCGAATATGTTTGTTCTTCTGGTGCTGTCTAGGTTCCTTGGCTTGTGCAATAGCACCATTGTTGTCACAATAAACGTCCAAGGGATTGGACGCGCCCTAAACCACACCGAGAGTGATCAGGAAATTCCTAATCCAAACAGCTTCCTTTACGGCCTCCGAGGCAGCAATATATTCAGCTTCTATTGAAATGGAGGTCACCGTATCTTGCTTGGAACTTTTCCAGCTCACAGCACCACCATTCATGACAAACACATAACCTGATTGCGATTTCGAATCATCTGAGTCGTTAAGGTAACTCGCATCTGTGTAACCCTTTACACTGAGTTCATCCTCACCTCCATAAACTAGGAACACATCCTTAGTCCTTTTCAAGTACTTAAGGATGTTCTTTCTGTCCAAAGGACCTTCACCTGGATTAGCCTGGTATCTGCTCGTAACACTTAGAGCATAGGAAACATCTGGGCGAGTACATACCATTGCATACATGATGGATCCAATAGCCGAAGCATATGGAACCCTGCTCATGTGCTCACGATCATCAGTAGTTGAAGGACACTGAGTCTTGCTGAGTTTTATGCCGTGAGACATGGGCAAGAACCCCTTCTTAGCCTCTTCCATGCTAAAACGTTTCAACACTTTGTCAATGTATGTACTCTGGCTTAATCCAATTAGCCTCCTTGATCTATCTCTATAGATATTGATGCCTAGAATATATGCTGCTTCTCCCAAGTCCTTCATCGAAAAACTATTTTTCAATGAGGTCTTAACAGACTCGAGCATAGGAATGTCATTTCCAATCAGCAATATGTCATCTACATATAAGATAAGAAATACCAGCGCTCTCCCGCTTTCCTTCTTGTAAACACAAGGTTCTTGTTCATTTTTGATGAAGCCAAACTCCTTTACAACTTCATCAAATCGAATGTTCCAACTCCGAGATGCTTGCTTCAGCCCATAAATGGACTTCAGAAGTTTGCATACCTTTCCAGCATTGTTTGGATCGACAAAACCTTCGGGCTGCATCATATACATGTCCTCAGTTAGGATTCCATTTAGGAAAGCCGTCTTGACATCCATCTGCCATATTTCATAGTCGAAATGTGCAGCAATGGCTAGAATTATCCGTATAGATTTAAGCATCGCTACGGGCGAGAAAGTCTCGTCGTAGTTAACTCCTTGAACTTGTCGAAAACCTTTTGCAACAAGTCGAGCTTTATGGATGTGAACATTTCCATCCATATCAATCTTCCTATTATAGATCCATTTGCACTCGATGGCTTTAAAACCATCAGGCAGGTCAACCAAGTTCCGAACTTGATTGTCTCTGATGAACTCTATCTCGGATCTCATGGCGATCAGCCATTTCTCAGAGTCTGGGTCCACCATCGCTTCTGCATAGGTCGCAGGCTCATCATTGTCTAACAATAATAATTCCCGCGCTTCGCGGATCCTCGCCGACCTTCGTGGTTGTGGTGCTTCTGTTGCCACGGATTCCTCAACTTGTTCTTCTACAATAGCATCACCCGTAGAAGCATCCCCAACTGGCTCATCGTGAACTTCTTCAAGTCGCACCGACCTTCCACTTGTTCCCTTTGTGAGAAACTCTTTCTCTAGGAAAATACCGCTACGAGCGATAAACACTTTGCCCTCCTCTCGGTTGTAGAAGTAATACCCTAAGGTTTCCCTTGGATATCCTATGAAAATGCATTTATCTGATTTGGGTATTATCTTGTCCGACTAAAGTCGCTTGACAAATGCATCACAACCCCAAATCTTTAGAAAAGACAAACTGGGATTCTTTCCAGTCCACATCTCATATGGTGTCTTAAATACGGATTTAGATGGTACCCTTGACATGGTTATACCCCGTGGGTACACGATCTCGGCATACCTAGTCCAGCCCAAGGAAGGCCCGCGGCAAATACACGCCGGCCCATGAAGACTTTCGGGTGGCCAAGGCCCATGACGCCTTCGGATCCTTGGAGAGCAAGACTAGAGTAGATAGGAAATTCAAAGGGGGTAAACCCTAAAACCTGTAACCGACTCGATCTGTGCCTGGGACCTGCCTAACTCTATATAAAGGATAGGAGGGCCCGACGAGGAGGGCACCTTCATACCACCGCATACACACCTCCACGCCAGATTGCATCTGCGCACCCCTGTAACCTTCGGTTGCACCATAATTAGAGCAGACAAGCAGGAGTAGGTTTTCCCTTCGGGGGCCTGAACCTGGGTAAACCTCGTGTCCCCGTGTTGCTTGTTTGCTAACCGTTCCGCGATCTCCAGCATCCCCATCTTCTCCAAAACCCAAGTCCATAACAATGGGCATTGACGAGATCAAACCTCGTCAATTGGTGCCGTCTATGGGAAAGGGGGACGCTAATTGTGCGGTCGTGACGGTCCCAACCCGAGCGATCTACAACTCCACGGCGACGGAGAGTCATCTCCTCTTCGGCGCCTTCGACTTCACCGCCCACTCGCCGGCCACCCTGAAGGACTTCGAGCCCGTTGCCGATGGACTCGAGATCCTGTTCGGGAGCTTCTGCTTCCAGGTGGGGCAGATCGGCACTCTCTGCCTCCCAGAGTGGGTGCCCCTGCCGTCGATCAGTCCTGCTTCGTGGGCTCCACACCCCGTGATACGCACATCATCATCGACAGATGAGTCCTATGACAGCAGCAGTTGCAACTCAGATTTGTGCGATCCACCATCGGATGAAGGGACCTATGGTTCCGGATCCGAAAGTTGCGGCAGCAGCGATCCGATCTACAAGCGCTACCACTGCACTGCGGTCATCCAAGATCAGGAACACAATCCTCCACCCAACCCGCAAGGTAGAAACAGCGAGAACAGAAGAAGCCAGTCCCCCACCCAACGGGGAAAACAACAAACGGGTCATCCACCTTAGCAAGGAGGGATGGTCTCAAGCACGCCAAGCCGTAGCAGGCAACAAGATCCTGCCAGCTGATGCCTCATGGGACCTGCTGATGGCGTACCACATGCTCCTCGTCGAGGAGCACAAGAAGCAACTAAGGATGCAAGAGGTGCTCGACAAGCGCAAGCAAGCAGCCTCGGAGTCCAGTGCACGGAGAGCTGCGCTCTCCGCATGGGCATCGGCTCCAGCTTGCATGGAAACCATGGCAACAAGCACCGTTCTCGCACAGAGAACATGGATCGCAAAGAACGCCGCAAGGTGACTAGAGCCCTCAATGCGTCCTTCATGGAGATGGATGTCGACGGCAACGTCATCCCGAAGACGCCGCAAGCTGCGATCATGGCAGCCACCGCGTACCTCGCGTCCCACCTCCTCCGGAGGGGGACCCGAAAAGGTCCATGCACAAGTCCACGCTCACCAGACTCGGAATCGTTAGAGCCGCGCTCCATGGAGAAGCTCCTGCGGAGCCAAAGAACAAAGTTGCGGTCAGGTTCAACAGCAGCCCCACACCCTCATCCGAGGACGAAGAGCACGACCTTCCTCGAAGGCATAAGAGCTCGCGCCATCGCAACCACGACTATGATGCTCGAAACGAGCTAACGCAGCGCAAGATCGACAAAGCGCGCGCTAAGCGCGTATGCTCGTCTGAATCGGAGGAAGATGACGACGAAGGAGAACTCTGCGGAGCCCGATGCTTCAGCAGATCCGTCCGGCGGACGCGGATGCCGCGAAACTTCAAGCTTCCTTTGGACACTCCGAAGTTCGATGGCACACGGGACCCCAAGGCGTGGCTCAGCGACCACCTGTCATCCGTCAAGCTGCACGGCGGGAATAATGAAACCGCCATGCAATGCCTTCAGCTGCAGCTGACGGGCGCAACCTGAATCTGGCTCAGCAGCCTATCCTCGGGATCCATCCGAAGCTGGGAGGAGCTGGCGTACAGTTTCATCCGAAACTTCAAAGGCACCAGCAAGAGGCCTGCCTCGATCGAAGAGCTGCGGGCCTGCACCCAACGAACGGGCGAATCCATTCGCTCGTACATACTACGCTGGTCCAACACCAAGAACTCTGCGGTCCATATCTCCGAGGAGAGAGCTATCGACGCCTTCAGGGACAGCGTCAAACGCCGGGACTTCAAGGAAGAGCTCGGGCGCGTCAAGCCCAAGACACTCGACCACCTCATGGACATCGCCAACAGGTGGGCCGACGGTGAAGACTCCATCCATCGAGCGCACTCGGAGGAAGAAGACGACTACGACCGGCGATGTGAGCGCCATAGCAAGAGAATATCGCGTGTCTACGACGATCGCGATGGACCCGACATGGTCGCGGCTGGCTACGCCGACCGTCGCAGCAATGGCAACCGCAACAGCGGCGGATACCGCGGAGACAATTTCAGTGATGGAGGACGCCCAGCACAGTCGTGGCAGCGCCGCGATCGCGATGACGGACCCTCAGCATACGAAAAACTGTCGGGTCCATGCACCATCCACTTCTACATCGACAAGCAGGATGGAAATAAGAAGGCAAGCCACATGCTCAAGGACTGTCGCGAGTTCTAGAAACTCAGCGAAAGCATGGCTTAGATGAGGCAGCAAGCTCCAAACCCTGGATTCGGGAACACACCCGCACCAGGCGAGATTGTGCACGGAGCTCCTCCACCGCCACCTGCAGGAGGCCCGAATCACCCAATCGCACCCGCACAGAATAACGGTGGGCACGGGTATCCCCCACCGAAAGGAGCGCTGATGATCCAAAAAGGGCGCTCAACAAATAGGGTGCAGAAGAAAATCACCCGTCAGATCAACCTGGCTGTGACAGCTCCACCCGCCATCCCTGAGTACCTCAGCGGAACGGAGTCCTGCATCATGTTCAGCCGTTCGGATCACCCTTGCCAGGTCCCTCGCCTAGGTCATGTTGCCCTGGTGCTTGAGGCGTAGATCGGAGGGTTCGAGATGAGCCGCGTCTTCATGGACGGCGGCAGTGGCATCAACCTGATGTTCGCAGCACCCTAGCAGCAATGCGGATCCCGCTATGCAGCCTGGAACAGTCAGACACAACGTTCCATGGCATCGTCCCAGGAAAGGGAATTTTCCCCCTGGGAAAGATATGGCTCGACGTCATCTTCGGCAATCCGGATAACTTCCGATGCGAGCGACTCGAGTTCGAAGTGGTGGACTGGCCATCACAATACCATGCCATCCTCGGGCGTGTAGCATTCGCAAGGTTCCTGGCAGTACCTCACTATGCGTACCTGCTTCTCAAGATGCCAGGACCCAGGGGCGTCATCACGATCCACGGGAGCTTCACCCGATCGGACCACTGCGACAGGGACTTCAACAGAATCTCCTAGTCATTCGGCATGCAAGAGGAGCTCGTAAGGCTCCATGAGGTGACGGACAACGGGGCACCCCCAGTCGCAAGACAGAACGCACCAGATATGTCCTTCGACTCCACCATCAACACAAAGAAGGTGCAGGTCCACCCGGCGTATGCCTCCAAGACGGCGCTGATCGCCAACGATCTCAGCCCTGCATAGGAAAGCGCGCTCGTCGAATTCCTCCGTAAGCGTTGGGAAATCTTCGCCTGGTGTCCTGCGGACATGCCAGGAGTTCCCAAGGAATTCGCCAAGCACGCACTCAACGTCTTTCCAGACGCAAAGCCCGTCAAGCAGTCCATCCGACGACTGTCCGAACCACAGGCCGAAGCAATCGGAGTCGAAGTCAACAGACTACTCGATGCAAACTTTATCAGGGAGATCAAGGAGAGTGAGTGGCTCGCCAACACCGTAATGGTCCCCAAAAAGGACACGGACATCCTGCGGATGTGCGTGGACTTCACATCGCTGAACAAGCACTGCCCGAAGGATAATTTCCCTCTCCCTCGGATCGACCAGATCATCGATTCGACGGCAGAATGCGAGAAACTCTCCTTCCTCGATGCCTACTTAGGCTATAACCAAATTCGACTGAAGGTCAAAGATCAGGAAAAAACGGCGTTCATCATGCCGTTCGGAGTGTTCTGCTACAACACAATGCCCTTCGGGCTAAAGAACGCAGGTGCCACATACCAGCGGTGCATGCAGGCATGCCTGAAGGACCAGATCGGTCGCAATATCCAAGTCTATGTCAACGACATAGTCATCAAAACCAGGGAGGCGAGAACACTCATCGACGATCTCCGCGAGACGTTCGATAATCTCGACCGCTATAGGATCAAGATTAACCCTGAAAAGTGCGCCTTCGGCGTCCCATCTAGCCAGCTGCTTGGTTACTTCATCTCCTAGCGAGGGATCGAGGTGAACCCGAAGAAAATCCAGGCCATAATGGCCATGGAGAAGCCAAAGAACCTCAAGGGCGTCCAGCAGCTGGCAGGACGAATCGCGACACTGAGAAGGTTCATCAGCCGCATGGGCAAGAAAGCCCTGCCATTCTATCAGCTGCTGCGCAAGGCAGACAAATTCAAGTGGACGCCTGAGGCGGACGATGCATTCGAAGATCTAAAGCTGCTGCTCTCTACCTCGCCCGTCTTAGTTACGCTAAAGGAGCACGAGCCTCTACTGCTGTACATAGCAACTACACACCAGGTGGTGAGCACCGTACTAGTGGTCGAGCGACCCGAAGAAGGCAAGACCCACGGGGTCCAACGCCCAATCTACTACCTCAGCGAGGTATAGACGCCGACAAAGCAGAGGTACCCTCACTACCAGAAACTCGCCTATGGCGTGTTCATGACGGCTCGTCGGCTGAGCCATTACTTCTAGGAGCACCAGGTGATGGTCGTCAACGAGGCACCCCTGAACAGCATCCTGAACAATCCGGAGGCCACAGGACGCGTAGCCCTGTGGGGCATCGAGCTGTCACCTCTAGACATCGTCTATGAGAAACGCCACGCGATCAAGTCTCAAGTCCTCCCGGACTTCCTTGTACACTAGATGGAGCTGCAGCTGCCAGACACCCCAGACATGACACAGTCATGGACGATGCACTTCGATGGCTCCAAGCGTGAAGCCGGAGCAGGAGCCGGAGTCATACTGACCTCCCCGCAGGGCGACAAGATGAAGTACGTCATCCGGATGAAGTTTCGAGCTTCCAACAACGAGGCAGAATACGAGGCCCTCATCCACGGCATGAGGATGGCAAAGATCTGTGGCGCAACGCGCCTGGTCATCTACGGAGACTCGAACCTCGTCGTCCAGCAGACGATGAATGAGTGCGACACACACGTCGAAAACATGATTGCGTACCGCGCACTCTACAACTCACTCAAGGGAGAATTCGACGGCTACGAACTTCGGCACGTTGGGAGAGAAAGCAACGAGGAGGCCGATAGACTCGCCAACATCGGCTCCACCTGTGCACGGGTGACACCAGGCGTGTTCCTCGAACAGATCTGCATGCCATCCATCAAGCGGAAATTCCCCAAGGGATCACCCGAAGAGGCAGAGCACTCGGGGGCTGCGCTACCTTGAAGGACAGGAAGGACCGAAAAGCTCGACACAGAGGCCGCTGTGGTCAACCTGATGCAGGTCATGGCAGTCGAAGAAACTTGGACGCAGCCATACATCAAGTACTTGATAGACGGCGAGCTGCCTGATAGCCCGACAGATGCCCGGCGCATATCTCGCCGCTCAAAGGCCTTCACCATCATCAATGGTGAACTGTACAAGCGGAGCATTTCGGGTGTACTCCAAAGGTGCATCACCATCGGTGACGGTAAAACCATCCTCCAAGACATCCATGAGGGCATCTGCGGCCATCACGCGGGAAGCCGCGCCCTTGTCGCCAAAGCTCTACGATCCGGATTCTACTGGCCAACGGCCATGAACGATGCCAAGGACATCGTCCGAAGATGCAACGGGTGCCAAAGGTTCGCCGACAAACCACACGCACCCGAATCAGAACTCAGGCCCATACCCTTGGCTTGGCCCTTTGCCTAGTGGGGCCTCGACATGATCGGCAAGCTACCAAGGTCCTCGAAAGGAGGTCACGTCTATCTCCTGGTCACAGTTGACAAATTCACCAAGTGGATTGAGGCCATGCCAGTCACTAACCAAAAGGGCAAAACTGTCGTCAAGTTCTTTGAATCCATTGTCTACAGGTTCGGCGTGCCGCACAGCATCATCACCGACAATGGGTCGAACTTCATCTCCAAAGAATTCCAGGACTTCTGCGAAGACCTCAGAATCAACATCACATACGCCTCTGTGGCGCACCCGCAAACGAACGGGCAGGTCGAAAAGGCCAACGGCCTCGTCGGTGCTGGAATCAAGAAGCACCTAATGAGCCCACTCGAGCGACTCGCGGGTGCCTGGACACAAGAGCTACCTTCGGTCCTGTGGAGCCTGCGCACAACGCCAAACAGCTCAACCGGCTACACGCCTTTCTTCATGGTACACGGAGCCGAAGTCGTGCTACCAGTAGAAGTACGCCACAAGGCCCCACGGGTCGTCGCTTACAACGAAGCCGAATCGGCTGCACTCGAAGATGCCGTCGACACACTCGACGAAGAGCGCGACATAGCAGCGGCTCGATCAGCGGTGTACCAACAGAGTCTCCGCAACTACCACAACCGACGGCTGCGCCCAAGGTCCTTCGTCGAAGGAGACCTGGTCCTACGACTCAAGCAAGAGCGACCGAAGAAATTCGAGCCACCATGGTAAGGACCCTACATCGTCACTGAAATCATCCCAGGTGGCGCCTATCGCCTCAAGCATGTGGAGTCTGGAGTCGCATACTCCAACCCATGGAACGTTGCACAGCTGCAGCGCTTCTACCCCTAGCTACCCCCCCCCCCCTCTTTTACTTTCAATAAGGCTATTCAGCCAAGGCTACTCAGCCGAACAATGTACCTCATCCTTACAATATGAATAAAGCTAAGTGTCTCGCCCCAAAATCTTTCAATTATTATCTGCATCTTACTACATATTACAAAACACTCGGGGGCTCCCCCTACCTCGTGACTTCATCGACTGAGAAAAACGCGTGTACACCTGAGTAGCTGACCACGTCAGGCTAACAAAAAGGAAACGTATGTAAACAAAGCATCAAATGCTACACAACAAGAAACCTTTACAGTAATAAAGGGCTCAACACGCCCAGCCGAATATATACAAGTTTTACATCTATCTCTTTTACAGGTCCTACCTATTCTGAAGAATAGCCTGCGCACGCTGCTCAAACAGATCTACAATCTGTTCGCATACGCCTTTACTGATTAATAATGCGACGATATCCCACTCGCCACCATCTCTGTCAAGAGGCGCCCAGCCTACAATGCAGTGTCTACATCAGGACGATGCAACCGCACAAGAGAGAGCGCAGCCTTCACCCCTGCGACGAGCTGATGACGCACCAGTTCCCTGACACGATGAAACTCCGAAACTTCGACGGCAGGACAGAGAAAGTCGACGGCGCCCCATCCAACGGAAACATCACATGCAGAACGGACGCCAAAGAAGACTGCACCTGACGAAGCACCCGCGATACCTGGTGGACACGATCCTGCATTGTTGCAAGGACCATGGCACGATCCTGATCCATCCAGAAAAAACCGCCGGCCTCCATGTCCTGCTGGGTCAAGCAGTTAATCCAAACAGCAACACGTTCCTTTTCCTCCTTAGGAGAAAGGTTCGCACCTGCAATATTTGCAAAAGTAAGATGCAAGGACAACAGGCGCATCCGAAACAATGAGCAGCAGCTCAAAAAACTCACATTCAAGCTATTCGGCCAGACAACGCAACTCCCTCATCAAAAATTCCTCTCGAGTTGCGCCTCGCTCCGCCTTCGACTTACACACATCAGCATGGCCGCAGCGATGCACCATCCAAAGAAACACAAGCTGCGATGCACCATCCAAAGATGGTCGCAGCTGCGCTGCAGACGAAGTGTCCACGGGAGCATCACCCGAAGGATCCTAGAGTAGAAGAAGACAACGATATGAACAAGAAGACAAATGAAGACAAAACTCGGAAATTCATTATGTACAGCAAAAAGCCACTACGTGGCGCAGGGATTGTTCATAAACACAATTACAAAAGCTGAAACAAAAGCTATCCTATGACTAGAAGATCTAAGAGGCTGCATCCTGAGTAGCCTCGAATCCGGATTGCCTCCCCTTGGCCTCTCCCTACTGCTTCAACGCGTACTCAGCCAGCAGGTCAATCAACTTCGGCCCATAACGCTTATAGCAAGCAGCATAGATGGCGAAGGCTACCTCGGATCCGTCAGCAGCCGTCGGCATCCGGGAGATGATCTGAGGAAGGTCCGGCTCAGCTCCAGACGCCAAGGCCATGGCCAGCCCGACAGACGCACCAATGCCCTTTTGCTTGCGCTTGTACGCAAAAGGTGCTTCAGCTGACAGCGCCTCCACCAAGGCATCGACATCTTCAAGGGCGACACCCTTGTGGACGAGCTCCTTGTAGAAGCGCCCGAGGACCTCTTTGGCCTTGGCAAGCGAGCCAACCACGGTACCGCAGCGGTCTTCGACCGCCGCAGCAGCAGCATCCAGAGCACTACCATGCTCCAGAGCACCGCGATCAAACTCGATGCCCGCGGCATCTAAAATAACAACGGAAGCAGCATAAATAAAAAGAACTACAAGGAAAGGCAAGGAATCCGAAAAGAGAAGACAGAGAAACTCACCCGAAATAGCCTTGGCAGCCGCCATCAGCCTGCCGGCTACCTCTCTCGCGCGCGAAGCCGTGGCGGTGGCAAGCTGCTCCTCGCGGTCCGTAGCCTCCTGCTGCAGGCACACCCTGGCCTCGGCCGCGTTGGCCAGCTCCAGCTCGAGGCGCTCCTTCGCGCCAACGGTGACCTCGGCATTTTTCTCCGCTTGCCCAAGGCTCTTTTTGAGAGCATCAAGCTCATGGAGAGAGGTATTTTGGTCCTCTGCTGTCACCAACACACCCATCAGATTGAAAGACAAAAATACAAAAAGAATCAAAAGGCCAAGTCGTAAGCATACCTTGAAGTTGTTTGAAGCTGGCCTCCAATGCCAGGTGCTGCTGCACCAGCTGGTTGGCGTCTTGCACAAAAGGCTGCAAAAAGAATTACTGGTCAAAAGAACGGCTCAGGGGCTACGCCCAAAAGAACGAGCAAAAACAAAGTACACATACGAAAAAACGCTCGGGGGCTCCCCCCGAGACTCGAAGGAAAAACGAACAACAAAACACCCTACATATGCTCGGGGGCTCCCCCCGAGGCACGAAGAATCCTTGATCAACAGATCATCCGGAAAGACTCAGGGGCTCCCCCTGCAGCAGAAAACAGATATTACTTACATGAATAGACGGCGACTCCGAAGGTTCGCCTGCAGTCTTCTGAGGGAACACCACCAAAGCCTCCTGCGGACAAGACCTCAGAGCAGCGCCCACAGAGGTGGCTACCGTCTGAGGAGGAGGAGTAGGAATCTTCGACTCCCCCACCATCTCTCGAGCGCCATCGCTGGAGGAGCTGTCAGAGGAGTGGCTGCAAAATAAAAACGTCAGCCAAGGACAACAAAGTGAAATGGAAAATGGCAAAAAGAAATTGAGGAAGCTTACGAGTCGAGGTCGTTAAGGTCGAACACAGGAGGGGTCTTCTTGCCCTTCTTCTCTTCCTTCTTTTCTTCCTTCTTCTCTTCCTTCTTACGCTTCGTCGGCGGGTGTGGTGCCGCGGCCCGCACAGGAACGGCAGGAATCGGAGAGGAAGAGCCCCCATGCCCATCACTGTGATGCTCTAGGCATAGCGGGTTCCTAGGCGTCGGCGGAGTCGAAGCATCTGACGATTCGCTGGAGCTCCGTGTCCTCTTGTGAGTATGATCCTTGCTCGACTCGATGGCCTCTTCGGCCGGCAACCGCGCTGATGGCAGCTCAGACATGGAGTCCACCACTTCATTGTTTGGTGCATCCGGAAACAATTCGGGAAGCGGCGGCGACATGCCCGGCACCTTGAACTCCTGCGCAGAAGAAGCAAATTTGTCAGCATACAAATAAATAACAAGTAAAACGCAGTCGAAAAATAGCGCTACACGCATATCCAAGCTCTACACCTGCGAAACAGGACGGGAAGCGGAGAACGGAGAAGTCAGCGACTTCCCCGGAAGGTCCTCTCCAGCCTTGTACTTCAGCAGTGGTCGAAGGACCCCATCAAGATCTCCCCTGGAGAATTCCTTAGCCGAAACCCTAGGCGGATCACGGCGACCCGAATAAAGGAACGTCGGTTGCTCCCTAGCCTGGAGTGGCTGCACCCGACGTTTGAGAAAGGTGCGGATGATGTCCACACCATTCACCTCCTTCTACGGAGTCAATTGAAGATCCTCCACCCGGCGATAGAGCCCTTCAATCTCAGCCACCTCGCCATCCAAGATCTGGTTTTTCCAGGACCTTTTCGGCTCGATTTTCTAGGAGGGGTCGAAAGGAGCAAGACCAAAATCCTGCCCAACTACTGTGGAGTCGCGGATGTAAAACCATCGCCTCCACCAGTACTGGACAGATTCGGACATATAAAAGGAGAAGAAAATAAGATTGGATCAAAGGGAAATGATGCAACCCCCAATGGGATAGACACCATCAGAACCAGATTGCCTCTTCACAGAATAGAGTTTCCGGAAGAGGCCAAAGTGCGGCTCGATACCGAGCCAGCACTCGCAGAAAGTGACGAAACAAGCAATGTGAAGAAGAGAGTTGGGGGAAAGATGATGCAGCTGGATGTCGTAAAGGAAAAGAAGCCCACGAAGGAAATTGTGGACTGGGAAGGAAAATCCCCGAAGAACGAATGCGAGGAACATAACCCGAAACCTAGCGGGGGGACGGGGAATTACCTCGTTTCCAGGGAGCCTGACGGCCTCCCTATCCTGCGGGATCAAGCCCCGCTCACGGAGCTTGCGGAGATCACTCTCCCGCGTCTCGGATCGCCGCTAGCCACCGTCGGTGACACGGCAGTTCTCGAACCTTTCCTGCCAACCAGCAGCGCTGGTGCCAACAGCAGAAGAGGACTTCTTGGGCTTCCCCATCGCGGTGCGGCGGCTCCGGCGGCGAGAACGTAGGATCAACGAAGAAAATGTTCGAGGATATTCCAGCACGCAGCAAGAAAGCTTAGAGAAGATGGGAGCAGTGAAACACGAATGCTGCGGTGAAAACAGATTAACTTTTCCCCAATGATTATAAGGACGAAGACGATGCACGACGACCGTCCATCAGGAAGACCTAGAGCCAACTGCAAGATCTGACCGTCCACGTGTCAGCCCAGCAGCGAACCTTCGCTCACACGCCGTCCACTAAGCACGGAAATCAAGGCGACGCCGTAATTATCTCCATGCCTCGCGTGACCGGTCAACTCAAGGTCAGAAGGTGGTACCCATGTTCGTCCAGTCATGTCATCTATAGCGTAGAAGACGCTTGAGGTCACCGATCGTCAGCACTGACGTCATCAAAAGCTATACTAGCAATGGTTACAATTCTTAGGCTACACAACTAAGAGTACTCACTCAAATCTGCGATTCGACTAACTACTCGGGGGCTACTCCTATCAGGAGCGCTGGCCGCGCACCCGAAAATGAACAAAACACTACAGCGCTGAACTAATTTCTTCGAGTCCTACGTCGAGTCTACGACTCCACTACGGACTCGGGGTCTACTCCCATAGGGAGGATGGATTCAAGCATTCGAAAAATTTGTGTCCTACGGACTGGAAATCAAAAAATAATTGAATTAAAGTCTATGCTCGAGTCTACGACTCGAATAGACACTCGGGGGCTACTCCCATAGGGAGCGCTGATCGCGCACCCTATGAATTCTTCGACTGCGATCCTACGGATCAGCATGCAAAACTTTTTCGGCAACTCTGCCCCAATTAACGCTAAGTGAGCAACATTCTCCTTGGCCACCCGAAACACCTCCGCGGTGATAAACATTCGGATGTTGTGTCTGCGATGCAAAGATAAGACCTACAGATATCGTCTGATGGCCTGGTAACGCACATGACTGTGCTCTGCTAGTATGAATATGTGCCAATAGGCGCGATGAAAAATCCCGATGGACGCGTTGGGTACATCATTTAAAGTCACTGGAATTCCGCTCATGTAAGTCCTTCGCGGCCTGAGTCGAATTACGCCAGCATATGTTCCGGGTTCGAGTCGAGGGACTCGAACCTGAAGAAGATCGTGTTGTTTTGTCCTAAGACAGTTAACTGACCCTGATCCGTCGGGAGAGTCAGGCACACGCATCAACAATCCCTACACATTCTCTTGAAAGACAGAGTTGCACCCGAAGGATTGAAGAGTCCTCAGCCGAATCTAAGATTCGACTGAACACTCGGGGGCTACTCACATGGTTATACCCCGCGGGTACATGATCTCAGCATACCTAGTCCATCCCAAGGAAGGCCCGCGGAAAATACACGCCGGCCCATGAAGACTTTCGGGTGGCCAAGGCCCATGACGCCTTTGGATCCTTGGAGAGCAATACTAGAGTAGATAGGAAATTCAAAGGGGGTAAACCCTAAAACCTATAACCGACTCGATCTGTGCCTAGGACCTGCCTAACTCTATATAAAGGATAGGAGGGCACCTTCATACCACCGCATACACACCTCCACGCCAGATTGCATCTGCGCACCCCTGTAACCTTCGGTTCCACCATAATCAGAGCAGACAAGCAGGAGTAGGGTTTTCCCTATGGGGGCTTGAACCTGGGTAAACCTCGTGTCCCCGTGTTGCTTGTTTGCTAACCGTTCCGCGATCTCCAGCATCCCCATCTTCTCCAAAACCCAAGTCCATAAAAATGGGCATTGACGAGATCAAACCTCATCAACCCTATTAAGTCTGAAAGCTGTCGTTTCTAGAGCGTAACCCCAAAATGATAATGGTAAATCTGACTGGCTCATCATAGATCGAACCATGTCCAACAAAGTTCGATTACGCCGTTCGGAGACCCCGTTCCTTTGAGGCGTTCCGGGCGGTGTAAGTTGCGGAACAATTCCGCAACTCTTAAGATGATCGCTAAATTCGTGACTCAAATATTCACCTCCACGATCAGATCACAAGGCCTTTATTTTCTTGCCACGTTGATTCTCTACTTCACTCTGAAACTCCTTAAACTTTTCAAAAGTTTTAGACTTATGCCTCATTAAGTAGACATAACCATATCTACTGAAATCATCAGTAAAAGTAATGAAGTAGTGATATCCTCCTCTGTCTGTCATGCTCATTGGTCCACATGCATCAGTATGTATGAGTTCCAACAAGTCTGTCGCTCTCTCGGGTAAACCCGAAAAAGGCGACTTGGTCATCTTTCCAAGTAAACAAGCTTGACATGTCTCGTATGATTCAAAATCAAACGAAGTTAGAAGACCATCACCATGGAGCTTCTTCATGCGCTTTTCACTTATATGCCCCAAACGACAGTGCCATAAATAGGTAGGACTCAAATCATTAGGCCAAAGCCTTTTAGCACTAACATTGTAAACAGATGCATTATCAAGATTTAAAATAAATACCCCATTCACAATGGGAGCATTAGCCATAAACATATCATTCTTAGAGATTACACAACCATTGTTTTCACTCGCGAATGAATAACCATCCCTCATCAAACATGAAGGTGATCAAATGTTTCGACCCATACTAGGAATGTAATAAAAATTATTAAATTCAATAATAAATCCTGACGGAAGGTGAAGTTGCATGATGCCGACGAACAATGCAGCAACCCTTGCTTTATTTCCAACGAGAAAATCCACTTCGCCTTTCTGCACTTCTCTAGTCCTTATTAGCCCCTGCATCGAATTGCAAATATGAGCAACCGATCCGGTATCAAATACCCAAGAGTTAACATAGGAATCAGCGAGAAGAATGTCCACAACATTTACAACAACCGTACCTGAGAGGGAAGTACTCTTACTTCCACTCTTCTTCAAAGAAGCCTGGTACTTGCTGCAGTTTCTTTTCTAGTGGCCATGTTCATGACAAAAGAAGCACTCAGTGTCTTCTACAGGTCTTGCCTTTTGCTTGGGTGCAGGCTTAGGGATCGTATCCTTAGCCTTGCCCTTCTTCTTCCAAGAAGTACCATTTTTCTTGAAGCTAGGCTTGTTCTGCACAGCCATCACATGGCTATGCCCTGCACACTTCTTCATGTCACTTTCTGCTATTTTTAGCATCCCACATAACTCATTAAGTCCCTTCTCCATCCCATGCATATGGTAGTTCGAAATGAACTGCCCATAGCTGGATGGAAGAGACGCCGAAATGAAGTCGGTGGCCAACTCTTGGCCTAGTGGAAAACCAAGCTTTTCCAAAGTCTGACTGTAAACAACCATTTTGATCACATGGGGGCCTACAGCTGCTCCCTCTGCCAGCTTGCATTCGACAAAGGACTTGGCAACATTGTACCTCTCAGTCCTTGCCTGATCTTGGGACATGTCCTTAAGCGCGACAATCATATCGTACGCTTCCTGATCCTCAAACTTCTTTTGGAGTTCAGGTTCCATGCATGCAAGCATAAGACAGCTAACCTCAAGAGAATCATCACATGCTCTCTTGTAGGCGTTCTTTAGGGCATCAGATGCATTATCAGCAGGTTCTTCGGGGATTGGGGTATCCAGAACCGTTTCCTTTTTATCATACCTGAGAACAATTCTCAGGTTACGGACCCAGTCTGTATAGTTTGTTCCATTAAGTTTATCTTTGTAAAGAATCGAACGCAAAGAAAAAGGTGATGCAGTATTCGGTGCCATTGATCTACAACAGAAAACATGCAAAATACTAAGCCATGTAACCATGAAATAGTAAAACATATTAAACAATTTAATAGCATATACTCCCACTTAAATCAATATCCCTCTATTGATACTAAGTGATTCAATATCCACAATTAACAACTCGACTAGTGAGCTTTAGCAGTACTGCTAGAAGACAAGGTAAATCGGTAAGCAACACTTGCTAATCATATCACATATGACTCTTGTTGTTGGTTGACATCTCTATGTCAAAACTAGGCGCCCAACCTTTATGACCCAAGGTCCTTAACTATTAAGATGACCTTGTCAAGCTCACCAACCCTTATGCGTGTAGGTATCCGATACAAACCCATCCAGTCAAGGAAGACCGCGGCACACTAATTTCATAGGCCCACCAACGATTGTACAGGGCATAGGATGGTGCAAGGTTTGGTTGGGAGGTCATGGTTAAACTTAAACTTTCTGAGGGATCGTTATACTTCTATCATCTAAGAATGCATAGTAGTAAAACACATAAGAATATCATTCACATAGATGTGACACAGTATGGCCCATTTTCTCATGGTGATCTCCATCACCATAGAACTTGTCCACCATGATGATCTCCATCTTCATGTTCCATGTGAGCCATCTTCCAGGTGATGAGTCCTCCAAGAACTAATACAAGCTATTACTCCTAACAACTAGTAATATAAATTACATAGTATTGGGATCATCACAAGTTGGCACGCAGGCCATTACAATAAATGACAACACATATGGCTCCAGCCGTGTTGCCCTACTCACGACACGCAGGTCATGCAAATTTTCATACATGCATCACATACATATATGGGCCATACTGATCACATACATCCTGCAAAACAAGTTATGCATAGAATCGCATACTACCAGATCATGTGACATCGCAGCACCTAGTTACCTTAACGAGATACAAAAGGGGATACGATTAAGGGGGGGTCTAGGGGGTCTCCCCTACGGGGTTCGAAGGGGCATCTCCCCTCGCGGTATCTCCGGGCGTCCGGAAAACCGTGAAAAATGAGAGATCGAATCTTCACAATTTTCTTTAAGGATTTTGATCGGCAAATCAAATTTACCATAAACCGACTCCTGTCCCGATTCAATCAAACTCCTTTGATCACGGTACATCGATTTTAGATCTAGGTTCCAATTCGATCAATCATATTGATATTCGCATGATTCAACAGGATTTATGTGTCACTGTCTACCCCGATGGAGGAAACCAACCGGTAGGGGTAAGTCGTTCGACAACCTCAAAATCACGATCACAGAAAGCAAGATCATAGATCAATCCTGAACCACCGCCATATAAACGATCACATCATTCATATCAATCTGCATATCACCATATGCAAACATCTCGAACCTATAACTGAACATCATCGGCTCTGATACCACTGAAGGGATACGAGTAGGCTACACTAGCGCAAATCGAAAAAATTCTACCGCGTATACCAGGATTACTGTTGTCATAGATCACGGGATTACAACTAGACGCGTAGTTGCGGAATCGATGAAGCGTGTCGTGGAAGTGCAGACGTTCCACGTCTTCTCCTTGTCCTTGTCCAATGAGAAGCTCCCCTTGCGCGGCTCGTCCAAGTGCCACAGATGCAGCACCTCCGAGGTATCCACACGTGCGGGGTGGAAGCATCAGACGCCAGACTGCTAGGTCCGTGCGTGCAACACAGGCGAGAGGTGTGGCGGCTGGGTGGAATGGTCTAAGGTCTAACCCTGGTTAGCTCGCCCCACCCTCTCTTATATAGGCGTCCCTAGTGGGCTTCTACATTAGCATCCAATTAGTACCCTAAGCCTGGTCTAATTCGGATCCAATCCTCATTAGGCTTCCAGCACCTTAAGTGTGTGACCCTATAGGTTCATATGCGTATAGACATGACACGAATACACTTATTCTGTCAATAGTTGGTAGCGGCCTCTAGCGAGACGTGCCAACTCCTAAACGCATACAAAGATCATATCGGACAAACCATCACAAGGTTTAGTACATGTCTTTCCCTTTGCCTCACGATATTTGGTCTAGCTCTAAGCTTACCTCTCTTTCTCGATACTGTGATTCGGAATCCCTTTACTAGGTTAACTCTTAACCTTATGTAGCACGGCCATGCATTTATGGATCCGATCACTCGAGGGGCCCAGAGATATCTCTCTCAAGTAGAGAGGGGCAAATCCCATCTTGATTGACCATGCCTTGTAGCATGTTTCAGGACAAACCCGAAAGCTACCTTTATAACTACCCTGTTACGGTGCAGCGTTTGATATCCCCAAAGTAGGTCGATCCACATCTCAAGTACATGCGACAATCTCAGGTCTAAGGACAAAACGTACACGATGTGTAGAGAGAGAGCTGCAACTAATTGCCAATCTCAAGTTGGGTCAGTCCAACCCCATGTTCATAACATGTGCCCACACCATTGGTTTGACATCTCCATGTCTATGACTTGCGAAACATAGTCATCAACCAATCGATGTGCTAGTCTAATATTCACGTGTGTCCTCACATGAACTTCGACTAGGGACAACTCTTAAATAACCATACAAGTAAAGAATTTCACAAACAATTCACATAATTTCCAATCAATACAAGTTGCCTGATATGGATATTCAAGGAACATTACAATAACTCATGGATACATATGAAATATAATCATCTCTATGATTGCCTCTAGGGCATATTTCCTTCAAGTGATCATCTAACGCAAAGCTCTATCGATCAATATTAGCCCTATGATTACAACAGGATCTACGGTCTAGGTTCATCGTCTACGTCGCGAGGCTTCGATGAGATTCTGACCTAGCGGCACGATGAGGGTGGCTGTGCACTAAACAGTGCTCTAGCTAGGGTTGGCGGTGCAGGAGAACGATCTTGTCGACGACGGCGAGTCGAATGGCAGTCACGACAGCTCCTGGAGTGGCTCCAATCGACGGAGCCTTTCCCTCGCTGCGGCGACGGACTCCGATCAAATTCCAGCGACAGGGTGCTCGCCTTGATCCGGGAACAGGTCAGGGGTGTTTCTAAGTGAGAGAGGAGTATAATGGTGTGAAGATTGAGGATGGGGGTGGTCTCTATTTATACCCTCGAGGGTGAGGCAGTGCGGCATGGCAAGGGCTCGTCAGCGACGTTGCTACAAGTCGAGTTAGGCATGGAGAAGGGCATGGGTCGACGCTGTTTGGTGTGGCGAACGTCATGCGAGTGGTGGCTCGACAAGGGGCGGTATCATTTGGTCAGGCGACGTCGGTGTTTCGTGCGGGTACGGCGGTGTTCGTCAGCGAGTACGGTGGTCAAGGGGTCGCACGGTGACCAATGGGAATGTCTGGGCGGTGGCTGGTGACGTCGCGGTCGCAAGTACGGGCGGAGAGGTCGAGTCGCGGCGTGTCTGCGCAAGGAGACTATGGCGCTTCGTCGTGCTCTCGGCATGTCCGTGTCTTAAATGGGCGTGGCCGTTCTGGGGTCTCCGTTTCTTGTTGTTTGTCGAGGGGTGGTCAGAGAGGGGTGGTGAGGTCAGGGCTACGAGCTATACATCACGAGCGAGTGAGGCGTGGCCTATGGCATGCTGCCCATGCCCGAGTGACATGGTGAGCTCGGGTACCACTGGCATTGATCAAGGCAGTGAAGAAGAGTGTCTCATTTGCATGGATGGGTACTGGGGGTGATCGTGGGTGAGCTAGGGAAAATATTTAGAGTACAAAGGATGAGCAATTGATTGATCACAAACAGTAGATAGTTGGTAGTTGTACTGTGATCACCAAGTGTTCGATCAAATGGCCGCATGAACTAAATCATAAGAAAATTCAATGATTTTTGGTGAGTAATATGATACTAATCTTGGTAGTATCTGGGTTCAATGGTTTGCCAAGGGGTGTTGGTTTGAGTGGTTTTCCAAAATTGCCTATCTTGACATATGAGATAGATTCAAATTTGAATTGCCTCTCAAAAAGGTTTGAAAATGTTTCTGCAAGGTTGGTAAGTTCCATTGGGTTAAGTGTCACTAGGTCTAGCAAGGGGAGAAAAGAAATGAGAAAATTTCTGTTTGAGATTAATTGCTAGAGATGCTCAAAGTGAGCTAGTTGTTAACTTTGGCAGAAATGACCATTAGGTCTTATGCCTCATATTTTCATTTTCTTTTGTTTTGATTTGATTTGGTAGTGACCTAGATGATATGGTTTTGATCTCTAAACCATTTCTCATCATTTACAACAATCAAACATGGCATTGCAATCATTCATACACACAAGCATAAAGATTTGAATTTGATTAATAAAAGATTTTGTTAACCCTAATCTTGATTAATTGGGAATGATCCTCATAAATATTTTTGGGTGTTACAGTAGTGGTGCAGCTTGCGCGATGCCACGAGGAGTGCATAGAGGAACTTCTATTACACTGGGTACCTCTCCCAAGCATCCCGAAGGACCATGCTGACGAAGTAGACTGACCGCTGCACGAGCTCCGTGGCCTTAGTTGGGGCCGTAGTCGCCGCCCATCACCGACCTCGCCCGCCTGGCCCTCGATTTCTGCCCTAGCCCTCGAGCCTCCTGAGGGGCCCGTTGCCTTGGACCTCCTTCTTTTATCGACCACCTCTTCATGCTCTGCCACCAAGACGACGCTCGTCGTTTGTGGCATGGCCGCCAGGTACAGCAGTAGCAACTCACGGGATTCCGGCGCAACCATGACTGGGGGGCTGGTGAGGTACCTCTTGAGGGCCTCAAATGCCTTATCAGCCTTCGGCGTCCACTCGAACTTCCCGGTGTGCTTCATGATCTTGAAGAAGGGTAACGCTTTCTCGCCCAGCTTGGAGATGAACCTCCCTAGCGCCGCCATGCACCCCGCAAGGCACTGCATCTCCTTGAGACGCGTAGGCGGGCGCATCTCCTCGATGGCCTGGACCTTGTCGGGGTTCGCCTCGATTGCCCGGTGCGAAACCAGGAAGCCGAGAAGCTTGCCCGAAGGGACCCCGAACACACACTTGGCAGGGTTAAGCTTGATGTTTACCCAGCGCAAGTTGGAGAAGGCCTCCATTAGGTCCACCACGAAGGTGTACTTCTCCCGCATCTTGACCATGATGTCTTCGACGTAGGCCTCCATGTTCCTTCCCATCTGCTCACCTAGCGTGATGCGCATGAGCCTCTAGAAGGTCGCGCAGGCGTTCTGGAGGTCGAACAGCATGCACATGTAGCAGTACATGCTGCACAGGGTGATGAAAGCCGTATTCTCTTCGTCCTCCTTGGACATCTTGATCTGGTGGTATCCCGAGAAGGCGTCCAATAAGCCAAAAAGGTCACAGCCCGCTGTAGAGTCCATGATATGGTCTATCCACGGGACCGGGAAGGGGTCTTTTGGGCAGGCCTTGTTAAGGTCGGTGAAGTCGACGCAGAGCCGCCCGCCGTTGGTGTCCTTTGGGAACACACCTAGGTTCGCCTACCACTTGGTGTGTAAGACCTCCTTGACGAGCTTTGCCTTGAACAGCTTCTCCATCTCAGCCACAATGAAGTGTTGTTTCTCTGTGGACATCTTCCTAGCCTTCTGCTTCACCGGGTGTGTTGTAGGGTAGACCTCTAGGTGGTGCTCGATCACCTATCGAGGAAGTCCCGCCATATACGATGGGGTCCAAGCAAACATGTATGCATTGGCCCGAAGGAAGGTGACAAGTTCCTCCTCTCTCTTGGGAGAAAGGTGGGCATCGATGGTGATAGTAGCCCCTAGGTCTGCCGGATCGAGGGGGATCTTAGTGGTTTCCACCCGTTTCTAGGAGAAAGAGGGTTTCTTTCTTCCCACAATGCCAAAGGTGCTCACGACACTCCCGGGAAGGAGCTGTAACATCCCAAAAATACTAAACTTGGATCAACAAACTCTAATCATCAAAATTAAGGTTAACAAAAACTTTTCCAATTAAAAATATGATAGCATTCATATGTGTGTGCATTAAAATTTGGATTCTTTTGAATTGCCATGGTTCTGTGTTTCTTTGCTTGTAAAATGATTCTTAAGTGAAATAAACATCATCTAAACAATCCCCAAACTTTTCCCAAAGACAAACAAGTCAAAACAAACAAATTAAGTGAATGGTCACTTTGGCCAAATTAACTCCCATGCCTACTTTGGCTATCTCTAACTTTCAGAACTTAAAAGAAACATGTATGGATCTTTGCACCCCTTGATAGTACTCATAATAAGGTACCAAGGCCCACCTTGTGATCATCCAAAAACATTTAAATGCTTAGTTTAAATGATAGTTTAAAATTGAATCTATTTCATATGGGAAGATCCCAATATTTCAAAAACCACTCAAACAAGCTCAATTTTCAAAATCCAAGCATCCATAGTATCACCAGCACATGCCTAGCACACCCACCAAAAATCTTTTCAAAATTCAGAACTTAAGTTCATGTGGCCATTTCATCAAACAGGTTGCAGATTCAAATCAACAAAATCAAAAACACTATGTTGAGCAGTGTTTTGGCCAACCTTGTCCCCTCTCTGGTTACAACTAGCCTTAATAGATCATCTAGCAACCTTAACTAACCTCTAGCACCACTGTGAGCTTTCCAATGCCATCAATGGTGAGCAGGCCGAGAGCACCCATGTCACCCAATGTGGACAGCAAGCTAGGAGAAGAACTAGCCATGCCAACCTTGTCTAGGAGGTAGCCCATGCCTCACCTCCCCCTCTTGACCAGCCCTAGCTCGAAGACAACGACTGAACTGGCCAGAACGCCATTCCACACAGTCGACCATGACGCCCCAGAGCCACTTCATACCATGCGGCTGCTCCCATAATCCGACCACCTCGAGCCCTCGCCGCCCGCCAGCATGCACCCCACCGTCCCAGGAGACCACCAGACATGATCGTTTCACCGCCCGTACCCCGTAGCCACCGCTCGCCGCAGCGTTCGCTGCCTCTGCCTCGCAGAGCATCGCACGTTCCCGACCGTTTGCCACCGCCCCTACACACGCATTTAAACCTTAGAGAATCGCCAGGAGACCGCCCGTCGATCTCCAACCTCGGCCATGCCTCTAGCCGCCCGTAGCCGTGTCGCCACCGTCGCCTGCCCATCCCTCTCGGTCTTGCCGTCGAGCCTATAAAAGGAGACGACCCCCAGCCGATTGAAGCACACCATCTCACTCCCCTCACCTCATTGATCATTCCACCCCTTAGCCGGAGCACGAGGAGCAGCAGCTTGCCGGAATTGCGCCGGAGCCTTTGGAGAAGAAGGGAGTCGTTGATTTTGACCACCCCTGGAGCTGCCACGACCACCCCTAAGTTCGCCGTCGTCGACTTTGTCGTTTCCTGCCTCGCTGTTGTCACTGGAGCCCCTGTATGCCCCCTATGCACCCCCACTGAGCCGCTAGGGTTCGAGCTCGCCGATGACCTGTTCATCGTTAACGACGACCCTCAGCCGTCGATCTTCATTCTAATCCAACGCACCACATCTCCCCGTACAGCTTCGCGTTTAATGATCCACTGACCAGTAGACACCCCTGTCAGCTACGCCCCGCGCTACTGAGTGACACTGGGCCGGCCCAATAACCCTTCCCGTGCAGCCCACTCGTTTGAATTTAGCTTTTTCTATTTATATTCAAACTCAGTTCTGTACCTAGTTTCAAAAATCAACCTAGCTCGATTCAGTGAACCAAATTTCATGAAACCAATTTTGTTAGAAATATATTGAAATGCTTAATCCAAGCCCATTGGATTCAAATCATTTGGATCTATAGATCAACATTGGTAAAAATAACACGGCAGAAGCTTTTCTGCATTCAAACATTTTTCAAATTTAAACCATAATAGCTTTTGATTTGATTCCAACTCTCAAAAATCATAATTGATCATACCTTTCAGAATATATAAAAATATATGGGTTTACTTACAGAAATAATGTTCAAGTAATAAAATAATTCCACATAGGCATTTCTAGCCACTTTAATGATTTAAAATAAAAAGGTTAAACCTTATTAAATTGTGACACCACTTTAAATCACATTCTCATGTACTGAAATATGTGGTGATGACATGTGTCAACATGATCCCATGTTTGAGTTGGAGAATATTAAATCTTAAGTAGTTTTTCAATGAGTAGAAATTACTTTTCTAAAAATAAAATAAATAAGACAAATGCTTTAATCTGGTAATGTTAGTGATGATGCTAGATCATCTATAGAACCCCTTTGTGCGATGATTGAAAGTAGTTAAGTATTGTTTGGTGATTGTGTACCTCGTATTTATTCATAGACGCTAGTACCGACCAAGGATATGAGGAGGAAGGAGGATACTACGAAGAAGAAGCCGAGGAGAACTTCAACCACTGCTCTGCACAAGGCAAGCCTAATACTACTAGTTGATTGAGCAAGCTAACACTTGCAATTATGAAAGTTAGATAACCTATGCAATGCACTAAGCATGCTTAGTTAGACATATTTGATGATACCCCCTCCTAGTTTTACTTACAAGCTTTCTACTTTATTTCTTTATCAAAGCTATTACTTAGAGTCTACTTAAGTGACTTGTAGATTCTAGGAGGATAATTGAAGGTTGCATAAAGAGCATTAAATTTGGCCTAAACTAGATAATCTTGATGTCATCCTAAGGCATGAGATTGAACTTAGTTAAACTCCACTAGTTTACCACCCCTCATTAGTACTTACCCCTACTTGTAGATGCTAGTGCTAAGCATAAAACTTGATCAACTTTAGATGGGAATACTTGGTGGAAAATGGTTATGAAAACCTTGGAATGATGGATCATTCTACTGAGATGTTTTGACATGTGTTTCCGAACACCAGATGATTTTGATGATGAAAATGTTGAGGCATGAGCCTTAGCCCTTTATAAAACTAATGGTTGTCTAGATGCGATACCATTCCAATTTTGCCGTACAACCACAATACCCAAAAATTGGGTAGGGCTTGACTGGAAACTTATATACCTTAGTATGTGTTCCCTCACGGCCAAGGTCTGAGATGAGGCTACCTTGTGAAGATTGTCCACCTGTGCAGTACCCAAGATGACAGTTGGTCATGGTTGGGAGGCCAAACTCACAGGAGAGGTGCCTATACTAGGGCATGTAATTAAAAGGTTAGGATTGATTATCCGCATACTGAGTATGGTGAATCTAGGATTTGTTCCTGACGGATGTATCGAATGTTGTGGTGAAAGTGTACAATCTCTGTAGAGTGTCAAACTATTCGAATAGCCGCGTCCGCGGTTATGGACAGTTGGAGTGGCCATACTGTTCCCCCGTCAGATGTTTTCAAAATGACTTGTGAAATGAATTGAGATTTTGACTTGACCACAACAGAGTTGTGATATGAAATACAAGTTCCCACTTAGGTGTTATAAAATTTCAACTAGCTTTTCTTGCTTCTGAACTTAGTAGAGGTAAATCTGGCTTTTTGCAAAACAACCCTAGAGCTTAGTGTCCTACTACAAAAAACCCCTTCACTTGTTAGTATTAGTTTGCGAGTACTTAAAGAGTACTCATGGATTTGTCCCTGGCTATTCCCCGTGGCCAGACTATGAAGAGGAGTACCAGGACGAAGGACCCCAGGAAGGTTACGACAACTAGGATCATCTCCCATCGCGAGCATTGCCTGTGACCCCGAAGATGGAGCTTTGCCTACGCTACCGTTATTACTACGTATTTTCGTTGCCTGAGTTGTATTAAGAACTGGATCATGAGATCCTTATTTGTGTAAGACCTTATGTATGGTTTGTAATGGATGATGTACTGTGGTATCCAATTCTGTTATGTCTCGCAAAAATGGTAATCCTGGGATTGCGATGTATGGCATAACAGGCATCTGGGATTAAAAATCCGGGTGTTGACAGGAGCACACCCGGCTCTTGGCTGCCAGCCCCCGAGGCCTCGTCGGCGTGTGGCCGATTGCCGCCGGATGGTGCGTCCCTAGCCTGTGGGGCCGCGGTCACCGCCTCCTTGAAGGCCTATTCGAAGGAGCGCATGGCTTCGACCTCATCACCGCTCACCGTAATAGGAGTTCCAGCGCTCCCCAGCATCTTGACCAAGTTGTAGGCGTTGTGGGTGACCGCTATAAACTTGGCCAATGCTGGGTAGCTGTAACATCCCAGCATTAAAGCTCAGAAATAAGCTGAACCCAGATGTGTGCATTGCATTCATGCATAGAAAATCCGAATAATTTTCGCGCTTTTGAACAAAAATTGTCGAAGTGATTGAAGCTTCTCTCAACTTGATGGAATTGAAGTACATCATCAATTTGACTGCGATAAGTTTCAATATGACCTTTGCTAAAACCTTATTTTTGGGTAAACATGATTTGATCTAAGGGTAGATCAAATGTAATAAAATTAAACCCTGATACATTAGTTAATGATTTATGTTTGATCCTTAGGTGATCATATCATAGTATTCATTACACAACCCCTGAATACCAAGTTATAAATATAACTTAAGTAATACGAATGTAATAACTAAATATTGATATACCGTAATCTCATCTACTTATACCATGAGTATCATGGTAATACCTAATCTTAACCCTTTAGTGAGATTGAGTAGGAAAGAAACCAAGTCAAGATCATTCACCATATATCTTTCTTTCCATATCAATCTTTATCATCTCTAATGAACCCTATCTTAATATCTGATGTTCATCAATGTTGAGTAATCAACTATTGATTCACCAATTAATAATCTATCAATTCTTAATCTATCAACTCTTGACCATATCATAGCATTCACTTAAGGCCTATAAAGGTATAGTAAATGAATAATATCTCTTAGTCAGATAGATTCACTCAGAAGATAATTTTAATACAACTGTAATGTTGTATGGATGAAATCCTTGATTAGCCAACTGGAAACCTAAGCCATATATGATCAAAGGATTATAATGATCATGCTTTACTCACCAAGATTGAATGCTTAGATCATGTATAAGTGGCATTGGTGAATAGAACATGATTGAACCCTGGTATAGCAATGTTATTCTAGGTTAGCCATGACAAGCCATATTAATATAATGTGAGGTTGGAGTATAAGATACTAGAGTGAAGTAAATATAAGATAGTATGACTAAGATGAAGTTAGAGTAGCATGAAGTTAGTATTTTCCTCTTTGGAAATACTAAGCACTTGAGGTGAAGTAGGATTTGATGTATACATCTATTGAAGTGATATTAGTGAAGGATGATAAGGGAAGAGCATGAATGGAAGTAACTGTAAACATTTGTTAGGTTGGAGGTTATCAGCGGTAGAATAGTTGATATAACCAAGTCTGGATAGGTGAAGATTATGAAAAGCTTTAGTGTCAAGCTCATTGGATTTATAAGTGGATTTAGAAGAATAAAAGGTGGATCAGAATATTTTTGTGAAGTAAAGTTCATCATGTTAACACATGATGATGGATAGGAAGTAGTATATCTAGGAAAGGAATTCTTTAAGTAGAAGTCGAGAATTATTGAAGTATGGAAGATAGGAATTCTGGATAAAACCTAAACCCTAAATCTTTAACTAAACATAATATCCATTTCATCTGATTGATATATCATCTTGTTTCCACAATGGTTTGTAGGAATATCGCCCTATAGTAAATCATTTAGGCATGTCCTTGTCATTTCTAATAATCATAACCATATGTGCTTAGGAGTTATATTTATCAATTTTGTCCATAAGACATTCTAGAAAATAACTTTCTGTTTTAAAGGGTGATATCATTAAAGATCACAAATCTAAAGACAATATGTTTAGTCATTAATCTTTATTCGCATTAACAAAAGAATATAAGTATATTAAGAACCCTAAAGCCTAGGGTAAGCATTTGCAATTCAAACCCTAACTTCTATATTAGTTATAATAAAATATATCCATTGCTATTTCCAAAATTCATGGGAATAATATTAATCATATTAATTTCCTAGAACTCTATTTATCAAATAAAAAATAAAGGATCACCATATAAAAATCTCCTAAATATTGTGAGTTAATGAGAATCAAATCCCATGAGTTAATAGTAATGCATTCTATAATAAGTTTATGAATTTTAGCTCAACTAAATTCATATCAAAAGCCTTACAAATAATAATAAGAAAAGTATATGTATAAAGAAAATAAATAAACTACAGCACTATATAATAAAAACTCACAAAATGATTTTAAATACTATTTACAATTGCTGCAAGTATTAGCAAAGTAATTCCATAAAGATAAGTCTAAATTAGTGCTTAAATAAAAGGGTAAGAAAAGAAAATAGAAATCGAAAAAGAAAAACAAACAAAAAGAAAAAGAAAAAATAACAGAGGAATCAGATCTGGCCCACAGCCCATTCCTCCTCTCTCTTACTCATCGCTCACGAGCAGCCGAACACAGCCATCTGGACCAGTTGCAGCCCAAGGCAAGCCCGTACCGGTTCGTCGTCGTCTTCCTCGATGTCACAAGAAGCTCTCTAGAAGCCTCGCCGTCGCTCGATGCCAATCAGCATCGTCAGCGAAATTGGACCGCCATGATGCTCGTCGTCGCCCTAGACCCTGCTGATAAGATCGGCCACACTCTCCTCTATCCATCCATATCGATCTTAGCCTCTCTCTCGCTCTCTAGATAAAATCCCCTTCTTCCCACCGAGAACCCTAGCTCAGAGGTGATCCGGTGTCGTCGATTCTGTGCTCGCCTCGACCAGATGAGATCACGGTGGAGACCACCGTGCTCCTCTTGTTATTTTGCCCCAACTCACACCAGCCGGGGAGGCGCTGTTGATTCCAATTGCACCCTCGGTTCTCGACGTTGTTCATCGACCTCACAGTCGTCTCCGACCTCACCTAGCTTCACCAGTCACACCATCGCGTTCCTGGTGAGTTGTTGAACACGCCAGAGCCGTTATTTTTCTTAATTGCTTCCAGACTCATCACCACCATGATCATCCGTAACCGCCACCACGGTACCTCGTCGCCGGTCATCCTCCGGTGACCATTTCTTGGCGGCGCCAGCACAGCTAGGCTCCTCGCGTTGTCCTCGTTCCAACCAACACAACCGCAGCCGCGCGTGCAAGGATCGCTCGATCGATCATCGATCTAAGAAGGATCCGGCGGGATGACGTCATGCTTGCGTCAAGTCAGTTCGTTTGACCAGTCTTTGCCCATGTGGCATGTGACATGGCCCCTGGCCCATGTGTCATCCCCTGTGAGTAAGAGCTAAGCTGGTAATAAATGTATTTTGCTAGATCCAGGTATATGACGTGGCTAGTGGCCCACTGGTCAGTGACTAGGGCTAGATGTGTGTGCGGTGTAAAAAGTTTTGTGTCTATTTAGTAAATTGGTAAAACAATATTAATTCAAATATAAACATTCCAGAAATTTAAATAAAGTAATTAAATCTTGTTTAATTAATAACTTTTGTTTTGTAATTCAGAAAAATGTGTATAATATATGAAAAATTGTAGAAAATAAGATCTATAACTTAAAACTATTATCAAACATTATTATGTTAACAATTTAAATAATTGTTATTTAATAAAGAATTTATAAGTAATAAAACTTTGAAAATTCATCTTTTAATATTGGTTAATGTTAAAAATATAAATAAAATACTAAAAATCTTAGAAAAGTAAGAAATATAATTCGAAACTATAATCATACATTATTATTTCACTTCAATAAACATTTGTTATTTATTAAGTATTTATAAAATAATTAATCTTATAAAAATCATATCTTATTATTTTTAAGTCATAAAAATAAATGTCATATACCAAAATGATCACAAAAATAATACATACATGTTAAAAAGATAATATTCCACTTTTGAGTTAAATAAAAAGTTAAACACTTTAATAACTTGAATTTAAATCTATTTCTTTAGTTAATAATTCATACAAGGGTAAATAAAATTGCTAATATTCTAAAAATTTACTAATTAAAGTCTAATAAATGGTAATAGTCTTGAATATTGATAATATGAAGTCAAAATGGTTTAACACATTTTAAATACAATTTTATTGAATTATCCTTCAACCGTTTATATAATTTATTTTCTAAAAAGATCCTTATCTAATATAAAATCTCCAAGAATAATTTTGTAGTGAAATAAAACCTACTCCAATACTTCAACTACAAGTTATAAACAAACCAAAACACTATATTGAATCCATAAGTAGTTAAGTAATATTATTTCCTTTTTTACAAACTATAACCACTCATCCATAAAAAGGAAAAATGATTCTATTCCACTAAACAATTAGGAAACCACTATTCAAATAGAAGTGTTACCATTCTTAAAGTATCCTTAGAGAAACATTATAAAGTACACTTGGTACAAATAACATAAGCAATATGCCTTAATCCCATCTATGTCTTTAAAGTTAACTTTAGTCTATAATACTTTAAATACTATTCTAAAAGACTTTGTTATGTGTTTTATAGTTAACTTTGGTCTGTTATAATTAAGTTATAAACCATCTTAATACCAAACTAACCAAGTTCAAAACCAAGATAGATAAGTCTCAAATACTACTCATATCATTATTCAAATAAAGCAATTCTTTCTTACTTAAAGACTATAACTTGAAAGAACACCTAATACGGTTAACTTAAAATTTAAATACTTTCCCTTAGCTAAATAAGATATTCTTTTAAGGAACATTATAAAGAAAGACATAAGCATTTTTATGAAAGCTCTAAATGATGAACAAACCTTATATACATAGTCTACAAATACATTTCCCACTTGAGTATTCCATTATTGTGTGTGCTTTATTATACTTACATGTTGTTTCACACACACTCACAAGCCTTAATAAGAAGCACATGTGTGAAACTTAATCTAAAAGGGCAACACATTCCAAGGAAACCCTTTCCAGTATCCAAACCCTAGAACAACGTTACCCCCGGGATTCGAGTTTATCAACTTGCATTACATTACTTATGCATAAAAGCATCTTGATTCTTTAAACATTAGTCCTTACCGGACCAATGATGCTGATTTCAGATATTGGATCTTATATTGTCTCGAAGACCATGAGTGCATAATCATGCAATGACAAAAGGAAAGTTCACACTTGCTCATGTCCATTTGATTATTTTCTGTAAAGTATTTTGCAAATCAAGTGTTGTCATCACCTGCATTCCAAAAAGGTCAGAAAACATTATTTTTGATAATAATGTGAACTATTGGTTACTGATCCAGGGTGATCAGCTAATCTATTAAATCTGGCAGTTGGAATACCACTGCTCAGGAATATATCCTCTAGGACTTAACAACCAATGTCGCCAGTTATTCTTGCGCCGTATATTACGCGTTGACCACGAGATTTGGAATGGTACGGAGAAGTCAATTGTATCCTTTTCCTCTCGTATGGAGGCAAGACGACCTTAACGTGACGTTGTGATTCCTTGTGCGGATCCAACATATGGGTGGGCACCCTCACGCCCCACACTTTTGGTGTCTAGATTATCTATGGATGGTGTTTAGTGGATGGACCATTTATATGGCACTTGCCAGGGCAACACCAAGTCATAGAGTCTTCGGGAACTCATCACGGTTTTAGCCTGCCCGAAAGGGGGCTTAACGAAGGTGAGCCAGCCCCAAAGGATCGTGCAGACATATGAGGTCGCGGAGAGGGCAGTGATTGTCTTGGATCTTAGGTTGGGCCTCAAACCATGGAAGTTTGAACGGGAACATACTCCCGGCCGTGCAACAAAGCTTAAGATCTCTCATGGGTAAAGTGACGCACCTCTGCAGAGTGTAACTTGTTACTCCCTGTTCCGGGAAGGAGCTGCGAACGCGGCGAGAAAGGAACTCCATGAAAGTTCTGGTAAACCCGTGAAGGATGACGGACATAGTTTTTCAGAATAAAAGCAACCTTTGAAGAAATGTTTATGAAAACATGCATTTCCTACGACCTATGGTATGTGGCTATAGAGATAGTGCATCAAACACTCCTTTTCTAGTGAACTTGTTGAGTACGCTCGTACTCAAAGTATCTTCTTAACCCTTGCTAGGTTCTAAAGCCAGTACAGACGACGTCTACCTCTAGTCATGCTCCAGGAATCATCATCAAAGGCTAAAGCTCTTCAATGAAGTCAAGAAAGTCAATATATGCTTCAACTCAAGTGAAGATGAAGTTACTGAGTAGATAGGAATATAATCTCTAGCCATAGAACCTATTTCTATAGTGTATTGCAATAGCAACAATGCCAGACCATTATTTAAGATACTAGTATTAATAGTATGATAGTTTTGGAGTTATTTATTTTTGATTCTTCTTTGTAAGAAGTTTCTTTCTCTCTCTTTAACCTAGAGTGTTCTCTAGATCTTGTGTAAAGAGTTGAGTTGTAACCTATAGTCATGTCTTGGACCTGTTGTGTTTCTGTTGTACTACTCTGAGGGATGTAATACTAGTGAACGGTGTTTCATTGGTGTTATGTCAACGACTATAGTGTATTACATCATGCAGTGGTATGCTGGGTCACCGCAGTTGGTATCAGAGCATATGCTTTGATCTTAGGATTAAAACCCTTTTAGGAAGATCTGTAGGTTGAATAGTGACTATAGGAGCCCATCTTATCTAAACCACATATTCTTATGAATTGAGATGAGTATCCACTTGAGGATAACTTTGTCACGAGATGTATAAATCATTTTTCTTAGAAATAGTTGTCCATCTTTTCTCAGTACAGTGTTATTTAGTGTCTTCCGAAGGAGACATAAACCACCAAGATACTTAGGGAAAGCTAATTGGTCACAGTAGATTAGGATCAAGTTTAAGACATCAATCGAAGTAGTCCTAATGGTGTAGCCTAACCCTAGAATTCTAGTAGTACAGTGGAATCTTATGGTTAGTTGATAACCAAAGACAACATGATGAATATCATTAGGATAAATGTTGATATAATGAGTAGTAATCATTTGGGATTCTCTTGAGAATTCTACGTGATGAAGTGCAATTATGTTATGACTTAATAATAGTGTAGTAAGAAGTAAAGTTATCATGGTTAGATTAGCTCTTAAATCATGATCAAGAGGCAAAACATAATAAAATCATGGTGAGATTAGATCCGAAACCATGATGTAAGTGTAAGTATGACAAGTACTTAGTGAATTATCTTGGAGTAGAAGTATGAAAATACCATCATAGAGCTATGATAGAAGTTTTAGGTGCTGAAAATTTCTAATAATATTTGGGTTAAGTTAGCAAATAGAATCTGATTAGTCATTTGGAGTGATCATGTGAGGTTAGTTACTAAGTAAGAAAGGTTGGTAATAATTAATCATTGCAAAAGGTGAGACAAAGGGTTAGTCAAAACCAAATTGAGACCACTTTGCTTAAAATTATCCTCTTGCAATTGAGAAATTTGGGTAAATATTGATATAAAGAATAGTTTGACTCTATGTGCTAAGTATCACAATGTAAACCTATATGAGGAGGTGCCATATACTACACAACTAAGCTTGAATTCTAGAGATATTGTACTCAACTACTATATTCCCGGGTTAGAATATTGTGTGTTATATGTACCACATTTGGATTTATTGGTGGATCTTCTTATTTGACTAGATCTGTACATGAAGTTTGACTTGATGTGCAAATGCATGTTGCAACATCCAGTTACTACTTGATGTTATAGACCTAGATAGAAATGGGAATTCGTGTAAGGGAGTGACGAGTTCCAAAGACCAAGATGAAGACTTACATGAAGGATGAAGCAAAATATAAGGAGTATTAGCGCAGTTGAAGGATAGATCAAGCTCAGGTTATTTTTAGCCAGTAATAAGAAGGAAGATTAGTATAGAAGATATATGGAGCAACAATAAGTGATGAATTTAAATTCACCCAAAGTAGGTAATGTGGCTAAGAAGTAATGGAATGGTAGTACCAAGTTCATGGGAGTATCATGAATAAGTTCAAAGAAGAAGTTTTGGAACCAAAGTGGTATTCAATCTCTGACAGTTCAGAGAGAATGCCGTAAGTATGTTGGAAGCCGTAGGGTAATACCTACAACCTAGGATGATCCGCAGCTGGTACTTGATCTATAGTCGGTATTCTGATCCACAGTTGGTATCTTGTCCGCAACCGGTGTTGGTTGACATAGTTAACCAGATCATCTTAATGGTTGCATAAAGAGCATAAAACTTGGCCTAAGCTAAGTAAGATCTAAAGGAGTGTAAAATTTTGTGCGATCGTCTTTCGAGACTCTTCGCGAAAATTGACCTATCAAAGTGAAAATGTCCAAATAGTAAGTAAGACAAATAATGCTAAAAGATTCACTTCAGAGATCCACAAATGTGTGGATACACCATATAATCTTTCATAAGACTCTAACTAGGTAGAGTATAAGCTGGATAGAGACCAATATTCTATTTATAAAGACAAGAAATACTTTATAAGGAAGTTTAGAGACCATTAGTAAACCCTAAGGGGGAGAGTAAACAATTTGTGGGAGTATTGTTATTTGACTTTCCAAGTAAAGTTTGGAGAAGAAATACTAACTTAAGTCAACATTAAGCCTTATTTTCATAAGGTTAAAAGAAATTCATTATTATAGAAGTACTTAAGGTAGTAACAAAAGATTGTCTAAAAGCCTAATAAGGTAAAAGCTTGAAGTAATAAAATAGAATAGTCCTAACAGACTAATTCTAAAAGAAACAACTCTTAAGTGACCCTTAAGAGGGAATAAAACATATCCAATTGGATATGTGTAGAGAAACAAGAAATTCCAATGGGTATGGACTAAATGAGTTCAAATCCAAACTCTATAAGGATCACTAGTATGAACCATACAATAACAAATAAAAAGTTAGTCTTTTGACCATAGTTATTGTTTAATAAAATTTAAAACCCCGTTTTAGTGAAACTTCCTAGACCTTGCATAATACAGTAAGGAAATTCGATGATCAAGTGAAGGAGTTGGATTAGGATACCTAATTAGGATAAGGAACTAAAGAAGAGATCCCAAATTAAGGAGTTTATAATAAGGAAATATCCCTAAGGGATTACAGAAAAAGGAACTTTGGGTATTTGAGACAACAAGTTGGAGATTGCCAAGTATGGTGTGAATTCAAGGAAATTGTTTGGGATATGGAATACTACAATTATTCCCATTGAGGTTACCATGGAGTTGAGAAATGCCGTAACCAACACGAGTCAATTCCTCATTCCGAAACGTGAGAGTATACGAACTTCGAGGACGAAGTTTATTTTAAGGGGGAGAGTCTGTAACATCCTAGCATTAAAGCTCAGAAATAAGCTGAACCCAGATGTGTGTATTGCATTCATGCATAGAAAATCCGAATAATTTTCGCGCTTTTGAACAAAACTTGTCAAAGTGATTGAAGCTTCTCTCAACTTGATGGAATTGAAGTAGAGCATCAAGTTGACTGCGATAAGTTTCAATATGACCTTTGCTAAAACCTTATTTTTGGGTAAACATGATTTGATCTAAGGGTAGATCAAATGTAATAAAATTAAACCCTAATACATTAGTTAATGATTTATGTTTGATCCTTAGGTGATCATATCATAGTATTCATTACACAACCCCTGAATACCAAGTTATAAATATAACTTAAGTAATAGGAATGTAATAACTAAATCTTGATATACCTTAATCTCATCTACTTATACCATGAGTATCATGGTAATACCTAATCTTAACCCTTTAGTGAGATTGAGTAGGAAAGAAACCAAGTCAAGATCATTCACGATATATCTTTGTTTCCATATCAATCTTTATCATCTCTAATGAACCTATCTTAATATCTGTTGTTCATCAATGTTGAGTAATCAACTATTGATTCACCAATTCTTAATCTATCAACTCTTGACCATATCATAGCATTCACTTAAGGACTATAAAGGTATAGTAAATGAATAATATCTCTTAGTCAGATAGATTCACTGAGAAGATAATTTTAATACAACTATAATGTTGTATGGATGAAAGCCTAGATTAGCCAACTGGAAATCTAAACCAAAGGCTCCTTCTGGTGGAGGAATTGCCTCTCCTTCCTCCCAGAATTCAAGGAGATGACCACAATTACTGCAGGAAGTGGGATCAGTACTATGCTCTGGTATGACAAATGGAAAGGATCAACCCCACTCAGAATTAAATTCCCTGAACTCTTCTCATTTGCTAAAAATGAGAGAATATGTCTCAATTCTGCATCCAGATTGCTCAAGATGAATATAATTTATTCCAGTTGCCCCTGTCCATGACAGCCAATGATCAACTTGAGGAGCTTAAGGACATGATCAGTAGCCCCAGGAACACTGGCACACCTGACATATGGTGCTTTCCCTGGGGAGGCAGTAATTTTTCTACTAAAAGGTGTATGAGCACATCATTCGAGCACCTGATGCTCCCACCCCATTTAAGTGGATATGGAAAAAACCTTGCTTACCAAAGAACAAGTTCTTCTTCTGGCTTTTATTGCAGGACAGACTAAACACTAGAGACCTACTACAAAGTAAGAACTTCCATCTAGAGGAATATACATGTGTACTATGTGAGGAAAACATCAGGGAGATTGTGGATCATCTGTTCTTCGAATGTGAGTACAGCAGGAACTTCTGGTGGAGCATAGGAGAGGAATGGAACATGGACCTTGGAATTACTGATAGAATTATTGATGCCAAAGACAGATCCACAAACCAATATTACAAAATATCTATGATTGCAGGATGTTGGATCATTTGGTCACTTAGAAACCAGATCATATTTGAGCATGCATAGAAGAGTAGTGAGCAATGCTATGCCATATACAAAGCATCTGTAGTTGAGATTAGACATAGGGTTAATCCCAGCCTTATTCAGGGCATGACTGACTGGTTAGACACTTTGTAATTGAGAGCTTTGAGACAGATTAGGGAGCATTCACGTGCTCTCTTGCTTGTACATATTTTGTTTAATATATAAAAAAAATGACATAGTGTGGGGGCCTTCCCCACTGTATTTGTGTCAAAAAAAGAAACCTAAGCCATATATGATCAAAGGATTATAATGATCATGCTTTACTCACCAAGATTGAATGCTTAGATCATGTATAAGTGACATTGGTGAATAGAACATGACTGAACCCTAGTATAGCAATGTTATTCTAGGTTAGCCATGAAAAGCCATATTAATATAATGTGAGGTTGGAGTATAAGATACTAGAGTGAAGTAAATATAAGATAGTATGACTAAGATGAAGTTAGAGTAGCATGAAGTTATTGAAGTAGTATTTTCCTCTTTGGAAATACTAAGCACTTGAGGTGAAGTAGGATTTGATGTATACATCTATTTAAGTGACATTAGTGAAGGATGATAAGGGAAGAGCATGAATGGAAGTAACTGTAAACATTTGTTAGGTTGGAGGTTATCAGCAGTAGAATAGTTGATATAACCAAGTCTGGATAGGTGAAGATTATGAAAAGCTTTAGTATCAAGCTCATTGGATTTATAAGTGGATTTAGAAGAATAAAAGGTGGATCAGAATATTTTGTGAAGTAAAGTTCATCATGTTAACACATGATGATGGATAGGAAGAAGTAGTATATCTAGGAAAGAAATTATTTAAGTAGAAGTCAAGAATTATTGAAGTATGGAAGATAGGAATTCTGGATAAAACCTAAACCCTAAATCTTTAACCAAACATAATATCCATTTCATAGGATTGATCTATCATCTTGTTTCCAAAATGGTTTATAGGAATATTGCCCTATAGTAAATCATTTAGGCATGTCCTTGTCATTTCTAATTATCATGACCATATGTGCTTAGGAGTTATATTTATCAATTCTTTCCATAAGACATTCCAGAAAATAACTTTCTGTTTTAAAGGGTGATATCATTAATGATCACAAATATAAAGACAATATGTTTAGTCATTAATCTTTATTCACATCAACAAAAGAATATAAGTATATTAAGAACCCTAAAGCCTACGTAAGCATTTGCAATTCAAACCCTAACTTCTATATTAGTTATAATAAAATATATCCATTGCTATTTCCTAAATTCATGGGAATAATATTAATCATATTAATTTCCTAGAACTCTAGTTATCAAATAAAAAATAAAGGATCACCATAAAAAATCTCCTAAATATTGTGAGTTAATGAGAATCAAATCCCATGAGTTAATAGTAATGCATTCTATAATAAGTTTATGAATTTTAGCTCAACTAAATTCATATCGAAAGCCTTACAAATAATAATAAGAAAAGTATATGTATAAAGAAAATAAAGAAACTATAGCCCTATATAATAAAAACTCACAAAATGATTTTAAATACTATTTATCATTGTTGCAAGTATTAGCAAAGTAATTCCATAAAGATAAGTCTAAATTAGTGCTTAAATAAAAGGGTAAGAAAAGAAAACAGGAAATAGAAATCGAAAAAGAAAAATAAACAGAAAGAAAAAATAACAGAGGAATCAGATCTGGCCCATGGCCCATTCCTCCTCTCTCTTACTCGTCGCTCACGAGAAGCCGAACACAGCCATCTGGCCCAGTTGCAGCCCAAGGCAAGCCCGTACCGGTTCGTCGTTGTCTTCCTCGATGTCACAAGCAGCTCTCTGGAAGCCTCGCCGTTGCTTGATGCCAATCAGCGTCGTCAGCGAAATTGGACCGCCGTGATGCTCGCCGTCGCCCTGGACCTCGCTGATAAGATCGGCCACACTCTCCTTTATCCATCCATACCGATCTTATCCTCTCTCTCGCTCTCTAGAGCAAATTCCCTTCTTCCCACCGAGAACCCTAGCTCGGAGGTGAGCTGGTGTCGTCGATTCTGTGCTCGCCTCGGCCAGATGAGATCACGGTGGAGACCGCTGTGCTCCTCTTGTTCTTTTGCCCCAACTCACACCAGCCGGAGATGCGCTGTTGAGTCCAATTGCACCCTCGGTTCCCGACGTTGTTCTTCGACCTCACCGTCGTCTCCGACCTTGCCTCGCTTCATCGGTCACACCATCGCGTTCCTGGTGAGTTGCTGAACACGCCAGAGCCGTTATTTTTCTTAATTGCTTCCAGAATCATCACCACCACGATCATCTGTAACCGCCACCATGGTACCTCGTCGCTGATCATCCTCCGGTGACCATTTCTTGGCGGCGCCACCACAGCTAGGCTCCTCGCGTTGTCCTTGTTCCAACCAACACAATCGCAGCCACGCGCACATACGGGATCGCTCGATCTGAGAAGGATCCGGTGGGATGACGTCATGCTTGCGTCGAGTCAGTTCGTTTCACCAGTCTTTGCCCATGTGGCATGTGACATGGCCCCTAGACCATGTGCCATCCCATGTGAGTAAGAGCTAGTCTAGTAACAAATGTATTTCTCTAGATCCAGGTATATGACGTGGCCACTGGCCCACTAGTCAGTGACTAGGGCTAGCTGTGTGTGGTGTAAAAAGTTTGGTGTGTGTTTAGTAAATTGGTAAAACAATATTAATTCAAATATAAACATTCCAAAAAATTTAATAAAGTAATCAAATCTTGTTTAATTAATAACTTTTGTTTTGTAATTCAGAAATATGTGTATAACAATGAACATTTCTACAAAAATAAAATCTATAAATTAAAACTATTGTCAAACATTATTATGTTAACAATTTAAATAATTGTTATTTAATAAAGAATTTATAAGTAATAAAACTTTGAAAATTCATCTTTCAATATTGGTTAATGTTAAAATATATAAATAAAATACCAAAAATCTTATAAAAGCAAGAACTATAATTCGAAACTATAATCAATTAATCATACATTATTATTTCACTTAAATAAACATTTGTTATTTATTAAGTATTTATAAAATAATTAATTTTATAAAAATCATATCTTATTATTTTTAAGTCACAAAAATAAATGTAATATACCAAAATGATTACAAAAATAATACCTACATGTTAAAAATATAATATTCCACTTTTGATTTAAATAAAAAGTTAAACACTTTAATAACTTGAATTTAAATCTATTTCTTTAGTGAATAATTCATACAAGGGTAAATAAAATTGCTAATATTCTAAAAATTAACTAATTAAAGTCTAATAAATGGTAATAGTCTTGAATATTGATAATATGAAGTAAAAATGGTTTAACACATTTTAAATACAATTTTATTGAATTATCCTTCAACCGTTTATATAATTTATTTTCTAAAAAGATCCTTATCTAATATAAAATCTCCAAGAATAATTTCGTAGTGAAATAAAACCTACTCCATTACTTCAACTACAAGTTATAAACAAACCAAAACACTATATTGAATCCATAAGTAGTTAAGTAATATTATTTCCTTGTTTACAAACTATAACCACTCATCCATAAAAAGGAAAAATGATTCTATTCCACTAAACAATTAGGAAACCACTATTCAAATAGAAGTGTTACCATTCTTAAAGTATCCTTAGAGAAACATTATAAAGTACACTTGGTACAAATAACATAAGCAATATGCCTTAATCCCATCTATGTCTTTAAAGTTAACTTTAGTCTATAATACTTTAAATACTATTCTAAAAGACTTTGTTATGTGTTTTATAGTTAACTTTGGTCTGTTATAATTAAGTTATAAACCATCTTAATACCAAACTAACCAAGTTCAAAACCAAGATAGATAAGTCTCAAATACTACTCATATCATTATTCAAATAAAGCAATTCTTTCTTACTTAAAGACTATAACTTGAAAGAACACCTAATACGGTTAACTTAAAATTTAAATACTTTCCCTTAGCTAAATAAGATATTCTTTTAAGGAACATTATAAAGAAAGACATAAGCATTTTTATGAAAGCTCTAAATGATGAACAAACCTTATATACATAGTCTACAAATACATTTCCCACTTGAGTATTCCATTATTGTGTGTGCTTTATTATACTTACATGTTGTTTCACACACACTCACAAGCCTTAATAAGAAGCACATGTGTGAAACTTAATCTAAAAGGGCAACACATTCCAAGGAAACCCTTTCCAGTATCCAAACCCTAGAACAACGTTACCCCCAGGATTCGAGTTTATCAACTTGCATTACATTACTTATGCATAAAAGCATCTTGTTTCTTTAAACATTAGTCCTTACCAGACCAATGATGTTGATTTCAGATATTGAATCTTATATTGTCTCGAAGACCGTGAGTGCATAATCTTGCAATCACAAAAGGCAAGTTCACACTTGCTCATGTCCTTTTGATTATTTTCTGTAAAAGTATTTTGCAAATCAAGTGTTGTCATCACCTGCATTCCAAAAAGGTCAGAAAACACTATTTTTGATAATAATTTGAACTATTGGTTATGATCCAGGGTGATCAGCTAATCTATTAAATCTGGCAGTTGGAATACCACTGCTCAGGAATATATCCTCTAGGACTTAACAACCAATGTCGCTAGTGATTCTTGCGCCGTATATTACACGTTGACCATGAGATTTGGAATGGGACGGAGAAGTCAGTTGTATCCTTTTCCTCTCGTATGGAGGCAAGACGATCTTAACGTGACGTTGTGATTCCTTGTGTGGATCCAATATATGGGTGGGCACCCTTACGCCCCCAACTTTTGGTGTCTAGATTATCTATGGATGGTGTTTAGTGGATGGACCATTTAATATGGCACTTGCTAGGGAAACACCAGGTCATAGAGTCTTCGGGAACTCATCAGGGTTTTAGCCTGCTCGAAAGGGGCTTAACGAAGGCGAGCCGGCCCCGAAGGATCGTGCAGACATGTGAGGTCGTGGAGAGGGCAGTGATTGGCTTGTATCTTAGGTTGGGCCTCAAACCATGGAAGTTTGAACGAAAACATACTCCTGGCCGTGCAACAACGCTTAAGATCTCTCATGGGTAAAGTGACGCACCTCTGCAGAGTGTAAGAACTGTAACTTGTTACTCCCTTTTTTGGGAAGGAGCTAGGAACGTGGCGGGAAAGGAACTCCATGAAAGTTCTGGTAAACTCGTGAAGGCTGACGGACATAGTTTTTCAGAATAAAAGCAACCTTTGAAGAAATGTTTACGAAAACCTGCATTGCCTACGACCTATGGTCTGTGGCTGTAGAGATAGTGCATCAAACACTCCTTTTCTAGTAAACTTGCTGAGTACGCTCGTACTCAAAGTATCTTCTTAACCTTTGCTAGGTTCTAAAGCCAGTACAGATGACGTCTACGTCTAGTCATGCTCCAGGAATCATCATCAAAAGCTAAAGCTCTTCAATGAAGTCAAGAAAGTCAATATATGCTTCAACTCAAGTGAAGATGGAGTTATTGAGTAGATAGAAATATAATCTCTATCCATAGAACCCATTTCTATAGTGTATTGCAGTAGCAGCAATGCCAGACCATTAGTTAAGATACTAGTCTTAATAGTATGATAGTTTTGGAGTTATTTATTTCTGATTCTTCTTTGTAAGAAGTTTCTTTCTCTCTCTTTAACCTAGAGTGTTCTCTAGATCTTGTGTAAAGAGTTGAGTTGTAACCTATAGTCATGTCTTGGACCTATTGTGTTTCTGTTGTACTACTCTGAGGGATGGAATACTAGTGAACGGTGTTTCATTGGTGTTATGTCAACGACTATAGTGTACTACATCATGCAGTGGTATGCTGGATCATCGCAGTAGCCCAAGATGGCATTGTAGGGTAGGAAAATCGAGGTGATGTCAAAGTCGATGAGCTCTGTGTGGTAGTTGTTGCTCGTCCTGAAGGTGACGGGGAGCTGAACCCGCCCGAGGGGGACGGTGGTGCCCGTTGTAGCCCCAACGAACGACAAAGCGAGGAGGCATGTCACAAGCGCCCTTAGCTGCCTGAACGCCTTTTCTGAAAGCACGTACAGGATGGCCCCGCCGTCGACGAGGGTCTTAGGCATGGAAATCCCCCTATGGTCGGGGTGCAGACCATGGGCACGGCTCCCACAAGGCGAGTAGAGCTCAGGTGGTCCGCGGCGCCAAAGGTGACCGACTATTGCAACCACCCAAGCGGGGCGACGGTGGCGTTGGGCTTTGCCTCCGCCAACCCGCGGGAAAACTGCTTGACGTGTTGTTAGGAGGCAAGGGCCTGGGAGCCACCCAATATGCAGGCGACCATCCTAGACTTGCTCCAGCGCGGGGCGCCGGCTAGTCCAGCCGCTGCGCGCAGACTTGTCGCCATGGCGCCGACCGTGCGAAGGGTCTCGAAAGCGCGCCTCAGCCCCCTACCTGGCGCGCCAAATATCGGAGATTTGTCCCATGAAGGAACTAGGGTCCAACGATCCCTTGGTTCGAGAGGGGGCTAAACACGCGTTCTCAAGGAACCTTGGCGACGGCGGAGCAAGAACCACGACAGAGAGGTGACACAGGTTTTTTACCCAGGTTTGGGACCCTCGTGAGGAGGTAAAGCCTCTACTCCTGCTTTGTTGTATTGCTCGCTTGGCTTCGCGAGGATACAATGGAGGTTGTATGTCTAGGGTTTGGATCGCAGGGGATCGGTCCTTTCTAAGGTAGGAGGAGGGTCCTTTATATAGGGAGGCGTCGGGCTTCTTCCCCGGCCTTTGAGCGGGAAAGGCGTCCACAGTGCCGCTCCTTGAGATCCCGATCTTGGAGGCTACTTTATCTGAACCGAGTCTACGCCGTCTTGAGGACTCCTTTCATGCTCCGGCTTTGGTCATCCCTGGCGCCCTGGTGTACCTCCCTTTATCTCGGCATGCCAAAGCGTGGGGAAGGGCCGTCCTCACGATTGGACCCTACCGACCATGTCTTTGACTTGGCTCCCTCCTCGGGACTGCTTCGCGGCGGCATCCTATGCCACTGTTGTCCTTGTCGTACTCTCCTGTGGGGCAGCATGTGGCCCTTGGAAGGTTCCCTAGCTCTTGGCCCTCGGGAGGGGTGTTCCTGGAGTGGCGGCCCTTGTGAGGGTGACCTTCCGCTCACCTCGTGAGGTCCATCCGACCGTTGGTCGCGAGCTAGTCGTGGACGGATCGGTGTACCCCTTGTACCAAGTATCTGACAGACGCAGCTGCGGCGCTGCTGAACCACCGCCGTTTGGCTTCAGGCAGGTAGGTCTCTTAGCGAGACCCCCATGATCGCCCCCACCAGCCGGCGGCGGCATCAGCAAGGCGACCTCCACTGTTGTCGCATGCTCTCTTCCAGTCATGAACGCATTAGAGGCTCTCTCCCGACGGCGCAGAAGCGCCAATCCACTATCACCGACCATATGTCCTTGGCTCGATCCCTCCCCATCCTCCATCTTCCAATCCTGTCGCGTCGTCATCGCCTGCAAGTTCCTTCGATCTACAGTCAGATCAGGAAAGACGATCTCTTCGTTTTTTAGGGTTCCCCTCAGCCAAGGTTTTATGGATCTCTCCACCACCTCCACCTGTGCGGGATTGACTCAGACTCCTCCTGATTCCTCCTTCCTTCCATGTCACGTGACCCACACAGACTCTCTCAGCGCCTTCCGGCTTCCGATGGGGCAGGATCGCCCATATCGCCAGAGCCAACCCTAGACAGAGCCAATTCCTCAGTTTCAGTGTCCTCACATTAGACACACACGAAATCTAGAGTAAAATCCGTGGTATCAAACTTTGTACCCTCCCAAAACCCAATCAGCCAATCGCAGCTGTGGAGCCGAAAACTTAGATGTTTCTTTGGGTATATTGATTGATGTTTACACGTGCTGTCAGAGTTATCTAGTAGTAAGTTACTTATGTAATTATTTAACCTCCTCTTCTAAGCATTAAACTATGGATAAAAAGCAGAGATACCTAGACACATTGCAAATTCCATAGACCAGCAAAACCTCAAACAAGACCAGCAAAGTTCTATTTCTGTGAGAAATACCTCAATGGATTCACAAGTCAGACACTGAAATAGCCTGCGTTTTAAGTATAACTTCAGACATGTTTAATAATTCTGTCAACATGCAGCAGTTACCAATCAGGCGCACAAGTTTCAGATCATCATGCCTACACACAGTAAACCCCCCATTGAGCTTTCATAGGCATTCAATTCAAAGTGGGTTCAACACATAAGTGCAGTGTCAAATCAATGAAACTAAGCACCAGAAGATCACAAAGCATGCTGTCATTCTCTACCAGTGAGTTGACAGCTCACACGTATCCATTAGCGTGTTGTGGAAGTGCTAGCCTCTCCTGGTTTAGAACTGATATAGTCTAAACCTCTCAGCTTCTCTATAAGTTTCCTCTCCGCAGCGGCCTGAAAAAATTCATCCTATCAGATACTAGATAACTTGGCAATTCTAACACATAGACGAGTCGGTTTGTACCTCAAGCATGGGGCTGTCTTTCGGAATGTTACATGCTAGAACTATATTTAGACCTGTCTTCAGCACTGAAACATGAGGTGGCGTAAGCTTGCTGTTTATCATACTAATGTCATGAAGCCAGAAGGTGGGTCAGTTGCAGCAGAAGGTGTAGTACCTAAGCGGCGGGCCATGCTTGCTCCAGTGTTATCAGATGTTCCTCCAAGTACAGATGTCACACTCACTCCGTTACCCTGCAACCAACATGAAGCACACATGTTGCAGTGATTCGTCTCAACAGAAATAAATATACACCAGTTCTTAAAGATAAATAAATATACACCAGTTCTTAAGGATAAATGATTGCTTTTACCGGACGAGTGCTTGCAGTTGCAGCAGCATATAAATGGCCAAACTTTGCCGAGTTGCATCCTATCCATGCATATATCTGGATGAAAAACAGAGGCTCAAAACAGACAAGACACAAATGTTTGGCAAAGAGAAGAATGAAGATTATATAACATTGTGTATAAATACAAGTGATCCAAAACAAAAATGTTCATCCAAAATATGGCTAGCATAGGGAATACCATCATACTCCTAGATGTGTAGAAATAAAACAAGTGCCATAAGCATTTCTCACATAATTTATCGAAAGACAAAACCATCTGAAGCTTAAATCACGTAGGACTAATGATAAATACTTACAGTAGCATGCTTCATTTGATAATGTTATAACAAATGCGCAAAAGAAGAACTCTATGATATGTTTTCTCTCCTTGACCTCAACCGACTTAGTCGCACATCTAGTGGAACATCATACTTTCACAGCTATATGACATGTTTTTCTTCCTTCGCCGTCTCGACAGAGAATGAGTCATTCTTACCGTCTAAGTGTGCGTCACACCTGGAAAATCGATTTGAAGGACGGGCTCCAGTGAGCCCGTTTTTGGATTTTTCAAAAATGATCAAATATTTTTGAAAAAACATACCTGCATGTAGAAAACAAAATAAAATACAAGTCTGCAAATTTTTAATAGAAAATACCCTGTATTTCAGGCGCAGTAAAAAGACAAATACGACAAATTTGGAGAAAACAGAGGCCCATTCAAAATTGCACTGTTTATGTCCAGATCTGATTTTTCTCTTTTTTCCTGAGGTCAAAATACAAATTATTTTCATATGAGTTTTGGCATGAGCGTATTATAAACCATTATCTACGTTCCTGTTTTTTTTTTAGGATTTTTTGGAATATTTAAATTTAAAAAATTTAGAAAAAAAAATAAAGTCCTCGAGCGAGCTCGTCCTCTAAAACAACGCTCTCGCATCGCACCTAGTTTTCTATATTTTCCTTTTAAGCTCATTAACAAAATTATTAGTTCCATATTTCTTATACAAATCCTAATCCAGATGTCTTCTTGAGTGACATTCTGATGCAAATTTTGGTTTAAGGACAGAGTCACCAGTGAGGAACTGGGACACATACAGAGCAATATCCCAATTTTCATTAGCTCAACACAGACAATGCAGTTTTTAACAAACGACCCTAAAACTGCAGATAAAAGCCGTCAGCAACCACCACTCAAATTTCAGCGTTTAGTCAACTCTAGTTTCCTTGGGAGTCAATGAGTCATCAAATCAAACATTGAGAGTAGCTTGGCAAAAAAAATTACAATTGAGACCTCGTGTGTACCTGCTTAGAGAACCTTATGATCTGAAAATGCAGTGTGACGTCGTGCAGGTCCTCCGTGAAGCAAGTGACCTGCGTGCCCCCCTCGGACGACTGGTCACCCGAAGAACCAATTTGGCTGGCCACAGAAGCTCGCGAACCCACAGACAAATCCGACAAGCTTGCTCTCAGCTCCTCTGAAGACATGACGCGGCAGCGGATCTAGATGCATACCCAAAATCAATTTGACGAGGTCAATTAGGTTTGGGTTTAAGTAATCGCCGGATGGGTCAAAACGCATACCTCGAAAGCCAATGTCCAAGATTGCGGACGGAGTGGGTGGATTCAGCGGTGGCCTGCGCGTGCCTAACGAGTTGTGCGCGGGCAGGGGCGGTGTCCAGAGGCGGGGGCGTGCGCAGGCAGGGGCGGCGCAGGCGAGGGCAGGATCCAGCGCGGGGCGGGGGCGCGGTGTGTGCGGCTGTTGGCGGCGCAGGCGGGGGGCGGGGTCGTGCGCGGGGCAGGGGTGTGGTGTGTGCGGCTGGCGGAGGCGCAGGCGGGGGTGGCTGGTGGCGGCGCACGGCGGCGGTGGCTACCACTGCTTCGGTTCGGTCGTTGGCAAACGCAGAAGGCTGTGTTTTTTTTTTTTTGGACACGGCTAGCGAGCCCTGGGGCTGGTTTGTCCCGCCGAGCCTCCACCAGTTTCAACGCGGAAAGCTTTCTCCTTGTGGTTGCATAAGTAAACAGTCTTCTTTCATGCACTCTCATCGGTTTTCACCCAAACAGCTAACAACAGCAGTAAACAAACGTGTCTCCTACCAGCCGCATTGCACCCCGGAAAGCAACCATGTATTGCCCACCATCACAAAAGAGTGTCCATGCACACATTTGTCTCTTCAGCAAACTAGCTACAAATATTGTCTAATACCTAAAACCAACCAGAAATTTAGAAAACTATCATTCAATAACTGGCCTTTGCATTCTTTAAAATATCCATGACACAAAAAAATGAATCGGGGTACAACTTGTTGACTAGTTATTGCTGATTACTTCAGGCAGTGAAGCATCCCACCTTGTCTATCTACCAAAAAAGTTGTTGTTGATTGCTTTAGGCAGATGAAGCATGCGACTTTGTCATGTGCAGATTACTCATTGACCTAAAAAATAGAAAGCAATTCTTATACTCCATTGTCATGAGGCTGCAACCAACTTCAGCATTTTAATAAAAACAAGGAACTTAATTAAATCACTTTGCAAACTTAGGACATACTAATAAAAAAACTTTGGTTAGGTGATAAAAACAACTTTGTTACATGATGGACATAACTTAAGCATGTTGCTAGAGGCAACTTAATCAAATCACTATGCAACTTGGGATATTGCTTGTAGAAAAACTTGATTAGGTGAAAAACAACTTTGCTAGATGATGGAAACAACTTAAACATGTTGGTAGAAGTAACTTAATCAAATCACTATGCAACTTAGAACATTGCTTGTAAAATAACTTGGTTAGGTGACAAAAAACTCAGTTAGATAGTGAAAGATCGAACAATCAAGACAATAGACATAAATCAGTAGGCAACTTAACATCAGTCATTAGGAAATTTAATTGAAGGGGTGCGATTAACGACATCTAGTTACTTTATAGGCTCGTAAAATCTAATTAGAGGTATGCGGTTAACTATGTATGTTGCTCAAAAGTAAAACCTTGATAGAGCATATCAATACCCAACAATTTAAGAATGCTAGAGCAATCAACTTAACTAATTTTGTTGTTCAACTTAAGCATGTTATCAAGGCAACTAATTAAACTAGTGGAAAACATATGCATGTTACTCAAAAGGAACACCTAGATAGATTGTATCAATACCCAACAACTTAAGCTTGCTGGAGGAATCAACTTAATTTATTTCGTTACACAACTTACCTATGTTGAAAAAGCAACTTCAATCTACATAAATGAACTCACTATACAAATTTAGGACATTGCTTGTAAAACAAACTTGGTTAGACAATAAAAACAACTTAGTTAGATGGTAAAAAACAACTTACATGTAGATAAAAGCAATTCAATTAAATTACAATACAAACTTGACATTGCTTGTACAACTTAGTAGGACTTAGAACCAACTTAAGTATGTTAAAGGAACAACTTAACCATGATGAACAAGCAACTAAAAATGAAAGTCAGCATTCAAACTTTAAAAACATGAAAAGGCAAATTAGTTCAATTTAGAACCAACTTAAGAATGTTGAAGAAACAAGTTAGCCATGACGAACAAGAAACTAGAAATGGAAATCAGTATCAAACTTTGAAAAAATTAAAAGCATCTTGGTTAAATATAGAACCAACTTAACCATGCTGAAGTAATAACTTAGCCATAACGAACAAGCAACTAAACAGAATCTGTATCAAACTTAACCATTACAAAGATACGATTCTTCTTGAGTTGTTGATGGTGGAGCTAGTCAAATAAAAAAGTTTGAACGGCATCTAAAAGTGGGATTATCTCACCTGGGAAATTCCTTAGCAACTTTTATGATACAAATTCTGCTGCCCTTGACATCCCAACCAAAAGACCATCTCTAACAAAAGCTCCCTGCTGCTACCATTAGAACTGGGGTGTAAAAAAGCATGCTGAACCATAATAAAAAATCCAGCACAAAAAGAAACTTAATTATTCTCAAGTAAACAACTTAGACATGATGTACAAACAACTAAGTTAAAAGTTAGTATGATACTTAAATAAGCATGTTGAACCATAATAAAAAAAGCCATCACAAAAATCAACTTAATTATTCTCAAGTAGACAACTTAGACATGATCTATAAACAACTAAGTTAAGAGTATAAACCCCCAAAACATAACTTAGTTATCCTAAGTACCCAAAATAGGCATGACAAACAATCTACTTTTGGAGAAAAGGCCAAACAGCCCAGCCTTTTTATGAAAGCTCGAACCAAGTACGCTGGAAACCAACTACAAGAGAAAGAGAAAACTTCCACCTACCACCAGGATTAACAAACATCAGAGCCAACTTTGCTAGAATAAATATTTACAGAGCAACAATCAAAAACACAAGGATAGTAATTACCAGATTACCTCCAAAGAAACCACATCTAGATTATGAAACCATATAATTCCCCTGTTTACTTCCGAAGAACCTGTAACACATAATCAAAACCCAACATATAATTTTCATAGCATAGCTTTATGTGTGAGTTGTTGCTCTTCTTCTCTGAGCATACATGTATGAGTGTAACAGATTGACTAGTCTACAAATACAGGTAGAATTAATTAGTTTAGCTACAGTGATGGATCAAGACCCAACAAATAATCAATCGACTATACTAGTAGTAGCTGGATCATACAACTAGTAACTACGTCACTCTAGGTTTGCATGACGATGGATTCGATGCTCGGACAGAACTGCAAGTCCAAGTTGGTAAGAGCGGCCATGCCACAGAGGCAGCTGAGAGCCGAATCAGATCCATGTTCATAGTTGAGACTCCAGCAGTGAGACACTTCCAGATACACCTGATGAATAAATTCCCCAAGGTTCTTGGTTGGCAGTGACACGAGATCCTCGCAGTTTTAGACACGTATCATCTTCCAGATGTTTGATATTGGAGTTAGGGCGCAGGCCTTCAAGAACTTCCATCTTCTGGTCTGATCGACTCGTGCCATGACTGAATTAATGTGTTAAAGTAAATCTTCTTGTCTAATATAGCATCGGCAGATTATTTCATGCTTACCAAAGTGCAAAGGCCATTGAACTCCAATATCCTCCAAGATGTTTCATGCTCTTCAACTCATAAATTCTCCTTATAGGTTCATCTTGAAAGGCATCTTCTGAAGAAAGACAAGATTATCTACTCTAAGAATACAACTAGTAGTTGCAGGATCATACAACTAGTAATCGCGTATCAAATACACCTCTATGTTTAGCTACCGTGATGGATCCAAAATCAGTTACCTCTATGTTCAGGCGACACCAAACTGGTAGCAGCAAAATAGACAGTCAGCAGATCATGGATTTCCTACATGGCATCAACACATATGTTCAGCTACCGTGATGGACAAACTAAGATATGTGCACAGCTTACCTTATCGCTAGCGACCTCCAGCTTCACAAGCTTCACAAGGACAAGGCCGGCCTGCAGCTCCTTCTCCCAATCGCCGTCGGGGGGAGTTGAATGATGGAGCGGGATCTACGGCGGCACGGTGTTGGTTTGCGGCGCCATGGCCAGCCGTTTCCCCTTACAGATTGAGCCGTAGAGGTCGCCTCCCTTTCCCATGAATCTCGCTCTCCGTCGCAGATCTCGCCGTAGTAGCGCGTGGCTCGCTCGCCAACGACCTCATCGCCCTCCAGCGACGAGATCAATGCTCTCTCACGTGCGTTGCACTCGGCCGACGATCTTCCCGCCCTCACGCGCTAGATCGCCCTCCATCGATGAGATCCTGGCAGAAATCTAGCACTAATTTGCAGGCGAAGAAATGGGGAATGTGAGGTGCCGGGAGAGAGACGGAGAAGGAGCTGCACGTGGACCAGGTAGAAATTTGTCGGGACATCAGGTGAAACCCGGTCAAGATTTACGTGGGCACGGCGCGCGATCTCGCCTTCCAGAGCCCATCGGACGGCTCAGAAACGGAGGCTCGAGCAGACAAACCAGCATCCAAGCACTTTTTAGCAATTGGGTTTTTTTTTGAGGGACAGAAGGCTATGTTAAGAGCATGACGCAGCTTAGGACGGTGTTTATTTTTCTTTAAACTAGTAAAATGCGTTGCTACAGATTGAAATATGAAATTTGGTTTATATATAGTAGATGTACATGTATATGAATGCAAAAAATTATACTGATTCTTATCAATAAGTACAAACTATAAATAATTTCTTATTTTACACTACATAACACAAATATGACATGAGTACATCTTTGTACACAATATTCTTCCCAATAAAAATAATTCTACCATCTTGTATGGTCATAAAAATATAGTCTGATTGGAAACATATATCTCTTTAATCTAAAAGGAATTTTCTTTATCATCTAACGGACACAAAGGTAGACACTAAGGTATTCGATGTAGAACGACTCTTTCCTGCACGCTGGGGAGTTGGGTCCTTGCACTAGCAACAGAAGATCCCAACATTATTGACGGGAACAAATTTCTGAAAATAATAATTTCATTTTGAGGCTAAGATTTCTATGAGATGGACGTAGTGATGCCTTCTTGGCACCAGAATAACAAAAATCAGAAAGCAAATTATGGTGCTTTCATTCACAAGCATGTCAATCTACATAAGCCCATGAGTACTATGATCAGAACGTCGTAAAGGACGATTTATGGATGGAACAACAACATTGGAATTGACTTTGCTTGAAATTCAAATAAGCACAACTTGCACAAAAGACGCCGCACAACAAAAAATATTGGAGAAAAACAAAAACATTTCTAGCCAACTATCACGATCAACTTGGCACATAAAAATGAGTGCTTGCAAGTGTTGAACCAGCTAAAGCTTATGATTACAACCAAATAAGTTATGGCATATAGAGATATTCACTTTGCTGAAAACAATAAAACAAGGAAGAACAATTGCGAAATTCTAACCCAAACAACTAAAAATTACCTTACTTTGGATCGTGTGTATTTTATCAAGGCAAGGAAAGACACCAAAAAAGAATCACCAAGCAACATCGGGAGTAACAAGAATCTTAACACATCAACTAATTTGCACTCTAGCCCAAGGCATAGACTGAACTAATATTCGAATGTTAGTATATGCGTCTCTGCGGAGTAAACCTACCTTTAATAACGATCCTTCTTCTATTGTGCATGCTCCTTTTTACTTTTTCTCCCAAATCATCCTAATATGTCCAAGAAAGAAAATGAATACACTTACAATCGTTAACATTCCTACACCCTAAATCATGCCCTAAAAGAAATAAGGACAATCATAGCCAACAATTGTTTGCAGTAGAATAAATCTTACCTATTTAAAGACCATAAGATCATAATGAACCTATATATTTGACCATATGATGCATTATTGGAGTATTCAATCTAGAAGTTGCAATAGTATCAGTCTCGACGCTTTCACATGGAAAAACAGGGGAATAGAAAAATACTCATGTTCTAGAGGGCCAACATTAGGAGGCAAGAAACCTACTCCCTCCGTTCAGATATAATTGATGTAGATATTGGCAAAGTTTTGTCTAAACCTTCCTAAACCCGTGACAATTAAATCGTATCGGAGGTTGTATTGTTTTCTATGCAGGAAAACAGACAATACACTGTTGTCTACTAAACTGGTGCATTGGCATGTATCCGAGAAGGCAGGAGATCATGTTCAAGTTTGTAGTTGTCGCATTAACTGAATGTTCACTTTATTTCGAGCTTCGGTTTACATACTTGATGTTTGGTTATCAGTCCAGCAAAGTGGTTATCGTTTGACAAGACTTGCACGACTGTATAGTTTTACAACTAAAAACTTCACGTCGTGAAAGCTCTCACGCTCTCTATCCTTCAGCGTGAAGCTCAATTTCACAGCTCACAACTCGGTAAATTTGCACAAGTGTGCCATATTTCTAATGATACACCTTTGTTAGATATTAACATCATAGCTCAGTTAGTCTTCCATGTCTGATATCTTAGACAAATGCACATGCATTTTAATATTCAGAGGAGTTTAAATTCTGTATTTTTAAGTAAATACAAATATTTTTAGAAAATAAAGTTTCTAGGAGATCTAAACTGACCAGTTGTTGCTTGAGTTGCTGGCGTTGATAGAAGTACCGATAAGATAATGATGGCCGCTGTAAAGCAATTGGATATCCACCTCAACTCGAGACCTCAAGTATCTGTCTGTTCAATGTTCTAAATTCAAGGAGATCTCAGTAAAGAATCAGCCAAGCATAAAACTACCTCGACGTGTTAGGAGAGGCTAGGTGAAGTATGTTACGAAGGCCGGAGGTCACGAAAAAAGGAAGATTAAGCGGAGAAGGTTGGATCCTGGCCTCCATGCCTAGAACTCGGGCACCTGTGCCTAGTCCAACCTTCCATGCCTCTAGCCGTGCCTCTGGGCTGCTTCTCTTCTCGCGATATGTGGAGGGCACCCCGATGCCTAATTCAGTCAAACAATATATATATGTGACCAAATGCAAAATCAAATTTACTTGTATTCTAATCTGTAGTAGTAAACACAGATATATCATAACAATGGGCGAGTGTGGCATACCTTTCGCAATAGCCTGCTATAGTCATAAAAGATTTTCCATCTTCATGCAACGCACTATCAACTACAGTGTAGAACCTTGCATGTACTTGCCATTTACTTAAAGGAACAGTCCCTCTGTTTGTTTTTTAGGCATGAAAGAGCCGTTACATGAAAATGTCTGAACGAAGTATTATAATAAATAATTGGGGAAAAATATAGAAACAACAAATTGAGAAGTATTCTTCAGGTTTGTTAAGTATGCTTTATCCCAGTTGAGACTATATTAAACTTTAATGTCTAAAGGAGTCAACTCATTCTTCACTATATAGTTGTCTTCAAACTACAATTTAGAAAGTGAATGCTATCACTCATGTGCAAGACGATGTATACAGAATTGTAAAATAGCCTTACATGTGTAACATTTGCTTCACGGATGAACAGCCAAAGTCATCCTTGCCGGCCTAAATTAAAAAGCTCCAAACCGTCAGTTTCATGGTCGATGATGTCCAAATGGTCTTGACAAAAGGTCCATCAATTCCTCACGCATACGAGTAACATCAGATCAGCTAGAGAGATAAGTTGAATAAATTGAGGAATTACTAAAGATCAAGAGTGCTGCATGATCAAGAAATCATGGTGCCAAGAGAGCAATCCTAATAGTTGTGTGCACTAAATTGTTGCCAATAATAACAACACTTACGATCTCGAATTCCACTTTCCGGAACACCATCTCAGCTGTTGCTTGTCAATTGTCATGGTCTGGGCAAAAGTACTTGCTTGTATCGCAGTCTTGAGTGTATACAACATGAATAGGAAGAATGTAATTGTATCCACTTCGACAGATTCTTCACCTAGGAAACACACTGGGCCCATACATGATGATCCTTGTGAAGTTTAATACTCCCTCCGTTTTAGTTTACAAGGCCTACGCGTATATCTAGGTTATCAATTTGATCTATATAATTTGAATTATATAATATAAAAATTATATCATTGGAAAATACAAAGTCTAAAGTTTCCGGTGATATATTTTTTGTAATACATACATCATACTAAGTTGTTTAATTTGGCGACATAGAACTACGTGCAGGACTTGTAAACCGAAACGGAGGGAGTATCAATGATTTTGTTTTAACAATGCATAAATCTCAATACTGTAATTTCATACCTTCTAAAATAATACTATAATTTCATAGATGGAGGTTGTTCCTTTCTGCTACTAAGACATAAACGACATGTGATTACTGGCCAATGTCCCTTCGGTAGTACACACCATTTGCAAGGTGTAGGCTATCTTCAGAAATTTCCGCTCTTATTTGATCCAGTATATTTAACTTAGACAATGCATCCATAGGGCCATGAACCAGCAAGTTACATTAGAAGTCGCACAATCCATCGAGTTGCAGGTGTAGGCCATCTTTAGAAATCCTTTCAGATCGTTGCATGAATTTTGCCCCTGTGCCTTGGAAATATTCTTGATTCATTTATCATGTAGTTGCATGAGCTCTGCCTCTGTGCCTTCTTGAAGATGGTATGAATTTATGTTGGCCTCTGATGAATAAGTATTCATAAAAGTACACGCCATTTAGCTTACCAATTTCTTATAAACATGAAACATAAACAATTGAATGTTCAACTTTGCTCCCTAAGCAATATGAAACAATCGAATGTTCAACTTTGCTCTCCAAGCAATATGATCTACCAGTACTTTCGCCAAGAAATATCAATGATTTAATTCTAACAATGCATAAATCTCAATACTGTAATTTCATACGTTCTAAAAAATACTATAATTTGGTTGTTCCTTTCTGCTACTAAGACATAAACGACATGTGATTACTAGCCAATGTCCCTGCCCAAAAAAAATCAGTATTGCCCATAACCACTAAATCAAAACTCATCTTGCAAATTAAGTGTCAACAACAAATTTAAGGAAAATCTCTGCCACAGACCATCAAACTTGTACTGAATTCATGACTATATGAATATATTTTTATCAAGTAAATGGATTCTGTACTACAATGAGATCTTGGATGAAAACAGGAAGTACGAACTATAGAATTCTTGCACCCGAGGAGCTAAATATCCTTCATGTCTAAAAATACAAAATATTTCTATCTTCCCACATCCATCTATGTATGAAAAATTTATTGAATCTGTTGGTGAAGGTGTTCTTGCATATGTAGAAAATATGATCACTCTTTAAAAACCAGGCACCCACGGCCACGTCCAGATGGCAGATATCCTAAGACGGCTGCGTACGCTGTCGAACAAAGGGGCACGATCAAGTTCAGGCTCGTTCTCGTTGCCGATCCTGTGGCGGTTCGCCTTGCCGTGGAACAAAGGTAAGTTGCGCCAGCGTCCAACGCAGCTGGACTCGCCGACGAATAGAGGGCCATGTTCAAGTCCAGCGCGGCTCGCAGACGAACAGAGGGCATACAACCGCGTCCAGCACTGCTCAACTCGCCATGGAACGACGTGTTCAACCGTGTGGAAGTTCGGAGACCGGTGAGGCCAAGAGTGCCCCATCCTCAGCGATTCCCCTCAGCATCATCACTGTGTCCTCCTTTGTTAATAAAACAAAGACCACAAGAACCGGTTCATCCATCTGCAAACATAACAAGACTGGAAAGGGATGATGGATTACCTTCGTCACTCTCGATCTCAAAGAAAATATTTTCAGCTAGTTCCTGGGCCTCCCTATCGAAGTCATCTAGATCATCTCAGTCGATGGGTTCGTTCAGGTCCACATTCTCCATGGTTTGAGGAAGAACCAGAGGAAGAACAAAAGGAAGAAGAAGATGAGCAGTGCATCCATGGTGCCAAGCTCTTATTGCCTCCATCTACGTGTCAGATCTTGATCTGCAGCGTGCAATTTGAGACTGATCCATGGCAAACCAATCTCCCCAGTGGATGATGAACGAGTTCCACTCCGATTGGGCAACAAAATTTGATGGTGTGCACGAGAGAGAAAGATGGGGCACGCTGGAGGATGGAGAGAATCAAGGAGTCCAAGCGAGTAACGAGAGGCAATTAAGGAGGGTTTTTTTTCCGTGCATGCAGCGGCAATATAGGAAGGTTTTGCGCTGTCAATCGCAATTAATATGGACAGGATTAGCGGGAAGGAGATTACAGGAGACGAAAAAACCATGTGTGCGACGGGAGTCCGGAGTTGGACGAAAAATTTGACGTAGTGGGAGAGGCAGAAAACGGAACCACCAAATTCTTTTTAGATAGTAGAGATTTCTTATAAACATGAAACAGAAATAATTGAATGTTCAACTTTTCTCCCTAAGCAATATGAAACAATTGAATGTTCAACTTTGCTCTCCAAGCAATATGATCTACCGGTACTTTCGCCAAGAAATATCAATGATTTAATTCTAACAATGCATAAATCTCAATACTGTAATTTCATACCTTCTAAAAAATACTATAATTTGGTTGTTCCTTTCTGCTACTAAGACATAAACGACATGTGATTACTGGCCAATGTCCCTGCCCAAAGAAATCCAGTACTGCCCATAACCACTAAATCAAAACTCATCTTGCAAATTAAGTGTCACCAAAAAATTTAAGGAAAATCTCTGCCACAGACCATCAAACTTGTACTGAACTCATGACTACATGAATATATTTTTATCAAGTAAATGGATTCTGTACTACAATGAGATCTCGGATGAAAACAGGAAGTACGAACTATAGAATTCTTGCACCCGAGGAGCTAAATATCCTTCATGTCTAAAAATGCAAAATATTTCTATCTTCCCACATCCATCTATGTATGGAAAATTTATTAATTCTGTTGGTGAAGGTGTTCTTGCATATGTAGAAAATATGATCACTCTTTAAAAACCAGGCACCCACGGCCACGTCCAGATGGCAGATACCCTAAGATGGCTGCGTACGCTGTCGAACAAAGGGGCACGATCAAGTTCAGGCTCGTTCTCGCTGCCGTTCCTGTGGCGGTTCGCCTTGCCGTGGAACAAAGGTAAGTTGCGCCAGCGTCCAACGCAGCTGGACTCGCCGACGAATAGAGGGCCATGTTCAAGTCCAGCGCGGCTCGCAGACGAACAGAGGGCATACAACCGCGTCCAACACTGCTCGACTCGCCATGGAACGACGTGTTCAACCGTGTGGAAGTTCGGAGACCGGTGAGGCCAAGTGTGGCATCCCGCAAAACCACTACTAGAAAATCGCGTTGAATTTGTGCATTGCATCGTCATCATCATGCATTGTTTGCCAAAACTATTTTCGCAACACCCGTTTTGTTTTCTAAAACGCCCCATCTTTATTCGAATATCAAAACCCGGGTCGCCGGAATATTTTTGTTGTCCACTATCGGTTTGTAAACGGTGCATTTAAAGTAAATAAAAGATTATATTATTTTTAGTGGGGCAGTCGAACGGGCCGAATGACCCGAACGACCACCCCAGAAAAATACAAAACGGTCCACCCCAACAATTCCTACAGCTACCAACTAACCTACCCAGCCCTCCCCTCCACCTCACCCCAACCAATGGCCTCTCGCCACCTCACCCTCTCTCCCCCTCTACCCAATCCTAAACCGCCACATCACCACCCCACTCCCCCTCTTCCCTCCCTCACCGCGTCAGCCCCAACCCCACTCTCCACTCACCTCCCACCGACAGCCCCTGGCCCCACCCGGTCCCACCACCCACCAACCGCGCTGCCCCCGCTCTTCTCCTCTCTCCTCCCTCCTCCCGCGGCGCTCCCCGCATCCCCTGCCTCCTCCGGCGCCCGCCACCGCCGGCGTTCCCCTCCGCCCTCCTCGCCTCCGTCGGCTCCGCCCTCCTCGCCTCCGTCGGCCCCGTCCTCCTCGCCTCCGGTCTCCCATCGCCTCGCCGACAACCGCCGCCGCCGCCAGCCGCCGCTCCGCGCGACCGCCCCCGACCTCGCCAGGGATCCTCCCTGACGCGCGCCGTCGCCATCCCCGAGCCGCCCCGCGCTGGCCTCCGCCTCGCCCGCCTCGCCGTTCGCCCCGCAAGCCGCCACCGCCCCTGCTCTGGCCGGCCGCGCGTCCCCGCGGCTCCGCCCTCGTGCCCCGAGCCGCCCCGCCGTCCCCGTCAAGCTCGCCACCGCCGCGGACCGTCGTCGCCGGGCCGTCCTCCTCCACCGCCTCCGCTGCTCCGTCCGCGTCCGCCGAGCCGTGCCGTCCCTCTGGCCCGTTCTGCCCGCGTCCGGCCGCCCCTGCTCCGGCCCGTCCCCGCGGCCCGCGTCTGCGCCACCGCCGGCCCGAGCCGTGCCGCCAAGTTCGTCGCCGTCCGACCTCCCCGCCACCGCATGGCGCCTCTCCGGCGCGAGGCCGCGCCCCGTCGTCCCTCTGTTGCCCGCTCGGCCCCGCCATGTTCGTCCTCGCATGCGTACAAGTGCCCTCGCAGCTATCTTCCAAGAGCCATCTCGTCAAGATCGACAGTGCCCAACGCGAACTCGAGTAACCACCGGCGCCGAACCTAAGTCCGGCACTGGCACTCAAGTACCTCGACAAGGCCGCCAAGATCTCCGCCGTGGAAACGACAAAACAGACGCCATGACCCGACGCCCCCGGATGCCACAAGATCTTCTTCCCAGGATGCGACGTCGAGGCCCCGAACCACAAGACCGATAAGATCTACCCCGAAGCCCCGGACCCCGAAGACCGATCCCCGAGACCGAACCCTCGGCACGCCAAGATCTTCGTCTCGAGGACACCAAGTCCGTCGGCATGAAACGAAATGACGACAAGCACTCCGACGCGAAACGCCAAGTTCTTCCTCCCGAACGCCAAGACCGACAACATGGCCCGACCACCGCGGATGCGACAAGATCTACCTCAGTTATCCGAGAACGTTTTCGCCGAGACCGACCCGTCGAACCCTGGACCCTGAGACCGACTCAACCGGAACCTCAAGTTCGCCGAGACCCCAATGTGTGAACCCTTCCCAAACCCTATTTTATAATATAATAAACTTGTCGCATATTAATTGTCCATCTCGCATGCATATCATTGGTTTGGGGGCCTTAGGCCGATTCACCTCATAATTAAATATGGGGCCCATATGCGGGCAAATCTAGTCTCATATTGGCCTCATTTAAATTGGTGTAGCGAACCCTAAGATTATCTCTTGCCGTGTTAAAACAATATTTAAAATGTAGGGTAGCTAAACAACTTGTACCACTTGAATATTTGTCGGGACACCGGTTCCGCTTAATATGACCTATTTGCATCGCACTTTGCCATGCCATGCATCATACATGCATCATGCCGATCTTCTGCCGTTGTATTAAATATTGCATCCGGTGTTTCTTCTAGTGTTTTGCTTCTTCGCGGATAAGGCCGTGAGTTGATGTGAGCTTCGCCCCGATCTTCGGTTGAACCCTTTGACAATGTTTTCAGGCGAGCATCTCCCTTTCTACCTATCTTACTTTTATAGTATTTATTCCCTCTGTTGATCTATTGCTATCCGTGGTTGCGATGCTTTAGTTTTCCGTGCGTGATATCCCTTGCACCCTATATTGCCTTGGACACACCCTATTACTGTTGTTTGGTAGATAGTTGGATTTGGCGTCGTAGTCGCTTGCTCAAGTCTTTGTTGCGTGTCGTCAAGTGCCACGATTGTTGATGTATTGCCGCATGTTGATGTTGGAGATGATCATAGTTTTACTTATCGCTCACTTTAATTCTGTTTAATAACTAAAATTGAAGTAGGTAGCGAGGCAATTGGGCAATAAATGTTATTTGGTTGTTAATCATTCACTTGTGTCCCGTGGGACCCCGAGTACTTGATACTGCTCCTTGAATATTCGCTATCCACATCCGGAGGCTTATGGACCCCACGAGCGAGCTTGATTCATTCTTATTTCTTGGGGCCACAAACTAGTTTGAGGTTTTATTTACTATCCTGTACTTATGCCATGCTTTATCGCTTTATTTAAATTGTGCGATGGATAGCACCTTTGTCTTTATTTAGGTAAGCGGAGTGTTTTCGCGGTGTCGACAAGCCCAGTTTTGGGTTCCCGATCGTTCACACCATTGGCGCAAACCTTGAGTCCGCTCGAGTCACTAGCCGTTCTTGGTCTACTCAATGGGGTGGCCCCTAAATATTCTGAATCCTGTGATCGCTTTGTCGTGGATGCCTCGTTGGGTTTTGATTTGGTTTTTCCGAGGCATATCGAGTGTGTGTTGCTATTTGTGCACCCCGGCCGGGTTAAAACTTTCTGAAAGCCGTGTCCGCGGTTATGGACGACTTGGAGCACAGTATCTCGATCATAGACAACTATAACTAAAGTTTATTGCTATAAATTTGACTTTATAATGACTAGTAATCAGCTTCACTATAATGGAATGGCTAAATAAAACTGCCAACAATTGCTTGTTTGGGTGTCGCTTGCGACCATTGTATCTGACTAGTAAGTATTTCAACTACAACGGAATGGCTAAATAAAAGTACCAATAACTGCTGGGTTTTTGGGTTATCTCATGCTAGTTATATCTGAATAGTAAGTGTTGCAACTATAACGGAATGGTTAACTAAAATGGCCCACTGCTTAATTTATCAGGATGACTATCTATATTTGACTAGTAATTGCTGCAACGATAACTGAATAAATAAAACTGCTAACCGTGTGAGTTCCTCGGTGGACTTCCTCGATTGGTCTCGAGGGGGAAATACCAGGATGGGTTTGTTTGATGGTAGAATCAGGTTGGATCCGAATAGGTCTTTCTTACCCCTCTCTGGTTGCCGCCAGTTGTAACGAGTCTCTATAGGTTGATTAGTGCATGCTGCCGCTTCAGTCCACCATACCTGTGTAGGCGAGGGCCAATTCTAGCCTCGCTGTCTTGGCCTCGATCGACGCTCCTCTTTTTCCTTTGCCCTTTGCTGGCACCTTTTGTTTAAGCAGGTTTTGAGATCGACGTCGTTAGCGGGGTTACCCTTCCGGCTTGGCTCAGGCGAGTTATGGGCGCCATCGGTTATTCTTGAGGCTCTTAGCCCCATTTGCCTCTTGTCCGTAGTGGGCGCTATATCGCTTTTCACGGTGATTTGGATCTTTGTATGCAGTATATCTGTATTCTTGACTCATTGAGTCATTGTTGTATATCTATCATTACGTGGGTCCCATCGAGGACCTGTTGTGTAATGTTATTACTTCGCTTTCCACCGCACGCAAGTGCTGGTGGCACCTTTGAATCGTTTCTATGCGGGTTTGGCGGGTTTCGCTAAAACTTGCATAGGGCCGATTCGAGGTGTTCTGAGTGGTATCGAGCTCGGCGTTGCGATACCCCACGAGTCCAAATGTAGGATAACCTAGCTAACGGCCAAGTAGAGTGTCAAAACTATTTTGCAAAATCGGTTAGATAGTTACGATTAGGTCTGATTTTACTCCTTAACCTCTGCTATTCTCCTCTTACCTCTCTGCGTTTTGAATCCGCTCTCTTCTCTTTCTTGAGTCCGTGATTTCGTGGTTGGGTTCCTTCGTACCTTCAGGGTTTCGCTTCCTCCTTTGGTAACGGTGTTGCTACATCTGGTCTTCATGCTATCCGAGGAATCCTTCGTCTGGTGGTCTTCTCCTTGTTCCTCCTCGTGCCTTCCGGTGTTTTCCGACGCGACGACATCATCTACGCCAGATCCGATGCAGAGTCTGCATCACTCCTTTGTTCGACCCTAAACTTGTCGAGATCTTCAGTCTGATTCCGAGAATGGTTGCACGCTTTTCTACTAATTGTGCGGAGTAATACATTGGGTGCGTGATGGATTGGCCCCCATGCCGACTACCCTTTCTATTCGCTTGTGTACATTGAAGTAGATGAGAATGCATCGGTCCTCTCTTTTATCGAAGTTAGAGGTGGCTTTATTTGTGGATACCTTTACCTTCGTCCTTTGTTACCGGAGTGTTCTCACGACGATCACGGACAACGACCTCTTGTTAGTGGTGTCGCGAGGATCTACACGATGCGAGAAGACGCAGACTGCCGGCCTTCCTTCCGGTACCATGAGGCGGATCTCGAGGGCGAGATCCATTGTTAGTGGTGTCGAATTGTGGCATCCCGCAAAACCACTACTAGAAAATCGCGTTGAATTTGTGCATTGCATCGTCATCATCATGCATTGTTTGCCAAAACTATTTTCGCAACACCCGTTTTGTTTTCTAAAACGCCCCATCTTTATTCGAATATCAAAACCGAATTCGGAATATTTTTGTTGTCCACTATCGGTTTGTAAAGCGGTGCATTTAAAGTAAATAAAAGATTATATTATTTTTAGTGGGCGATCGAGCGGGCGAATGACCGACGACCACCCTGAAAAATACAAAGCGGTCCACCCCAACAATTCCTCAGCTACCAACTAACTTACCCAGCCCTCCCCTCCACCTCACCCCAAACAAAGGCCTCTCGCCACCTCACCCTCTCTCTCTACCCAATCCTAAACCGCCACATCACCACCCACTCCCCTCTTCCCTCACTGCGTCATTAACCCCACTCCACTCACCTCCCACCGACAAACGCCCCACCCAGTCCCACTCCACCAACCTTGCCCCGCTCTTCTCTCTCTCTCCTCCTCCCATGGCGCTCCCGCATCCCCTGCCTCCTCCGGCGCCCGCCACTTCCGCGTTCCCCTCGCCCTCCTCGCCTCCGTCGGCTCACCCTCCTCGCCTCCGTCGGCCCGTCCTCCTCGCCTCAGGTCTCCCATCGCCTCGCCGTGACAACCGCCCTTGCCATGCCGCGCTCATGGCTGCCTTGCCCCCGCCTCATGAGATCCTCACAGCCTTGCTGCCGCCATCCCAGGCCGCCTGCGCTCGCCTCATTCGCCCGCCTTCGCCGTTAAGGCATAGCCGCCACGCCCTGCTGGCCGCTGCGCGTCCCCAGCTCGCCCTCGTGCCCAAAACCCTTGCCGGTCCCGTCGCCAGCTTCGCCGCTGCCCGGACCGTCGTTCGCCGGTCCTCCTCCACCGCCTCGCTGCTCCGTCCGCGTCCCCAGCCGTCTGCGTCCCTCGCCCGTTCTGCCCGTGATGCGCCGCCCTACTTTCCCCCAATCTTGCGGCCAGCCATCTTCCAAGATAGCCGCCCGTCTGCCTAACGCCAACTCCGATCCCGCGCCATGCCAACCGTAGCGCCAGATCATCTCGTCGTCGACAAGGCCGCCAAGATCTCCGCCGTGGAAACGACAAAACAGACGCCATGACCCGACGCCCCCGGATGCCACAAGATCTTCTTCCCGGGATGCGACGTCGAGGCCCCGAACCACAAGACCGATAAGATCTACCCCGAAGCCCCGGACCCCGAAGACCGATCCCCGAGACCGAACCCTCGGCACGCCAAGATCTTCGTCTCGAGGACACCAAGTCCGTCGGCATGAAACGAAATGACGACAAGCACTCCGACGCGAAACGCCAAGTTCTTCCTCCCGAACGCCAAGACCGACAACATGGCCCGACCACCGCGGATGCGACAAGATCTACCTCAGTTATCCGAGAACGTTTTCGCCGAGACCGACCCGTCGAACCCTGGACCCTGAGACCGACCCCGAACCCCGGAACCTCAAGTTCGTCGAGACCCCCAATGTGTGAACCCTTCCCGAAACCCTATTTTATAATATAATAAACTTGTCGCATATTAATTGTCCATCTCGCATGCATATCATTGGTTTGGGGGCCTTAGGCCGATTCACCTCATAATTAAATATGGGGCCCATATGCGGGCAAATCTAGTCTCATATTGGCCTCATTTAAATTGGTGTAGCGAACCCGGTACTATCTCTTGCCGTGTTAAAACAATATTTAAAATGTAGGGTAGCTAAACAACTTGTACCACTTGAATATTTGTCGGGACACCGGTTCCGCTTAATATGACCTATTTGCATCGCACTTTGCCATGCCATGCATCATACATGCATCATGCCGATCTTCTGCCGTTGTATTAAATATTGCATCCGGTGTTTCTTCTAGTGTTTTGCTTCTTCGCGGATAAGGCCGTGAGTTGATGTGAGCTTCGCCCCGATCTTCGGTTGAACCTTCGGCAATGTTTTCAGGCGAGCATCTCCCCCTTTCTACCTATCTTACTTTTATAGTATTTATTCCCTCCTGTTGATCTATTGCTATCTGTGTTGCGATGCTTTAGTTTTCCGTACCCGTGATATCCCTTGCAGCCCTATATTGCCTTGGACACACCCTATTACCTGTTGATTGGTAGATAGTTGGACTGCGCGTCGTAGTCGCTTGCTCAAGTGCTGTTGCGTGTCGTCAAGTGCCACAGTTGTTGATGTATTGCCGCATGTTGATGTTGGAGATGATCATAGTTTTACTTATCGCTCACTTTAATTCCTGTTTAATAACTAAAATTGAAGTAGGTAAGCAGAGGCACAGGTGGGCAATAGATGTTATTTGGTTGTTAACCGTCCACTTGTGTCCGTGGGACCCAGTACTTGATACTGTTCCTTGAATATTCGCTATCCACATCCGGAGGCTTATGGACCCCCGAGCGAGCTTGATTCATTCTTATTTCTTGGGGCCACAAACTAGTTTGAGGTTTTATTTACTATCCTGTACTTATGCCATGCTTTCTTTGCTTTATTTAAATTGTGCGATGGATAGCACCTTTGTCTTTATTTAGGTAAGCGGAGTGTTTTCGCGGTGTCGACAAGCCCAGTTTTGGGTTCCCGATCGTTCCAGACCATTGGCGCAAACCTTGAGTCCGCTCGAGTCGGCTTAGCTTGATGGTCTACTCAATGGGGTGGCCCCTGAAATATTTCTGAATCCTGTGATCGCTTTGTCGTATTCGCCTCGTTGGGTTTTGATTTGGTTTTCCGAGGCATATCGAGTGTGTGTTGCTATTTGTGCACCCGTCCGGGTTAAAACTTTCTCGCCGTGTCCATGATTATGGACGACTTGGAGCATGATATCTCGATCATAGACAACTATAACTAAAGTTTATTGCTATAAATTTGACTTTATAATGACTAGTAATCAGCTTCACTATAATGGAATGGCTAAATAAAACTGCCAACAATTGCTTGTTTGGGTGTCGCTTGCGACCATTGTATCTGACTAGTAAGTATTTCAACTACAACGGAATGGCTAAATAAAAGTACCAATAACTGCTGGGTTTTTGGGTTATCTCATGCTAGTTATATCTGAATAGTAAGTGTTGCAACTATAACGGAATGGTTAACTAAAATGGCCTTTGCTTAATTTATCGTGATGACTATCTATATTTGACTAGTAATTGCTGCAACGATAACTGAATAAATAAAACTGCTAACCGTGTGAGTTCCTCGGTGGACTTCCTCGATTGGTCTCGAGGGGGAAATACCAGGATGGGTTTGTTTGATGGTAGAATCAGGTTGGATCCGAATAGGTCTTTCTTACCCCTCTCTGGTTGCCGCCAGTTGTAACGAGTCTCTATAGGTTGATTAGTGCATGCTGCCGCTTCAGTCCACCATACCTGTGTAGGCGAGGACCGCCGAATTCTAGCCTCGCCGTGTACTGGCCTCGATCTTGGCGCTCCTCTTTTCCTTTGCCCTTTGTCGGCACCCTTTTGTTTAAGCAGGTTTTGAGATCGGCGTCGTTAGCGAGGTTACCCTTCCGGCTTGGCTCGGAGTTATGGGCGCCATCGATTATTCTTGGGGCTCTTAGCCCCATTTGCCTCTTTGTCCGTAGTCGGGCGCTATATCGTTTTCACGGTGATTTGGATCTTTGTATATATGTATTCTTGACTCATTGAGTCTGTTGTATATCTATACATTACGTGGGTCCCATCGAGGACTGTTGTGTAATGTTATTACTTCGTTTTCCACCCGCACGCAAGTGCCTGGTGGGCACCTTTGAATCGTTTCTATGCGGGTTTGGCGGGTTTCGCTAAAACTTGCATAGGGCCGATTCTGAGGGTGTTACACCAAGAGTGCCCCATCCTCAGCGATTCCCCTCAGCATCATCACTGTCCTCCTCTGTTAATAAAACAAAGACCACAAGAACCGGTTCATCCATCTGCAAACATAACAAGACTGGGAAGGGATGATGGATTACCTTCGTCGCTCTCGATCTCAAAGAAAATATTTTCAGCTAGTTCCTGGGCCTCCCTATCGAAGTCATCTAGATCATCTCAGTCGATGGGTTCGTTCAGGTGAGCAGTGCATCCATGGTGTCAAGCTCTTATTTCCTCCATCTACGTGTCTGATCTTGATCTGCAGCGTGCAATTTGAGACTGATCCACGGCAAACCAATCTCCCCAGTGGATGATGAACGAGTTCCACTCCGATTGGGCAACAAAATTTGATGGTGCGCACGAGAGAGAAAGATGGGGCACACTGGAGGATGAAGAGAATCGAGGAGTCCAGGCGAGTAACAAGAGGCAATTAAGGAGGTTTTTTTTCCGTGCATGCAGCGGCAATATAGGAAGGTTTTGTGCTGTCAATCGCAATTAATATGGACGGGATTAGCGGGAAGGAGATTACAGGAGACCAAAAAACCATGTGTGCGACGGAAGTCCGGAGTTGGACGAAAAATTTGACGTAGTGGGAGAGGCAGAAAACGAAACCACCAAATTCTTTTTAGATAGTAGAGATAGAGATAGAGAAGATAGAGATAGAGAAGATAGAGATAGAGATAGAGACACGGGTGTTTTTTCGAGGGAACGACGTGTTCAACCGTGTGGAAGTTCGGAGACCGGTGAGGCCAAGAGTGCCCCATCCTCAGCGATTCCCCTCAGCATCATCACTGTGTCCTCCTCTGTTAATAAAACAAAGACGACAAGAACCGTTTCATCCATATGCAAACATAACAAGACTGGAAAGGGATGATTGATTACCTTCGTCACTCTCGATCTCAAAGAAAATATTTTCAGCTAGTTCCTGGGCCTCCCTATCGAAGTCATCTAGATCATCTCAGTCGATGGGTTCGTTCAGGTCCACGTTCTCCATGGTTTGAGGAAGAACCAGAGGAAGAACGAAAGGAAGAAGAAGATGAGCAGTGCATCCATGGTGCCAAGCTCTTATTGCCTCCATCTACGTGTCTGATCTTGATCTGCAGCGTGCAATTTGAGACTGATCCACGGCAAACCAATCTCCCCAGTGGATGATGAATGGGTTCCACTCCGATTGGGCAACAAAATTTGATGGTGCACACGAGAGAGAAAGATGGGGCACGCTGGAGGATGGAGAGAATCAAGGAGTCCACGCGAGTAACGAGAGGCAATTAAGGAGGTTTTTTTTCCGTGCATGCAACGCCAATATAGGAAGGTTTTGCGCTGTCAATCGCAATTAATATGGAAGGGATTAGCGGGAAGGAGATTACACGAGACGAAAAAACCATGTGTGCGACGGGAGTCCGGAGTTGGACGAAAAAATTGACGTAGTGGGAGAGGCAGAAAACGGAACCACCAAATTCTTTTTAGATAGTAGAGATAGAGACACGGGTGTTTTTTCCGAGGAAAACAGCCGGACTCTGTCCTATTATGAAGCTTTATTAATTTCAAACGGTTGTTATATCGCTTACGAGTTTATCTAAAATAAAATTATGGACTCATCGATCTAATTATAAAAAAGCTTGTTTTATAAAACAAGATCTAGCAAATTCATGAGCTACTTTATTTGCTTCCCCAAACAATGTTGAAATAAAACATTACCAATCATAGATGTTTCATCGATACAATCAGCCAGAACTCCATCACGTCTCTGCTCCATTGCAAGCATCAACAATTTCCATAAAATCAGATTCTGCCATCACATTATTGCACGCAAGGAGATTAACTAGAGCTAATCCTTCTCGCATAGCAATTTCTTCAGTTGCGGCTGGAGAAGCCACATTTGGAATAAAAAGAGTAGATGCTGCAATGAAACGTCCCTCCTCATGATCACCAACTACCGCCCCTTTAGCTCCTGAACAACTATCATAATAAAAAGAACCGTCAATATTTACCTTTATTTGCCTAGGGTTTGGTTTAATCCACTTGACCTCTAAAGGTACATGTGACTTTTGTTGCATTTGATACCATTGACAAAATTGACATACGACATTGTAGTATCGGGGGCACCGTCTCATCATGTGTGTGTTGACACCGCATCCACGAAAGGTACCAACAACAAATGACGATCACCTCCTTAAGCCCCAAGATAGCAAAACAGTTCGGTTGAACGAGTAAGAATTCAAGTACAGCAGAACTAGCTCGGTCAACCATTGTTGCATTTTTAATTACCACGCTCAGACCCAAAGACTTCCAAAGCGCATGAGCTGGTGTACATTGAAAAAGCAAGTGCAACGTATCCCCATCTGCGGTAGTGCAAACAAAACACTCTCCGCTGGTACTAATATGTCAATTGATCAATATAGACTTAAGGGGTATTATTCCATGTAGTGAATGCCAGGCAAATTTTTTAATCTTTCCAGGGATCCTCAACTGCCAAAGAGTTTTCCAGACCAGATTATTTACTGATGATCCCGGCAATGATAATTGTTCCCCTCTCGGACCAAAACTATGTCTCCATTGCCAATAATATGTGGACTGTATAGTAAGTTCTGCCTAATTAAACATCTCTTTTAAAAACAAGCATCAATGCTTAACAAAGTGGTTGATTTATTTTTATAAGCACTTCTCTAAGCATCTCTCATTGTACATGCTCTAAGGATGCATGTAAACCTCTCTAAACTATAAAATTTCGGCGAGTTTAGAGACTCGTGTGAATCTTGCCGCTCTAGCGACGCTTGTATACGCGGCCTGGCCTGTAAAACTTTTAATGTGGCCCGTTTAGTATTCGTTGTTGCCGGTACATATAGGACACCACTGAGCGAGTCAGGGTCCAAACCCGCACTCCTCCGCCGTCACAACCCTAGCGCCTCTGCTGTCACAACCCTAGCGCCTCCGCCGCCAACCCACTGCTCCGCCGAGCAATTCCTGACGATATCGAGCCGCAGCAGCAGCTACTGGCTTGGGGGGGGGCGTCGATCCGAAGGAGGGGGAGCTCGCCACTTCGTCGACGAGGAGGTTCGCGATGCCTTCGTCCGCTCAGAGGCCTCCAAGAAGCGAGTGTCTCGGTGTTGGACAAACTGCGAGGAGTCTCCACCGCCGAAGCTCCATTCGTACGTGCCCCCGGGCTTCATCTCCGTGCATGCTCGTGCGGCCGGTGAGGGCTCATCCCACAGTGGGAGCTCCTCGCATGGACACGTTGTCCCCGCCACGATGGCTCCTCGCGACGAGTCCGACAGCGACTACCGTTGCTCGCCTTCCCTGCCGCGTGCGCGCGTCGTAGCGGCCGCCGACTACGCCAACGACTCTAAAAAGGAGAACCGCATGATGGAGATCCTCGTCCACGAGTCAGAGATGGAGATGGAGGCGGAGGAGGAGAACGAGCTCATCGACACGCGCCGGTCAGTTGATGACCCACAAGTATAGGGGGTGTATCACAGTACTTTCGATAAATAGGAGTGTCGATCCCAACGAGGAGCAGAAGGTGTTGACTAGTGGTATGGAGCAGGAACTCTCTGTAAATACTTAGCAAACGGATTTTTAGGGGTTTTCTGATAAAGCAACAAAACAAAGTGCAAGTAATAAAGACAACGAACAACTGCATCAAGTGGCCCAATCCTTTCTTAGCAAAGGACAAGCCGGTGGAAATACTTATAAGGACCAAACGTTCTCGAGGACATATGGAAATTCTGTCAAGTGCTTTCGCTTCAAATAGCTGAGTACTCTTCTTTGGTATTGTAAGTGTTGTGTGGGTGAACCTGTGCTAATGTACTGACCTTACTTGGACTAATACATACTTGTGGTTAACCCCCCTGCAAGCATCCGCAACTACAGGAAAGTAATTAAGATATAAACCTAACCACAACCTTAAACTCTGAGATCCAACGCTCCATTGTGCAAAGGTGACCTAACGGGGGTTCAGGTTTCTGTCACTCCGGCAACCCCACAATTAGTAGCCAAATACACAATGCATTCCCCTAGGCCCATAAATGGTGAAGTATCATGTAGTCGACGTTCACATGACACCACTAGAAGAATATCACCACAACTTAAATACTAAACCATTGAATAATAACTCAACGCAAATCCACTAATAACAACATGACTTCTACCATGTCCTTAAGAACTAGATGAACTCACGAGACATCATATGGATCAAGATCAAAGATGATATGATAATGAATAACAGTCTGAACATAAACAATTATCCAATGGTTCCACTCACAAGCATCAACTACAATAGTAATCAACACCGGGAAAGTTTCCCCTAAGAACTAAAGCAATATACAACACAATTGTTACAGTTGGACGGAGTGGTGATGATGGTGACGAGGTTTGATCTCGTCAATGCCCATTGTTATGGACTTGGGTTTTGGATAAGATGGGGATGCTGGAGATTGCGGAACGGTTAGCAAACAAGCAACACGGGGACACGAGGTTTACCCAGGTTTAGGCCCCCGGAGGGAAAACCCTACTCCTGCTTGTCTGCTCTGATTACGGTGGAACCGAAGGTTACAGGGGTGCGCAGATGCAATCTGGCGTGGAGGTGTGTATGCGGTGGTATGAAGGTGCCCTCCTCGTAGTGCCCTCCTATCCTTTATATAGAGTTAGGCATGTTCCAGGCACAGATCGAGTCGGTTACAGGTTTTAGGGTTTACCCCCTTTGAATTTCCTATCTACTCTAGTCTTGCTCTCCAAGGATCCGAAGGCGTCATGGGCCTTGGCCACCCGAAAGTCTTCATGTGCCGGCGTGTATTTTCCCGGGCCTTCCTTGGGCTGGACTAGGTATGCTGAGATCGTGTACCCGCGGGGTATAACCATGTCAGTAGCCCCCGAGTGTTCAGTCGAATCTTAGATTCGGCTGAGGACTCTTCAATCCTTCGGGTGCAACTCTGTCTTTCAAGAGAATGTGTAGGGATTGATGATGCGTGTGCCTGACTCTCCCGACGGATCAGGGTCAGTTAACTATCTTAGGACAAAACAACACGATCTTCTTCAGGTTCGAGTCCCTCGACTCGAACCCGGAACATATGCTGGCGTAATTCGACTCAGGCCGCGGAGGACTTACAGGAGCGGAATTCCAGTGACTTTAAATGATGTACCCAACACGTCCGTCGGGATTTTTCATCGTGCCTGTTGGCACGGATTCATACTAGCAGAGCGCAGGCATGTGCGTTACCAGGCCATCAGACGATATCTGTAGGTCTTATCTTTGCGTCGCAGACACATCATCCGAATGTTTATCACCGCGGAGGTGTTTCGGGTGGCCAAGGAGAATGTTGCTCACTTAGCATTAATTGGGGAAGAGTTGCCGAAAAAGTTTTGCATGCTGATCCGTAGGATCGCAGTCGAAGAATTCATAGGGTGCACGATCAGCGCTCCCTATGGGAGTAGCCCCCGAGTGTCTGTTCGAGTCGTAGACTCGAGCAGAGACTTTAATTCGATTATTTTTCGATTTCCGGTCCGTAGGACACAAATTTTTCGAATGCTTGAATCCATCCTCCCTATGGGAGTAGACCCCGAGTCCATAGTGGAGTCGCAGACTCGACGTAGGACTCGAAGAAATTAGTTCAGCGCTGTAGTGTTTTGCTCATTTTCGGGTGCGCGGCCAGCACTCCTGATAGGAGTAGCCCCCGAGTAGTTAGTCGAATCGTAGATTTGAATGAGTACTCTTAGTTGTGTAGCCGAAGAATTGTAACCGTTGCTAGTATAGCTTTTGATGACGTCAGTGCTGACGATTGGTGACCTCAAGCGTCTGCTGCGCCAGAGATGACATGACTGGACAAACATGGGTCCCACCTTCTAACCTTGAGTTGACCGGTCACGCGGGGCGTGGAGATAATTATGGCGTCACCTCTATTTCCGCGCGTAGTGGATGGCGTGTGAGCGACGGTTCGCTGCTGGGCTGAATCATGGACGGTCAGGCAGCAGTGAGAGGCCAAGGGGAGGCAATCCGGATCCGAGGGTACTCAGGATGCAGCCTCTTAGATCTTCTAATCATAGGATAGCTTTTGTTTCAGCTTTTGTAATTGTGTTTATGAACAATCCCTGCGCCACGTAGTGGCTTTTTGCTGTACATAATGAATTTCCGAGTTCTGTCTTCATTTGTCTGCTTGTTCATATCGTTGTCTTCTTCTACTCTAGGATCCTTCGGGTGATGCTCCCGTGGACACTTCGTCTGCAGCGCAGCTGCGGCCATCTTTGGATGGTGCGTCGCAGCTTGTGTTTCTTCGAGACCGCATCCGTAGTCTTGAGAGGGAATTGCTTGGAGTGCGTGGCCATGCTGATGTGTGGAAGTCGAAGGCGGAGCGAGGCGCAGCTCGAGAGGAATTTTTGACGAGGGAGTTGTGTTGTCTGGCCGAACAGCTTGAATGTGAGTTTTTCGAGCTGCTGCTCATTGTTTCAGATGCGCCTGTTGGCCTTGCATCTTACTTTTGCAAATATTGCAGGTGCGAACCTTTCTCCGAAGGAGGAAAAGGAACGTGTTGTTGTTCGGATTAACTGCTTGACCTAGCAGGACATGGAGGCCGGCGGGTTTTTCTGGATGGATCGGGATCGTGCCATGGTCCTTGCGACAATGCAGGATCGTGTCCACCAGGTATCGCGGGTGCTTCATCAGGTGCAGTCTTCTTTGGCGTCCCTTCTGCATGTGATGTTTCCGTTGGATGGGGCGCCGTCGACTTTCTCTGTCCTGGTGTCGAAGTTTCGGAGTTTCATCGTGTCAGGGAACTGGTGCGTCATCAGCTCGTCGCAGGGGTGAAGGCTGCGCTCTCTCTTGTGCGGTTGCATCGTCCTGAGGTAGACCTGTCTGTTGTAGCGGCTGGGCCACCTCTTCGGCCATATGGTGGCGAGTGGGATATGCGTCCGCATTATTCGGCTGTAAGGCAGTATGCCGAATAGATTGTAGATCTGTTTGAGCAGCGTGCGTAGGCTATTCTTCAGAATAGGTAGGACCTGTAAAAGAGATAGATGTAAACTTGTATATATTCGGCTGGGCGTGTTGAGCCCTTTATTACTGTAAAGGTTTCTTGTTGTGTAGCATGTGATGCTTTGTTTGCATACGTGTCCTTTTAGTTAGCCTGACGTGGTCAGCTACTCAGGTGTACACACGTTTTTCTCAGTCGACGAAGTCGCGAGGTAGGGAGAGCCCCCGAGTGTGTTGTAATATGTAGTAAGATGCAGATAATAATTGAAAGATTTTGGGGCGAGACACTTAGCTTTATTCATATCGTAAGGATGAGGTACATTGTTCGGCTGAGTAGCCTTGGCTGAATAGCCTTATTGAAAGTAAAAGAGGGGGGTAGCTAGGGGTAGAAGCGCCACAGCTGTGCAACGTTCCATGGGTTGGAGTATGCGACTCCAGACTCCACGTGCTTGAGGCGATATACGCCACCTGGGATGACTTCAGTGATGATGTAGGGTCCTTCCCATGGTGACTCGAATTTCTTCGGTCGCTCTTGCTTGAGTCGTAGGACCAGGTCTCCTTCGACGAAGGACCTTGGGCACAGCCGTCGTTTGTGGTAGTTGCGGAGACTCTGTTGGTACACCGCTAATCGAGCCGCTGCTATGTCACGCGCTTCGTCGAGTGTGTCGACGGCATCTTCGAGTGCAGCCGTCGATTCGGCTTCGCTGTAAGCGACGACCCGTGGGGCCTTGTGGCATAGTTCTGCTGGTAGCACGACTTCGGCTCCGTGTACCATGAAGAAAGGCGTGTAGCCAGTTGAGCTATTTGGCGTTGTGCGCAGGCTCCACAGGACCGAAGGTAGCTCTTGTGTCCAGGCACCCGCGAGTCGCTCGAGTGGGCTCATTAGGCGCTTCTTGATGCCAGCACCGACGAGGCCGTTGGCATTTTTGACCTGCCCGTTCGTTTGCGGTGCGCCACAGAGGCGTATGTGATGTTGATTCCGAGGTCTTTGCAGAAGTCCTGGAATTCTTTGGAGATGAAGTTCGACCCATTGTCGGTGATGATGCTGTGCGGCACGCCGAATCTGTAGACAATGGATTCAAAGAACTTGACGGCAGTTTTGCCCTTTTGGTTAGTGACTGGCATGGCCTCAATCCACTTGGTGAATTTGTCAACTGCGACCAGGAGATAGACGTGACCTCCTTTCGAGGACCTTGGTAGCTTGCCGATCATGTCGAGGCCCCACTAGGCGAAGGGCCAGGCCAAGGGTATGGGCCTGAGTTCTGATCCGGGTGCATGTGGTTTGTCAGCGAACCTTTGGCACACGTTGCATCTTCGGACGATGTCCTTGGCGTCGTTCATGGCCGTTGGCCAGTAGAATCCGGCTCGTAAAGCTTTGGCGACAAGGGCGCGGCTGCCCGCGTGATGGCCGTAGATGCCCTCGTGGATGTCTTGGAGGATGGTTTTACCGTCACCGATGGTGACGCACCTTTGGAGTACACCCGAAATGCTGCTTTTGTATAGTTTGCCATTGATGATGGTGAAGGGCTTTGACCGGCGAGATATGCGTCGGGCATCTGTCGGGCTATCAGGCAGCTCGCCGTCTATCAAGTACTTGATGTGTGGCTGCGTCCAAGTTTCTTCGACTGCCATGACCTGCATCAGGCTGACCACAGCGACCTCTGTGTCGAGCTCTTTGGGTCCTTCCTGTCCTTCGGGTAGCGCAACCCCCGAGTGCTCTGCCTCTTCGGGTGATCCCTTGGGGAATTTCTGCTTGATGGATGGCACGCAGATCTGTTTGAGGAACACGCCTGGTGGCACCCGTGCACAGGTGGAGCCGATGTTGGCGAGTCTATCAGCCTCCTTGTTGCTTTCTCTTCCAACGTGCCGAAATTCATAGCCACCAAATTCTCCTTCGAGTGAGTTGTAGAGTGCGCGGTACACAATCATGTTTTCGGCGTGTGCGTCGCACTCATTCATCGTCTGCTGGACGACGAGGTTCGAGTCTCCGTAGATGAACATGCGCGTTGTGCCACAGATCTTTGCCATCCTCATGCCGTGGATGAGGGCCTCGTATTCTGCCTCATTGTTGGAAGCTCGAAACTTCATCCGGAGGACGTACTTCATCTTGTCGCCCTGCGGGGAGGTCAGTATGACTCCGGCTCCTGCTCTGGCTTCACGCTTGGAGCCGTCGAAGTGCATCGTCCATGACTGTGTCATGTCTGGGTGTCTGGCAGCTGCAGCTCCATCCAGTGTACAAGGAAGTTTGGGAGGACTTGAGACTTGATCGCGTGGCGTTTCTCATAGACGATGTCTAGAGGTGACAGCTCGATACCCCATAGGGCTACGCGTACTGTGGCCTCCGGATTGTTCAGGATGCTGTTCAGGGGTGCCTCGTTGACGACCATCACATGGTGCTCCTGGAAGTAATGGTTCAACCGACGAGCCGTCATGAACACGCCGTAGGCGAGTTTCTGGTAGTGAGGGTACCACTGCTTTGTCGGCGTCAATCCCTCGCTGAGGTAGTAGATTGGGCGTTGGACCCCGTGGGTCTTGCCTTCTTCGGGTCGCTCGACCACCAGTACGGTGCTCACCACCTGGTGTGTAGCTGCAATGTACAACAGTAGAGGCTCGCGCTCTTTTGGCGTAACCAAGACGGGCGAGGTAGAGAGCAGCCTCTTTAGATCTTCGAATGCATCGTCCACCTCAGGTGTCCACTCTAATTTGTCTACCTTGCGCAGCAGCTGATAGAATGGCAGGGCTTTCTCGCCCATGCGGCTGATAAACCTGCTTTCGATTCGCGATTAAATCACCCAATCGCTTGGCCCTTGAGGTTCTTCGGCTTCTCCATGGCCATTATGTCCTGGATTTTCTTCGGGTTTGCCTCGATCCCTCGCTGGGAGATGAAGTAACCAAGCAGCTGGCTAGATGGGACGCCGAAGGCGCACTTTTCAGGGTTAAGCTTGATCCTGTAGCGGTCAAGATTATCGAACGTCTCGCGGAGATCGTCGATGAGTGTTCTCGCCTCCCTGGTTTTGATGACTATGTCATCGACATAGACTTGGATATTGCGACCGATCTGGTCCTTCAGGCATGCCTGCATGCACCACTGGTACGTGGCACCTGCATTCTTTAGCCCGAAGGGCATTGTGTTGTAGCAGAACACTCCGAACGGCGTGATGAACGCCGTTTTTTCCTGATCTTCGACCTTCAGTCGAATTTGGTTATAGCCTGAGTAGGCGTCGAGGAAGGAGAGTTTCTCGCTTTCTACTATCGAATTGATGATCTGGTCGATCCGAGGGAGAGGGAAATGATCCTTCGGGCAGTGCTTGTTCAGCGATGTGAAGTCCACGCACATCCGCAGGATGTCCGTGTCCTTTTTGGGGACCATTACGGTGTTGGCGAGCCACTCACTCTCCTTGATCTCCCTGATAAAGTTTGCGTCGAGTAGTCTGTTGACTTCGACTCTGATTGCTTCGGCCCGTGGTTCGGATAGTCGTCGGATGGACTGCTTGATGGGCTTTGCGTCTAGAAAGACGTTGAGTGCATGCTCGGCGAATTCCCTGGGAACTCCTGGCATGTCCGCAGGACACCAGGCGAAGATTTCTCAGCGCTCACGGAGGAATTCGACGAGCGTGCTTTCCTATGCGGGGCTGAGATCGTTGGCGATCAGCGCCGTCTTGGAGGCATCCGTCGGGTGGACCTGCACCTTCTTTGTGTTGACGGTGGAGTCGAAGGACATATCTGGTGCGTTCTGTCGTGCGACTGGGGGTGCCCCGTTGTCCGTCACCTCACGGAGCCTTACGAGCTCCTCTTGCATGCCGAATGACTGGGAGATTCTGTTGAAGTCCCTATCGTAGTGGTCCGATCGGGTGAAGCTCCCGTGGATCGTGATGACGCCCCTGGGTCCTGGCATCTTGAGCAGCAGGTACGCGTAGTGCGGTACTGCCAGGAACCTTGCGAATGTTACACGCCCGAGGATGGCGTGGTATTGTGATGGCCAGTCCACCACTTCGAACTCGAGTCGCTCGCATCTGAAGTTATCCGGCTTGCCAAAGATGACATCGAGCCATATATTTCCCAGGGGGAAATTCCCTTTCCTAGGACGATGCCATGGAATGTTGTGTCTAACTGTTCCAGGCTGCATAGTGGGATCCACATTGCTGCTAGGGTGCTGGCGAACATCAGGTTGATGCCACTGCCGCCGTCCATGAAGACGCGGCTCATCTCGAACCCTCCGATCTGTGCCTCAAGCACCAGGGCAGCATGACCTGGGCGAGGGACCTGGCAAGGGTGATCCGAACGGCTGAACGTGATGCAGGACTCCGATCCGCTGAGGTACTCAGGGATGGCGGGTGGAGCTGTCACAGCCAGGTTGATCTGACGGGTGATTTTCTTCTGCACCCTATTCGTTGGGCGCCCTTTTTGGATCATCAGCGCTTTCGGCGAGGGATACCCGTGCCCACCGTTACTCTGTGCGGGTCCGATTGGGTGATTCGGGCCTCCTGCAGGTGGCGGTGGAGGAGCTCCGTGCGCGATCTCGCCTGGTGCGGGTGTGTTCTCGAATCCAGGGTTTGGGGCTTGCTGCCTCATCTGAGCCATGCTTTCGCTGAGTTTCTGGAACTCGCGATAATCCTTGAGCATGTGGCTTGCCTTCTTCTTGCCATCTTGCTTGTCGATGTAGAAGTGGATGGTGCATGGACCCGACCGTTTTTGTATGCTGAGGGTCCGTCGTTGCGACCGCGGTGCTGCCACGACTGTGCTGGGCGTCCTCCATCGCGGAAATTGCCTCCGCGATATCCGCCGCTGTTGCGGTTGCCATCGCTGTGACGGTCGGCGTAGCCAGCCGCGACCATGTCGGGTCCATCGCGATCGTCGTAGACGCGCGATCTTCTCTTGCTACGGCGCTCACGTCGCCAGCCGTAGTCGTCTTCTTCCTCCGAGTGCGCTCGGTGGATGGAGTCTTCACCGTCGGCCCACCTATTGGCGATGTCCATGAGGTGGTCAGTGTCTCGGGCTTGACACGCCCGAGCTCTTCCTTGAAGTCCGGGCATTTGACGCCGTCCCTGAAGGCGTCGATAGCTCTCTCCTCGGAGATATGCGCCACAGAGTTCTTGGTGTTGGACCAGCGTAGTATGTACGAGCGAATGGATTCGCCCGTTCGTTGGGTGCAGGCCCGCAGCTCTTCGATCGAGGCAGGCCTCTTGCTGGTGCCTTTGAAGTTTCGGACGAAACTGTACGCCAGCTCCTCCCAGCTTCGGATGGATCCCGAGGATAGGCTACTGAGCCAGATTCGGGCTGCGCCCATCAGCTGCAGCTGAAGGCATTGCATGGCGTTTTCCTTATTCCCGCCGTGCAACTTGACGGACGACAGGTGGTCGCTGAGCCACGCCTTGGGGGTCCTATGTGCCGTCGAACTTCGGAGTGTCCGAAGGAAGCTTGAAGTTTCGCATCATCCGCGTCCGCCAGACGGATCTGCTGAAGCATCGGGCTCCGCAGATTTCTCCTTCGTCGTCATATTCCTCGGATTCAGACGAGCATACACACTTAGCGCGCGCTTTGTCGATATTGCGCTGTGTTAGCTCATTTCGAGCGTCGTAGTCGCGGCTGCGACGTCGCGAGCTCTTATGCCTTCGAGGAAGGTCGTGCTCTTCATCCTCGGATGAGGGTGTGGGGATGCGGTTGAACCTGACCGCAACTTTCTTCTTTGGCTCCGCAGGAGCTTCTCCATGGAGCGCGGCTCCAACGAGTCCGAGTCCGGTGAGCGCATACTTGTGCATGGCCCTTTTAGGGTCCCCCTCCGGAGGAGGATGGGACGCGAGGTATGCGGTGGCTGCCATGATCGCAGCTTGCGGCGTCTTCGGGATGACGTTGCCGTCGGCATCCATCTCCATGAAGGACGCATTGAGGGCTCTAGTCACCTCGTGGCGTGCTTTGGGATCCATGTTCTTTGTGCGAGAACGGTGCTTGTTGCCATGGTTTCCATGCGAGCTGGAGCCGATGCCCATGGCGGAGAGCGCAGCTCTCCGTTTACTGGACTCCGAGGCTGCTTGCTTGCGCTTGTCGAGCACCTCTTGCATCCTCAGTTGCTTCTTGTGCTCCTCGACCAGGAGCATGTGGTACGCCATCAGCAGGTCCCGTGAGGCATCTGCTGGCAGGATCTTGTCCCCACAGACTGCGCCAATTGACAAGGTTTGATCTCGTCAATGCCCATTGTTATGGGCTTGGGTTTTGGAGAAGATGGGGATGCTGGAGATCACGGAACGGTTAGCAAACAAGCAACACGGGGACATGAGGTTTACCCAGGTTCAGGACCCCGGAGGGAAAACCCTACTCCTGCTTGTCTGCTCTGATTATGGTGGAACTGAAGGTTACAGGGGTGCGCAGATGTAATCTGGCGTGGGGGTGTGTATGCGGTGGTATGAAGGTGCCCTCCTCGTCGTGCCCTCCTATCCTTTATATAGAGTTAGGCAGGTCCCAGGCACAGATCGAGTCGGTTACAGGTTTTAGGGTTTACCCCCTTTGAATTTCCTATCTACTCTAGTCTTGCTCTCCAAGGATCCGAAGGCGTCATGGGCCTTGGCCACCCGAAAGTCTTCATGTGCCGGCGTGTATTTGCCGCGGGACTTCCTTGGGCTAGACTAGGTATGCTGAGATCGTGTACCCGCGGGGTATAACCATGTCAGATGGTGCTTGTGGAGATGATGGTGTGTATGATGATGATGATCCTGATGAAGCCTAGCTTGTTGACGGTGTTGATGGCGACGATCTCCCCTCTCCGGGAAGGAATTTCCCTGGTAGAAATCTGTCTGTCAGAGAGATCTTTCTCTCTCGGTGTTTTCCGCCCCGCAGAGGCGGCGGAAATCTATCTATGGTCGCTCCCTTGGTGTTAGGGTTCCGTAAGGAAGATATAGGCGAGAGGACGGAGTTGGGAACCGAGCAGGTGGGCCACACCTAACCTAGGCGTGGCCTAGGGTGGGCCCGCGCCTAAGGGGTGTGGGCCCCCTGTGGCCCTTCTTTTCTCCTCCTTCTGGCTTCCTCTGTCTTCTGGGAAAATATAATTTTCCCATATTTTTCTGGTATTTTTCTGATCTTCGCAAAATTGAATCAAAACAGCTCTTTTTGCATCAGAATCCTGACTCCGGCAGTCCATCCTCCAAGAATCATCCAACATGCAAAAACAGTGGAAAAGACATAAGTAATACCTCATAATAAGACATATATCAGTGAATAGAGGCAAATTATGATATAGAATGGTGATGCAAATTGGATGTATCAACTCCCCCCAAGCTTAGACCTTCGCTTGTCCCCAAGCAAAAACTGAGCTCAGTAAACATGTCCACAGATTTATGGAGTGATGTGTCGATAAAAGAATACAGACATGAAGCATCACACTTACCATTACACAACTCATAAAAGAAAGCAAATCACCATTATATAGCTTAGCTTGCAACAAGTACAGGAGTTACAATAGAGATGCATAAAGATAAATCATAATTGGAATTGGCAAACTTTGTTCTTGGTCAGAGAACAACTGGCAAATAGTTTCACAAAAAACTTTTTATAGAAATTTTATAACAGGAGCACTCTTTGCTAAAAAAGGTTTTTGAATGAAGGCTTTCAAAGTAATACTCAATAGATAAGAGCTTTGTGCAAACAAGGAAGATAAAGAACATGATTGAATAAATCACCATATGAATGCTTGAAACACAACAACTCAAATGCTTGCTGGAGATAGAGAGGAAGTAGGTTTACTAACTCAACTTGGAAAATAGGAGAAAGGTCCGTTCATAGAGGGTAATAGTAGGGTGTCAAGTGGGATCCCACCAAAATCCCACTTCTAGTTCATTTGTCAAAATCTAGTTCAAATTTTGACCAAAATTTACACTAGATTTTGACAAATGAACTAGAAGTGGGATTTTGGTGGGATCCCACTTGACACCCTAGGTAACAGGGATTGTCGTGGGAATGACCACGGTAGGCGCTGCAATCGGCAGCAAGTAGTAGAACATGGGGCAAGGGCGGCCAGCCATCTGCAGTGCGAGATGAGGGCGGAGACGCAAGGGTTTACCCAGGTTCGGCCCCCCGGAGGGTAAAGACCTACTCCTGCTAGATTGTATTATGGTGAGAGTACAAGGGGGCAAGCTCGACGACTAGGCGACGAGTCGCTTGGGTGTATGATGGAACGTATCCCCTATGCGTACCCTAGGGAGGTTTATATAGGCTCACCTCACTAGGGTTTACAGATTACAACCGAATTAGTTAAGGATTCAGAGGTTCTATGACCTAGTCCGACTGGGCCTAGCTACGCTTCTGGGCCTCCAGCTTCCAGTCGCCCGAGTCCACGCCAAGTCTCGATCCAGTCGCCGTCCTGCAGGCCCACTCGCTGGCGGCTTGGGCCAATAGAAAGCGTCCTGCTGGGTATACCCCGGTAGGCATATCCCCATCAGTAGTCCCCGAGGCCGTTGTTTATTCGTCACAGGTGTTTGCTGGCAGTCGGAGTATGCGGGTCCAATGCGGATGCCTAGTCGAATCGGCGGCGGACTCCTGAACAAAGGAAAGAACTAGTCACTTTAGTCGCGATAACGGCGATCAATCGTGTCGCAGCTCGACGAACGGGTCGACGAGTAATTAGTCACTGTTATAGTGATCGGGTCGGTGAATCATCGAGTCGCTGGGAGCAGCGAGTCGAGTAGATGAAGTTGGACCGTCAGTTTTGGTTAAACTAGCCGTTGGGTAACCCAACGGTAATATTGCCGTAATTACTGCATAGTAACGGCTGCCGAAAATGGCGGGTAACAACCGCTATATAAGGAGAGTGAAGGGCGAACAGGGAAAACGCTTCCCTCACTTCCTCCGATCTTGCACATCCTCGTTTTCCCATTCCGCGCAGCGACCAGAATGATCCAGAGAGTTCTGAATCCCACGATCCTCCAACCGATGGCTCCCCCCACCGAACCATGGGGCAGATCCAAGTGCACGAAGGCACTGCTAAAATCTTTCGAGGAGGCGGGGATTCTCCGCGCCGGGAGATGGCGCATCCCTGCAGCCGAAGAAGTAATTCCGGATCCACGCGAGGGGGAGTTCATCTACTTCACCAGTCACCTGGAGCGAGGGCTTGGCTTCCCAACCTCCCTCTTCTTCCGGCGTTTCTGCGCCTACTACGGAATCCAGCCGTCGGATCTGGGTCCGCACAACATCGAGCAGCTCGCCATTTTCGTGGCGTTCTGCGAGTGCTATCTGGGCTGCAGGCCCTACTTCCTCTTGTGGCAAGATCTGTTCCACGGGAGGATCAGCCACGAAGAAACAGGCGGCCCAATGTTAGCTGTGGGCGGCCTGACTTTCCATCTGAAGTCGAAGTCCTCATTCTTCAATTTGATGCTGCCCGCCAAAGAGGCGAACGAGTGGAAGAAGAACTGGTTCTACGTCACCAAGTCGACTCCAGGCGACGAAGTGGCGCTTCCAAGGTACTCCGCCGACCGGCCTGATCCGTGTCGGCTCCAGGTTGTCAAACTCCCGCTGGAGCAGCGGATGGTTGTGGACGAGATGTTGCAAACCATTCGCAACTTGAAGAAGAAAGGCCTCCAGACCATCAATCTCTACAACTGCTGGCTCGGGCGGTGGCTCGTACCCCTGGCCAGCCGTGACCACTACATGTACGAGTATACGGGCAAGGAGACCCGACGAAATCCTGCCTTGTTGAGTGGAGACTCAATGATTACACGCTGGCCCTAAAGAAGATTACCCAGGCGGTGTATCTTGACGCGAAGACCGGGGTCGCACCTTATACCGCAAGGCGCCCAGCTCCAACGGTAAGCCGTTATTATTTTTGCACTCGCAGTCGTAGTTTGTGCAATTCGCGGTCGTGCTAACGTCATTTGTTTTTGGTGCAGTTGTTTCAAGTGGTGGAAGGGTGGCTTCCACCCGTAGACGACAAGAACTCGAGCTCGTCCGCCCAGGACGGGAGCGAGTCATCACCCGACTAGGGCAACGCCGAGAGCGACGGAGGCGGCAACAACGACGATGAGGACGATGACCCCGTGGAGGTTGCTTCCCCCATAGTTCGCAAAACTCGCGGGCAGCACCAGCGCGAACTCGAGTCCAGCAAGAGCCTAGAGGCCCACGATGATGATGACGACGAGCTCCCTGAGCACACCTCTCATCGTGAGGCCACGCCGTTGAAGAAGAAGGAGCAAGCTCCGCCAAAGAAGAAGGTGAAACCAGCGAAGCCGGTGTCTCCGGCTCGGTCTACGAGCAGTTCTGACACCACTAGCTCGGCCGAGGAAGAAACGGCGCATGCGGCCGCAGCGACTGATGCCGCCGCCACAATGGACGAAACACCACTAGCGTCCTTGCCACCGCCATTTGCCCCAGTCACTAGCTTGGGGGCCGCTACAGCCGCAGGGGCCTCGCCGCCAAGGGGGGTTCCCATAGAGATTGCCACGAAGGCTCCCGCCGCAGCTTCATCTTCGAAGAAGCCATCAGTGTCTTGGGCACACAATGTGTTCGAGACGGTCCTCACTCGGAAGCTGGGGCCAGAACTGGAAAAACCGACCAGCATCCGCACCGGCCTGCGATTTCTTCCGGTCGCCAAGTGAGTACTCCTTGCCTTTTTACTCGTCTGCTTGCTTTGTGTTTCAATCGGAGAGCCTCATTGACAGAGCTGTTTCACAGGACCGGGGTTAAGAATATAGGCCATCCTTCAGTGGCCAAGGTTCCACCCATCGCCATAGAGGTGCCAGTTGATCCCTCGAGGAAGAGGAAGGGCGATGAGGTCATTGCTCCCACCGATGGCGCCAAAAGGGCGAAAGGCGACAATGTCATCATGGTCTCTGACGATCCGGCAGCTGCCCCGAGTGAGCCTCCAACGCAGCAGAAGCGGCTTCGAAGGCCATGAAAGATGTGGGGTCGCAACGTGCGATGCTTGAGGGCTCATCCGATGCGGCCGAGCCGACCTCGAGTGGCGCGGTGGCCGCTGCGGCGACCTTCCCTCGCTTCGTGGCGAAGGCCGCCGCGGCGAGTGCCTCAGTACCATCGAGCCAGCTTCCTGGGGCCGCCGGCGCGGAGGTTGAACATCGTCATGGCCACACTCCGTTTGTGCTCGTGTCGGTGCTTCATGGCATGCTCGATGCTTCTATCCAGTTATGTCCAGTCCCCGAGGATCTGGCCACTGAATTTTAGTGGTTGGATTCTTAATGTTTTTATGTTATCCAGTCCCCGAGTGCCTAATCGCTGAATTTCAGCGGGTGGGCACTTAGGATTTTCGTTGTCCAGTCCCCGAGTGACTAGTCGCTGAATTGTAGCGGGTGGGCACTTAGGAATTTCGTTGTCCAGTCCCCGAGTGCTTAGTCGCTGAATTGCAGCGGGTGGGCACTTAGGAATTGTTTGTTGTTGACAATGTGGTTGTTGCGCAGGGCCTGCAGCGCGAGTCAGCTGAGCGGCTTGCTGTGAAGTGTTGCGTGGAGAAGGAGCTCGTCGCCGTCCAGGAGACGAACAAGGAGCTTCAAGCGGCTGCGGCCGAGGTGAAGGAGGCTTGCCAAAGCCTTGTCCCGGTGGGTGACTTGACGGCGGCTGAATCCGCTTTAAGCGTGGCCGAACAACGAATCGCCGACCTGGAGTGTGAACTCAAGGAGGCGAAGGCGGAGGCGAGCTCGGCGGAAGGACGAGCCAAGGCTGCCGTTACTTCTGCCACTGAAGAACGAAAGGTATCTGATGCGCTCGTTGCTGGGTTGCAGAATGATTTCTCTTCTCTTCAAAGTTTCATCACGGACCTCTGCCGCCTACTAATTGGTAAGCCCTTCTTCAGGCGACTTCCAATTTCACGAACTGTGTTGCGGTTTCGATGTTTTACTTACTGCTTGTTTCTGTGTTGTAGGCCGGATCACTGATAACGCGGAAGAGGCACAGTCATATGATGCGCGGCAGTGTGTGACCACCCTGGTCGACTCAGCCGCTTTGTCGGTGACTTGCCTCCGTGCGTACCTCCAGGAGATATCGCCCACGGAAGTGATTCCTAGCGACCTGGTCGAGGTATGGCGCTACTTAGAGAAGGCTTCGTCGGTCGTGGAATTCATGACGCGGTCGGCCTTCCGTCGTGGAGCGGCGACTGCGCTCAGCCTTGGGCTCGCCCACTTCCTGGATGACATCGACCTCGACGATGTCACTAGCGGTTACCCGTCGTCGACGGGCTCGGTGGAGATTGCTGAGGTATTGAAGCTGACGGACCGAGCCGCGGTATACTCCGACCGCGTTTGGGAGATGGGCGACCTCATCCCCTAACAGGAGACGGTTGTCGCCCCCAATGATCCTGAGCCGAAGCACCGAGACTTCAAGGTGGAGAAACCGTTCCGTGCGGCGATGGCGGGCGAGTTGATGACGTATCCATCAAACCCTTACGTTCCCTTTATCCGCAGCCGCAGGGATGGTGGCGCGTCTTCGTCAAAGCCTGCAGAGTAAAATGTTTTTGCCATTTGGCGTTAGTATGGAATGACAATGTAACTCTCCTTGTACGCGAAACAAACTTTCCTGCTATAAAGGAATGTTCGTATTATTTTGTCAGTCGTTTTGTGATTTGGGTGCTGGTTGTGCGAGTCCCCAAGCGTGTCCGCCCTTTTTGTGTTGTTTCCTCGTTTTATATGTTTTGTGAACTGTTAGTGAATTAAGGTCGACTCGCCATGGCTCGGAAAGCCTGTCGCGTGGCGACTCCCAGGGGTGCTCTTTACTTGGTCGTTTTCCCGGGCGCGAACGGGGTCGGATTGCCGAGTCCCCGAGCGTGGTACTTGGCCGTTCTAGTCGCAAACCCAAGGTAGGTGAGGACTAAGCGCGTTATGTTAGGCGCGTCACTCCTGCATGATCCGGAAGATCAATCGCATGGAGAGTCCTAGGCACGCTCTCATACTTGGCGTTTTCCCTAGCCGCTCCTCTTTGGTCGGGTGTCAGTCCCCGAGCGTGGTACTTTGCCGTTCGAGTCGCTGCGCCGAGGATGCGTCGCTGTGGGGAGCGAGTGCAATTGTCTTGGCTCGGGGAGCCAGTCGAGCTAGGCGACTCCAATGGGGCTCCGGGTTAGCGTTTTTCGTGGACGGTACGAGGCCTGAGTTTTCCCAGTGCCCTCGTACCGCACTACTTGGCCGTGCCAATCGCTTTGCCAAAGGTTGACTTCTACGAATAGCGTAATGCTGTTATTACGAGTGCGAGTGGCACAAGACACAGAGAGTAGACGCAATTTCTTGGTAACCAATATGCTTTTATTTCATAGCGGGTAGGGGGTACATGTCTGGAGTTCTAAGAGTAGAACTTCCATAAGAGGTTTACATTCCATGGCCGCTTGACGTCGAGTTTTCCGTCACCTCGGACGTCGGTGAGGTAGTAGGCATCGTTGCCCAGGACTCGCCCGATGGCGAATGGTCCCTCCCTAGGAGGCAAGAGCTTGTGCATGCCTTTCTTGTCCTGGATCAGGCGCAGTACCAGGTCGCCTTCCTGGAAAGTGCGAGTCCGCACTCTCCGGCTGTGGTAGAGGCGGAGCCCTTGCTGGTAGATGGCGATGCGGGAGCAAGCTAGGTCGCTTGGTTCATTGAGCTGGTCGACTCCGTCTTGGCGTGCGAGCTCGTTGTCGGCCTCCGTGTAGTGGACCACCCTTGGTGAGTCGTGCTCGAGGTCGGTTGGCATTACTGCCTCGATGCCGTAAACTATAAAGAAGGGGGTGAATCCTGTCGACCTGTTGACAGAGGTGCGGATGCCCCAGATGACAGAGGGGAGTTCCTCGACCCAGCACCCGGCGGTGCGCTCGAGTGGGACTTGTAGCCATGGATTCAGGCCATGGAGGATTCTCTGATTGGCGCGTTCCGCCTGGCCATTGGACTCTGGGTGAGCGACTAAGGCGAGGTCGAGTCGGATGTGGTGCTCCTCGCAGAACTCGGCCATGGCTCCTTTGGCGAAGTTGGTGCCGTTGTCCGTGATAATGCTATTTGGGAACCCGTAGTGATAGATGAGCTCGCGTAGGAACTTGGTGGCGGTCTTCCCGTCGCACTTGCGGACTGGCTTGGCCTCCACCCATTTTGTGAATTTGTCGACTACGACTAGGAGGTGGGTGAAGCCAGAGGGGTCCTTCTTGAAGGGCCTACCATGTCCATGCCCCATACGGCGAACGGCCAGGTGATGGGGATTGTCTTGAGCGCCGAGCTCGGCACGTGAGTCTGATTGGCGTATTTCTGGCATCCGACGCACCGCTGGACAATGTCGACAGCGTCTGTGTGTGCGGTGAGCCAGTAGAAGCCGTGCCGCATGGCCTTTGCGACGAGAGAGCGGGCGCCGGCGTGGTGGCCGCAGTCACTGGAATGGATGTCTTGGATGATTTTGCGTCCTTCAGCGGGTTGGACGCAGCGTTGGAACACGCAGGTCACGCTGCGCTTGTGGAGCTCGCCGTTGATGATGACGAAGGACTTGCAGCGGCGTGCTATCATCCGGGTCTCCGTTTTGTCTGCGGGTAGGGTGCCTCCCTCCAGGTAAGTGATGTATGGCATGGTCCAGTCGCTTGGCTCGGCGATTAGTGCGACCAGGGTTGCTTTTGGTTGCAACGGGATTCCGATGTCGATCTCCCTTGGGGGAGAGACGGAAGGTTTGCTGATGGTGTCAAGGAAGACGCCAGCGGGTGGTGCGAGTCGAGCTGAGCCGATGCGAGAGAGTGCGTCAGCCTCCTCGTTCTTCCGCCTGTCGATCCACTCGACGGAGTAGCCTGCAAAGTGTCCACCCAGCTGGTCCACTGCTTGGAGGTATGCCGCCATGGTGGGGGAGACTGCATCGCAGGTGCAGGCGACTTGCCCGGCGACGAGGTCGGAGTCTCCATAGCAGCGCAGGCGATTGATGTTCATCTCCTTGGCTGCTCGCATGCCGTGGAGTAGCGCCTCGTACTCGGCCATGTTGTTGGTGCAGGGGACGTAGCGGACCTTGTCGCCCTTCGGAGATGTCAACACGATCCCCGCTCCTGCACCGTCTGCATTCTTGGAGCCATCGAAGTGCAGGATCCAGTAATGGAGGTACGACAGCTTCTCCGGCTGCTGGGCCTCCTCCCAGTCGGCGAGGAAGTCTGTGAGAGCCTACGATTTGATTGCCTTGCGCGGCTCATACTTGATGTTGTGGACGCCAATCTCGATGGCCCACTTGGCGACTCGCCCGGTCGCCTCGCGGTTGCGGATGATGTCCTGCAACGGTGCTAAGGAGACGACCATTATTGGGTGCTCCTGGAAGTAGTGCGGCAGTCGCCGTTGTGCTCTGAAGACCGCGTATACCAATTTCTGGTACTGTGGGTAGCGCTGGCGTGACTCGGTGAGGACTTCGCTAATGTAGTACACGGGTCGCTGCACCGGGCGCTCCTTCCCTTCCTCTGGCCGTTCAACAACCATGACGGCGCTGACGATGCCCTCGGAAGCCGCGACGTAGACCAGCATGGGTTCCTTGTCGACGGGGGCGACGAGTAGCGGTGCTGCGAGTAGCACCTCCTTGAGAGCGTGGAACGCGTCGTTTGCCTCCTTGTCCCACTGGAAGGTGGGGTTCTTGCGCATTAGGCGGTAAAGAGGCATCGCCTTTTCTCCTAACCGGGGGATGAAGTGATTGAGGGCCGCGACTCGCCCGGCCAGCTTCTAGACGTCACGCAGGCACTCGAGTCTGCCGAGTCGGGCGATCGTGTTGATCTTGGCGGGGTTCGCCTCAATCCCACGCTTGGAGACGACGTATCCCAATAGCTGTCCAGTTGGTACGCCGAAGGCGCACTTTCCTGGATTTAGCTTTATCTTGTACCTTCGCAGGTTGGCGAAGGTTTTCGCCAGGTTGGCGAGTAGATCGCCCTAGCGAGTGGATTTTACCACCACGTCGTTGATGTAGACATGGATATTGCGGCCAGTTTGGCTCACAAGGAACTCCTGCATGCACCGCTGGTAGGTCGCTTTGGCGTGTTTGAGGCCGAAGGTCATGGCAGTGTAGCAGAAAACTCCGAATGACGTGATGAACGCCGTCTTCTCTTCTTCCTGGACGGCCATTTTGATCTGGTTGTACCCAGAGTAGGCGTCGAGGAAGCATAGCGCCTTCGAGCCCGCGGTGGAGTCGATGATTTGGTCGATCCGTGGGAGGAAGAATTGCTCCTTCGGGCAGGCGCTGTTTAAGTTAGTGTAATCGATACACATTTGCCAGGTGCCGTTTTTCTTCTCGACCAGGACCAGGTTTGCCAGCCACTTGGAGTATTTGATTGGTCAAATGAAGCCTGCAGCGAGTAGATGCTGCACCTCCTCGGCAATTGCTCGGCGGCGCTCTTCATTGAAGGGCCGCAGCGACTGCTTGACGGGTCGCACTTTGGGGTCGGCGTTGAGTTTGTGCTCAGCAAATTCCCTCGGGACACCAGGCATGTCGGATGGCTTCCATGCGAAGATGTCCCTATTATCATGGAGGAACTCGATGATCGCGCCTTCCTATGTTGGGCTCATGCCCGTCCCGATCGTCACCGTCTGGCTGGAGTCGCTTGGGACCAACTCGACGGTGCGGGTGTGTGTTGTTGCCTCGAAGGCGGTGGAGTTTCCACCCTCCGAATTGGGCTTTTTGAGTATGGTGGGGTCGTCGCTATTAACCCCGCTCGCATACTTGGTGAGCTCCTCGGCATCGTTGGCCTCCGCTGCGATGATGGCATCAGTGAGTTCGGCCCCTTTGGCCTCGCATTCCGCGGCCATGTCGGGGTCACCATGGACAGTGATGATGCCGCATGGCCCAGGTAGCTTGATCGCGTTGTACGTGTAGTGGGGCACTGCCATGAATTTGGTGAATGCCTGGCGCCCCAGGACGCAGTGGTAGGGGCTGTTGAAGGGCACCAGCTCGAAGACGATCTGCTCGGTGCGGAAGTTTGATGGTGTGTCGAAGGTGACTGGCAGCGTCACCTTGCCGATCGGGTACGCCTTCCGACCGGGGACGATGCCGTGGAAGGTGGTGTAGGTCATCTCGATCATCGACTGCGGGAGCCGCAGTCGCCTGAAAGTGTCCAGGTACAGGATGTTGATGGAGCTGCCGCCGTCCATCAGCTTTTTGGGGAGCCAGTAGTCTCCCACCTTGGGCTTGACCACTAGGGCGACTCGGCCTGGATACTCGATCCGTGGCGAGTGGTACTCGTGGCTCTAGGTGATTGGTTGCTCAGACCAGTTGAGGAACTGGAGGATGTCTATCTAGGACACCGCGTTGACGGCGACGGTGCAGGTGATGACCTTCTTCTCGCGCTTCGTGTTGAAGCCTATGAAGGTGTGGAGCGAGCCAGCGACGCTGCCAAACTTTCCGTCGTTAGGCGGGTTGTTGTCGGGGTCTTCCCGTGCGCGCCGTGCCTTCTCGATCTCCTTGAGAGAGTGGCAGTCGGCGGTCGTGTGCGTGGCGGGCTTTCCTTCCCTGCTATGAAACACACAAGGTTGGTTGAGGAGGGCCGCGGGATTGAACCTCGGCTTTGCCTTGTAGTTGCCTCCGTCGCGGCGGAAGCTCTTGGGTTCGCGCTGCGCATATCCGGTGTTGGCGACGAAGTTGACTCGCCCGTCACCACGGCGTTTGCCGGTGAGGCGAGTGTTGCTGTAGCGTAGCTCGGGTCTCCTTCCGTTGTCGTGGCCGCTCATGCGGCGATGTCCTCCCGACTCGTCGTCGGTTTCTTGGTTTGGGTCCTCCTCCGCGTACTTCTTTGCGATCTCTAGGAGGTCCGGTATGTTGTCGAGTGTTCTATACACTCGCTTGAGCTTGGCGACCAGGGGCTCGTAGCGGCACGAGGTCTTGAAGCAGTGGATCGCGGTGTCCGGGTGGATTCCGGCCGCGTTATACCACAGATCTTTCCACGGTTGGACCCAACTGCGGGTCAACTCGCGGGTCCCTGGATGCATCGCTCCAGGTCCTCGATGGTGGTGGCGCGATGTATGAGCCCTCGAAGTGCCTGACGAAGGCATCGCGCATTTCCTCCCAGGAGTCGATGCTATCCGCGGGGAGGGTGTTAATCCACTGCCTGCACGCTCCCTCCATCATCAGGGGGAGGTAGCGGGCGGCGAGTAGGTCGGTGTGGCTGGCAATCCCCATCGCCATGAGGTAAGTGTCCAGCCACACGGACGGATCGTACGAGGGGTCGTACTTCTCTATTTCGTTCGGCGCTTTGAAGTTTGCCGGGTATCTTTCGCCTCGGATCATCGGTCCGAAGCACTAGGGTCCGACTCGGCTCAGCGATCCAATTGGTTCGCCGTCACGGCGGTTGGTTCGGTATGCCTCAAGTCTTCAGGCTGGCGTGCGCGCCAGCTCTGGTTGTTGATGATGTGGGTGCGTGCGTCGACGGGCTGTCCGTTGGCGGCGACGAAGTTGTTCGCCGGCCGTGGGTCGTTGGTGGAGAGTGTCGTGTTCACGTGTAGGTTTTGGAGCTGCAGGGGCTCGGGTGGTGGGCAGTTGAGGGTATTCGCCGCCATGGGGCGGCCGCTCGAGGCCGCCCTACTGCCTGATGAACGCGAGTACATCCGACCCTGTGAGTCGGCGCCTTGCTGCTCAACTGCTTTGGCGAGTAGAGCCTTGGCATACTGGATCTGCAGGGCGCCCTCGCCGGTGACTTGGATGTTGTTGACTGCAGCTCGGCTCGCGACGACATTGTCCATTGGGGTGGAGAACAGCAGGAGGCCATTTGCGTCTCGCTCTCGTGAGGAGACCACGATCCTTAGTTGGTCCTCAGCAGCGGTTGGTGGTGATGGGCGCCGTTGGCCGCGCCCTGTGGGGTCGGCGCTTCCTGGCGGCGCGTTCTCGCAGATCGCGCGCTCGGCCACGCGAGCCGGGTCGTTCTCGTCATCGAAGTTCAGGGTGCGCCCCTGGATGGTAGTGTTCAGGCATGACCTGATTCGGAGTTGGTGATAGCGCGACAGCTCCTGCGCTGTCACCTGCTCGAGGAGAAATTTTTTTAGCGCTCGGGTTGCTCCTTGCGGACTGCCTCCGCCAGGCGCAGGCGGAGTTCCTCGACCTCCGTTGCCATCGCATTTGGTGGGATTGGCATGGAGAAGGGGTCTTCTGGCGGGTCGGCGCCAGTCGCCATGTAGGTCACGGCGTGGCGACCGGTTCCGTCGTGGAGGTCGGCAGAGTTCTCCGACCTGGAGTCGAAGTCGAAGATCCCAAGGATGGAGGGGTCCTCGAAGCCTCCGACGTTGGAGACCTGGGTGATGGAGCCCGCGGGTGATGCGCCGACGATGGATCCGGCTAGTGACGCCTGGGTCGCCGAATCGGTGTCGTCGTTGAGGGCCGCGTCGTCCGCGGCTGCGGTGGTTTTGTCCACGTTGTTGTGGGCGAAGTCGTACTCGAATGCGAGGCGGTGGATCGTGCAGACCTGGCTCTCAAAGAGCCGGTCGCATGGCAGCGACTCGCGGATGCGAGCCAAGTCCTCCGAGATGATGACGTTGGTGAGACCGACGAAGAGGATGATCGTGCCGACCGGTAGGATCACGCTATGCGTGACAGGTTGTGTCACCGGGACGTAGCTGCTCGGCAAGATCTAGAGCATCTCACCGATCCCGATCATGCGGCCAGTGGCGATCGACTCGTTGATGGGCAGATTGGATCTCGCCGCAGAAGACCGGCCTGACCGGCCAGGCCCCACGGTGGGCTCCACTGTCATGGGAATGGCCACGGCAGACGCTGCAATCGACAACGAGTAGTAGAACATGGGGCAAGGGCAGCCAGCCATCTGCGGTGCGAGATGAGGGCGGAGACACAAGGGTTTACCCAGGTTCGCCCCCCCGGAGGGTAAAGACCTACTCCTGCTAGATTGTATTATGGTGAGAGTACAAGGGGGCGAGCTCGACGACTAGGCGGTGAGTCGCTTGGGTGTGTGATGGAACATATCCCCTATGCGTACCCTAGGGAGGTTTATATAGGATCACCTCGCTAGGGTTTACAAATTACAACCAAATTAGTTAAGGATTCAGAGGTTCTATGACCTACTCCGACTGGGCCTAGCTACGCTTCTGGGCCTCCAGCTTCTAGTCGCCTGAGTCCATGCCAAGTCTCGATCCAGTCGCCGTCCTGCAGGCCCACTCGCTGGCGGCTTGGGCCAATAGAAAACGTCCTGCTGGGTATACCCCGTTAGGCATATCCCCATAAGGGATTACAAGTCATAAATAGCTTCCAAAAGATTATGGTACTTACTAGCTTTGAGCCCTCATTGCCCCTATCATAGGCATATTTAGATGATTAATGTTAAAGTGCACAAAGATGTAGTATATGCTTGACGAAATATAAGTTGGAAATCTCATGTCCCTTGAATATGAGGGTCACTCCTCATGCTACTCAACTTCAGTTACTGGTAAGTTCTTGTCATTGTAAGTACATGCGTATCATAGAGAACCGCCAATGGGGTACTCCTTGCACATGGTACAGGAGCTATCCCATAACCAAAATGACAAGGCAAGAAAACAATGAGCATCTCAGCAATCTTTTTATTTACTATATGCATATCTTTTTATTGAGGATGCTTCATAGATATCTCACTATGGTGATACTGCAAGTTTCCACCATGATTAGGCATGGATTAGGAGCGACCCATGCATTTCTCTAACACAAAATACAGACTCCATGGACTTACAAGTTCCCTCTTTATTTCACACCATTGACATCCATAGACAAAAGAGCACGATATCAACTGCGTACAAGGTATAGGTGCAATGTTGAAAGCGTTCCCCATGACATCACGGTTCTGCTTATTCCAATGTATAGATGCAAGCATATACAACTTCGATGACACAATGGTTCAAGTCTATTAGGGGCAAATAAATAAGGTGTGCCATCAAGTTCGTGAGAGATTTACTAATTAGTTTTCACATAAAAAAATAGTTTTTAATTCGAAAGGTAGATGAAGCTTGAGAATTTGCTTGCAATAGCAAAAGCTACTAGCTATATATGGTGGACACAAATGGCACAAGTTTTGGTTCAAAGGGATTGGAAACATGACAAGTATGCCTTCTCAAAACAGGTTTTTGGCTAGCAAGGATGGCTAGCAAGCAAGAGAGTTGAAAGAAACAAGCAAACATACAAGTAATAAAGCCAAACATCCAATCTTTCTTGAATACACAAAAGATCTTAAATAGAGAATACTAAGCTTATGAGCCAACAAGAAAGAAAATAAATGATACAAAATACCTGTAAGCTTTTTCTCTTTTTTACTTTCAAACCTCAAAAAGTATTGCTACTGACCAGAACTCGGTTTGCCAAAACCAATTTAGATCCACTTGATGATCCCAAAGTGATGCCAATACTGATCAACAAGACCCATCATATAATAGAGATTTCAAACTAAAAATAAGAATTGCAAAATGTAAAATATGAAACTTCTCATTAATATTCCATAAAGGCACTCACACCAAGGGATACATAGATAATCAACTAAAGGAGAGATACTTCCACATGAAAACCAAACTTATAAGATAACTTATCTACCAAAGGTATTAATCCACTAAAAAGGTAAAATATAAAAGATAAGGGTGGTGATACCGCGGCACTCCCCCAAGCTTGGAACAAGCCAAGGGGATGCCAAACCTGATGATGATTTACTCCTTCGGTGGTGGTGGTGTTCTCTTGATAAGCTCTTCAATAAGTTTCTTAAAATCCTCAATCTCAAAGGTCAGATTACGAATCAACTCCGAATTATGCTCAATGCGGTTCATGATCATGTCGGGCTGAGAATTCCAGTCCTTGTTATTCTTTCCCCATTCTTCCTTCTTAGTATGCTCCTCCCCTGCATGGTTAGAACGAGGCATATCCCACATCGAGGACAAGTTCCCTTTGGGAACATGTTGATATTGACGCTCATGTATAAGAGTGTGGAAGGGTTTCTTGGTACTTGGAGGAGGTGACCGTGGAGAGAGGGTATGACGTGGAGGTTTTCCCTCCTATAGACATCTGTGCTGTCCTCCTAAGCTTGGTAGGTTTTGCCACCACTCCAATGCTTGCGATGGTAGTGTGGGTGTCCGGTTGCTTGTCCTCCTCCATTTCTTCTTCATCCCCTACCAAAATCTCCTCCTCCTTGGGGTTTTGAGGATCATCTTCCTCGGGCTTCTTGCCTTTATCATTGGCGGAGACCATGGTGCTCGAAACTTGAGAAGTTTTCTTGACAGAAACATATTGAAATGAAAACCCGACGATAACGCGATGCACGAACCTCGGGGGATCTGGGGGTTATATATTACGAAGTTTCAAAGCATAAGGAAGGTTCTGATACGGAAACAAGGTGGGCCCGCGCCTGGGGTGGGTTTGGCCACCCCGGCGTCCGGTTCATCCTCTGTTCCGTCTCGTAACTTCCCTTATGTATTAAAACATCAAAAAGATAAAAAAATTGGGGTTTCACGAACCCTCTGTTTTCACCACTTTTACCTATTCAAAGACGAACTCTGCAGACTCCTTTTCTCATTCTCCTGGAATTTCCTTTCCTACAAGGTATATACAGAAACTTCAATGGCAATATTAGTGTAAGCAAAAACAATAAACCTTTAGGTTCACACTTCAACTGTAATCCATCAAAACAAAAGCTTCAATGAGAGGCAAATGCAAATGATAACAGAAATCTGTCAAAACAGACCAGCAGGTAAAGATTGATTTTTTCGAAAACCTTCCGTTCCTCAAATCAAAAAGTGCAGAACTAATGAAAGTTGGGTAACAACTTGGAGAACATGATCATAAAAATACAGCTCCATCCGACGTACTGAGCTCTCTCATGAATTTTTACAGTGCAGCACAAAAATCTGTCCCAGGACATCCACTTTTCACAACTCCTCCACTTCTCAAAAGTAGTTGGACTTGACACAAAAACCAAAACAAAATGGATAAGGAGCGGTTATTACAGAGGTAATAACTTCCAAGACTCGACAAAACTCTTGGGTTATCTCCCAACAAGTACTTTTCTTTATTGCCTTTAAGTTAGGCTTGGAACTTTCAAAGATGCTCACAAAGGAGATATAAATCTGAAGTGAAAGGGAGCATCAAGAAGCAAATAACCAACACATTTGAGTCTAACCCACTTCCTATGCATGGGGGTATCATGAAAAAACGAATTGTTGAAACAAAAAGCCACTAGCATAGGAAGATAAAACAAATGCAACTTCAAAGCTTTCAACATAAAACAGGGAAACTTAACATTATTGAGATGCATAAAACCGTGTTTCCCTCTCTCATAATAAATTTCAGTAGCACTTTGAATAAATTTGACAATATAACTATCACTGGAAACAACTTTATCATCAGAATGAGCATACTTACAGTCACCAAAAAGAGGTCCAAGGTCATAAACTGGATCAATAGAAGCAAGTTGTTCCATCCTGAAATCTTTATTAGGCAAGCTATTCTCACAAGGAGCTTTAGCAAATTTGGAAAAGTTAAACTCATAAGAATCTCCATCAAACTTAGTTAAAAATTTCTCCTTCTTATAATCTATAATAGCTCCACAAGTGTTCAAGAAAGGCCTACCAAAAATGATAGGACAAGTTTTGCTAGCTGCTGAATTAAGCACTAGAAAATCAGCAGGATATTTAATCTTACCACAAAGAACCTCCACATCTCTTACAATAACAATATGGCAAATGGTTTCCTTATTTGCAAGGTGAATAACCACATCAATGTCCTCAAGCTCACAAGGACCAATTTCATGCATAATTTCCCTGTAAATATCATAAGGAATAGCACTAGAACTAGCAGCAATATTACATAAACCATAATAGCAATGATTACCAATTCTAACAGAAATCATAGGGACATTAGCTTTTCTAACCTTACTAGGATGAGAGATAATATTAGAAGCGTCTTCACAGAAGACAATGTGCTCATCCTCTATATTTCTAGTGACAGGGTCTTTCACAATAGCTACCACATGTTCAACATTCAATTGCTTACCAGGCTCCACAGTTTTCATTGTACCTTTGTTATTTGCACTAATAATCATATAATACACCTTTACCTTAGCTGGGAAAGGTATTTTATCAACATGAGGTTCAGGCACAATATGATTAGTAGTACAAACTTCAGTGCTTCTAACAGGAACATGAGTAACAACATCTTTATAAGGAGCATGGTACTTATTCCACTTCTTCTTGGGAATTTCTATGTAAGAGGCAAAGGCCTTAAAACAGTTGGCAATACTTTGGGAATCAAGACCAAACTCATTACTAATATCACGGAAGTCATCAGTTCCCATAAAAGATTTAATGCATTCATAATCATAGTTTACACCTGACTTTCTTCCTTTGTCATTCTCCCAAGCTTCAGTGTTTTCTTGAATATGGTCTAGTAGATCCCATTTAGCTTCTTCCTTCATACGTGTGAATGATCCAGCACAAGAAGCATGTAGTAAATCTTTATCATGAAGAGAAAGTCTAGCATAAAATTATTTGATAATAACTCATTGTGATTGAATATCTCAACGATATCAACCAAACTACTAATGACAACATGCCTTCTCCCATGTCCTCAAGAACTAGATGAACTACTCATGAGACATCATATGGATCAAGATCAAAGATGATATGACAATTGATAACAATCTGAACATAAACAATAATCCATATGGAGAAAGCCTAGCATAAAAGTTATTGATGACATGGGAGAAGTCATGTTGTTATTTGTGGATTTGCGTTGAGTTATTATTCAACGGTTTAGTATTTAAGTTGTGGTGCTATTCTTCTAGTGGTGTCATGTGAACGTCGACTACAAGATACTTCACCATTTATGGGCCTAGGGGAATGCATTGTGTATTTGTCTACTAATTGTGGGGTTGCCGGAGTGATAGAAACCTGAACCCCCATTAGGACACCTTTGCACAAGGGAGTGTAGGATCTCAGAGTTTAAGTCTGTGGTTAGGTTTATATCTTAATTACTTTCCTATAGTTGCGGATGCTTGCAGGGGGTTTAATCACATGGATGTATTAGTCCAAGTAAGGTCGGTACATTAGCACAGGTTCACCCCACACAACACTTACAACACCAAAGAAGAGTACTTAGCTATTTGAAGCGAAAGCACTTGACAGAATTCCCATGTGTCCTCAAGAACGTTTGGTCCTTATAAGTATTTACACCGGCTTGTCCTTTTCTAAGAAAGGATTGGGCCATTTGCTGCGCTTGTTCGTTGTCTTTATTACTTTCACTTTGTTTTGTTTCTTTATTAGAAAACCCCAAAAAATCCGTTTGCTAAGTATTTACACAGAGTTCCTGCTCCATACCACTAGTCAACACCTTCTGCTCCTCGTTGGGATCAACACTCCTATTTATCGAAAGTACTGCGATACACCTCCTATACTTGTGGGTCATCAAAACTATTTTCTGGCGCTGTTGACGGGGAGTGAAGCGCTATTGAAGAGTGGAAATGGTAAAGGAAACTTCTACTGTGAGTATTTCTTTTTCTTTTTGTTTGTTACTTTGTTTCCAATATGGATAACCCACTTGGTTTTCTATTTGGGAAAACTACTACCACTGCTAGGGTAGTAGATGAACCACCACCTGTTGAGATAGATCCTTTTAAGATACCTACAAGTATTGTTGATCATATTATGGATAATTATTATTTAGGGGATGGAACTGTTCATCTTGGTGATCATTTGCTTTTTATCCATGAATTATGCAGGTTATTTAAGTGGGCAGGTATCACAACTGAACAGGTGAAGAAGAAGTTACTGTCCATATCCTTGAAAGGGAGAGATGAAGAATGGTATAAGCTGCTGAAGAAAGGACAATCCATGGAATGGGAGGAAATGGTTCTCTCTTTTATTATAAATTCTATCCTCCTAGTGAGATCCATAAAGATAGAAATATAATATATAACTTTTGGCCTCGTGAGGGAGAGAGTACAACTCAAGCTTGGGGGAGATTGAAGTTACTAATGCTTAAATGTCCTATTCATGAACTCCCTAACAATATTATGAAGGGTTTCACGGCATAGTAAATCAAAATTTTCTACGGATGCGAACAGAGGGAAAGCCAAGATCTAATCTAGGAGATGAAAACAACGAGAGAGATCGGATTAGATCTTCATACCCTTGAAGATTCGCACAGCGGAACATTCGTCGGAACGTGGGTGATGTAGTCGTACTCGCTTCTCCTCCTCGCGATCCGATCCGATCTAGCACCACAAGTGGCGGTGCCTCTATGAGATGCACATGTGCAGCACCTCGACGTCTCCTCCTTCCTCGGACCAAAAAGTATGGTGGAGAATTTCTGCAGCAGGGCTTCGCCTACAAACAGTCGGGAGGGAGAGAGGAAGAGCAGCAGGGCGGCTAGGGTTGGAGGGGAAGGTGTGGAGGGGTGGTGCGCCCCCAGCCCTCTTTATATAGAGGGGTGGGAGGCTGCCCTAGCCCCTCCCCCAAGTCCAAACCGGCGGCCACAAGGAGGAGGAGTGGGGGGCAAGGAAACCCCCCCTTCTAGAAGCTCTATCTAGAGTTTAAACCCTCTTGGCCGGCTGGGCCCTATGGGGCCTCGTGCCCCTGGCCCAATGCAGCCAGGGCACTCCCTCATAGGCCCATGCCCCCTCCCGGAAGGTGTGGCCACGTTGGTCCCTTTCCGGAAGGTTCTAGAAGCTTCCGGTACAATACCGATTAACCCGGAACAATTCCGAACTCCAAAAACTGCACTGTATGAATCTTATTCTCCGGACCACTCCGGAACCTCTCGTGATGTCCCGGATCCCATCTGAGACTCCGAACAAAAACTCATAAACCAATTATCCAATCTATCCTTGCGTCGAGACACGTTAAGTGTGTGACCCTGCGGGTTCGAGAATATGCAGGCATGATCTTCTATCAATAATCAACAGTGGTCCGAAACCCATATTGATTCTACACATTCATCGATGATCATATCAAATGAACCACGATGCCAGGATTCAATCAATCCCATATATATTCCCTTCATCTCGATATTTTACTTGCCCGAGATTCGATCGTCGAATGGCCATACCTAGTTCAATCTCGTTCACAGCAAGTACTTTACTCGTTCCGTAATCCGATATCACTTTGTGATTAACTCCTTAACCACATGCTTGAAAGCGGTGTTGATATTGATTACCGAGTGGGCCCGTAGTATATCTCTCTGACTTGGGAGGGACAAATCCCATCTCGATACATACAACCCAACAGATACTTTCCGATCACCTGAGAGACACCTTTATGATCACCCTCTCATAGGATGACGTTTGATGACCTCAAAGCTTTCTTCCGATACCAGGGAGTTGTATTATCTCATGGTCTAAGGAATACAATATTTGACATAAGAAAAGCTTCGCAAAGACGAACACGATGACACGATCTAATTGCTTCGCTTAGTTTGTCCGACCATATCATTCTCCCAATGATATGATCTCATTATTAATCGACAACTCATGTCCATGGTTAGGAAACCTTAACCATCATTAATCAATGAGCTAGTCCATAGAGGCGTACTAGGGACACGGTGTTGTTCACAAACCACACAAGTATTAAAGTTTCCTCTTAATACAATTCTAGCATGGAATATAAACATTATCATGAACAAGAATTATAATAACATATTTATTATTGCCTCTAGGGCATAATTCCAACAGTCTCCCACTTGCACTAGAGTCAATAATCTAGTTTACATCTGGCAACAATCTCACACCCATGGTACTGAGGTGCTGATCATGTTTTACACGTGGAAGAGGTTTAGTCAATGGATCTGCGACATTCAGATCTGTATGTACTTTGCTAATCTTCAGATCTCCATCTGCTATATAATCTCGGATTATATGAAACTTGAGGTTGATATGCTTGGTCTTTGGATGATATCTTGGTTCCTTAGCGAGTGCTATGGCGCCAGTGTTGTCACACAATATCTCCAAGGTCCAATGCACTTGAACCACGCCAAGCTCGATGATGAAGTTTCGATCCAAACTCCTTCACTTGACGCTTCAGCAGCCATGTATTCCGCTTCTCGTAGATCCCGTGATCACGCTTTCGCTTCTCCAGCTCATAGCTCCTCCATTCAAAATATACACGATCCTCGTCTGAGATTTAGAATCATCCTTGTCGTTGTCAAAACTAGCCGACGTAACCTTTATGACGAGTGTTCATCACCCCCATAGACTAAGAACATTTCTTTAGTCCTATTTAGGTACTTTAGGATGTTCTTCACGCTGTCCATGTTCCACTCCTGGATCACTTTGATATCTGCTCGTCAAACTAAGAGCATTGGACACATCCGGTCTAGTACACAGCATGGCATACATGATAGAACCTATGGCCGAGGCATAAGGCACTTTGCTCATAGCTTCCCTATCATTTATCATAGCTGGACACTGAGCCTTGCTCAATATCTTACGACAACATAGGCAATCAACCTTTCTTTGCCTTATCCATTCTGAACCTTTTCAGAACTTTGTCTAGGTATGTACTCTGGCTTAAAGCTATCAGGCGTCTTTGTCTATCTCTATAGATTTTGATGCCCAATATATAAGCAGCTTCACCTAGGTCTTTGATTGAAAAACACTTGTTCAAATAACTCTTCACATCGTTAAGCATGTTGATGTCATTTCCGATAATCAATATGTCATCCACATATAGTACCAGAAACGTCACCGAGCTCCCACTCACTTTCTTGTAGATACAAGCTTCGTAGCAATTTGGAACAAATCTAAAGCTCTTGATCACTTGATCAAAACAAAGGTTCCAACTCCGAGATGCTTGCTTCAGTCCATAAATGGAACGCTAAAGTTTGCATACTTTATCAGCATCCTTAGGATCGACAAAACCTTTGGGTTGCATCATATACAATTCTTCATCAATGTTGCCATTGAGGAACGTAGTCTTGACATCCATCTGCCATATTTCATAATCATGAAACGCAGCAATTGCTAATAAAATCCAAATGGACTTAAACATCGCTACGGGAGAGAAAGTCTCATCGTAGTCAACACCTTGAACTTGTCGAAAACCTTTCGCGATAAGCCGTGCTTTATAGATGGTAACATTACCATCCGCGTCCGTTTTCTTCTTGAAGATCCATTTGCACTCAACGGCCTTTCGGTCGCTAGGAGGGTCCACCAAAGTCCATACTTGGTTTTCGCTCATGGATCCCAATTCGGATTTCATGGATTCTAGCCATTTCTCAGAGTCTGGGCTCATCATCGCATCCTCATAGCTCGTAGGCTCACTGTCTTCTACTAACAAGACAGTCAAGACAGGGTTGCCGTACCACTCAGGAGGGGCACGCGACCTTGTCGACCTGCGACATTCAGTAGCAGCATCGTCCGAAGCTTCATGATCCTTGTCATTAGCTTCCTCTATTGTTGGTGCAGGTGGCACTGGAACAATTTCAGGTGTTGCGCTACTCTCCAATTCAAGAGAAGGTTCAATAACCTCGTCTAGCTCTACTTTCCTCCCACTCACTTCTTTCGAGAGAAACTCCTTCTCAAGAAAGGAACCGGTCTTTGCGACAAACACTTTGCCTTCGGTTCTGTGATAGAAGGTATACCCAATAGTTTCCTTAGGGTATCCTATGAAGATGCATTTCTCCGCTTTGGGTTCGAGCTTGTCTGGCATCAACTTCTTGACGTAATCTTCGCATCCCCAAACTTTAAGAAACGACAACTTAGGTTTAGCACCAAACCATAGTTCATACGGTGTCGTCTCAACGGATTTAGATGGTGCCCTATTTAAAGTGAATGAAGCGGTTTCTAATGCATAACCCCAAAATGATAATGGCAAATCAGTAAGAGACATCATCGATCGGACCATATCTAATAGGGTTCGGTTCGCGCTCGTACACACCATTGCGCTGTGGTGTTCCGGGTGGCGTGAGTTGCGAAACAATTCCGCTTGCTTTAAGATGCGTGAGAAAATCATAACTCAAATATTCGCCCCATGATCGGATCGTAGAAACTTAATCTTTCTGTTACGATGGTTCTCCACTTCATTCTGAAATTTCTTGAACTTTTCAAATGTTTCAGATTTATGTTTCATTAAATAGATAGACCCATATCTACTTAAGTCATCGGTAAAAGTGAGAAAATAGCGATAACCACCGTGCGTCGAAACACTCATCGGTCCGCATACATCGGTATGTATGATTTCCAACAAGTCCGTTGCTCGCTCCATCATACCGGAGAACGGGGTTTTGATCATCTTGCCCATGAGGCATGGTTCGCATGTGTCAAATGATTCAAAATCAAGAGACTCCAAAAGTCAATCAGAATGGAGTTTCTTCATGCGTTTTACACCAATATGACCTAGACGACAGTGCCACAAATAAGTAGTATTATCACTATCTACTTTGCATCTCTTAGCCTCAATGTTATGGATGTGTGTTTCATCCCTTTCGAGATTTAGAAGAAATAAACCATTCACAATAGGTGCATGACCATAAAAGATGTTACTCATATAAATAGAACAACCATTATTCTCCGATTTAAATGAATAACCGTCTTGCAATAAACAAGATCCAGAAATAATGTTCATGCTCAACGCAGGCACATAATAACATTTATTAAGGTTTAAAACTAATCCCGAAGGTAAAACTAAGGAGAGCGTGACGGCCATCACATCAACTCTTGATCCGTTGCCAACGTGCATCGTCACCTCATCCTCGCAAGTCACCGCCTATTCCGTAGCTCCTGCTTCGAAAGTTAAAATATTAGCAACTGAACCGTATCAAATACCTAGGCACTACAACGAGGGCTAGTAAGGAAAACATCAATAACATGTATATAAAATATACCTTTGATGGTGCCTTCTTGTCCGCTAAGTACTTGGACGATTCGCCCAAAGGACCCTTGTCCTTGCAATAGAAGCACTCAAAGGTCCGGCTTAGGACCAGACTTGAGCTTCTTCTCAACAGCAACGCTTGCCGCCTTTCTTGAAGGGCTTCTTTGCACCCTTACCTTTCTTGAAGGTGGGGGGCTTGTTGACCATCAACATATGATTATTCCTTTTGATGTCCACCTCCGCTACTTTCATCTTAGCGAAGAGCTCAGTGATCATATCAGTGTAACCAATCTGATTGTGAGCAACTACAAAACTTTTGTAGCTAGAAGGGAGTGATTGCATAACTCTGTCAATCTTGAGCTCCTCTAGAATCTTGCAGTCCAGTTGCTCAAGGCGTTGAGTGTAGCCCGACATCTTGATGGCGTGCTCACTAACGGAACTCCCTTCCTCCAACTTGTAGTTAAAGAATTTCTTAGAGATCTCATATCTCTCAGAACGGGCTTGAGTCTGAAACATGTTTTTCAGCTCCTCGAGAATCTCAAAGGGCCCGGCGAACTCCTCAAAATGATTTTGAAGATCCGATTCCATAGCATACAACATGGCAATCTTAATCAAATCATAATCATCCTTGCGTGACTGATAAACAGCTTTCTCATCAGCCGGCGCATCTACAGCAGGGGCGTCACCTAGCGCTTTCTCAAGGACATAGTCCTTTTGTCCGCCAGCGAGAATGATTCTCAGAATGCGGAGCCATTTGGTGAAGTTAGACCCATCGTTTCTAAGCTTTTATATCTCAGCAAAAACGTTGAAGTTGAAGTTGGACTTGGCCATGTGATCTACAGTATTTGCAAGTACAACTTAGACTATGTTCATGATAAATAGTTCAACTTAATAAAATTACTAGATGAACTCCCACTAAATTCAACATCCCTCAAGTTGTTTAGTGAACATGATCCAAATTCACCACACCTAATCCGATCATCACGAGAAGAGATGTGGCTTCAATGGTGGACAACGAAGTGTCGATCATATCATTCATATGACTCATGCTTAACCTTTCGGTTCATGTGTTCCGAGGCCATGTCTGTACATGCTAGGCTCGTCAAGTTAGACCCAAGTATTTCCGCGTGTGCAAAACTGGCTTGCACCCGTTGTATGTGAGCGTAGAGTCTATACCACCCGATCATCACGTGATGCTTGGACACGACGAACTTTCGCAATGGTGCATACATGGGGAGAACACAGTTTTTATCTTGATCTTTAAGTGAGGAATCATCTTATAATGCTACCGTCGCGATCTAAGCATAATAAGATACATAAAAGGATAAACATCACATGCATATAACTTTATGTGACATGGTATAGCCAATATTCACAAGAACGATCTCCATCTTGTGCGTTCTGGCATGATCTCCATCACTCCACCATGATTGCCTCCACCACGAATAGCAACTACAACTATTGCTAACTACTTAGCGATAAAGTGAAACTATTACATGACGCATAAGAAGTTGACACACAGGTCATACACAATTATAAAGATAACCATATGGCTCCTGCCGGTTGTGTACTCATCGACATGCAAGTCGTGAAACATTACAAAACATGATCATCGCATACATTATACACATCACATCTTGGGCCATACCATATCACAGAAAACACTCCCTGCAAAAACAAGTTAGACGCCTCTACTTTGTTGTTGCATGTTTTACGTGGCTTATGGGAGTAGATGCTAAGAACGATTCTTACCTACGGAAAGCCACAAAGGTGATATTATGGTTGCCAAACTCCGGTGTTAATCCCATGACAACTATAGTGAGAGAAACTGGCATCCACCAGCCGCATGTGTGGAACAAGCCACACGTCAAGTGCGGAGCCGGTCTCGCGAACGACGTCATGTAAGGTTGGCCTGGACCGCTTCAATCTCACTATCCCGCGTCATAAGAAGAACACAAACAAGAGGCTTGCAACAGAAAACATCAACGCCCGCAACAACCATGTTGCGTTCTACTCGTGAAACACATCTACGCATAGATCTAGCTCTGATACCACTGAAGGGTTTCGCGGCATAGTAAATCAAAATTTTCTACGCATGTGAACAGAGGGAAAGCCAAGATCTAATCTAGGAGATGCAAACAACGAGAGAGATTGGATTAGATCTTCATACCCTTGAAGATTCGCACAGCGGAACGTTCGTCGGAACGTGGGTGATGTAGTCGTACTCGCTTCTCCTCCTCGCGATCCGATCCGATCTAGCACCACAAGTGGCGGTGCCTCCGTGAGATGCACACGTGCAGCACCTCGACGTCTCCTCCTTCCTCGGACCAGCAAGTATGGTGGAGAGACGGATTGGATCTACAACACGACGGTGTGGTGTATATGGTGGAGAATTTCTGCAGCAGGGCTTCGCCTACAAACAGTCGGGAGGGAGAGAGGAAGAGCAGCCCCTCCCCCAAATAGGGAGAGAGGCGGCTAGGGTTGGAGGGGAAGGTGTGGAGGGGTGGTGCGCCCCCAGCCCTATTTATATAGAGGGGTGGGCGGATGCCCTAGCCCCTCCCCCAAGTCCAAACCGGCGGCCACAAGGAGGAGTGGGGGGGCAAGGAAACCCCCCCTTCTAGAAGCTCTATCTAGAGTTTAAACCCTCTTGGCCGGCTGGGCCCTATGGGGCCTCGTGCCCCTGGCCCAATGCGTCCAGGGCACTCCCTCATAGGCCCATGCCCCCTCCCGGAAGGTGTGGCCACGTTGGTACCCTTCCAGAAGGTTCTAGAAGCTTCCGGTACAATACCGATTAACCTGGAACAATTCCGAACTCCAAAAACTGCACTGCCTTATATGAATCTTATTCTCCGGACCACTCCGGAACCTCTCGTGATGTCCCGGATCCCATCCGAGACTCCGAACAAAAACTCATAAACCAATTATCCAATCTATCCTAGCGTCGAGACACGTTAAGTGTGTGACCCTGCGGGTTCGAGAATATGCAGACATGATCTTCTATCAATAATCAAGAGCGGGGTCTGGAAACCCATATTGACTCCCACACATTCATAGATGATCATATCGGATGAACCACGATGCCAGGATTCAATCAATCCCATATATATTCCCTTCGTCTCGCGATATTTTACTTGCCCGAGATTCGATCATCGGTATCGTCATACCTAGTTCAATCTCGTTCACAGCAAGTACTTTACTCGTTCCGTAATCCGATATCACTTTGTGATTAACTCCTTAACCACATGCTTGCAAGCGGTGTTGATATTGATTACCGAGTGGGCCCGAAGTATATCTCTCCGACTTGGGAGGGACAAATCCCATCTCGATACATACAACCCAATGTACTTTCCGATCACCTGAGAGACACCTTTATGATCACCCTCTCATAGGATGACGTTTGATGACCTCAAAGCTTTCTTCCGATACCAGGGAGTTGTATTATCTCATGGTCTAAGGAATACAATATTTGACATAAGAAAAGCCTCGCAAAGACAAACACGATGACACGATCTAATTGCTTCGCTTAGTTTGGGTCTGTCCACCATATCATTCTCCCAATGATATGATCTCATTATTAATCGACAACTCATGTCCATGGTTAGGAAACCTTAACCATCATTAATCAATGAGCTAGTCCATAGAGGCGTACTAGGGACACGGTGTTGTTCACAAACCACACAAGTATTAAAGTTTCCGCTTAATACAATTCTAGCATGGAATATAAACATTATCATGAACAAGAATTATAATAATAACATCTTTATTATTGCCTCTAGGGCATAATTCCAACATATTATTATCAATAGTTTTTATGCTAGGCTTTCTCTTCATGATAAAGATTTACTAGATGCTTCTTGTCCTAGATCATTCACACGTATTAAGGAAGAAGCTAAATGGGATCTACTAGACCGTATTCAAGAAAACACTGAAGCTTGGGAGAATGACAAAGGAAGAAAGTCAGGTATAAACTATGATTATGAATGCATTAAATCTTTTATGGGAACTGATGACTTACGTGATATTAGTAATGAGTTTGGTCTTGATTCCCGAAGTATTGCCAACTATTTTAAAGCCCTTGCCTCTTACATAGAAATTCCCAAGAAGAAGTGGAATAAGTACCATGCTCCTTATAAAGATGTTGTTAGTCATGTTCCTGTTAGAAGCACTGAAGTTTGTACTACTAATCATATTGTGCTTGAACCTTATGTTGAGAAAATACCTTTCCCAGCTAAGTTAAAGGAGTATTCTATGATGATTAGTGCAAATAGAAAAAGTGCAAAGAAAACTGTGGAGCCGGATGAGCAATTGAATATTGAACCTGTGGTAGCTATTGTGAAAGACCCTGTCACTAGAAATATAGAGTATGAGCACACTGTCTTCTGTGAAGACGCTTCTAATATTATCTCTCATCCTAGAAAAGCTAGAAAATCTAGTGTTCTTGTGCTTTTTGTTAAAATTGGTGATAATTGCTATTATGGTTTATGTGATATTGGTGCTAGTTCTAGTGCTATTCTTATGAGTTTTACAGGAAAATTATGCATGAAATTGGCCCTTGTGAGATTGAGGACATTGATGTGGTTATTCACCTTGAAAATAAGGAAACCATTTTCCCCATTGGTATTGTAAGAGATGTGGAGGTTCTCTGTGGTAAGATTAAGTATCCTGCTGATTTTCTAGTGCTTAATTCAGCAGCTAGCAAAACTTGTCCTATCATTTTTGGTAGACCTTTCTTGAACACTTGTGGAGCTATTATAGATTGTAAGAAGGAGAAAGTTTTAACTAAGTTTGATGGAGATTCTTGTGATTTTAAATTTTCCAAATTTGCTAAAGCTCCTTGTGAAAATAGCTTGCCTAATAAAGTTTTCAGGATGGAACAACTTGCTTCTGTTGATCCAGTTTACGACCTTGGGCCTCTTTTTGATGACTGTAAGTATGCTCATTCTAATGATAAAGTTGTTGCCAGTGACAGTTATAATGTCAACTTTATTCAAAGTGCTACTGAAAGTAATTATGAGAGAGGGAAACATGGTTTTATGCTTGTCAATAATGTTAAGTTTCCTCGTTTTATGTTGAAAGCTTTGAAGTTGCATTTGTTTTGTCTTCCTATGATAGTGGCTTTTTGTTTCAACAATTTGTTTTATCATGATACCCCCATGCATAGGAAGTGGGTTAGACTCAAATGTGTTGGTTATTTGCTTCTTGATGCTCTCTTTCACTCTAGATATATATCTCCTATGTGAGCATCTTTGAAAGTTTCAAGCCTAACTTAAAGGCATTAAAGAAAAGTACTTGTTGGGAGATAACCCAAGAGTTTGGTTGAGTCTTGGAAGTTATTACCTCGGTAATAACCGCTCCTTATCCTTTTTGTTTTGGTTTTTGTGTCAAGTTCAACTACTTTTGTGAAGTAGAGGAGTTGTCAAAAGTGGCTGTCCTGGGACAGATTTTTGTGCTACATTGTAAAAATTAGTGAGGGAGCTCAGTACGTCGGATGGAGCTGTATTTTTCTGAGATTTTTCTCCAGGTTGTTACCCAACGTTCATTAGTTCTGCACTTTTTCATTTGAGCAACAAAAGGTTTTATAAAAAATCAATCTTTACCTGCTGGTCTGTTTTGATAGATTTCTGCTATCATTTGCATTTGCCTCTTATAGAAGCCTTTGTTTTGATGGATTTCAGTTGAAGTGTGCAACTAAAGGTTAATTGTTTTTGCTCACACTAATTTTGCCATTGCGGTTTGTGTGAGACCTTGTAGGAAAGGAAATTCCAGGAGAAGGAGAAAACGAGTCTGCAGAGTTCGTCTTTGAATAGGTAAAAGTGGTGAAAACAGAAGGTTCGTGAAACCCCAATATTTTTATATTTTTGATGTTTTTAATACATAAGGGAAGTTACGAGATGGAACAGAGGAGGAACCAGAGGCGGGGGTGGCCAAACCCACCCCAGGCACGGGCCCCAGCTAGACGCGCCTGGAGGGGGTGTGCCTCCCCCGAGCTCCGTCTCCGCCTCATTTTTGTATCAAAACCTTCCTTATGCTTTGAAACTTCGTAATATATAACCCCCCGGATCCCCCGAGGTTCGTGCATAGTGTTCTCGTCGTGTTTTCGTTTTGATCTATTTCTGTCAGGAAATCTTCTCAAGTTTAGAGCACCATGGTCTCCGCCAACGATAAAGGCAAGAAGCTCGAGGAAGATGATCCTCAAAACCCTAAGGAGGAGGAGATTTTGGTAGGGGATGAAGAAGACATGGAGGAGGACAAGCAACTGGACACCCGCACTATCGTCGCAAGCATTGGAGTGGTGGCAAAACCTACCAAGCTTAGGAGGACATCACGGATGTCTACATGAGGGAAACCTCCACGTCATACCCTCTCTCCATGGTCACCTCCTCCAAGTACCAAGAAACCCTTCCACACTCTTATACATGAGCGTCAATATCAACATGTGCCCAAAGGGAACTTGCCCTCGATGTGGGATATGCCTCGTTCTAACCATGCAGGGGAGGAGCATACTAAGAAGGAAGAATGGGGAAAGAATAGCAAGGACTAGAATTCTCAGCCCGACATGATCATGAACCGCATTGAGCATAATTCGGAGTTGATTCATACTCTGACCTTTGGGATTGAGGATTTGAAGAAACTTATTGAAGAGCTTATCAAGAGAACACCACCACTACCAAAGGAGTAAATCATCATCAGGTTTGGCATCCCCTTGGCTTGTTCCAAGCTTGGGGGAGTGCCACGGTATCACCACCCTTATCTTTTATCTTTTTAGTGGATTCATATCTTTGGTAGAGAAGTTATCTTATAAGTTTGGTTTTCATGTGGAAGTATCTCTCCTTTAGTTGATTATCTATGTATCCCTTGGTGTGAGTGCCTTTATGGAATATTAATGAGAAGTTTCATCTTTTACTTTTTGCACTTGTTATTTTAGTTTGCAATCTCTATTATATGATGGATCTTGTTGACCAGTATTGGCATCACTTTGGGAGCATCAAGTGGATCTAAATTGGTTTTGGCAAACCGAGTTATGGTCAGTAGCAATACTTTTCGAGGTTTGAAATAAAAAAGAGAAAAGCTTACAGGTATTTTGTATCATTTATTTTCTTTCTTGTTGACTCATAAGCTTAGTATTATTTATTTAAGATCTTTTGTGTCTCCGAGGAAGATTGCATGTTTGGCTTTATCACTTGTAGGTTTGCTTGATTTTTCAACTCTTTTGCTTGCTACGCAGCTCTGCTAGCCAAAAACCTGTTTTGAGAAGGCATACTTCTCATGTTTCCAATCCATTTGAACCAAAACATGTGCCATTTGTGTCCACCATATCTACCTATTATCATTATTGCTATTCCAAGCAAATTCTCAAGCTTCATCTATCTTTCGAATTAAAAAGTATTTTGTTATGTGAAAACTAGTTAGTAAAGCTCTCATGAACTTGATGGCACACCTTATTTTCTTGCCCCTAATAGACTTGAACCATTGTGTCATAGAAGTTGTATATGCTTGCATCTATACATTGGGATTAGCAGAACCGTGCTGTCACGGGGAACACTTTCAACATTGCACCTGTACACTGTACACAGTTGATATCATGCTCTTTTGTTTGCGGATGTCGACGGTGTGAAATAAAGAGGGAACTTGTAAGTCCATGGAGTGATGTATGTGTGTTAGATAAACGCCTGTGCCGCTAGAGCCTAAGCCATGCCTAATCATGGTGGAAACTTGCACCATTACCATAGTGAGCATTCTGTGAAGCATCCTCAATAAAAAGCTATGCACATAGTAAATAAAAAGATCGATAAGATGCTCATTGTCTGCTTGCCTTGTCATTTTGGTTACGGGATAGCTCCGGTACCATGTGCAAGGGGTACCCGTTGGCGGTTCTTTATGATACAAATGCACTTACAATGACAAGAACTTACCGGTGACCAAAGTTGAGTAGCATGAGGAGCAGCCCTCATACTCAAGGGACATGAGATTGCAAACTTATATTTCGTCAAGCATATACTCCATCTTTGTGCACTTTAACCTTAATAATCTCAAGATGCCTATGATAGGGGCAATGAGGGCTCAAAGCTAGTAAGTACCATTATCTTTTGGAAGATCTATAAGACTTGAAATCCCTGCTACCCTCTATGAAGGGACCTTTCTCCTATTTTCTGTGTTGAGTCAGTAAACCTACTTCCTCTCTATCTCCAGCAAGCATTTGAGTTGTTGTGTTTCAAGCATTCATATGGTGATTTATTCAATCATGTCCTTTATCTTCCTTGTTTGTACAAAACTCTTATCTATTGAGTATTACTTTGAAAGCCTTCATTGAAAAAACATTTTGAGAAAAGAGTGCTCCTGTTGTAAAACTTCTACATAAAGCTTTTTGTGAAACTGTTTGCCAGCCGTTCTCTGACCAAGAAAAAGAGTTTGCCAATTCCAATTATAATTTATCTTTATGCATCTCTTTTGTGACTCTTGTACTTGTTGCAAGCTAAGTTATATAATGGCGAGTTGCTTTCTTCTATGAGTTGTGTAATGGTAAGTGTGACGCTTCTTGTCCGTATTATTATATCGACACTTCACTCCATAAACCAGTGGACATGTTTACCGAGCTTAGTTTTCGCTTGGGGACAAGCGAAGGTATAAGCTGTTGGAGATATGCCCTAGAGGCAATAATAAAATTGGTTATTATTATATCTTTGTGTTTATGATAAATGTTTACATTCATGCTATAATAGTATTAACCGGAAACATTAATACTTGTGTGATTTGTAAACTAAATTAGAGTCCCTAGTAAAGCCTCTTTGTAATACTAGCTTGTTGGTTGATAGATGATCATGGTTTCCCGATCATGAACATTGAGATGTTATTAACAACAAGATCATGTCATTAGGAGAATGGTGTGATGGACATACTCCTATAGATAAGCGTAGCATAAAGATCAAGTCATTTCAATAGTTCATTTGCTATAAGCTTTCTAATACATAGTAACCTAATTCCTTCGACCATGAGATCATGCTAATCACCATCACCGGAAGGATGCTTTGATGACATCAAACACCACACCATAACTGGGTGGCTATAAAGGTGGCATTGAGTGTTCGGAAAGTATGTGTTGAGTAACATGGATCAAGAGTGGGATTTGTCCATCCATATGACAGATAGATATACTCTGGGACCTCTCGGTGGAATGTCATCCAATTATCTTGCAAGCATGTGACTAGCTCATAAGGGATCACATATCACGGGAACGAGAAAAGTGTACTTATCGGTAACGAGGTTGAACTAGGTATGCAGAGATACTGACGATCAAACCTCGGATAAGTAAACTATCGCGAGACAAAGGTAAATTGGTATCGTATGTAAGTGGTTCATTCGATCGCAAAGTAATCATAGAAATATGTGGAAGCCATATGAATTTCCAGATTCCTCTATTGGTTATTGATCGGAGAAGTGTCTCGGTCATGTCCGCATAATTCACAAACCGTAGGGAGACACACTTAAGGATTCGATGCTGTTTAGTAGATATGGAGTATAAGTAGGGAGACTGAATGTTGTTCAGAGTCTCGGATGGGATCCGGGATATCACGAGGAGATACGGAATGGTCCGAAGAATAAGATTCATATAAGGAAAGTCCGATTCCGGAGTTCGGGAATGATTTCGATGTTTTTATCGGAGAGGTTCTAGGAGAGTCTAGAAGGTTCACCGGACCGGAAGGGGAATGGTTCATGAATGTGTCATGGTTAAGTGGAATGATTGGATCATGTCCTAGGTCACTTGGTTGGGCATTTGCAAGAGAGAAATAAAGCTCTAAATTGAAAGTCAAAAGGGAGGTTTGAATAGTCAAACTGGAACAATAGTTTCCTAGTGGAAGAAGGAAAAAGTCCTTCCTTCTCTCCAACTTGGGTTTGGGGAAGGAATAAGGATAAAAACTCCCCTCTCCCAAGCTGCCCTCCCTCTCATAAATAGAGGGGAGGGGCTGCCCCAAAGTACCACAACCAGCCCTCCCCACCTTGCGCCGCCGCCGCCCAGCACCGCTGCCGGCTTGTTGCCGTCGCCCTAGCCGCCACCTACTCCACCTCCTCCTCTCCGGCTTTCTAAACCTAGATCACCGGAAACCCTAGATCCAACATAACCTGCACTGGCTTAGGCGAAGCCCTGCGGGATCTTCCCTCTACTTCCGACACCACGCCATCGTGCTGCCAGAATTGCGAGGGGAGAACTACAACCTCCGCTGCCTACTGGAACAAGGGAGAGGAAGGTCTTCATCGAGTACCGAACATGTGACCAACTGCGGAAGCGCTGCCGGAACACAACGCCGGAAGGATCGTCTACACGATCTTGAGATCGGCAAGTGTACGACTACATCACCCATGAGAATCTTCTCTCGTTAACCGCTTTGGAATCTTCGAGGGTGAGTACTCTAATCGACTCGTTGTTACAATCTAGTAGATAGATCTTGGCTTGTGTGTGTGCATGCGGTAGAATTTTTTTGTTTTCCATGCTACGAACCCCTATAGTGGTATCAGAGCCATGTCTATATGTAGATCTGTTGCACGAATAGAACACAATGGTCATTGTGTGTGTTGATGCTTTTGTTGTCGATTGCTTCTTGTGTACTTTGCATCTTGCGGGATGGTGGGATGAAGCGGCCCGGGCTAACCTTACATGACATCGTTCATGAGACTTTCTCCACGCTTGACATGGAACTTGTATTGCATAAGTGGCTTTGCGGGTGCCTGTTTCTCCCAACATAGTGAAGATTCAATTTACAATGGGTAATTGACAATACTAGTATCAACGTTGTGGTTCTTGTTCGTAAGTTAGAACGACACTTATTGAAAGCCCCAAACCACGTAAAACATGCAAAGAAAATTAGAGGCGTCTAACTTTGTTTTGCAGGGGTGTGCTGTGATGTGATATGGCCATGATTGTTATTATATATGATGTATGCAATGTTCCTTATTGTAAGTCAGCAACCGGCAGGAGCCATATGGTTGTCTTTTAATTTGGTTAAGACCTGCGTGTCTATTTTTCAAAGTAGTTGTAATAGTTGATGCTGGTGGACGACAACCATGAAACGACGCCATTGACCTTGATGCCATGCCGGTGATGATGGGATCATGTTCGTGCTTGAAGACGGAGATCGGAAGCACAAGAAGAAAGGCCATATCATATCACATATTATGAATTGCATGTGATGTTAATCCTTTTATGCATCTTGTATTGCTTAGTTCATGACGGTAGCATTATAAGATGACCCCTCTCACAAAAAAATTCAAGTTATAAAGTATTCATCCTTAGTAGGCACCGTTGCTAAAGCTCGTTGTTTCGAAGCACCACGTGATGATCGGGTGTGTTAGATTCTGCGAGTGTATACAACGGGAGAAGCCAGATTTGCTCATGCGGAAGCTAAGGTTTGATCTTGACGAGCCTAGCATGTATAGACATGGTCTCGGAACACGGATCACCAAAAGGTAAAGCATGAGTCATATAGTAGATATGATGAACATGTTGATTGTTCGCCATTGAAGCTACATCATCTCTCGTGATGATCGGTTTTGATGTGGTGGATTTGGTTTGTGTGATCACTAAAACAATGTGAGGGATATTTTTTTGAGTGGGAGTTCACCTAGATTAATTTAACTATTAATTAGAACTCAATTTGTCATAAACTTAGTCTAAACTATTGCAAATATGTTGTAGATCAATGGCGGCCCCTACCATCAATTTTAATGCGTTCCTAGAGAAATAAAAGTTGAAAAACAATGGAAGCAACTTCGCGGATTGGCTCTGCATCTTGAGGATTGTCCTCAATGCTGGTAATTTGACCTATGTGCTGGATGAACCGCTGGGTGACCCACCTGCAGCTGATGCTACCGATGAGGTGAAGAATGTTTTCCTCACTCGGAAGAATCAGTACTCCACAGTTTAGTGTGCTATCTTGTATGGTTTGGAATCAGAGCTTCAGAAAAGTTTTGAGAACCATGACCCACATGATATTGTCCGTGAACTCAAAATGATATTTGAGGCTCACGCAGCAGTTGAGAGTTATGAGGCTTCTGAAAAGTTCTTTAACTGCAAGATGGAAGAGGGCAGCTCCGTTAGTGAGAACGTGCTTAAGATGTCTGGGCACGCAAGCAAGCTTCAAAACTTAGGTATAGTGATTCCTAATGCTTTGTGGATTCACCGTGTCCTCCAATCACTACCACCAAGTTACAAGAACTTTGTGATGAACTACAATATGCAAAACATGGACAAGTCGTTGCCGAACTCTTCTCCATGTTAAAGTCTGCGGAAGTGGAGATCAAGAAAGAGCACCAAGTGTTGATGGTCAATAAGACCAACAAATTCAAGAAGCAAGGCAAGTCTAAGAAAAAGGGAAACTTCAAGAAGGGTAGTAAGAAAGTTACCGTGCCGGCGAAGAAGACCAAGGCTGGGCCTAAGCCTGATACTGAGTGCTTTTACTGCAAGGGAGAAGGTCACTGGAAGTGGAATTGCCCTAAGTACTTTGCGGATTTGAAGAACGACAACATCAAGAAGAAAGGTATATCCGATATACATGTTATTGATGTGTATCTCACTAGTACTCGTAGTAGTGCCTGGGTATTTGATACTGGTTCGGTTTCTCATATTTGTAACTCGAAACAGGTGCTGCAGAATAGATGGAAAATAGCGAGGAACGAGGTGACGATGCGTGTTGGAAATGGATCAAAGGTTGATATGATCACGGTCGGCATGCTACCTCTTCATCTACCATCGGGATTAGTTTTATACTTAAATAATTGTTATTTGATGCCTACGTTAAGCATGAACATTATATTCAGATCATGTTTATTGCGAGACAGTTACTTGTTTAAGTCCGAGAATAATGGTTGTTCGATTTATATGAGTAATATGTTTTATGCACATGCACCTTTGATAGATGGTCTATTCTTGTTGAATCTCGATTGTAGTAATACACATATTGATAACATTGAAGCTAAACGTTTGAAATTGAGCGATAACTCGACCTATATGTGGCACTGTCGTCTTGGTCATATTGGAGTGAAGCATATGGAGAAAGTCCATTCCGATGGACTTCTTGAATCACTTGATTTTGAATCACTTGAAAGATGCGAAGCATGTCTGATGGGTAAAATGACTAAGACTCCATTTTCTGGTATGATGGAGCGAGCTACGGACTCATTGGAAATCATACATACCGATGTGTGTGGTCCAATGAGTGTAGCATCGCGCGGTGGTTATCGTTATGTTCTTACCTTCACGGATGACTTGAGTAGATATGTGTATATCTATTTCATGAAACATAAGTCTGAAACTTTCGAGAAGTTTAAGGAATTTCAAAGTGAGGTCGAGAATCAACGTAACAAGAAGATTAAGTTTCTACGATCTGATCGTGGAGGTGGATATATAAGTTACGAGTTTGGCGAGCATTTTAAGAAATGCGGAATACTTTCACAATTGACACCGCCGGGAACACCACAACGTAATGGTGTGTCCGAACGTCGTAATCGAACTCTTTTAGATATGGTCCGTTCTATGATGTCACTTATAGATTTACCGCTATCGTTTTGGGGTTATGCATTAGAAACAGCCACATTCACTTTAAATAGGGCACCATCTACATCCGTTGAAACGACACCGTATGAATTATGGTTTGGGAAGAAACCTAAATTGTCGTTCCTTAAAGTTTGGGGTTTCGAAGCTTATGTAAAGAAGTTACAGCCCGACAAGCTTGAACCCAAAGTGAAAAAAATGTGTCTTCATAGGATACCCGAAGGAAACTATTAGGTATACCTTCTATCATAGTTCCGAGGGCAAAATCTTTGTTGCCAAGAATGGATCCTTTCTAGAGAAGGAGTTTCTCTCGAAAGAAGTGACTAAAAGGAAAGTAGAACTCGACGAGGTTGTTGAACCTTCTCTCGAACTTGCGAGTAGCGTAGCATCGGAAGTAGTTCCTGTGGCGCCTACACCAATAAGAGAGGAAGCTAATGATGTTGATCATCAAACTTCGGTTGAAGTTACTACGGAACCTCGCAGGTCAACGAGAACTTGTACCACTCCTGATTGGTATGATCCCGTTATGAGTGTCATGTTGGTGGACAACACCGATGACCCTGCGACATATGAGGAAGCGATGATGAGCCCAGATTCCAATAAATGGCAAGAAGCCATGAAATTCGAGATTGGATCCATGTACGAAAACCATGTATGGACTTTGGTGGACTTACTGGATGGCCGGAAGGCTGTCAAAAACAAATGGATTTTCAAGAAGAAAACATATGCTGATGGTTACTGTCTATAAAGCTCGACTTGTCGCAAAAGGGTTTCAACAAATTCAAGGAGTTGACTATGATGAGACTTTCTCACGGTAGCGAAGCTAAAGTCTGTGAGGATTTTATTAGCAATCGCTGCATATTATGATTATGAGATATGGCAGATGGATGTCAAAACGGTGTTCCTCAATGGAGACATTGATGAAGAGTTATATATGGTACAACCCAAAGGTTTTGTTGATCCTAAAGATTCTAACAAGGTATGCAAACTTCAACAGTCCATTTATGGATTGAAGAAAGCATCCCGAAGTTGGAATCAACATTTTGATAAGGTAATCAAAAGTTTTGGTTTTATACAAACTTATGGAGAAGCTTGTATTTACAAGAAAGTGAGTGGGAGCTCTGTAGCATTTCTAATACTATATGTCGACAACATATTGTTGATTGGGAATGATGTAGACCTTCTTAATAGTGTCAAGGATTATTTGAATAATAGTTTTTCAATGAAAGATCTTGGCGAAGCAGCTTACATATTAGGCATAAAGATTTATAGAGATAGATCGAGACGCCTAATATCATTGTCACATAGTACATATCTGGACAAAGTTCTAAAGAGGTTTGGAATGGAAGATATCAAGAAAGGATTCTTGCCCATGTTGCCCAATACGACCTTGAGTAAAACTCAAAGTCCTGCTACGGCAGAAGATAGAGAAAGGATGAGTAAGACTCCCTGTGCCTCAGCCATAGGATCTCTTATGTATGCCATGCTATGTACTAGACCCGACATTGCATATGATGTTAGTTTGACTAGCAGATATCAAAGTGATCCCGAAGTGGATCATTGGACAGCGGTAAAAAACATTCTTAAGTACTTGAGAAGAACTAAGGATATGGTTCTTTCTTATGGAGGTGATGAACAGCTCGTTGTTAATGGTTACACAGATGCTAGTTGGAACACCGATCCAGATGATTCTAAATCTCAATCTGGATACGTATTTACTTTGAATGGTGCAGCAGTTAGCTGGAGGATTACAAAGCAAAGCGTTGTGGCGAGATCTTCAACTGAATCGGAATACATAGCTACTTCAGAGGCTTCACAAGAGGCGATATGGATGGAGGAGTTCATTACAGAGCTTGGTGTGGTTCCAAGTGCGCTGGAACCAATGTCTATCTATTGTGATAACATGGGCGCCATAGCCAATGCGCAAGAACCAAGGTCACAGAAGAAGCTGAAGCATATCAAGCTGCATTTTCACGCTATTCGAGACCATGTACAAGATGGTGACATAAAGATTTGCAAAGTACACACATACTGAATGTGGCGGATTCGTTGACTAAACCTCTCCCGATGGCAAAACATGACCAGCACCAAACCGCCATGGGTGTTCGGTATATTACCATGTAATCAAGATTAGGTGATTCTAGTTCAAGTGGGAGACTGTTGGAGATATGCCCTAGAGGGAATAATAAAATTGGTTATTATTATATCTTTGTGTTTATGATAAATGTTTACATTCATGCTATAATAGTATTAAACAGAAACATTAATATTTGTGTGATTTGTAAACTAAATTAGAGTCCCTAGTAAAGCCTCTTTGTAATACTAGCTTGTTGGTTGATAGATGATCGTGGTTTCCCGATCATGAACATTGAGATGTTATTAACAACAAGATCATGTCATTAGGAGAATGGTGTGATGGATATACTCCTATAGATAAGCGTAGCATAAAGATCAAGTTCATTCCAATAGTTCATTTGCTATAAGCTTTCTGATACATAGTAACCTAATTCCTTTGACCATGAGATCGTGCTAATCAACATCACCGGAAGGATGCTTTGATGACATAAAACACAACACCATAACTGGGTGGCTATAAAGGTGGCATTGAGTGTTCGGAAAGTATGTGTTGAGGCACATGGATTGTAGAGGTCCCAACCTTTATTAAGGTAGAGATACCTGTGTTTACAATGCTAGTCCCTGGATCAATAGCTAGCATCCACAGTTAAGATGTAATATCTAGAAACAAACGTCATAATACAACTTTATAACCAGGAATAAAATAATTCATTACATCTTACATAGCTCATTTGGCTATCACATTACAATGCAGCAGAATATCTATATAGCATGGAGTCCTTCATCTTCAAAGTGCCACAGGCAATCATGTTGGTTGTAGACTTGTAATCCTATTCAACACACTTCACTAACATCAAACAAACCTGCAACATAATAAGTTGTAGCCACAAGGGTCAATACATTTGAATTGTATTGGCAAGTTTCACTATTATGTAGAAATAAGTGGATCCTATCATTACATGCATATTTGGCTAAGTAGGGTTTAGGCTCATTTGCAGAAAGCAATATAGTTTTATCCTATCTTTTCAAAATAGTTTTGATCTTTTGACGAATCTTCCTGAAATCCTTGGAAAACTCCAAGTGTTTCTAATCCCTTGTTGTCACCATCAAGTTTTACTTTGATAAATAGGAATGTCGAGATTTTCCATAGCTTCTGGCCTTAGTTGCTCAGAGTTGTCTATAACCGGGGACACAGCTAAGTACTTAGAATTTTTATCTTCTGTGGAAGCTGTACACTTTAACCACATGACACAATCTTGTCTTGACGCCACTAGTGGCCGCTGGATAAGTACTCACCAAATGGAGTACCGGCAGATCCAGAATGTGACAAAGTCTTTCTATAGTAGTCCTCCCAATACACAATGCTAGCTTGTCTTCCAGGCACCAATGTAAGGATATATTTTCCTATACACCATTCTAGTTAACCTGAAGATGCCAATGCATGGGTCTTCCACTATGTAGTTGACTAAGCCAGAGCCCCTTTAGCATGTGGCTGTACACGGAAGCCACTGTACGAGAAACATGTTCAATCTCTAAGCCCCTGGGTGGTTTTCTTCTAGTGCACATCCAAAAATATAGCCATATAAACATGGTTCCCTTTGTTGCCACCTTGTACAAAACTTGAGTATCCTCTTTCCACCCAGGTGGTTCATTGAGTACTTGTTTTATTATATAAAACATATATTTTTCCAACACTTCATATAATCATATCATGTATCCCATCCCAAATATATAGCAGGGCTAAGCATACTACAACTACAATGTTTTCACTAAGGAAGATATAAGGATATCCTAATAGGATATAGCATAGCATAGAAATATAGTAGTCCTATCACGCATGTTACAAAAATCCACTAAGTGTAATGAAAATAGTAGGACATGGATGATAGGGTCACTTTCCTTTTTAGTAGGGAATATTGGTTCACTCCTTGATCTTGCAAATATCACACTCTTCTAACTTCACTACAATTCAATCAAGCAAACATATATTCAACTAGCATTCAAACAATTCACCACATAAAATAACAAAAACAAGGCAATGCATGCAAGCATGCAAAAGATGGTTTTATTTGGAAAAGTGGTCTCTATTAGGCTCTAAACATTTTTAAGCTCATATTGGTCATTTACAAAAGTGGTAAAACCATTTAAATTCAAGTTGGTGAAAATGGCCACTTTAAGTCATTTTTGTTTTGCTAGGAATGATTTAAATCAAAATGATAATCCCTAGTGTTTGTAAAATATTTTTAAACACAACATGTTAGTGTTTTAAGGTCAAGTGTTTAGTATTAAAACCATTTGCAAAAGGTTTCACCCCATAAACCAATTTTATACCAAAGTGATATTTTATGTTGTTGGAAATTCCTTTTAGCAAATTAATAATTTTATAGAGTTCATCAAATATATTTTTAAATCTCAAAACTTGGTGTTTAGGGTCAGAGAGTTTAATTCAAATCATTTTCCAAAGGTTTTACTCAAAAAGTACTTTAACACATAAACAATATTTTTATTTGTCTAGAAATGTTCTAATTCAAATATTTATTCTTTGGCTTCAAAAAATACACGTTTAAATCCATAAGTTGGTTTCTATAGACAGTAGGTTCAAAACAATCCTTTTTCCAAAGATTTTACCATAAAAATATTTCTAGAATAATTTTTATATTCAAATTATGCCTACACAAGTTTCTGCAAAAACAATTAGGTTTCCTGAAGCAATTCATTAAACAAAGTGCATGTTTGGAAAGTACTTGTTCTGCTGATTCCATTGATATAAAATTTGCAAAATTTGGACGTGTAGGTTAAAAGTTATGAATTTTGCAAGTTTGTATATCTAATAGATCAAACTTTCTATTTTAAAATAAACTCTGGACACGTGACTCATTCTTACTGGAAGATACCGCTTCGGGTGGATCGAGCTGTGCAGGCCGCAGGATTTCATTTAAATCGCATGGCACATATCGTCTGATACCGCTTCGCTTAAGTTTCTATCGTAGCCACGCGATTATGATCCAACGGTTTACAGGAGCCTGGCCAAAACTGGGCGGCGCTAGCGGCGGCGGAAAGCGGTGCACGCTCAGACGGTGAGGTTGCCGACGATTTATATTGCGCGGGAAGGAACGGAGACGCTTACCGTGCTCGCGTGGTTGCAGTGAAGCTCAAGGTGGCCTCAGCTACTCGAGGGGCGCACGTGAGCAGTGGCTATTGCTCGCCGAAGTTTGCGGCGGCGCCAGGTGCTTCTGTTCGTCGACGGGGGCGGGGCTACAGGCTACCAGAAGGCAAAAGGAAGGCTTCTTTAGACGCGGGCGAGTGCGGCGATCACAGGAGCATCATCGAAAGGGACAGGGGTGGACGGAAACTACCTGGGGAGTTCGCCGGAGGAGTGGCAGGCAACGGTGGCGTGCAGAGGTGGTTCTTGCCGATGATTTGGAGCAAGCGCGGCCAAGAGGGTGGCACTGGAGTGTGCGCCTGGCGATGGGGAGTAGTATCGTGGAGGCCAGGGGGAAAGGGGTGGCGAGGAGCGGCCGGAATCGTCACCGGAGTGTGTCGGAGACCGCGGCAGTGCAAGCATGAATTGGGACAGCCTGGGCAGAGAGGAGGCGATGTTTGGGGGGAATAGAAGAGGGGGCGTAGGAGTTTATGTACGCGTGATTACTAGCGAGAATTGATCCCTCATTTACGTGAATTCATCGGGGTTAATTGCGGCTGTAAACGGCGACAAGCGATGGGGGAAACGGTCGACGCGGGTGGGAGAGATGACTGACAGCGTGGGGCCTGGCCGTCTGCGAGAGAGAGGGAGTGGGTGTGGGGTCCACTGATCAGTGACTTCGCGGGTTTTTTCCGAGTGGAAAACGATTCGCGAGAGGGGGAGAAGATGAGCTGCGAGTTGGGCTGGACTGGGCCTTGCTTCTGGGCTTCGTTTTCTTTTTTTTATTCAGAATCTTTTCTTTTTTCCTTTTCTATTTATCTGATTTGATTTTTATTCAAACAATTCAAGCACTATTTGAATTCAAACCTGTACCAAACTTTGTGTAAATTTTAATACTATTATTTAACATAATCTAAAATCAAATTTAGAATATCTCTACTATTCTTTTTAGGGTATATTAATTATTTAAAATAGGCCCTTGTCTTAATTCAAATAAGATTTATTAATGTTTTCCAAACTCTATTTGAAATCTAAATTTTACCAAATCTTTTCAGTAGGTTTTATTTAAAAATAAATTACTTTGAATTATTATATAAAATACTTTATTATGTTTTAATGTTCATTTAAAATGGGAAAATGTCTTTACCTAAATGAAACTGGATAATAATAAATCCTCATGATTTTATTTAAATAAACCTTTACTATTTTTATTAAACAAAATATTTAATTTTATTTTCTTGGCCAAGTTTTAATTTGGCTTTTTAAAATAGTCCTTATTTATTATTTCTTCCTTTGCTTATAAATACCATATCTTTTTAGTTAAAGATCCAAAAATGGTGATTCCAACTATTATAATTTTATTTATTATTTGTTTATCTTTTTAAATCCCTTTTCATTCAAAGTTTGTTCAAGATGGGTCTTTGATGTTTCCATCTGGGATCAAAAAGTTTCTTTTCACCCTAAATTTCAACAAATGTTTATTTTGTTTATTTATTTTTCACATTTCAAAATTTGGAAAATTTTGGGATGTGACAGGCTACCACCTTTAAAAGAAATCTCGTCCCGAGATTTGGGAAGGCTAGAGGTTACAAATTGGCTTCAAGGCAACTAGGGTACTACCACCCTTAAAAGAAAGTCTTATAGGGTTACATTGATAGTTCACTTGACTATGGCTTAATGATTGATATCCAACAAGGAATCCTTATTTGACTCTTCTGAGTTAACTAATTCCTGACATCCACATCTCTATTTCTTCAAGGGTTCCATACATGTCAATGTGGTTCACATGTCCTTCCTAGGTCACAGTTGAGTCATTTCCATTGGAGTTTCTAGCATCCTTTTTCTTTTTCTTCTCAGGACAGTCTGATGCATAGTGTCCAAGTTCCTTACAATTATAGCACTGCAACTGGCTAATGTCTTTCTTCCTGAAATTGTCATGTTGGTTCTGACCAAGGTCATCTCCATTGTCAGTATCATTTCCATTATTATCACTTCCATTGTTGTTGTGGTGATAATGATGTGGTTCAGAATCTTCATTGGTCTTTTTGAATGAACGCTTCTTTTGTGATGATCCCGAGTGATACTTGAGTTTATGCTTCCTCTTTCTGTTCTCAACTTGATTCATCTTGTTTTCCAAGATGGTGGCTTTGTCACAGAGTGATTGATAAGTTGGGACATAGACAACAAACAGTTGCAGGTTCAACTCATCATTAAGTCCTTCGAGGAATTTCTCCTTCCTCTTAGCATCTGTATCAACTTCATCCGGTGCATAGCGTGCCAGATTGTTGAATTCTTCAATGTACTTAGCCACACTAAGGTGACGTTGTTTCAGATTGTGGAACTCCTTTTTCCGCAAGTTCATCACTCCAGATGAGATGTGAGCTGTACGGAAACCATCCTCAAAAATAGCCCAAGTCACATCCTCAAGGGGAGTGGTGATCTAAAAGTTGTCCCACCATGTTGCTGCTGGCCCTTCAAGCAGATATGCTTCAAACCTAACTTTTTCCTTGTCAGTGCAGCCAATAGTCACTAAGTCCTTATTCACCGAACGTAACCAATCATTGGCTACCATTGGGTCAGTTGTTCCAGAGAACCTTGCAGGCCTTAGCTTCAGAAATCTGGTGAGCATGTCAAGTGCTGGAGGATTATTTTGATTGTTGTTGTTATTGTTGTTCTGATTTTTCATAAACTGCGTCATCATCTGCATTATTTGAGCTTGAGATGTCATCAACTGCTGCATCTCGGGAGTGATGTTGTTGTTGTTGTTGTTTTGGTTGGGGTTGGCATGACGGGGAGGCATCTGTTGGTTTGATAGGGATAAGTAATGATGGATAGGTCTAAAGAAGTTCTAACACACCACCCAAAACAATCAAGTTCAATCAAATAATCAACAAGCAACTATTCATTTAACAACTTATGAGCTTAACTCATGAGTTGAAAGAAACAACAAGTTTTCTTAAAACAATCAACCTACTATAGTCATACCTCATAGGTCAATATTATCCATACACTAACATGATATCAATGTTTTTGGTAGGCAATCTAATGTCTCTTGGTTCCCACTTGTAGTCCTTAGTGATGTCTAAGTTGAAGTCCTTGGTGAAACTAAAGTTGAAGTCATTGGTGATGGTGAAGGCTTTGTCCATCAAGTTGAAAAAGGAAGAGATGTAGAATCAAAACCAAAAGGTTGAGGAAAGAGTTTACAAGATTGTTTGTAAATAAGTTTTTGGAATAAATACAACTCCTATTTTTCTAAGGGGTTTTGTCCAATCCTAGGGTTACAATCCTACAGGAAACACAGTGCTCTGATACCATCTATAGAGGTCCTAACCTTTAATAAGGTAGAGATCCCTGTGTTTACAATGCTAGTCCCTGGATCAATAGCTAGCATCCATAGTTAAGATGTAATATCAAGAAACAAAGGTCATAATACAACTTTATAACCAGGAATAAAATAATTCATTACATCTTACATAGCTCATTTGGCTATCACATTACAATGCAACAGAATATATATATAGCATGGAGTCCTTCATCTTAAAAGTGCCACAGGCAATCATGTTGGTTGTAGACTTGTAATCATATTCAACACACTTCACTAACATCAAACAAACCTGCAACATAATAAGTTGCAGCCACAAGGGTCAATACATTTGAATTGTATTGGCAAGTTTCACTATTATGTAGAAATAAGTGGATCCTATCATTACATGCATATTTGGCTAAGTAGGGTTTAGGCTCATTTGCAGAAAGCAATATAGTTTTATCCTATCGTTTCAAAATAGTTTTGATCTTTTGACGAATATTTCTGAAATCCTTGGAAAACTCCAAGTGTTTCTAATCCCTTGTTGTCACCATCAAGTTTTACTTTGATAAATAGGAATGTCGAGATTTTCCATAGCTTCTGGCCTTAGTTGCTCAGAGTTGTCTATAACCGGGGGCACAGCTAAGTACTTAGAATTTTTATCTTCTGTGGAAGCTGTACACTTTAACCACATGACACAATCTCGTCTTGACGCCACCAGTGGCCGCTGGATAAGTACTCACCAAATGGAGTACCGGCAGATCCAGAATGTGACAAAGTCTTTCTATAGTAGTCCTCCCAATACACAATGCTAGCTTGTCTTCCAGGCACCAATGTAAGGATATATTTTCCTATACACCATTCTAGTTAACCTGAAGATGCCAATGCATGGGTCTTCCACTATGTAGTTGACTAAGCCAGAGCCCATTTAGCATGTGGCTGTACATGGAAGCCACTATACGAGAAACATGTTCAATCTCTAAGCCCCTGGGTGGTTTTCTTCTAGTGCACATCCAAAAAGATAGCCATATAAACATGGTTCCCTTTGTTGCCACCTTGTCCAAAACTTGAGTATCCTCTTTCCACCCAGGTGGTTCATTGAGTACTTGTTTTATTATATAAACCATATATTTTTCCAACACTTCATATAATCATATCATGTATCCCATCCCAAATATATAGCAGGGCTAAGCATACTACAACTACAATGTTTTCACTAAGAAAGATATAAGGATATCCTAATAGGATATAGCATAGCATAGAAATATAGTAGTCCTATCAGGCATGTTACAAAAATCCACTAAGTGTAATGAAAATAGTAGGACATGGATGATAGGGTCACTTTCCTTTTCAGTAGGGAATATTGGTTCACTCCTTGATCTTGCAAATATCACACTCTTCTAACTTCACTACAATTCAATCAAGCAAACATATATTCAACTAGCATTCAAACAATTCACCACATAAAATAACAAAAACAAGGCAATGCATGCAAGCATGCAAAAGATGGTTTTATTTGGAAAAGTGGTTTCTATTAGGCTCTAAACATTTTTAAGCTCATATTGGTCATTTACAAAAGTGGTAAAACCATTTAAATTCAAGTTGGTGAAAATGGCCACTTTAAGCCATTTTTTTTGCTAGGAATGATTTAAATCAAAATGATCATCCCTAGTGTTTGTAAAATATTTTTAAACACAACATGTTAGTGTTTTAAGGTCAAGTGTTTAGTATTAAAACCATTTGCAAAACGTTTCACCCCATAAACCAATTTTATACCAAAGTGATATTTTATGTTGTTGGAAATGCCTTTTAGCAAATTAATAATTTTATAGAGTTCATAAAATATATTTTTAAATCTCAAAACTTGGTGTTTAGGGTCAGAGAGTTTAATTCAAATCATTTTCCAAAGGTTTTACTCAAAAAGTACTTTTAACACATAAACAATATTTCTATTTGTCTAGAAATGTTCTAATTCAAATATTTATTCTTTGGCTTCAAAAAATACACATTTAAATCCATAAGTTGGTTTCTATGGACAGTAGGTTCAAAACAATCCATTTTCCAAAGATTTTACCATAAAAATATTTCTAGAATAATTTTTATATTCAAATTATGCCTACACAAGTTTCTGCAAAAACAACTAGGTTTCTAGAAGCAATTCATTAAACAAAGTGCATGTTTGGAAAGTACTTGTTCTGCTGATTCCATTGATATAAAATTTGCAAAATTTGGACGTGTAGGTTAAAAGTTATGAATTTTGCAAGTTTGTATATCTAATAGAACAAACTTTCTGTTTTAAAATAAACTCTGGACACGTGGCTCATTCTTACTGGACGATACCGCGTCGGGTGGATCAAGCTGCGCAGGCCGCAGTATTTCATTTAAATCGCATGGCACATATCATCTGATACCGCTTCGCTTAAGTTTCTATTCGTATGCGATTATGATCATCCAACGGTGTCCTGGCAGCGAAGCGGGCGGCGCTAAGCGGCGGCGGAAGCGGGCTCAAGCTTTCATTTTTTCTCTATCGTAGCCCCGCGATGATCCAACACAATGTGAGCGAGCCCGCCAAAACTGGCGGCGAAAAGCGGCGGCGAGCGCCAAAAAACGGTGAGGTTGTCGACGATTTAGATTACGGGAAGAAGGAACGACGCGCTTACTGCGCGTGGTTGCAGTGACGCTCTAGTTGGCCTCAGCTACTCGAGGGGCGCATGGGAGCAGTGGCTATTGCTCGCCGGAGTTTGCGGCGGCGCCAGGTGCTTCTGTTCGTCGATGGGGGCGGGGCTACAGGCTACCAGAAGGCAAAAGGAAGGCTGCGTTAGACACGGGCGAGGGTGGCGATCACAGGAGCATCATCGAAAGGGACAGGGGTGGACGGAAACTACCTGGGGAGTTCGCCGGAGTAGTGGCAGGCGACGCTGGCGTGCAGAGGTGGTTCTTGCCGATGATTTGGAGCAAGCGCATCCAATAGGGTGGCACTGGAGTGTGCGCCTGGCGATGGGGAGTAGTATCATGGAGGACAGGGGGAAAGGGGTGGCGAGGAGCGACCGAAATGGTCGCCGGAGTGTGTCGGAGGCCTCGATAGTGCAAGCATGAATTGGGACAGCTTGGGGGCAGAGAGGAGGCGATGTTTGGGGGGAATGGAAGAGGGGGCGTAGGCGTTTATGTACGCGTGATTACTAGCGAGAATTGATCGCTCATTTACGCAAATTCATCGGGGTTAATTGCGGCTGTAATCGGCGACGAGCGAAGGGGGAAATGGTCGACGCGGGTGGGAGAGATGACTGCCAGCGTGGGGCCTGGCTGTCTGCGGCAGAGAGGGAGTGGGTGTGGGGTCCACTGATTAGTGACTTCGCGGGTTTGTTTCCGAGTGGAAAACGATTCGCGAGAGGGGGAGAAGATTGGCTGCGAGTTGGGCTGGACTGGGCCTTGCTTCTGGGCAGGCTACGTTTTCTTTTTTTATTCAGAATCTTCTCTTTTTTCCTTTTCTATTAATCTAATTTTATTTCTATTCAAACAATTCAAGCACTATTTGAATTCAAACCTGTAGAGGTCCCAACCTTTAATAAGGTAGAAATCCCTGTGTTTACAATGCTAGTCCCTGGATCAATAGCTAGCATCCAAAGTTAAGATGTAATATCAAGAAACAAAGGTCATAATACAACTTTATAACCAGGAATTAAATAATTCATTACATCTTACATATCTCATTTGGCTATCACATTACAATGCAGCAGAATATCTATATAGCATGGAGTCCTTCATCTTAAAAGTGCCACAGGCAATCATGTTGGTTGTAGACTTGTAATCGTATTCAACACACTTCACTAACATCAAACAAACCTGCAACATAATAAGTTGCAGCCACAAGGGTCAATACATTTGAATTGTATTGGCAAGTTTCACTATTATGTAGAAAAAAGTGGATCCTATCATTACATGCATATTTGGCTAAGTAGAGTTTAGGCTCATTTGCAGAAAGCAATATAGTTTTATCCTATCTTTTCAAAATAGTTTGATATTTTGACGAATATTTCTGAAATCCTTGGAAAACTCCAAGTGTTTCTAATCCCTTGTTGTCACCATCAAGTTTTACTTTGATAAATAGGAATGTCGAGATCTTCCATAGCTTTAGGCCTTAGTTGCTCAGAGTTGTCCATAACCGGGGACACAGCTAAGTACTTAGAATTTTTATCTTCTGTGGAAGCTGTACACTTTACCCACATGACACAATCTCGTCTTGACGCCACCAGTGGCCGCTGGATAAGTACTCACCAAATGGAGTACCGGCAGATCCAGAATGTGACAAAGTCTTTCTATAGTAGTCCTCCCAATACACAATGCTAGCTTGTCTTCCAGGCACCAATGTAAGGATATATTTTCCTATACACCATTCTAGTTAACCTGAAGATGCCAATGCATGAGTCTTCCACTATGTAGTTGACTAATCCAGAGCGCATTTAGCATGTGGCTGTACACGGAAGCCACTGTACGAGAAACATGTTCAATCTCTAAGCCCCTGGGTGGTTTTCTTCTAGTGCACATCCAAAAATATAGCCATATAAACATGGTTCCCTTTGTTGCCACCTTGTCCAAAACTTGAGTATCCTCTTTCCACCCAGGTGGTTCATTGAGTACTTGTTTTATTATATAAAACATATATTTTTCCAACACTTCATATAATCATATCATGTATCCCATCTCAAATATATAGCAGGGCTAAGCATACTACAACTACAATGTTTTCACTAAGGAAGATATAAGGATATCCTAATAGGATATAGCATAACATAGAAATATCGTAGTCCTATCATGCATGTTACAAAAATCCACTAAGTGTAATGAAAATAGTAGGACATGGATGATAGGGTCACTTTCCTTTTTAGTAGGGAATATTGGTTCACTCCTTGATCTTGCAAATATCACACTCTTCTAACTTCACTACAATTCAATCAAGCAAACATATATTCAACTAGCATTCAAACAATTCACCACATAAAATAACAAAAACAAGGCAATGCATGCAAGCATGCAAAAGATGGTTTTATTTGGAAAAGTGGTTTCTATTAGGCTCTAAACATTTTTAAGCTCATATTGGTCATTTACAAAAGTGGTAAAACCATTTAAATTCAAGTTGGTGAAAATGGCCACTTTAAGTCATTTTTGTTTTTCTAGGAATGATTTAAATCAAAATGATAATCCCTAGTGTTTGTAAAATATTTTTAAACACAACATGTTAGTGTTTTAAGGTTAAGTGTTTAGTATTAAAACCATTTGCAAAAGGTTTCACCCCATAAACCAATTTTATACCAAAGTGATATTTTATGTTGTTGGAAATGCCTTTTAGCAAATTAATAATTTTATAGAGTTCATCAAATATATTTTTAAATCTCAAAACTTGGTGTTTAGGGTCAGAGAGTTTAATTCAAATCATTTTCCAAAGGTTTTACTCAAAAAGTACTTTTAACACATAAACAATATTTTTATTTGTCTAGAAATGTTCTAATTCAAATATTTATTCTTTGGCTTCAAAAAATACACATTTAAATCCATAAGTTGGTTTATATGGACAATAGGTTCAAAACAATCCATTTTCCAAAGATTTTACCATAAAAATATTTCTAGAATAATTTTTATATTCAAATTATGCCTACACAAGTTTCTGCAAAAACAACTAGGTTTCCAGAAGCAATTCATTAAACAAAGTGCATGTTTGGAAAGTACTTGTTCTGCTGATTCCATTGATATAAAATTTGCAAAATTTGGACGTGTAGGTTAAAAGTTATGAATTTTGCAAGTTTGTATATCTAATAGATCAAACTTTTTGTTTTAAAATAAACTCTGGACACGTGGCTCATTCTTACTGGACGATACCGCTTCGGGTGGATCGAGCTGCGCAGGCCACAGGATTTCATTTAAATTGCATGGCACATATCGTCTGATACCGCTTCGCTTAAGTTTCTATCGTAGCCACGCGATTATGATCCAACGGTGTACAGGAGCCTGGCCAAAACTGGGCGGCGCTAGCGGCGGCGGAAAGCGGCGCGCGCTCAAACGGTGAGGTTACCGACGATTTAGATTGCGCGGGAAGGAACGGAGACGCTTACCGTGCTCGCGTGGTTGCAGTGACGATCAAGGTGGCCTCAGCTACTCGAGGGGCGCATGGGAGTAGTGGCTATTGCTCGCCGGAGTTTGCGGCAGCGCCAGGTGCTTCTGTTCCTCGACGGGGGCGGGGCTACAGGCTACCAGAAGGCAAAAGGAAGGCTGCGTTAGACACGGGCGAGGGCGGCGATCACAGGAGCATCATCGAAAGGGACAGGGGTGGACGGAAACTACCTGGGGAATTCGCCGGAGGAGTGGCAGGCGGCGCTAGCATGCAGAGGTGGTTCTTGCCGACGATTTGAGCAAGTGCGGCCAAGAGGGTGGCACTGGACTGTGCGCCTAGCGATGGGGAGTAGTATCGTGGAGGCCAGGGGGCAAGGGGTAGTGAGGATCGGCCAGAATCGTCACCGGAGTGTGTCAGAGGCCGCGACAGTGCAAGCATGAAATGGGACAGCCTAGGGGCAGAGAGGAGGCGATGTTTGGGGGGAATGGAAGAGGGGGCGTAGGCGTTTATGTACGCGTGATTACTGGTGAGAATTGATCGCTCATTGACGCGAATTCATCGGGGTTAATTGCGGCTGTAAACGGCGACGAGCGATGGGGGAAACGGTCGACGCGGGTGGGAGAGATGACTGATAGCGTGGGGCCTGGCTGTCTGCAAGAGAGAGGGAGTGGGTGTGGGGTCCACTGATCAGTGACTTCGCAGGTTTGTTTCCGAGTGGAAAACGATTCGCGAGAGGGGGAGAAGATGGGCTGCGAGTTGGGCTGGACTGGGCCTTGCTTCTGGGCTGGCTTCGTTTTCTTTTTTTATTCAGAATCTTTTCTTTTTTCCTTTTCTATTTATCTAATTTTATTTTTATTCAAACAATGCAAGCACTATTTGAATTCAAACCTGTACCAAACTTTGTGTAAATTTTAATACTATTATTTAACATAATCTAAAATCAAATTTAGAATATCTCTTCTATTCTTTTTAGGGTATATTAATTATTTAAAATAGGCCCTTGTCTTAATTCAAATAAGATTTATTAATGTTTTCCAAACTCTATTTGAAATCTAAATTTTACCAAATCTTTTCAGTAGGTTTTATTTAAAAATAAATCACTTTGAATTATTATATAAAATACATTATTATGTTTTAATGTTCATTTAAAATGGGAAAATGTCTTTACCTAAATGAAATTGGATAATAATAAATCCTCATGATTTTATTTAAATAAACCTTTACTCTTTTTATTAAACAAAAATATTTTATTTTATTTGCTTGGCCAAGTTTTAATTTGGCTCTTTAAAACAGTCCTTATTTATTATTTATTCCTTTGCTTATAAGAACCATATCTTTTTAGTTAAAGATCCAAAAATGGTGATTCCAACTATTATAATTTTATTTATTATTTGTTTATCTTTTTAAATCCCTTTTCATTCAAAGTTTGTTCAAGATGGGTCTTTGATGTTTCCATTTGGGATCAAAAAGTTTCTTTTCACCCTAAATTTCAACAATTGTTTATTTTGTTTATTTATTTTTCACATTTTAAAATTTAGAAAATTTTGGGATGTGACATGGATCAAGAGTGGGATTTGTCCATCCATATGACAGATAGATATACTCTGGGCCCTCTCGGTGGAATGTCATCCAATTAGCTTGCAAGCATGTGACTGGCTCACAAGAGATCACATATCACGAGAACGAGAAAAGAGTACTTATCGGTAACGAGGTTGAACTATGTAGCAGAGATACTGACGATCAATCCTCGGATAAGTAAACTATCGCGAGACAAAGGGAAATTGGTATCGTATGTAAGTGCTTCATTCGATCACAAAGTAATAGTAGAAATATGTGGGAGCCATATGAATTTCCAGATTCCTCTATTGGTTATTGATCGGAGAAGTGTCTCGGTTATGTCCGCATAATTCACGAACCGCAAGGAGACACACTTAAGGATTCGATTTTGTTTAGTAGATATGGAATATAAGTAGGGAGACCAAATGTTGTTCGGAGTCTCGTATGGGATCCAGGATGTCACAAGGAGATCCAGAATGGTCCGGAGAATAAGATTCATATAAGGAAAGTCCGATTCCGGAGTTCGGGAATGATTTTGATGTTTTCATCGGAGAGGTTCTAGAAGGGTCTAGAAGGTTCACCGGACCGAAAGGGGAATGGTTCATGAATGTGTCATGGTTAAGTGGAATGATTGGATCATGTCCTAGGTCACTTGGTTGGGCATTTGCAAGAGAGAAATAAAGCTCTAAATTGAAAGTCAAAAGGGAGGTTTGAATAGTCAAATTGGAACAATAGTTTCCTAGTGGAAGAAGGAAAAAGTCCTTCCTTCTCTCCAACTTGGGTTTGGGGAAGGAATAAGGATTCAAACTCCCCTCTCCCAAGCTGCCCTCCCTCTCATAAATAGAGGGGAGGGGCTGCCCCAACGCACCACAACCAGCCTCCCCCACCTTGCACCGCCGCAGCCCAAGCCGCCATGCCCGCTTGCACCATCACCCAAAGTGCCGTCATTGGCCGGGCTCGTCACGTCGCCCTAGCCGTTGCTGACTCCACCTCCTCCTCTCTGGCCTTCTAAACCTAGATCCATCATAACCCGCACCGTCTTAGCCGAAGCCCTGCGGGATCTTCCCTCTACTTCCGACACCACACCGTCGTGCTGCCGGAATTGCGAGGGGAGAACTACAACCTCCACTGCCTGCTGGAACACGGGAGAGGAAGGTCTTCATCGAGTACCGAACGTGTGACCGACTGTGGAACCGCTGCTGCAATGCAGCACCGGAAGGATCGTCTATGCGATCTTGAGATCGGCAAGTGTACGACTACATCACCCACGAGAATCTGCTCTCATTAACCGCTTTGGAATCTTCGAGGGTGAGTACTCTAATCGACTCGTTGCTACAATCTAGTAGATAGATATTGGCTTGTTTATGTGCATGCGGTAGAATTTTTTGTTTTCCATGCTATGAACCCCGACATAAGCTCGGCGGGAGTTGATACGTCCAATTTGTATCACCATTCTATATCATAATTTGCATATATTCATTGATATATGTCTTATTATGAGGTATTACTTATGTCTTTTCCACTGTTTTTGCATGTTGGATGATTCTTGGAGGATGGACTACCGGAGTCTGGATTCTGATGGAAAAAAGGTGTTTTGATGCAATTTCGCAAAGATCAGAAAAATACCAGAAAAATATGGGAAAACTATATTTTCCCAGAAGAGAGAGGAAGCCAGAAGGGGAGGCGAAGAAGGGCCATAGGGGGCCCTCACCCCCCTAGGCGTGGGTCCTCCCGGGCCGCGCCTAGGACAGGTGTGGCCCACCTGCTCGGCCTCCGACTCCGCCCTCTCTCCTATATATTCCTTACGAAACCCTAACACCAGGGGAGCGACCACAGATAGATTTCCGCTGCCTCTGCAGGGCGGAAAACACCGAGAGAGAAAGAGCTCTCCGGCAGACAGATTTCTGCCAGGGAAATTCCTTCCCGGAGAGAGGAGATCGTCACCATCAACACCATCATCAAGCTAGGCTTCATCCGGACCATCATCATCATCATACACACCATCATCTCCACCAACACCATCATCAACACTCCATCCCGCTATAACAATTGTGTTGGATATTGCTTTAGTTCTTAGGGGAAACTTTCCAGGTGTTAATTACTATTGTAGTTGATGCTTGTGAGTGGAACCATTGGATTATTGTTTATGTTCAGATTGTTATTCATCACCATATCATCTTTGATCTTGATCCATATGATGTCTTGTGAGTAGTTCGTTTAGTTCTTGAGGACATGGGAGAAGTCATGTTGTTAGTAGTGGATTTGAGTTGAGTTATTATTCAATGGTTTAGTATTTAAGTTGTGGTGCTTTTCTTCTAGTGGTGTCATCTGAACGTCGACTACATGATACTTCACCATTTGTGGGCCTAGGGGCACGCATTGTGTATTTGGCTACTAATTGTGGGGTTGCCGGAGTAACAGAAACCTGAACCCCCCATTAGGACACCTTTGCACAAGGGAGTGTAGGATCTCATAGTTTAAGGCTGTGGTTAGGTTTATATCTTAATTACTTTCCTGTAGTTGTGGATGCTTGCAGGGGGTTTAATCACAAGTATGTATTAGTCCAAGTAAGGTCGGTACATTAGCACAGGTTCACCCACACAACACTTACAATACCAAAGAAGAGTACTCAGCTATTTGAAGCGAAAGCACTTGACAGAATTCCCGTGTGTCCTCGACAACGTTTGGTCCTTATAAGTATTTCCACCGGCTTGTCCTTTGCTAAGAAAGGATTGGGCCACTTGCTGCGTTTGTTTGTTTTCTTTATTACTTGCACTTTGTTTTGTTGCTTTATCAGAAAACCCCTAAAAATCTGTTTGCTAAGTATTTACAGAGAGTTCCTACTCCATACCACTAGTCAACACCTTCTGCTCCTCGTTGGGATCGACACTCCTATTTATCAAAAGTACTGCGATACACCCCCTATACTTGTGGGTCATCAATATCCAAAATAGAAAGATTACAATACCCATACCTGCTTAATCCTCTGAATATTCCTGACACCAAATGGTCTGGATTAAACATGGACCTCATCATAGGTCTTCCCAAAACCAAAGGAAAAGATGTAATTCTGGTGACGAGGTTTCGACTCGTCAATGCCCATTGTTATGGACTTGGGTTTTGGAGAAGATGGGGATGCTGGAAGTTGCGAGACGGTTAACAGGCAAGCAACACGGGGACACGAGGTTTACCCAGGTTTAGGCCCCTAGAGGGAAAACCCTACTCCTGCTTGTCTATTCTTGATTACAGCGGAACCGAAGGTTACAGGGGTGCATAGATGCAATCTGGCGTGAGGTGTGTGTATGAGGTGAGTTTATCCTTCTCCCCGTACCCTCCTGGCCTTTATATAGATAGGTCAGGTCCCGGGGATAGGTCAAGTCGATAACAGATTAGGGTTGAACCCTTTGAAATTCTATCTATAGCTAGACTTGTCTCCATGGAGTCGAACTCGCCATGGGCTTTGGCCACCCGAAATCTTCCTGGGCCATAGATCTTCATATGGGCCTTCCTTGGGCTGGACCGGGTTGTAGCACCCCAAAAATATTAATGAGGATCATTCTCTAATTAATCAAGATTAGGGTTAATAAAAGCCTTTATTAATTAAATTCAAATCTTATTGCGTGTGTGTATGAATGCTTGCAATGCCATGTATGATTGTTGTAAATGATGAGAAATGGTTTAAAGATCTATACCATATCATCTAGGTCACTAACAAACAATATCAAAACAAAAGAAAATGAAAATAAGAATCTCAATACCTAATGGTCATTTCTACCCAAGTTAACCATTAGCTCACTTTGAGCATCCCTAGCAACTAATCTCAAACAAAAACTTTCCCATTTATTTTCTCCCCTTGCTATACCTAGTGACACGAAACCAAAGGGTGCTTTCCAACTTGGCAGAAACATTTTCAAACTCTTTTGAGAGGCAATTCAAATTTGAATCCATCTTATGAATCAAGATAGCCATTTTTGGAAAACCACTCAAACATCACCACTTAGCAAACCATTGCACCCAGAGACTACCAAGATTAGTATAAGAACACCCATCAAAAATCACTGGAAAAGGTGATGATTCAGTTCATGCGGCCATTTGATCGAGCACTTGGTGAGCACAGTACAACTGTACCAACTATGTACTATTTTGATCAATCCTTTGCTCACCATTGTGACCTCACCGATCTCACACGTCATGCACTTAACTCACCCAGTACAGGCATGCACATTTGAGCTCATCTCACTCGCCGTTTGACCCGTGCAAAGTGGTACCCGAGCTCACCTTGCCACCCCAACATGGACACAAAGCCACAGACCGTGCTGCGCTCTCCCACGATGTCTAGGAGGTAGCCCTGACCTCACCGCCTCTACCTGTGCACACCTCGACCAAAGACAGCTCGATACGATGCCAGCAAAGCCATGCCCATTTAACACAAAACCTTGCCGGTCGCCGCTCTAGAGAGCCAAGCAATCCTAAGTGCACACACTGCACCTCGCCCTCACCTTGCGCCACTATGTCCGCCATGACTCCAGCAAGCTCCCAGACATGATCGTTTGACCGCGCGATCATCGTGACCACCGTACTCCGTGACGAATGCCACTGGTACAGTCATAGAGCACGGAGGTTCCCCAACGATTTAGACCGTGCCTCGTCGTGCCACTATGCATATGACGTTCGCCCTAAAGCACCGCGTCGACCTATGCCCGTGGCCATGCCTGTAGCTCACTATAACTGCGTCGCCGGCGAGCCCGAGCCATGCCGTCATGCCCCCTTCACCACAGTATAAATAGATACCACCCCCAACACCAAAACACACACCATTCCACTCCTCTCTCACCCAGGAACCTCTCTGACACAACCCTGGAGCAAGGCGAGCACCACCACGCCGAAATTTCACCGGATTTCGCTGCTGTAGAGGAAGGAAGGAGCCGAAGCTAGGAGCCACCCCAGGAGCTGCCGTAACAAACTTTTGAACCGCCATCGTCAACTCGTTTGTTCGCACCCATCGCCGCACCTAGCTGGAGCCCTAGTAAGCCCCCAATGACCCCTGCCGTAGCGCTAGGGTTCAGACTCCCGCGTGTCCTGCGACAGAGGCGACGACGCTCAGCCGTTGATCGCGCTCTAATCGTAAGGCCTAGATTCAGCGATACCGCTTTGCGTTAGATGAGCCACTAACAGGTAGGACCAGCCCCGGAGCAGCCCGCTGCGCGCACGTTGCATAGTTGGGCCAGCCCATTGGCGTTCCCGCGCATAACCCGTCAGTTCAAACTTAGTTTTATCTTTTATTTGAAAATCCCATTATGTAGTGAACTTTAAAAAAAAATCAATTCAGAGAGATTCACTATACCATATTGAATGAATCCAATTTTGTTTGGAAGTAGATGAAAATCTCTAATCACTCTCGTTGGATTCAAACAATTTGAAACTATGGATTACCCTTGGTAAAAAGAACAAGCCAATATCTTTTGCAACTTCAAACATTTTTCTAAAATCAACCATAAGTTATTTTGAGTTGATTCCAACTCTCAAAAATTACATTTGACAAGACCTTTCTGGATATGTAAAAATCTACATACTTACATACAGTAGACCTGGACCAAAATTAAAGAATGACTTTCTGGTCATTTTTAGCCATTTAAATATTATTAAATAATAGTGTTAAGCTTTGTAAATAAGGCCAACAACTTGAAATCACATTCTCCAGTATTAGGATATGTGGTGATGACATGTGTCAATATGATGCCATATTGAATTGGGGAATATTAAATCTTAAGTAACTTTTCAATGAGTAGAAATTACTTTCCTAAAAGTAAGATAATTAAAATCTTATCACCTTTTCTTGTAATGATAGGGATGATAAATAGAAGTAGTTAAGTATTGTTTGGTGATTGTGTACCTCGTATCTATTTATAGACGCTAGTATCAATCCGGGCTACGACGAGGAGGAATTCTATGAAGACGAGGACGAGATCTTCGACCACCTTACCAAACAAGGAAATCTACATTATGCATGCTATTCTATGCAAGTCTCACTTGCAAGCCTTTGTGATAGCCCTTTTAGTATACCAAATCCCAGTTTTACATGCAAACTTTACTTTTCGCAAAGTTGTTCCGTAGTTAATTAATTGATGATTAGTGGAAAATTAGGAAAGTGCCCTCAAGAGCTTGGAACTTGATGAAGGTAGATACACCCGCTTAGTACCATACAACTAGTAACACACACCCCCACCTTGATAGATGCTAGTGCTAAAATAAACTTGATCACTAGATGGGAACAAATGATTATGAAAACCTTGGAATGATGAGTCATTCTATTGAAATGTTTTGACATGTGTTATGGACATAATGACTTGAAGATGATGGTGAAGGAAGTATGTGACTTGACTTTGATAAAAACTGATGGTTGGGTTTGGATGCGATACCATTCCAATGTTTACTGTACAACCACAATACCCGAATTTGGGTAGGGCTTGACTGGAAGTTTATATGTCTTAATATGGGTTCCCTCGCGGAATGAGGTGAGCTGAGGCTACCTTGTGAAAGTGACTGTCCACCTATGCAGTGCCCAAGATGACTAATGGTCATGGTTGGGAGGCCAAACTCATAGGGGAGGTGCCTATACTAGGGTGTGTAATTGAAAGGTTAGGATTGATTATCCGCATACCAAGTATGATTCTTCAGGATTGTTCCTGACAGATGTATCGAATGTTGTGGTTAAAGTGTACCACCTCTGCAGACTGTCAAACTATTCGAATAGCCGCGTTCGTGGTTATGGATAGTTGGATGGCCATACTTTTCTGATGTCAGATGTTTTCCAAAATGACCCTTGACTTGAATGATGACTTTGACTTGACCCCACAAGTTGTGGAGATGAAGCTAGGTTCCCACCTAAGTAACTTAGACAACTAAAGTTAGGTTTTTACTACTAGATACTGGTTGAAATAAAATTGGCTTGTGTCAAACAAACATAGAGCTTAAGATTCCTATTAGAATGGCCTTACTGCTTTAGTGAAAGTTTGCGAGTACCTCAAAGTACTCATGGCTTCCCTGGCTATTCCCATGGCCAGACTATAAAGGAGACTACGAGGAGGATCGATAACAGGACACTTACGATAACTAGGATCATCTCCCATCGTCAGCATTGCCTGTGACCCTGAAGATGGAGCCCCGACCATGCTACCTTTATTATATTCTGCTGCTTTGATTGTAATCAGACTTGATCATGAGATCAACTATTTGTAAGACTATTATGGTTTGTAATGGATGATGAACTATGGTACCAATCTGTTATGTCTCAAAAAAATGGTAATCCTGGGATTGCGATGTACGACATAACATGCATCTGGGATTAAAAATACGGGTGTTGACAAGTTGGTATCAGAGCCATCCTGACCATAGGAGACCCTAGTTAGCATGGACGTTAGAAAAACTTAGTTTCCAAAAGAAAGAAAATGAGTATCTTTGAAAACCCTATTCCCACGCTTACCCTTCAAATTCTTTCCAAAAGAGAGTCATATGTTCCTCAAAATTTTTGCAACTTTACCTAAAATTTGGCACACTTGATCACTTCTCTAACTTACTCCTCTCACATTTCTAATAGATGGACTACGCCTACAGCAAGTTCTACCAGCTGGGCAATGGAGGGAATGTCATGTTTGTGAACGACCTGGGTCAGCTTGCAGAATTTCTAGAGCACCCGCATCCGGAGTTCTATGGAGCTTAACTCCATGATCACCTCGGAGGGGAGCTGCAATGGTTGATAGTTGACGATCTTCGCGAAAAGATGGAGCCACCTACCTCGTAGAAGATCCATTTCACCATCAGAGAGAACAACTTGATTGATGGACTGGCCAGAGCAATGCAAGAAGCACTTGCCCCACTATGTTGGTAGAATATCAACAAGATTGTCGGCACCCGCTTTGCTCACTATGCCAGAAGTGACTCCAATGGACAACCCATGGATCTGCCAAGCCACCCTGAGTTGAAGCAACACGTTGACCATCTTGCCTTCATGCTTCATGAGACTCAGAAGGAGCGCAATTTTCAGATGCAAAGAAGGACCAGACCTTCGCCATCCTCGTGCTGACGCCAACGAGATGCAAATTGCTGCCGCCAAGAAGGACCAGACCTTCGCCATCCTCGTGAAGGAGCGCAAGTCAGTTCGTTAGCTACATGACAAGAAGGATCACATCATTGTCAGCCTTCGTCACAAGGTGTCATGTTTGGAGGAGACCGTACATGATCGGGACATGCAGCTTGAGGAGAGGGAGAACGAAGGGGTAGATACCACGGAAATCCCTACTCGTATCTCAGCGATGATGATGACTACTTTGAGGACATGGACCAGGAGTTCCACACTGATGATGAGGACCGCGACTTCATTGATGATGAAAAAGCCACTGGTTCTGATGAGTAGTAGCACTTGAGCATTGTTATAGGTGTGAGTTGTATCCGGTCCCACTATATCGTAGCTTGCCAGAATGGTTCTTGAAACCATCTGTTTGTTGTTGTGTTGTGTTGGAATGTGTTGTTTGTATGGTGTGACTTTGAAATGAATGAGAATGAGTTGTTGGCTTTCAAGCTTTAGCCTTACTCAAAAGTTTAAAAGCTTTTAAAACCATACCCATAAACCTTAGAAAATTTTCCCTCTTGTCTCATGATCTATCTCAATCTTCAGATGCCTCGGGGAGGGAGCAGCTCATCTCAAGACCCGATGGTATAACTCCTACAAATGTTAGTAGCCGATCGAGAAGTCGGTAGAACCGAGCGTCAAGCCAATCTAGACACTCTTCAATAGATTGCTCAACTAGACATGACAACCAAGGTCCTGGAAATCAGGATCATCATGGATCCAAACTTAAGAACTTCCAGAATACCAATCCCCCTATCTTTAGTAAGTTAGAAGAGCCTTTAGATGCCGATGACTGGCTGCAGACTATGGAGAATAACTTGGAAGTTGTCGGAGTAGAGGAGGCAGAGAAATTACTGTTTTCCACCCACTATCTGGCTGGTTCTACAAGAGCATGGTGGAATAGCACCCGTACCATGAATGGAGGACAGATGATCACTTGGGATGAATTCAAACTCAAGTTCAGCCGAACCCATGTGCCACCGGGTTTGATTCTGCGGATGAGGGATGAATTCAAGGAGCTGAATGTAACATCCCAGCATTTAGGAACCAATGAAGGGTAGATTTAGGAATTTGTGCATATGCATGCATTAATAAATAAAAACGTGGTAAATTTTTCGCCAAATAAAAACCTAAAGTGATCAAAGTTTCTTTCACTCTCTAAGTGTAGGAATAGCCCTAGAGAGTGATCGTTATAAATTTTGACATGATCTTTATAAATTAGTGTGTTTTGGGGGAAAAGAATTTGATTCAAATTTGAACTTTGAGTTTATATTTTAAAGTTAGGAATTGATATTTTAAAATGAATTTTAAAATGATTTAGTAATATTATTTAACCAAGAAATAATAAATAGTAATAGAAATTCTAAGTAAAGAAATTCAATTAAGAAATGAATCTTTTATTCCATAAACAAGTTACAAAGTTTAACTCATTGAGTCAATAAAGAATCATTAAAGAAAAGAAATTACAAAAAGAGAAATAGATCTATATGAATAAACTATTACACATTTCTTACAAAAGAATGAAATAAGAAAATTACAAAGGAATTTATTTATCTAAAAGTAAACCTATACTAAATCTTGAATCTTCAGATCTTGTACCTGCAAATAAAGAAACAAACAAAAAGGAAAATGAAAGTTAGATTATTAATTTTACTCTTAGTAGAGAGAAGTGAGTTGCACTGCTCAAAATTACATCATTGAGTAAATCTATTAGGGGCAAGTTTCACCAATATGAAAGAATTGGATCTTTCATAATAAATAAGACATAAGTCAAATGATCACAGCAAGTAAAAGGGGAAAGTTTCACCAGACAGGATAACAGTAAAAAGATCAAAGGGTGAAACACCTCACTAATCTCATCCACAAACATGCAACAGACACACATGCAGCTCAATCACCAAACTGCATGGCGTGTGTTGTCGACACAGCCACATCAGCTCACCCAAGTAAAAGGACCAAGCACAACCGTGGAAGCCCACTATTTCATCTTTCTATTTCCAACACCACACCAAGAACACTCATCTTCACAAAGCTAAGCAAACCACTAGCCAGAACTACAAACAAGACCATCCAATCATCACCACATGGTGACATAAGGAGGGGGAGGATCAGGTGGATAGCAAGGTCAAGATCACAGGAGCTAGGAGGAGCAGGGATGATCAAGGCCAAGCACAGGAACCAGGGGAAACAGGAACAACACCAAGAGGTGAAGCATAGGATCATGCTAGCAACATAATCAGCCAGATCAAGCCACAGATCAACAAACAACCATCACAAATCATGAACTGTTGTGGTGAGTATTATAAAACATCCACATATTCTGTTCATCTTATCCAGACAAAAGCATGTGATGTTTTAGAGTTAACCTCTCAGTGATCACCCAAGTGGGGTGAACCTATCCTAGAGGATTTGAAATATAAATACCAGCAATAAACTCTCAGACCAGCATCATAGATCTAGTGATACCAAAAACAACTTATATATTTCATCATTTCTTCATATAAAATCTGGGCACATCTCCTAAAAAGAGTAGTACCTTAGAATTTATAAGCTACAAACAAACAAATCAATTTAACCAACTAGGATCCAAGATCCAGTGAGAAACCATGACACTTTAGCATATTTGAAATGGACATCCAGATAGGAATCTAGTTCCTAGAGCCTCATACGAACATCATAGGCATAATTGAAGAGAAGCTTACAATTTATCTTAGCATCTATCAAATCTCAAGTACTGACCATAGTAAAGCCAGTAGTAGAATCAACTTGTGTGCCATTCTAAGATGGTGTCACAAGAACAAATCCTACAACCAATCCAAACAATTATTTTAGCTTTCATAAATAAAACAGACAACCAATAATTATCATTTCCCTGAGATTACACTCAGAGATCATCTAACATATCCATCTATCTTCAAAGTATCATTAGACTCCAATGATTAAGTTCACTCTAGGGATAACTATACAAGACAACACCCACTGATGCAGTGAATCATCACTGATAGTGTTACTATCAGTATCAAGGTACTGACAGTAGATGCACACACTAAGCATCAATTTCACCATTCAGATTTCACAATTGTGCCATTAGGATAACCAAGCCTAATCACCAATCAGAGGCAACACTATGAACCACTAGGATCAGATCAACACTAGCATGAGATCAACAACATGATCAAATAATCTAAGCATGACAACAAGCACTGAGGTGCAGAGAGCACAATCCTCACTAAGCATGACTACCAGATCACATCATCATTTTACAAGCTCATAGAGGGATGAACCCTAGAACTAAGGATGAACACTAGAACCAGTATGAATCCTATTGAAGGATAGCCACTAGTTACACATAGAGATACTCGAAGTAGACGGAGAAATGGGTGATAACCGAGAACCTACTCACCTATGGTCCTCGCTGGAGAATTTAAGAGAAAGCAGAGGGGCCGACGAGCTCACGGCGGCACGGGGAGCACCCCAGAGGGCGCTGCAACCCGCACCTAGCCGCGGCGGCATCCACAGTAGCACACGAGAACACATGAGCACCTCACCAACACCACTGGAGCACCAGCGGCGGCGTCAATAGCACCACCCCAAACCCTAGGGTTCAGGACGGGGCTAGCCTGGCCACAGAAGGGCCCCAGAACCAAATCGACTTGGAGCAGACGAAGGGGCATGGTCGACAACCTCGCCATACACCACGGCGATTGCCATGTAGGACCACGACTGCGAGAATCGCACGACGGCAGCGCCAGCGACCACGGGGTTGAAGAGGAGAAGAGGTGAGGTCGAGAGAGGGAGAGATAGAGAGAATGGGCCGATAGGGCCAGAACCCTTCGGGGATATCTTTTGGCCATGCCACTTGGGCCAGTTTGGCCCAATAAGCCCAAAGGGTTAGCCCAAAACTTAAAAGAAGTTTTAATAATTAATAAAAGACCAAAATACCCCTAGAAATAAATAAAATTCTAGAAAATAAAATAGAAGTCTAAAAATTGCAAATAATATATTTTTAGATTCATAATAATCCAACCTAGTTAAATAAATTAAGAGATAATTTTTATATATATAATTTTTGGTCAAGAATTTTATGATATCTAAATTCCTTAGGGAATTTCATAAAATTAAAGAAAAAGGATAAAAATAAATAAATATCACTTTTATTATGTTTTGTTATTATAGTATTTTAGAAAAATACCAAATAAATATTTAGAGTTATCCAAGAAATTCTCTTTTATCTAAATACTAATTCTTAAAAAGCAGTAGTAAACAAATAAATACAAGAATTTATATTTAATAAAGATTCTTATCTTTAACTCTATTAATTATATATAGAATGAAATATTTATAAAATATTAAAGATTATTATTTAAAACAAAATCCTTTATTACTTAAAGAAATTCTGGAAACTAAAATATTGGGTAGAACACACAAAGAAAATAAATGGTAAATAATGCATTACATTACTATGCTTATTCATTTTGCTTCTTTAAATACTGTCCTTGCCGGGCAATAATGATGTTTTGTAGACATAGAAGCTCAAGGTCCAGTGCAAGCATCCGACTTCACTACCTTGCAATCACAAGGCAAGTTCATCACTTGCTCATGTCCTTTGAAGAGTCTTTACCAAAGTATTTGTAAATTGTGTGTTATCATGTATGTTTCGAGAAGAGAAAAATATTATTTTCTCAAGTAAATAAATGGTTAATATCATCCTATATGATGATATTATGAAGCAATAGAACTTAGGTTTCTATTTGCAACAATGATAATTACCTAGGAACTTAACAACCCATGACATCAATAATTCTAGCGCCGTATATTACGTGTTAGCCATAAGATTTGGAATGGGACTGAGAAGTCAGCTGTATACTTTTCCTTTCGTATGGAGGCAAGACTACCTTAAAGTGACGTTGTGATTCCTTGTGCGGATCCAACATATGGGTGGGCAACCTTAGGATCCATGTTTTTGGTGTCTAGATTATCTATGAGTGGCTGCCGGAGGTTTAGCCGGACCTATAAGGTACTTACCAGGGCACCACCAGCTCATAGAGTCTTCGGGAACTCATGAGGGTTTTAGCCTGCCCGGAAGGGGGATTATCGGAGGTGAGCCAGCCCCCTCGTGCAGACATATGGGGTCACGGAGAGGGCAATGATTGGCTTGGATCACCTACCGGTCCCCACATCATGGAATTGTGGATGGGAAAGTACGCCCGGTTGTGCAACAAGGAGTTAATCTCTCATGGGTAAAGTAACACACCTCTACAGAGTGTAAGAATTGCAACTTGTTACTACTTGTTCCGGGAAGGAGCTATGAACGCGGCAGGAAAGGAACTCCATGAAAGTTCTGGTAAACCTGTGAAGGCCGATGGGCATAGATTTTAACAATAAAATCAATCTTTAAAGAAAGATTTACAAAAACTGCATAGAGACAAGGACTTATAGTTCGAGGTGGTAGATAGAGAATCAAACTTCCCACCTTGCATATAATGAACTTGCTGGGTAATGCTGTTACTCACCTTTTCCTTTGATCCCATGCTTAGACTCTGAGGATCCTGAAGATACCCCAATGTATGCAGCTGAAAGTCAAGAGGAGGTCTTCTATGAAGATCCCAACATGTACGGTGCCGTAGAAGGGGTGGACTACCTATGATCCTACCTTAGATATGAGGTATTCTGTACCACACGGTTCAGAGGAAGGGTCTGATTCAGAACTTCCTATCGAGAATTCTGATGGTTGGAAAATGGGATCACTTAGAGGATCCCAAGGGAATCAGATGTCTATAGATGGGTCTGACAGTGATGTTGGACAATCCAGCTAGATGGGTATGGGAACCAATCCTAATAACAGTAGTAGAAATACCATATTCATAGATGATCAGGATGAGAAGAAGATCCTGAGGAGAGAGTGTTTGAATCATCAACATCTTCTAAAAACCCAGGGAATATAGATTATCCAATGTTTAATTATCTTGCCAAACAAAGCACCTGGGGAGCAGCAGAATCTGCGTATTCTGTTGATAACTCTAGGAATGAAGCTCAGGTGATGCAAGTGGGTGATAATGCTGAACAAGGTTCTGAAGAATTTTCAGCTGAGCTAGATGGAGTCAATGCACTCAGGCTGAGTAATGACTCAAGTCCTGATACTTTAGATACTGAGTATGTTCCTTCTGGAAGGCCATTTATTCCACAAACTATGCGACGGACGTTACGTCATCACATTTGGACTTCATGCATGTATGATGAGCATCGCGGTTACTAGAAGCAGGCTACTTATTAGGAAGTATCGGGTATTGCATATTGTAATCCGAAAGAATGGTGTAGCTAAATAGAGGAGGAAGTGTTGTTAATTTTTAGTGTACCTATATGGTACATATTGTAATGACTTTATATTACTAAGTTGTGTGTAATGTATAATGTGTAAAATGCATATTTGGATTTTATTTGGATTTTGATTTCCATTGTGTGACTAGTTTTGTGCGTAAACTTGAGCTCAGAACACATGTGCATGATGTAATTATGACTATTCGCTTTATCTTGCAGGACTAGGGGGTCATGGAATCGGGTGTAGAAACCGAATCTGAGCAGCAACGCATGGAGCGCGATGCCAAGGAGAAGTCAGATGCAGATATCGGAAATTGGGGAACATTACCACCACCACCAATGAGGCCTCTAATGGAGTAGGACTTTATGCAGTACATGCAAATGATGCAAGAAAACCAAAACAAGTTCATGGAAGAGTTGTTGGGACGAGGTGGAAACCAGAGAGCACATGAAGGTGGAGGAGTGAGTCTTTCTGACTTCTAGAATGCAAGGCCGTTACCTTTTGCATCAGCTCCTGAACCAATGGATGCAAAAGATTGGCTAGCAGATACGGAGAGAAAGCGTAAGACTATATGTTGTAATGATGAGGAAAAGAGGAGGTATGCAACTCATCTTTTGACTGGACCTGCAACATCATGGTGGGAAAATCAGTTAGCCATGCAATAGCCAAGAAGAGAGTATACTTGGGAAGAGTTCACGCAGAGGTTCCGTGAGTATCATGTTCCTGAAAGTGTGATGGATTTGAAGCGTAGAGAGTTTGAAGAGCTTCAACAAGGATATACTAGTGTCATGAAGTACATCCGGGAGTTTAGCCAACTGTCTTGTTATGCAGAGGAAGAAGTCAGCACTAAAGAAAAGAGCAAGAAGCATTTTCTGCGAGGGTTAAATCCATTCGTAAAGATGAAGTTGAGGTTGGCCAATAAACAAACTTATCAGCAGTTACTGGATGCATCCATCACTTTTGAAGATGGCTAAAAGAATGTCCAAGATGATAGAAGGAAGAGAGCCAAGAAGGAAACTAAGAGGATTCAAGCAAGTAAACCCAAGACCAATCTGGAATTCAAGCCAAGGAATAGACCTTACAACAATAACAATTCCAACCAGAGTGCAAATCCACCGAAAGGAATATTATATGCCATAATTGCAAACTTTCAGGGCATATAAGCAGTGATTGCCAGAAACCAATGATAGTTTGCCATGCTTGTGGCCAGAGGGGTCATATAAAGCCAAATTGCCCGAGTAAACCACAAGGTGGATGGCCTGTTAAAGGTGGAGGACAAACCAGTGGAGGCAATGGACAACCCAATGAAGGAGGAAATTTTGTCGAAAACAATAATGGCAAGAGGAACAGACCTATCGGGAAGCTGAATTGCGCAACCCTGGAGGAGGTGGATAACTCAAAGCATGCAGTGATAGGTACGCTCAATATCCTTACCAATCCCGGAAAAGTTCTATTTGATACTGGTGCAACTACTTCATTCATTTCTGAAGAATTATGTGATAAATTCAGGATTAGAAGGGCAATGTTAGAAAACCCTATGACCGTGGTGACGGCAGGGGGAAATGTAGCTGTACGCCACATTAAACAAGATCAGGTTATCTCGATCTTTGGTTGTACCTACTTTGCGGACCTTTACGTGATTCCTTTGAAGGGAATTAAAGTAGTGTTGGGTATGGATTGGATGACTGAATATGGGGCTCAGATTAATTGTGAGGATAAAACTGTCTCAATCAAGACTCCAAGTGGAGCAAGGATAGTTTATCAAGCAGATAATCATAGTCATATCATGGTGTATCTTCAGTTGAACTCAATGAAGGAGGTCAGGTTGGAAGATATTCCTGTAGTAAATGAGTTTCAAGATGTTTTCCAGCAAAGCTACCAGGAATGCCCCCAAATGATAGAGTTCACTATTGATCCAATTCCGGGTACAACACCAATAGCTCAAGCACCATACAAGATGGGTCCGAAAGAATTAAAAGAACTTAAAGAGCAAATTGATGAGTTAGCCATAAAAGGATTCATTCAAGAAAGTGTATCTCCATGGGGAACCCCGGTGACCTTTGTAGATAAAAGAGATGGAGGAAGAAGGATGTGTGGGGACTATAGAAATATCAACAATGTTACCATCAAGAATAAGTATCCATTACCTAGAATTCAGGATATGTTTGATCAAGTTAAAGGAGTTGGAGTATTTTCCAAGATTGATCTGAGATCTGGATATCATCAAATAAAAATTAAACCAGAAGATGTTCCAAAGACAACATTTGTCTCAAGGTATGGACACCATGAGTATCTTGTCATACCGTTTGGATTGTCCAATGCACCAGCAATATTCATGAATTTGATGAACAAAGTCTTCATTCTGTACTTGGACAAGTTTGTCATAGTATTTATTGATGATATTCTGATATATTCCAAGGATAAGGAAGAGCATGCTGATCATTTGAAAATAGCATTGCAGATCCTAAGAGAACATAAGCTTGATGCTAAGTTCAGTAAGTTTGAATTATGGATAGATGAGGTATAATTCCTAGGTTAGGTGATCAGTAAGGATGGGATTGCTGTAAATCCATCCAAAGTTCAATCAGTATTAGAATGGACTTCACCAACCAATGTGAAACAAATTCGAGGTTTCTTGGGAATGTCTGGTTATTATCGGAGGTTCGTTGAAGGTTTATCCAAGATAGCTGGACCAATGACCAAATTGCTAAGGAAAAATACACCATTCATCTGGTATGAGAAGTGTGAAGCAAGCTTTCAGGAGTTAAAGATTAGATTAACTACTGCTCCAATTTTAGCAGTTCCTGAAACAGGGAAGGACTTTACAGTATACTGTGATGCATCTAAAGAAGGTTTAGGTTGTGTGTTAATGCAAGATCGTAAAGTAATTTCTTATGGATCAAGACAACTAAAACCACATGAAGTCAATTATCCAACACATGATTTGGAATTAGCAGCAGTAGTCTTTGCATTGAAAGGATGGAGGCATTTTCTTTATGGAGCCAGATGTGAGTTATACACTAACCACAGAAGTCTTAAATATTTCTTCACTCAATAGGAATTGAATATGAGATAGAAGCGTTGGTTAGAGCTAATCAAAGAATATGATTTGACAATCAATTATACTCCGGGAAAAGCCAATGTTGTAGCAGATGCTTTAAGTCAAAAGAGCGCAGATATTCAGCCTAGCAATCAGGAGCTACCAAAAGAGCTACAGATAGATTTCAAAAGGTTGGAACTTCAATTCATAAGGACAGAGACTCTTGGAGGATTAGCTACCATGCAGGTAGTTGCAGTACAGAATAGTGATCTCAAGAACAATATTTTTAGACATCAAGCAGAAGATCCTTTTATTGCTGAAGAAATTCAAAGGAGGACAAGCATCAGTTTTTCGCTTAGGAGATTATGGATCTTTATGGTTCCAAGATCGTCTTTGTGTTCCAGATGTGTTAGAAGTTTGTGAAGTGATACTTCAAGAGGCACATGAGACACCATATTCCATTCATCCAGGTAGTACTAAGATGTACATGGATTTGAAAGAATTATTCTGGTGGAATAACATGAAAAGAGACTTTGCAAAATATGTGTCAGAATGCCATACTTGTAAAAGGGTAAAAGCTGAACATCAAAGTCCAGCAGGACCATTACAACCCTTGGAAATCCCCGAGTGGAAATGGGAGGAAATTGGTATGGATTTCATCACAGGATTACCCATGACACCAAAATAGAAGGATATGATATGGGTGATTGTTGATAGACTCATTAAAAATACACATTTTATTCCGGTAAATCATAAAGATAATGCCGAAAAGTTAGTAGAAGTTTACATCAAGGAGATAATAAGTAAACACGGAGTACCCAAGAAGATCGTAACTGATAGAGGATCGGTGTTTACTTCAGCATTTTGGAAACAATTACATGAAGCACTTGGTTCAAAATTGGATTTCATCTCAAGTTCAGCTAAACACATGTGCCACCGGGTTTGATTCTGCAGATGAGGGATGAATTCAAGGAGCTGAATGTAACATCCCAGCATTTAGGAACTAACGAAGGGTAGATTTAGGAATTTGTGCATATGCATGCATTCATCTGTAAAAATGTGGGTAAATTTTTTGCCAAATAAAAACCTAAAGTGATCAGAGTTTATTTCACTCTCTAAGTGTAGGAGTAGCCCTGGAGGGTGATCGTTATAAATTTTGACATGATCTTTATAAATTAGTGTGTTTTGGGGGGAAAGAATTTGAATTCAAATGAACTTTGAGTTTATATTTTAAAGTTAGGAATTTATATTTTAAAATGAATTAGTAATATTATTTAACCAAGAAATAATAAATAGTAATAGAAATTCTAAGTAAAGAAATTCAATTGAAAAATGAATCTTTTATTCCATAAATAAGTTACAAAGTTTAACTCATTGAGTCAATAAAGAATCATTACAGAAAATAAATTACAAAAATAGAAATAGATCTATATGAATAAACTATTACATATTTCTTACAAAAGAATGAAATAAGAAAATTACAAAGGAATTTATTTTTCTAAAAGTAAACCTATACTAAATCTTGAATCTTCAGATCTTGTACCTGCAAAATAAAGAAACAAACAAAAAGGAAAATGAAAGTTAGATTATTAATTTTACTCTCATTAGAGAGCAATGAGTTGCCCTGCTCAAGATTACATCATTGAGTAAATATTCTAGGGAAAGTTTCACCAATATGAAAGAATTGGATCTTTCATAATAAATAAGCCATAAGTCAAATGATCACAACAAGTAAAAGGGGCAAGTTTCACCAGACAGGATAACAGTAAAAATATCAAAGGGTGAAACACCTCACTGATATCATCCACAAACATGCAACAGACACATATGCAGCTCAATCACTAAACTGCATGGGGTGTGTTGTCGACACAGCCACAGTAGCTCACCCAAGTAAATGGACCAAGCATAGTCGTGGCATCCCACTAGTTCATCTTTGTATTTCCAACACCACACCAAGAACACTCAGCTTCACAAAGCTAAGCAAACCACCATCCAAAACTACAAACTAGACCATCCAAGCATCACCAGATGGTGACATAAGTAGGGGGGGGGGATCAGGTGGATAGCAAGGTCAAGCTCATAGGAGCTAGGAGGAGCAGGGATGATCAAGGCCAAGCACAGGAACCAAGGGAAACAGGAACAACACCAGGAGGTGAAGAACAGGATCAGGCCAGCAACATAATCAACCAGATCAATCCACAGATCAACCAACAACCATCACAAATCATCAACTGTTGTGGTGAGTATTATAAAACATCCACATATTCTGTTCATCTTAGCCAGATAGAAAAAGAATGTGATGTTTTAGAGTTAACCTCTCAGTGATAACCCAAGTGGGGTGAACCTATCCTAGAGGATTTGAAATATAAATACCAGTAGTAAACTCTACCAAATACACCAAAATCTCAGACCAGCATCATAGATCTGGTGATACCAGAAACAACTTATATATTTCATCATTTGTTCATATAAAATCTGTACACATCTCCTAAAAAGAGTAGAACTTTAGATTTTATATGCTACAAACAAACCAATCAATTTAACCAACTAGGATTCATGATCCAGTGAGCAACCATGATACTTTAGCATATTTGAAATGGACAGCCAGATAGGAATCTAGTTCCTAGAGCCTCATACGAACATCATAGGCATAATTATGAAGATAAGCTTACAATTTATCTTAGCATCTATCCAATCTCAAGTACTGACCATAGTAAAGCTAGTAGTAAAATCAACTTGTGTGCCATTCTAAGATGGTGTCACAAGAACAAATTCTACAACCAAGACAAACAATTATTTTAGCTTTCATAAATAAACCAGATAGCCAATAATTATAATTTCCCTGAGATTAGAATCAGAGATCATCTAACATATCCATCTATCTTAAAAGTATCATTAGACTCCAATGATTAAGTTCAGTCTAGGGATAACTATACAAGCCAACACCCACTGATGCAGTGAATCATCACTGACAGTGTTACTATTAGTATCAAGGTACTGATAGTAGATGAACACAGTAAGCATCAATCTCACCATTTAGATTTCACAATTGTGCCATTAGGATAACCAAGCCTAATCACCAATCAGAGGCAACACTATGAACCACTAGCATCAGATCAACACAAGCATTAGATCAACAACAACATCAAATAATCTAAGCATGACAACAAGCACTAAGGTGGAGAGAGCACAATCCTCACTGAGCATCACTACTAGATCATATCATCATTTTACAAGCTCACAAAGATATGAACCCTAGAACCAGGGATGAACACTAGAACCAGTATGAATCCTAATGAAGGATAGCCACTAGTTACACATAGAGATACTCGAAGTAGACAGAGACACAGGTGATAACCGAGAACCTACTCACCCCATGGTCCTCGCTGGAGAATTGAAGAGGAAGCAGAGGAGCCGACGAGCTCATGGTGGCACGGGGAGCACCCCGGAGGGCGCTAAAACCCGCACCTAGCAGGGGCGGGGGCCACAACAGCACACGAGAACACACGAGCACCTCACCAGTACCACTGGAGCACTAGCGGCAGCGTCAACATCACCATCCCAAACCCTAGGGTTTGGGACGGGGCTATCCTGGTCGCAGGAGGGCCCCAGAACCAAATCGAGTTGGAGCATACGAAGGAGCATGGTCCATAACCTCGCCATGCACCATGGCGGCGGCCATGGAGAACCACGACAATGAGAATCGCACGGCGGCAACGGCGCCAGCGACCACGGGGTCGAAGAGGAGAAGAGGTGAGGCCGAGAGAGGGAGAGGTAGAGAGAATTGGCCGATATGGCCAGAACCCTTTAGGGAGATCTTTTGGCCAAGCCACTTGGGCCAGTTTGTCCCAATAAGTCCAAACGGTTAGCCCAAAACTTAAAAGAAGATTTAATAATTAAATAAAAGACCAAAATACACACAGAACTAAATAAAATTCTAGAAAATAAAACAGAAGTCTAAAAATTACAAATAATATATTTTTAGATTTAGAATAATCCAACCTAGTTAATTAATTAATAGATAATTTATATATATATTTTTTGGTCAAGAATTTTATGATATATAAATTCCTTTGGGAATTTTATAAAATTAAAGAAAAAGGATAAAAATAAATAAAAATCACTTTTATTATGTTTTGTTATTATAGTATTCTAGAAAAATACTAAATAAATATTTAGAGTTATCAAAAGCAATTCTCTTTTATCTAAATACTAATTCTTAAAAAGAACTAGTAAACAAATAAATACAAGAATTTATATTTAATAAAGATTCTTAGCTTTAACTCTGTTAATTATATATAGAATGACATATTTATAAAATATTAAAGATTATTCTTTAAAATAAAATCCTTTATTACTTAAATAAATTCTGTAAACAAAAATATTGGGTAAAACACACAAAGAAAATAAATGGTAAATAATGCATTACATTACTATGCATATTCATTTTGCTTCTTTAAATATTATCCTTATCGGGCAATAATGATGTTTTGTAGGCATAGAAGCTCAAGGTCCAGTGCAAGCATCCGACTTCACTACCTTGAAATCACAAGGCAAGTTCATCACTTGCTCATGTCCTTTGAAGAGTCTTTACCAAAGTATTTGTAAATTGTGTGTTATCATCTATGTTTTGAGAAGAGAAAAATATTATTTTCGCAAGTAAATAAATGGTTAATATCATCCTAAGTGATGATATTATGAAGCAATATAACTTAATTTTCTATTTGCAACAATGATAATCACCTAGGAACTTAACAACCCATGAGATCAGTGATTCTAGCGCCGTATATTACGTGTTAGCCATGAGATTTGTTATGGGACAGAGAAGTCAGCTGTATCCTTTTCCTTTCGTATGGAGGCAAGACTACCTTAACGTGACGTTGTGATTCCTTGTGCGGATCCAACATATGTGTGGGCACACTTAGGCTCCATGTTTTTGGTGTCTAGATTATCTATGAGTGGCTGTCGGAGGTTTAGCCGGACCTATAAGGTACTTACCAGGGCACCACCAGCTCATAGAGTCTTCGGGAACTCATCAGGGTTTTAGCCTACCCGGAAGGGGGCTTAACAGAGGCGAGCCAGCCCTGAAGGATCGTGCAGACATATGGGGTCGCGGAGAGGGCATTGATTGGCTTGGATCACCTACTGGGCCCCACGTCATGGAATTGTGGATGTGAAAGTACGCCCGGTTGTGCAACAAGGAGTTGATCTCTCATGTGTAAAGTAACACACCTCTGCAGAGTGTAAGAATTGTAACTTGTTACTCCCTGTTCCGGGAAGGAGCTACGAACGCGGCAGGAAAGGAACTTCATGAAAGTTCTAGTAAACTTGCGAAGGCTGATGGGCATAGATTTAAAGAAAGATTTACAAAAACTGCATAGAGCCAAGGATTTACAGTCCAAGGTGGTAGATAGAGCATCAAACTTCCCACCTTGCATATAATGAACTTGCTGGGTAATGCTGTTACTCACCTTTTCCTTTGATCCCGTGCTTAGACTCTGAGGATCCAGAAGATACCCCAATGTATGCAGCTGAAAGTCAAGAGGAGGTCTTCTATGAAGAGCCCAACATGTACGGTGCTATAGAAGGGGTGGACTACGATGTCGTCTACGGAGGAGAGCACCATGAGTCAGAATAATTACTATAGTACTAGGAACCAATTGAGCCGAGCAACATCAACAATATATAATACTAAGTTGTTGATCTCAATATGGAGTTTAAGTTGTCACTTTAAAACTTCCGCTGAAAAACTTTATATTTGGTTTGTAAGTTGAATATTTTGAAGTCTTGAACTTCTGGTATTGTAATAATAATAATGTGTGTATGTTTGTAATATGGACCCGCAATGTTTCTGTTGTACCACTCCGAGGGATGTGATATTTACGGAACGGTGTTCTATGGATGTAATGTCAACGACTATAGTGTACTACACATGTAGTGGTATGCTGGGTCACCGCACTGAAGCAGGGAAGGATGACCGTAGTAGAGTATCATGACAGATTCTTGTCTTTGTCTAGGTATGCCCCTGATTAGATTGGTACTGAAGCCAAGAAGAAGGAGAGATTTCTGAATGGTTTGCATGATGAGATGCAGACGGTGCTAGTCAATATCCCGTTTGCTGATCTAGAAGCCTTAGTTGACTTAGCACTCCAGATGGAAGGAAAGATCAACCAAGCTACTGAAAACCTTAAGCGTCGTATGATGCACCAACCTAGACCCCACCATACCCCTAAGTACCGCCCCAATTTATCTGCTGGATTTGCACCAAGGAACACTAGGCCGCCCATGTCACGCCCAAACTTTCCCAATCGTAGCGGAGGAAACCCAAGACCTGGAGGCAACAACCACTACAACCATGGCAACCCCAATAACTTCAACCGTGCACCGCCAAGGCCCACCAAGCTCAATAATAATACTACCCCAAGGACTGGAAGTAATGCCGTACTTGTTGCAGGGAAAGATGTTGGGGATATGCTATATGGGTATCCTCATAGCATGTCCTCTACCCGGATAACCCGGGTGGCCCATTGTTGGTAGCATGGCCCATGGCCTGCTGGGCGGCCCAGTTAGATGGATCTAGAAGGGAGGCCTATGCTAGATAAAGGAAGGCTACGAAGGAGTCACCGACGTACCCGGAGCCTTGGAGTGCAAGATACGCTAGACTAGTTGTAGGCAGTGTAGGACTCTGTAACCTGTCCGGCTAGGACTTTTCCCTATAACCCTAGGACCCGGCGACTATATAAGTCGGGCATATGGGATCCTTTAGGGCACAACACAATACAATCTCAGATAACCTAGTGTCGACTACGACGCACCTTGCACATCGAACCAATCCCTGTAACTCGGCATATTGCCCTTATAGTGATTTATAGCAGAAGTAGGATTCCGCCATAGTTGTGGGATCTGAACCTGGGTAAGCTATGTTACCTCGTACCCGTCAACCGTACGCCTTCCCCCAAGTCTCTAAACACGCATTGTGAGGACCCCTCCATGGCGTACTCGTCGGCAATACCACGACAGTTGGTGCCCACCATGGGGCAAGAGGCGCTTCAGGCTCTTCAGTGGGTGAGGACTAAGATCTTCGCGGGAATCGGTGAAACCGTAGCCATCGGTCGTGTTCTTTTCTCCGGCAACGTTCTGATCATCCCTCCTGATGAGTTCAGGATCTCGGTGAAGAACAACCCTACGCGGTGCTCGATCGTCCCCATCGGAGATATCCATCTCTTCATCGGCGAAACCAACTCGGGCACTAGTTCCCTGGGAGTCGGAGGAGCATCAAGACCCGAACGGACCGCCTATAGGCAAGATACGTTCGCGGAAGGATCGATGGGGGATATCTCTTCGGAGTTTGCCGGCAAAGATCGGAAAAATTCAAGGCCCACCCAAACCGCCCCTGTGTAGGATATAAGGGTGGAAGATCGCTGCAAGTCTGCCAGCTTCGTCCGCGCATCTAGACAGCAGAGATCCAAATTTGTCGGCGTGGTTACCATCTTTGATCTGGCGCGTTGCGTTCAGAGAGAGGGCGAAAACCCCCGCGATTACCTCGCCAGGTGGCTCCGTATACGGGCCGATCTGGCGCATTACCCCAATGATGATGCCATGTATCAATTTGTGGAAGGACTAGACCAAGGTACGCTTCGTCGGCATTCTCTAAGGCGGCAGCAGGCTTCGGGACATCTCACCTTCGAAAGCATGGTGAACACCGTCAACAACTACACGGAGGCCGAAGAGGCAGCTCAGACAGCTCTTGCGCTCATTGACGGAGCCCCTCCGATTCAACCACCACCACCACCGCCTCCCACTGCCATCGCCGCAGCGGCGCCACCACCTCCAGTCATCGTTGCTGCTATTGCACCTCCACCCCCTGTCATCGAGGAAGCCCCGGCACCCTCCGACTCTATGATTGACGCGCTCTACACCGACTTCAGTGCAGATTCGGAGGATATAGATTTCCGTCTGGAGGAGATAGACTCTGCCATGCAGGAGATGGAGGAGGAGTACACGCGCGACGAGCAGGCCAACAAAGCCATCACGTCCCGAGAGGTGTTCATCACCATTGGGACGGCGATGGACGAAGGTTAACCCAGAAGAGCTCCGCCTACAGCACTGGACAAGGGGAAGGAACCACCTGTTGCTGCCGACAATGATTGGGCAAAGTACATGCCCCCTCCGCCTAACCCAGTGCAACATCCGCAGGAACTCGGCACCGGCTCGAGCAATAACAACACCGCAAACCCGCCGCCTTCGGCATCTACGTCTGCTGCTGCCCAAGTTACTCCAGCCGATAGAGTGATGTACGCCAATCTCCTTGTCGAGCCTATGACCGTGGCTCATATTCGTAGTGTAGTCCAGCTTGACGAGAAGCGCCAGAAGCTGCTGGAGAAAGCGCATGCCATCACGGAGCAAGGCGCAAATCTAGATCGAGATCTGGCCAATGCACAAAAGTCCATAGAGAAAGCTAGAGCAATGGAGGCCGAGTACAAGACTCTACTGCAGCAGCAGAAGGCCAAGAATGCTCCAGCTCGCGTCATCAACGATCCTGGTGTGCGGCGAAACCTAGGATGGGCTCCCCCGAAGCCGGCACAAGCCAAGCCATACATTGACAGTGAAGGCAGACAGGTGATGCCCACTCTCTCCTCAACCTCGCTGTCGCCAAGACCCTTCTCGAGCAGGATAGATCGCCTGAAGCGGTGGACCAGGTCTATGACCTAGTGGCCAAGGCGGTGAAACAGCAGGAAAAGGCCACCTTTTAGAGGCTTGAGTCTAACCCAGCGGTTTGCCAGTCTAGCCAGCATAAGTCGCCAAGGGACAGATCTCCTCTTGATGTCGGGTCTCAGACGGGTTCATCAGAACGAAGACGGAGGGTTGCTATCCCCATATCCTCCGACCATGGAGGTAAGGCCCAACCTCGACGCCCATCGCCACCGCCCCGCTCACCCCGACATTGCGAAGAAACCAAGGCTCACCGTCGTACGGATATGCCTCCTCCAAGGCAGAGCGGCATCGTCATCCGCGACAACACGGAGCAAACCCGTCATGACGGAGAGCGCAAACAAGGACACAAAATCAGGTCGTGCCATGACCCTTCGTGTCCGACAAGCAACCGCGACAAGCGTGAGGCATCGTAGGAGGGTAACAGCAAGAAAGCTAACCCACCGCCACCTCCTCCTTCGTCGCCACCTAGCAGCCACCATGGAGGAGGAGGCCCACGTCGTTCACACAGCCCATCCCCTGATGGCAAGAAGAAGAAAAGAAGCCCGGAGCCATACGATGCATGTTCACACCTGGACAAGATCCACGAGGCCCGAGAAGGACCATACCTGGGAAAACGTTGCTTTGGACCTGTAATACGGTCCGCAAATTACCCCAAAGGTTTCTGGATTGACAAGACCATCAAGCCCTATGACGGCACTGCCAAGCTAGCTACATGTTCACAGGACTACGGTAACGCGGTGGGGATCGCCGGGGGTAACCCCAACCTTGCTGTCAAGTACCTCCCATTGATGTTGGCGGGCACGGCCTGTCAATGGATTGATGACTTGCCGGAGAAATCCATCTGCAACTAGTTGGACATGCAAGAAGCGTTCACCAAGAACTCGAGGGTATATACAAACGTCCCTGCACTGTTGGCGATCTACAGCGGTGCATGCAAGAGAAAGACGAGACATCTCGCGCCTACCTCTCTCGCTGGGTGGATATGAAGAATTCCTGCGTAGGGGTGCATGCTCAGACCGCCATGGCCGCCTTCATCGATGGGTTGGAAAGGGGCACGTTGCTCCGACATAAACTGAAGCGCTTGCAAGACAATCACCAGCTAGACTTGAACCAGATGATTAAGTTGGCCAGTGAGTTCACAGCTGCCGACGATGATGCTCGTGTGTCGTGGGGATGGTCACGGCAGATGCTGCAATCGGCAGCGAGTAGTAGAACGAGGGGCAAGGGCGGCCAGCCATCTGCGGTGCGAGATGAGGGCGGAGACTCAGGGTTTTACCCAGGTTCGGCCCCCCGGAGGGTAAAGACCTACTCCTGCTAGATTGTATTATGGAGGTGGTACAATGGGCGAGCTCGGCGGCTAGGCGGCGAGTCGCTTGGGGGTATGATAGAACGTATCTCTACACGCCCCACAGGGAGGTTTATATAGGCTCACCTCCCCTAGGGTTTACATATCTCAACCGAATCAGTTAAGGCTTCGGTGCTTGTTTAACCTAATCCGACTGAGCCTATCTACTCGCCTGGTCCTTCAGCTTCCAGTCGCTTGGATCCATGCCGGGCTTTGATCTAGTCGCCGTCTTGCAGGCCCACTCGCCAATTCTTTGGGCTGGAAGCGTCTGCTGGGTATACCCGGTAGGTACATCCCCATCGTAGTCCCCGAGGCCGTCGATTAGGCGTAGGTGACCGGCGATCGAGTATGCGGCTTCAGAGTAGGCATCCAGTCGAATCGTCAGTGGGCTCCTGTATATAGGAAAAACTTGTCATTCTGTTCGCAGCTTTGGCGAGTCGAATCGGCGAATCGCTGTTCGCAGCGAGTAGGTTGGTGAGCCGAGTGGCTGAAGTTGGACCGTTAAGCGTGGTCAAACTAGCCGTTGCGGTAATCCAACGGTAACTTTTGGCGTAATCACCGTGTAGTAACGGCCTCCTGATTTGGCGGGTAACAACCGCTATATAAGGGGGAACAGCAGGCGATCAGAGAGCTATCTTCTCGCCATTCTCTCCGACTGCACGCATTCTCACCTCCCTTCGCTTCGTGATCCAGCCGACCCGAAATCCTCCGACCCCCCACAAAGTCCTCCGCCATGGCCCTATCCACCGAACCCTAGGGGAGGTCCAAATGTCTGGCATAGGGCGTCCTTCGAGGAGGCCGGGATCCTGCACGCCGGCTGCTGGCGCATCCCCGCGGCCAGAGAGGTGACCCCGAGCCCGCGCGAGGGGGAATTCATCTGCTTCACCAGTCACCTGGAGCGGGGATTGGGATTCCCCACGTCCTTGTTCTTCCGGCGGTTCTGCGCCTACTACGGGATCCAGCCGTCGGATCTGGGTCCCCATAGCATCGAGCAGCTTGCCATCTTTGTGGCGTTCTGCGAGTGCTACTTGGGCTGCCGACCCTACTTCCCTCTTTGGCAAGATCTGTTCCATGGACGGATCAGCCGCGAGGAGGCGGGCGGCCCAATGCTCGCCGCGGGTGGCCTAACCTTCCAGCTGAAGTCGAAGGCCTCATTCTTCGACCTGATGCTGCCCGCCAAGGCAGCGAGCGACTGGAAGAAGTCGTGGTTCTACGTTGCCGAGGTGACTCCGGAAGGCGAGATGGCGATTCCGCGGTACTCCGCCGACCGGTCCGAGCCGCGCCGCCTTCAAATCGGCAAGCTTCCCAGCGACCAGCGGATGGTCATTGACGAGATGCTTCAGACCATCCGCGGTCTGAAGAAGAAGGGCCTCCAGACGATAAACCTGTACAACTGCTGGCTCGGGCGGCGACTCGTCCGGCTGGCCCGGCGCGAGCACTATATGTATCAGTACACCGGCCGGGACGACCCGACAAAGGCTAGCCTAGCCGAGTGGAGGCTCGATGACTACACCGCGGCCCTGAAGAAAATCACCCAAGCGGTGTACTTGGACGCTCAAGCTGGGGTCGCCCTATACGCAGCGCCAGCTAACGGTAATCACTTCAGATCATTCGCGATCCTTTTGCAAGCGGTCATACTAACTTCAACTTGCCTTCGTTGCAGCTATTCCAAGTGGTGGAGGGGTGGCTCCCGCCATCGGATGATGAGAATTCGAGCTCGTCCGTCCAAGAGCTGGGCGAGTCGCCCGCCAGGAGCGACGAAAGCGACAGCGATGACGAGTCCGAGGAAGAAGATGCCCCGCTGGCTCGCAAGACCCGCGGGCAACGTCAGTGCAAGCTCGAGGCGAGCAAGAGCCTCGAGCGCCATGATGATGAAGAAGAACTTCCGGAGACGACCTCGCGCCGCCAGGCTACTCCGTCAAAGAAGAAGAGGAAGGAGAAGGAGGCGAAGGCCCTTCCAAGAAGGAAGACGAAGCCGATGAGGCCGGCCTCGCCACCACACTCGGCAAGAAGTTCTGACGCCCCCAGCCCTATCAAGGACGAGGCGCCACCGGCGGCAGCCGCGCTGGACACGGCCACCGTTGAGGTGCCACTTGCTTCGATGCCCCCGCCATTCGCCCCAGTCTCGGGGCTGGGGGATGCTCCTGCCGTAGCGGCTTCGCTTCACAGGGAAGCTCCTGTCGAAGAGGTTACAGAGGCTCCGGTTGCAGCCTCGACAACGAAGAAGCCGTCCGTGTCTTGGGCACGCGACATCCTGGACATGGGGCTCAGCCGCCGACTGGGCCCGGAACTGGAGAAGCCAGCCGGCCTCCGTACGGGGCTGCCCTTCATTCCGGTCGCCAAGTGAGTACACTCGCCTTCCTTCGTCTTTCAAAATTGCTTGAATTATCTTGCTTATACGACTGATGTACAGGACCGGAGTGAAGAGGATGGGCCACCCAACCGTGGCTAAGGTGCCACCCGTCATCAGCGAGGAAGATCCTTCCCGCAAGAGGAAGGCGGACGAAGTCGTCGCCCCTGCGGATGGCGGCAAGAAGGCCAAGGGTGACACCGTCGTCACGATTTCTGACGACACGGCGGCCGCGCCAGCTGGACCTGCAACGGAGGCGGCCGCGTCCACGAAAGAGGGCGTTCCCTTGCCTGGAATGGCCGAGCCGACCTCCTTTGGGGCGGGTGCCTCTATCGCCACCTTCCCACGCTTCATGACCAAGGCGGCCGCGGCGAGTGGAACTTCGCCCTCGAGCCACGCTCCTGGGATCGCCGATGCTGAAGTCGACCAACATCATGGGCATACGCCAGCTCTCCTCGCGTCCGTGGACGCGATACAACTCCACGGCATGCTTGGCGCAGCCATCCAGGTACATCCAGTCCCCGAGGATCAGGTCGGTGCTTTGCAGCGGCCTGATTCTTTTAATGTCTTATCTTTATTTTTCGCATCCAGTCCCCGAGTGTGCACGCGCTGAATTTCAGTGGGTGGACACATAGGAATTTCTTTGATTGCCAGTCCCCGAGTGCACACTCACTGAATTTCAGCGGGTGGGTACTTAGGAATTTCTTTGATTAACCTTTTTGGTGATGTGCAGGGTCTGCAACTTGAATCGGCTGACCGATTGGTGGCGAAGCAGCGCGCGGAGAAGGAACTGGCCATCGTCCAGGAGGCGAACAAAGGGCTTCAGGCTGTTGCCGCGAAGGCAGAGGAAGCTCGCCAGGGGCTTGTCCCCGCTGGTGAATTGGCGGCGGCGCAATCGGCTTTGAGGTCGGCTGAACAGCGGATCGCCGACCTCGAGCGCAAGCTGCGGGAAGCGAAGGAAGAAGCGAGCTCGGCTGATGGGCGAGCCAAGGCCGCCATTGCAGCCGCCGAAGAGGATCGCAAAGTGTCGGATGCCCTTGTTGCTGGGCTTCAGGACGACCATACATCGCTTCAATGCTTCATCACGGATCTCGCCCGCCCGTTGATTGGTAAGTGCATCTGCCTCTTTCAGTAGTTGTGCCATTTGTGGTGTCCGTCGTATTCATTATTGTCTTCTACTCGCAGGTCGCATCATCGATAGCGCGGAAGAGGCGAGCTCGTTCGACGCGCGGCAGTGTGTAAGCATGCTTGTCGACTCGGCAACGTTGTCGGGCGGCGTGCATCCTGCCTATCTCCAAGAGATATCGCCCACGGAAGTGATTCCAAGCGACCTCGTTGAGGTGTGGAGGTATTTGGAGAAGGCGCCCGCGGTCGTTGAGTTCATGACGCGGTCGGCGTTTCGGCGCGGAGCGGCGACGACACTTAGTCTTGGACTTGCCCACTTTCCCGAGGACTTCGACATCGACGATGTGACGAGTGGCTACCCATCGTCGACTGGCGCGGTAGAGCTTTCCGAGGTCCTCAAGTTGCAGGATCGCGCCGCCGCGTACTCGGAGCGTGTCTGGGCAATGGGCGACCTCCTTCCGTACCAGGAGACGGTCGTCGTGCCGAACGACCCCGAGCCGCCGCATCGTGATTTCAAGGTCGAGCAACCCTTCCGCGCGGCGATGGCGGGTGAACTAACGACGTATCCGTCGAACCCGTACACGCCGTTCATCCGCAATCGCCGGGATGTTGGCGAGTCGTTGTCTAAGCCTGCAGAATAGGATAGTTTGCCTTGTGGCGTTAGTAGCAGGTCTGCCATGCGGGCATATTTTGTAATATGAGACAATGCAACATGCTATCGAATGAGATGTCGTGTCTATTTTGGTATTTGTCAAGTGTTTGTGATTGTTGTCTGAACGAGTCCCCGAGCGCGTCCGCCCTTTTGTGGGGTTTACCTCGTATGTGATGTGTTTGTTGTTTTTGTGTGTTTTATTATTGTGGTCGAATCGCCCGGACTCGAAGAGCCAGTCGCTAGGCGACTCCCTTGAACGCGCTGTACTTCGCCGCTTTTCCGCTTGTGAACGAGGTCGGGTGGCCGAGTCCCCGAGCGTGGTACTTGGCTGTTCCAGGCGCGACTCGAGGGTGAGTGAGGACTTGGCGCGTTAGTTTGTGCGCGTCACTCCTGCCTGGCCCGTGGGGTCAGTCGCGTGGCGAGTCCTGGGCATGCTCTCCTACTTGGCGTTTTCCCGAACCGCTCGAGGTGAACTGGTCCGCAGTCCCCGAGCGTGGTACTTAGCCGTTCGAGTCGCAATGTCGAGGATGCGGAGGACCATGGTCGCTGTAAGGAGCGTAGGCAGTAGTCTTGGTTCGTAGAACCAGTCGAGCTAGGCGACTCCAATGGGGCTCCGGGTAGGCGTTTTTCGTGGACGATGCAAGACCTGAGGTGACTCAGTGCTCTTGCACCGCACTACTTAGCCGTGCCGATCGCTGTACCAAAGGTTGACTTCTGCGGTTAGCGTGATGCTATTATTACGAGTGCGAGTGGCACAAGACATGGAGAGTAGGCGCAATTTGCGGTAACCGTTTCTTTTTATTTCATAGCGACTGGAGAGTACATATGTGGGGTTCTAGGCATAGAACTTCCGTAGGAGGTTTACATTCCATGGTCGCTTGACGTCGAGTTCGCCGTCCCCGCGGATGTCGGTGAGGTAGTAGGCGTCGTTGCCGAGTACACGGCCGATGGCGAATGGTCCCTCCCATGGAGGGGAAAGCTTGTGCATGCCCTTCTTGTCCTGGATGAGACGCAGCACCAGGTCGCCTTCTTGGAAGGTGCGAGTTTTCACCCGCCGGCTGTGGTAGCGGCGGAGTCCTTGTTGGTAGATGGCGGTGCGCGAGCGAGCTAGGTCGCGTGCCTTGTCGAGTTGATCGACTCCATCCTGTCGTGCGAGTTCGTTCACAGCTTCCGTGTAGTGGATGACCCTTGGCGAGTCGTGCTCAAGGTGGGTGGGCATGACTGCCTCGGCGCCGTACACCATGAAGAAGGGGGTGAATCCTGTCGACCTGTTGACCGAGGTGCGGATTCCCCAGACGATGGAGGGTAGCTCCTCGACCCAGCACCCGGCGGTGCGCTCGAGTGGTACTTGGAGTCGCGGCTTCAGGCCGTGGAGGATGCTTTGGTTGGCCCGTTCCGCCTGGCCGTTGGATTCCGGGTGGGCGACTGACACGAGGTCGAGCCGAATGTGGTGCTCTTCGCAGAATTCGGCCATGGCTCCTTTGGTGAAGTTGGTGCCGTTGTCCGTGATGATGCTGTTTGGGAACCGCATCGATATATGATCTTGCGTAGGAATTTGGTGGCGGTCTTCCCATCGCATTTCCTAACTGGCTTGGCTTCCACCCACTTTGTGAATTTGTCGACCGCGACCAAGAGGTGGGTGTAGCCAGAGGGCGCCTTCTTGAAGGGGCCTACCATGTCCATACCCCACACAGCGAATGGCCAGGTGATGGGGATTGTTTTGAGCGCTGAGCTCGACATGCCTTGACACGGCGCACCGCTGGACAATGTCGACATCGGCGGCGTGTGCGGTGGGCCGAGAAGCCATGTCGCATAGCCTTGGCGACAAGAGAGCGGGCGCCGCGTGGTGGCCGCGATCACGGAGTGGATGTCGTGGAGGATCTTGCGTCCTTGGCGGGTTGGACGCAGCGTTGGAACACGCAGGTGACATCGCTTGTGGAGCTCGCCGTCGATGATGGCGTGGGACTTGCATCGACGGGTGATCATCCGAAGCTTGTGTCTGCCCGGCAAGGTGCGGCTTCCGTGTAAGCGATGTAGGGCTTGGTCTAGTCGTGCGCTCGTTGGACGAAGTGCGACCAGGGCTGCTCTGGATGGGCGGGACTCGATGTCGATCTCCTTGGGGAGAGACTGATGGCTTGGTGATCGTCGAGGAAGACGCCGGTGGTGCGAGTCGAGCCGACCCGATGCGAGAGAGGGCGTCGGCCTCCTCGTTCTTCTGCCTGTCGATCCACTCAGCGGAGTAGCCTGTGAAGTGTCCGCCAAATTGTCCTTTGCTTGGCGATGCAGCGCCATGGTGGGGAGACGGCGTCCGCAGTGCCGGCGACTTGCCTGCGACGAGGTCGGAGTCACCGTAGCAGCGTGGGTGGTTGACATTCATCTCCTGGCGGCCCTCATGCCGTGTAGTAAGGCCTCGTACGGCCATGTTGTTTGTGCAGGTGTGAAGTCGCAGAGGACATAGCGGAGCTTGTCGCCTTCGGAGAAGTTAGCACGATCCTGCGCTGCCCGTCGTGTTCTTGGAGCCGTCAAAGTGCAGGCTCCACTAGTGGAGGTATGGCAGCTTCTGCTGCTGGGCTTCTTCCGATCGGCAATGAAGTCCGCTAGGCTTGCGACTTGATCGCTCTTCGTGGCTCGTATTTGATGTTGTGGACGCCGATCTCGGCGGCCCACTTGGCGACTTCGCCGGTCGCCTCACGGTTGCGGATGATGTCCTGCAACGGTGCGGAGGAGACGACCGTGATCGGGTGCTCCTGGAAGTAGTGCGGCAGGCGTCGCTGTGCCCTGAAGACCGCGTATACCAGCTTCTGGTACTGCGGGTACCGCTGGCGCGACTCGGTGAGGACCTCGCTGATGTAGTAGACCGGTCACTGTACTGGGCGCTCCTTTCCTTCCTCTAGTCGCTCGACGACCATGACCGCGCTGACGACGCGTTCGGAAGCAGCGACGTAGACTAGCATGGGTTCTTTGTCGACCGGGGCGGCGAGTAGCGGTGCGACGAGTAGCACCTTCTTGAGGTCGCGGAGCGCGTCGTCCGCCTCCTTGTCCCACTGGAATGTGGGGTTCTTGCGCATCAGGCGATATAGAGGCATTGCCTTCTCGCCCAAGCGGGGGATGAAGCGACTGAGAGCCGCTACTCGCCCGACCAGCTTCTGAACGTCGCGCAAGCACTCGGGTTTGCCGAGTCGGGCGATCGTGTCGATCTTGGTGGGGTTCGCCTCGATCCCGCGCTTGGAGACGACGTAGCCCAGTAGCTTCCCTACGGGTACACCAAAGGTGCATTTGCCTGGGTTGAGCTTTATCTTGTATTTTCGCAAGTTGGCGAACGTTTCTGCCAGGTCGGCGAGTAGGTCGCCCTGGCGAGCGGACTTTACGACCACATCTTCGATGTAGATGTGGATGTTGCGGCCAATTTGGCTCGCAAGGCATTCTTGCATGCACCGCTGGTAGGTTGCCCCGGCGTTCTTGAGGCCGAAGGTCATGGCGATGTAGCAGAAGGCTCCGAATGGCGTGATGAACGCCGTCTTCTCCTCGTCCTCGACAGCCATTTTGATCTGGTTGTAACTAGAGTAGGCATCGAGGAAACACAGCGACTCCGAGCCCGCGGTGGAATCGATTATCTGGTCGATCCGCGGGAGGACGAACTGCTCCTTTGAGCAGGCGCTGTTCAGGTTTGTGTAGTCGATACACATCCTCCAGGTCCCGTTTTTCTTCTCGACCAGGACTGGGTTTGCCAGCCACTTGGAGTATTTGATTGGCCGGATGAAGCCTGCAGCGAGTAGACGCTGCACCTCCTCGGCGATTGCTCGGCGGTGCTCTTCATTGAAGGGCCGCAGCGACTGCTTGACAGGTCGCACTTTGGGGTCGGCGTTTAGCTTGTGCTCAGCGAGCTCCCTGGGGACACCGGGCATGTCAGAGGGCTTCCATGCGAAGATGTCTCTGTTCTCACGTAGGAACTCGATGAGCGCGCCTTCCTATGCCGGGCTCATGCCCGTCCCGATCGTCACCGTCTGGCTGGAGTCGCCTGGGACCAGCTCGACGGTACGGGTGTGCGTAGTGGCCTCAAAGGTTGAGGTGTTTGCGCCCTCCGAGTTGGGCTTCTTGAGTATGGTGGGGTCGTCGTTGTTGACCCTGCTTGCGTACTTGGCGAGTTCATCCGCGTGGTTGGTCTCCGCCGCGATGACGGCGTCAGCGAGCTCGGCACCTTTGGCCTCGCACTCGGCGGCCATGTCGGGGTCGCCGTTGATGGTGATGACGCCACACGGCCCGGGGAGCTTCATCGCGTTGTACGCGTAGTGGGGCGCTGCCATGAACTTGGCGAACGCCTGGCACCCCAGGACGCAATGGTAGGGGCTGTCGAAGGGCACGAGCTCGAAGATGATCCGCTCGGTGCGGAAGTTTGTTGGTGTGCCGAAGGTGACTGGCAGCGTGACCTTGCCGATCGGGTACGCCTTTCGACCGGGGACGATGCCGTGGAACGTGGTGTGGGTCGTCTCGATCATCGACTGCGGGAGCCGCTGAAGGTGTCCAGTACAGGATGTTGATGGAGCTTCCGCCGTCCATCAATGTCTTGGGGAGCCAGTAGTCGCCGACCTTAGGCTTGACCACCAGGGCGACTCGACCTGGGTACTCGATGCGTGGCGAGTGGTCTTGTCGACTCCAGGTGATGGGCTGCTCCAACCAGTTGAGGAACTGGGGAACGTACACCTGGGCCACCGCGTTGACGGCGACGACGCGGGCGATGACCTTCTTCTCGCGCTTCGTGTTGAAGCCCGTGAAGGTGTGGAGCGAGCCGGCCACTTTGCCAAATTTTCCGCCGTTTGGCGGGTCGTTGTCGGGGTCCTCCCGTGCTCGCCGTGCCTTCTCGATCTCCCTGAGGGTGTGCGTGGCGGGCTTTCCTTCCCTGCTATGAAACGCACATGGTTGGTTAAGGAGAGCCGCGGGGTCGAACTTTGGCTTGGCCTTGTAGTTGCCGCCGTCGCGGCGTTGCCCTCCGTTGCGGCGGAAGCTCTTGGGCTCGCGTTGCGCGTGCCTGGCGTTGGCGACGAAGTCGACTCACCCGTCACTGCGGCGCTTGCCGGTGAGGCGAGTGTTGCTGTAGCATAGGTCAGACCGTCGTCCGCTGTCATTGCCGCTCGTGCGGCGTTGACCTCCTGACTCGTCGTTAGTTTCCTGGTTTGGATCTTCCTCCGCGTACTGTTTGGCGATCTCGAGGAAGTCGGGGATGTTGTCGAGTGTGCGAGAGTGTCGCTTGAGCTTGGCGACCATGGGCTCGTAGCGGCACGAGGTCTTGAAGCAATGGATCGCGGTGTCCGGTGGATCTTGACGCGTTACCAGAGTTCTTGCCACCGTTGGACCCGATTCTTGGTCGACTCGGGGTCCCTGGACGCATCGCTCCAGGTCCTCGATAGTGGTGGCGCGGGTGTAGGACTACTCGAAGTGCCTGACGAAAGCGTCGCGCATCTCCTCCCAGGAGTCTATACTGTCCTGAGGGAGGGTGTTGATCCACTGCCTGCACGTCCCCTCCATCATCAGGGGGAGGTAACGGGCGGCTAGCAGGTCGGTGTGGCATGCGATCCCCATTGCCATGAGGTATGTGTCGAGCCAGACGGCGGGTCGCACGAGGGTCGATTTTCTATCTCCTTGGCGCCTTGAAGTTTGGCGGGTACTTCTCGCCGGATTATTGGTCCGAAGCACTTGGGGCCGAGTCGACCGAGCCATGGGCTCGCCGTCGCGCGATTGGTTAGGTGTGTCGCGGTCGTCGGGCTGGCGTCGCGCCAGCTTTGGTTGTTGATGATGTGGGTGCGGCGTCGATGGGTTGACCGTTGGCGACGAGGTTGGTCGTCGGCGGGGTCATTAAGGAGAGTGCAGCGTTCGCTGGTCGGTGTTGGAGCTGCAGTGGCTCGGTGGTGGGCGATTGAGTGTGTTTGCCGCCATTGGCCGCCGAGGCTGCCTCGCTTCCCGAGGAACGCGAGTATACTCGACCTGCGAGTCGGCTCCGCTCTTTGCTGCTCGGCGGCCTTTGCGGCAGGGCCTAACGTATTGGATCTGCAGGGCGTGCCGCGGTGGCCGTGATGTTGTCGGCTGTTGCCCGCCTGCCACGAGGTTGTCCATCGGGTGGAGAACGGTGGAAGGCCGTTCGTCTCGCTCCGTGAGGAGACTACTATCCGCGGCTGATCCACAGGGGTGTGCGGTGGAGGCGGGCGCCCATCGCCGTCGATCTGGCGGGGTCGGGCACTTCCTCCGTGGCGCTTCTCGCAGATCGCGCGCTCGGCCACGCGGGCCGGGTCGTTTTCGTCGTCAAAGTTCAGGGCGCGCCCCTGAACGGTGGGGTTCAGGCGCGACCTGATCCGCTGTTGGTGGTAGCGCGATAACTCCTGCGCCGTCACCTGCTCGAGGCGAAATTTTTCGCGCTCGGCTTGCTCCTTGCGCATTGCCTCCGCCAGTTTCAGGCGGAGTTCCTCGACCTCCGTCGCCGTGGCGTTAGGAGGGATTGGGGTGGAGAATGGATCCTCCGGCGGATCGGTGCCGGTCGCCATGTAGGTCGCAGCGTGGCAGCCGGTACCGTCACGGAGGTCCTCGAAGTCTCCCATGTTGGAGACCTGGATGATGGAGCCCGCGGGTGAAGCCGCGGTGATGGACCCGGCGAGTGACGCCGGGGTCGCCGAGTCGGCGTCGTCGTTGAGGGCTGCGTCTTCCGCGGCCGCTGAGTTTTCGGCCATGTCGCTGTGGGCCGAATTGTACTCGGAGGCGAGGCGATGGATCGTGCGGATCTGGCTCTCGGAGAGCCGATCGCGTGGCGGCGACTCGCGGATGCGAGCCGAGTCCTCCGAGACGATGATGTCGGTGTGGCCGACGAAGAGGCTGATCGTGCCGACCGGCAGGATCACGCTGTGCGTGACGGGTCGCGCCGCCGGGACGTAGCTGCTCGGCAAGATTTGGAGCATCTCGTCGATCGCTATCATGCGGCCGGTGGAGACCGTCTCGTTGATCGGCAGATTGGATCTCGCCACAGAACATCGGCCAGACCGGCCAGGCCCCACGGTGGGCGCCACTATCGTGGGGATGGTCACGGCAGATGCTGCAATCGGCAGCGAGTAGTAGAACGAGGGGCAAGGGCGGCCAGCCATCTGCGGTGCGAGATGAGGGCGGAGACTCAGGGTTTTACCCAGGTTCGCCCCCCCCGGAGGGTAAAGACCTACTCCTGCTAGATTGTATTATGAAGGTGGTACAATGGGCATCGGCTAGGCGGCGAGTCGCTTGGGGGTATGATAGAACGTATCTCTACACGCCCCGCAGGGAGGTTTATATAGGCTCACCTCCCCTAGGGTTTACATATCTCAACCGAATCAGTTAAGGCTTCAGTGCTTGTTTAACCTAATCCGATTGGGCCTATCTACTCGCCTGGTCCTTCAGCTTCCAGTCGCTTGGATCCACGCCGGGCTTTGATCCAGTCGCCGTCTTGCAGGCCCACTCGCCAGTTCTTTGGGCCAGTCGAAAACGTCCTGCTGGGTATACCTCGGTAGGTACATCCCCATCATCGTGGCTCTTTGCCGGTAATGGCCGTTCCAACTCAAGCTCGGAGGAACAGCAGCACAAAGCGGAAGACCCTGCCTGAAGAAAAGCAAAACCCCGACATGGTCGCTATGACTTTTGCAGGACGAGGTGATGGCGGACAACATGGCCGAGGACGGGGAACATGCCGGGGGCAGTAGCGAGGGAGTGAAACTACCTCGGTAGCGCTCCGTGTTCCCCATACCTATGATGAGTACCGCGATATGCCGTGCCTCGTACACCTTGATGCCAACGGCAAGGCCACCCACACCAATCGCCACTGCAAGTTCATTAACGACCTCAAGGAGGACCCAAAGTCCGGCTACAAGAAAAGTTGGAAGAACAGACCGCGAGGAAAGGGTAAAGGGAGGAAGAAGGAGGATTCCAAGGATTCAAGTGACATGGACGAGGATGTTGACCCCAAGCACGCCACCAAGAGTGACGACAAAGGAAAGAACCCCTTCAAGAAGAAGGCGGCAGTTTTCCACACTTTCCTTGACACCCCCACCGTCCGACAACAGAAGACCTCCATGAGGATACTGACGGCCACTCTACCCCCAGTTCCTGCGCTGGTCGGAGATTCCAATTACTTGGGACATGAAGGACCACCTAGACCTCATCCCTACGGAGAACCAATACGGCATGGTCATCTACCCCTGATTGACGGAAACGAGTTCACCAAATGTATGGTGGATAGTGGAAGCAGCATCAACATCATGTACCTAGATACACTGCAGAAGATGAACTTGATGGAGGCAAACCTAAGGGCGGACCAACACCATCTTCCATGGCGTAGTTCCTGGTCGGGAGGTTCGGTCCCTTGGGTGCATCACACTTCAGGTCGCTTTTGGTGATGTTAATAATTACCGCCAAGAGCGCATGACCTTTGAGGTGGTCCCCTTCAAGAGCGTGTACCACGTCATATTCGGCCGCGACATATTCCACACCTTCATGGCCAAGCCATGTTTCGTCTACAAAAAACTCAAGCAACCCGGACCAAATGGTGTCATCACCGTATCTAGAAGCTTTACCAAAGCAAGGGACTACGAAATTGGAGAAGCAGCCTACGTAGAAGCTGTCCTCTACAGCAAAGAATTCAAGGAGATCCAGAGCAAGGTCGATGCCTCAGAGATGGCCGCGTCGAAGAAGCAGGTTTCTAACTCCGCCCCAGCATTCAAGGCCTCCATCGAGACCAAGCCAGTGGAACTTGTGGTAGGCGATGCCTCCAAGACCACCGCCATTGGGACGAACCTGGATCCCAATTAGGAAAGCGCGCTAGTCGAGTTCCTCCATGAGAATAGGGACATCTTTGCCTGGCAACCTGCCGACATGAAATGTGTACCTAGGGAAATGTCCGAGCACAGCCTGAATATTGATCCAAAATGTAAACCAGTGAAACAACCTCTACGGCGCTTTGGAGATGAGAAGATACGTGCCATAGGCAAAGAGATAGCTAGGTTACTTAAGGCTAGTTTTATCCGAGAAGTCCTTCACACCCAATGGGTGGCCAATCCTATACTTGTCCACAAAAAGGGAACCAAAGAATTAAGAATGTGCGTTGATTACACCATCTTGAACAAAGGATGTCCCAAAGATCCATTTGCTTTGCCTCGCATTGACCAAGTCATTGACTCGACGGCTAGCTCGGAGCTTTTGTGTTTTCTTGATGCATACTCAGGATACCACCAGATCAAGATGAGGAAGTCGGACCAATTGGCCACTTCGTTCACTACACCCTACGACACGTTTTGCTATGTCACGATGCCCTTTGGGCTGAAAACGCAGGTGCTATGTACCAGCGGGCAATGCAACATTGCCTACGCGATTAAATTGGTCGAAACGTTCGCGCCTATGTGGACGATATAGCGGTGATGTCTAAAAACTCAAATGACTTAATCTCCGACTTAAAAGAAACCTTTGATAATCTTCGGAAATACAACATGATACTTAACCCTAAGAAGTGCGTCTTCGGGGTTCCAGCCGGCAAATTGTTGGGCTTCATCGTTTCCCAGTGCAGAATCGAGGTCAACCCGGAGAAAATCAAGGCCATCCTAAACATAAACCATATGACATGCCTAAAGGACATACAACGACTAACAGGTTGTGTTGCAGCAGTTAGTCGGTTCGTCAGCCGACTTGGAGAGAAGGCTCTGCCGCTGTACAAGTTGCTAAAAAAGGCAGAAAAATTCACATGGACGGACGAAACACATGCAACATTGAAGCAGCTCAAGGAGATTCTTTCCTCAACCCCTATCCTTGCAGCGCCCGAGCCTGGAGAGCCCATGTTAATTTACATGGCGGCCACCAACCGGGTAATCAGCATCGCCGTCGTGGTAGAGCGGAAGGAACCATGCTATGAGAACGGATTTCAACGACCAGTTTACTATGTAAGCGAGGTCTTGATGGAGTCCAAGCATCGTTACCCGCACTACCAAAAGATAGCTTATGGAGTATTCCTTGCTTCTCGGAAGCTGAGGCACTATTTCCTGGAGCACCCCATTACAGTAGTGAGCAAGACTCCACTGTCCGACATTATCAACAACAGCGACGCTATAGGAAGGGTTACAAAGTGGGGCATTGAACTTGCCGCCTTCGAGATCACCTACAAGAGACGGGACGCTATCAAGTCAAAAGCCTTGGACGGAGATGCCAGATGCTACCCCATTGCCGGAGCCAGAATACTGGGTGATGCACTTTGACGGATCAAAGCTGCTCAACGGCTCGGGGGCTGGTGTACTGCTACAGTGACCAACTGGGGACAAGCTACACTACGTTCTTCACATCCACTTCGAGGCTACGAACAACATGGCGGATTATGAAGCACTCATTCACGAATTATGCATAGCCAAGGATATTGGCATCAAGCGTATAGTTTGTTGTGGAGATTCCGACTTGGTTGCCTAGCAGGTGGCTGGCACCTGGAACGCACGGAACCCTATGATGGAGGCATATCGAGACGAAGTGGACGAGATAGACAAGAGCTTCTTGGGCTACGAGGTCAAGTATGTACCTAAGGAGCAAAACGAGGCGGCTGATCTGCTGTCTAAGCTTGGATCTGGGCGCAAAAGAATTCCGCCTGGAGTTTTCCTGGAGCATCTATGGACACCATCCGTGAAGGGAGCAGACATCGACAACCGGAGAGAGTTGAATCTTTCGTTCACATGGTGACAAAAGGTCCCTCCGGCTTGGACAAAACCGTTCATGGAGTATCTGGAACATGGAACCTTGCCCAACGACGAAGTCGAAAGACGGTAAATAGTACGTCGAGAAAAGGGCTATACCATAATCAATGGACAACTCTACAACAGAAGCACTACTGGTGTATACCTTAAGTGTGTTTCCAAGCGAGAAGGTATTGAAATACTCCGTGAAACCCATATCGGAGATTGCGGGCATCACGCCGCTCCCCGATCGTTGGTTGCCAAAGCTTTCCGGCTAGGATTCTACTGGTTGACCGCGAAGTCGGACGCTGACAAGCTGGTTCAGACATGCATGGGATGCCAATATAATGCCCGACAACCACACGTTCCATCTGAAGAATTGCGAACAATACCAATAACTTGGCTGTTTGCAGTCTGGGGGCTAGACATGGTTGGTCCATTGCAGACGGCACCATGTGGGTTTACGCATCTGCTAGTAGTAGTTGATAAATTCACCAAATGGATAGAAGCTAAACCCATTAGAAAGCTCGATGGGGCAACTGCCATTAGGTTTGTCCGGGATCTAGTGGTGAGATTTGGTCTCCCACATAGCATTATCACCAACAATGGAAGCAACTTATCACTCGAAGAAGTGGAAGCTTATTGTTGGAAGAAGGGCATCCGACTTGACCTTGCATCTGTGGCACATCCATAGTCCAATGGTCAGGTTGAGCGCGCCAATGGATTAATTCTGCGGGGAATCAAGCCACATCTTGAGGCACCGCTACATAGAGCAGCTGGAGTCTGGGCGGAAGAATTGCCATCTGTGCTGTGGAGTTTACGAAGTACACCCAACAGATCCACCGGCTACACCCCTTACTTCATGGTATATGGAGCAGAAACCATTCTTCCTTCTGTCATCCTTCACGATTCACCAAGAGTTAACGCCTACGACGAAGATGACGCTGAAGAATCCAAACGCCTAGATGTGGACCTTCTCGAGGAGGAGCATGTTTTGGCATGCCAAATATCCGCCATCTACCAGCAGAAGCTACACAGCTACCATAGTCACCGTGTCCGGCATCGCTCATTTAAAGAGGAGGATTTGGTTCTCCGAGTTAAGCAGAAGAAGTCACACAAATTATCCCCAGCATGGGAAAGACCGTTCATTGTAAGCAAGGCGCTACTCAATGGGTCTTACTACCTCGTTGACAATCGTGAACTGAAGGATAGCCCCAATGAGTATCATAAGCGTAAGCGACGTGACCCGGATGATGACTATCCGGAGCTTGATCGGCCATGGAACATAGCACAACTACGTCCTTTCTACACTTAGCATTTTTTATCTATTGTGTACCTCTTATATGATCAATGAAATAAAGCTCTCTAGTTCACTCATATTTCTGAGTCTTTTACCTCCTTTAGTGTTCATTTTTGGATCGTATAAAACCTTTATGCACAAGCTTTGCGATTACACTTGTGAAAATTCCGCCTACGGGTTTTAGCTTAAGTTTTCTGGTCTACACGTTCTTTGTTGTTTTTATGTGGATTCCAGAGTAGTGACTTTTGGCACTTATTGTCGGCGATTTTGTGCTTAGGTTCTTGATGGTTCCATTAGGCATCATCGCCTGAGTGCGTAGTTCCGACAACGAGTCTTCCGACTCACGAAAGGTCAAGCATAAAAGCCAAAGTAATGGATAAGCCATTACTTGCTTAAAAAAATATATACATGCTGGAACCAGTTCTTGAGTAGCAGGAAATAACAACCATTGTTTTCTGCCTTAAGTTAACAAGTAGTTTTTCCGCATACACATTACAGAGGAAACAAATATTACATAATTGTTTTTCATTCCTCTGGCGCAGGCGACTTGGAAACATAAATCGCCAGCGAGAGAGTCACCTTCCTCGAAGTCGGCAGTGTTGAGGGACTCGGAAGAACTTTGGCTGCCGCCATCAATGGTTTTCATGGGCACAACGACGTTAGGGTCAACCAACTCGGCGACTCTGGTGTCAAAACCCGCGAGCGACCAAGATAGCCTCGTGATCTATCTTTTGGCCTTCGTCGTCGACGTCGGGGATGCCGGAGGTCACCGTGTCGATGTCGGCATTTTCTTAGTGTGCCTTGACCATTGACAACGCCATCCTTGCGCCGGCCCATGTACATGAAGCTTTCCAGCTTGAGATACGCTCGGGGGCTCGGTGCAGGATCTCCGAGAACTTCGCCACAGAGTCCACCGCCTTGATATTAATCTGGAGGGGCTTGGCTATCTCCTTGGTCTGCTTGATGGCGGTGTTGATAAAGTTGCCGGCAAGGACCATGCATTCCTTCGGTGGAGGAGGCGACTGGGTTAATCCCATAGGAGCTGCAAATTTCCAACAAAGGAGCACATGAGTTCAATAACACAAAAAGTTCAGAGTATCTAGCTTATATAAGGACAAGGCGGAGAATCACTTACTGAAGATGCTAATCTCAGCCTGCTAGAGAGTTTCCGCCATGGAGTCTGGTTCTTGTCTGAGGATCCTATACACGTCTAGATGGCGCTGATTTTGCTCATCGGCGGCTTTCTTCTTATCTTTCAGGATCGCGATTTCCTCCTTCAAGCAGTTCATCTCCTCGTTGGCGGAGTCTTGCATGACTTTCATTGAGTCTTCATGCATCTTCAGCATGTCCTTTCTCTCCTGCTTAACGATCTTGTTTTCGCTATCCAGCTGCTGAATATGCTTGGATTGCTCAACAATATCCTTAGCCTTGGAAATGGCTTCTGCAAGTTGGAGAAAGAACAGTAAACAGTGAGTACTCGGAGAATATTGGGACAATACCAAGTCGAAATATGAAAAAGAAAGGAAAAACAGACGCTTGCTCTTGGTGATTTGTTCCTTCAAGAAGGCAGTTTTACCCTTTTCGACTTCCAAGTAAGAGCGCATCTTCTGGTACTTCTCGTTGGCCACGCCTCTCTGAGCATTCTCATTTTGTGAAAGAAAAAGTTTAACGTTGTTTAGTCTACTTGAAGCATCTAGTCGGATAAATATCCACCTAGAGGCAGGGGGCTACAATGAGAGTTTTTAACTTAGCAATATGCTTGGTCTTTCTTTAAGCATCTAGTCAGAACTGATTCAGTTACAACTAGAGGCTTGGGGGCTACAGTATAAATTTTTAACTCACTGATATGCTCAGTCTTTCTTTAAGCATTTAGTTGGAACTAGAAGCTTGGGAGCTACAGTATTGAAGTTTATAAACACTGCGTATGCTACTTTGAAAGCATCTAGTCGGAATAATTCATTCAAACTATATGCTTGGGGGCTACAACGAGAAGTTTTCGAGCTTAGTCACTCTTTAAGCATTTTCTGCTTGCTGGAGAAGCTCCTCAAGACCACAAGTTGGAGATGTCGGTGTCGCACCGGGAACCACAGTGGAGCTACCCGGCGTAAGTACCGAGTAGACTATCTTCGGGAACTCTATGGTTTTCTTGGGTGCGGAGGCGCCGCCTTTGGCAGACGTACCACTCTCCATCACCGACTTACCGCTACCGATGGCATACTTAGCCGTAGCTTCAGCCATTTGGGTTGCGGCACTCTCTTGCGTCGCCTGTTCGCCGACAACGGCCAACTCCGTGGAGGCACCTGAGTCCACTTCCATGGCGGAAGGGCCAGATGCATCTTTGGCCTGTGAGCTTGTCGGGGCGGACATAGGCTGGATGCTAGGAGTGACAGGGGCGATGGCGGGAGATGCATGGGGAGACATGTCACGATGGAACATATCCTTGATGTTTCTAGAAGCCCTCAAAGTTTTGGACGTCTTCTTCAAACTGGTAGTGGCCTTCTTCCTGAAACATGCAAAAAAGTATAAGTACAGGAATAAGACAAGCAATGGAAAATGTCGGAGAGAAAGAAGCTTACACAAGAGGGGGTGCTTTGGAAAAATGGATCCCGGTAACCTTTCTTTTCTCCGCCTCTAGGGCAGCGGTACTCTTCTTGGAGGATCCACCCTCCATCTTCTTCTTCTTCCTTCATCGGCATCGTCAGAGGTGGAGCTCTTCCGCTTTCATGCCAACGGGACATCATCGTCGGACACGACCGTGACTTCCTTCATCTTTGGATCATAGATTTGGACAGCCATGCTATCCTCCTCTAGATCGCTGAGCTATTAAGTGAAAACCCACAGTGTTAGATGAGATGTTAATGGCTAGACGGAAGAACTGGAGTATATGTCGTACACGGAAAATAAATGGGTACCTTTGGGCACATGCTCTCTACGAACATGTCGTAGGTGATGGTGAAGCCACACTTCTTATCCTTCACCTTGACGACGTCCTTGAGACGAAGCTTGACGGAGTCGCTCGAGAAGTTGTCCTCGGAGATGCGGACACTATCCTTCCTCTCGTTGGTATACTCGTGCATCAACTTCGAGCGGTGTTGCAGAGGCTGGATCCGCCTGACGAACCAGCACATGGCCAGGTCCAATCCGGTCAGACCCGTCTCTACGAACTACTCTATCCGCCTTATAACGCGGGAAGCATCGATGCGGAGGGAAGGGAGGCATGGGATCTCCATTTCGAGGCTTCGGCGGCAGCTCCATCGACGAAGTCCGGGTACGTCACTTCTCGGCTAGCCAGAGGGATATTTGGGCCGTAGAAGTACGTCCATTGCGAGTTCTTGCAGGACTCGTGGCCGACAATGTCGGGGAAGCGCCGGCCAGGCCGGATCTTAAAACTAATGGTGCCATAGTTCCTGAGCTCGTCCTTGCCGGCTGCGGCTTCCCGCTTGACGGTAAAGAAGTAGATAAAGAGATCTAGCCTAGGCCTAATCCCTAAGTAACCCTCACAAAGCGCCGCGTAGTTGCTAAGCGAGAGGATGCTATTGGGGGAGAGGTTCTGAGGTTGTACTCGGTAATGGTTGAGAACAACTAGGAAGAAATTGGAGATGGGCAGGGAGACGCCACATACCAGTTGGGATTTAAGGTACACCTTTTCTCCGGCTTGGGGAGAAGGAGTGACCTCGCCGGCTGGCACCGCCCGCCAGACGATCCCCTCCGTCGCAGGGAGGTAGCCCTCGATGATTAGCTCTTTGATGTTGTGGTCCATAATATCCGAACCGTTCCAGTCACCCTTGTGGGTGTCGTATTCCTCCTCTAGCAGCCCAACGCCGCTGAGTTATGGTCGCCGCCGGTGGTTTCGACCGTCACGGATTTGGGGATCACCAGGCCCTCTGGGGGAACGATGATGGTGCTCGCCGGCTTCGCCGTGGTATCGCCTGACGCCGCCATGGAAGGGGTGGAACTGCTGCTGGCCATTGGAGAGGTTAGGGTGGTGACTGAGAAAGGTTGAAAAGCTAGGGTTTTTCACAATGGCGTGGAGAGATCGAGGAGGCGCTGGCTGGAGGAAGAAGACGATGCAGAGGAGAATGAGGTGAAAAGTAAAATTTCCACCGCTGTTACAATTTATAACCTCCGGCATCAAGATTCATGCAAAACAATCGAATGGTTGATGCGTGGACGACGTGTGCGAAAGCGTGCACGGAAATTTCGCCAAGTTGCCAACCGTCACCACCAATGGTTCGTATCGGTCGCGCGGGAAAAACGGACATGATTGCGTTCTCTGCATGTGTGAGTTACGAGGCGTTGATGACCTATGTCTACGTCACCCTAGCTGTCACTGGCAGATGAACCATCACATCGGAAGATTCTGGCATGGACAGATCTAGTACGGCTACGGAAGAGTATGATGGAATATTCAACAATTCTTTGACTTACAAGTTGAAGAAAGAGAAAACCTTGCAGGGTTCTTTCGGAGGAATACAAGGTATTGCTTGACGATTTTCCAACATCCATCTAGACGGAGCATTCAACGTGAAGAGGCAAGACGGCGCAAGATCTCGGAGTTCTCCGGGGGCTACTGTTGGGGATATGCTATATGGGTATCCTCATAGCATGTCCTCTATCCGGATAACCCGGGTGGCCCACAGTTGGTAGCATGGCCTATGGCCTGCTGGGCGGCCCAGTTAGATGTATCCAGATGGGAGGCCCATGCCAGATAAAGGAAGCCTATGGAGGAGTCACTGACGTACCCGGAGCCTTGGAGTGCAAGACACGCTAGACTAGTTGTAGGCAGTGTAGGACTCTGTAACCTGTCTGGCTAGGACTTTTCCCTGTAATCCTAGGACCTGGCGACTATATAAGTTGGGCCTATGGGAGCCTTTAGGGCACAACACAAGACAATCTCAGACAACCTAGTGTCGACTATGACGCACCTTGCACAGCGAACCAATCCACGTAACTCGGTGTATTGCCCTTATACTGATTTATATCAGGAGTAGGATTCCACCACCATTGTGGGATCTGAACCTGGGTAAGCTGTGTTACCTCGTACCCGTCAACCGTCCGCCTTCCCCCACGTCTCTAAACATGCACTGTGAGGACCCCTCCATGGCGTACTCGTCGGCAATACCACGACAAAGGACAAGTCAACGATCACCTGCTTTGAGTGTGGAGTGACGGGTCACTATTCCAATGAGTGCCCCAAGAAGATTGCTACATCATCTAATGTCACTCCACCTGCCTAGCAACAGCGTCGTGTCCAACCTGGAAAGAGATTTCCCCAGGAAACCCGAACAACCGTGCTGGCCGTCTGTTCAACTTGAATGCTGAAGAAGCCCAGGAAGCGTCAAATGTCGTGTTGGGTATGTTCTCTGTTAATTCCGTACTTGCAAGAGTGTTGTTTGATTCTGGAGCATCGCACTCATTTGTTATGGAAGAATTTGCATGCACTAGCAAGATTCAACCAACAAATTTGAAGCATATTATAATAGTTCAAATACCTGGGTCAACTACCAAAGCTAGAAAAATTTGCAAGGCTATACCTATCAGAATTCATGGAATAGATTTCTATGCCAATCTAATAGTACTTGGAATAAAAGGTTTGGAAGTAGTACTAGGAATGGATTGGATGTCAAAACATCAAGGACTTATAGATTGTGCTAAGAAAGCCATAACCATGACCACTAGCACCGGAGTATTAGTTGAGGATGTGTCTGAGACCTTGCCCCGTCAATTCAAGTGCAACAAGAGTTTAGCCCAACCAACCCTATACCAAGTCAGAGTAGTCTGTAAATACCCTGATGTGTTCCCAGATGAATTACCTGGGTGCCCCCAGATCAGGATATCGAGTTTATCATTGAACTAATCTCTAGAACTGGACCCATAGCTCAGAGACCCTATAGTATGAACCCATCTGAGTTAGTGGAGCTCAAGAAGCAACTGGATGACATGATTAGCAAAGATCTGATTCAACCAAGTGCATCGCCTTGGAGATCACATGTTCTGTTTGTGGATAAGAAAGATGGTGCCACCCGTTTATATACGGATTATTGGAAGTCGAATGATGTCACCGTCAATAACAAGTGCCCGCTTCCAAAGATAGAAGACTTGTTTGACCAGTTGACCGGTGCCAGAGTATTCTATAAGATTGATCTTAGAACTGGTTATCATCAACTAAAAATTCGTGCAACAAATATTCCAAAGACTGCTTTGACTACCCGATATGGATTGTAGGAGTACAAGGTCATGTCTTTTGGATTAACCAATGCCCCCGCTTATTTCATGAATCTCATGAATAAGATTTTCATGAACTTCTTGGATAAGTTTGTCGTTGTTTTCATTGATGTCATTCTAATCTAATCCAAATCGGAGGAAGAACATGAACATCACCTAAGAACCATCCTTGGAACCCTTAGAGAGCATCAGTTATATGCCAAGTTCAGCAAATGTGAGTTGTGGTTAAAGGAAGTTGGATTCCTAGGACATATCTTGTCAGCCGGAGGAGTTGCTGTCGACCCCGCCAAGATTAAGGATGTTGAGGAATGGAGAGAACCAACCACTCATACTGAAGTTCGTGCATTTCTTGGATTAGCGGGATATTATCGCAAGTTTGTTGAAGGATTTTCATGCATCACTAGGCCGATGACTCAATTACTCAAGAAAGATCAGAAGTTTGAATGGACGGACAAATGTGAAGCGAGTTTCCAAGAACTCAATAAGAGGTTGATTTTAGCCCCAATCTTGATCATGCCGGATATCACCAAGCCATTTGATATGTATTGTGATGCATCCAAGATTGGTATAGGATGTGTGTTGATGCAAGAAGGCAAAGTGATATCATATCTATCCCGACAACTGAAGCAACATGAGCAGAATTACTCCACCCATGACCTAGAGTTAGCCACCGTTGTTTTAGCCTTGAAGACATGGCGTCATTATCTTATGGGTAATCGCTGTGAGATTTACTCAGATCACAAGAGCTTGAAGTATATTTTTACTCAGAAGGAGTTGAATATGAGGCAAAGGAGATGGATAGAGTTAATCAAGGATTATGACCTTGACATTCACTACCACCTCGACAAGGCCAATGTGGTAGCAGATGCTCTTAGTAGACTGTCATGTAGATTAAACACTATGATTATGAAGGAACAACCAAGTTTGCATAAGGAGTTGGAAGATTTCAGAATGGAACTAGTTAGCGAAGGATTCCTAGATCGTATCGAACTTCAAACCACCTTGATAGATCAGATAAAGGAAGCTTAGAAAGGAAATGGCAGTATTGATGGAATTAAGCGTCGTATCGGTATAGGGAAGGTACCCGGATTTACGAAAGATGAAGAAGGAGTTTTGTGGTATAAAGGACGAATCCGTGTTCCCGCGGATTCAGAGTTGAAACAAGCTATTTTGCAAGAGGCCCTTGATACTCTTTACTCAATCCACCCGGGAGGAACCAAGATGTATCAGGATTTGAAGGAGCAATTTTGGTGGCATAAGATGAAGCAAGAAGTCGGAAGCTACATAGACAAATGTGATATCTGTCAGAGACTCAAAGCGGAGCATCTGAGACCCGCAGGACTTTTGCAACCTTTGCAGATCCCAGAATGGAAATGGGATTCAGTTGGAATGGATTTCATCATAGGTTTGCCTATATCTAGTAGGGGAAATGATTTTATTTGGGTCATAGTGGATAGACTTTCCAAAGTAGCTCATTTCTTACCGGTCAAGACCACTTATCAGAGCTCTAAGCTAGCAGAGTTGTACATTGCTAGGATAGTCAGTTTGCATGGAATTCCCAAGAACATTGTGTTGGATTGAGGAACATAGTTTAGCTCAAGATTTTGGAAGAAAGTCCAAGAAGGATTAGGAACCAAACTGAATTTCAGCACAACCTATCACCTGTAGACTGATGGACAAATGGAGATAGTAAACGAAATACTCGAGGATATGTTGAGAGATTGTGTGTTGGAATATGGATCTAAATGGGAGGACTGTGTGTCTTTCGCAGAATTCTCATACAACAACAGTTACCAAGCCAGTTTGCAAATGGCCCCATTGGAATTTATGTATGGAAGGAAGTGTTATACCCCACTGAATTGGTCGCAAGTAGGAGAGAGTCAGATTTTCGGACCCGACATCCTACGAGAAGCTAAAGAGAAAGTTCACAAGATCCGTGAGCATCTCAAGACCGTCCAATCCAGACAGAAGAGTTATGCCGACAAGAGACATAGAGATCTAGCCTTCAATGTAGGAGATTTTGTCTATCTAAAAGTATCACCCTTGAAAGGAATGCAGCATTGCCAACTCAAAGGAAAGATTGCACCAAGATACATTGGACCCTTAAAGATTCTAAGCCGCCGAGGAGAGGTATCCTATCTGATAGAACTACCAGAAGAGATGTCAGCCGTGCATGATGTGTTTCATGTCTTGTTACTTGGGAAGTGTTTAGAAGTTCCAGAAACGACAGAAGTTTTCAAGAACATCGATAACAGAGATGTGGATATCAACCCGGACTTGACCTATCGTGAAGTGCCCATCCGTATTTTGGAAGAAGCTTTGCGGACCACCCGGACCAGAAGTATCAAGTTTCTCAATATCCAAGGGAGCAACCAAACTGAAGAGGAAGCCACTTGGGAATGAGAATATTACATGAGGACGGAGTTTCCCAATCTCTTTAGTTCCTAGTTTTCCCGAATCTCGGGACGAGTTTCTATTTAAGGGGGGAAGGTTTGTAACACCCCAAAAATATTAATGAGGATCATTCTCTAATTAATCAAGATTAGGGTTAACAAAAGCCTTTATTAATTAAATTCAAATCTTATTGCTTGTGTGTATGAATGCTTGGAATGCCATGTATGATTGTTGTAAATGATGAGAAATGGTTTAAAGATCAAAACCATATCATCTCGGTCACTAAGAAACAAGATCAAAACAAAAGAAAATGAAAATAAGAAGCTTAAGACCTAATGGTCATTTCTGCCCAAGTTAACCATTAGCTCACTTTGTGCATCCCTAACAACTAATATCAAATAGAAACATTCCCATTTATTCTCTCCCCTTTATAGACCGAGTGACACTGAACCCAAGGGAGCTTCCCAACTTGGCAGAAACATTTTCAAACTCTTTGAGAGGAAATTCAAATTTGAATCTATCTTATGTATCAAGATATCCATTTTTGGAAAACCACTCAAACCATCACCACTTAGCAAACCATTGCACCTAGAGACTACCAATATTAGTATCAGAACACCCACCAAAAATCACTGGAAATGGTGATGATTCAGTTCATGCGGCCATTTGATCGAGCACTTGGTGAGCATAGTACAACTCTACCAACTATCTATTGTTTTGATCAATCCTTTGCTCACCATTATGACCTCACCGAGATCACACGCCGTGCACTTAACTCACCAAGTACAGGCCTGTGCATTTGAGTCATCTCACTCGCTGTTTGACCCGTGCAAAGTGGTACCCGATCTCACCTTGCCACCCCAACATGGAGATGAAGCCACACACCGTGCTACCCTCTCCCACAATGTCTAGGAGGTAGCCCTAACCTCACCGCCTCTGCCTGTGCACGCCCCGACCAAAGACAGCTCGAGACGACTCTAAAAAAGCCATGCCCATTTAACACCGAACCATGTCGGTCGCTGCTCCAGAGCGCCAAGCAACCCTGAGCGCACATGCCGCGCTTCGCCCTCACCTTGTGCCACTACGTCCGCCATGACTCCAGCAAGCTCCCAGACATGATCGTTTGACCGCGCGATCACCGTGACCACCGTAATCCATGACGAATGCCGCCGGTATAGTCACAGAGCATGGAGGTTCCCCAACGATTTAGACCGCGCCTCGTCGTGCCACTGTGCATATGACATTCGCCCTGAAGCACCGCGTCGACCTATGCCTGTGGCCATGCCTATAGCTTACCATAACTGTGTTGCCGGCGAGCCCGAGCCATGCCGTCGTGCCCCCTTTGCCGCAGTGTAAATAGAGACCAACCCTACCCCAAAACGCACACCATTCCACTCTTCTCTCACCCAGTAACCTCTCTGACCCAGCCCCAGAGCAAGGCGAGCACCACCCGGTGGAATTTCACCGGAGTTCGCTGTTGCAAAGGAAGGAAGGAGCCGAAGCTAGGAGCCACCCCAGGAGATGCCGCAACCACCATTGAACCGCTGTTGTCGACTCGTTTGTTCGCCCCCATTGTCATGTATTGCCGATGAGTACGCCATGGAGCAGTCCTCATAGAGCGTGTTTAGAGATGTGGGGTAAGGCGGAAGGTTGGCGGGTACGAGGCAATACAGCTTACCTAGGTTCAGATCCCACGATAGGGCGGAATCCTACTCCTGCTATAAATCACTATAATGGCAATACGCAGAGTGACAGGGATCGGTTTGCTGTGCGCGATATGAGTTGTTCTATCTGATTGTTCTGCCCTAAAGGCTCCCATAGGTCCGGCTTATATAGTCGCCAAATCCTAGGGTTACAGGCAAAGTCCTAGCCGGACAGGTTACAAAGTCCTACATGGTACACAACTAGTCTAACGTGTCTTGCACTCCAAGGCTCCGGGTACGCTGGTGACTCCTCCATAGCCTTCCTTTCTCCGACATGGGCCTCCCTTCTAGATCCATCTAATTGGGCCGCCTAGCAGGCCATGGGCCTTGCTACCAACTGTGGGCCACCCGGGTTATCTGGATTAGAGCCATGCTATGGTGATACCCATTTAGCATATCCCCAATAGTAGCCCCCAGAGAACTCCGAGATCTTGCACCGTCTTGCCTCTTCAGGTTGAATGCTCTGTCTAGATGAATGTTGGCAAATTGTCAAGCAATATCTTGTAGTCCTCCCAAGAACCCTGCAATGTTCTCCATCTTCAACACGTAAGTCGGAGAGCTACTAAATCTTCCATCGTACTCTTCTCGTAGCCGTACTGAATCCGTCCATGCAGGAATCTTCAGATGGGATGGTTCACCTGCCTGTGTCAGTAGAGCAACGTAGACCATAGGTCAGTGATGTCTCGTAACTCACACATGGAGAGAACACAATCATAGCCGTTTTTCCCGTGCGAAGGATGCGAAACGTTGGCGGCGGCGGTGGCAACGTGGTGAAATTTCCACGCACGCGCACGCACGTGTTGTCCATGCAGCAACCATTCAATCAACTTGCATGAATCTTGATGCTGAGTACTATAAATTATAATTGTGGTAATTCTTTCTTTCACCGCATTCTTCCTTGCATCGTCTTCTTCCTCCAGCAAGCGCCTCCTCAATCTATCCGCACACATCGAGGGAAAAAACCCTAGCTTTCCCCCAATCCCACAGTCACCTTCTTCCCCACACCAATGGAAAGCAACAGTGGCCACCCCATCCATGAAGGTGACGAGCGATGCCACGACCAAGCCGGCGGGCTCCGTTCACGTGCCTCCAGATGGCGTGGTGGTGCCATGCACCACGGTGGTGGAAACCACCAACAGTGACCATATTCTAGCGGGTCTGGAACTGCTAGAAGAGGAGGGCGATTCCCATAAGGGAGAGTGACGCGGCTCCGATATCACCGAGAGTGATCTCAAGGAGATGCTCGCTGAAGGGTACCTCCCCACGACGGAGGGGCTGGTCTGGCGGGCGACGCCGGCTGGCGAGGTCATCCCTTCTCCCCATGCCGGAGAAAAGGTGTACCTTAAAGCCCAATTGGTACACGGCGTCTCCCTCCCAATAGCCACTACCGAGTTCAACCTCAGAACCTTTCTCCGAATAGCATCCTTGCGCTTAGAAACTACACGGTGCTTTGTGAGGGCTACCTAGCATTTAGTCCTAGGTTAGATCTGTTTATATATTTCTTCACCGTCAAGAGGGAAGCCGGAGTGATCAAGGATGAGCTCAGAAATTATGGAACTATTAGCTTCAAGATCCGGCCTGGCCGACGGTTCCCGGATATTGTAGGACATGAGTCCTACAAGAAATGGCAGAGGACGTACTTCTACGGCCCAGATATCTGTAACATCCCAAAAATACTAAACTTCGATCATCAAACTCTAATCATCAAAATTAGGGTTAACAAAAACTTTTCTAAATAAAATTATGGAAGCATGCATGTGAGTATGCATTTCATTTTGAATTCTTTTGAACCACCTTGTTTGTGTGTTTATTTGCTTGTAAAATGTTGCTTAGGTGAAATAAACATCATCTCAACAATTCCCAAACTTTTCTCAGAGACAAATAAATCAAAACAAAGCTAAATGAGTGAATGGTCATTTTGACCAAATTAACTCCCATGCCTACTTTGGCTGTCTCAAACTTTCATAACCTAACAGAAACTTTTCTGGATCTTTGCACCCCTTGATTGTACTCATAACAAAGCATCAAGGCCCACTTTGTGATCATCCAGGAACTTTCAAATGCATCGTTTAAATGGCAATTCAAAATTTAATCTTAATCATATGAGAAGATCCCACTTTTTCAAAAACCACTCAAACAAGCTCAACTTTCAAAACCCAAGCATCTGCAGACTCACCAGCACCAACCTAGAACACCCACCAAAAATCTTTTCAAAATTTAAAACTTGATTTCTTGCGGCCATTTCATCAAACACCTTGCAGACACAAATCAAACAAAATCCAAACACTGTTTTGAGCAGTGAATTGAGCCTAACTTGTTCCCTCTCTGGGCACCAGTAGCCTTAGTAGATCATCTAACAATCTTAACCAAGAACTAGCCCCACTGTAAGCTTGGCAATGCCATCAATGGTGAATAGCCGAAGCCACCCTTGTCACCCCCATGTCGACAGCAAGCTAGGAGAGAAACTAGCCGTGCCAACCTTGTCTGGAAAATCACCCATGCCTCACCGCCCCCTCTCGACCAGCCCTGCCTCGAAGACATCAACCAGAGCACCCAGGAACGCCGCGCCTACCGTGCTCATCAACCATGCCGAGCATGCGCCGGCCACCCTCGAAGCCCGCCCTCGCCGCGTGCATACATGATCACCACCGACCCAGGAGACCGCCAGACATCCCCGTTCGCCGCCCCATGCCGCACAGCCACCGCTCACCGTCGAAGACGCCGCCTCTGCCGCGCAGAGCATCACGCGTTCCAGACCAAACTGCACCGCCCCAGCAAGTGCATTAAAGCCGTAGAGCATCGCCAGGAGACCACCAAGCGATCGCCACCACCGGCCATGCCTCTAGCAGCCCGTAGCCATGTCGCCACCGTCGCCTGCCCATGCCGTTCGGTCTCACCGTCGCGACTATAAATAGAGGCCTCCCCCGCTCAAATTATTCACAGCATTCCACTCCCCTCTCCTCACTGATCGTGTCACCCCGTTCACGGAGCAAGGCGAGCAGCACTTCGCCGGAATTTCGCCGGAGCCCGCCGCCTCTGGAGCAGAAGGAAGCCAGCGATTGGAGCCGCCCCACGAGAAGCTGCCGGTACCAGGTGAATCGACTTCGTCGTTTGCCCGCCTCGCCGACCCTCGCCTGAACCCCGGTGAGCCCCCAGCGACCCCCACTTGCAGCTCTAGGTTTCTGTCTCGCCGGCGTTGCCCAACGTCGATGATGACTCTCAGTCATTGGATTAGAACCAGATCGAACGAACCACATCGCCCCATACCGCTTCGCACCCCCCTGTCTCACTGACGCGTGGGGACAGCCACTTACGCAGCCCGCAGAAGCGCTGTGCTTAGCAGGCCGGCCCGTTAACCTTTCGCGCGCAGCCCAGTTATTTGAATTTAACCTTTTCCTTTTTAGTTCAAACACACTTCTGTACCTAGTTTCAAAAATCAATCCAGGTCGATTCAGTGAACCAAATTGAATGAAACCAATTTTGTTAGAAAGGCCTGGGAATGCTGAATCCAAGCCCGTTGGATTCAAGTCATTTGGATCTGTAGATCATCCTTGGTAAAAATAACAAGACAGAAGCTTTTCTGCATTCAAACATTTTTTAAATTAAAACCATAATAGCTTTTGAGTTTATTCCAACTCTCAAAAATCTCATTTAACCATACCTTCCAGAATATATAAAAATATATAGGTTTACTTACAGAAATAATGTTCAAGTAATAAAAGAATGCTACATAGGCATTTCTAGTCACTTTATTTAATTAAAATAAAAAGGTAAAACCTTATTAAATTGTGACACCACTTTAAATCACATTCCCATGAACTAAAATATGTGGTAATGACATGTGTCAACATGTTCCCGTGTTTGGTTTGGAGAATATTAAATCTTAAGTATTTTTTCAATGAGTATAAATTACTTTTCTAAAAATTAAAGGAATTAAACCAAACTTTAATATTATAATGTTAGTGATGATGCTAGATCATCTATAGGACCCTTGTGTGTGATGAATGCAAGTAGTTAAGTATTGTTTGGTGATTGTGTACATCGTATTTATTTATAGACGCTAGTACCGACCAAGGATACGAAGAGGAAGGAGGATTCTACGAAGAAGAAGCCGAGGAGAACTTCAACCACTGCTCTGCACAAGGCAAGCTAAAACTTGCAAGATACTCTACTTTAGCAAGCCTAATAATACCAGTTGAATGTGCAAGCTAACACTTGCAATTTAGCAAGCTTATACTGATATTATGCAAGCCAATACTTGCAAGCCTTACTAATCAAGTTGACCTATGCAAGCTACTACTTGCTTGCTACCATGCCACTATATGCCTTAAAGCATATATGATCATAACCAATTGATAAACCAATCCTAGTTTTATTTGCAAGTTTATTACTTTATTTCTTTATCAAAGCTCTTACTTAGAGTTTACTAGAATAAATGGTAGATATTAGAAGGATACTTGAAGGTTGCATAAAGAGCATAAAATTTGGCCTAAGCTAGATAATCTTGATGTCATCCTAAGGCATGAGATTGAACTTAGTTAAAAATCCACTGGTTTACCACCCCTCATTAGTGCTTACCCCCACTTGTAGATGCTAGTGCTAAGCATAAAACTTGATCAACTTTAGATGGGAATACTTGGTGGAAAAATGGTTATGAAAACCTTGGAATGATGGATCATTCTATTGAAATGTTTTGGACATGTGTTTACGAACACTTGATGATTTTGGTGATGAAAATGATGAGGCATGAGCCTTATCCCTTTATAAAACTGATGGTTGTCTGGATGCGATACCATTCCAATTTTATCGTACAAACACAATACCCGAAGATTGGGTAGGGCTTGACTGGAAACTTATATACCTTAGTATTAGTTCCGTCACGGCCAAGGTCTGAACTGAGGCTACCTTGTGAAGATTCTCCACCTGTGCAGTACCTAAGATGACAGTTGGTCATGGTTGGGAGGCCAAACTCACAGGAGAGGTGCTTATACTAGGGTGTGTAATTGAAAGGTTAGGATTGATTATCCGCATACTGAGTATGGTGAATTCAGGATTTGTTCCTGACGGATGTATCGAATGTTGTGGTGAAAGTGTACAATCTCTGCAGAGTGTCAAACTATTCGAATAGCCGCGTTAGCGGTTATGGACAGTTGGAGTGGCCATACTGTTCCCCCGTTAGATGTTTTCAAAAGACTTGTGAAATGAATTGAGACTTTGACTTGACCACAACAAGGTTGTGATATGAGATACAAGTTCCCACTTAGGTGTTATAAAATTTCAACTAGCATTCGTTGCTTCTAAACTTAGTAGAGATAAATCTGGCTTTTTGCAAAACAACCCTAGAGCCTAGTGTCCTATTACCAAAAACCCTTTCACTTGTTAGTATTAGTTTGCGAGTACTTAAAGAGTACTCATGGCTTTGTCCCTGGCTATTCCCGTGGCCAGACTATGAAGAGGAGTACCTGGAGGATGGACACCAGAAAGGTTACGACAACTAGGATCATCTCCCATCGTCAGCATTGCCTGTGAACCCGAAGATGGAGCGTCGCCTACGCTACCGTTATTATTACGTATTCCGCTGCTTGAAGTTGTATTAAGAACTGGATGAATGAGATCCCTATTTGTGTAAGACCTTATGAATGGTTTGTAATGGATGATGTACGGTGGTATCCAATTCTGTTATGTCTCGCAAAAATGGTAATCCTGGGATTGCGATGTATGGCATAACAGGCATCTGGGATTAAAAATCCGGGTGTTGACAATATCCCTTTGGATGGCCGAGAAGGAACGTACCCAGATTTTGTCGATGGAGCCGCCGCCGAAGCCTCCACATGGAGATCCCAAGCCCTCCTTCCCTCTGACAATGAAGCCTCCCGCGCTGTTAGGCGGATCGAGTGGCTCGTAGACACGGGTCTGACCGGGTTCGACCTAGCCATGTGTTGGTTCATTAGGAGGATCCAGCCTCTACAGCACCGTGCGAAGCTCATGCAGCAGTATACCAAGGACAGGAAGGATAGCCTCCGCATCTCTGAGGACAACTTCTCGAGTGATTCCATCTAGCTCCACCTTAAATACATCATCAAGGTGAAGGACAGGAAGCGTGGCTTCACCATCACCTACGACATGTTCGAGGGCGACACGTGCCTAGAGGTACCTGTTGATTGTCCGTGTATGACATATACTCCAGTTCTTCCGTCTAGACATTACCATTACGTCTAACATGCCGGGATTCACTTAATAGATAAAGAGTCTAGACGAGGATAGAATGGTTTTCCAAGTCTATGACCCCAAGATGAAGGAAGTCACCGTCGTTTCAGACGATGATGTTCTGTTGGCGCGTAAGCGGAGGATCTCCACCTATGACGCTATCGACGGAGGCAAGAAGAAGACGGAGGGTGGATCCTCCAAGAGATCCACCGCCTCCCTGGAGGCGGAGAAAAGAAGAACAATTGGGATTCCGTTGACCAAGGAACCAACCATTGTGTAAGCTTCTTAACATCCGACATTTGTCTATTGCTCGTCTTGTTCCTGTACTTATAATTTTGCACGTTTCAGGAAGAAGGCCAGTATGAGTTTGAAGAAGACTAATGACCCACAAGTATATGGGGTGTATCGTAGTACTTCCGATAAATAGGAGTGTCGATCCCAACAAGGAGCAAAAGGTGTTGACTAGTGGTATGGAGCAGGAAATCTCTATAAATACTGAGCAAACGGATTTTTAGGGGTTTTCTGATAAAGCAAGGAAATAAAGTGCAAGTAAATAAAGACAGCAAATAATTGCAGCAAGTGGTCCAATCCTTTCTTAGCAAAGGACAAGACGGTGGAAATAATAATGAGGACCAAATGTTCTCGAGGACACATGGGAATATTGTCAAGTGCTTTCGCTTCATATAGTTGAGTAGTCTTCTTTGGTTTTATAAGTGTTGTGTGGGTGAACCTGTGCTAATGTACCGACCTTGCTTGGACTAATACATACCAATGATTAAACGCCTTGCAAGCATCCACAACTACAAGAAATCAATTAAGATATAAACCTAACCACAGCCTTAAACTCTGAGATCCTACACTCCCTTATGCAATGTTTTCCTAACGGTGGTTCATGTTTCTGTCACTCCGGCAACCCCACAATTAGTAGCCAAATACACAATGCATTCCCCTAGGCCCATAAATGGTGAAGAATCATGTAGTCGACGTTCACATGACACCACTAGAATAATAGCACCACAACTTAAATATTAAACCATTGAATAATACCTCAACACAAATCCACTACTAACAACATGACTTCTCCCATGTCCTCAAGAACTAAACGAACTACTCACGAGACATCATATGGATCAAGGTCAAAGATGATATGGTGATGGATAACAATCTGAACATAAACAATAATCCAATGGTTCCACTCACAAGCATCAACTACAATAGTAATCAACACCGGGAAAGTTTCCCCTAAGAACTATGCAAGATTCAAAACAATTGTTATAGCGGGATGGAGTGGTGATGATGGTGCTGATGGAGATGAGGGTGTGGATGATGATGATCCCTATGAATTCTAGCTTGATGATGGTGTTGATGGCGATGATCTCCCCTCTCCGGGAAGGAATTTCCCCGGCAGAAATCTGTCTGCCGGAGAGCTCTTTCTCTCTCGGTGTTTTCTGCCCCGCAGAGGCGGCGGAATCATTTTGTGGTTGCTCCCCATGTATTAGGGTTTTGAGGAGAAGATATAGGAAAGAGGGTGGAGCCAGAGGTGGGCCAGGGTGGCCACACCCCTGTAGGCGTGACCTAGGGTGGCCCGTGCCTGGGGGGGCGGTGTGGGCCCCCTATGGCCAACTCCGCCTCCCCTTCTGGCATCCTTCGTCTTCTGGGAAAATAGGATTTTCTGTAGTTTTTCTGGTATTTTTCTGATCTTCGCGAAATTGCATCAAAACATCGCTTTTTCCATCAGAATCCTGACTCCGGTAGTTCATCCTCCAAGAATCATCCAACATGCAAAAAACAGATGAAAAGATATAATTATCACCTCTTAATATGAAATATATCAATGAATAGAGGCAAATTATGATATAGAATGGGGATGCAAATTGGACGTATCAACTCCCCCAAGCTTAGACCTCGCTTGTCCCCAAGCGAAAACTGAGCTCAGTAAACATGTCCACAGGTTTATGGAGTGAAGTGTCGATAAAATAATACGGACAAGAAGCATCACACTTACCAATACACAACTCATAGAAGAAAGCAACTCACCATTATATAACTTATCTTTCAGCAAGTATGGGAGTCACAATAAATATGCATAAAGATGAATCATAATTGGGATTGGCAAACTTTGTTCTTGTTCAAAGAACAGTTGGCAAAAAATTTCAAACAAAGCTTTTGTAAAGAAGTTTTATAACAGGAGTACTCCTTGCTCAAAGATAAAAGGCTTTTCACAATGATGGCTTTCAAAGCAATACTCATTAGATAAGAGTTCTGTGTTGTATCCACTCCTTATAGAAAGAGAAAGGGCAAGGAACCTCTGGTTGAGTCTGAGGTGAGAAGAAGTCCTCGAATTGTTGAATTAAATGGGGGTTTCAAAAGTCGTATAAACTGATCAATTTCAGACTGTTTGACTTGTAATACTGCTCCACCATGTTTAAATCCCAAAGTGATTAAAAACCTTGCTGCTTCTTTCTGCAAGGTCAAGGATGGTGACCTAGATAAAAGGTTGCTCAAGAAAGGGAAAGCCACTGAAGTTGCAATCAAGGCTCCTACCAAAGGCACCAACAAAGAGAATGGCTCCTCAACCTTAAATCTTGGGGGCAAGAATATATCTGGGGCTGCTGGTACCCGTGGTCAGCAAGCCAAGAAGAAGCCCTCTATTTAGGTGTTTAATGTATCACAAACTGTCTTTTGCTGGAACCTTGTTGGTTCCCTGTCCTGAACCTTGTATTAGTGGTCACCTGCTGTTTTTGCTACCTGGTGTGGTTATGGATGTTGAATCTGTCAGTGGTATTAAGTTGTGGAATGCCTCTTGCTTATTTGGTTGTGATCTCTTCAGTTGGGTGATGACATTGGTTGTATCACCCCTTAATCAAAACCCCAATATGGTTTTTTAATGGATAATAAAAGAATATGGAAGATTTTGAATTGGAACATCATGGGCATTAATTCTGATAAAAATGGGTTGCCCTCAGAAATAAGATTGATGAATCTGGTTGTGACATTATTTGTCTCCAGGAAACTAAGAGGGAGGATTTTGATATTTCTTACATCAGAAAATGTTGTCCCTCCAAATTTGACGAATTTGAATTCCTTCCCTCCAGGGGGGCTTCTGGGGGTCTGATTATCATTTGGAATAGCACTTTGTTTTCTGGGCAACTCTCTTTTCAAAACGAGTTCTCCATCTCTATTACCTTGTCCTCCCTTTTGTCCAATGAAACCTGGATTCTCACCGATATTTATGGGCCCTGCTTAACTAAAAAAAGCAGAATTCTTAGAATGGTTTGCAAATATTGATATGCCTGATGATATGGATTGGCTCATTGTGGGTGATTTCAATTTTATAAGAAAACCCTCTGATAGAAATAGGCAGGGGGTGATGTGAATGACATGCTCCTTTTTAATGAAGCCATTGGCAACCTGGGGCTCATAGAGTTACCCCTTAAAGGTAGGCAGTTCACTTGGAGCAACATGCAAAAGGAACCTCTCCTGGAGAGATTGGACTAGTTTTTTACATCTGCTTCTTGGACACAAAGCTATCCTTCAACTTTTGTTGTCCCTCTTACCAAGCCAACCTCTGATCATCTGCATTTTGTCATCTCTATTGGCACAATGATTCCAAAGTCCTAGGTTTTCAGATTTGAGAACTACTGGATGCATCACAGTGATTTTAAATCAATTGTTCAAAATGCTTGGAACATCCCGGTTGGTTTCCCTGACTCTGCTAAAAAAATTAATGCTAAATTCAAAAATGTCAAAAGAGAGCTAAAGATCTGGGCAAAGAATCTGCCTTGTTTGAAAGCTCAAATTAGTAATGTCAATGCAACTATTGATCTCTTGGATGTCTTGGTGGAAATGAGAACTCTTACTGTACTGGAATGGAATCTCAGGGACTTGCTGAAAACTCTTGTAATCACACTGCTACAAGATCAGAATGCTTATTGGAAGCAAAGAGGAAAGATCAAATGGGTCAAGTTGGGTGATGATAACATAAAAAAATTTCATTCAAAAGATACCATCAGTTTCAGGCACAACTACATCTCCATGGTCAAATATGAATCCAATGAGGAGATTCATGCTCATTCTGGTAAAGCTGAACTCCCTTGGCATGCTATTAAAGATAGAATGGGCACTTCAGATAAGCCTGATATGCACTTTATGAAGGGAATATGCCCTGAGAGGCAATAATAAAGTGTTTATTATGTGTATTCCAAGTATATGATAGATGTTTATTTTGCATGCTATAATTGTATTAATATGGAAATGTTAATACATGTGTGTTTAATAAACAAACAGAAAGTTCCTAGTTATGCCTCTCTCATAAACTATCTCGTTGATTAACAAGATGATCAAGGTTTCCTGATCATAGACATTGGATGTTGTTAATAACGGGATCACAACATTAGTGTAATGGTCTGATGAACATTCATCCAAAGTATAGCATTACAATCAAAGTCATTGAGTTTATATTGCTATAACAACTTACGAAGTGATCCTAATCCTTAGACCATGAGATCATGTCAATCACTAACACCGGAAGAGTTTCTTGATAACATCAAACATCACACCATAACATGGTGACTATAAAGATGGGTTCAGGACTAATAAAGTGTTATGTTGAGGCCCATGGATCGAGAGTGGAATTTGTTCATCCCGATGACGGATAGATATACTCTGGGCCCTCTCGGTGATATCACATTGGTTAGCTTGCAAGCAAGTGATTTGATCACTAGAATGTTATATCATGGGAACGAGAAAAGAGTGCATGTCGATGTGAGATCAAACTAGGTATGGAGATACCGATGATCGAATCTCGGACATGTAATATATCGCGAAACAAAGGGATTAAGATACGAGCGTAAAAGGTTCCGACGATCACAAGAAAGTCATCGTTGAATATGTGGGAGTCAGTGTGGGGCTCCAGATCCTGCTTCTGATTATTGATCCGAGAGGGGTCTCGATCATGTTCGCATTATTCACGAACCGTAGGGGGACACACTTAAGAGACACCGACATCCAATTGGAGCAAAAGTTTCATGCCGAAAGAATAAAACAAGCGTAGGAATTTATTTCACTAGATACCGAAACAGGTTTTCGGGTGAAATTGCATAAAGAGGATATGCATGTGAAATAGAATTCTAGCAAGGGGTTATATGTGAATGTTTGTCATTAAAGTAATTTACAAAATTCTGAATAAATATAAGAGTTTTATTTAATGAGAGTTTGCATTAAATAAATTTAATAGCAAGTTTGAGTGGGATTTTGAGTGGAGGGATTTGAATGGATTTTTGTGAGTGGAGTGTCCACCCACATGAAGAGGGGAGGGCACGGGGGCAGCCCCCATGCGCCGGCCAACCCCTTGGGGTTCCCCCCCTCTTCCTATAAAAGGCACCCCTCTCCTCACTTCTCACTCACACATCCTCGTGAAGGATCTCTCTCCCCCTCTAGAATTTATCCTCCATGGTCTCGGAATAGCGAGAGACATGTTCCCGGTGGCTATTCGGCAAGAAAGACTTGTGCTTCCGCTGCATCGCTGGAGCGAGGAGGCGGAGGTTTCTTGGTGCCTCAAACGTGTGTGCGAGCACAATGCGCTGCTGATTTGCGGCGCTAGGACTTCCTCTCGATCTTGAGATCGACAAGAGATCGTCTACATCGACCACGAGTCAAACTTGTTAAGCTTTGTCGGTCTTCAAGGGTATGTTCTCTACGGATATACATCTGCCCGTTGTTTGTATCTAGTAGATATATCTTGGTTCATAGTTCCCATCATAGGAATTTTTTTGTTTTCTATGTTGTGAACCCACCAGTGGTATCAGAGACAGATATATGCGTAGATGCTTTATACGGGTAGTACACATATGAGTATGTGGGCGATGATGATCGTGTTGTTGCTCCTTGGTTGTAATTTTGGGTATTGGTGGCATAGTGGGATGAAGCGGCCAGGACAAACTTTACATGTTCTCGCACATTAGACCTATTCCACGCTTGACATGCAACTAGTTTGCATAAGTGGCTAGCTGGTGTGAGTCTCTCCTACTATAGTCAATATCTATTTTGAAACAAGTTGTCAACAATTTGGTTATCCTCGTTTTGGTTCATGTTCGTAGGTATGAACGGTTCTATCTCTAAAGCCCTAAGACACGTAAAAACTTGCAATGGATAAATTAGAGGCGTCTAGTTTAGATTGTTGCTGGGCTAGTGTTATGATATGATGATGTTGTAAGTAGAAGTATGAGATGATACTCTTACAACACACATAACGTGTAAGTTCCATAGACCTTGTCCTTACACATAAAGGTATGATAGTGATCATACCACGGTGCACATGATAAGATCATATGCGGGAACCATATCATTCCACTAATAAACATGTGATGTTTGATAGCATCTTATATTGCTTGTTTGGTGTTTATTAGCATAATAAGATGATCCCTCATTTAAATATCAAGATAAGAATGTGTTCTTCCTTTAGTATGCACCGATTATGTTTTCGTCGCTCCAAGACATCACGTGATGATTGGGTGTTCTTGGATCCACGACCGTATTTCGGGTGTAAGACAGTTACACACACGAATACTAAGGTTCTTACTTGACGAGCCTATAATGTACAGACATGGCCTCGGAACACGGACCGAAAGGTTAAGCATGAGTCATATAGTAGATATGATGCTCATTTGATGCTCGCCTTTGAAGCTATACCGACTCACGTGATGATCGGACTTGGTATAGTGGATTTGGTTCATGTAATCACCAAAAGGACACGAGGGATGTCGATTTTGAGTGGGAGTTCAATCGTAATATGGATTAGTTGAACTCAATCTATCATAACCTTAGTCTAAACTTTACAAATTCTATTGTAGATGGCACCACCTGCTTTTAATTTCAATGTGTTCATGGAGAAAGAGAAACTTGCAACGAACGGTAGAAACTCTACCGAATGGGCCATGAATTTGAGGATTATCCTCTCTGCTGCACAAAAGAAATATGTGCTAGAAGCGCCGCTAGGCCCCCACCTTTTGAGGATGCCCCTGACGAGGAGAAGAATGTCTATCAGACTCGTCAAGAGGACCACAACTTAGTTCATTGCGGCATATTGTATGGGCTAGAGCCGGAACTTCGAAAGCATTTCGAAAACGGCAATGCATTTGATACAATGGGTGAGTTGAAAATGATTTTCGACACACATGCTGTTGTGGAGAGCTACAATGCTTCAGAAAAGTTCTTTAGCTGCATGATGGAAGAGCACAACTTCGTTGGTGAGCATGTACTCAAGATGTCGGGTTACGCTGATAAGCTTGTGTCCTTGGGAATATCGATTCCCATTGACTTAGGCATCCATCATGTTCTGCAGTCTCTGCCACCTAGCTATAAGAGCTTTGCGATGAACTATAATATGCAAGGCATGAAGAAGTCTCTCCCCGAGCTTGTGTCAATGCTTAAAACTGCAGAAGTGGAGATCAAAAAGGAACATCAAGTGTTGATGATCAATAAGAACACTGGTTTCAAGAAAGACAAGAAGGGAAAACGAAAGGGAAGTAAGGGCGGCAAGCCGGTTGCCGTGCCTGAAAAGAAACCCCCAGTTGGACCTAAGTCTGATACCGTGTGTTACTATTGTAAGGGGACTGGCCACTAGAAGTGCAACTACCCCAAGTATTTGGCAGACAAGAAGGCTGACAAGGCAAACAAAGGTATATATGATATACATGTTATTGATGTGTACTTGACTAGTGCTCGCGGTTGCACCTGGTTATTTGATACCGGTTCAGTTGCTAATATTTGTAACTCGAATCAGGGGCTGCGGAACAAGAGACCGCTAGCAAGGGGTGAGGTCAAGATGCGTGTCGGCAATGGATCAAGCGTTGATGTGATCGCCGTCGGAACGCTACCTATCCATTTGCCGTCGGGATTAGTAATAAACTTTAATAATTGTTATCTGGTGCCTGCACTGAGCATGAACATTGTATCAGGATCGTGTTTGATGCGAAGTGGTTATTCATTTAAATCCGAGAACAATGGTTGTTCTATTTATATGAATGAAATCTTTTATGGTCATGCACCGATGATGAATGGTTTATTTCTATTAGACTCAATGATAATGTTACACATATTCATAATGTTGATGCTAAAAGGATTAAACTTAATGATGATATATCCGCATATATGTGGCACTGCCGTGTAGGTCATATTGGCGTTAAACGCATGAAGAAGCTCCATTCGCATGGACTTTTGGAATCACTTTATTTTGAATCATTTGATACATGTGAGCCATGCCTTATGGGCAAGATGACTAGAACGCCGTTTTCCGGTTCAATGGAACGGGCGACAGATTCATTGGAAATCATACATTCTGATGTATGTGGTCCAACGAGTGTGTCGGCGCGAGGTGGATATCGTTATTTTGTTACTTTCACAGATGATTTAAGTAGATACGGTTATATCTACTTGATGAAACATAAGTCTGAAACCTTTGAAAAGTTCAAGGAATTTCAGAATAAAGTGGAAAATCATCGTAATAGAAAGATCAAATTTCTACGGTCCGACCGTGGAGGTAAGTATCTAAGTTACGAGTTTAGCATTCACATGAAAGAGTGTGGAATTGTCTCACAACTCACTCCTGCCGGAACACCACTAAGAAATGGTGTGTCGGAACATCGTAATCATACTTTATTGGATATGGTTCGATCTATGATGTCTTCGACGGACTTGCCGTTGTCATTTTGGGGTTATGCACTAGAAACTGCTGCATTCACTTTAAATCGGGCACCATCTAAATCCGTTGAAAAGACACCGTATGAATTGTGGTTTGGAAACAAACCTAAGCTGTCATTTCTTAAAGTTTGGGGATGCGATGTTTATGTGAAGAAACTTCAGACGGATAAACTCGAACCCAAAGCGAAAAAATGCGTCTTCATAGGATACCCTAAGGAAACTATTGGGTATTCCTTCTATCACAGATCCGAGGGCAAGGTTTTTGTTGCCAAGAATGGATCCTTTATAGAGAAAGAGTTTCTCGCGAAAGGTGTGAGTAGTCGGAAGGTAGAACTCTAAGAGGTTATTGAACCTTCTCTTCAAAGTATGGAGAGTACCGCAGCGCCGGAAGTAGTTCCGGAGTTGGCTTCACCAGTTGAAGAGGGAACTAATGATAATGATCATGAAACTCCAAAAGAGAATACTACAGAACCTCGCAGGTCTAGCAGGACGCGTGCAGCTCCCGAGCTGTACGGAAATCCTGTCATGAATTTCATGGTTGATGAAAATGATGATCCTGCGACGTATGAAGAAGGGATGATGAGCCCGGATTCCAACAAATGGTTAGAAGCCATGAAATACTAGATGGAATCCATGTATGAAAATCAAGTTTGGAACTTGGTGGAATTACCTCACGACCGAAAGGCCGTGGAGAACAAGACCAGATGTGGCACATGCTATTAATTTGACTTGTAGGTACCAATCGGATCCAGGTTCAGAACAATGGATAGCGTTCAAGAATATCCTTAAGTACTTACGAAGAACTAAGGATATGTTTCATGTAATACGGAGGTGAAGAAGAGCTCGTCGCTAAGTGTTATGTTGACGCAAGCTTTGAAACCGATCCGGATGACTCTAAGTCTCAATCCAGATATGTATTTCTCATGAATGGCGGAGCGGTTAGTTGGAGGAGCTCCAAACAACCTGTGGTGGCGGGATCAACAATGGAGGCCGAATATGTTGGTGCTTCGGAAGCGACTCATGAAGCAGTTTGGATGAAGGAGTTCATATCCGAACTAGGAGTGGTTGCAAACGCGTTGGACCCAATGGTGATCTATTGTGACAACAATGGTGCCATTGCCAATGCCAAAGAGCCAAGGTCTCACAAGCATTCCAAGCATATTAAGGGCCGTTTTCACTCCATCCGCGAGCATGTCAAGGATGGAGATATAAAGATTTGTAAAGTACACACGGATCTTAAAGTAGCAGATCCATTGACAAACTCTCCCTAGAGCAAAACATGATCAACACCAGAACTCAATGGGTGTTAGATTCAACACTATGTAACTAGATTATTGTCTCTAGTGCAAGTGGGAGATTGAAGGGAATATGCCCTAAGAGGCAATAATAAAGTGTTTATTATGTGTGTTCCAAGTATATGATAGATGTTTATTTTGCATGCTACAATTGTATTAATACGGAAATGTTAATACATGTGTGTTTAATAAACAAACAGAAAGTTCCTAGTTATGCCTCTCTCATAAACTAGCTCGTTGATTAACAAGATGATCAAGGTTTCCTGATCATAGACATTGGATGTTGTTAATAACAGGATCACAACATTAGTGTAATGGTGTGATGAACATTCATCCGAAGTATACCATTACGATCAAAGTCATTGATTTTCTATTGCTATAACAACTTACGAAGTGATCCTAATCCTTAGACCATGAGATTATGTCAATCACTAACACCGGAAGAGTTTCTTGATAACATCAAACGTCACACCGTAACAGGGTGATTATAAAGATGGGTTCAGGACTAATAAAGTGTTATGTTGAGGTCCATCGATCGAGAGTGGAATTTGTTCATCCCGATGACGGATAGATATACTCTAGGCCCTCTCGGTGATATCACATTGGTTAGCTTGCAAGCAAGTGATTTGATCACTAGAATGTTATATCACGGGAACGAGAAAAGAGTGCATGTCAGTAACGAGATCAAAATAGGTATGGAGATACCGATGATCGAATCTCGGACATGTAATATATCGCGAAACAAAGGGATTAAGATACGAGCGTAAAAGGTTCCGACGATCACAAGAAAGTCATCGTTGAATATGTGGGAGTCAGTATGGGTCTCCAGATCCCGCTTCTGATTATTGATCCGAGAGGGGTCTCGATCATGTCCGCATTATTCACGAACCGTAGGGGGACACACTTAAGAGACACTGACATCCAATTGGAGCAAAAGTTTCATGCCGAAAGAATAAAACAAGCGTAGGAATTTATTTCACTAGATACCGAAACAGGTTTTCGGGTGAAATTGCATAAAGAGGTTATGCATGTGAAATAAAATTCTAGCAAGGGGTTATTTGTGAATGTTTGTCATTAAATTAATTGACAAAATTCTGAATAAATAAAAGAGTTTTATTTAATGAGAGTTTGCATTAAATTTGGTGGAAATTTAATAGCAAGTTTGAGTGGGATTTTGAGTGGAGGGATTTGAATGGATTTTTGTGAGTGGAGTGTCCACCCACATGAAGAGGGGAGGGCAATGGGGCAGCCCCCATGCGCCGGCCAACCCCTCGGGGCCCCCCTCTTCCTATAAAAGGCACCCCTCTCCTCACTTCTCACTCACACCTCCTCGTGAAGGATCTCTCCCCCCTTCTAGAATTTATCCCCCACTGTCTCGGACTAGCGAGATACATGTTCTTGGTTACTATTCGGCAAGAAAGAGTTGTGCTTCCGCTACATCGCTGGAGCGAGGAGGCGGAGGTTGCTCGGTGCCTCGAACGTGTGTGCGAGCACGGATGCGCTGCTGATTTGCGGCGCTCAGACTTCCTCTCGATCTTGAGATCGGCAAGATATTGTCTACATCAACCACGAGTCGAACTTGTTAAGCTTTGTCGGTCTTCAAGGGTATGTTCTCTACAGATATACATCCGCCCGTTGTTTGTATCTAGTAGATAGATCTTGGTTCATAGTTCCCATCGTAGGAAATGTTTTGTTTTCTATGCTGTGAACCCTACACTTTAACCTTAGTGAGTTGGCAGGTGAATGTCTGAGCCATGAGGAAAGAGATGTTTTAGAAGATCCATTCTCTGATATTGAAATTGAAGGTGTGATTAAAGAACTTCCTAATGACAAGTCCCCTGGCCCTGATGGTTTTAATAATGAATTCATTAAGCACTGTTGGCCTATTATTAAGGATGATGTTAAACAACTCCTTTGGATTTCTTTGAAGGCAAGACTTCTTTGGAAAGCATTAATGCTTCTTTTATCACCCGCATCCCAAAAAATGAGGCCCCTTTGACACCTGCAGATTTCAGACCTATTTCTCTGCTTAACAGTGTCTTCAAGATTATAACCAAACTCCTGGCCAACATACTTGAAAAAATTATTCTTAAGCTTGTCCACAAAAATCAATATGGATTCTTGAAACAAAGATCTATTCAGGACTGCTTAGGATGGGCCTTTGAATTCCTTTATCAATGTCACAAGTCCAAGGAAAAAATTTTAATTCTGAAGCTTCACTTTGAAAAGGCTTTTGATAAAATTGAGCATTCAACCATCATCAATATTCTCAAAGCCAAAGGTTTTGGTGAGAAATGGATTAATTGGATTCAGTTGATTTTTGGATCTGCTTCATCTGCTGTATTGTTAAATGGAGTGGATGGGAAAAAATTCTACTATAGAAGAGGTGTATGGCAAGGGGATCCCTTATCCCCCTGCTGTTTGTTCTTGCTGCTGATCTCCTCCAGTGCATTCTCAACAAAGCAATGTGCCTTGGGCTTCTATCTCTTCCCTTAGAAGGAGTTTTTTGCCCAGATTTCCCTGTAATTTAGTATGAAGATGACACCTTATTGGTCCTTAAGGCTGACTCAAAACAATTGATGTGCCTTAAAGCTCTACTTCATACTTTTGCTCTTTCCACTGGACTCAAGGTTAATTATTCTAAATCTAGTATCATGCCAATAAACATGGATTCTGATAGGCTAAGAAATTTTGCTAGTACAATTTCCTGCCTCACTAGATCACTACCCTTCACTTATCTTGGATTGCCTTTAAGCATCAACAAGCCTGCAGTGGAACATTTTCTGCCTATTGTTCAGAGAGTGGAGAGGAGATTATGTGGGATTGCTGATTTCCTAAACTATGGGGGAAAGCTACAATTGGTCAAATCTGTCTTATCTTCTCTTCCCATCTATTATATGAGCTGTTTTGAACTTCCTATCTCTATTAAAGATCAGTTGATCAAGTACATGAGGCAATGCCTGTGGAGGAAAAAAACAACTGATGTCCAAGCTAGAGGACAATCTCTAGTGTCCTGGAACAAAGTTTGTAGATCAAAGGATCATGGAAGTTTGGGTGTTCTTGATCTTAACATTCAAAACTTGGCTCTTCTTTTGAAAAATTTGGATAAATTCTATAATCACAAAGATATCCCCTAGGTTCATCTTGTTTGGAACACTTACTATTGCAATTTGAAATTGCCTAGAAGAAGTTTTGAGGGGTCCTTTTGGTGGAAGGCTCACCTGAAATTAGTTGACATCTTTGAAGGAATTGCAAAATGCTCGGTGGGAGAGGGCAAATCCACCCTCTTCTGGACTGATATGTGGAAAGATGAATGCTTACAGCATAAGTTTCCTCAATTACTGTCTTATGCAAAAAGTCCACATATCTCTGTCAGTGAGTTCATTCAGACACCCAACATGCAAGACCATTTCTTTCTTCCTCTATCTCAACAAGCTTATTTTGACTACTAGTGCCTGGAGAAAATTATCAGTGAAGGGATATAGGGAGAAAAACAGACAATTGGAGCTACATTTGGGGAAGTGATTTTTTTCTCAGTTAAAAAGGCCTATTCATCATTATCTGGATATTAGACAGTTCAACCTCATTTTCCTGGTTATGGAAGTCTTCTTGCCATCAAAAACACAAGTTCTTTTTCTGGCTCTTGCTCCTTGATAGAATAAGCACCAGAAACCTACTGAAGAGGAAAAGATTCTCTCTGATCACATATGGTTGTGTTTTCTCTGGTTGCATCAGTGAGGAAACATTAACTCATTTATTTTGGGACTGCCCTTTTTGCAAAAGAATGTTGGGATGAAATCTGCCCTGTCAGATACAATGACTTAAATCTCTTTGAGGCGTTGGCTAATATAAAGTGCAGATTAAAAGTCCCCTTTGCAATGGAGATTATTATTCTGGGGCCTTGGGGCATCTGGATGTGTAGAAACAATGAAATCTTTAACAACAAGCGTGCTTCTCTAGATGAATGGAGGGCTATTGTTTCTCAAGAATTAAGATGGGTCCTGTTTAGAATCAAGAAAAACTATTTCCAGGATCTCAAAGACTGGATCAACAACAATTTGGATAGGAGATAGTTAGCCTTGTTTTTCCCTCTCTGAGGTGGTCTTGAATTTGTAAATATTTAATTATGTAACTCATTATGATTTATAAAAATTGCAGTGGGGTTTTACCCTACTGTTTTACCCTCAAAAAAAGATAAGAGTTCTGTGTAAACAAGTAAGATAAAGAACATGATTGGATAAATCATCATATGAATGCTTGAAACACAACAACTCAAATGCTTGCTGGAGATAGAGAGGAATAGGTTTACTAAATCAACTTAGAAGTAGGAGAAAGGGCCCTTCATAGAGGGAATCAGGGATTTCAAGTTCATAAAGATCTTTCAAAAGATTATGGTACTTACTAGATTTGAGCTCTTATTGCCCCTATCATAATCATCTTGAGGTGGTTAAGGTTAAAGTGAACAAATATGGAGTATATGCTTGAAGAAATATAAGTCGGCAATCTCATGTCCCTTGAGTACGAGGGCCGCTCCTCATTCTACTCAACTTTAGTTACCAGTAAGTTCTTATCATAGTAAATACATGTGTATCATAGAGAACCGCCAATGGGGTACCCCTTGCACATGATACATGAGCTATCCCATAATAAAAATGACAAGGCAAGCAGACAATGAGCATCTCAGCAATCTCTTATTTACCATGGGAAAATGGTGCTTTTTTCTCTCTTTCCTCTTTTCAATATGTCTCTTTTTTATATATATAAGGAGAAAGCTTCATAGATTGCTCATTATGGTGTTGCTGCAAGTTTCCACCATGATTAGGCATGGCTTAGGCTAGCGGCCTAGGCGTTTCTCTAACACATATACATAACTCCATGGACTTACAATCTCCCCTTTTATTTCCCACCAACGACATCCGCAAACAAAAGAGCATGATATCAATTGGGTATGTATTTACAGGTGTTGAAAGCGTTCCCCGTGACAGCACAGTTCTACTAATCCCAATGTATAGATGCAAGAATATACAACTTAGATGAGACAATGGTTCAAGTTTATTAGGGGCAAGAAAATAAGGTGTGCCATCAAGTTCGTGAGAGCTTTACTAACTAGTTTTCACATAACAAAATAATTTTTAATTTGAAAGATAGACGAAGCTTGAGAATTTGCTTGGAATAGCAATAATGCTAATAGGTAGATATGGTGGAAACAAATGGCTTAGGTCTTAGGTTAAGAGATTGGATGCATGAGAAGTATGCGCTCTCAGTACAGGTTTTTGGCTAGCAAGGCTGGGTAGCAAGCAAAAGAGTTGAAGGAAACAAGCAAACATACAAGTGATAAATCCAAACATGCAATCTTCCTTTAAGACACAAAAGATCTTAAATAAATAATAGTAAGCTTATGAGCCAATCAAGAAAGAAAATAAAAGATACAAAATACCTGTAAGTTTTTTCTCTTTTCCTTTCAAACCTCAAAAAGTGTTTCTACTGACCAGAGCTCGGTTTGCCAAAACCAATTTAGATCTACTTGATGCTCCCAAAGTGATACCAATACTGATCAACAAGATCAATCATATAATAGAGATTGCAAACTAAAATAAGAAGTGCAAAAAGTAAAAGATGAGGCTTCTCATTAATATTCCATAAAGGCACTCACACCAAGGGATACATAGGTAACCAACTAAAGTAGTGATACTGCCACAATGCAAAACAACCTATAAGATAACTTCTCTACCCAAGATATGAATCTACTAAAAAGGTAAGAAGATAAAAGATAATGATGTGATACCGTGACACTCCCCCAAGCTTGGAACAAGCCAAGGGGATGCCAAACCTGATGACGAATTACTCCTTTGGTGGCGGTGGTGTTATCTTGATAATCTCTTCAATAGGTTCCTTCAAATCCTCAATCTCGAAGGTTAGAGTACGAATCAACTCCGAATTATGCTCAATGTGGTTCATGATCATGTCAGACCGAGAATCCCCGTCCTTGTTATTCTTTCCCCACTCTTCTTTCTTAGTGTGTTCCTTCTCTGCAAGGTTAGAATGAGGCAGATCCCAAACAGAGGGCAACCTCCCTTGGGGCACCCTTTGGTATTGTTGCTCAAGTATGAGAGTATGTAAGGGATTCTTGGTACGTGGAGGAAGTGACCGCAGACCGAGGAAATGGCACAGAGGTTTTCCTCCCGTAGACATCCGTGCTGTCCTCCTAAGCTTGATAGGGTTTGTCACCACTCAAATGCTTGCAACAGTAGCGCAGGTGTCTAGATGCTCGTCCTCCTTCACGTCCCCAACCAAGATCTCCGCCTCCTTGGGGTTTTGATGATCATCTTCCACTGGCTTCTTGCCCTTGTCTTTGGCAGAGACCATGGTGCTCTAAACTTGAGAGTATTTCCTGACAGAAATAGATCGAAATGAAAACATGACGAGAACATGCTATACGAACCTCGGGGGATCCCGGGGGTTATATATTACGAAGTTTCAATGCATAAGGAAGGTACTGTGTGAAAACGAGGCAGAGATGGACTCTAGGGGGCTCACACCCCCTATAGGCGCGGCCAGCTGGGGCCCGCGCCTAGGGTGGGTGTGGCCCACCTGGCCTCCGTTTCCTCCTCTGTTTCGTCTCGTAACCTTCTATATGTAATAAAAACATCAAAAATATAAAAAAGATAAGGTTTTCACGAACCTTCAGTTTGCAGCACTTTTACCTATTTAAAGACGGACTCGGCAGATTCCTTCTCTCCTTCTCGTGAAAATTCCTTTCATACAAGGCCTTACACAAACCTCGTTAGCAACATTAGTGTTTGCAAAAACAATAAACCTTTAGGCTCAAACTTCAACTGAAATCTATCAAAACAAAAGATACTATAGAAACTCCTTTCCAAAATCCCAAGAAGAATTTGAAAGGGGATCAATATAAGAGGCAAATGCTATGATGGCAGAAATCTGTCAAAACAGACCAGTAGGTAAAGATTGATTTTTTTCGAAAAACTTATGTTGCTCAAATCAAAAAGTGCAAAACTAATTAAAGTTGGATAACAACTTGGAGAACAAGCACATGAAATTACAGCTCCATCGGATGTACTGATCTCCTTCACGAATTTTTACAACACAACACAAAAAACCTGTTCCAGGTCAGCCACTTTTCATAACTCCTCTACTTCTCAAAAGTAGTTGATCTTGACACGAAAACCAAAACAAAAAGCATAAGAAGCGGTTGTTACTGAGGTAATAACTTCCAAGACTCAACAAAACTATTGGGTTATCTTCCAAGAAGTACTTTTCTTTAATGCCTTTAAGTTAGGCTTGATAATTTCAAAGATGCTCACATAGGAGATATAGATTTGGAGTGAAAGAGAGCATCAAGAAGCAAATATCCAACACATTTGAGTCTAACCCACTTCCTATGAAAGGGGGTCTCATGATAAAACAAATTTTTGAAACAAAAGGCCACTGGCATAGGAAGACAAAATAAATACAACTTCAAAGCTTTCAGCATAAAACAGGGAAACTTAATATTATTGAGATGCATAAAACCATGTTTCCCTCTCTCATAATAACTTTCAATAGCACTCTTAATAAAGTTGACTATATAATTGTCACAATAAACAACTTTATCATCAGAATGAGCATACTTACAATCATCAAAAAGAGGACCAAGATCATAAACTAGATCAATAGAAGCAAGTTGTTCAACCCTAAAATCTTCATTAGGCAAACTATTTTCATAAGGAGCTTTAGCAAATTTGGAAAAGCCAAACTCATAAGAATCTCCATCAAACTTAGTTAAAACTTTCTCCTTCTTACAATATATAATTTCCCTATAAGTGTTCAAGAAAGGTCTACCAAAGATAATAGGACAGGTTTTACTAGCTGTTGAACCAAGCACTAGAAAATCAGCAGGATACTTAATCTTACCGCAAAGGACTTCCACATCTCTTACAACACCAAAAGGGAAAATGGTTTCCTTATTAGCAAGGTGAATAACCACATCAATGTCCTCAAGCTCACAAGGACCAATTTCATGCATAATTTCCCTGTAAATCTCATAAGGAATAGCACTAGAACTAGCACCAATATCACACAAACCATAGTAGCAATGATCACCAATTTTAACAGAAAGCACAGGGACACTAGTTTTCCTAACTTTTCTAGGATGAGAGACAATATTAGAAGCGTCTTCACAGAATACAATGTGCTCATCCTCCATATTTTTAGTGACAAGATCTTTCACAAGGGAAACTATAGGTTCATTGTTTATTTGCTCATTAGGTTCCATAGTTTTCTGTGTACCTTGGTTATTCGCAGTAATTATCATAAAATACTCCTTTATCTTAGCTAGGAAAGGTGTTTTCTCAACATAAGGTTCAGGCAAAATATGATTAATAGTACAAACTTCAATATTTCTAGCAGGAACATGATTAACAACATATTTATAAGGTGCATGGTACGTATTCCACTTCTTTTTAGGAATTTCTATGTAAGCGGCGAAGGCCTTAAAAAAATTGGAAATACTCTGAGAATCAAGATCATATTCAGTACTAATATCACAGAAGTTATCAGTTCCCATAAAAGATTTAATGCATTCATAATCATAGTTTATACCTGAATTTCTTCCTTTGTCATTCTCCCATGCTTCAGTGTTTTCTTGAATATGGTCTAGGAGATCCCATTTAGCTTCTTCCTTCATACGTGTGAATGATCCAACACAAGAATCATCTAGTAAATCTTTATCATGAAGAGAAAGCCTTGCATAAATGTTATTGGTATAATATTGTTAGGGAGTTCATGAATAGGATATTTAAGAATTAGTAACTTCAATCTCCCCCAATCTTGAACTGTACTCTCTCCATCACGAGGCCAAAAGTTATATGTTAGATTCCTATCCTTATGAATCTCACTAGGAGGATATAATTTATAATAAAAGAGAGGTATTATTTCCTCCCATTCCATGGATTGTCCATTCTACAGCAGCTTATACCATTCTTCAGCTCTTCCTTTCAATGATATAGAGAGTAACTTCTTCTTCACTTGTTCAGTTGTGATACCTGCACACTTAAACAACCCGCATAATTCATGGATAAAAAGCAAGTGATAACCAGGGTGGACAGTTCCATCCCCTAAATAATAATTATCCATAACACGATCAACAATACTTGTAGGTATCTTAAAAGGATCTATCTCAACAGGTGGTGGTTCATCTACTACCCTAACAGTGGTAGTAGTTTTCCCAAACAGAAAACCAAGTGGGTTATCCATATTGGAAACAAAGTATTAAAATGAAATACAAAGCAATACTCATGGTAGAAGTTTCCTTTACTAGTTCCACTCTCCAATAGCGCTTCACTCCCTGGCAACAACGCCAGAAAATAGTCTTGATGACCCACAAGTATAGGGGGTGTATCGTAGTACTTTCTATAAATAGGAGTGTCGAACCCAATGAGGAGCCGACCATGTTGACTAGTGGTATGGAGCAGGAAATCTCTGTAAATACTTAGCAAACGGATTTTTAAGGGTTTTCTGATAAAGCAAAGAAATAAAGTGCAAGTAAATAAAGACAACAAATAATTGCAGAAAGTGGCCCAAACCTTTCTTACCAAAGAACAGCCGGTGGAAATACCAATGAGGACCAAACGTTCTCCAGGACACATGGGAATATTGTCAAGTGCTTTCGCTTCATATAGCTGAGTCGTCTTCTTTGGTTTTATAAGTGTTGTGGGTGAACCTGTGCTAATGTACTGACCTTACTTGGACTAATACATACTTGTGATTAAACCCCTTGCAAGCATCCACAACTACATGAAATCAATAAGATATAAACCTAACCATAGCCTTAAACTCTGAGATCCTACACTCCCTTGTGCAATGGTTTCCTAACGGGGGTTCAGGTTTCTGTCACTCCAGCAGACCCACAATTAGTAGCCAAATACACAATGCATTCCCCTAGGCCCATAAATGGTGAAGTATCATGTAGTCGACGTTCACATGACACCAGTAGAAGAATAGCACCACAACTTAAATATTAAACCATTGAATAATACCTCAACACAAATCCACTACTAACAACATGACTTCTCCCATGTCCTCAAGAACTAAATGAACTACTCACAAGACATCATATGGATCAAGATCAAAGATGATATGGTGATGGATAACAATATAAACATAAACAATAATCCAATGGTTCCACTCACAAGCATCAACTACAATAGTAATCAACACCGGGAAAGTTTCCCCTAAGAACTATGCAAGATTCAACACAATTGTTACAGCGGGATGGAGTGTCGATGATGGTACTGGTGGAGATGATGGTGTGGATGATGATGATGATCCTGATGACTTCTATCTTGATGATGGTGTTGATGGCGACGATCTCCCCTCTCCGGGAAGGAATTTCCCCGGCAAAAATCTGTCTGCCGGAGAGCTCTTTCTCTCTCGGTGTTTTCCGCCCCGCAGAGTCGACGAAATCTTTCTGTGGCCGCTCTCCATGTTTTAGGGTTTCGAGGAGAAGATATAGGCGAGAGGGCGGAGCCAGAGGTGGGCCAGGGTGGCCACACCCCCTGTAGGCATGACCTAGGGTGGCCCGCGCCTGGGGTGGGGGGGGGGGGGTGGGCCCCCTGTGGCCCAACTCCGCCTCCCCTTTTGGCATCCTTCGTATTCTGGGAAAATAGGATTTTCTGTAGTTTTTCTGGTATTTGTTTGATCTTCGTGAAATTGCATCAAAACACCATTTTTTTCCATCAGAATCCTGACTCCGGCAGTTCATCCTCCAAGAATCATCCAACATGCAAAAACAGATGAAAATACATAAGTATCACCTCTTAATATAGAGGCAAATTAGTATATAGAATTATGATGCAAATTGGACGTATCAAAGACCTCCAAAACATCGGGGGTTTCTAAAAACATTAAAGAAATGTTTCACCAAGCATCTCCCGCCATCACCCCTACAACTCGAAGAGTCCATCCTCCTATCGCACCGACAAGCTCTCCAGCCAAGGTAACGTCTGAAACTTCTGCCATGGAAGTGGACCCAGGCATTGCCACGGAACTTGCTGTTGTTGGCGAGCAGGCGACACAAGAAAGCACCGCATCCAAAGTGGCTGAATCTCTGGCTAAGGATGCCACTGGTAGCGGTAAGGCGATGGTGGAAGGTGGAATTTCGGCCGCAGGCGGCGCCACTGCACAAAAGACACCAGCAGAGTTTCTGAAGATTGTCTACCCGGTGCTTACACCGAGTAGCTCAGCTCTGGTTCCTGGTGCTGTGTCGACTTCTCCGACATGTGGTCTTGAGGCGGATATCCTGCGCGGAAACAACCTTGCCTTCAGCAAGATACTTGCCGAGAGCGCCACCAACCTCAAGATCATTGCACTTGTAAGTTTTGTATGCCTTTTGCATTTCATATGTAGTATCCCACTGTAGCCCCCGAGGATTTAGACGGAAAATCATTGGTCTTTGTGTTTGAATGCTCTCAGAGTGACTAAGCTAGAAAACTTTGCACTGTAGCCCCCAAGCATGTAGTTTGAATGAATTATTCCGACTAGATACTTTTAGAGTAGCATACGCCGTGTTTGTAAATTTCAACACTATAGCCCCCAAGCCTCTAGTTGAAACAAAATTAGTTCTGACTAGATGCTTAAAGAAAGACTAAGCATATTGCCGAGTTAAAAAACTCTCACTGTAGCCCCCAAGCCTCTAGGTGGATAATTTATCCGGCTAGATGCTCCAAGTAGACTAAGTAACTTTTATCTTTGTCACAGAATGAGAATGCTCGGAGAGGCATCGCCAACAAGAAGTTCCACAAGATGCGTGCTGACCTGGAAGCTGAAAAGGGTAAAATTGCCTTCTTGAAGGAGCAAATCACCAAGAGCAAGAGTCTATTTTTCTTTTCAATTTCACACTCAAACTTGGTCTTGTGCCATCACCCTCCGACTACTCATTGTGCGCTACTATTTCTCTGACATGCAAAAGTTATTGCCAAGGCGAAGGATATTATCGAGAAATCCAAGCACATAGAACTTCTGGATAGCGAGAACAAGATCCTCAAGCAGGTGAGGGCTGACACTCTGAAGATGCATGAAGCGTCTATGAAGTCGTGCAGGAGTCTGCCAACAAGGAGATCCTCAAGGAGCAGAACAAAGCTGTCAAAGAGCAGAATAAACGCAACCTTGAGGCTTACAAGGTCCTCCTAGAAGAATGAGACTCCATGGCGGAGACGCTCTAACAAGCTGAGACGAGCATCTTTGGTGAGCAATCTCCGTCTTGTACTTCTGTAAGCCAGGTACTTTGAACTTTTATATTGTTGAACTCATGTACTCCATTGCTTTATCAAAAATGTAGCTCCTATTGGTTTAACCAATACTCCTCCTATGCCAAAGGAATGCATGGTCCTTGCCGGCAACTTCATCAATACCGCCATCAAGCAAGCCAAGGAAATTGACAAGCCCCTGAACATCAACATTAAGGCAGTGGATTCCGTCATGAAGTACTCAGAGCTTCTGCGCCAAGCCCCCAATCATATCGTAAGCTGGAAAGCTTCATGTATCCGGGCTGGTGCAAGAATGTCGGTGGCGATGGTCAAGGTCCACTACGAGAATGCCGACATTGACACAGTGACCTCAGGTCTTCCCGACATAGACGATGACGGCCAGAAGATTGATCATAAATCTATCTGGTCATTGCTTGCCGGCTACGACACTAGGGTCACCGAGTTGGTCGATCCAAACTCCTTTCTGCCTCTTGAGATCATTGATGGCGACCAGCCCAGCTCCTCCAAGTCCCTCAAGACCAACGACTTTGTTGATGACCAGGATGACTCTCCTGCCGTTGACGATGTTACCTCAAAGTCTCCTGCGCCAGAGAAATGAAAAACACTTTGTAATATTTGTTTCCTCTGGATGTATGTATGTGGAAAAACTACGGTTTTAATCTTAAGGCAAATAACAATAGCTATATGTTTCCTGCTACTTAAGCACTAGTTCTAACATGTATATATTTTTTAAGCAAGTGCTGGCTTATCCATTAATTTGGATTTTATGCTTGACTTTTCGTGAGTCGAAAGACTCATAGTCGGAACCATGCGCTCAGGTGATGATACCCAATGGCACCGTAAAAAACCTAAGAACAAAATTGACGACTTTGAGTGCCGAAAGTCACTACTCCAGAATCCACATAAAAACGGCAAAGAACGTGTAAACCAGAAAACTTAAGCTAATGCCCATAGGCGGAATTTTCACAAGCGCAAATGCAAAACTTGCGCATAAAGGTTTTATACGATCCAAAAATAAACACTAAAGGAGTTAAAATACTCAAGAATATGAGTGAACCAAAGAGCTTTATTTCATTGATCATATAAGAGGTACACGGTAGATAAAAAATATGCTAAGTGTAAAAAGGACGTAGCTGTACTATGTTCCATGGACGATCAAGCTCCGGGTAGTCATCATCCGGGTCACGTCGCTTACACTTATGATCATTGTTTGGTCTATCCTCAAGTTCACGATTGTCAATGAGGTAGTAAGACCCATTGAGTAGCGCCTTGCTTATGATGAACGGTCCTTCCCATGGCGGGGATACTTTGTGTGACTTCTTCTGCTTAAGTCGGAGCACCAGATCCCCCTCTTTAAACGAGCGACGCCGAACACGGCGACTATGGTAGCCGCGTAGCTTCTGCTGGTATTTGGCAGATCTTTAGCATGCCAATACACGCTCTTCCTCGAGAAGGTCGACACTTGGGCGTCTGGATGCTTCAACGTCATCTTCGTCGTAGGTGGCAACTCTTGGTGAATCGTGGAGGATGTCGGAAGGCAGGATGGCTTCTGCTCCATATACCATGAAATAAGGGGTGTAGCCAGTAGACCTATTTGGTGTAGTTCGTAAACTCCACAAAATAGATGGTAATTCCTCTGCCCAAGCTCCAGCTGCTCTATGTAGCGGTTCTTTTAGTCGTGTCTTGATTCCCTGCAGAATTAATCCATTGGTTCGTTCAACTTTCCCATTGGACTGTGGATGTGCCACAGATGCTAAGTCAAGTCGGATGCCCTTCTCCCAACAATAAGCTTCCACTTCTCCGAGTGACAAGTTGATGTCATTGTCGGTATAATGCTATTTGGGAGACCAAATCTCACCACTACATCTCGGACAAACCTAAGGGCAGTTGCCCCATCAAGCTTTCTAATGGGTTTCGCTTCTATACATTTGGTGAATTAATCAACTGCTACTAGGATATGCGTAAATCCACATGGTGTCGTCTGTAATGGACCAACCATGTCTAGCCCCTAGACTGCAAACGACCAAGTTATTGGTATTGTCGCAATTCCTGAGCTAGAACATGTGGTTGTCGGGCATAGTACTGGCATCCTATGCATGTCTCAACCAGCTTGTTGGTGTATTCCTTCACGGTCAGCCAGTAGAATCCTTGCCGGAAGGCTTTGGAGACCAACGATCGAGGAGCGGCGTGATGCCCGCAATCTCCGAGATGAATCTCACGAAGGATTTCAATAACCTCTTGCTGGGAAACACACTTGAGGTAGATACCAGTGTTACTACTTTTATAGAGCTATCCATTGATTATGGTATAGCCCTTTGCTCGAAGTACTATTTTCCGACTTTCGACTTCATCGATGGGAAAGTTCCATGTACAAGATATTCCAAGAACGGTATTGTCCAAGACAGAGGGAACTTTGTCACCGTGTGAACAAAAGAGTCAACTCTATCCGGGTTCTCGAGATCCGCTCCCTTCAGAGATGGTGTCCGTAGATGCTCCAGAAAAACGCTAGGCGGAATTTATTTGCGCCTGATCCAAGCTTTGACAGTAGATCGACCGCCTCATTTTCCCCCTTTTGACATACTTGACTTCGTAGCCCAAGAAGCTTTTGGCTATTTCATCTACTTCGTCTCGATATGCCGCCATCATAGGGTTCCATGCGTTCCAGGTGCTAGCCACCTGCTGGGCAACCAAGTCGGAATCTCCATAGAAAACTATGCGCTTGATGCCAATATCCTTGATATGCCGCCATCATAGGGTTCCATGCATTCTAGGTGCCAACCACCTGCTGGCAACCAAGTAGGAATATCCTTGATGCCAATATCCTCGAATTGGATCTGCATAACACCACCAACACCGAAGGGTCCATCCTTCCTCGAGCAACTACGGGGCTGAGGGTGTGACCCATGCACCCATTCCCGCTGTGCCTATTCGGGCGATGGCCCCGCAGCCGCCGGCGAAGAAGAATAATAAGAAGAAGGAGACTCCTGTCTTCAACAAGTTAGACATACTGTCGTAAGTTTCTTTTAACCGAGTCTTTTTGTTTTTAAGATATGCTAAGTATTAGCTTGTTGTTAATTTTGTTCTTCGCAAGTGCTACCAGCAATCATTCGGAGGAGTCCCTCGAGGAGGGATCTGAATAAATGTTCATGGAGTCAAAGCCAGTGTCTTCGCCTCCCCAGATGGTGGTCAACTCCAGGGGCAATCATTCGAGCTCCCTGAGGGAAGGGAATTGATATGTCCAATTTACATCACTATTCTATATCATAATTTGCTATTATTCATTGATATATTTCATATTAATAGGTGATACTTATGTTATTTCGTCTATTTTTGCATGTTGGATGATTCTTGGAGGATCAACTGCTGGAGTAGGTATTCTGATGGAAAAAGAGGTGTTTGGATGCAATTTTCATGAAGATCAGAAAATACCAGAAAATACATGGAAAATCATATTTTTCCAAAAGACAAAGAATGCTAGAAGGGGAGGCTGATATGGGCCACAGGGGGCCCACACCCCCCATGCGCGGGCCACCCTAGGCCACGCCACCAGGAGGTGTGGCCACCCTGGCCCATCTCCTGCTGTGCCCTTTTGCCTATATCTTCTCGTCGAAACCCTAATACACGGGGAGCGGCCACAAAACGATTCCGCCGCCTCTACGGGGCGGAAACTATAGAGAGAGAAAGAGCTCTTCGGCAGAGAGATTTTTGCCGAGGAAATTCCTTCCTAGAGAGGGGAGATCATCGCCATCAACACAGTAATCACGCTAGACTTCATCGGGATCATCATCATCATACACACCACCATCTCCATCAGCACCATCATCACCACTCCATCCCGCTGTAAAATTTTGTTGAATCTTGCATAGTTCTTAGGGGAAACTTTCCCGGTGTTGATTACTTTTGTAGTTGATTCTTGTGAGTGGAACCATTGAATTATTTTTTATGTTCAGATTGTTATTCATCATTATATCATCTCTGATCTTGATCCATATGATGTCTCGTGAGTAGTTCGTTTAGTTCTTGAGGACTTGGGAGAAGTAATGTTGTTAGTAGTGGAATTGTGTTGAGGTATTATTCAATGGCTTGATATTTAAGTTGTGGTGCTATTCTTCTAGTGGTGTCATGTGAACGTCGACTACATGATACTTCACCATTTATGGGCTTATGGGAATGCATTGTGTATTTGGCTACTAATTGTGGGGTTGCCGGAGTGATAGAAACCTGAACCCCCGTTAGGAAAACTTTGCACAAGGGAGTGTAGGACCTTAGAGTTAAAGGTTGTGGTTAGGTTTTTATCTTAATTTCTTTCTTGTAGTTGCGGATGCTTGCAAGGGGTTTAATCACAAGTATGTATTAGTCCAAGTAAGGTCGGTACATTAGCACAGGTTCACCCACACAACACTCATCAAACCAAAGAAGATTAATCAACTATATGAAATGAAAGCACATGACAGTATTCCCATGTGTCCTCGAGAACGTTTGGTCCTCATAAGTATTTCAACCGCTTGTCCTTTGCTAAGAAAGGATTGGGCCACTTGCTGCAATTATTTGCTGTCTTTATTTACTTGCACTTTATTTCTTTGCTTAATCAAAAACCCCTAAAAATCCGTTTGCTAAGTATTTACAGAGATTTCATGCTCCAAACCACTATTCAACACCTTCTGCTCCTCGCTGGGATCGACAATTCTATTTATCAAAAGTACTACGATACACCCCCTATACTTGTGGGTCATCAAGACTATTTTCTGGCGCCGTTGCCGGGGAGTGAAGCGCTATTGAAGACTGGAACTGGTAAAGGGAACTTCTACTGTGAGTATTGCTTTTATTTCTGTTTGCTACTTTGTTCCCAATATGGATAACCTACTTGGCTTCCTATTTGGGAAAGCTACTACCACTGCTAGGGTAGTAGATGAACCACCACCGCTGAGATAGATCCTTTTAAGATACCTACAAGAATTGTTGACCATGTTATGGATAATTATTATTTTGGGGATGGAACTGTCCTTCCTGGTGATCACTTGCTTTTTATCCATGAATTATGCGGATTGTTTAAGTGTGCAGGTATCACAATGGAACAAGTTAATAAGAAGTTACTCTCTATATCATTGAAAGGAAGAGCTGAAGAATGGTATAAGCTGCAGAAGAATGGAAAATCTATGGAATGGGAGGAAATTGTACCTCTATTTTATTCTAAATTCTATCCTCCCAATGAGATTCATAAGGATAGGAATAAAATATATAACTTTTGGTCTCGTGATGGAGAGTGTACACAGCCCAAGCTTGGGGGAGATCGAAGTTGCTAATGCTTAAATGTCCTATTCACGAACACCCTAATAATATTATTAATAATAACTTTTATGCAAGGCTGTCTCTTCATGATAAAGATTTATTAGATGCTTCTTTTGCTGGATCATTTACGCATATGAAATAATAAGCTAAATTGGATCCGTATTCAAGAGAATACTGAAGCATGGGAGAATGACAAAGGAAGAAAGTCAGGTATAAATTATGATTATGAATGCATTAAATCTTTTATGGGAACTGATTACTTTGATGATATTAGTACTGAGTATGGTCTTGATTCTCAAAGTATTTCCAATTGTTTTAAGGCCTTTGCCTCTTACATAGAAATTCCTAAAAATAAGTCGAATAAGTACCTTGCACCTTATAAAGATGTTGTTAATCATGTTCCTGTTAGAAACACTGAAGTTTGTACTGTATTTTTAAGCAAGTGATGGTTTATGCATTACTTTGGTTTTTATGCTTGACTTTTCATGAGTCAGAAGACTCGTAGTCGTAACTATGCTCTCAGGTGATGATGCCCCAATGGCACCGTCAAGAACCTAAGCACAAAATCGCCGACTTCGAGTGCCGAAAGTCACTACTCCAGAATCCACATAGAAACAACAAATAACATGTAGACCAGAAAACTTAAGCTAACGCCCATAGGCGGAATTTTCACAAGTGCAAATGCAAAACTTGCACATAAAGGTTTTGCACGATCCAAAAATGAACACTAAAGGAGGTAAAAGACACAAGCATATGAGTGAACCAAAGAGCTTTATTTCATTGATCATATAAGAGGTACAAAGTACATAAAAAGTATGCTAAGCGTAAAAAGGACGTAGCTGTGCTATGTTCCATGGCCGATCAAGCTCCGGGTAGTCATCATCCGGGTCACATCGCTTACGGTTATGATCCTCGTTTGGTATATCCTCTAGTTTACGATTGTCAACGACGTAGTAAGACTCATTGAGTAGCGCCTTCCTTATGATGAACGGTCCTTCCCATGGTGGGGATAATTTGTGTGACTTCTTCTGCTTAAGTCGGAGCACCAGATCTCCCTCTTTAAACGAGTGATGTCGAACACGGCGACTATGGTATCTACGTAGCGTCTACTGGTAGATGGTGGATCTTTGCATGCCAATACGCGCTCTTCCCCGAGAAGGTCCACATCTCGGCGCCTAGATTCTTCAGCGTCATATTCGTCGTAGGCGGCAACTCTTGGTGAATCGTGAACGATGTCAGAAGGCAGGATGGCTTCTGCTCCATATACCATGAAATAAGGGGTGTAGCCGGTGGATCTGTTAGGTGTAGTTCGTAAACTCCATAGAACATATGGTAATTCCTCCGCCCAGGCTCCAGCCGCTCTATGTAGCGGTGCATCTAGACGTGGCTTGATTCCCTGCAGAATTATTCCATTGGCTCGTTCAACTTTCCCTTTGGACTGTGGATGTGCCATAGATGCCAAGTCAAGTCGGATGCCCTTCTCCCAACAATAAGCTTCCACTTCTCCGAGTGACAAGTTGCTGCCATTTTCAGTGATAATACTATGTGGGAGACCAAATCTCACCACTAGATCCCGGACAAACCTAAGAGAAGTTGCCCCATCAAGCTTTCTAATGGGTTTAGCTTCTATCCATTTGTTAAATTTATTAACTGCTACTAGCAGATGCGTAAACCCACAAGGTGCCGTATGTAATGGACCAACCACGTCTAGCCCTCAGACTGCAAACGACCAAGTTATTGGTATTGTTTGCAATTCCTAAGCTGGCACATGTGGTTTTTGGGCATAGTACTGGCATCCCATACATGTCTCAACCAGCTTGTCGGCGTCTGCCTTCGCGATGAGCCAGTAGAATCCTTGCCAGAAGGCTTTGGAGACCAACGATCGAGGAGCGGCCTGATGCCCGCAATCTCCGTGATGGATCTCACGAAGAATTTCAATACCCTCTTGCTGGGAGACACACTTGAGGTATACACCAGTGGTGCTTATTTATAGAGCTGTCCATTCATTATGGTATAGACCTTTGCTCGACGTACTATTTGCTGACTTTCGACCTCGTCGATGGGTAAAGTTCCATGTACGAGATATTCCATGAACGGTTTTGTCCAAGCTGTTGGGCCACGCAGAGATAAAACAAAACTTTTTCCTCTAACGTGGTGATCCCAAGATCTAGCTGAGGTAGAAGGCCACGAGGTTTACCACTAGACGCGCGGTTGCGGATTACTGATGAAGCGCGTCAGTTGATGCAGTGGAGTCCTCACGATCCGATCGTCCTGGTGCTGATCGCACAACACCTCTGCTGGTATCCACACGTACAAGGAGGAGCACCGGCGTCAAACTGCTAGGTTTGTATCGACGGTAGGACTGCTATGGAGCTAGGGTTTCCAACACATGGAATGACCTAACCGAACAACGATTAACCTTTCTAGGTTACGGTGCTCCACTATATATAGGGAGTGAACATGGGCTCTGCTCGCGCGACCCATTCACTAAAGCCCATATAACACTAGTCACCGTGAGTCCAACTCACTAACTCAGTCCTAATCCGGCTTAGGTCCAACCCAACCAGATTATAGGTTCAGATCCAATCCGAACTTGCTCCCGCTCTTAAGTGTGTGACCCAGCAGGCTCATGGCTACTTGGACACGATTGGAGTCCGACTCCCAATCGATCAGTCGATAGCGGCTCCTAGAAGAACGTGCTGACTCCCAAGTACCAAAGAGTCATGACGGCTTGCCTTTCCAATGCGACTTACGTCCGAGTCCCTTTTGCCTCGCGATATACCTTATCAGACTATAGGCGAATAATCGTCATCCCTTAAATAGTCCGACTCTCTTCTCGATCGAAGATAAGTGATTCACCCAACTAACTCTTAGTCGATCGCCTCGGTTAACACTTAACCGAGTCGTGCATGGCCATGCTTTCCGAATCATATCTCACGAGAGGGCCCATAGAATATCTCTCCGAGTGGAGGGGCAAAATCCCATCTTGGTTATTCACATCACACAGCTTGATTCTCAGTCGACCCGAACTCTGCCTTTATAACTGACCAGTTACGGATCAGCGTTTGATAGAAGCTAAGTCGGTGATCCTCAACTCGGACTATGCAACAACCTCAGGTCTAAGGATTACATTGATTGAGATATACAAATGACAACTTGTTCTTTGTACCTCAATTTGGGTCAATCCGACTCGCTAAACTCTTTAGCCGAGTCTGTGTAAGTTGGAATAGCATCTCCATGCTCATGACAAGTGGAATTGAGTCATCAAGCCAACTTTCACATTGGTCTAAGTTGTGTGTCTAACACAACCTCAATGACCAAGGATATTTAGTACAAACAACATGAATGCATAGTTCCACAACCGAATCACATATTCAATGATACACATTAGATGTTTATACAAGGACTACTTAATATCTTTATGAATACAATGGGAAATCTCATCATACATGATTGCCTCTAGGGCATATTCCCAACAGTCTCCCACTTGCACTAGAGTCAATCTTCCGACATCACATGTCTAAGCATCTAATGCCCATGGCTCTCAGGTGCGCCTCATGCTTTGGCTGTGGTAACGTCTTTGTCAACGGATCCACAATATTTGGATACATGTGTACCTTGCATAACTTGATATCACCCTGATCCACGAACTGGCGAATCAGGTGGTACCGCATGAGTATGTGCTTGTTCTTCTGGTGCTGTCTAGGTTCCTTGGCTTGTGCAATAGCACCATTGTTGTCACAATACACGTCTAACAGATTGGACGAGCCCTGAACCACACCAAGATCCATGAGTAAATTCCTCATCCAAACAACTTCCTTTGCTCCTCCGAGGCGGCAATATACTTAGCCTCTGTTGTAGACGCAGACACAGTCTCTTGCTTGGAACTCTTCCAGCTCACAGCACCTCCATTTATATTAAACACGTATCCGGATTGCGAACGAGAATCATCTGAGTCGGTAAGATAAATCGCATCCGTGTAACCCTTTACACTGAGTTCATCTTCACCACCATCAACCAAGAACATATCCTTAGTCCTTCTCAAGTACTTTAGGATATTTTTAGCCGCTGTCCAGTGGATCTCTCCAGGATCAGCCTGGTATCTGCTCACAACACCTAGAGCATAGGAAACATCCGGCCTAGTACAAATCATGGCGTACATGATGGATCCGACTGCAGAAGCATATGGAATCACACTCATCCGACTTCGCTCATCAGTTGTCGAAGGACACTGAGTCTTGCTAAGTTTTACACCATGGGACATCAGTAAGAACCCCTTCTTAGACAATTCCATGTTGAACTTCTTCAACACTTTGTCCAAATAAATACTCTGACTCAATCCAATGAGCCTCCTTGATCTATCTCTATAGATTCGGATTCCGAGGATGTATGTTGCCTCACCCAAGTCTTTCATTGAGAAACTCCTTTCCAATGATTCCTTGGTTTCTTGCAACATCTGGACATCATTTCCAATCAGTAATATGTCATCCACATATAAGATTAGAAAATTTACTTTGTTCCCACTAAACTTCTTGTACACACAAGAATCATGATCACTCTTGATGAAGCCAAACAATTTGACTACCTCATCAAAGCGAATATTCCAACTCCGAGATGCTTGCTTCAACCCATAAATGGATTTCTGAAGTTGCACACCTTGTCAGCATTAGCCGGATCAACAACACCCTCGGGCTGTATCATATACACGTCCTCGGTTAAATTTCCATTAAGGAAAGCCGTTTTGACATCCATCTGCCATATCTCGTAGTCGAAATAGGCCGCTATAGCTAACATGATCCGAACTGATTTAAGCATCGCTACGGGCGAGTAAGTCTCGTCGTAATCAACTCCTTGATCTTGTCGGAACCCCTTCGCGACAAGGCGTGCTTTAAAGATTGAAACATTTCCATCCATATCAGTTTTCTTCTTAAAGACCCATTTGCACTCGACGGGTCTTGCACCGTCTGGCAGATCAACCAAGTTCCAAACTTGATTTTCATCCATAAACTTTATCTCGGATCTCATGGCTCCAAGCCATGACTCGGAATCAGATCCCACCATCGCTTCCGAATAATTTGCCGGCTCATCACTGTCTAACAGTAACACATCACGAACACTTCGTAATCTTGCCGATCTTCATAGTATAGGTGTTGCTGCCGGCTCAGCTGCCACGACCGGCTCAACCTCCAAGGTTTTTGCCGACTCGCTACTAGCCGGTTCCTCTCGAATTTCTTCGAGCTGCACCGTGCTCCCACTTACTCCCCGACTAAGAAACTCTTTCTCAAGGAAGACACCGTTCCGAGCGACAAACACTTTGCCCTCTTCTCGGTTGTAGAAGTAGTAACCCAAGGTTTCCCTCGGATACCCCACGAAAATACATTTATCTGACTTGCCGTAAGCTTGTTCGACTGAAGTCGCTTGGCAAATGCTTCACAACCCCAAATCTTAAGAAAAGACAAACTCGGCTTTTTGCCTGTCCACATCTCATGCGGTGTCTTCTCTACCGATTTTGATGGTACTCTGTTTAGTGTGAACGCCGCTGTTTCTAGACAATAACCCCAAAATGATAAAGGCAGATCTGTCCGACTCATCATTGATCATACCATGTCCAACAAGGTCCGATTCCGCCTTTCCGAAACACCATTCCTTTGCGGCGTTCCTGGCGGAGTAAGTTGAGGAACTATTCCACAACTTTTCAGATGGTCATCAAACTCATGGCTCATGTACTCGCCTCCTCGGTCCGACCAGAGAAACTTTATTTTCTTGCCGAGTTGATTCTGTGCTTCATTCTGGAATTCTTTGAACTTTTAAAAGGCTTCCGACTTATGTTTCATCAAGTAGATATATCCATACCTACTCAAATCATCAGTGAAGGTAATGAAGTACTCATAACCACCCCAGGATGTCGTGCTCATTGGTCCACATACATCAGTATGTACTAGTCCCAACAAGTCGGACGCCCTTTCGCAACTCTTTGCAAAAGGTGTCTTGGTCATTTTGCCGAGTAGGCAAGATTCGCATGTCTCGAACGACTCCAAGTCGAACGAAGTTAGGAGTCCATCATCATGGAGCTTCTTCATGCGTTTCCAACTTACATGACCAAGCCGACAGTGTTGGAGATATGCCCTAGAGGCAATAATAAAAATGGTTATTATTATATCTTTGTGTTTATGATAAATGTTTACATTCATGCTATAATAGTATTAGCAAGGAAACATTAATACTTGTGTGATTTGTAAACTTAATTAGAAGTCCCTAGTAAAGCCTCTATACATCACTAGCTTGTTGGTTAATAAATGATTGTGGTTTCCTATCATGAACATTGAGATGTTATTAACAACAAGATCATATCATTAGGAGAATGATATGGTGGACATACTCCTATAGATAAGCGTAGCATAAAGATCAAGTCATTTTAATAGTTCAATTGCTATATGCTTTCTGATACATAGTAACCTAATTCCTTCGACCATGAGATCATGCATATCACCTTTACCGGATGGATGCTTTGATGACATCAAACACCACACCGTAACTGGGTGGCTATAAAGGTGGCATTGAGTTTTCGGAAAGTATTGGTTGAAACACATGGATCAAGACTGGGATTTGTCCATCCATATGATGGATAGATATACTCTGGGCCCTCTCGGTGAAATTTCATCCAGTTAGCTTGCAAGCATGTGACTGGCTCACAAGGGATCACATATCATGGGAACGAGAAAAGAGTACTTATCGGTAACGAGGTTGAACTAGGTATGCAGAGATACCGACGATCATAACTTCGGATAAGTAAACTATCGTGAGACAAAGGGAAATTGGTATCGTATGTAAATGGTTCATTCGATCGCAAAGTAATCGTAGAAATATGTGGGAGCCATATGAATTTCCAGATTCCTCTATTGGTTATTGTTCGGAGAAGTGTCTCGATCATGTCCGCATAATTCATGAACCGTAGGGAGACACACTTAAGGATTCGACGTTGTTTGAGTAGTTATGGAATGATGAGAAAGAGACCGAATGTTGTTCGGAGTCTCGGATGGGATCCGGGATATCACGAGGAGATCCGGAATGGTCCGGAGAATAAGATTCATATAAGGAAAGTCCGTTTCGGAGTTGGGGAATGGTTCCGGTGTTTTCATCGAGAATGTTCTAGAAGGTTCCGGAATGTCCGGCACTCCGGAGGGGAAGGGTACATGAATGTGTTATATCAAGTTGGTATGATTGCATTATGTACTCGGTGTCATCGCTGAACAAAATAGAGGGTTTATTCAAATCCTAGTTTGAAAAGTCAAACGGCTAGTTTGAAAGTCAAACGGCTAGTTTTGGGAAGTGGAGAGGGAGGTGGAAACCGACTTGGGGGAGGAGTTCCTCCTCCCACCGCTGGCGCAACACCAAGCCGAGTTGGGGAGGGACTCCCCTCCCCTTGGCCGGCCCCCTCCACCTATATAAGGAGGGGAAGGGCTCCCCTCCTAGACACACAAGTTCCCACCTCCAAACCCTAGCAGTTGCTGCCCACCATAGCCGCCGCCCCCTAGGGTTTCTCCCCTAGCCGCCGACTTAGGCACCTCCAAGCCCTAGCCGCCGGCCCTAGAACCTCTTCCTCGGCGTGTCTAAACCCTAGATCGTCGAGGGCTCTCTCATAGTCCACCATACTCGCTCCGGCTTAAGGGGAAGCCCTGCGAGATCTCCCCTCTACTTCTGGTACCACGCCGTTGTGCTGCCGGAATCGCGAGGAGAGTGCTACAACCTCTGCTGCTTGCTGGAACAAGGGAGAGGAAGGTCTTCGTCGAGTATCGAATGTGTGACCATTGGAGCACCGCTTAACAGCCTTGGAAGGATCGTCTACGCGATCTTGAGATCGGGAAGAGTACGACTACATCACCCACGAGAATCCGCTCTCGTTAAACACTTTGGAATCTTCGAGGGTGAGTTATTCCATCGACTCGTTGCTACAATCTAGTAGATAGATCTTGGCTTGTTTGTTTGTATGCGATAGAAATTTTTTGTTTTCCATGCTACGAATCCCTACAGACAGTGCCAAAAGTAAGTCATATTCAGATCATTTGGTTTCAACCTTTTAACATTGATGTTATAAACCGACTCACCATCAAGATTCAAAATAAATAACCCGTCCTGGACGGGTGCAAAGCCGTGAAACATATCATTCAAATACAAAGAACAACCATTATTCTTGATATTCGACTCATAGCCTTGCCTCATCAAACATGAAGCAGAAATAATGTTTCGACTGAGCACTGGAACATAATAACAATTATTCAGTTCCATAATGAATCCGGAAGGTAAATGAAGTTGCATTGTGCCGACTTCCAACGCAACAACTCTTGCTTTGTTGCTGACTCGAATATCAACCTCGCCTCTTGGTACGCTCCTAGTTCTTACCAGTCCCTGCAACGAGTTGCAGATGTGAATAACTGATCCGGTATCATATACCCAAGAACTATTACGTGCATCAGCAAGATATATGTCTATAACATTGCAAACAAGTGTACCTGAGTCGGAAGTCATACCTCCACTCTTGGCTTTGTCGGCCAAGTACTTGCTGCAGTTCCTCTTCAAGTGGCCATCCGCCTTGCAGTAGAAGCAAGTGGATCCGGCTGAAGGAGATGGTTTAGTCCCTCAGGAAGCGCTTGGGACCGGGTCCTGAGCCTGCTTTCCTCCTGACTTAGCCTTCTTCTTAGTCCAAGAACTCTTCTTGAACTTAGCCTTATTCTGCACCATCAACACTTGACTGGCGCCCTTCTTGAGATCCGCCTCTGCCTTCTTGAGCATCCCATGTAATTCAGTGAGCTTCTTATCCATACCATGCATGTGGTAGTTCGAAATGAACTACCCATATGCACTAGGAAGAGATTTCAGAATTATATCCGTAGCGAACTCTTCGCTTATGGGGTAGCCAAGCCTCTCCAGAGACTGCATGTAACCAACCATTTTGATCACATGCGGACTCAGTGGATCACCATCCTTAAGCTTGCAACTCAGCAAAGCCTGAGAGACTTGATACCTCTCAGTCTTCGCCTGAGTCTAGAACATACTTTTGAGGCTTTCGATCATATCGTAGGCCTCAACATGCTCGAACTGCTTTTGCAAGTTCGGTTCCATGTGATCAAGCATAAGACAGCTAATATCCGTGGACTCATCCTTAGCCCGACGGTAGGCATTGGTGGCAGCGACAGTCGCATTCTCATTTGGCTCATCTGGAAGTGGGTTGTCTAGGACATGGTCCTTCTTTTCTTGTTTGAGAACAATTCTCAGATTTCGATACCAGTTGGTAAAATTAGTGTCGTTCAGTTTATCTTTCTCAAGAATGGTTCTCAACGCAAAACCGGATATCTGAGAGTGACTGCTACTTGGTGCCATGATCTACAACATAAAATATGCAAAACACTTAAGACATGTATTCATAAAAGAGCAAGCATATTAAACATTTTAATATTTTATGCTCCCACTAGAACCAACACCCCTCCGATGGTTACTTAGTGATTCAGGATCCTAAATAAGCAAGTTGCCTAGTGAGCTTTAGCATCACCGCTAGCCGCCAAGTGATCTAGGTAGACAACTCCTTATCAATCGCATTTCATGCGACTCCTATTGGACGGGTGGCATCACATGCCCCGGCTCCCACCCGACTTTTCCTCGAGTCCTAGAACCGTTGTGATAGACCCGTCTAGCTTACCGAGTGTTTCCGCAGTAAGAGTCTGACTCGAACCCACCTAGTCTGAAAGAATTGGCAGTACCTCAATTTTATGAGCCCACTACCAAAAATGTCCGACTTGTGATGGTGCAAACACTGGCGGGAAAACCGACTAGACCTTCTTTGAGGGATTAAATTTTACCGACTATCTAATAGAGGTAAAACTGAGACATAACAATAACACAAAATAAAGCAATTATAATGTGAAATGGTATGGCTCTCTTCATGGCGATCTCCATCTCCACAAAGCCTGTAATCCGACTCATGCCAACTCTTGTCACTTGCCGTCTTACTCCATGTCGCCGACATGTACAACGCCTTGCATGCCTTCTGGGTTCTCCAAACAGCTACACTAGCTCAGTAAAGTAAATTACATAGAGAATCCGACACGTAGGTCGTTATACAATAAAACGACAACACCTAGGCTCCAGCCGGCTGACAAAAACCATGATTCGATCACGTATGGATTACACACATACATCACATGCACATGAACCATAACATTCACAACTTCCTGCAAAAACAAGTTATGCGTAGATACAATATCTACCGACGTTGTGAAACTTGCAACGACATCTAAGGCGCTACGAGAGGGCGAAGCCGGCGGTCCCGCTAGGGGTATGTCACAGTCTACCCTGATGGCGGAAGCCGACCGGTAGGGGTATGTCGTTCCAAGACCTCGGCGGTATGATCACGGAAATGAGATCTACCATTCCCCGAGTACAGTTGATCCAATCAACCTCGTACAAAACTGATCTATCTCATAGATCGACCACCAAAACAGCATATAGATCTCATCTACAGCCTACCGCATATCACATATGCTAGATCTCGAGCCTAAAACCAGAAGCTATCGCTCTGATACCACTATTGGGCCACGCAGAGATAAAACAAAACTTTTTCCTCTAACGTGGTGATCCCAAGATCTAGCTGAGGTAGAAGGCCACGAGGTTTACCACTAGACGCGCGGTTGCAGATTACTGATGAAGCACGTCAGTTGATGCAGTGCAGTCCTCACGATCCGATCGTCCTGGTGCTGATCGCATAGCACCTCTGCTGGTATCCACACGTACAAGGAGGAGCACCGGCGGCGAACTGCTAGGTTCGTATCGACGGTAGGACTGCTGTGGAGCTAGGGTTTCCAACACATGGAATGACCTAACCGAACAACGATTAACCTTTCTGGGTTACGGTGCTCCACTATATATAGGGATTGAACGTGGGCTCTGCTCGCGCGACCCATTCACTAAAGCCCATATAACACTAGTCACCGTGAGTCCAACTCACTAACTTAGTCCTAATCTGGTTTAGGTCCAATCCATATGTCGCGTGGATTGCTCCCTTTTGGGCTACTTCGCTAGCCCAACCAGATTACAGGTTCAGATCCAATCCGAACTTTCTCTCGCTCTTAAGTGTGTGACCCTGCAGGCTCATGGCTACTTGGACATGATTGGAGTCCGACTCTCAATCGATCAGTCGATAGCGGATCCTAGCAGAACGTGCCGACTCCCACGTACCAAAGAGTCATGACGACTTGCCTTTCCAATGCGACTTACATCCGAGTCCCTTTTGCCTCACGATATACCTTGTCAGACTATAGGGGAATAATCGTCATCCCTTAAATAGTCTGACTCTCTTCTCGATCCAAGATAAGTGATTCACCCGACTAACTCTTAGTCGATCGCCTCGGTTAACACTTAACCGAGTCGTGCATGGCCATGCTTTCCGAATCATATCTCACGAGAGGGCCCAGAGAATATCTCTCCGAGTGGATGGGCAAAATCCCATCTTGGTTATTCACATCACACAGCTTGATTCTCAGTCGACCCGAACTCTGCCCTTATAACTGACCAGTTACGGATCAGCATTTGACAGAACCTAAGTCGGTGATCCTCAACTCGGACTATGCAACAACCTCAGGTCTAAGGATTACATTGATTGAGATATACAAATGACAACTTGTTCGTTGTACCTCAATTTCGGTCAATCCGACTCGCTAAACTCTTTAGCCGAGTCTGTGTAAGTTGGAATAGCATCTCCATGCTCATGACAAGTGGAACCGAGTCATCAAGCCAACTTTCACATTGGTCTAAGTTGTGTGTCCAGCACAGCCTCAATGACCAAGGATATTTAGTACAAACAACATGAATGCATAGTTCCACAACCGAATCACATATTCAATGATACACATTAGATGTTTATACAAGGACTACTTAATATCTTTATGAATACAATGGGAAATCTCATCATACATGATTGCCTCTAGGGCATATTCCCAACACAAGTCGGAGCGACCTTTGTTACTGTATGAACAAAAGAGTCGACTCTATCCGGGTTCTCGGGGTCCGCTCCCTTCACGGATGGTGTCCGTTGATGCTCCAGAAAAACGCGAGGCGGAATTGGTTTGCGCCCTGATCCAAGCTTTGACAGCAGATCAGCCGCCTCATTTTCCTCCCTCTTGACATACTTGACTTCGTAGCCCTCGAAGCACTTGGCTATCTCGTCTACTTCATCTCGACATGCCACAATCATAGGGTTCCACGCGTTCCAGGTGCCTGCTACTTGCTGGGCAACCAAGTAGGAATCTCCACAGCAAATTATGCGCTTGATTATAACAACCCAGTTTTACCTAATGGCTAATTAGGGTTTTGTTTGTGCATTCATGAGCATCATAATTTAAATTGTGCATTGAAGAAAATAAATCAAACCCTAAACCCTAGTTTTCTCTCCTCTCTTTGAAACAATTCAAATGGTTTTGAATATTTTCGAAAACTACCAAAATAATGGAGCCCAAATGGTCTACAAGGGCCCCTGATTATTTTATATATTTTACGAAAACTCTGGTAATTTTGAATGGTTCATAACAGATTTGAGAATGAAATTTACAAAGAGGAAATCAAATCAAAAAAAGGAAAAAACTTCAGGAAATAAAATAGAGCCAGCGAGCTAACCAGGCCGCAGCCCAGCTAGCCCACCTTTCCCCTCTCTCTGCCGCTCGCGCACCCCCAGCAAGCCCAGCAGTGGCACACTCTGGCCCGTACCCCTTCGCTCCTTTCTTCTTTTTCTTCCTCCGCCAGAAGGACGCAGCGAAGCTGCTGCGTGTCCCGTCGCCATCTGTCGATCCCTCCGAGCGCCACGATGCCCGCCGCCGACCGTCGAGCTGAGGATAAGAATGGCGGGTCGTGCTCTCTCTCCCCATCCCCTTTTCCCTATCTCTCTCCCTCTATGTCGTTCGCACACAGAGAGCCCGAACCCTATCCCGCCATGGCCTCGAGCAAGAGCTCGCTCCCGTCCTCCCCATTCCCATCTGAGGCTGCCATGCTCTTCGCCTCACCGCGTTGAGCCTCCGTGCTGAAGGAATCGAGCAGGGGCGCCTCAAAGCCTCGACATTGGCGTTGCCTTCCCCAACACCGGCCGCCGTCTATTCGACGCCCTCGGACCACACCAAGCCTTCCTAACCCCTCCATTGCAACCATGGTGAGCTGCTGGTGCTCAGGCACCCTGCTGATCTCCGCCTTGCTCTCTGTTTTGTGCCCACGTAGACCACCACCATGCGCCGCCGCAAGTCCTCGCCATAGCTACTGTTTCGGTGACTATTTTCGAGCGGCGCCGCCACCCGTATGCTCGCCTTGTTTCTCCAGTTTGAACGCGCATAGCCACACATCCTAGGATGCCCTCCTCCATAGTCTCCGCGACCACTGACAGTGGTATCAGCGTGACGTCATCTTGACCGATCTTGTGCCGTGGACCCTGTTGACCCGCTGACCGCAACGATGGCATCTGACGTGGAACATGGCCCATCAGTCAGTGTCTATGGCTAGCTTCTATTTAGGTGAAAAAGGACCCTCCCCCTCTGGTGATGTCATCCTGACGCATTAAATCAATTTAAATTGGTTTAATATTTTCAAGAAATGAATAAAACTTGTAAATTCAATATCTAATTATTTATAAGTCAGAAAAATACAAATAATATATCAAAATGTTCATAAAAATGAGAACTATCTATCTAAGATATAATCATGCATTGTTCAAAAACTTTCATAACAAGTTTAATTAGAAGAACAAACCAACCCCTCTCATATACATCTGGAGTTTCTCTGAGTTAGGGTTTGCGCCCCTCGGAACCCCGACTAAATTGCCAAGCATGCTTAGGGTTTAGATTTCAATACAATTTAACTTGTCATATCATCATCATTGCTTGAGCATTGCATCAATGCCATGAGTTGATTGTTTCCCTTTCTTTCCGTTGGTTCTTCTTTGGTAGAATACGATATCGAGATCGAGATCAAAATTGAAAACCGAGATCAAGATCATCGAAGCTCGAAGACAAATACTTGACCAACTATAACCAAGTCAAGTACAAGGTTCCCAAAGATCTTCTTATCGGTTATAAACTGGCAAAGGCAAGCATAGCCCCACCATGATATAATCCTATGTTTTCGAAAGCATTTCATTTCCTGCCATGATGCATATGATTCTACTATGGTCTTTATTCGATAGATAGAGTATCCTATCTATTGCATTACTCCCTTTGAGATTATATTACCTGATCCACTGCTCCTAGCATATCTAGGTTTGGCTTTTGTGCACTGCTAGAGCTATTCTCTGTTTCCCGCTAAGCCATGCATAACTGTCAGTGCTGGTTCATCCAGATGATGTATCAGATGCAGAAAATCTAGTATTACAGGAGAACGTGATGAAGTGATATCAGAGGTGATATGAGTTAAACATCCTAAGGCGTGTATTGGAGGCCACGGTGGGATGTGGTTTTTCTAGTCCCATGCTCGCCACCACTAGGACCCGAGTTCTTGCCTCTTGAACCAAGACGAGCGTACAACCACACGGGGTTTATGGGGACCCCCTGATTGACTAACTTGCCTAGTATATTCCATGAGTCACATAGTTCGGGCCTTCCATTCGACATGCATTCTGGATCTTCTCGAAGGCGGTGAAGGAGGTGCATTCATAACAGGTAGGTAAGCATGGCCGAGGTTGCTTGGGGTAGATAGCGCCCCTAGTAAACCAACCTTGCCTCACATCTTTAAGTATCGGCTTCGGTATTTGACCCGTTACAGCGGAACCATACTTATTACGTGACTCATGGTCTCGGCGAAAGCAAGGTAAAGGTCGTGTCTAACCACCCTCTGTCGGACTTCCAAGGAAGAGGGATAATGATTCTGGCATTAAGAGAAGGCTAGTACGTGTGGGTAAAGTTGTACACCCCTGCAGGGTAATAATATTTCGGAAAGCTGTGTCCACGGTTATGGACGACATGGAAACGGATGTGAGATCATAGAGAACATGAACCTTATCGTAAAACTTGGCAGATCAACGTGTGATTAAGGATGCTTCCTCATGGGTACGACTGGGTGATCCTAGTTCAGGAGATGATGATGATTTGGTGGATATAAAAAGATGATGATCAATACTTTGGAGATGTCGCTCTCTTTTCCCCCATTTAAAATACTCTGTTTAGACGAGCTTCTTCTCTCTCTTGTTTTATAAACAAAGATGGCTTTATGCAAAACAACTCCACCAGCCATAATTCTTGCGGAGTACACCCTGTACTCACCCTTGCTTTGTTCATACTTTTGGAAGAGTAAGTGTTCACCTGAAGACTAGTTCCGTACTACATCGACATCGACGAGTAGCTTGGGGTTCCCGGCCAGCAGCATGGAATCTATGGGTTGGGACGTCATCGTTATGCTTCAGGCCTCTTAGGCCATTTGTTAAGTTTTCTATACTTAATAGCATAATCCTTCCGTTGTTTGATGTTTGTGGTCAGTGACCTCTGCTTGTAATAATTTGGTTCTCTTCTCAGTTATGAGCTCGCTGTAATAATTTTTGTGTCGTAGGGTCACTGCTGTGTTATCAATTCTTCACTGGATATTCTCGAGCTCAAGGTTAATATTATGTCTGACGGAGGTCTGGGATTTGTTTAGCCCTGATCCCAGGGGTGTCACATTGATGCCAATATCCTTGGCTACGCAAAGTCCGTGAATGAGTGCTTCATATTCCGCCATGTTATTTGTAGCCTCAAAGTGGTTCTACAGAACGTAGTGTATGTTTTCCCCTGTTGGTAACTATAGAACTACACCAACCCCGAGCCGTTGAGTAGCTTTGATCCATCAAATTGCATCACCCAGTATTCCGGCTTTGGTACATGGGTACCATCTGGCATCTCCGTCCAATCTGCAATGAAATCCGCCAAGACCTTTGATTTGATAGTGTCACGTCTCTTGTAGGTGATTTCGAAGGCGGCAATCTCAATTCCCCACTTCGCAACCCTTCCTGTAGCGTTGCTGTTATTGATGATGTCGGACAGTGGAGCCTTGCTCACAACTGTGATAGGGTGCTCCTGGAAATAGTGTCTTAGCATCCGAGAAGCAAGGAACACTCCATAAGCTAGCTTCTGGTAGTGCGGGTAACGTTGCTTGGACTCCATCAGGACCTCACTTGCATAGTAAACTGGTCATTGTACTCCATACTCATGCATTGGTTCTTTCAGCTCCACCACGACGACGATGCTGATTACCTGGTTGGTGGCCGCCATTGTAGACGTCCCAACCTCTAATAAGGTAGAGATCCCTGTGTTTACAATGCTAGTCCCAGGATCAATAGCTAGCATCCACAGTTAAGATGTAATATCAAGAAACAAAGGTCATAATACAATTTTATAACCAGGAATAAAATAATTCATTACATCTTACATAACTCATTTGGCTATCTCATTACAATGCAGCAGAAATAACTATATAGCATGGAGTCCTTCATCTTCAAAGTGCCACAGGCAATCATGTTGGTTGTAGACTTGTAATCCTAATCAACACACTTCACTAACATCAAACAAACCTGCAACATAATAAGTTACAGCCACAAGGGTCAATACATTTGAATTGTATTGGCAAGTGATACTATGGTAGAATAGTAGTATCTATCATCTATATGCATTTGGCTAAGTGGAGCTTAGGCTTGCTTTGCTCAAAATAAATTTTCCTTATCATTTGAAAACACTAAGTTTTTGTTTGTCAAAATCACCCAAGGCATCTACCAATAGACATTGGTGATCCCTTAACCCTTGTTCAACCACAAGTTTTTAACTTAGAAATTGGGATGAGGAGATTACTGATAGCTTCCATGTCTTGATGCTCAAATTGTCCATTGTCGGGGACACGACTAAGTACTTAGATTTTACTCTCTCGAGAGGTGGTGCACTTTCCCCACAAGACTCGACATGCATCGAGACAAGATCTTTCAGAAGCCTTCCCTTAGACCAAAATGGACGCGTTCCCAAACCTATCAACCCCTACCACCAACTGTATATCTGGCTAAGTTATTGCAACCTATATGATCCAGGTAGAGCCCATAATGCCAAGTGGCTGCACTTGAAGCTTCTCAACATTTGACATCTCAAATATCTTTGTTCCTGGGTGGCATTCCACAAGTGAGATACACAGAGTAGGCCATTGAGAAATGGGCCCTAGTAACCACTCAACAAAAATCCATCCATGCAAGTCCCTTTCCACCCAGGTGATTCATTCACATAGTTGTTTTATTAAACAAAACACGAGTCCTTGACTTAGAAATATTTCATAGCATGAATATAATCCACCCTTGTTTTCTACTAGCTAAGCTAAGCATGATAGATAGGAATCTTAACTTAGGAAAATTATACTAGGGTTTCATCTACTAGTATTTCCCATGGCATAGTTTATACTTAGAAAATTTTATGCAAGTCCTACTTAAAACATCACTAATGCATAGTGAAAATAATGGGACAAAAGTATGAAGCACCACTTGCCTTTTTGGTAGATAATATAAGTTCACTCCTTGATCTTGCAATAGTCACACTCTTCAAATTTCACTACAATTCAATCAAGGCACAAATTCAATCTACCATTCAAGCAATTCATCACATAGAATAATAAAAACAAAGCAATGCATGCAAGCATGCCAAAGATTGTTTTATTTGGAAAAGTGGTTTCTAATAGGTTATAAACATTTTAAAACACATATTGGTCATTTATAAAGTGGAAAAACCATTTGATATTAAGTTAGTGAAAATGGCCACTTTAAGTCATTTTTGTTTTGCTAGAAATGGTTTAAATTAAAGTAATAATTTCTAGTGTTTGACAAATACATTTTTAAACACAAATGTTAGTGTTTAATGGTCAAGTGTTTTTTATTAAAACCATTTGCAAAAGGTTTTACCTATAAACTATTTTTAAATCAAACAAAATTTTATTTCATTAGAAATGCCTTTAAACAAAGTAATAATTTTCTAGAGTTCACCAAATATATTTTTAAATCCTAAAACTTGGTGTTTAGGGTCAGAGAGTTTAAATCAAATCATTTTCCAAAGGTTTTACTCAAAAAGCATTTTTAAAACATAAACAATATTTTCATTTAACTAGGAATGCTTTTATTCAAAGATTTATTCTTTAGCTTCACGAAATACACTTTTAAATCCATAAGTTGGTTTTTATGGTCAGTAGGTTCAAAACAATCCATTTACAAAATATTTTATCTTAAAAACATTTTTAGAATGAATTTTATACACTAAATATGCCTACACAAGTTTCAGCAAAAACAACTAATTTTTCAGAAGCAAATCATTAAACAAAGTGCATGGTTGTAAAGTACTCTTTTTGCTGATTCTATTGATATAAAATTTGTAAAATTTTAACGTGTAGATTTAAAGTTTGTAATTTTACAAAATTACATATCTAATAGAATCAAATCTGTTTTTAATTCAACACACAGGCCACGCGTCTAATTCTGATTGGGCGATACCCTTTCGGTTGGATTGACTAACACAGACCATAGGATCTCATTTAGATCGTACGGTGCAGATGCTTCCATACAGTTTCGCTAAATGAATCTATCGCATCCACAAGATCATCATCCAACGGCTCACATCTAGATGACCAAAGGTTGGCGGCATAGCGACGGTGGCTGGCGGCAGCGCGGCTCTGGCGGTGAGGTTGCCGGTGATACATGAGGCGAGAGGAGGAGGGGCGAAGCTCACCAGATTCTCTAAAGATTGCTGATGCGTTGTTAGCGAGGTGAGGTAGTCGCGTGTGGGGTCCGGTCGTTAGTGAGGGAGCGAGTGAGAGTCTTAGTGTGAATCATTTTCCTGCGGGGAGAGAGTGATGGGCTCGCTGGGCCAGTTGGGCTTGTGATGGGCTGGGCTGCTTTCTTTCCTATTTTTTTTCTTCTCTGTTTATTTTTCTTTTTCTGTTTCTTTTATTCTATTTTGAATTTGTTCAAACAATTCAAACAACTATTTGAATTCAAATCTCTACCAAACTTTTAGTAAGTTTTAATGCTGATTAAACATGTATTTTAAATACCATTTTAGGAATAATTCTTTTTTTCTTTTATGGTTTATATTTTATTTAAAATGGACTTTTGTCTTTATTTAAATAGGATTTTAAATATGTTTTCCAACTCCTATTTAAATTCCAAATTTTACCAAATCCTTTTCAGTAGGTTTCATTTATTTGAATTATTTGAAATATTTTTAATATGATTTATTAATCATTTAAATTGAGCAATTGTCTTTATTCAAATAAAATCAAATATGGTTTTAATTCAATATAATTTTATTTAAATGTTTCTTTTATTTCATTTAATTTAATTAAATAACTTTTATTCCAATTGGGCTAATTCCATTTATTATTTTCCCATGATTTAATTAATCATTTCTATTAGGGATTTTGTCTTTATTAAATTTAATTAGAATATGGTTTAATCCCTTATACTTTTATTTGCTTATTCTTTATCCCTTTATTTTATTTCGATTTGGATTATATTTGTTTGATTATGGATTTGGCCAAGATTTAATTTGTCTTTTAAATATTCCTGATTTATTATTTATTTCTTTATCTTATAAAATCCATAACTTTTTATCTATAGATCCAAACTTGGTGATTCCAATTTGTAAAATCTTATTTAATATTTGTTTATATTTTTAAATATCTTTAGGATTAATTTGATCAAAATTTGGTATGGATTTAGATAGGAGCTTTATTAGATTTGGAAATTATTTCTTTTTAACTTATTAAATTCATAAGTTTTTATCCATGACTCCAAATTAAATGAAATCAATTTCTATGGTTTTATAATTTTTTTTTGTTTGTCATTTTAATCATTTATAAATGTTTGTTTACCAATTTTTATATGGACCAAATCCATAGGCTTAGAGTAATCTAAGTGTTTAAAGTTCCAGATTTAAAGTTCCTTTAGGGTTTCAGAGTTTTGGTTTAACTTCTCTAAGTGTTTAAAGTTCCAGATTCATTCTTTGATGAATGCATTTCTCTTGCTTTGAATTTTGTTGGTTTCCCTTTTATTCAAAGTTTGTTCAAGATGGGTTTTGATGTTTCCATTTGGAATCAAAATTTTCTTTTCACCCTAAATTTCAACAATTATTTATTTTGTTTATTTTTTTCACATTTCAAAATTTGGAAAATTTTGGGTTGTGACAGCCATATAGATCAACATAGGCTCGGGTGCTGCGAGTATTGGTGCATAGGAAAGTATCTCCTTTAGATTCTTAAGCACCACATCTTCGTCCGTCCATGTAAATTTCTCCGCAGCAACTCGTACAGCAGCAGAGCCTTCTCTCCAAGTCGGCTGACGAACTGGCTTACCACTGCAACGCGACCTATGAGTTGTTGGATGTCATTTAGGCATGTTAGACGGTTTATGTTTATGATCACTTTCATTTTCTCCGGGTTGACCTCAATTCCACGCTGGGAAACGATGAAGCCCAACAATTTGCCGGCTGGAACCCCGAAGACGCACTTCTTTGGGTTAAGCATCATGTTGTATTTCTGGAGATTATCAAAGGTTTCTTTTAAGTCAGAGATTAAGTCTTTTGACTTGTTAGACATCACCGCTATATCGTTCACATAGGCGTGAACATTCCCACCAATTTGATCGTGTAGGGAATGTTGCATAGTCCGCTGGTACGTAGCACCTACGTTTTTTAGCCCAAAGGGCATTGTGACATAGCAGAACATGCCGTAAGGTGTGGTGAACAAAGTGGCCAATTGGTCCGACTTCCTCATTTTTATCTGGTGGTATCTGGAGTATGCATCAAGAAAACATAGAAGTTCCGAGCCAGCCATCGAGTCAATGAAATGGTTAATGCGAGGCAAAGGAAACAGATATTTCGTATACACTTTGTTCAATCCGGTGTAATCAACGCATATTCTTAAATCTTTGGTTCCCTTTTTGGGGACAAGTACAGGATTGGCCACCCATAGGGTGTGAAGGACTTCTCAGATAAAACTAGCCTTAAGTAACCTAGCTATCTCTTTGCCTATGGCGCGTCTCTTCTCGTCTCTGAAGCGTCGTAGAGGTTATTTCACCGGTTTGCATTTTGGATCAATATGCAAGCTGTGCTCGGGAAGTTCCCTAGATACACCTTTCATGTCGGTAGGCTGCCAGGAAAAGATGTCCCTATTCTCATAGAGGAACTCGACGAGCGCGCTTTCCTATTTAGGGTCCAGGTTCGTCCCAATGGCGGTGGTCTTGGAGGCATCGCTTACCACAAGTTCCACCGGCTTGGTCTCGATGGCGGACTTGAATGCTGGATCGGAGTTAGAAATCTACTTCTTCAATGCCGGCATCTCCGAGGTGTCGACCTTTCTCTAGATCTCCTTGAACTCTTCACTGTAGAGGACAGCTTCTGCAAAGGCTGCTTCTCCAATCTCGCAGTCCCTTGCCTTTGTAAAGCTTCCGAATATGGCGAGGACACCATTTGGTCCGGGTATCTTGAGGTTATTGTAGATGAAGCATGGCTTGGCCATGAAGGCGTGGAAGATGTCGCGTCCGAATATGGTACACTCTGTTGGAGATATGCCCAAGAGGCAATAATAAAGTGGTTATTATCATATCTTCATACTTATGATAAATGTTTACATACCATGCTATAATTGTATTAAAAGGAAACATTAATACTTGTGTGATTTGTAAACATAAAATAGTCCCTAGTAAAGCCTCTTGTTAAAATAGCTTGTTGGATAATATATGATCATGGTTTCCTGATCATGAAAATAGATATGTTATTAACAACAGGGTCATATCATTAGGAGAATGATGTGATAGACATACTCCTATTGTTAAGCGTAGCATAAAGATCAAGTCATTTAATATAGTTCATTTGCTATAAGCTTTGTGATACATAGTAACCTAATTCCTTCGATCATGAGATCATGTTAATCACCATCACTAGAAGGATGCTTTGATGACATTAAACACCACACCGTAACTGGGTGGCTATAAAGGTGGCATTGAGTGTTCGGAAAGTATGGGTTGAGGCACATGGATCAAGAGTGGGATTTGTCCATCCATATGACAGATAGATATACTCTGGGCCCTCTCGGTGGAATGTCATCCAATTAGCTTGCAAGCATGTGACTAGTTCACAAGGGATTACATACCGCGGGAACGAGAAAAGAGTACTTATCAGTAACGAGGTTGAACTAGGTATGCAGAGATACCGACGATCAAAACATCGGATAAGTAAACCATCGTGAGACAAAGGGAAATCGGTATCGTATGTAAGTGGTTCATTCGATCGCAAAGTAATCGTAGAAATATGTGGGAGCCATATGAATTTCCAGATTCCTCTATTGGTTATTGATCGGAGAAGTGTCTCGGTCATGTCCGCATAATTCACGAACCGTAGGGAGACACACTGAAGGATTTGATGTTGTTGAGTAGTTATGGAATGATGAGTAAGAGACCGAATGTTGTTCGGAGTCTTGGATGGGATCCAAGATATCACGAGGAGATCCGGAATGGTCCGGAGAATAAGATTCATATAAGGAAAGTCCTGTTTCGGAGTTCGGGAATGATTCCGGTGTTTTCACCAGGAATATTCTATAATGGTCTGGAAGGTCCAGCACTCCGGAGGGGAAGGGTACATGGATGTATCATGACAATGTGGAATGGTTGCATCATGTACTAGGTCACTTGGCTGGGAAAAATAAAGAGAAGAAATCAAATCGAAGTTTGAAAGTCAAACGCCAATTTGGAAAAGTCAAATCTCAAGTTTGCTTGGTGGAGGGAGAGTAGGAAACCTACTTGGGGAGGAAGTCCTACTCCCTCCCACCCGCTGGCCAGGATGAGGAGTTGGAGGAGGACTCCCTCCTCCCTAAACCGCCTCTCCCCTCCTATATAAGGAGGGGTAGGGCGCCCCCTCTCCCTACACCAAAACCCTAGCTCTAGGCGCCACCACCCCTCCAAGTGCTACCGCCACCTAGGCCACCTCAAGTCGTTGAGTTAGGGTTTCTCTAAACCCTAGTCGCCGGCCAAGCCAACCCCCCTTGGTGCCTCTAATCTGTAGATCCCCAAGCCTCTCTCATACTCCACCATACTCGCTCCGGCTTAAGGTGAAGCCCTGCGAGATCTCCCATCTACTTCCGACACCACGCCGTCATGCTGCCGGATTCACGAGGAGAGTGCTACAACCTCTGCTGCCTGCTAGAACAAGGGAGAGGAAGGTCTTCATCGAGTACCGAACGTGTGACCGACTGCAGAAGCGCTGCTAGAACGCAACGCCGGAAGGATCGTCTACACGATCTTGAGATCGGAAGTGTACGACTACATCATCCACGAGAATCTGCTCTCGTGGACCGCTTTGGATCTTCGAGGGTTAGTACTCTATCGACTCGCTGCTACAATCTAGTAGATAGATCTTGGCTTGTGTGTGTTCATGCAATAGAATTTTTTTGTTTTCCATGCTACGAACCCCTACAGTGGTATCAGAGCCGTGTCTATATGTAGATCTGTTGCACGAGTAGAACACAATGGTCATTGTGGGCGTTGATGCTTTTGTTGTCGATTGCTTCTTGTGTACTTTGCCTCTTGCGGGATGGTGGGATGAAGCAGCCCGGGCTAACCTTACATGACATCGTCATGAGACTTGCTCCACGCTTGACATGCAACTTGTATTGCATAAGTGCCTTTGCGGGTGCCTGTTTCTCCCAACATAGTTAAGATTCAATTACAACGGGTGATTGACAATACTAGTATCAATGTTGTGGTTCTTGTACGTAAGTTAGAACGACACTTATTGAAAGCCCCAAACCACGTAAAACATGCAAAGAAAATTAGAGGCGTCTAACTTTGTTTTGCAGGGGTGTGCTGTGATGTGATATGGCCATGATTTTGATTATATATGATGTATGCAATGTTCCTTATTGTAAGTTGGCAACCGGCAGGAGCCATATGGTTGTCTTTTAAATTCCGTTAAGACCTGCATGTCTATTCAAAGAAGTTGTAATAGTTGATGCTAGTGGACGACAACCATGAAGCGGCGCAATTGACCTTGACGCCACACCGGTGATGATGGAGATCATGTTCATGCTTGAAGATGGAGATCGGAAGCACAAGAAGAAAGGCCATATCATATCACATATTATGAATTGCATGTGATGTTAATCCTTTATGCCTCTTGTATTGCTTAGTTTACGACGGTAGCATTATAAGATGATCCCTCAAGCACACAATTTCAAGTTTTAAAGTGTTCATCCTTAGTAAGAACCGTTGCTAAAGCTCGTTGTTTCAAAGCACCACGTGATGATCAGGTGTGTTAGATTCTGCGAGTGTATACAACGTGAGCAAGCTAGATTTGCTCATGCGGAAGCTAAGGTTTGATCTTGACGAGCCTAGCATGTACAGACATGGTCTCGGAACATGGATCACCGAAAGGTAAAGCATGAGTCATATAGTAGATATGATGAACATGTTGATTGTTCGCCATTGAAGCTACATCAACTCTCGTGATGATCGGTTTTGATGTGGTGGATTTGGTTCGTGTGATCACTAAAACAATGTGAGGGATATTGTTTTGAGTGGGAGTTCAACAGCAATATGATTAAAAGTTGAACACTATTTATCATATATTAAATCAAATTGAATTTGCATAGTTGTTATAGTCATTGGCATCCGTTTACCACCTTGCGCTTAGTTATAATTGAGATGATAGAACTATAGAATTCTGGTTAGTTACTTTACGAACTGGTATCGTATTGTTTTGAAGTGTTAATCTAAAGTTTAAAAGTCCCATTGCAAACTTTCAGTAAGTTCCGGTTACTCCATGAAGTTTAATAATTGGTATTAAATCAAGAGTGACAATTCCAAGTGTTAGTGTATGAGTATCATGTTTGTCTCCATGATTCTTGATATTCAAAGGATTGTCTTAATATCAAGGTTATCTAGGATTTGGAAGAGTTGTTTCAGAAACCATGATGTGTGGAAGATATTGTGATATCTAAAACAAAGTTTTGGTTGCAACATGATAGAGTATAATATGGCAAAAGTCATGTTCTCATATTTGATGAGAATTTGCAAAAAGTTGGAGACACTAGTTGTCCTAATCCTCCAAAAGGTTTTGGAGAGCAACATTATACTCGCGATTCACCGTTATAAGCTAAAAGTAGCTTGATCATGAATAGTTCCATGAGAACGGTGAATATTTGATGTAGGTAAAATGTTTACTACACCAAGAGATTACTAAAGAAAGGAATTTGAAAGAACACCAACATTTGATGATGGTGATATACTTCAAAGTGCAAGACCAAAGACATTGGTATTTTACTATACATGCTTTGGACTATGTGTCATGTATATGGCTCCACTATTGATGTTGATAAATTCTTTCAAACAGAAAAGGAAATACTGAAAGAGAATCTCATAAATATATGGCAGAAGAGAAAAGACTAGAATTGTTCAGCTTAAGTATATAGATGATATACATGTTATGGCTATATTCTTTGCTTATTAAACAATATGGTTATTATGTATTTGATACTGAATTTGTTGGTATGAATCGTCATACGAAACAACAGAATTCATGAACTACAATGGCCTAAGTAACTAGCAAAAGAATATGTGATGATGTTCATCGAGAACAAATAAAGGGTTATTGTGTTGCTTGTTAAACATCAAAGCTAGCCTTCAAGATTTGTTTTATAAGGTATTATGAGAACAAAAGCGTTGTTCAAATAATCGCCGTAATCCATAAAAGATGGATGATTTAGAAATCTCGTTGGAGAAATCACATCCATAAAACTAGTGCTAAAATGTCGAAAGACAAATTGATTGAAAGATCACTTAGGAAGTGACATCGCCGTTTAAATTATAATGGAAAGAAAACATGAAGAAACTCCATGTGGATGGAATTTTGATTTTTGATCAAATGATGCTTGTGAAACTTTCCTAGAGATAATTAAAACTTCGTTCATAGGCCAAAAGGGAACGAACGACTAGCTAATTGGAACTTGTACATTGTAACATCCCTAAAATCATGTTTCAAACTCATGCATATCATCCATGCATCCATGATCATATAGAGTTCATTTCAAACAAATCATTTCAAAAACAGGAGCATATGAGCTCATTATTTTATGTGATCAGCATTTGAAACAAATGCTACTCTCCAATGGGAGATTGTTGTTCAAGAAACCAAACTTTGTTGTCTTATTGCTCTCAGGTTGTATTGCTAGATTGCTAAGATTTAAACCAAAGTTTCAAAACAAATATGATTTGAAAACCAATTTCAAAACCTATTCAAACTAGTGTTATGCCACTGCTTATTTTATTTTATTCCAAGTGACCAAGCCAATTCAAAGTGACCACTTGGTTTTATGCCCAGAAATGTGACTGTTGCACACTACAAAAACCCTGAAAAGATTTGAATTCAAATAGATTTTGAAATCAATTGAATTTGGTTCCTGAAATTGAAAACAGAAAAAGAAAAGGAGAAAAGAAATGGAAAAAGGCCAGCGCCACCTATCTAGCCCAACGATGGATCCAGCCCATTAAGCCCACCCGGGTTCCCCCTCTCTCTCTCACTCGCAGACGAACCCACCAGGTCACTGACCACACGACCCCATCCCCTCTCTGTTTCACTCGCTAACTGGTGGACCTCACGAGCTCATCCTCATCTTCCCCAAATCGCGCCCACGACCACGTCGCCGGCCGTTCCCTCCGCCATTCACTGCCGTGTTGATTCCTCGCTTAATTGCCCCTGATACCGCGCGCGATCCTCGCCCCCGCTCTGGCTATAAGACCACCTCCCCCTCGTGGCCATTTCCCCCGACAAAGCCAGACAGAAACGCCCCCAGGCTGCCTGCAATCATCCTCGCGCCGCCGCAAACAGAGCTCACTCTGGCGACCAATCCTGGTGAGCCCCGTGCGCCCCTCTCCCTCTTGTTCATACGAGCCGCTTCACAACTTCCTTGCGCATCTTCTGACCCCACTGGTTCGTCCTATACTGCCCCAGGTCGTCGACTTCGTCAAACGCTACAAGCTCCCAACGACATCCTCAACTCCGGTGGTCAAATTCGGTGAGCCCCTTGTTCCCCTTCACCTGATTCACATGATCAGGTTCGCCGTAGTCTTGCGCATCCCCTGATGCCTTTGTTTCGTGCTAGGGTGACCAGGAGCGTCGCCAACGTCGTCGTCCACCCAAGCCCGACGCTGACAGCAACTCCGACGAGCCCGTGCAGCCGTGTCCGTGCGCCCCTTGCCAAGCCGTCGCCAGGTTGAGCATCAGTGCATCGCCACGATTCTGGTAAGCATCTCCGACGACCCCAGAGCCACCTGTAGCGCCGCGCCGCCGTAGGCCGAGCTCGCCACCGCCAGTAGCCACCGCCAGCGCCGCCCATGTGTGGTCGCTTGATCCAGGACTGTAGGATCTAGATCCAGCGCATATAAACAGATCACTTATCGAAGCGTTATGAGTAAATCTGGGTCGTGCAGATTAAGTACATCTAACGGCTCACAGACGCGATCCTGAGCGAACCGGTACGCACCAATCAGATTAAGACGCGTGGCTAGAGTTTAGGTTTAAAATCAGGATTTAAATCTATTAGATGTTTGAATTTGATTTAGCCATAACTTTTGATCCCCACGTCCAAATTTGATGAATTTTATATCAATGGAATTAGGAGAACAAGCCCTTTCTAAATATGCAATGTGTTTAATGTTTTTCTTCTGTTAAAATGGTTTTATTTATAGAAACATGTGTAGGCCTATTTTGAGTATATGAATTATTTAAGAAATGTTTTAAGGTGTAAGTAAATTTTGTTTGGCAAGTTTTGAACTTGTTTATGAACCAGTACAGTACACTTGCTTTGTAGAGTTTTAAAAACCATCACATATCATACTGCATGCATTCATATATTTTTGTTTGTATATATTTTGTATGTGATTGTTGCTATGATTTTATGTGTAGATTTTGGTGCCAATAGTGATTGTGATTGTGAGGAGTGTAGATACTCTCCAAACTACCAAGGCAAGTGGTGCTTCATGATATTTTTATCCCTATGTTTTCTACTAAGCATTAGAATTATTTTGCTAGTCTTGCATGTTATATTTTGCTTATATGCCATGATGGGAAATCCTAGTAGTTGTAGAATTGCTAGGAAATTTCTAAGTTAAGATGCCTATCTATGCCATGCTTAGCCTAGCTAGTAGCAACCAAGGGTGGTGAAATATACATGCTATGATGAAAATATTTCTAAGTCTTTGGACTTGTGTTTTGCCTAATAAAACAACTAAGTAAATGAAACACCTGGGTGGAATGGAAGGAATGTTTTATGTTGAGTGGTTACACAAGGCCCATTTCTATGGTTTACCTTGTGTATCTCACTTGTGGAAAGCCACCCAGGAACAAAGAGATTTTAGAGGCCAAATATTAAGAAGCTTTAGTGCAACCACTTGGCAATATGGGATCTGCCAGGATCACATAGGTTGCTAGAACTTAGCCATTTGGACAGTTGGTGGTAGTGGGATGACAGGTTGGAACGCGTCCATTTGGTCTAAGGGGAGGCTTCTGAAAGGTCCTGTCTTGGTGAAAATCAAGGCTTTTGGTTAAATTGCACAACCTCTACAGATGGAAGAATCTAAGTACTTAGCCATGTCCCTGGAAAAGGACAAATTGAGAATCAAGACATGGAAGCTATCAAGAATCTCCTCATCCCAATTTCTAAGTAAAATTTGTGGGTGAACAAGGGTGAAGGACCTCAATGTCTATTGGTGGTTCCTTGGGAAAAGTTTTGATAAAGAAAAACTTAGTGATTTCAACTAATAGGCAAAACCTATTTTGAGCAAAGCAAGCCAAGCTACACTTAGCCAAATTGCATATAGTCCACCTAAATTATACTAAGGTATCACTTGCCAATACTATTCCAATGTATTGACCCACTGTGGCTATAACTTGTGATGTTGCAGGTTACTCTGATGAGGATTAGGAGTCATGTGTCTACACTCAACATGTTTGCCTGTGGCACATGAAGATGAAGACTTTTATCTATTTACTTATTTAAACTCTTGTAATAGGCATGTGGCCATGGAGTTGTAATGACTATGTTGTCTCTGGAATGACTATAATAATGACCTTTGTTTCTGTGTACTTCATCTTAAACTGTGGATGCTAGCATTGATCCAGGGACTAGCATTGCAATCACAGGGATCTTTTTCCTTTATAAAGGAGGGATCTAACAGATGGTATCAGAGCACTGTGTTACCTGTAGGATTATGACCCTAGGATTGGAAACCACTAAGGAAAAAACTTTAACAACTTCTACACTTGTCTATTCTTCTCGTAAACTTTTCTAATATTATTTCTCATCTCTATTTGTAGATGAACTCCATCAACAAAGCCGTAAGGAAAGAACCACTCATGAGAATGACTTTAGAGTGTGAGACCGAATTCCCCAAGGCTCTCAAGGACGTCATGGTTGCAATGGAAATACATGGTGCAGCTGTGTACAAAGCTTTTCCTGTGATGGATGAAAGAGTTGAGTACTGGTGGGTGCAACTTCACTTGTATAAAAACAAGGAAGACAACCACAAGGAATCAGGATTCTGCATGTTCACCAATTCAGTGGTGCACACTACATTCTTTGATTCAGCAAGGGATGCAGCTTGGAGGACCATCAAAGAACTTGGTTCGGAAACTAAGGAGGGATGGAGATTCTCATCAGATCTGATGTAGCTGACTTCATCGTATAGGAAAACACCAGAGGATGGAAAGAAAAAAAATTAGTGAATTTTCGGTCCACTGAAAGGTACAACAGATGAAAGATTCATCACATAGCATGAATGTCGGATGTTGAAGCACCGTTACAAGACGATGGAAGCGAAACCCTAAAGGTACGACGGAAACCCAACCACGAGAAATCCTGGACTCGAAGGAAAGATAAGAGAGAAGATTCAAAACACGTCGAGATAAGAGGAGAATAGCAGAGGGGTAAGAAGTGAAAGAAGACCTAATCAGATTTACCCAACCGATTTTCCAAAATAGTTTGACACTCTACCTCGGCCGTTAGCTAGGTTATCCTACAGGCTGGACTAGTGGGGTATCGTAACTGCTGAGCTCTGATACCACTCTGTAACACCCTCAGAATTGACCCTATGCAAGTTTTAGCAGTTCCCGCCAAACCCGCATAGAAACGATTCAAAGGTGCCCACCAGGCACTTTCGTGCGGGTGGAAAACGAAGCAATATCATTACACAATAGTCCTCGATGGAACCCACAGAACAGGTATATACAACACGACTCCATGAGTCAAGAATACAGATATACAGTACAAAGATCCAAATCACCCTGAAAACGATACAATGTCCGACTACGGACAAGATGCAAATGGGGCTAAGATCCCTGAAGAATAACCAATGGCGTCCATAACCCTGCCCAGGCCAAGCCGGATGGGTAACCCTGCTAACGACGTCGATCTCAAAACCTTCTTAAACAAAAGGGGTGCCGACAAAGGGCAAAGAAAAAAAGAGCGGTCAGTACTGAGGCCAGTACACGGCGAGACTAGAATTCGGCGGTCCTCGCCTACATAGGTATGGTGGACTGAAACGGCAACGCAGCATGCACTAAACAACCTATAGAGACTCAATATAGCTGGCGGCTATTAGATAGGGATAAGAAATACCTATTCGGATCCAACCTGAAACTATCACCAAGCATACCCATCCGGGTATTTCCCCCTCGAGACCAAACGAGGAAGTCAACCGAGGAACTCACATAGTTGGCAGTTTTATTCATTTCGTTATAGTTGCGGCAATTACTAGTCAGATATAGATAGCATGAGTCATCCGGATATAATAAGCAGTGGACAGTTTTAGTTAACCATTCCGTTGTAGTTGTAGTACTTACTAGTCAGATACATATAGCATGAGGCATCCCAAAACCCAGCAGTTGCTGGTACATTTATTTAGCCATTCCGTTGTAGTTGCAATACTTACTAGTCAGATACAATGGTAACAGGTGACAACCCAAACCAGCAATTATTGAAACTTTTATTTAGCCATTCCATTATAGTGAAACTGATTACTAGTCATTATAAAGTCAAATTTATAGCACTACTTTAGTTATAGTTGTCTATGATCGAGATACTGTGCTCCAAGTCGTCCATAACCGCGGACACGGCTTTCAGAAAGTTTTACCTCTGGGGCACAAATAGCAACACACGCACGATCAACCTCGAGAAAAACCAATAAAAACCCAATGAGGCATCACGACAGAGCAATTGCAAGATTCATATAAATTTCAGGGGGCCACCCCACCAAGCTACCCGCGACGAAGTTGGCCGGCTCCGAAACGGACCCAGAGGTTTGCGTCAATGGCTGTAAACGACTGGGAACCCGAAAGTGTGACTGGGCTTGTCGATACCGCGAAAACACTCCGCTTACCTAAACAGTACAGGCGCTCCACGGCAATCATAAATAAAGCAGTAAAGCATGGCATAAGTACAGGATAGTAATAAAGCCCCAAAATACTTTGTGGCCCCAAGAAATAAATATGACTCAAGCTCTGGCTAGGGGGATTCATGGTCCCACATGCGGATAGTGCGAATATTCAAAGAATAGGTATCAAGTACTCGGGGTCCTACGGGACACAAGTGGACGGTTAAAAACCAAATAACATCTATTGTCCACCTGTGCCTCTGCATTATTTACCTACTTCAATTCTAGTTATTAAACAGTAATTAAAGTTATAATCATCTCCAACATTAAACATAAGGCATTACTCCAACAACTGTGGAACATCGACGGCGCGACGCAACACCTGCGCAGGCAACTACGACTCGCAAGACTGACTATCTACCAAACAACGGGTAATAGGATGTGTCCAAGTCAATTTAATGGCTGCAAGGGATATCCCAGGTACGGAAACTAGAGCATCGCACACAGATAGCAATAGATCAACAGGAGGAAATAAAGGCTATAAAAGTAAAATAGGTAGAAAGAGGGAGAATGCTCGCCTGAAAACATTGTCGAAGGTTCATCCGAAGATCGGGGCGAAGCTCACATCAACTCAACGGCCTTATCCGCGAAGAAGCAAAACACTAGAAGAACACCGGATGCACTATTTAATACTATGGCAAAAGATCGGGCATGAAGCAGGTATGATGTATGGCATGGCAAGGATGCGATGCAATTAGGCAATATTAAGCGAAAACGAGGTCCCGACAATTAATTAGAAGGTTCATGTTGTTTAGATACCCCACAATTTAAATGTTGTCTTAACATGGCAAAATATGACATCGATTCGCTACACAAATTTAAATAGAGCTAATATAAGATTACAAAAGAACGCATTTAGTCTCCATATTTAGTTTAGGTGAATCGCCTAAATACCCCAAACAAATGTATGCGAGATGCAAACAGATACGAGGATGGCATATTCATGATCTATGTTTTTTTAGCGAAATTTATATATAACTTTTTCTCAAATGAGCTAAAGATTTAATAGATACAAATAAACAGATTGCAACTATTGAAGAAAAGAGAATGGATGATAGGTGCTGATCGTGCGCCGGTTATATACACAGAGAAAGCTGATGGGTCAAACCCACTGACTGTTAAACGGTATAAAGGTTGGATTAAAATAACAAGAGGGGATTTTCTTAGGATCGATCAAACAGATACACACGCATAAAACTAGAAGAGTGAGGATTTGATCTCCCGATCATGGCTGGGATGTAGTGCACAAGATAAACCAGCAGGCTGTGCTTTCAGAGGTGATACAATAATTGTTTGTGGACTTTTGGAATATCCTGAACTTGGACATGACTGACGGGGCTGGCCACCGATGGGAAACAACAAGCGGCAGGCTAACCTGTGTGTGCCATGCATGAAGTGTGGCATCGAGAGGTGCACAGAATGTATAAAACGCATGCATGCGCACGGACAAGCACGACTCGCATGTGGAAAACAAACAGAGGCATCCATGGCAGCCGCAGGGACGCATATGGCGGCGACGCTTCCGAGACAGAGGAGATAGGGGAAAATCTGGAGAGGGGCGGTAGCTCACCAAGAGGACGTAGGACAAGGGATCGATCTAGGCGAGCAACAGCGTCAACGCGAGTTACTGAAGAAAACTGAAACTCGACGGCACAATCCGTAAATTTCGTCGAACTTCTGACAGCGATGTCGAGCAGTTCAGAGCTCTGATTTGAGAACGGTTTGATGAGGGTCAAAGCTGGGTATACGAAGTTTAACGGAGCGTGAAGGTATGAGGCTGTGATCCATGGAGGAGATCAGAATCGTCTTGGTTTCAGAAGGCAGAACGAGGGTAAGCGCGCACGCGTACTGAGGACGGTGAGCGGCGCGGCCGGTGGCGGCGCGTGCTCTGGTAGACAAGATCGACCGGAAACAAGGCAGGGATGATGCGCCGGTGCAATAGGAAATCGGGGGACACGACAGCCTCGAGCGGCAGCGATGGCAGCGGCGGCGGAAGACGACAAACAGCTATGGCTCGTAGTTCTTCGTCTGATGGCAGCAGCGTTACATGAAGCAAGAGAGAGGAGTTGCTGGGAGGAAAAGGGCCTCACCGAGGGTAAGTAGGATAAGGTGGCCGGGCTTGATGACGTCGTGGACGGCGACGAGAAGAAGGGGCGGATGCGGAAGCTTGTGCGTCCGCGGTTCAGCAAGGACGCGGGTGTGTGCGCTGGCTCCTCTTCCTCGCTCCTGGCACCATACTTCAGCAGCAGATCGACGTGGAGCTCCTTTACCCGAGAACATGGACTCCGGTGGCGGGAATCAGCGGCACGGCCAGGTAGACGGCGACGGCCAGCGGCATGGTTATGGTGGGTGTTGCTTGCCGAAAAAGAAGAAGGGAGGGGGTTGGATCTCGATCTGGGGGCAGGTGAGATGGGGTGCTTCTTTATGGCAGATAGAGGGAGAAAGCTAGAGAGGTGAAGGAAGAGGAGAACGGGCCAAGCATTCCCATGGGCATGTGCGCACTGGCACAGCTGGCTCGGATATCTGATCAAAGAGAGAAAAAGAAGGGGTGCCTAGCTTCGGGCTGCACTAGGTTGGGGTGTTCGATTGGAGCATGTGGTAGCTAGCTGGTCCTTGTTAGCCACGGTGTGGATCTTGTGTAGAGTTTTAGGAGAGTATTAAAAGAATAGGCAAATAGATAGGCCAAAACAAGAAAGATATCAACTGTCCAAAATGAAAAGAGGCTAGAGGATCACAAGATTTGCAAGGAATAGAATCTAGCAAGAATGTAATAAGGAAGATCAACACAAGAAGTAATATGGATTAAATAGATTAGATGAAGTAAAGAAAGAGGAAGATGATCACAAAATATAAAGATCCACAAAAATCAAATGGGCATGATTTAAATCTATAAGACAAAATAAAAAGGAGCCCATGTGTCATATGTGGTAGATTTGAATATGATTATAAGGAGAAGATAGAATGGTGAGTTAGTGATAGAGAGAATTTAAAAGATGATGCCCCAACTCAATTTGGGCATTTGACAAGAATAAACTATAAAGATTCAAATAAAAACAACTTAGACATTATGGTTCCATCACACATGGCACCAACTAGAATATAATAGAGAGGGCAAAATAGAGGGATATAAACCAAGGCTCAAATTCAAATATCAAGAACCAAATACAAGTAAGATAATTTAAATGCAACGGTTTAATTATATGTTCCATGCAAGGTGACATGATGAACATGATGGTGATGCATGATGATGTCATGATGATGCAGAAGATAAAAACAACTGCGATTTTCTAGTAGTGGTTTTACCCAGGGTGCTACATTTCGACACCACTAACAATGGATCACGTCCTCGAGATCCGCCTCATGGTTCGAGGAAGAAAGCTGACGCTTTGAATCTTCTCGCTTCGTGTGGATCTTCGCGACACCACTAACAAAGGGTGTGGCTCAAGTTCGTTGCGAGAACCCTCCGGAAAACAAAGGACGAAGGTAGAGGTCTCAAAAGGTAAGGCCACCTCTAACTTCTATGAAAGGAGTAAAATTGCTTGATCCACCGATTCGATGTACAAGAGCGAATGGTAAGATTAGTCGGATGGTGATCAGTCCATCGCGCAGCCAAAGCATTACTCTGCACATGAATAGGAGAATTATGCAACCAACTCCTGGAATTTAGACTAAAGATCTCGACAAGCAAGGTTCAGAAACTAAGGAGGGATGGAGATTCTCATCAGATCTGATGTAGCTGACTTCATCGTATAGGAAAACACCGGAGGATGGAAAGAAAAAAATTAGTGAATTTTCGGTCCACTGAAAGGTACAACAGATGAAAGATTCATCACATAGCATGAATGTCGGATGTTGAAGCACCATTACAAGACGATGGAAGCGAAACCCTAAAAGTACGACGGAAACCCAACCACGAGAAATCCTAGACTCGAAGGAAAGATAAGAGAGAAGATTCAAAACACGTCGAGATAAGAGGAGAATAGCAGAGGGGTAAGAAGTAAAAGAAGACCTAATCAGATTTACTAAACCGATTTTCCAAAATAGTTTTGACACTCTACCTCGACCATTAGCTAGGTTATCCTACAGGCTGGACTAGTGGGGTATCGTAACTGCTGAGCTCTGATACCACTATGTAACACCCTCAGAATCGACCCTATGCAAGTTTTAGCAGTTCCCGCCAAACCCGCATAGAAACGATTCAAAGGTGCCCACCAGGCACTTTCGTGCGGGTGGAAAACGAAGCAATATCATTACACAATAGTCCTCGATGGAACCCACAGAACAGATATATACAACATGACTCCATGAGTCAAGAATACAGATATACAGTACAAAGATCCAAATCACCCTGAAAATGATACAATGTACGACTACGGACAAGATGCAAATGGGGCTAAGAGCCCTCAGAAGGGTAACGCCGCTAACGACGCCGATCTCAAAACCTGCTTAAACAAAAGGTGCCGACAAAGGGCAAAGAAAAAAGTGCGGTCAAGATCGAGGCCAAGAACGGCGAGACTAGAATTCGGCGGTCCTCGCCTACATAGGTATGGTGGACTGAAGCGGCAGCGCAGCATGCACTAAACAACCTATAGAGACTCAATACAGCTAGCGGCTATTAGATAGGGATAAGAAATACCTATTCGGATCCAACCTGAAACTATCACCAAGCATACCCATCCGGGTATTTCCCCCTTGAGACCAAACGAGGAAGTCAACCGAGGAACTCACATAGTTGGCAGTTTTATTCATTTCGTTATAGTTGCGGCAATTACTAGTCAGATATAGATAGCATGAGTCATCCGGATATAATAAGCAGTGGGCAGTTTTAGTTAACCATTCCGTTGTAGTTGTAGTACTTACTATTCAGATACATATAGCATGAGGCATCACAAAACCCAGCAGTTGTTGGTACTTTTATTTAGCCATTCCGTTGTAGTTGCAATACTTACTAGTCAGATACAATGGTAATAGGTGACAACCCAAACCAGCAATTGTTGACACTTTTATTTAGCCATTCCATTATAGTGAAGCTGATTACTAGTCATTATAAAGTCAAATTTATAGCACTACTTTAGTTATAGTTGTCTATGATCGAGATCATGCTCCAAGTCGTCCATAACCGGACACGGCTTTCAGAAAGTTTTACCTGCAGGGGACAAATAGCAACACGCATCGATCAACCTCGAGAAAACCAATAAAACCCAACGAGGCATCACGACAGAGCAATTGCAAGATTCATATAAATTTCAGGGGCCACCCCACCAAGCTACCCGCATGACGAAGTTGGCGGTTCAAACGGACCCGTAAGTTTGCGTCAATGGTCAGAACGACTAGGAACCCGAAGTGTGACCGGCTTATCGACACCGCTAAAACACTGCTTACCTAAAGACAGCGCCCACAAAGAATCAGAATAAAGCAAGAAGCATGGCATAAGTACAGGATAGTAATAAAGCCCCAAACTACTTTGTGGCCCCAAGAAATAAATATGACTCAAGCTCTGGCTAGGGGGATTCATGGTCCCACATGCGGATAGTGCGAATATTCAAAGAATAGGTATCAAGTACTCGGGGTCCTACGAGACACAAGTGGACGGTTAAAAACCAAATAACATCTATTGTCCACCTATGCCTCTGCATTATTTACCTATTTCAATTTTAGTTATTAAACAGTAATTAAAGTTATAATCATCTCCAACATTAAACATAAGGCATTACTCCAACAACTGTGGAACATCGACGGCGCGACACAACACCTGCGCAAGCAACTACGACTGGCCAGACTGACTATCTACCAAACAACGGGTAATAGGATGTGTTCAAGGCAATTTAATGGCTGCAAGGGATATCCCAGGTACAGAAACTAGAGCATCGCACACAGATAGCAATAGATCAGCAGGAGGAAATAAAGGCTATAAAAGTAAAATAGGTAGAAAGAGGGAGAATGCTCGCCTGAAAACATTGTCGAAGGTTCATCCGAAGATCGGGGCGAAGCTCACATCAACTCAACGGCCTTATCCACGAAGAAGCAAAACACTATAAGAACACCAGATGCACTATTTAATACTACGGCAAAAGATCGTGCATGATGCATGTATGATGTATGGCATGGCAAGGATGCGATGCAATTAGGCAATATTAAGCGGAACCGAGGTCCCGATAATTAATTAGAAGGTTCACGTTGTTTAGATACCCCACAATTTAAATGTTGTCTTAACATGGCAAAATATGACATCGATTCGCTACACAAATTTAAATAGAGCTAATATAAGATTAGAAAAGAACACATTTAGTCTCCATATTTAGTTTAGGTGAATCGCCTAAATACCCCAAACAAATGTATGCGAGATGCAAACAGATACGAGGATGGCATATTCATGATCTATGTTTTTTTAGCGAAATTTATATATAACTTTTTCTCAAATGAGCTAAAGATTTAATAGATACAAATAAAAAGATTGCAACTATTAAAGAAAAGAGAATGGATGATAGGTGTAGATCGTGCGCCGGTTATATACACAGAGAAAGCTGATGGGTCAAACCCACTGACTGTTAAACAGTATAAAGGTTGGATTAAAATAACAAGAGGGGATTTTCTTAGGATCGATCAAACCGATACACACGCATAAAACTAGAAGAGTGAGGATTTGATCTCCCAATCATGGCTGGGATGTAGTGCACAAGATAAACCAGCAGGCTGTGCTTTCAGAGCTGATACAATAATTGTTCGTGGACTTTTGGAATATCCTGAACTTGGATATGACTGACGGGGCTGGCCACCGATGGGAAACAACAAGCGGCAGGCTAACCTGTGCGTGCCATGCATGAAGTGTGGCATCGAGAGGTGAACAGAATGTATAAAACGCATGCATGCGCACGGACAAGCATGACTCGCGTGTGGAAAACAAACAGAGGCATCCATGGCAGCCGCAGGGACGCGTATGGCGGCGAAGCTTCCAAGACAGAGGAGATAGGGGGAAAATCTGGAGAGGGGCGGTAGCTCACCAAGAGGACGTAGGACAAGGGATCGATCTAGGCGAGCAACAGCGTCAACGCGAGTTACTGAAGAAAACTGAAACTCGACGGCACAATCCGTAAATTTCGTTGAACTTCTGACAGCGATGTCGAGCAGTTCAGAGCTCTGATTTGAGAACGGTTTGATGAGGGTCAAAGCTGGGTATACGAAGTTTAACGGAGCGTGAAGGTATGAGGCTATGATCCATGGAGGAGATCAGAATCGTCTTGGTTTCAGAAGGCGGAACGAGGGTAAGCGCGCACGCAGACGAGATCGAGGATGGCGAGCGGCGTGGCTGCGCTCGGTAGACAAGATCGACCGGAAACAAGGCAGGGTTGATGTGCCGGTGCAATAGGAAATCGGAGGACACGACAGCGTCGAGCGGCAGCGATGGCAGCGGCGGCGGAAGACGACAAACAACTACGGCTCGTAGTTCTTCGTCTGATGGCAGCAGCGTTACATGAAGCAAGAGAGAGGAGTTGTTGGGAGGAAAATGGCCTCACCAAGGGTAAGTAGGACAAGGTGGACGGGCTTGATGACGTCATGGACGGCGACGAGAAGACGGGGCGGATGCGGAAGCTTGTGCGTCCGCGGTTCGGCAAGGACGCGGGTGTGTGCGCTGGCTCCTCTTCCTCGCTCCTGGCACCATACTTCAGCAGCAGATCGACGTGGAGCTCCTTTACCCGAGAACATGGACTCCGGTGGCGGGAAGTAGCGGCACGGCCAGGTAGACGGCGACGGCCAGCGGCATGGTTATGGTGGGTGTTGCTTGCCAAAAAAGAAGAAGGGAGGGGGTTGGATCTCGATCTAGGGGCAGGTGAGGTGGGATGCTTCTTTATGGCAGATAGAGGGAGAAAGCTAGAGAGGTGAAGGAAGAGGAGAACGGGCCAAGCATGCCCATGGGCATGTGCGCACTGGCACAGCTGGCTCAGATATCTGATCAAAGAGAGAAAAAGAAGGGGTGCCTAGCTTCGGGCTGCACTAGGTTGGGGTGTTCGATTGGAGCATGTGGTAGCTAACTGGTCCTTGTTAGCCACGGTGTGGATCTTGTGTAGAGTTTTAGGAGAGTATTAAAAGAATAGGAAAATAGATAGGCCACAACAAGAAAGATATCAACTGTTCAAATTGAAAAGAGGCTAGAGGATCACAAGATTTGCAAGGAATAGAGTCCAGCAAGAATGTAATAAGGAAGATCAACACAAGAAGTAACATGGATTAAATAGATTAGATGAAGTAAAGAAAGAGGAAGATAATCACAAAATATAAAGATCCACAAAAATCAAATGGGCATGATTTAAATCCATAAGACAAAATAAAAAGGAGCCCATGTGTCATATGTGGTAGATTTGAATATGATCATAAGGAGAAGATAGAATGGTGAGTTAGTGATAGAGAGAATTTAAAAGATGATGCCCCAACTCAATTTGGGCATTTGACAAGAATAAACTATAAAGGTTCAAATAAAAACAACTTAGACATTATGGTTCCATCACACATGGCACCAACTAGAATATAATAGAGAGGGAAAAATAGAGGGATGCCAACCAAGGCTCAAATTCAAATATCAAGAACCAAATACAAGTAAGATAATTTAAATGCAACGGTTTAATTATATGTTCCATGCAAGGTGGCATGATGAACATGATGGTGATGCATGATGATGTCATGATGATGCAGAAGATAAAAACAACTGTGATTTTCTAGTAGTGGTTTTACCCGGGGTGCTACATGTTTTATCTTAAATTGTGTTGTTCTAACTTTTTCTATCTTATAAATAGATGCCTAATGTTACCATGAGCACTGTTGAGGAGTTCCAGGGAACTCGCTTTGGTCCTCGTATTATTGAGCTCACTACTTTGCTCAATATCCCTCTTCCTACCATCATGGTGCTTCCCCTCACCAAGTTTGAGAGGAAAGACCTTTGGGGTTTCAAGGTCAATCAGCCCGGACGCCAGACTGAGCCTACCACGGAGGCCATCATCTTCAACCTCATGCACGATGACAAGGAGAGAGGCCTAGAGGTAGTCATGCAGGACTTGATTGGACGACTGTTAGGGAGAAACTCTCGACAGGTTAGAGGTACTCACTTCCACGTCTTTGGTAGACGTGATGAGGATGGAGAGGCCATCGACTTCGAGGACACTTCGAGGGATACAGCTGAGCCGATTCGCCTATACCTCCAGGACTTAGAGGTTCTTCTTAGGCACGTGGACACTGATAGGACCAACGTCATTCTTAGCAATGATGAACTCTAGGTGCAGCTTCGTGAGAAGGACAAGCTCTTCGAGGAGCAAGATGAGATAGTCAAGGAGATGGAGGAAAAGTTCGAGAGCCAGGACAGAAAGTTCAAGAGTTAGGAGAAGCGAGTCCAAGATAGGAACAAGAGGATTCGGGACATGACTGAAGAACTGTAGGCCAAGGACTTCGAGCTCGAGCATCAACAGACTGTGATTGAGAGGCTTCGTTCTCATAAGAGGGCTCTCAAAGCCAAAGTAGAGAACTTGACCACCAATGTCGAGGAATACAAGACCGCGATGGAGAATGCAGGTCTTACCTTTGTTGAGGAGGAGGTTTATGCCGAGGAGTAGAGTTGACTACTCATTTATGATTTATTTTATCATACTTTATTTGTGTCACAATGACCATCCAACATGTGAATGGCTTGTTATTGGTGTGTTTACTTTGCAAACTTGTCGTTTTTGTTGTTGAACTATTATTATTATGATGCATGTTTTGTGATTGTTTATGTGATGTATTGTGCATGAAAGCATCTATGGGTATCTCATTCTTATCTCTATTGAACAAACCACAGATGCCTCCCCGTCGTGCCAATCCCAACCCCAACAACAACAACATCACTCCTGAGATGCAGAAAATGATGACAGCTCAGACTCAGCTTATGCAAATGATGACGATGTTCATCCAGAACCAAAACAACAATAACAACAACAACAACAACCCACCGGGTTTTGACATGCTTACTAGGTTCTTGAGATTGAGGCTAGCAAAGTTCTCAGGAACAACTGATCCCATGGTGGCCAATGATTGGCTACGCTCTATGAACAAGGACTTGGTAACTATGGGCTGTACTGATGCAGAAAAAGTCAAATTTGCAGCACATTTGCTAGAAGGACCAGCCGCCACTTGGTGGGATAACTTCCAGATCACCACTCCCATAGAAGATGTGACATGGGCTATCTTTGAGGATGGCTTTCGTACTGCTCATATCTCATCTGGAGTGATGAGTCTGAAGAAGAAAGAATTCCATAATCTGAAATAGCACCACTTCAGCGTGGCTGAATATATCGAGGAGTTCAATAATCTGGCGTGTTATGCACCGGACGAAGTTGACACTGATGCTAAGAGGAAGGAAAAGTTCCTTGAAGGCCTGAATGATGAACTGAACTTGCAGCTATCACTGTCCTATGTTCCCACTTATCAGTCTCTTTGTGACAAGGCTGCTATTTTGGAGAACAAAATGAAGCAAGTTGAGAGTAGAAAGAGAAAGCACTCAGACAAGCACAGCTCGGGATCGTCTCACAAACGTTCCCATTATGATGATAGTGGAAGCTCAGGATCCCACAAGCATGGGAAATTCAACAAGCACCACAACCACAACCGTCATCATGACAACAAGCATCACCGTAGTCATGACAATGACAAGTACAAGAACCACAAGGGTGGATATAAGAGCCACCACAGTGGTAGTGGAAGTGGCAGTGGAAGCCAGCCTGTCAAGAAGGATATTAGTCAGGTTGAGTGTTTCAAGTGCAAGAAGATGGGGCATTATGCAAATGAGTGCCCAGAAAAGAAAGTTGAACGACCCAACAAGCGCAACCCTTTTCAGAAGGGACAAGTGAACCACATCAATGTGGAGGAAATCTATGAGGAGCCCGATGCTGTTGCTGGTAAGTTCAAACTCAATTCTGTTCCAGCATTTGTTCTCTTTGATACTGGTGCATCTCATTCATTCATATCAAGAGCATTTGTTGAAAGAAATGAACTACCGGTAGAAACTATTGGGTGTCCTATGAAAGTAAGTTCTCCTGGCGGAGAAATGATAGTAAATTCAGGGTGTCATGATCTAGTCATAGATTTTGGGAAGTATAAGTTTCCCGTTAACTTGATAATCCTAAACTCCCAAGGATTGGATGTCATTTTGGGAATGGACTGGATGACTAAGCACAAGGGAGTGATAGATTGTGCCAACCATACTGTCTCACTCAAAACTCCAGAAAATAAAAGGATCAGATTCAAGACCAACTTTGAAGCAAGAAGGAGTATGCTAAATTCTCTTAAGGGGGTTAGCATAGACAGTGTGCCAATTGTGAGTGAATATCCGGATGTGTTTCCAGAAGAATTGCCGGGAATGCCACTAGATAGAGATGTGGAGCTTCTTATTGATTTGCTACCAGGATCTGGACCAATAGCAAAGAGACCATACAAGATGTCAGTGGATGAACTGAAAGAACTCAAGAAACAACTTGGAGAACAGTTGCAGAAAGGATTTATTCAACCAAGTTCTTCATCTTGGGGAGCACCAGTTTTGTTTGTGGAAAAGAAAGATAGAAGTCAAAGGTTATGCATAGATTACCGTTCACTAAATGAGGTGACTATCAAGAACAAATACCCTTTGCCTAGAATCAATGACTTGTTTGATCAGCTAGAAGGAGCTTGTGTGTTCTCAAAGATTGATCTCCGGTTAGGATATTTCCAACTCAAGATAAGAGAACAAGACATACCTAAGACAGCTTTCACCACAAGGTATGTATTGTATGAGTATACCGTGATGCCATTTGGTTTGACCAATGCTCCAGCATACTTTATGAATATGATGAACAAGGTGTTCATGGAATTCCTTGATAAGTTTGTTGTCGTTTTCATCGATGACATTTTAGTCTACTCCAAGAGCAAAGAAGAGCATGAAGGACATTTATGCTTGATACTTGAGAAGCTTAGAGAGCATAATCGTATGCCAAATTCAGCAAGTGTGAATTTTGGCTAAATGAAGTTGATTTCTTGGACACGTTGTGTCAGAGATGGTGTAGCATTGATCCTGCTAAAGTTTCAGTCAGAATCGAATGGGTATCTCCCAAGTCAGTGAAAGAAGTTCGTAGTTTCCTTGGCTTAGCAGGTTACTACAGAAGGTTCATTGAGAATTTCTCCAAGGTAGCTAAGCCTATGACAGAATTGCTAAAGAAAGACAGGAAATTTGCTTGGTCTGAAGGTTGTGAACTCAGCTTTCAGGAATTGAAGAAGAGACTTGTGACAGCACCAGTCTTGTGTTTGCCAGACTTGGAAAAAGATTTCCAAGTATATTGTGATGCATCTCATCATGGTTTGGGTGCAGTACTTATGAAAGAAGGGAAAGTTGTGGCTTATGCCTCGAGACAACTCAAAACTCATGAAGTGAACTATCCTACTCATGATTTGGAGTTAGCCTCTGTTGTCCATGCACTCAAAACATGGAGACACTATCTTTTGGGAAAGCGATGTGAAGTGTTCACAGATCACAAGAGTTTGAAGTATATCTTCACCCAGAAGGAAATTAATATGAGACAAAGAAGATGGCTAGAACTCATCAAGGACTATGACTTGAGTTTGCCATACCACCCCGGTAAAGCAAATGTTGTAGCGGATGCTCTAAGCCGTACAGTTTTTGTGAATGGCCTTACTAAGGGAGAATTGCCAGATGATCTGTGTGCCCAATTTAGAGATCTCAGATGGGAGATTGTGCCTGAAGGACTTCTCATGTATTTGGATGTTCAACCCACCTTATTGGACAAGATCAAAGAAGCCCAGAAGACCGATAAGGAAATTGAATATATCAAGGAAAAGATTGGCAAGGGAAAAGCCAAAGGATTCCATGAAGACGAACAGGGTACTTTATGGCATGGAAAACATATATGTGTTCCACAAGACCCGGAGCTTCGAAAACTGATATTACAAGAAGCACACAACTCACCGTATTCCATTCATCCGGGTAACACCAAAATGTACATGGATATGAAGGAAAGATTTTGGTGGAATAATCTCAAGAAGGACATCGCCGAACATATTGCTTTGTGTGATGTGTGTAGTAGAGTGAAAGCGGAACATTAGAAACCAGCAGGTTTGCTTCAACCACTACCTATTCCTGATTGGAAGTGGGACAAGATTGTTAAGGATTTCATTACCGGATTACCAAGGACCCGGTCAGGATATGATTCTATTTGGGTAGTAGTGGATCGCCCAACTAAAGTGGCTCATTTCATACCCGTGAAGACAACTTACACAAGTGCTAAGTTAGCCAAGATCTATATGAGCAGAATAGTGTGTCTACATGGAGTACCCAAAAGTATTGTGTCAGATAGAGGAACCCAATTCACTTCCCATTTTTGGAGGCAATTACACGAGTCATTGGGAACGAGGTTGGAATTCAGCACTGCTTTTCATCCTCAAACTGATGGACAGACAGAAAGGACTAATCAGATTCTTGAAGACATGTTGAGGGCATGTGCCCTAGACTATGGAGCCAGTTGGGATGAAAGTCTGCCTTACGCAGAATTTTCTTATAACAACAGCTATCAAGCCAGCATTGAGATGGCACCATTTGAGTTTCTCTATGGGAGAAAATGTACCACCCCATTACTATGGAATGGTGTGGGAGAAAGAAGTTTGTTCTGACCAGAACTTATGAAAGAAGCTGAAGAGAAGGTCAAGTTGGTTAAGGATAGATTGAAGATAGCACAGTCCCGATAGAAAAGCTACGCAGATCCTAAGCATAGGGAAGTCACCTACGAAGTTGGTGATAGACCTTATCTTAGAGTGTCACCACTTTGTGGAGTGAAGAGGTTCGGAGTCAAAGGAAAGTTGGCCCCAAGATATGTTGGACCATTCAAGATTCTGAGTCGTAAAGGAGAAGTTGCTTATGAAATTGAATTGCCAGAGTCTTTGTCAGCTGTCCATAATGTGTTTCATGTGAGTCAGCTTAAGAAATGTCATCCAGAAATGGAAGAAACTTCTTTGAAGGATACTATACCTTTAGAAGAGGTTCAGTTGGAGAGTGACCTCACTTATGAGGAGAAACCTATCAAGATTCTTGAGACTGCAGAAAGAGTCACACGGACTAAGACTATCAAGTTTTGTGAAGTTCAATGGAACCATCATTCCGAAGAGGAAGCAACATGGGAAAGAGAAGATGATCTTCGGAAAGACCACCCTCACCTATTTGCTAGCCAATCCGAATCTCGAGGGCGAGATTCACCTTAAGGGGGTTAGATTTTTAACATCCCTAAAATCATGTTTCAAACTCATGCATATCATCCATGCATCCATGATCATATAGAGTTCATTTCAAACAAATCATTTCAAAAACACGAGCATATGAGCTCATTATTTTATGTGATCAGCATTTGAAACAAATGCTACTCTCCAATGGGAGATTGTTGTTCAAGAAACCAAACTTTGTTGTCTTATTGCTCTCAGGTTGTATTGCTAGATTGCTAAGATTTAAACCAAAGTTTCAAAACAAATATGATTTGAAAACCAATTTCAAAACCTATTCAAACTAGTGCTATGCCACTGCTTATTTTATTTTATTCCAAGTGACCAAGCCAATTCAAAGTGAGCACTTGGTTTTATGCCCAGAAATGTGACTGTTGCACACTACAAAAATCCTGAAAAGATTTGAATTCAAATAGATTTTTAAATCAATTGAATTTGGTTCCTGAAATTGAAAACAGAAAAAGAAAAGGAGAAAAGAAATGGAAAAAGGCCAGCGCCACCTATCTAGCCCAATGATGGATCCAGCCCATTAAGCCCACCCGGGTTCCCCCTCTTTCTCTCTCACTCACAGACGAACCCACCAGGTCACTGACCACACGACCCCACCCCCTCTATGTTTCACTCGCTGACTGGTGGACCTCGCCAGCTCATCCTCATCTTCCCCAAATCACGCCCACGACCACGTCGCCGGCCGTTCCCTCCGCCATTCACTGCCGCGTTGATTCCTCGCTTAATTTCCCTTGATACCACGCGCGATCCTCGCCCCCGCTCTGGCTATAAGACCACCTCCCCCTCGCGGCCATTTCCCCCAACAAAGCCAGACAGAAACGCCCCCAGGCTTCCCGCAATCATCCTCGCGCCACCGCAAACAGAGCTCACTCCAGCGACCAATCCCGGTGAGCCCGTGCGCCCCTCTCCCTCTGGTTCAAACGAGCCGCTTCACAACTTCCTTGCGCATATTCTGACCCCACTGGTTCGTCCTATACTGCCCCAGTCCGACTTCACAAACGCTGTAAGCTCCCGACGACATCCTCAACTCCGCAACAAATTCGGGTGAGCCCTTGTTCCCTTCACCATGATTCACGATCAGGTTCGCCGTAGTCTAGCACATCCCCTGATGCCTTTGTTTCGTGCTAGGGTGACCAGGAGCGTCACCAACGTCGTCGTCCACTCAAGCCCGACGCTGACAGCAACTCCGACGAGCCCGTGCAGCCGTGTCCGTGCGCCCCTTGCCAAGCCGTCGCCAGGTTGAGCATCAGTGCATCGCCACGATTCTGGTAAGCATCTTCGACGACCCCAGATCCACCTGTAGCGCCACAGCGCCAAGGCCGAGCTCGCCGCCAAGAGCCACCGCCCATCTGTGGTCGCTTGATCCAGGACTGTAGGATCTAGATCCAGCGCATATAAACATATCACTTATCAAAGCGTTGTGAGTAAATCTGGGTCGTGCAGATTAAGTAGATCTAACGGCTCATAGACGCGATCCTGAGCGAACCGGTACGCACCAATCAGATTAAGATGCGTGGCTAGAGTTTAGGTTTAAAATCAGGATTTAAATCTATTAGATGTTTGAATTTGATTTAGCCATAACTTTTGATCCCCACATCCAAATTTGATGAATTTTATATCAATGGAATCAGGAGAACAAGACCTTTCTAAATATGCAATGTGTTTAATGTTTTGCTTCTGTTAAAATGGTTTTATTTATAGAAACATGTGTAGGGCTATTTTGAGTATATGAATTGTTTAAGAAATGTTTTAAGGTGTAAATAAATGTTGTTTGGCAAGTTTTGAACTTGTTTATGAACCATTACAGTACAATTGCTTTGTAGAGTTTTAAAAACCATCACATATCATACTGCATGCATTCATATATTTTTGTTTGTATATATTTTGTATGTGATTGTTGCTATGATTTTATGTGTAGATTTTGGTGCCAATAGTGATTATGATTGTGAGGAGTGTAGATACTCTCCAAACTACCAAGGCAAGTGGTGCTTCATGATATTTTTATCCCTATGTTTTCTACTAAGCATTAGAATTATTTTGCTAGTCTTGCATGTTATATTTTGCTTATATGCCATGATGGGAAATCCTAGTAGTTGTAGAATTGCTAGGAAATTTCTAAGTTAAGATGATTATCTATGCCATGCTTAGCCTAGCTAGTAGCAACCAAGGGTGGTGAAATATACATGCTATGATGAAAATATTTCTAAGTCTTTGGACTTGTGTTTTGCCTAATAAAACAACTAAGTAAATGAAACACCTGGGTGGAATGGAAGGAATGGTTTATGTTGAGTGGTTACACAAGGCCCATTTCTATGGTTTACCTTGTGTATCTCACTTGTGGAAAGCCACCCAGGAACAAAGAGATTTTAGAGGCCAAATGTTAAGAAGCTTTAGTGCAGCCACTTGGCAATATGGGCTCTGCCAGGATCACATAGGTTGCTAGAACTTAGCCATTTGGACAGTTGGTGGTAGTGGGATGATAGGTTGGAACGCGTCCATTTGGTCTAAGGGAAGGCTTCTAAAAGGTCCTGTCTTGGTGAAAATCGAGGCTTTTGGGGAAACTGCACAACCTCTGCAGATGGAAGAATCTAAGTACTTAGCCATGTCCCGGGATAAGGACAACTTGAGCATCAAGACATGGAAGCTATCAAGAATCTCCTCATCCCAATTTCTAAGTAAAACTTGTGGGTGAACAAGGGTGAAGGACCTCAATGTCTATTGGTGGTTCCTTGGGAAAAGTTTTGATAAAGAAAAACTTAGTGATTTCAACTAATAGGCAAAACCTATTTTGAGCAAAGCAAGCCAAGCTACACTTAGCCAAATTGCATATAGTCCACCTAAATTATACTAAGGTATCACTTGCCAATACTATTCCAATGTATTGACCCACTGTGGCTGTAACTTGTGATGTTGCAGGTTACTCTAATGAGGATTAGGATTCATGAGTCTACACTCAACATGTTTACCTGTGGCACATGAAGATGAAGACTTTTATCTATTTACTTATTTAAACTCTTGTAATAGGCCTGTGGCCATGGAGTTGTAATGACTATGTTGTCTCTGGAATGACTGTAATAATGACCTTTGTTTCTGTGTACTTCATCTTAAACTATGGATGCTAGCATTGATATAGGGACTAGCAATGCAATCACTGGGATCTTTTTCCTTTATAAAGGAGGGATCTAACAGATTTTATCAGAGCACTGTGTTGCCTGTAGGATTATGACCCTAGGATTGTAAACCACTAAGGAAAAAAATTTAACAAGTTCTACACTTGTCTATTCTTCTCGTAAACTTTTCTAATCTTCTTTCTCATCTCTATTTGTAGATGAACTCCATGAACGAAGCCGTAAGGAAAGGACCACTCATGACAATGACTTTAGAGTGTGAGACAGAATTCCCCAAGGCTCTCAAGGACCTCATGGTTGCAATGGAAATACATGGTGCAGCTGTGTAAAAAGGTTTTCCTGTGATGGATGAAGGATTTGAGTACTGGTGGGTGCAACTTCACTTGTATAAAAACAAGGAAGACAACCACAAGGAATCAGGATTCTACATGTTCACAAATTCAGTGGTGCACACTACATTCTTTGATTCAGCAAGGGATGCAGCTTGGAGGACCATCAAAGAACTTGGTGGTAGAGTCAAGTGCAGAATGCTCAACCTCCAAAATGACCTAAAGGAAGAGAAGAAACATACCCAAGAGTTGGAGGCTACCAACCAAACCTTAAGAGGAGACATTATAGACTTAGTGATGGAGTCATGTGATCAAGATAGACTGTTTGCTACTAGAAACATTATGTTAGCCAACAGATCCAGTGAGATAGGATTGTAAACGTACTTCGTTAGTTGGACCACCACTTATCACCTTATTTTCCAAATGTGGCTTAAAATAAGTTGAACCTTGGTTGTTGTGATGGCTCCATGTATGCCATGACTTGTGCGTTTTGATTTCCAAGGATATGTATGTGATGCTTTGCCTTGTGTTTTATCTTAAATTGTGTTGTTCTAACTTTTTCTATCTTATAAATAGATGCCTAATGTTACCATCAAGATCGCTGAGGAGTTCCAGGGAACTCGCTTTGGTCCTCGTATTATTGAGCTCACTACTTTGCTCAATCTCCCTCTTCCTACCATCATGGTGCTTCCCCTCACCAAGTTTGAGAGGAAAGACCTTTGGGGTTTCAAGGTCAATCAGCCCGGACGCCAGACTGAGCCTACCACGGAGGCCATCATCTTCAAGCTCATGCACGATGACAAGGAGAGAGGCCTAGAGGTAGTCATGAAGGACTTGATTGGACGTCTGTTAGGGAGACACTCTCGACAGGTTAGAGGTACTCACTTCCACGACTTTGGTAGACGTGATGAGGATGGAGAGGCCATCGACTTCGAGGGATACAGCTGAGCCGATTTGCCTATACCTCCAGGATTTAGAGGTTCTTCTTAGGCACATGGACACTGATAGTACCAACGTCATGCTTAGCAATGATGAACTCCAGGTGAAGCTTCGTGAGAAGGACAAGCTCTTCGCAGAGCAAGATGAGATAGTCAAGAAGATGGAGGAAAAGTTTGAGAGCCAGGACATAAAGTTCAAGAGTCAGTATAAGTGAGTCCAAGATAGGAATAAGAGGATTCGGGACATGACTGAAGAACTGCAGGCCAAGGACTTCGAGCTCGAGCATTAGAAGATTGTGATTGAGAGGCTTCGTTCTCAGAAGAGGGCTCTCAAAGCCAAAGTAGAGACCTTGACCACCAATGTCGAGGAATACAAGACCGCGATGGAGAATGCAGGTCTTACCTTTGTTGAGGAGGAGGTTGATGCCGAGGAGTAGAGTTGACTACTCATTTATCATTTATTTTATCATACTTTATTTGTAAATACAATGACCATCCAACATGTGGATGGCTTGTTATTGGTGTGTTTACTTTGCAAACTTGTCGTTTTTGTTGTTGAACTATTATTATTATGATGCATGTTTTGTGATTGTTTATGTGATGTATTGTGCATGAAAGCATCTATGGGTATCTCATTCTTATCTCTGTTGAACAAACCATAGATGCCTCACCGTCGTGCCAATCCTAACCCCAACAACAACAACATCACTCCTGAGATGCAGCAAATGATGACAGCTCAGACTCAGCTGATGCAAATGATGACGACGTTCATCCAGAACCAAAACAACAACAACAACAACAACAATAACAACAATAACAACAACAACAAAAACAACCCACCGGGTTTTGACATGCTTACCAGGTTCTTGAGATTGAGGCCAGCAAAGTTCTCAGGAACAACTGATCCCATGGTGGCCAATGATTGGCTATGCTCTGTGAACAAGGACTTGGTAAATCAGGTAAGTATTGATGCAGAAAAAGTCAGATTTGCAGCACATTTGCTGGAAGGACCAGCCGCCACTTGGTGGGATAACTTCCAAATCACCACTCCCATAGAAGATGTGACATGGGCTATCTTTGAGGATGGATTTCGTACTTATCATATCTCATCTGGAGTGACGAGTCTGAAGAAGAAAGAATTCCATAATCTGAAACAGCGCCACCGCAGCGTGGCTGAATATATCGAGGAGTTCAACAATCTGGCGCGTTATGCACCGGACGAAGTTGACACTGATGCTAATAGGAAGGAGAAGTTCCTTGAAGTCCTGAATGATGAACTGAACTTGCAGCTATCAGTGGCCTATGTTCCCACTTATCAGTCTCTTTGTGACAAGGCTGCTATTTTGGAGAACAAAATGAAGCAAGTTGAGAGTAGAAAGAGAAAGCACTCAGACAAGCACAGCTCGGGATCGTCTCACAAACGTTCCCATTATGATGATAGTGGAAGCTCAAGATCCCACAAGCATGGGAAATTCAACAAGCACCACAACCACAACCGTCATCATGACAACAAGCATCACCATAGTCATGACAATGACAAGTACAAGAACAACAAGGGTGGATATAAGAGCCACCACAGTGGTAGTGGAAGTGGCAGTGGAAGCCAGCCTGTCAAGAAGGATATTAGTCAGGTTGAGTGTTTCAAGTGCAAGAAGATGGGGAATTATGCAAATGAGTGCCCAGAAAAGAAAGTTGAAGGACCTAACAAGCCCAACCGTTTTCAGAAGGGACAAGTGAACCACATCAATAGGGAAGAGATCAAGGAAAAGATTGGCAAGGGAAAAGACAAAGGATTCCATGAAGACGAACATGGTACTTTATGGCATGGAAAACGTATCTGTGTTCCACAAGACCCGGAGCTTCGGAAACTGATATTACAAGAAGCACACAACTCACCGTATTCCATTCATCCGGGTAACACCAAAATGTACATGGATATGAAGGAAAGATTTTGGTGGAATAATCTCAAGAAGGACATCGCCAAACATATTGCTTTGTGTGATGTGTGTAGAGTGAAAGCGAACATCGAAACCAGCAGGTTTGCTTCAACCACTACCTATTCCTGATTGGAAGTGGGACAAGATTGGTATGGATTTCATTACCGGATTACCAAGGACCCGGTCAGGATATGATTCTATTTGGGTAGTAGTGGATCGCCTAACTAAAGTGGCTCATTTCATACCCGTGAAGACAACTTACACAAGTGCTAAGTTAGCTAAGATCTATATGAGCAGAGTAGTGTGCCTACATGGAGTACCCAAAAGTATTGTGTCAGATAGAGGAACCCAATTCACTTCCCATTTTTGGAGGCAATTACACGAGTCATTGGGAACGAGGTTGGAATTCAGCACTGCTTTTCATCCTCAAACCGATGGATGCATGTAAAGGACTAATCAGATTCTTGAAGACATGTTGAGGGCATGTGCCCTAGACTATGGAGCTAGTTGGGATGGAAGTCTGCCTTACGCAGAATTTTCTTATAACAACAGCTATCAAGCCAGCATTGAGATGGCACCATTTGAGTTTCTCTATGGGAGAAAATGTACCACCCCATTACTATGGAATGGTGTGGGAGAAAGAAGTTTGTTCTGACCAGAACTTATGAAAGAAGCTGAAGAGAAGGTCAAGTTGGTTAAGGATAGATTGAAGATAGCACAGTCCCGATAGAAAAGCTACGCAGATCCTAAGCATAGGGAAGTCACCTACGAAGTTGGTGATAGACCTTATCTTAGAGTGTCACCACTTTGTGGAGTGAAGAGGTTCGGAGTCAAAGGAAAGTTGGCCCCAAGATATGTTGGACCATTCAAGATTCTGAGTCGTAAAGGAGAAGTTGCTTATGAAATTGAATTGCTAGAGTCTTTGTCAGCTGTCCATAATGTGTTTCATGTGAGTCAGCTTAAGAAATGTCATCCAGAAATGGAAGAAACTTCTTTGAAGGATACTATACCTTTAGAAGAGGTTCAGTTGGAGAGTGACCTCACTTATGAGGAGAAACCTATCAAGATTCTTGAGACTGCAGAAAGAGTCACACGGACTAAGACTATCAAGTTTTGTGAAGTTCAATGGAACCATCATTCCGAAGAGGAAGCAACATGGGAAAGAGAAGATGATCTTCGGAAATACCACCCTCACCTATATGCTAACCAATCCGAATCTCGAGGGCGAGATTCACTTTAAGGGGGTTAGATTTGTAACATCCCTAAAATCATGTTTCAAACTCATGCATATCATCCATGCATCCATGATCATATAGAGTTCATTTCAAACAAATCATTTCAAAAACAGGAGCATATGAGCTCATTATTTTATGTGATCAGCATTTGAAACAAATGCTACTCTCCAATGGGAGATTGTTGTTCAAGAAACCAAATTTTGTTGTCTTATTGCTCTCAGGTTGTATTGCTAGATTGCTAAGATTTAAACCAAAGTTTCAAAACAAATATGATTTGAAAACCAATTTCAAAACCTATTCAAACTAGTGCTATGCCACTGCTTATTTTATTTTATTCCAAGTGACCAAGCCAATTCAAAGTGACCACTTGGTTTTATGCCCAGAAATGTGACTGTTGCACACTACAAAAATCCTGAAAAGATTTGAATTCAAATAGATTTTGAAATCAAATTTGGTTCCTGAAATTGAAAACAGAAAAAGAAAAGGAGAAAATAAATGGAAAAATGCCAGCGCCACCTATCTAGCCCAATGATGGATCCAGCCCATTAAGCCCCCGTTCTGTTCCTCTCTCTCACTCGCAGACGAACCCACCAGTCACCACCACACGACCCCACCTCTATGTTTCACTCGCTGGGTGGACCTCGCCACCATCCTCATCTTCCCAAATCACGCCACGACCACGCCACCGCCGCTCTCCGCCATTCACCGCCGCGTTGATTCCTCGCTTAATTGTTCTTGATACAAGGCGATCCTCGCCCGCCTGGCTATAAGACCACCTCGCGGCCATTTCCAACAAAGCTGCAGAAACGCCCCCAGGCTTCCCGCAATCATCCTCGCGCCACCGCAAACAGAGCTCACTCCAGCGACCAATCCCGGTGAGCCCGTGCGCCCCTCTCCCTCTTGTTCAAACGAGCCGCTTCACAACTTCCTTGCGCATCTTCTGACCCCACTGGTTCGTCCTATACTGCCCCAGGTCGTCGACTTCGTCAAACACTGCAAGCTCCCGACGACATCCTCAACTCCGGCAGTCAAATTCGGTGAGCCCCTTGTTCCCCTTCACCTCTGATTCACACGATCAGGTTCGCCGTAGTCTTGCACATCCCCTGATGCCTTTGTTCGTGCTAGGGTGACCAGGAGCGTCGCCAACGTCGTCGTCCACCCAAGCCCGACACTGACAGCAACTCCGACGATCCCGTGCAGCCGTGTCCGTGCGCCCCTTGCCAAGTCGTCGCCAGGTTGAGCATCAGTGCATCGCCACGATTCTGGTAAGCATCTCCGACGACCCCAGAGCCACCTGTAGCGCCGCGCCGCCGTAGGCCGAGCTCTCCGCCTCCAGTAGCCACCGCCAGCGCCGCCCATCTGTGGTCGCTCGATCCAGGACTGTAGTATCTAGATCCAGCGCATATAAACAGATCACTTATCAAAGCGTTGTGAGTAAATCTGGGTCGTGCAGATTAAGTAGATCTAACGGCTCACAGACGCGATCCTGAGCGAACCGGTACGCACCAATCAGATTAAGACGCGTGGCTAGAGTTTAGGTTTAAAATCAGGATTTAAATCTATTAGATGTTTGAATTTGATTTAGCCATAACTTTCGATCCCCACATCCAAATTTGATGAATTTTATATCAATGGAATCAGGAGAACAAGACCTTTCTAAATATGCAATGTGTTTAATGTTTTTCTTCTGTTAAAATGGTTTTATTTATAGAAATAAGTGTAGGGCTATTTTGAGTATATGAATTGTTTAAGAAATGTCTTAAGGTGTAAATAAATGTTGTTTGGCAAGTTTTGAACTTGTTTATGAACCAGTACAGTACACTTGCTTTGTAGAGTTTTAAAGACCATCACATATCATACTGCATGCATTCATATATTTTTGTTTGTATATATTTTGTATGTGATTGTTGCTATGATTTTATGTGTAGATTTTGGTGCCAATAGTGATTGTGATTGTGAGGAGTGTAGATACTTTCCAAACTACCAAGGCAAGTGGTGCTTCATGATATTTTTATCCCTATGTTTTCTACTAAGCATTAGAATTATTTTGCTAGTCTTGCATGTTATATTTTGCTTATATGCCATGATGGGAAATCCTAGTAGTTGTAGAATTGCTAGGAAATTTCTAAGTTAAGATGATTATCTATGCCATGTTTAGCCTAGCTAGTAGCAGCCAAGGGTGGTGAAATATACATGCTATGATGAAAATATTTCTAAGTCTTTGGACTTGTGTTTTGCCTAATAAAACAACTAAGTAAATGAAACACCTGGGTGGAATGGAAGGAATGGTTTATGTTGAGCGGTTACACAAGGCCCATTTCTATGGTTTACCTTGTGTATCTCACTTGTGGAAAGCCACCCAGGAACAAAGAGATTTTAGAGGCCAAATGTTAAGAAGCTTTAGTGCAGCCACTTGGCAATATGGGCTCTGCCAGGATCACATAGGTTGCTAGAACTTAGCCATTTGGACAGTTGGTGGTAGTGGGATGATAGGTTGGAACGCGTCCATTTGGTCTAAGGGAAGGCTTCTGAAAGGTCCTATCTTGGTGAAAATCAAGGTTTTGGGGAAACTGCACAACCTCTGCAGATGGAAGAATCTAAGTACTTAGCCATGTCCCGGGATAAGGACAACTTGAGCATCAAGACATGGAAGCTATCAAGAATCTCCTCATCCCAATTTCTAAGTAAAACTTGTGGGTGAACAAGGGTGAAGGACCTCAATGTCTATTGGTGGTTCCTTGGGAAAAGTTTTGATAAAGAAAAACTTAGTGATTTCAACTAATAGGCAAAACCTATTTTGAGCAAAGCAAGCCAAGCTACACTTAGCCAAATTGCATATAGTCCACCTAAATTATACTAAGGTATCACTTGCCAATACTATTCCAATGTATTGACCCACTGTGGCTGTAACTTGTGATGTTGCAGGTTACTCTGATGAGGATTAGGAGTCATGAGTCTACACTCAACATATTTGCCTGTGGCACATGAAGATGAAGACTTTTATCTATTTACTTATTTATACTCTTGTAATAGGCCTGTGGCCATGGAGTTGTAATGACTATGTTGTCTCTGGAATGACTGTAATAATGACCTTTGTTTCTGTGTACTTCATCTTAAACTGTGGATGCTAGCATTGATCCAGGGACTAGCATTGCAATCACATGGATCTTTTTCCTTTATCAAGGAGGGATCTAACAGATTTTATCAGAGCACTGTGTTGCCTGTAGGATTATGACCCTAGGATTGTAAACCACTAAGGAAAAAAATTTAACAACTTCTACACTTGTCTATTCTTCTCGTAAACTTTTCTAATCTTCTTTCTCATCTCTATTTGTAGATGAACTCCATGAATGAAGCCGTAAGGAAAGGACCACTCATGACAATGACTTTAGAGTGTGAGACAGAATTCCCCAAGGCTCTCAAGGACCTCATGGTTGCAATGGAAATACATGGTGCAGCTGTGTACAAAGGTTTTCCTGTGATGGATGAAGGAGTTGAGTACTAGTGGGTGCAACTTCACTTGTATAAAAACAAGGAAGACAACCACAAGGAATCAGGATTCTACATGTTCACCAATTCAGTGGTGCACACTACATTCTTTGATTCAGCAAGGGATGCAGCTTGGAGGACCATCAAAGAATTTGGTGATAGAGTCAAGTGCAGAATGCTCAACCTCCAAAATGACCTAAAGGAAGAGAAGAAACATACCCAAGAGTTGGAGGCTACCAACCAAACCTTAAGAGGAGACATTATAGACTTAGTGATGGAGTCATGTGATCAAGATAGACTGTGTGCTACTAGAAACATTATGTTAGCCAACAGATCCAGTGAGATAGGATTGTAAACGTACTTCGTTAGTTGGACCACCACTTATCACCTTATTTTCCAAATGTTGCTTAAAATAAGTTAAACCTTGGTTGTTGTAATGGATCTATGTATGCCATGACTTGTGTGTTTTGATTTCCAAGGATATGTATGTGATGCTTTGCCTTGTGTTTTATCTTTTGTGTTGTTCTAAGTTTTTCTATCTTATAAATAGATGCCTAATGTTACCATCAGCACTGTTGAGGAGTTCCAGGGAACTCGCTTTGGTCCTCGTATTATTGAGCTCACTACTTTTCTCAATCTCCCTCTTCCTACCATCATGGTGCTTCCCCTCACCAAGTTTGAGAGGAAAGACCTTTGGGGTTTCAAGGTCAATCAGGATGGATGGACCGAGCCTACCACGGAGGCCATCATCTTCAAGCTCATGCACGATGACAAGGAGAGAGGCCTAGAGGTAGTCATGAAGGACTTGATTGGACGTCTGTTAGGGAGACACTCTCGACAGGTTAGAGGTACTCACTTCCACGACTTTGGTAGACGTGATGAGGATGGAGAGGCCATCGACTTCGAGGACACTTCGAGGGATACAGCTGAGCCGATTTGCCTATACCTCCAGGATTTAGAGGTTCTTCTTAGGCACATGGACACTGATAGGACCAACGTCATGCTTAGCAATGATGAACTCCAGGTGCAGCTTCGTGAGAAGGACAAGATCTTCGCGGAGCAAGATGAGATAGTCAAGAAGATGGAGGAAAAGTTCGAGAGCCAGGACATAAAGTTCAAGAGTCAGTATAAGTGAGTCCAAGATAGGAATAAGAGGATTCGGGACATGACTGAAGAACTGCAGGCCAAGGACTTCGAGCTCGAGCATTAGAAGATTGTGATTGAGAGGCTTCGTTCTCAGAAGAGGGCTCTCAAAGCCAAAGTAGAGACCTTGACCACCAATGTCGAGGAATACAAGACCGCGATGGAGAATGCAGGTCTTACCTTTGTTGAGGAGGAGGTTGATGCCGAGGAGTAGAGTTGACTACTCATTTATCATTTATTTTATCATACTTTATTTGTGTCACAATGACCATCCAACATGTGGATGGCTTGTTATTGGTGTGTTTACTTTGCAAACTTGTCGTTTTTGTTGTTGAACTATTATTATTATGATGCATGTTTTGTGATTGTTTATGTGATGTATTGTGCATGAAAGCATCTATGGGTATCTCATTCTTATCTCTGTTGAACAAACCACAGATGCCTCCCCGTCGTGCCAATCCTAACCCCAACAACAACAACATCACTCCTGAGATGCAACAAATGATGACAGCTCAGACTCAGCTGATGCAAATGATGACGACGTTCATCCAGAACCAAAACAACAACAACAACAACAACAACAACAATAACAACAATAACAACAACAACAACAACCCACCGGGTTTTGACATGCTTACCAGGTTCTTGAGATTAAGGCCAGCAAAGTTCTCAGGAACAACTGATCCCATGGTGGCCAATGATTGGCTACGCTCTGTGAACAAGGACTTGGTAACTGTGGGCTGTATTGATGCAGAAAAAGTCAGATTTGCAGCACATTTGCTGGAAGGACCAGCCGCCACTTGGTGGGATAACTTCCAGATCACCACTCCCATAGAAGATGTGACATGGGCTATCTTTGAGTATGGATTTCGTACTGCTCATATCTCATCTGGAGTGATGAGTCTGAAGAAGAAAGAATTCCATAATCTGAAACAGCGCCACCGCAGTGTGGCTGAATATATCGAGGAGTTCAACAATCTGGCGCGTTATGCACCGGACGAAGTTGACACTGATGCTAATAGGAAGGAGAAGTTCCTTGAAGTCCTGAATGATGAACTGAACTTGAAGCTATCAGTGGCCTATGTTCCCACTTATCAGTCTCTTTGTGACAAGGCTGCTATTTTGGAGAACAAAATGAAGCAAGTTGAGAGTAGAAAGAGAAAGCACTCAGACAAGCAGTGGGATCGTCTCACAAACGTTCCCATTATGATGATAGTGGAAGCTCAGGATCCCACAAGCATGGGAAATTCAACAAGCACCACAACCACAACCGTCATCATGACAACAAGCATCACCATAGTCATGACAATGACAAGTACAAGAACCACAAGGGTGGATATAAGAGCCACCACAGTGGTAGTGGAAGTGGAAGTGGAAGCCAGCCTGTCAAGAAGGATATTAGTCATGTTGAGTGTTTCAAGTGCAAGAAGATGGGGAATTATGCAAATGGGTGCCTAGAAAAGAAAGTTGAAGGACCCAACAAGCCCAACCATTTTCAGAAGGGACAAGTGAACCACATCAATAGGGAAGAGATCAAGGAAAAGATTGGCAAGGGAAAAGCCAAAGGATTCCATGAAGACGAACCGGGTACTTTATGGCATGGAAAACGTATCTGTGTTCCACAAGACCCGGAGCTTCGGAAACTGATATTACAAGAAGCACACAACTCACCGTATTCCATTCATCCGGGTAACACCAAAATGTACATGGATATGAAGGAAAGATTTTGGTGGAATAATCTCAAGAAGGACATCGCCGAACATATTGCTTTGTGTGATGTGTGTAGTAGAGTGAAAGCGGAACATCAGAAACCAGCAGGTTTGCTTCAACCACTACCTATTGCTGATTGGAAGTGGGACAAGATTGGTATGGATTTCATTACCGGATTACCAAGGACCCGGTCAGGATATGATTCTATTTGGGTAGTAGTGGATCGCCTAACTAAAGTGGCTCATTTCATACCCGTGAAGACAACTTACACAAGTGCTAAGTTAGACAAGATCTATATGAGCAGAATAGTGTGTCTACATGGAGTACCCAAAAGTATTGTGTCAGATAGAGGAACCCAATTCACTTCCCATTTTTGGAGGCAATTACACGAGTCATTGGGAACGAGGTTGGAATTCAGCACTGCTTTTCATCCTCAAACTGATGGACAGACAGAAAGGACTAATCAGATTCTTGAATACGTGTTGAGGGCATGTGCCCTAGACTATGGAGCCAGTTGGGATGAAAGTCTGCCTTACGCAGAATTTTCTTATAACAACAGCTATCAAGCCAACATTGAGATGCACCATTTGAGTTTCTCTATGGGAGAAAATGTACCACCCCATTACTATGGAATGGTGTGGGAGAAAGAAGTTTGTTCTGACCAGAACTTATGAAAGAAGCTGAAGAAAAGGTCAAGTTGGTTAAGGACAGATTGAAGATAGCACAGTCCCGACAGAAAAGCTACGCATATCCTAAGCGTAGGGAAGTCACCTACGAAGTTGGTGATAGAGCTTATCTTAGAGTGTCACCACTTTGTGGAGTGAAGAGGTTCGGAGTCAAAGGAAAGTTGGCCCCAAGATATGTTGGACCATTCAAGATTCTGAGTCGTAAAGGAAAAGTTGCTTATGAAATTGAATTGCCGGAGTCTTTGTCAGCTGTCCATAATGTGTTTCATGTGAGTCAGCTTAAGAAATGTCATCCAGAAATGGAAGAAACTTCTTTGAAGGATACTATACCTTTAGAAGAGGTTCAGTTGGAGAGTGACCTCACTTATGAGGAGAAACCTATCAAGATTCTTGAGACTGCAGAAAGAGTCACACGGACTAAGACTATCAAGTTTTGCAAAGTTCAATGGAACCATCATTCCGAAGAGGAAGCAACATGGGAAAGAGAAGATGATCTTCGGAAAGACCACCCTCACCTATTTGCTAGCCAATCCGAATCTCGAGGGCGAGATTCACCTTAAGGGGGTTAGATTTGTAACATCCCTAAAATCATGTTTCAAACTCATGCATATCATCCATGCATCCATGATAATATATAGTTCATTTCAAACAAATCATTTCAAAAACAGGAGAATATGAGCTCATTATTTTATGTGATCAGCATTTGAAACAAATGCTACTCTCCAATGGGAGATTGTTGTTCAAGAAACCAAACTTTGTTGTCTTATTGCTCTCAGGTTGTATTGCTAGATTGCTAAGATTTAAACCAAAGTTTCAAAACAAATATGATTTGAAAACCAATTTCAAAACCTATTCAAACTAGTGCTATGCCACTGCTTATTTTATTTTATTCCAAGTGACCAAGCCAATTCAAAGTGACCACTTGGTTTTATGCCCAGAAATGTGACTGTTGCACACTACAAAAATCCTGAAAAGATTTGAATTCAAATAGATTTTGAAATCAATTGAATTTGGTTCCTGAAATTGAAAATAAAAAAGAAAAGGAGAAAAGAAATGGAAAAAGGCCAGCGCCACCTATCTAGCCCAACGATGGATCCAGCCCATTAAGCCCACCCGGGTTCCCCCCTCTCTCTCTCACTCGGAGACGAGCCCACCAGGTCACTGACCACACGACCCCACCCCCTCTATGTTTCACTCGCTGACTGGTGGACCTCGCCAGCTCATCCTCATCTTCCCCAAATCGCGCCCACGACCACGTCGCCGGCCGTTCCCTCCGCCATTCACTGACGCGTTGATTCCTCGCTTAATTGCCCTTGATACCGCGTGCGATCCTCGCCCCCGCTCTGGCTATAAGACCACCTCCCCCTCGCGGCCATTTCCCCCAACAAAGCCAGACAGAAACGCCCCCAGGCTACCCGCAATCATCCTCGCGCCGCCGCAAACAGAGCTCACTCCGGCGACCAATCACGGTGAGCCCTGTGCGCCCCTCTCCCTCTGGTTCATACGAGCCACTTCACAACTTCCTTGCGCATCTTCTGACCCCACTGGTTCGTCCTATACTGCCCCAGGTCGTCGACTTCGTCCACCCAAGCCCGACGCTGACAGCAACTCCGACGAGCCCGTGCAGCCGTGTCCGTGCGCCCCTTGCCAAGCCGTCGCCAGGTTGAGCATCAGTGCATCTCCATGATTCTGGTAAGCATCTCCGACGACCCCAGAGCCACCTATAGCGCCACGCCGCCATAGGCCAAGCTCGCCGCCGCCAGTAGCCACCGCCAGCGCCACCCATCTGTGGTCGCTTGATCCAGGACCGTAGGATCTAGATCCAACGCATATAAACAGATCACTTATCGAAGCGTTATGAGTAAATCTGGGCCATGCAGATTAAGTAGATCTAACGGCTCACAGATGCGATCCTGAGAGAACCGGTACGCACCAATCAGATTAAGACGCGTGGCTAGAGTTTAGGTTTAAAATCAGGATTTAAATCTATTAGATGTTTGAATTTGATTTAGCCATAACTTTTGATCCCCATGTCCAAATTTGATGAATTTTATATCAATGGAATCAGGAGAACAAGACCTTTCTAAATATCCAATGTGTTTAATGTTTTGCTTCTGTTAAAATGGTTTTATTTATAGAAACATGTGTAGGGCTATTTTGAGTATATGAATTGGTTAAGAAATGTTTTAAGGTGTAAATAAATGTTGTTTAGCAAGTTTTGAACTTGTTTATGAACCAGTACAGTACACTTGCTTTGTAGAGTTTTAAAAACCATCACATATCATATTGCATGCATTCATATATTTTTGTTTGTATATATTTTGTATGTGATTGTTGCTATGATTTTATGTGTAGATTTTGGTGCCAATAGTGATTGTTATTGTGAGGAGTGTAGCTACTCTCAAAACTACCAAGGCAAGTGGTGCTTCATGATACTTTTATCCCTATGTTTTCTACTAAGCATTAGAATTATTTTGCTAGTCTTGCATGTTATATTTTGCTTATATGCCATGATGGGAAATCCTAATAGTTGTAGAATTGCTAGGAAATTTCTAAGTTAAGATGCTTATCTATGCCATGCTTAGCCTAGCTAGTAGCAACCAAGGGTGGTGAAATATACATGCTATGCTGAAAATATTTCTAAGTCTTTGGAATTGTGTTTTGCCTAATAAAACAACTAAGTAAATGAAACACCTGGGTGGAATGGAAGGAATGGTTTATGTTGAGTGGTTACACAAGGCCCATTTCTATGGTTTACCTTGTGTATCTCACTTGTGGAAAGCCACCCAGGAACAAAGAGATTTTAGAGGCCAAATGTTAAGAAGCTTTAGTGCAGCCACTAGGCAATATGGGATCTGCCAGGATCACATAGGTTGCTAGAACTTAGCCATTTGGATAGTTGGTGGTAGTGGGATGATAGGTTGGAACGCGTCCATTTGGTCTAAGGGAAGACTTCTGAAAGGTCCTGTCTTGGTGAAAATCAAGGCTTGTGGGGAAACTGCACAACCTCTGCAGATGGAAGAATCTAAGTACTTAGCCATGTCCCTGGAAAAGGACAACTTGAGAATCAAGACATGGAAGCTATCAAGAATCTCATCATCCCAATTTCTAAGTAAAACTTGTGGGTGAACAAGGGTGAAGGACCTCAATGTCTATTGGTGGTTCCTTGGGAAAAGTTTTGATAAAGAAAAACTTAGTGATTTCAACTAATAGGCAAAACCTATTTTGAGCAAAGCAAGCCAAGCTACACTTAGCCAAATTGCATATAGTCCACCTAAATTATACTAAGGTATCACTTGCCAATACTATTCCAATGTATTGACCCACTGTGGCTGTAACTTGTGATGTTGCAGGTTACTCTGATGAGGATTAGGAGTCATGAGTCTACACTCAACATGTTTGCCTGTGGCACATGAAGATGAAGACTTTTATCTATTTACTTATTTAAACTCTTGTAATAGGCCTGTGGCCATGGAGTTGTAATGACTATGTTGTCTCTGGAATGACTGTAATAATGACCTTTGTTTCTGTGTACTTCATCTTAAACTGTGGATGCTAGCATTGATCCAGGGACTAGCATTGCAATCACATGGATCTTTTTCCTTTATAAAGGAGGGATCTAACATACATATTGTTGTATGAAGTCCATTATGTGTTGTCAAGAGCGATAGATTTCAACTTCATATGCTTTCTCTGAAAATTTGAGTGAATATATGAATATTTACTTAATAAGGATGAAGTATGAAACATTTGAAAAGTTCAAAGACTTTCAAGATGAAATACAAAATCATTGTAACAAGAATATAAATAGTTTATGATAAGATCATAAAGGAAGATATTTGAGTTACAAGTTTAGCACAATACCTAAGATTTAAGGAATCATTCCGTGGATTTGCATTTCTCGAAACACCATAAGAGTATGGAGCATTCGAGATATGTAATTAAACCTTGTTTGACATGGTAAGATCAAAGGTGTAATTCATAAAATTGCCACTGTATTTTAAAGATTAAAAAGCTTTAGAGACTACCGTTTTTCCACTGAAAAGAGCTCCATCATAATCCGCTGAAATGACACCATATAAAGTTATGGTTTGGGATATAACCCAAGTTGTCTTTTCTTAAACATTGGCATGCTATGCATAAGAAAGATGTTTGCAACCAAAGTCGTATGAACCTGTCTTTGTATGTTATTTCGAATAACTGTTAAGTATTCCACCATAACATCGGAGACAAAAGTGTTTATCACTTAGAACGTCAAGTTTCTTTGAGAAGGATTTTTTCGTGAAAAGATAAGTGGGAGGACCATAGAACTTTGATGAGGTTAAAATAACCTTAGATATATGTGCAAAGTTGCGCAGCGCCGAAAAGTGTTCCGGAGGCAGCAACAATGCTCATGGCTCACGTGCCTCAAAGGTTGTGGTTACGGAGGTCAAAGTTTCTATTGAACCAAGTAGGTCGAGTAAACAATCAAATACCAAGATTTGAGGTTTGAATCATTATTTGAGAATAATGAACGAACTACATACAAAGAAGTGATGATGGGCCCTAACTCCATAAAATGGCTTGAAGCCATAAAATCCGTGATAGTTCCATACACGAGAAATCAAGTTTTGAACCTGAAGGACCCTCGAGAAAGGTGTAAGACCTTACAGTTGTGTTTGGATCTATAAAGAAATAGACATGGATGTTCCACATCTATGAAATAGTCAAAATGTTGGGAAAGAGTTAACAACAATGTTCAAAGGTTGACTATGACAAGATTTGATCTTTCATAGCGATATTTAGTCTAGACGGATTAATGTAGCAACCACTACATATAATTTTGTTATGTGGTAGTTGAATAAACAAAACAAGTTCTTCTAATAGAATTGTTACCTAGGACATGTGCATAACACGGTCCATAGGGTTTTGTTAATTCAAAGGATGCTAAAAGCGTATGCAAACTTCAATGGTTGAAGTAAGCATCGCGGATTTGGAGTCTTCACTATGATGAAACTGTTAAAGGAGTTTAAATTCGTCGGACACGATGAAGATGCTTGCATTTGCAAGAAATTAAGTGGGAGCGCTAAGACATGTTTCTAATACATTATGTGGAAGACATATTGTTGATTGGAAATGATGTATCTTTTATTAACACATATTAAGAATTTCATCCCGATGAAAGACTTAGGCAAAACCCAAATATTTGGCATCAATTGACGCTAATATGGTTGTGCCGGAAGTACATAGATGATGTATTGAATGAGTTCAATATAGAAACTACAAGAAAGGTTCTTGTCACACAGAAAGGATTGAATGAGTTCAATATTGATGATATATTCAAGTATATTGACACTTGGTAAGTGAAACAAAGATTTAAGTATAGATTGATACTTGATGTATGAAATCACAAAGAGTATTTATATCAATCATACTGTGGTATGTACAAATCCAGATATGTCCTATGCTCTAAATGATGTGAGCATATACCAGAATGATTCATAAGATGATCATTGGACAATAGTAAGGATATTCTTATGATCTTTTGGAAGAACTAAGAATATATTGTTTTGTAGAAGTGACAAAAAGATGGTTAGTTCATTGTAGAAGTACTACATTGATACTAGTTTTGTCACAAAGTACAAATTAAGTTTATCTCAATCTAAACTAAGGGTGGCACAATATAATGGAAAGTAAGTTCCATAATGAATTTGGATGAGTTCCAAAGTTAAGACATTGTGACAGATACTACAACAAAAGGCTAAGTATATGACTGCTATTATAGCAGCTAAAGAGGGCATTTGTGTCAAGTAGTTTGTTATCAAACTAGGTGTAGTTCACAGCGGGATAATACTATGAAGATATATTGTACGACAATATTATCAACATGTTTTAACCCCAAAGAACTAAAGGTCTCACTAAAGGACCAAATTTATACAAAGCCATATCATTATAGAATGAGTGATGCGTAGAGACGCAAAGACATGCAATTACACACGGACCTGGAAGTGTCAGATCCGGAGATCAGTTGACCGCTAGCAATCGTGTACATACAACACCGGTAAGCCATAGGTGTTGAATACACAAAGGTTCGAAACTATATTATTGACTCTAGTGCAAGTGGGAGACTGTTGGAGATATGCCCAAGAGGCAATAATAAAGTGGTTATTTATCATATCTTCATACTTATGATAAATGTTTACATACCATGCTATAATTGTATTAAAAGGAAACATTAATACTTGTGTGATTTGTAAACATAAAAGAGTCCCTAGTAAAGCCTCTTGTTAAAATAGCTTGTTGGTTAATATATGATCATGGTTTCCTGATCATGAACATAGAGATGTTATTAACAACAGGGTCATATCATTAGGATAATGATGTGATGGACATACTCCTATTGTTAAGCGTAGCATAAAGATCAAGTCATTTAATATAGTTCATTTGCTATAAGCTTTCTGATACATAGTAACCTAATTCCTTCGACCATGAGATGATGTTAATCACCATCACCGGAAGGATGCTTTGATGACATCAAACACCACATCGTAACTGGGTGGCTATAAAGGTGGCATTGAGTGTTCGGAAATTATGGGTTGAGGCACATGGATCAAGAGGTGGATTTGTCCATCCATATGACGGATAGATATACTCTAGGCCCTCTCGGTGGAATGTCATCCAATTAGCTTGCAAGCATGTGACTGGTTCACAAGGGATCACATACCGTGGGAACAAGAAAAGAGTACTTATTAGTAACGAGGTTGAACTAGGTATGCAGAGATACCGACGATCAAAACATCGGATAAGTAAATTATCGTGAGACAAAGGGAAATTGGTATCGTATGTAAGTGGTTCATTCGATCACAAAGTAATTGTAGAAATATGTGGGAGCCATATGAATTTCCAGATTCCTCTATTGGTTATTGATCGGAGAAGTGTCTCGGTCATGTCCGCATAATTCACGAACCGTAGGGAGACACACTTAAGGATTCGATGTTGTTGAGTAGTTATGGAATGATGAGTAAGAGACCGAATGTTTTTCGGAGTCTCGGATGGGATCCGGGATATCACGAGGAGATCCGGAATGGTCCGTAGAATAAGATTCATATAAGGAAAGTCCTGTTTCGGAGTTCGAGAATGATTCCGGTGTTTTCACCAGGAATGTTCTAGAAGGGTCTGGAAGGTCCAGCACTCCGGAGGGGAAGGGTACATGGATGTATCATGACAATGTGGAATGGTTGCATCATGTACTAGGTAACTTGGCTGGGAAAAATAAACAGAAGAAATCAAATCGAAGTTTGAAAGTCAAACGCCAATTTGGAAAAGTCAAATCTCAAGTTTGCTTGGTGGAGGGAGAGTAGGAAACCTACTTGGGGAGGAAGTCCTACTCCCTCCCACCCACCGGCCATGATGAGGAGTTGGAGGAGGACTCCTCCCTAAACTGCCTCTCCCCTCCTACATAAGGAGGGGTAGGGCGCCCCCTCTCCCTACACCAAAACCCTAGCTCTAGGCGCCACCACCCCTCCAAGTGCTGCCGCCACCTAGGGCTCCTCAAGTCGCTGAGTTAGGGTTTCTCTAAACCCTAGCCACCGGCCAAGCCAACCCCACTTGGTGCCTCTAATCCGTAGATCCCCAAGCCTCTCTCATACTCCACCATACTCGCTCCGGCTTAAGGCGAAGCCCTGCGAGATCTCCCCTCTACTTCCGACACCACGCCGTCGTGCTGCCGGATTCACGAGGAGAGTGCTACCAGCTCTGCTGCCTGCTGGAACAAGGGAGAGGAAGGTCTTCATCGAGTACCGAACATGTGACCGACTGCGGAAGAGCTGCCGGAACGCAGCACCGGAAGGATCGTCTACGCGATCTTGAGATCGGAAGTGTACGACTACATCATCCACGAGAATCTGCTCTCGTTAACCACTTTGGATCCTCGAGGGTTAGTACTCTATTGACTCGTTGCTGCAATCTAGTAGATAGATCTTGGCTTGTGTGTGTTCATGCGATAGAAATTTTTTGTTTTCCATGCTACGAACCCCTACACACTCTCTTGAAGGGGACCACTTCAAAGGTCATGCGCTCTTGGCGGTAATTGTTAACATCACCAAAAGCGACCAGAAGCGTGATGCACCCAAGGGTCCGAGCCTCCCGGCTAGGATCTACGCCATGGAACACGGTGTTGGTCCGCCTTAGGTTGGTATCTGTCAAGGTCATCTTGTGAAGTGTATCCAGGTACATGATGTTGATGCTGCTTCCACTGTACACCATGCATTTGGTGAACTCGCTGCCGTCAATCAAAGGGTTGATGAGCATGGCATATTGGTTCTCCGTTGGGATGAGGTCTAGGTGATCCTTCCTATCCCAAGTGATTGGAACTTCCGACCAGCGCAGGTACTGGGTAACTGGGGTAGGGTGGCCATCAGTATAATCATCGAGGTTTTCTATGCCCGGATAGTAGGGGTGCTAAGGAAAGTGTGGTATACGGCAGCCTTCTTCTCGAAGGGGTTATTGCCCTTGCCATCCCCCTTGTCGTCGTGCTTGGGGTCAACATCCTTGTCCATGTCACTTGAATCCTTGGACTCATGTTCCTTCTTCTTCCCTTTGCCTTTGCCTCGCAGCCAGTTCTTCTAGCTTTGTTTGTAGCCGGACTCTAGGTTTTACTTGAGGTCGTTGATGAACTTGCAATGCCGATTGGTGTGAGTGTCTTTGCCATTAGCATCGAGGTGTACAAGGAATGGAATATCATGGTACTCCTCATATGTTTGGGGAATGCGGGGTGCTGCCAGGGTAGTTTCACTACCACGCTGCTGCCCACGACCAGGCCCCGTCCTCGGCTACGCTGTCCGCCATCACCTCGTCTTGCAAACGTCATCGCGACCATGTCGAAGATGTTGGGAATATGCCCTAGAGGAAATCATGTATGATGATATTTCCCATTGTATTTAGAAATATATTAAGTTGTCCTTGTATAAACATCTGATGTGTATCATTGAATATGTGATTCGGTTGTGGAACTATACATTCATGTTGTTTGTACTAAATATCCTTGGTCATTTAGGTTGTGCTGGACACACAACTTAGACCAATGTGAAAGTCTGTTTGATGACTCGGTTCCACTTGTCATGGGCATCGAGATGCTATTCTGACTTACACAGATTCGACTAAAGAGTTTAGCGAGTCAGATTGACCCATATTGAGGTACAACGAACAAGTTGTCATTTGTATATCTCAATCAATGTAATCCTTAGACCTGAGGTTGTTGCATAGTCCGAGTTGAGGATCACCGACTTAGGTTCTGTCAAACACTGATCCGTAACTGGGCAGTCATAAAGGCAGAGTTCGTGTCGACTGAGAATCAAGCTGCATGATGTGAATAACCAAGACGATATTTTGCCCCTCCACTTGGAGAGATATTCTCTGGGCCCGCTCGGATGATATGATTCCAAAAGCATGGCCATGCACGACTCGGTTAAGTGTTAACCGAGGCGATCGACTAAGAGTTAGTCAGGTGAATCATTTATCTTGGATCGAGAAGAGAGTCGGACTATTTAAGGGATGACAAATATTCGCCTATAGTCTGACAAGGTATATCGTGAGGCAAAAGGTACTCGAACGTAAGTCGCATTGGAAAGGCAAGTCGTCATGAATCTTTGGTACTTGGGAGTCGACATGTTCTGCTAGGATCCGCTACCGACTGATCGATTGAGAGTCGGACTCTAATCGTGTCCAAGTAGCCATGAGCCTGCGGTGTCACACACTTAAGAGCGGGAGCAAGTTTGGATTGGATCTGACTGGAAATCTGGTTGGGTTGGACCCAAGCTGGATTAGGACTGAGTCAGTGAGTTGTTCTCACGGTTACTAGTGTTATATGGGTTTTAGTGAATGGGCCACGAGAGTGGAGCCGATGTTCACTCCCTTTATATAGTGGAGCATAGTAACCTAGAAGGGTTAATCGTAGATCGATTAGGTCATTCCATGTGTTGGAAACCCTAACTCCATAGCAGTCCTTCCGTCGTTACGAACCTAGCACTTCGCCGCCGGTGCTCCTCCTTGTACGTGTGGATACCAGCAGAGGTGATGTACGATCAACACCAGGATATCAGATCGTAAGGACTGCACTACATCAATTGACGCGCTACATCAGTAATCCGCAACTGCGCGACTAGTGGTAAACCTCGTGGCCTTCTACCTTAGCTCGATCTTGGGATCACCACATTAGAGGGAAATTTTTGTTTTATCTCTACGTGGCCCAACAGTGGTATCAGAGCGATAGCTTATGGTTTTAGGCTCGAGATCTCGCATATGTGATATGCGGTTGGCTGTAGATGAGATCTATGTGCTGTTTGGTGGTCGATCTATGAGATAGATCGGTTTTGTATGAGGTTGATTTGATCAACTGTACTCAGGGAATGGTAGATCTGATTTTCGTGATCATACTGCTAAGGTCGTGGAACGACATACCCCTACCGGTCGGCTTCCGCCATCGGGACCGCCGGCTTCGCCATGTCGTAGCTCCTTAGATGTCGTTGTGAGTTTCACAACGCTGGTAGATATTGTATCTATGCATAACTTGTTTTTGCAGGAAGTTGTGAGTGGTATGGTTCATGTGCATGTGATGTATGTGTGTAATCCATACGTGATCTGCGAATCACGGTTTTGTCAGCCGGCTGGAGCCTAGGTGCTGTCATATTATTGTATAACAACCTGCGTGTTGGATTCTCCTTGTAATTTACTTTACTAAGCTAGTGTAGCTGTTTGGAGAACCCGGAAGGCATGCAAGGTGTTGTACATGTCGGCGCCATGGAGTAAGACGGCAAGTGACAAGAGTTGGCACGAGTCGGATTATAGGCTTTGTGGAGATGGAGATTGCCATGAAGGGAGCCATACCATTTCACATTATAATTGCTTTATTTTGTGTTATTGTTATGTCTCTGTTTTACCTCTATTAGATAGTCGATAAAATTTAATCCCTCAAAGAAGGTCTAGTCGGTTTTCCCGCCAGTGTTTGCACCATCAAAAGTCAGACATTTTTGATAGTGGGCTCATAAAATTGAGGTGCTGCCAATTCTTTCTGACTAGGTGGGTTCGAGTCGGACTCTTACTGCCGAAACACTCGGTAAGCTAGACGGGTCTATCACAACGGTTGTGGGGCTCGAGGAAAAGTCGGATGGGAGCCGGGGCATGTGATGACAACCCGTCCAACAGGAGTCGTATGAGATGCGATTGACAAGGAGTTGTCTACCTAGATCACTTGGCGGGTAGCGGTGATGCTAAAGCTCACTAGCCCACTTGCTTATTTAGGGTCTTGAGTCACTAAGTAACCATTGGAGGGGTGTTGGTTCTAGTGGGAGCATAAAATATTAAATTGTTTAATATGCTTGCTCTTTTATGAATACATGTCTTAAGTGTTTTGCATATTTCTGTTGTAGATCATGGCACCAAGTAGAAGTCACTCTCAGATATCCGGTTTTGCGTTGAGAACCATTCTTGAGGAAGATAAATTGAACGACACTAATTTTACCAACTGGTATCGAAATCTGAGATTTTTTCTCAAACAAGAAAAGAAGGACCATGTCCTAGACAACCCACTTCCAGATGAGCCGAATGAGAATGAAACTGTTGCTGCCACCAATGCCTACCGTCGGGCTAAGGATGAGTGCATGGATATTAGCTGTCTTATGCTTGCTCACATGGAACCGGACTTGCAAAAGCAGTTCGAGAATGTTGAGGCCTACGATATGATCGAAAGCCTCAAAAGTATGTTCCAAGATTAGGCGAAGACTGAGAGGTATCAAGTCTCTCAGGCTTTGCTGAGTTGCAAGATTAAGGATGGTGATCCATTGAGTCCACATGTGATGAAAATGGTTGGTTACGTGCAGTCTCTAGAGAGGCTTGGCTACCCCATTAGCGAAGAGTTCGCTACGGATATAATTCTGAACTCTCTTCCTAGTGCATATGGGCAGTTCATTTTGAACTACCACATGCATGGTATCGATAAGAAGCTCACTGAATTGCATGGGATGCTCAAGCATGAAGAGGCGGATCTCAAGAAGGGCGCCAGTCAAGTGTTGATGGTGCAGAATAAGGCTAAGTTCAAGAATATTTCTTGTACTAAGAAGAAGGCTAAGTTGGGAGGAAAGCAGGCTCAGGACCCGGTCCCAAGCACTTCCTCAGGGACTAAGCCATCTCCTTCATCCGGATCCACTTGCTTCTACTGCAAGGCGGATGGCCAGTGGAAGAGGAACTGCAACCAGTATTTGGCCGACAAGGCCAAGAGTGGAGGTATGACTTCCGACTCAGGTACACTTGTTTGCAATGTTATAGACATATATCATGCTGATGCACCTAATAGTTCTTGGGTATATGATACCGGATCAGTTATTCACATCTTCAACTCGTTGCAGGGACTGGTAAGAACTAGGAGCGTAGCAAGAGGCAAGGTTGATATTCGAGTCGGCAACAAAGAAAGAGTTGCTGCGTTGGAAGTCGACATGATGCAGCTTCATTTACCTTCCGGATTCATTATGGAACTAAATAATTTTTATTATGTTCCAGTGCTTAGTCGAAACATTAGTTCTTATTCATGTTTGATGAGCCAAGGCTATGAGTCGAATGTCAAGAATAATGGTTGTTCTTTATATTTGAATAATATATTTCACGGCTTTGCACCCGTCCAGGACGGGTTATTTATTTTGAATCTTGATGGTGAGTCGGTTTATAACATAAATGTTAGAAGGTTGAAACCAAATGATTTGAATATGACTTACTTTTGGCACTGTCGGCTTGGTCATATAAGCTGGAAACGAATGAAGAAGCTCCATGATGATGGACTCCTAACTTCGTTCGACTTAGAGTCGTTTGAGACATGGGAATCTTGCCTACTCGGCAAAATGACCAAGACACCTTTTGCAAAGAGTTGTGAAAGGGCGTCTGACTTGTTGGGACTAGTACATAGTTATGTATGTGGACCAATGAGAACGACAGCTAGGGGTGGTTATGAGTACTTCATTACCTTCACTGATGATTTGAGTCGGTATGGATATATCTATTGACGAAACATAAGTCGAAAGCCTTTGAAAAGTTCAAAGAATTCCAGAATGAAGCACATAATCAACTCGACAAGAAAATAAAGTTTCTTCGGTCGGACCGAGGAGGCGAGTACATGAGCCATGAGTTTGATGACCATCTGAAAAGTTGTGGAATAGTTCCCCAACTTACTCCGCCAGGAACGCCGCAAAGGAATGATGTTTGAGAAAGGCGGAATCGAACCTTGTTGGACATGGTACGATCAATGATGAGTCGGACAGATCTTCCTTTATCATTTTGGGGTTATTTTCTAGAAACAACGGCGTTCACACTAAACAGAGTACCATTAAAGTCGGTAGAGAAGACACCGCATGAGATGTGGACAGGCAAAAAGCCGAGTTTGTCTTTTCTTAAGATTTGGGGTTGTGAAGCATTTGTAAAGCGACTTCAGTCGGACAATCTTACAACCAAGTCAGATAAGTGTATTTTCGTGGGATATCCGAGGGAAACCTTGGGTTACTACTTCTACAACTGAGAAGAGGGCAAAGTGTTTGTCGCTCAGAACGGTGTCTTCCTTGAGAAAGAGTTTCTCAGTCGAGGAGTAAGTGGGAGCATGGTGCAGCTCGAAGAAATTCTAGAGGAACCGGCCAGTAGCGAGTCGGCAAAAACCTTGGAGGTTGAGCTGGTCGTGGTAGTTGAGCCAGCAGCAGCACCTGTACTACGAAGATCGGCGAGATTACGAAGTGTTCGTGATGTATTACTTTTAGACAGTGATGAGCCGGCAAATTATTCGGAAGGGATGGTGGGATCTGATTCCGAGTCATGGCTTGGAGCCATGATATCCGAGTTAAAGTCCATGGATGAAAATCAAGTTTGGAACTTGGTTGATCTGCCAGACAGTGCAAGACCCGTCGAGTGCAAATGGGTCTTTAAGAAGAAAACTGATATGGATGGAAATGTTTCCGTCTATAAAGCACGTCTTGTCACTAAGGGGTTCCGACAAGTTCAAGGAGTTGATTACGACGAGACTTTCTCGCCTATAGAGATGCTTAAATTAGTTCGGATCATGTTAGCCATATCAGCCTATTTAGACTATGAGATATGGCAGATGGATGTCAAAACGGCTTTCCTTAATGGAAATTTAACCGAGGACGTGTATATGATACAGCCCGAGGGTTTTGTCGATCTGGTTAATGCTGACAAAGTGTGCAAACTTCAGAAATCTATTTATGGGTTGAAGCAAGCATCTCGGAGTTGGAATATTCGCTTTGATGAGGTAGTCAAATCGTTTGGCTTCATCAAGATTGATCATGATTCTTGTTTATACAAGAATTTTAGTGGGAGCAAAGTAAACACTCTAATCTTATATGTGGATGACATATTATTGATTGGAAATGATGTCCAGATGTTGCAAGAAACCAAGGAATCATTGGAAAGGAGTTTCTCAATGAAAGACTTGGGTGAGGCAACATATATTCTCGGAATCCGGATCTATAGAGATAGATCAAGGAGGCTCATTGGATTGAGTCAGAGTACATATTTGGAGAAAGTGTTGAAGAAGTTCAACATGGAATCGTCTAAGAAGGGGTTCTTACTGATGTCTTATGGCATAAAACTTAGCAACACTCAGTGTCCTTTGACAACTGATAAGCGGAGTCAGATGAGTGCAATTCCGTATGCTTCTATAGTCGGATCCATCATGTATGCCATGATTTGTACTAGGCCAGAAGTTTCCTATGCTCTAAGTGTTGTGAGCAGATACCAGGCTGATCCTGGAGAAATTCACTGGACAGCGGCTAAAAATATCCTAAAGTACTTGGGAAGGACTAAGGATATGTTTTTTGTTTATGGTGGTGAAGATGAACTCAGTGTAAAGGGTTACACAGATGCGAGTTATCTTACCGACTCTGATGATTCTCGTTCGCAATCCGGATACGTGTTTATTATAAACGGAGGTGCTGTGAGCTGGAAGAGTTCCAAGCAAGAGACTGTGTCTACATCTACAACAGAGGCTGAGTATATTGTCACGGAGGCAAAGAAAGGAAGATGTTTGGATGAGGAATTTCCTCATGGATCTTGGTGTGGTTCAGGGGTCGTCCAATACGTTAGACATGTATTGTGACAACAATGGTGCTATTGCACAAGCCAAGGAACCTAGACAACACCAGAAGAACAAGCACATACTCATGCGGTACCACCTAATTTGCCAGTTCGTGGATCAGGGTGATATCAAGTTATGCAAGGTACACACGGATGCAAATATTGCGGATCCGTTGACAAAGCCATTACCACAGCTGAAGCATGAGGCGCACCTGATATCCATGGGCATTAGATGCTTAGACATGTGATGTCGGAAGATTGACTCTAGTGCAAGTGGGAGACTGTTGGGAATATGCCCTAGAGGCAATCATGTATGATGATATTTCCCATTGTATTCATAAAGATATTAAGTTGTCCTTGTATAAACATCTGATGTGTATCATTGAATATGCGATTCGGTTGTGGAACTATACATTCATGTTGTTTGTACTAAATATCCTTGGTCATTGAGGTTGTGCTGGACACACAACTTAGACCAATGTGAAAGTCGGCTTGATGACTCGGTTCCACTTGTCATGGGCATGGAGATGCTATTCCGACTTACACAGATTCAACTAAAGAGTTTAGCGAGTCGGATTGACCCATATTGAGCTACAACGAACAAGTTGTCATTTGTATATCTCAATCAATGTAATCCTTAGACCTGAGGTTGTTGCATAGTCCGAGTTGAGGATCACCGACTTAGGTCCTGTCAAACGCTGATCCGTAACTGGGCAGTCATAAAGGCAGAGTTCGGGTCGACTAAGAATCAAGCTGCGTGATGTGAATAACCAAGACGGGATTTTTTTCCTCCACTTGGAGAGATATTCTCTAGGCCCTCTCGGATGATATGATTCGGAAAGCATGGCCATGCACGACTTGGTTAAGTGTTAACCGAGGCGATCGACTAAGAGTTAGTCGGGTGAATCACTTATATCAGATCGAGAAGAGAGTCGGACTATTTATGGGATGACAAATATTCGCCTATAGTCTGACAAGGTATATCGTGAGGCAAAAGGGACTCGGACGTAAGTCGCATTGGAAAGGCAAGTCGTCATGACTCTTTGGTACTTGGGAGTCAGCATGTTCTGCTAGGATCCGTTATCGACTGATCGATTGAGAGTCGGACTCTAATCATATCCAAGTAGCCATTAGTCTGCGGGGTCACAGACTTAATAGCGGGAGCGAGTTCGGATTGGATCTAAACCGGAAATTTGGTTGGGTTGGACCCAAGCTGGATTAGGACTGAGTCAGTGAGTTGGACTCACGGTTACTAGTGTTATCTAGGCTTTAGTGAATGGGCCACGAGAGTGGAGCCCACGTTTACTCCCTATATATAGTGGAGCACAGTAACCCAAAAAGGTTAATCGTTGATCGATTAGGTCATTTCGTGTGTTGGAAACCCAAGCACCATAGTAGTCCTTCTGTCGTTACGAACCTAGCAGTTCGCCGCCGGTGCTCCTCCTTGTACGTGTGGATACCAGCAGAGGTGTTGTACGATCAGCACCAGGACGATCGGATCGTAAGGACTGCACTGCATCAACTGACGCGCTACATCAGTAATCCGCAACTACGCGTCTAGTGGTAAATCTCGTGGCCTTCTACCTTAGCTGGATCTTGGAATCACCATGTTAGAGGGAAAATTTTGTTTTATCTCTATGTGACCCAACAGAAGACTAGCTTTTGTTCTGGCGGACTCTTCCGCTTGGTGCTGTTATCCATCTTGTCTTGGGTTGGGATGGCCATTGCCGGCAAGGATCCGCAAGCATCATCGTCGGCAGCCGTGAACTCACTAGTGAGGGATATCATCTGACTGAGATCTAATCTATGATTGTCCTACAGGCGCTTCATCTTATGTCGGAGCAATGTACCCTTTTCCAAACTATCGATGTAGGCGGCCATAGTGGTCTGATCATGCACTCCTACGCAGGAATTTTTTATATCCAGCCAGCGGGAGAGGTAGGCTCGAGATGTCTCGTCTTTCTCTTGCACGCACCGATGTAGATCGCCAATAGTGCAGGGACGCTTATACGTACACTCGAAGTTTTTGGTGAATGCTTCTTGCATGTCCAACCAGTTGCAGATGGACTTTTTTGGCAAGTCATCAATCCATTGGCGGGCCGTGCCCGTTAACATCAGTGGGAGGTACTTGACAACAACGTTGGGGTTTCCCCCGGCGATCTCCACCGCGTTGCCATAGTCCTGCAACCACGTAGCTGGTTTGGCGGTGCCGTTATAGGTCTTGATCGTCTTGTCTATCTGGAAACCCTTGGGGTAAGTTGCAATCCATATTACAGGTACAAAGCAACGTGGTCCCAGGTATTCTCCTTCCCGGACCTCTTGAATCGTGTCTAGGCGTGAGTGTGTATCATATGGCTCCGGGCTTGTTCTTTTCTTCTTGTCGCCAGGGGATGGGCTCCGTGAACGACGCGCCCCCCTCCTTCATGGTGGCTGCTACGGGGCGACGGAGGCGGAGGTGGCGGTGGGTTAGCCTTCTTGCTGTTACTCTCCTATGACGCCTCGCGTTTGTCGCGGTTGCTTGTCGAACATGGAGGGTCGTGGCGTGAGTTGCTCTTGTGTCCTTGGTTGCGCTCTCCGATGTGATGGGGATGCTCCGCGTTGTCGCGAATTGTAACACCCTCAGAATCGGCCCTATGCAAGTTTTAGCGCTTCCCGCCAAACCCGCATAGAAACGATTCAAAGGTGCCCACCAGGCACTTTCGTGCGGGTGGAAAACAAAGTAATATCATTACACAATAGTCCTCGATGGAACCCACAAAACATATATACAGCAACGACTCAACGAGTCAAGAATACAGATATACAGTACAAAGATCCAAATCACCTTGAAAACGATACAACGTCCGAGTACGGATAAGATGCAAACTGAGCTAAGAGCCCTGAAGAATAACCAATGGCGTCCATAACCCTGCCCAGGCCAAGCCGGAAGGGTAACCCTGCTAACGACGTCGATCTCAAAACCTGCTAAAAACAAAAGGGGTGCTGACAAAGGGCAAAGGAAAAAAGAGAGCGGTCAGTACTGAGGCCAGTACACGGCGAGACTAGAATTCGGCGGTCCTCGCCTACATAGGTATGGTGGACTGAAACGGCAGTGCATCATGCACTAAACAACCTATAGAGACTCAATATAACTGTCGGCTATCAGAGAGGGATAAGAAAGACCTATTCGGAACCAACCTGATACTACCACCAAACATACCCATCCTGGTACTTCCCCCTCGAGACCAAACGAGGAAGTCAACCGAGGAACTCACACAGTTGGCAGTTTTATTCATTCCGTTATAGTTGCGGCAATTACTAGTCAGATATAGATAGCATGAGTCATCCTGACATAAAAAGCAGTGGGCAGTTTTAGTTAACCATCCCGTTGTAGTTGTAGTACTTACTAGTCAGATACAATTAGCATGAGATATCTCAAACCCAGCAGTTGTTGGTACTTTTATTTAGCCATTCCGCTGTAGTGAAGCTGATTACTAGTCATATCGGATACAAGTCAAATTATAACAGTAAACTTTAGTTATAGTTGTCTATGATCGAGAACTGTGCTCCAAGTCGTCCATAACCGCGAACACGGCTTCTCGAAAAGATTTAACCCTGCAGGGGTGTACCAAAGTTTCCACACGCACCTACACCCTTGTTGTCAGATCAGGTAGGTACAAGATCACAAAACATACACCCAACGGTATGTCGACGGGGTTTCGGACACGACGTTTCCCAGACCCAAAGCAAGCACATGGGGGCCACCCCACTAAGATACCCCATAACAAAGTCGGCCCGGCTCGAGACGGACCCAGAGGTTTATGCCAATGGTCAGAAATCGGGAACCCGAAAATGTGACTGGGCTTGTCGATACCGAAAACATTCCACATTTGTTCCTAACAGCATAAACGCCCACGCAATCATAAATAAAGCAGTAAGACATGGCATAAGTACAGAATAGTAATAAAGCCCCAAACTACTTTGTGGCCCCCGGTACAGTACTTTGAAATCAGGTACTAATCGATGGGGGTGCCCACACACCCCACCTGTGGTTAGCGCGCTCGATCTCGGAACAGGTGTCAAGAACTCGGGGTCCTACGGACACCAAAGGAGCGGTTAAAAACCAAATATTGTCTATTACCCACCGGTGCCTCCGCATTTACCTACTTCAATTTTAGTTATTAAACGATAATTAAAGCCATGATCATCTCCAACATAAACATGTGGCAGCCTTCCAACAGATGTGGTACTGGACGACACGCAACAGCACTTGAGCAAGCGACTACGACACGCAAGTCCAACTATCTACCAATCAACAGGTAATAGGATGTGCCCAAGGCAATATAAGGCTGCAAGGGATATCACGGGTACGGAAACTAGAGCATCGCAACACAGATAGCAATAGATCAACAGGAGGAAATAAAGACTAAAGTAAAATAGGTAGAAAGAGGGAGAATGCTCGCCTGAAAACAGCGCCGAAGGGTCATCCGAAGATCGGGTCGACACTCGCATCAACTCATCAGCCTAATCCATGAAGAAGCAAAGCACTAGAAGAAACACCGGTTGCACTATTTAATAGTACGGCAGAAGATCGGGCATGATGCATGTATGATGTATGACATGGCAAAGATGCGATGCAATTAGTCAATATTAAGCGAAACCGGAATCCCGACATTTGATTCATAGGTTCAGGTTGTTTAGATACCCCACAATTTAAATGTTGTCTTAACATGGCAAAAGATAGCACCGGTTCGCTACACAAATTTAAATGGGGCCAATATAAGACTAGAAAAGCGCGCATATGGCCTCCATATTTAATTATGAGGTGAATCGGCATAATGCCCCCAAACCACATTATATGCGTGCAAGCATGACAATTTAATATGCAACAAGTATATTTTATATGTTACAAAAATATAGGGGTCTCGGGAAAAGAGGTCACACATCGGGGTATCGGCGATCTTGGTTAGGGGTTCGACGGGTTCGGGCTTTGGACACCGGGATCGGTCTTTGGATCGGGGCTTTGGGGCTTTGAACATCGGATCTGTGAAGGAGCACTTGTAGTTCCGGGAAGGCGAGCTTGGTGGACTTTAGGTCTGGACTTCGCCTCTAGGAAGGGGTCTCGGTGTCGGTTTCCTCGAGTCGTCTTGATGGTGCTTTATTTACTCTTAAATCCATGGCGAAGATCTTGTCGAGGTTCATGGTCCAAGTGCTTCACATCTTGTACCGATGACCTTGTGTGGTAGAACAGGTACTCGTAGATAGAGGCTGATCTTGCCAGATGAAGAGACAGGACATGGCAACATTCAACATTGAACCTGTGGACGCGACCGATACGGGAGTGCTGCTAGGAAAACTCATGCGGGCAAATCATGTGCCTTGCTACAGGAACAAAAGGAGAAAACATTATGAAAAACTCGCAAGCAACGGTAAGAGCTTGACAGGTTACGCTCGGGAACCTCCATCATGTGTATCTGGACGCATAGGAACAGGGACGAGGTGGAGCACCGGCAGGTCACCGCCGGAGATGAAGCAGAACACCATCCGAGCATGAGGCTCGTGGCAGAGGACCTGGAAGATTCCAGCGTCGGTTTGCAGGAGGAGGGCCGGAGTAGGTCGATGAAGGTGGGGGCCACGATGGCAGGGCTCCGCGAGGCAGGCGACACGGTGAAGAGGAGAGGGCCGGCGGGCGGACGCTGGCTGGCAGCGGCACCACGCGCGAGCTAGGGAGGAGAGGCGGGCGGGGTGCCTAGGCGAGGTGGGGGAGGCTGGAGGCAGGCGGACGCGATGCTGTAGGGGAGCAGAGGGGCACTGCGGGAGGAGGTGCGGCGGCGACGAGATCTGTGACCAGAGGCGAGGCAAGACGAGTGGGCGTGGAGAGGAGCGTCGGGGTGGGGATCCGATGCGGGGAGGGAGATGAGTGGTGGGTCCAGGCGGAGCGTGTTGTGAGAGGAGAGAAAAAACGGGGTGCGGAGATGGTTGACTGCGGGCGCGGGCGGGCGGACGCTAGGTTGTGTCGCAGTGTGGGATGGGGTGGAGGGAGTGTGGCGGCGGGGTAGGGTGTTGGGTAGCTAGGGTTTGGACAGAGGGTTAGGGAATTAGGGTTTGATATATGGGGTAGTAGGTGGTCTGTCTAGTTGGGCTTTGGGCCTGACCGGATGGACTGCCTCCCCCTAACAAAATATTTATATTATTTATTTTTTCTACTTAAAATAAAACATTTATAAATATGTTTTAGGCCAAAATAAGGATCCGAGAAGAACATGGTTTTATATTTGAATTAGAGAAGGGCATTTGTAGAAAACAAAAATAGGGCTTTTAGCAAAATAGTTTTAGGCAAAAAGATACATGCTGATGTCATGATGATGCACAAAGTAGGAATAACAGGCGATTTTCTAGTAGTGGTTTTACCCGGGGTGTTACACGAATGATGATGCCGTCCTGAGGGCGCCCTGGCGGAGGCATGCTTGCATGGTGGTGAGCCTTTGGGTCTTCGTGATGTCGGGGAGATCGGAGCGGTGGAGATGGGTGACGAGGATGAGCCTTGCCTCCGTGGTCGGAGGATATGGGGATAGCATCCTTCCTGTTGCACGCATCCCTCCGTCTTTGCTCTGATGAACCCGTCTAGGACCCAAAATCATGAGGAGATCGCTCCCTTGGCGGCTTAGGATTGCTAGACTAGCAATATGCTCGGTCAGACTCAAGCCTCTGAGAGGTGGCCTTTTCCTGCTGCTTGACAGCCTTCGCTACAAGGTCATAGACCTATTCCACAGCTGCGGGTGATCTATCCTGCTCCAGTAGAGTCTTGGCAGTGGCTAAGTGGAGGATAGGAGTGGGCATGACATGCCTGCCTTCGCTTTCAATGTATGGCTTGGCTTGTGGCGGCTTCGGGGGAGCCCATCCTAGGTTGCGCCGTACACCAGGATCGTTGATAACATGAGACGGAGCTTTCTTAGCCTTCTACTGCTTTAGCAGAGTCTTGTACTCAGCCTCCATGGATCTAGCTGTCTCGATTGATTTTTGTGCCTTGGTTAGATCTCTATCTAGCTTTGCGCCCTGCCCCGCGATGGCCCGCGCTTCTTCTACTAGCTGCCGCCTCTTCTCGTCAAGCTGGACTATGTTTCGTATATGGTCCACCGTCATGGGCTCGACGAGGAAGTTGTCGTACATCACTCTATTAGCTGGAGTGATTTGGGAAGTCGTAGACATAGATGCTGGAGGCGGCGGATTTGCAGTGTTGGGGTTACTTGGACCGGTGTTTAGTTCCTGCTGCTGCTGCGCTGGGTTAGGCGGAGGGGGCATGGATTTTGCGCGACCATTGTCGGCAGCATCAGCAAGTCCCTTCCCCTTGTCTAGAGCTTTAGGCGGAGCTTGTCCAGTTTGGTCTTCTTCCATCACGCTCGCAATGGCGATGAACACCTCTCGGGATGTGATGGCTTTGTCAGCCTTCTCCATCTCCTGCATAGCAGAATCGAGTTCCTCCGGGTTGATATCTATCTCCTCCGAGTCCATGTTGATGTCAGCGTAGAGCGCGTCCAAAACGGAGTCAGAGGGTGCAGGGGCCTCCTCAACGATGGAAGAGGATGCTGAGGCTACAAGGACGTTGACTAGGGGCGGCGGCGGAGGCTGTGGCAGCGGTGGCCCGGGTATGGTAGCGATCTCGGCCTAAACAACGCCTTTAGTGTAACATCCCAGCATTTAGGAACCAACGAAGGGTAGATTTAGGAATTCGTGATATTGCATGCATTCATCTGTGAAAATGTGGCTAAAATTTTCGCCAAAAAAAAACCTAAAGTGATCAAAGTTTCTTTCATGCTTTGAGATTAGGTATAGCCTTGAAGGATGATTGTTATAGACTTTGATATGATCTTTGTGGAATTATGTGTTTTGGGAATTGAAATTTGAATTTAAAACTTGAGTGCTTGAATTATAATTAAAATATATTTAGAATGATGTTTGAGTATTTGATTTAATCTAGAGTTAACCAAGAATAACTCAAACTTTAAATGAAAGAAGATAATCAATAAAATTAATTTTCCAAAACTTCATTCAATAAATGAGTTACAAAATGTAACTTATGGAAATGAGCAACAACCTTTACAATAATAATTAAATATAAGAATAATATTTCTTTATTGAATAATAGTACAATATTTATTACAAAAAGAATAAAAATAAAATTACAAAAGAATAAAGAAATATTACATATGACTATTCTATAAAGAAAAGAAAACCTAAACTAAAGTCTTGATCTTCAAGTTTGGTACCTGCAAAATAAACACAAACAAAAAAAGAAAGAAGTTAAGGTTAAAATTATATTACTCTCAGAATTGACAATGAAGTGCACTGTTCAAAATTTCATCATTGAGTAATCTTTTAAAAGGGGCAAGTTTCACCAATATGAAAGAATATATCTTTCATAATTTTAAGCCATAAGTCAAATAAATAGCAAGGAGGGGCAAGTTTCACTAGACAAATAAATGGTAACCTGACAAAAGTAACTCTCAAATTCAGAACATATCCACAACTTGTGCAGCAGGAACACAGGCAGCACACACACCAAACTGCATGCCTGTGTGCTGTCAACACCACAACAACAGCTCAATCACACAAAACCATCAACACAACTGTGGGAATCCAACCCCACAACATTTCCTTGTTCATACACCTCAAGCACAACAGCCAGCAGCTAAACCAAGCCAAAGCCAAGCTAGATCACACCAATCAAAACCCTAGATCACATCACCAAAATGGTAACATAAGGACGGGGTAGATCAGGTGGATAGCAAGGACAAGATCAAGCCACCAGGACCAGGAGGTGAAGGGCTAGATCAAGAACAATCCTAGGAGCTGGAAATACCAGGAGAGCACCATATCAAGCTACCACAAGATCAACCACTAGCAACCTCAACATCAAATGAGTGTGGTGAGTAAAATAGACCATCACATGATCTATCTGTCTAAGATTAGACAAGTATTCATAATTTGTCTCTTACTCAAATTCTCAGAAAACACCCAAGTGGGGTGAATCCATCACTGAAGTTTTAAACACTAAAAGCAATCAGAAAACTATAAAAATCCAACTTAGATCTCAGGACAACATCATTGATCTAAGCTATCAAGCTATATTTCAATTCAAGAATGAATATAGTCAAGATCTAAACCTCTAGGCAGATCTCTTAAATAGGAGTAGCACCTTAGAATTTAATCTTATTGTAACACCCTCGCCTGATAAGGCGGAGTTCATGTGTATAGTGCCAATCCCTGGATCGGTTCACTGGCACACACAGTACAAAATGATACCAAATATAACTGTGCATCATAAATACAACGAATATAATCCAGAATTTACATTATTTATTCAAGTACACAGCAGAAAACGAATACAAGGTAGATCTCCATCCTCCAAATGTGCCACAGGCGAACAATTGTTGAGTGGAGTCTCGCGACCTATGAACGATTACTCAGATACGATATAACCTGCAACATGAAAGGTTACAGCCACGAATGGTCAATACATTGAATGTGTGGCAAGTAGGCTAAAGTGGTTAACAACAGATCTATCAACTACATGCTTATTTGGCCAAGTGGAGTTCAGGCTCATTTGCATAAAGCAACAATTTTATCCTAACATTTGTAACAAAGTAGTTTTCCAATACGATAAATAGGACACTCTGGTTCACTCCCAGGTGCTCCTACCCAATTATGTTCACCCAACAAGTTTTAAGCAATTAAGAAATAAGGATGAGTGAGAAATATCATAGCATCGATGTGTCGCTCAAATTGTCCATAACCGGGGACACGGCTAAGTACTTAGTTTATACACCCTGCAGGGGTTAGTACACTTTACCCATGTGACTTGGCCAACCCAGCTCGTACCACCACTCTCATATTGGGTGATGATAGGGAGAAGTCCAAGAAGGAACCGTTCGGGAAGTAGCTCCCCAATCCCGACGCGCACCGGTCCAACCTACACTATCTACATCTCTGGATACGCGGGTTCGAGTTACCACAACCTACTGAGTTCAACCAACCGCCCATTTCATTATTGGCACATGGTTGCACACGAAAGCTTCCAAACAAAGAAACCAATCATTTCTCAGTGTCCTGGGTGCCTTTCCGCAATGATACCACCAAAAATTATCAATTCCATCACACCCAGGAGATTCATGGATTAAGTTGTTTTAGTTTTCGCAAACCAACACATTTAGAATCAACATCAGTGATGTAACCCAGCCCTCGTTCATCATAGCATGCCTAAGCACATCTACCAACGGTGGCTCATAAACAAGGAATGCTAGGGAATAATATGGGATATAGCATAGCATATACACATCAATTCCTACATATGCAATTCTACAAAACATCTACAATGCATAGGAAAACAGTAGGACATTTATGACCAAGATAGCACCACTTGCCTTTGTTGTAGATGTAGTCGATTAGATAATCCTCACAATTATAATGGCATCTTTCGCAATAACCACAATACTTGCAATCATAGTAGTTGCAATCACAGTGGTTGCACTCCTCGCAATCTAACGTTTGAAGCAAACACAACAAACACCATTCAAAACATTGCAAACATACAACAGTGCATCATTACAAGAAAACAATGATGAACAGATGCATGCATGACGATTTAATGAGTCACAAAGGTTTCATTTAGTGTTCTGAACATAATTAGATTACATGATGCATGTGGAAAGTCATTTAATGCACTAAAGCTTTTATTACTAAAGTTGTATCGATTTAATATGGCGTATACCACTTTAATTGAACTAAAGATGTTTATGTCGTATTAAATCGTGAACTAGATGCTACTGGATAGATAATGCAATTTAGAGACAGTGGCAATCTGAATCACCTAAAAAGGAGTTATAGATATTTTCCTATGATTAAAACACTATTTCAATGGGTTTAAATATTTCTGTATGGATTTCTGTTTTACCAGTACCAAATAATTTGTCATGCAATTTCTCTGTATAGATATTGTCAAGACAAAACCTTAGCACTTGGATTCACCCTAATCGGATTTATAGATCTTTTTGTATGATTTAAATAGTGTTTAATGGTTTTAAATGATTCATATAGTTTCTGTTGTCTAAAAATCAAACTAAAATTATATCTGTAATCTCCACGGAATTGTGATTTCAGGGACATATTATTTGTAATTTTATGAATAATATTTATTTTCTTATGAATTTATTACTCTAAATAGGCCATTAAACCATTTAAATCTTCACGGCAAAACCTTACAGTAAAATGCTGAACTAATTGCATATTGATGATCTACATGGAACCAACTTTCCATCGGTATATCATTTATATTTTTGTGACAAGCAATTAATTTACTATGAATTTAATGATTTATAAAGCCATTAAAACTAATTAAATTACTACAGTAATTTTTGCACTATAAAAGTTGGATCCAAAAGTTTATTAATGTTGTATATGAAACTAGCAATCCATAGATACTTTACTTGTATTTTTATGATCTATAGATAATTTACTATACTTTATTTAGTCCAAAGTGTCCATTAAATCATTTAAATTATTACAATAAATATATTATGTATCAGCCAGGCTAAATAGCACATTAATAATCTACATATTTTTGTGAATCCATAGGTATATTATTTACTAATTTTGGACTTACAGATAATTTTCTATGAATTTCACAAGTTTCCATTATTTTCTGACTTTTCTTTAAATATTAAATCAATTAACCGACGCTGACTAGGCATGGTTGCTGACGCGGCGCTGACCTGGTTGTGGACGTGGCGCTGGTGGGGCAGAGTGACAAGGACAGCCACATGGCGGTCGGTGATTCGTCGATACCTCTTCGCAAGATCTTCTAATCTGGGCCATCGACAACTGATCCGATGATTCCGAACGAAAGCGTCCAGGAGCTCACCGGTGATGACGTCAGCGGCCGGCGGTGCTGACTCGGGTGGTGACGGTGGATGGCACGACTGGGGTCGGCGAGGTCGGTAAGATGGCGGACTGTGACCGGAAGAGGACGGAGGTATCAGTGGCGAGAACGGCGTCGTGGATTGCTTCCCGAGGCAGCGTTGGCGTGCGGATGGAGGCGCGCGGCAACGGTGGAGCTCCGACGAGCAATTCCACGAGGCAGCGGCAACCTGCGGAGGGGAAAGTGGGTCAGGGCGAAACGGTTCAAGAAGGTGAAGCGAATGGAGGGTAAGGGGTGAGCTAGGGTGCTCAGGAAGGTCGAGGTCGACCTCGATCTGGCTCCAATGGTGGCGACGGTGAAGGGGATCCCCGGCGAACAATCCCAATGTCCTGGCGGCGTAGAATTAGGGTATGGGGAGGGGAAAGCGGAGGGCATCGAGGGTTAAACAGGAGGGGAGATTGGATGCGGGGGGGAACACAGATCGATGAGGATTCAACCGCGATTTTCTTGGGCAGTTCGGTGTTCTTCTCCGTCACGGCGAGGAAGATGACCGGGGTGGGGTCCCCGTGTCAGCGAGAGGGAGATGGAAGCGGGCCGCTGTGCTGCTCCAGTTGCTTGCTGGGCTCGCTCTGGGCCTCCACGGCTGCTGCGCGCTGCGCACAGCGAGTGGGTGGGCGGTAGGAGAGGAGTGGGCCGGCTGGGGTAGATAGGGCAGTTAGTTTGTTTCCCCCTTTTTTTTCTGTAGTCCTTTTTATTTTATTCCTTTTATGTTTTATTTTCTAGGCTTTGTTTTAGGCATCCAATTTAGGTCAAATAAATTTCTAAAATTTTGTAATTTGACAAGGTTTATTTTAGGACAATAATTAACCTATTTTTCATATATTTCAAATACTTCATCTATTAAAAGTTGAGTTTGGTGTATAGGACTTTTACTTTATTTCTCTTATTCTTTTTTTAATATATAATTCATATCTTTTGATTTTGAGCTCCAAAATCCACCAAACCAATTTCTATGATTTTCTAAAAGTGATATCTGTAAATATACACCCTTCATGAATTCCATTTTTTAGTTGTTACTATGGACAAAGCCATAACTCAAGGTTTGTACTTAGAATTGGGAAATCCCATTTAGGGTTTTGAATTTATTTTCGACATCACTATTTTCTTCTTAGGGTTTATATGTAATGATGCTCATGCATGCAACATGATTTTGAATTTTTGAAATCTTGCACACCAATTCTATAATCTAGAATCAATCCATGCCCTTTTGCCTATATGGCTACTTAGGTCATAACAAAAGAATATAAGATTTTGAATTCAAGGTCGAGAGGATTTTGTACTCAAAAAGTTTCTTCTCTTTGAGAATTTTCAACATAGTCAAACAATCAATCAAACTTATTTGTTTATTTCACATTCCAAAATTAGGAGAATTTTGGGATGTGACAGACTACCACCCTTAAAAGAAATCTCGTCCCGAGATTTGGGAAGGCTAGAAAGAAAGAAAGGTTCGGGATCCATTAGGATGCTACCACCCTTAAAATAAAATTGACTAGGTCATTTCTCGAGGATTCACTTAGCTCAGATTGGTTCTCCTTTAGACTTTTATTGGCACAATGTCTCTAGCACATTCTAAACATCATGATTGATAGTTTTCGAGAAGGCACTTCTTAAACTAGCAAAACTCTCATGGTGGGCAAATAGGGAACGTTTACTTCACGGTGCCCATAATTCATGGTTGGGATTCACTCTTACCGTATATTCCTACACTAAGCACTGGGTGCATTTAGAAGGGTGTAACAATATACCATTCTAGGGTTTAGGCTCAACATCGACTCTCTGCTAAGGTTGAAATGGGCACTCAAGATTCGCAAAGCCAACAGTACAAGAGCGAATAATAAGAGTAGTAGGAATGGTGATCAATCCATCCTGCACCCAAATCATTACCCTTTATGAGGATAGGTGAATCACGTTTTTCTATCACTCGGGCATTCTCACTTGCCTTGAAGAATATTTCCATGAGCACGAGCTAATACTCTATGTATACTCCCATGTATTCAATCAACAAAGCTACTACTAAAACTAAACTATCGATACTTCAACTTTCAGCTTGGGTAATCTACTACATAACATCGTGTGCAACACTTCATACTTCCACATCTTTTTTTCTATTAGGTGAAGCATTCTCCTTCCTAAATATATTGTGTTGTCAAACCTTCCACTTAACACATCATTATATCTCTAAGGGTTCAAGATAGGAAAGGATAGATTCTATAGGAAAGAAACGACTAAAAAAATAATCCTCCTCATAACTATATGAAGCAATCAATATCACATACAAGCAAACAATCATAAGGAATCAACACACAAGCAAGCACTTCCATAACAATAATACAGAGGTCTAAACTTAGTAGTATATAACCACAAAATAGTTTGAAAGCATTGGGAACAATACTAGAGTAAAACATAGCAACATATAAGCAATAAACAAAATTTGTCAAAACAGTACAGCAGGTTTCACGAATTTTTCTGACTAACTTAAGCTCGCCAGGAATTTTAGTCAATTTTTGTGCGTGTACTACAGGTAATTACGCGTCAGATACTATTTTTTTAGATTTTTCTGAGTTACCAGTAAAATATGAAAAATCGCGCGGTATAACAGGTCCGGCAGAAAACTACAGCAGTAATCTCACGAATTTCAATCAATTCACACCATTAAACTAATTTAAAAACCTCATCACAATTTCCGAAACATTAGAGTTCAAAACTAACTGATCCTAAACAAAGAATCACATAAAATAGCTCAATACAACTAAGCAAACAACCTATATTGTCATACCACATAAGTTGGTAAGAACAATATGCTAACACGATAGCGATGATCTCCTAAAGAGATAAAATATGGTGGTCCAGAACTAACCAAACTTGGTGAGATGTTTATTTATGTCATATTATTTGTTCTTTTACTTAGCTAACTCTCATATAGGTATCATGAGAATAGACAATTATAAATTTTGAACAAGAAGAGGTTATAGAAAAGATAGAAGGAATATAAGAACATCTAATAAGTAGAAAATATGATAGTTCTCCTAATAGAGGTCTTCTATTGCTAATCCATCTCTAAGGTCACGATCCTACAGCCAACACACAGCTCTGATACCATCTTGTAACACCCTCGCCTGATAAGGCTGAGTTCATGTGTATAGTGCCAATCCCTGGATCGGTTCACTGGCACACACAGTACAAAATGATACCAAATATAACTGTGCATCATAAATACAACGAATATAATCCAGAATTTACATTATTTATTCAAGTACACAGCGGAAAACGAATACAAGGTAGATCTCCATCCTCCAAATGTGCCACAGGCGAACAATTGTTGAGTGGAGTCTCGCGACCTATGAACGATCACTCAGATACGATATAACCTGCAACATGAAACATTGCAGCCATGAATGGTCAATACATTGAATGTATGGAAAGTAGGCTAAAGTGGTTAACAACAGATCTATCAACTACATGCTTATTTGGCCAAGTGGAGTTCAGGCTCATTTGCATAAAGCAACAGTTTTATCCTAACATTTGTAACAAAGTAGTTTTCCAATACGATAAATAGGACACTCTGGTTCACTCCCAGGTGCTCCTACCCAATTATGTTCACCCAACAAGTTTTAAGCAATTAAGAAATAAGGATGAGTGAGAAATATCATAGCATCAGTATCAGGTCGCTCAAATTGTCCATAACCGGGGACACGGCTAAGTACTTAGTTTATACACTCTGCAGGGGTTAGTACACTTTACCCATGTGACTTGGCCAGCCCAGCTCGTACCACCACTCTCATATTGGGTGATGATAGGGAGAAGTCCAAGAAGGAACCGTTCGGGAAGTAGCTCCCCAATCCCGACGCGCACCGGTCCAACCTACACTATCTACATCTCTGGATACGCGGGTTCGAGTTACCACAACCTACTGAGTTCAACCAACCGCCCATTTCATTATTGGCACATGGTTGCACACGAAAGCTTCTAAACAAAGAAACCAATCATTTCTCAGTGTCCTGGGTGCCTTTCCGCAATGATACCACCAAAAATTATCAATTCCATCACACCTAGGAGATTCATGGATTAAGTTGTTTTAGTTTTCGCAAACCAACACATTTAGAATCAACATCAGTGATGTAACCCAGCCCTCGTTCATCATAGCATGCCTAAGCACATCTACCAACGGTGGCTCGTAAACAAGGAATGCTAGGGAATAATATGGGACATAGCATAGCATATACACATCAATTCCTACATATGCAATTCTACAAAAACATCTACAATGCATAGGAAAATAGTAGGACATTTATGACCAAGATAGCACCACTTGACTTTGTTGTAGATGTAGTCGATTAGATAATCCTCACAATTATAATGGCATCTTTCACAATAACCATGATACTTGCAATCATAGTAGTTGCAATCACAGTGGTTGCACTCCTCGCAATCTAACGTTTGAAGCAAATACAACAAACACCATTCAAAACATTGCAAACATACAACAGTGCATCATTACAAGAAAACAATGATGAACATATGCATGCATGACGATTTAATGAGTCACAAAGGTTTCATTTAGTGTTCTGAACATAATTAGATTACATGATGCATGTGGAAAGTCATTTAATGCACTAAAGCTTTTATTACTAAAGTTGTATCGATTTAATATGGCGTATACCACTTTAATTGAACTAAAGATGTTTATGTCGTATTAAATTGTGAACTAGATGCTACTGGATAGATAATGCAATTTAGAGACAGTGGCAATCTGAATCACCTAAAAAGGAGTTATAGATATTTTCCTATGATTAAAACACTATTTCAATGGGTTTAAATATTTCTGTATGGATTTCTGTTTTACCAGTACCAAATAATTTGTCATGCAATTTCTCCGTATAGATATTGTCAATACAAAACCTTAGCACTTGGATTCACCCTAATAGGAGTTATAGATCTTTTTGTATGATTTAAATAGTGTTTAATGGTTTTAAATGATTCATATAGTTTCTGTTGTCTAAAAATCAAACTAAAATTGTATCTGTAATCTCCACGGAATTGTGATTTCAGGGACATATTATTTGTAATTTTATGAATAGTATTTATTTTCTGATGAATTTATTACTCTAAATAGGCCATTAAACCATTTAAATCTTCACGGCAAAACCTTACAGTAAAATGCTGAACTAATTGCATATTGATGATCTACATGGAACCAACTTTCCATCGGTATATCATTTATATTTTTGTGACAAGCAATTAATTTACTATGAATTTAATGATTTATAAAGCCATTAAAACTAATTAAATTACTACAGTAATTTTTGCACTATAAAAGTTGGATCCAAAAGTTTATTAATGTTGTATATGAAACTAGCAATCCATAGACACTTTACTTGTATTTTTATGATCTACAGATAATTTACTATACTTTATTTAGTCCAAAGTGTCCATTAAATCATTTAAATTATTACAATAAATATATTATGTATCAGCTAGATATAATAGCACATTAATAATCTACATATTTTTGTGAATCCATAGGTATATTATTTACTAATTTTGGACTTACAGATAATTTTCTATGAATTTCACAAGTTTCCATTATTTTCTGACTTTTCTTTAAATATTAAATCAATTAACCGACGCTGACTGGGCATGGTTGCTGACGCGGCGCTGACCTGGCTGTGGATGTGGTGCTGGAGGGGCAGAGTGACGAGGACGGCCACATGGCGGGCGGTGATTCGTCGATACCTCTTCGCAAGATCTTCTAATCTGGGCCGTCGACAACTGATCCGATGACTCCGAACGAAAGCGTCCAGGAGCTCACTGGTGATGACGTCAGCGGCCGGCGGTGCTGACTCGGGTGGTGACGGTGGACGGCACGACTGGGGTCGGCGAGGTCGGTAAGATGGCGGACTGTGACCGGAAGAGGACGGAGGTATCAGTGGCGAGAACGGCGTCATGGATTGCTTCCGGCAGCGTTGGCGTGCGGATGGAGGCGTGCGGCGACGGTGGAGCTCCGGCGAGCAATTCCACGAGGCAGCGGCAACCTGTGGAGGGGAAAGTGGGTCAGGGAGAAACGGTTCAAGAAGGGGAAGCGAATGGAGGGTAAGGGGTGAGCTAGGGTGCTCAGGAAGGTCGAGGTCGACCTCGATCTGGCTCCAATGGTGGCGACGGTAAATGGGATCCCCGGCGAACAATCCAAACGGCCTGGCGGCGTAGAATTAGGGTATGGGGGAGGGGAAAGCGGAGGGCATCGAGGGTTAAACAGGAGGGGAGATTGGATGCGGGGGGGAACACAGATCGATGAGGATTCAACCGCGATTTTCTTGGGCAGTTCGGAGTTCTTCTCCGTCACGGCGAGGAAGATGACCGGGGTGGGGTCCCCGTGTCAGCGAGAGGGAGATGGAAGCGAGCCGCTGTGCTGCTCCAGTTGCTTGCTGGGCTCGCTCTGGGCCTCCACGGCTGTTGCTGCTTGCCAGTGAGTGGGCGGTAGGAGAGGAGTGGGCCGGCTGGGGTAGATAGGGCAGTTAGTTTGTTTCCCCCTTTTTTTTTCTGTAGTCCTTTTTATTTTATTCCTTTTCTGTTTTATTTTCTAGGCTTTGTTTTAGGCATCCAATTTAGGTCAAACAAATTTCTAAAATTTTGTAATTTGACAAGGTTTATTTTAGGACAATAATTAACCTAATTTTCATATATTTCAAATACTTCATCTATTAAAATTTGAGTTTGGTGTATAGGACTTTTACTTTATTTCTCTTATTCTTTTTTTTAATATATAATTCATATCTTTTGATTTTGAGCTCCAAAATCCACCAAACCAATTTCTATGATTTTCTAAAAGTGATATCTGTAAATATACACCCTTCATGAATTCCATTTCATAATTGTTACTATGGACAAAGCCATAACTCAAGGTTTGTACTTAGAATTGGGAAATCCCATTTAGGGTTTTGAATTTATTTTCGACATCACTATTTTCTTCTTAGGGTTTATATGTAATGATGCTCATGCATGCAACATGATTTTGAATTTTTGAAATCTTGCACACCAATTCTATAATCTAGAATCAATCCATGCCCTTTTGCCTATATGGCTACTTAGGTCATAACAAAAGAATATAAGATTTTGAATTCAAGGTCGAGAGGATTTTCTACTCAAAAAGTTTCTTCTCTTTGAGAATTTTCAACATAGTCAAACAATCAATCAAACTTATTTGTTTATTTCACATTCCAAAATTAGGAGAATTTTGGCATGTGACACTTATGGATCTATATAAGTTATCAATCTTACAATCATATTTCCCCAACTTTGATTCAAGAAACAAGAGCGGGTATCACTACCAGAACCAATCCATCAGAAATAATAAGAGAAGGGTCTAATCCCTAAACCTCAGACCAACATCATGGGCTCTAGGAATGCAATGAAAGAGAATTGCACTTATTTATAATGCCAAGCTAATTTTAAGCTTAAACAAAACCAAACCAAGTAATAGAATCTAATATTATGTGCCATACAAGGATGGTGTCACAAGAACAATTCTAAACTAAGCAGGTTAAGAATCTAATCTTCATAGATACAACCAATCAACTATAAATCATTTTCCTGACATCATAGGAATCATAATCAGGAAAATCCATATACATATCTTCACTGTAAGAGACCATTTGATCTCAAGATATATATGAATTATTAAGCCAACATTACTAATACAGTGACTTCATCACACAATACTCACTGTCATTAACCAAGTAATGACAGTGGTGAGCTATTAAATCACTAGATTTCCCAAGTATTCCTTCTAGAGAAACTTTACCATCTGAACCATATCAAAATTAATCCATAGAATCATCTGATAAACCACTAACATCACCACATCTAACCATCAGCAGTAATCCACAGCAAGTCACCACTCAACAGATTCAAGGATCATCAATACATGATCCAATTCATCAAATATCTAATCCACAGAGGGATATGAACCCTAAGCAGAACAAACCATCTTAATCAGGACAGGACACTAACCAGGAAAGGCCACTACCAACATCTAGCATGGGATGGCCTAGCACAGAGTGCACGAGAGGGAGAGGAATAACTTACCTATATATGGTCCTCGCTGAAGAATAGAACAGGAAGCAGAGGAGGCCGACGAACATGGCGGCACGGGGAACACCCCCAAGGGTTCCCATAGCCACGCCTGGGGGCCAGGAGTATCACCACGGCACATGACAGCAGCAGCAGCGTCATCACCAACGCCAACCCCAAACCCTAGGGTTCGGAACAACATCGATCTGGCCGCAGGAGGGCTCCTGGTCCAAATCGAATTGGACAGGAGGGAAGAGCGGGGCCTACAACCTCATCCTGCACCACGGCGGCGGCCAGGGTGGTCCACGACGGCGTGAATCGCCAGCGGTGACACCGCTGACCACGGGGTCGGGGAAGGAGAAGAAGAGAGGTGAGCTCAAGAGAGAGACAGAGAGTGTTGGGCTGGGTTGGGCCAAAAACCCCTTCGGGGTGTTGTTTTGACTTTGCCCTACTAGGCCACAAGGCCCCAATAAAACCAAACAGTCAGCCCAAATCACTTTAATCCTGTTTTAATAAAAAGGAAAAGACCAAAATGCCCCTAAACTTAAATAAATTTTAGAAAATAAAATAAAAGTCCAAAAATTATAAATAAAATATTTTTGGATTCACAATAATCCAAACTATCCAAATAAATTAAGAGATAAAATTTTAGACGTATAAATTTTATTAAGAATTTTGTAGTATATATATTCCTTATGGAATTTTATAAAATTGTAAGATTATAAAAATAAATAAAAATCACTTTAATTATATATTGTAGTATTTTAGAAAAATACTAAACAAATATTTAATATAAAATTTTTGGTACTTAATGATAATTCTTAAAGGAAATATTAAATTAAATAAAATGCAAATAAATTGAAATAAAATAAAAGAATACAATATACAATAAATATTAAAAAAATAATATTTATAAATTCTTTATTACTAAAAGAATTTCTATAATTTAAATAAATGGTGAAGAATACATATAAAGCTAAATGATGCATTACATTACTTTTGCATAATCATTTTGCTTCTTTAAATATTGTCCTTACCGGGCAATAATGATGTTTTTATAGACATAGAAGCTCAAGGTCCAGTGCAAGCATCAGACTTCACTACCTTGCCATCACAAGGCAAGTTCATCACTTGCTCATGTCCTTTGAAGAGTCTTTATCAAAGTATTTGAAAATTGTGTGTTATCATCTATATTATAGAAAAAGAAAACATTATTTTCTCAAGATACTAAATCTTAGATATCATCCTAAGTGATGACATGATGGAGCAATAGAAATTACGGTTCTAATTGCAATAATGATGGACAACTAGGGATTAATAACCCATGACATCAGTGATTCTAGCGCCGTATATTACGCGTTAACCATGAGATTTGGAATGGGACAGAGAAGTCAGCTGTATGGAGGCAAGACGACCTTAACGTGACGTTGTGATTCCTTGTGCAGATCCAACATATGGGTGGGCACCCTTACGCCCCACACTTTTGTTTTCTAGATTATCTATAAATGGTGTTTAGGGATATGGTCCATGTAAATGGTACTATTCTGGCCATCACTAGGTCATAGAGTCTTCGGGAACTCATCAGGGTTTTAGCCTGCCCGAAAGGGGGCTTAACGAAGGTGAGCCAGCCCCGAAGGATCGTTTAGACATATGAAGTCGCGGAGAGGGCAGTGATTGGCTTGGACCAACTACTGGTCCCCACATGATGGAATTGTGGACGGGAAAGTATGCCCGATTGTGAAACAAGGAGTTGATCCCTCATGGGAAAAGTAACACACCTCTGCAGAGTGTAAGAATTGTAACTTGTTACCCCCTGTTCCGAGAAGGAGCTACAAACGCGGCAGGAAAGGAACTCCATGAAAGTTCTGGTCAGCCTGTGAAGGCTGATGGTCATAGATTTTTATAATAAAATAAACCTTTGAAGAAAGATTTACGAAAATTGCATAGTGCCAAAGACTGATAGTCCGAGGTGGTAGATAAAACATCAAACTTCCTACCTTGCATATAATGAAATTGCTGGGTAACGTTGTTACTCATCCTTTCCTTTGAATCCTTGCTTAGACTCTGAGAATCCCGAAGATACTCCAATGTATGCATCTGAGAGTCAAGAGGAGATCTTCTATGAAGAGCCCAACCTGTATGGAGCCATAGAAGGGGAGGACTACGACATCGTCTACAAAGGAGAGTTCCAAGAGTCCGAATAATTACCATAGTTCTAGTAGCCACTTGAGCCGAGCAACATGAACAATATATAGCAATAAGTTGTTGAGCTCAATTTGGAGTTTAAGTTTTAAATTTGAAACTTCTGCTAAAACATTTATATTTTGGTTTGTAAGTTGAATCTTTTGGAAGTCTTGAACTTTCGGTATTGTAATAATAATAACATGTGTACGTTTGTAATATGGACCCGCAATGTTTCTGTTGTACCACTACGAGGGATGTGATATTTACGGAATGGTGTTCTATCAATGTCATGTCAACGACTATAGTGTACTACACATGCAGTGGTATGCTGGGTCACCGCAGTTGGTATCAGAGAAAATTGCTTTGACCTTAGGTTGGAAACCTAGTAAAGGTTATTACCTTTAGGAGTGTGTAGCAACGATAAAGAATTCTCTAAAAGAAATATAATGGGTATTCAAATGAGAATATTCTGTTATATGTTTTAGTGCGATAGTTCTTTGTTATGATGCAATATATTATTGGTTACTAATAAAAATATTTTTCTGATATACAGAGCTATGGCACCAAAGTTTCCAAAACAGACTTTGGTAAGGAAAGAGGAGACTCTTGATGATTATCAAGGATCATTCACAGACCAACTTCGTCAAGTTTTAAAGATTTTTAGTTGTCCAACTAGAATTCCAGTGAACACTATAACCTACCATGATGGCCGGATGTTATCCAAGTATCGTGTGATTATCCAACTTCCAGAGGAGATTGGATTATATCATGATCTACCTATAGGTGAAGGTAGGAGTCACTTAGCAGCATATCATGTTGCCGTTGTGGAGGCGATAGCGAATATCCGGGAGCATAAAGCCAAGGAGTTAGAAGGTACCACATTTTCTGTGATACCTCATGATTCTATAGACTCAGAGCCTATACCGGATCATCTTAGTTTGGTTAAGAAGCATCCTATGTTAGCTTCCAATTTTATGGATAGATATCGAACACTCGTTGCGTCTTTTTATAAGACACATCAAGTGATTATTGAAGATAAAAATGACATGTTAGAGGATCTAATTGATCCGGAAAGGCGGAAGCAGTTAGCATTCTAGTTAGAGAAGGAAGCAAGTAGTAGTGCAACACCTATCTTTAAGGATATACCTATAGATCCTGAATCTTTTATGCCATATCCTTATTCACCAAGTCCTGAACCAATACATGATCCTACTATGGATACGAGGTATGCAGTACCATAGGGTTCAGAGGATGGTTCTGATTCAGAACTTCCTATTGAGAATTCTGATGGTTGGAGAAGGGGATCATATGAAGGATCTCATGAACACCAGATGTCCACAGATGGTTTTGATAGAAATGTTGGACAATCTAGCTGGATGGGTGCAAGAATTAACCTTAGTAATAGTAGTAGAATTTCCATGATGATAGATAATGAGGATGAAGAAGAAGATCCTGAGGAGAGAGTGTTTGAATCATCAACATCTTCTCAAAACCCAGGGAATATACATTATCCGGTGTTTAACTATCTTGCCCAAAGGAGCACCTGGGAAGAAGCAGGATCTGTGTATCCTGTTGACAACTCAAGGAATGAAGCTCAGGAGATGCAAGCGGGAGATAATGTTGAATATGTTTCTGAAGACTTTTCAGCTGAGCTAGAGGGAGTCAATGCGCTCAAGTTGAGTAATGACTCAAGTCCCGACACTTCAGATACTGAGTATATTCCTTTTGGAAGGCCATTTTTTCCACAAACTGTGCGACAAACGACACGTCATCACGGTTGGACTTCAGGCATCTATGATGAGCGTAGTTACTACTAGAAGTAGGCAACTATTTAGAGGTATCAAGTACCGTGTATTGTACTCTAAGAAATAAGATAGTTAGATAAATAAGGTAGTGTTGTGATTATACCTATATGGTATATGTTGTAATGACTTTGTATTATTATGATAGTATGAGAAATGCATATTTGGATTTTCTTTGGATCTTCATTGTGTGACTAGTTCTGTGTGTAAAGTCGAGGTCAGAACACATGTGCATGATGTAATTATGAGTATTCGCTTTATGTTCCAGGACTAGGGGGTCATGGATACGGGTGTAGAAACCAAAACTGAACAGCAGCGGATGGAACGTGAGGCCAAGGAGAAGGCCGATGCAGATGTAGCAAATCAGGGAGCATTACCACCACCACCAATGAGGCCGTTAATGGAGTAGAACTGTATGCAGTGCATGCAAATGATGCAAGAGACCCAGAACAAGTTCATGGAGGAGTTGCTGGGACGAGCAAATCAGAGGGCACCTGAGGGTGGAGGAGTGAGTCTATCTGATTTCTAGAATGCAAGGCCGTTACCTTTTGCATCAGCTCCTGAACCAATGGATGCAGAAGATTGGCTAGCAGATACAGAAATAAAGTTAAAGACTGTATGTTGCAATGAGGAGGAGAAATTGAGGTATGCAACTCATCTTCTGACTAGACCTGCAACATCTTGGTGGGAGAATCAGTTGGCCATGCAACAACCAGGAAGGGAGTACACCTGGGAAGAGTTTAAACAGAGATTCCATGAATATCATGTTCTGGAGAGTGTTATGGAGTTGAAGCAGAGATAATTTGAGGAGCTGCAGCAGGGATATACTAGTGTTATGAAGTATATCCGAGAATTTAGTCAACTGTCTCGTTATGATGAGGAAGAAGTTAATACGGAGGAAAAGAGGAAGAAGCATTTCCTGCGTGGATTAAATCCATTTGTGAGGATGCAGTTGAGGTTGGCTAATAAGCAAACTTATCAGCAGTTGCTAGATGCAGCTATTACATTCGAAGATTACTACAAGAATGTCCAAGAGGATAGAAGGAAGAGAGCTAAGAAGGAAACCAAGAGGATACAAGCAAGCAAGCCCAAGCCCAATCTGGAATTCAAACCAAGGAATAAGCCCTATAACAACACAATTCCAATCGGAGTGCAAATCCAAATGTAAAGAATATTATATGCCACAATTGCAAACTCCCAAGGCATATGAGCAGGGATTGCCCGAAACTAATAATTGTATGCCATGCTTCTGGTCAGAGAGGTCACATCAAGCCCAATTGTCCAAGCAAACCACAAGGAGATTGGCCGGTTCGAAATGGAAGGTCAACCAGTGGAGGAAATGAACAGCTCAATAAAGGATGAAATAATGGCAAGTACAACAATGGTAAGAGGAACAGACCTACCGGGAAGCTGAACTGTGCAACCCTCGAGGAGGTGGATAATTCGGAGCATGCAGTGATAGGTATGCTCAATATCCTTACCAATCCCGTCAAAGTTCTATTTGATACTGGTGCAACTACTTCATTCATTTTTGAAGAATTCTGTGATAAGTTCGGGATTAGAAGGGAAACAGTAGAAAACCCTATGACCATAGTTACGGCAGGGGGAAATGTGAGTGTACGCCACATTAAACAAGATCAGTTTATCTCGATTTGTGGTTGTACATACTTTGTAGACCTTTATGTGATTCCTTAGAAGGGAATTGCTGTAGTGCTGGGGATGGACTGGATGATGGAACATGGAGCTCAGATAAATTGTGAGGAGAAAACCGTCTCAATCAAAACTCCAAGCGGAGCAAGGATAGTTTACCAAGCAGATAAGCACAGTCATATCATGGTGGATATGCAGTTGAACTCGATGAAAGAGGTCAAATTAGAAGATATTCCTATAATAAATGAATTTCAAGATGTTTTTCCACCATATCGGGAGATAAAGTTCACTATTGATCTAATTCCTGGGACAACACCAATAGCTCAAGCACCATATAAGATGGGACCAAAAGAATTAAAATAACTCAAAGAGAAAATTGATGAGTTAGCCAAAAAAGGGTTTATTCAGGAAAGTGTATCCCCATGGGGAACACCAGTAATCTTTGTGGATAAGAGGGATGGTGGAAGAAGGATGTGTGGAGATTATAGAAATCTGAACAACGTTACTATCAAGAATAAGTATCCTTTACCAAGGATCCAAGATTTGTTTGATCTAGTGAAATGAGCCGGAGTATTTTCAAAGATCGACTTAAGATCTGGATACCATCAAATAAAAAATCAAACCGGAAGATGTTCCAAAAACAACATTTGTCTCAAGATATGGACACCATGAATATCTGGTAGTACCATTTGGTTTGACCAATGCACCAACAATATTCATGAATCTGATGAACAAAATCTTCATGCCATATTTGGATATGTTTTTCATAGTCTTTATTGATGATATTCTGATATATTCCAAGGATAAGGAAGAGCATGCTGATAATTTGAGAATAGCATTACAGACTCTAAGGGAACATAAACTTTATGCTAAGTTCAGTAAATGTGAATTTTGGCTAGATGAGGTAGAATTCCTCGGCCATTTGATTAGTAAAGATGTAATTGCTATAAATCCATCTAAAGTTCAGTCAATACTAGAATGGACTGCACCAACCAATGTGAAGCAAATTCGAGGTTTCTTAGGAATGGCTGGTTATTATCAGAGATTCATTGAAGGTTTCTCCAAAATAGCTGGACCAATGGCCAAATTTTTAAGAAAGAATACACCATTCAACTGGGATGAGAAGTGTGAAGCAAGTTTTCAGGAGTTGTAGACTAGGTTAACCACAGCTCCAATCTTAGCAGTTCCTAAAACAGGGAAGGATTTCACAATATACTATGATGCATCTAAAGAAGGTTTGGGTTGTGTGTTAATGCAAGATCAGAAAGGGATTACTTATGGTTCAAGACAACTAAAACCACATGAAGTCAATTATCCAACTCATGATTTAGAGTTAGCAGCAGTAGTCTTTGCGCTGAAAGGATGGAGGCATTTTCTTTATGGAGCCAGATGTGAGTTATACACTGACCATAAAAGTCTTAAATATTTCTTCACTCAAAAGGAGTTAAATATGAGACATAAGCGTTGGTTGGAACTGATCAAATATTATGATTTAATAATCAACTATACTCCAGGGAAAGCAAATGTTGTAGTTGATGCTTTAAGCAGAAAGAGTGCAGACATGCAGCCTAGCAATCGGGAGCTACCAAAAGAGTTATAAATGGACTTGGAAAGATTAGAGCTTCAATTCATTGGAACAGAGGTTCTTCGAGGATTAGATACTATGCAGGTAGTTGCAGAGAAGGACAGTGATCTTAAGCATGAAATTTTTAGACATCAAGAAGAAGATCCTTTCAATGCTGAGGAAATTTGGAGGATATCTCAAGGGCAAAAATCGGTTTTTTGCATTGGAGATTATGAGTCTTTATGGTTTCAAGACCGTATTTGTGTTCCAGATGTAACTAAGATTCGTGATGTTATAATCAGAGAAGCCCATGAAACACCATATTCTATACATCCAGGAAGTACTAAGATGTATATGGATTTGAAAGAACTATTCTGGTGGAATAACATGAAAAGGCACATTGCTAAATATGTACCAGAATGCCATACTTGCCAAAGGGTGGAGGCTGAACATGAAAGTCCAGCAGGACCATTACAACCTTTGGAAATTCCCAAATGGAAGTGGGAGGAAATAGGCATGGACTTCATCACAGGATTTCCCATGAAACCTAAACGGAAGGATATGATACGGGTAATTGTGGACAGACTCACTAAAAATGCACATTTTATTCCGGTAAATTAGAAAGATAATGCCGAGAAGTTAATAGAAGTCTACATCAAGGAGATAGTAAGTAAGCATGGAGTGCCCAAAAAGATCGTAACTGATAGGGGATTAGTGTTTACTTCAGCATTTTGGAAGCAATTGCATGAAGCACTTGGTTCAAAGTTAGATTTTAGCACAACCTATCATCCAGAGATAGGAGGTCAAACAGAAAGAACAAATCAGATACTAGAAGACATGTTAAGAGCTTGTGCATTATATTTTGGAGGTGCATGGGAAGATCATCTACCATTGGCAGAATTTTCCTACAATAATAGCTATCAGAGTATTCTGAAGGCAGCTCCATATCAGGTTCTGTATGGAAGGAAGTGTAGATCACCAATATGTTGGTATGAGCCTGGAAGCAGCAAGGAATTTGTGCCAGACTATATTCAAGAAAAACAAGATATCATTAATAAGATCAAGGATAGACTAAAAATAGCTCAGAGTAGATAGAAAAGTTATGCTGATCAAAGTCAAAGATCATGGCATCCAGAAGTGGGAGACATGGTTTATTTGAAAGTAAGTCCAATGAAAGGGGTGAAAAGGTTCGAAGTTAAAGGAAAATTGAGTCCAAAATACATCGGACAATTCAAAATATTGAGTCAGAACAGGACTATAGCTTATGCTTTAGAGTTACCATCAAGATTGGCTCAAGTGCATAATTTTTTCCATGTGTCACAACTTCGTAAATATTTGAAAGTTCCAGATGATGCAATCACACATCAAGAGATAAAACTACAAGCAGACTTGACCTATGTTGAAAAGCCCTGTAAAATTTTGGAAGAAAACTGGAAAAGGTTGAGGAATAGGGCAATCAAGTATTGCAAGATACAATGGGAACATCACCCTGAAAGGGAAGCCACTTGGGAGAAAGAAGAGGATTTAACAAAAGCCTATCTAGAACTATTCAGGTACATCTCAACAAACTTCGGGATGAAGTATAATTTAAGGGGGGAAGTCTGTAACATCCTAGCATTTAGGAACCAACAAAGGGTAGATTTAGGAATTTGTGATATTACATGCATTCATCTGTGAAAATGTAGGTAAATTTTTCGCCAAATAAAAACCTAAAGTGATCAAAGTTTCTTTTATGCTTTGAGATTAGGTATAGCCTTGAAGGATGATTGATATAGACTTTGATATGATCTTTGTGGAATTATGTGTTTTGGGAATTGAAATTTGAATTTAAAACTTGAGTGCTTGAATTATAATTAAAAAAGATTTAGAATGATGTTTGAGTATTTGATTTAATCTAGACTTAACCAAGAATAACTCAAACTTTAAATGAAAGAAGATAATCAATAAAATGAATTTTCCAAAACTTCACTCAATAAATGAGTTACAAAATGTAACTTATGGAAATGAGCAACGACCTTTACAATAATAATTAAATAGAAGAATAATATTTCTTTATTGAATAATAGTACAATCTTTATTACAAAAAGAATAAAAATAAAATTACAAAAGAATAAAGAAATATTACATATGACTATTCTATAAAGAAAATAAAACCTAAACTAAACTCTTGATCTACAAGTCTGGTACCTACAAAATAAACACAAACAAAAAAAGAAAGAATTTAAGGTTAAAATTATATTACTCTCAGAATTGACAGTGAAGTGCACTGTTCAAAATTTCATCATTGAGTAATCTTTTAAAAGGGGCAAGTTTCACCAATATGAAAGAATATATCTTTCATAATTTTAAGCCATAAGTCAAATAAACAGCAAGGAGTGGCAAGTTTCACCAGCCAAATAAATGGTAACCTGATAAAAGTAACTCTCAAATTTAGAACATATCCACAACTTGTGCAGCAGGCACACAGGCAGCACGCACACCAAACTGCATGGTGTGTGCTATCAACACCACAGCAACAGCTCAATCACACAAAACCATCAACACAGCCGTGGGAAGCCAAACCCACACCATTTCCTTGTTCATACACCTCAAGCACAGCAGCCAGCAGCTAAACCAAGCCAAAGCCAAGCAAGATCACACCAATCAAAACCCTGGATCACATCACCAAAATGGTGACATAAGGTGGGGGTAGATCAGGTGGATAGCAAGGACAAGATCAAGCCACCAGGACCAGGAGGTGAAGGGCTAGATCAAGAACAAGCCTAGGAGCTGGAAATACCAGGAGAGCACCAGATCAAGCTACCACAAGATCAACCACTAGCAACCCCAACATCAAATGAGTGTGCTGAGTAAAATAGACCATCACATGATCTATCTGTCTAAGATTAGAAAAGTATTCATAATTTGTCTCTTACTCAAATTCTCAGAAAACACCCAAGTGGGGTGAATGCATCACTAAAGTTTTAAACACTAAAAGCAATCAGAAAACTATAAAGATCCAACTTAGATCTCAGGACAACATCATTGATCTGAGCTATCAAGCTATATTTCAATTCAAGAATGAATATAGTCAAGATCTAAACCTTTAGGCACATCTCTTAAATAGGAGTAGCCCCTTAGAATTTAATCTTATGGATCTATATAAGTTATCAAGCTTACAATCATCTTTCCCCAACTTTGATTCAAGAAACAGTAGCTGGTATCACTACCAGAACCAATCCATGAGAAATAATAAGAGAAGGGTATAATCCCTAAACCTCAGACCAACATCATGGGTTCTAGGGATACAAGGAAAGATAATTCCACTTATTTATAATGCCAAGCTATTTTTAATCTTGAACAAAACCAAACCAAGTAATAGAATCTTATGTGCCATACAAGGATGGTGTCACAAGAACAGTTCTAAACTAAGCAGGTTAAGCATCTAATCTTCACAGATACAACCAATCAACTATAAATCATTTTACTAACATCAAAGGAATCATAATCAGGAAAATCCATATACATATCTCCACTGTAAGAGACCATTTGATCTCAAGCTATATATGATTTATTAAGACAATAGTACTAATACAGTGACTTCATCACACAACACTCACGTTCATTAACCAAGTAATGACAGTGGTGAGCTATTAAATCACTAGATTTCCCAGGTATTGCTTCTAGAGCAACTTCACCATCTGAACCATATCAAAATTAATCCATAGAATCATCTGGTAAACCACTAGCATCAACACAGCTAACCATCAGCAGTAATCCACAGCTAATCACCACTCAACACATTCAAGGATCATCAATACATGATCCAATTCATCAAATATCTAATCCATAGAGGGGTATTAACCCTAAGCAGAACAAACCATCTTAATAAGGACATGAAACTAACCAGGAAAGGCCACTACCAACATCTAGCATGGGATGGCCTAGCATAGAGTGCACGAGAGGTAGAGGAATAACTTACCTATATATGGTCCTCGCTGAAGAATAGAAGAGGAAGCAGAGGAGGCCGACGAACATGGCGGCACGTGGAACACCCCCAAGGGGGCGCTGCAACCCACACCACGCCATGGCGGTGACCATAGCCATGCCTGGGGGTGGGGAGCATCACCACGACACACGACAGCAGCGGCGGCGTCAGCACCAACGCCAACACGAAACCCTAGGGTTCGGAACGGAATTGATTTGGCCATAGGAGGGCTCCTGGTCCAAATCGAATTGGACAAGAGGGAAGAGCGGGGCCTAAAACCTCATCTGCACCACAGCAGCGGCCAAGGAGGTCCACGGCGGCATGAATCTCCGGCGGTGACACCGCTGACCACGGGGTCAGGGAAGGAGAAGAAGAGAGGTGAGCTCGAGAGAGAGACAAAGAGTGTTCGGCTAGGTTGGGCCAAAAACCCATTTCGGGTGTTGTTTTGACTTTTGCCTACTGGGCAACAAGGGCCCAATAAAACCAAATAGTCAGCCCAAATCACTTTAATCCTGTTTTAATAAAAAGGAAAAGACCAAAATGCCCCTGAACTTAAATAAATTCTAGAAAATAAAATAAAAGTCAAAAAATTATAAATAAAATATTTTTGGATTCACAATAATCCAAACTATCCAAATAAATTAAGAAATAAAATTTTAGAAATATAAATTTTAGTAAGAATTTTCTAATATATATATTCCTTATGGAATTTTATAAAATTATTGAAAGATGATAAAAATAAATAAAAATCACTTTCATTATATATTAATATTGTAGTATTTTAGAAAAATACTAAACAAATATTTAATATCAATTTTTTGGTATTTAACGATAATTCTTAAAGGAATTATTAAATTAAATAAAATGCAAATAAATTGAATTAAAATAAATGAATACAATATTCAATAAATATTAAAAAAAATATTTATAAATTCTTTATTATTAAAAGGATTTCTATAATTTGAATAAATAGGGAAGAATACATATAATGCTAAATGATGCATTACATTACTTTTGCCTAATCATTTTGCTTCTTTAAATATTGTCCTTACCAGGCAATAATGATGTTTTTGTAATAGAAGCTCAAGGTCTAGTGCAAGCATCAGACTTCACAACCTTGCCATCACAAGGCAAGTTCATCACATGCTCATGTCCTTTGAAGAGTCTTTATCAAAGTATTTGCAAATTGTGTGTTATCATCTATATTATAGAAAAAGAAAACATTATTTTCTCAAGATACTAAATCTTAGATATCATCCTAAGTGATGACATGATGGAGCAATAGAAATTACGGTTATAATTGAAATAATGATGGACAACTAGGGATTAATAACCCATGACATCAGTGATTCTAGCGCCGTATATTACGCGTTAACCATGAAATTTGGAATGGGACAGAAAAGTCAGTTGTATCCTTTTCCTCTTGTATGGAGGCAAGACGACCTTAACGTGACGTCGTTATTCCTTGTGCGGATCCAACATATGGGTGGGCACCCTTACGTCCCACACTTTTGGTGTCTAGATTATCATTGAATGGTGTTTAGGGATATAGTCCATGTAAATGGTACTATTCCGGGCATCACTAGGTCATAGAGTCTTCGGGAACTCATCAGGGTTTTAGCCTGCCCTAAAGGGGGCTTAACGAAGGTGAGCCAGCCCCGAAGGATCGTGTAGACATATGAGGTCGCGGAGAGAGCAGTGATTGGCTTGGACCAACTACTGGTCCCCACATCATGGAATTGTGGATGGGAAAGTACGCCCGATTGTGAAACAAGGAGTTGATCGCTCATGGGAAAAGTAACGCACCTCTGCAGAGTGTAAGAATTGTAACTTGTTACTCCCTGTTCCGAGAAGGAGCTACAAACGCGGCAGGAAAGGAACTCCATCAAAGTTCTGGTCAACCTGTAAAGGCTGATGGTCAAAGATTTTATAATAAAATCAACCTTTGAAGAAAGATTTACGAAAATTGCATAGTGCCAAAGATTGATAGTCCGAGGTGGTAGATAAAGCATCAAACTTCCTACCTTGCATATAATGAATTTGTCGGGTAACGCTGTTACTCGTCCTTTCCTTTGAATCCTTGCTTAGACTCTGAGAATCCCGAAGATACTCCAATGTATGCATCTGAGAGTCAAGAGGAGATCTTCTATGAAGAGCCCAACTTGTATGGATCCATAGAAGGGGAGGACTATGAAATCGTCTACGGAGGAGAGTTCCAAGAGTCCGAATAATTACCATAGTTCTAGTAGCCACTTGAGCCGAGCAACATGAACAATATATAGCAATAAGTTGTTGAGCTCAATTTGGAGTTTAAGTTTTCAATTTGAAACTTCCGCTGAAACACTTATATTTTGGTTTGTAAGTTGAATCTTTTGGAAGTCTTTAACTTCCGGTATTGTAATAATAATAACATGTGTATGTTTGTAATATGGACCCGCAATGTTTCTGTTGTACCACTCTTAGGGATGTGATATTTACGGAACGGTGTTTTGTGAATGTCATGTCAACGACTATAGTGTACTACACATGCGGTGGTATGCTGGGTCACCGCATTCCGCGGCCGCGTGCTGACCATGCTCTCAAAGTTAAGGATATCCGCGGCCTGTTGCCGCCTTAGCGTATGCCGGAGAAGTGTGTCACGATCCAGTCCTTCCACGAAGTGATAAATAGCATCATCACTGGGGTAATGTTCCAGATCGGCCCGTATAAGGAGCCACCTGGCTAGGTAATCGCGGGGGTTTTCACCTTCTCTCTAAACACTGCGCGCCAGATCGAAGATAGTCACCACGCTGATGAATTGTGATCTCTGCTTTCTAGATGCACGGGCGAAGCCGACGGATTTGCAGCGATATTCCACCATTATATCCTCCACATGGGCGGTTTGGGTTGGCTTTGAATTTCTCCGATCTAGGCCGGCAAACTCCGAAGAGAGATCCGACTTTGATTCTTCCGTGAACATATCCTGCCCGTAGGCGGTCCTGTGGGCCTTGACGATCCGCCTACTTCCAGGGAACTAGTGCCCAAGTCGTTTTTGCCGATGAAGAGGTGGATGTCCCCGATTGGGACGATCGAGCAGTGGGTGGGTTTTGTCTTTGCTGCGATCCAGAACTCGTCGGGAGGGACGATCGGAACATTTCCGGAGAAGAGAACACGGCCGATGGCTATAGTTTCGCTGATTCCCGCGAACAGCTTGGACCTCGCCCGTTGTAGAGCCTGAAGCGCCTCTTTCCCCATGGTGGGCGCCAACTGCCGTGGTATTGCCGACGAGTACGCCATGGAGGGGGTCCTCACAGTGAGTGTTTAGAGACGTGGGTTAAGGCGGAAGGTTTGCGGGTACGAGGTAACACAGCTTACCCAGGTTTAGATCCCACAACGGTGGCGGAATCCTAATCCTGCTATAAATCACTATAATGGCAATAGGCCGAGTTACAAAGATTGGTTCGCTGTGCGAGGTTTGAGTTGTATCGTGCCCTAAAGGATCCTCTAGGTCCGGCTTATATAGTCGCTAGATCCTAGGGTTACAGGCAAAGTCCTAGCCAGACAGGTTATAGAGTCCTACATGGTACACAACTTGTCTAACGTGTCTTGCTCTCCAAGGCTCCAGGTACACCGGTGACTCCTCCGTAGCCTTCCTTCATCCGGCATGGGCCTCCCTTCTGGATCCATCTAACTATGCCTCCCCACAGGACATAGGCATTGCTAACGACTATGGGCCACCCGGGTTATCCGGTTTAGAGACATGCAATGGTGACACCCATTTAGCATATTGGTTTAGGATGACTAAGAAGTGAAGGAAGACAAGCATCTGGACACCCGCGCTACTGTTGCGAGCATTGGAGTGGTGCCAAACCCTATCAAGCTCAGGAGGACAACACGGATGTCTACAGGAGGGAAACCTCCGCGTCATTTCCTCGCTCCACGGTCGCTTCCTCCACGCGCCAAGAACCCCTTCCATGCTCTTATACATGGGCAGCAGTTCCAAAAGTTGCCTGAAGGGAAGTTTCCCTCTAGTTGGGATATGCCTCGTTCTAACCATGCAGGAAAAGAACACTCTAAGGAGGAAGAGCGGGGAAAGAATAACAAGGACTGGGATTCTCGGTCCGACATGATCATGAACTGCATTGAGTATAATTCAGAGTTGATTCATACTCTAACCTTTGAGATTGAGGATTTGAGGAAGCTGATTGAAAAGCTCATCAAGGGAACAGCACCACCACCGAAGGAGTAATTCGACATCAGGTTTTGGCAACCCCTTGGTTTGTTCCAAGCTTGGGGGAGTGCCCCGGTATCACATCATCATCTTACATCTTTTTACCTTTTTAGTAGAGTCATATCTTGAATAGAGAAGTTATCATATAGGATGGTTTGCATTGTGGAAGTATCTCTCCTTTAGTTGGTTATCTATGTATCCCTTGGTTTGAGTGCCTTTATGGAATATAACGAGAAGTTTCATCTTTTACTTTTTGCACTTCTTATTTTAGTTTACAATATCTATTATATGATTGATCTTGTTGATTAGTATTGGTATCACTTTGGGAGCATCAAGTAAATCTAAATAGGTTTTGGCAAACCGAGCTCTAGTTAGTACCAATACTTTTTGAAGTTTTAAAGGGAAAGAGAAAAGCACTTACAGGTATTTTATATCATTTTATTTCTTTCTTGATTGGATCATAAGCTTAGTATTATTTATTTAAGATATTTTGTGTTTTCAAGGAAGATTGCATGTTTCACTTTATCACTTGTATGTTTGCTTGTTTCCTTCAACTCTTTTGCTTGCTACCCAGCCCTGCTAGCCAAAAACCTGTACAGGGAGGGAATACTTCTCGTGCATCCAATCCTTTAAAACAAAAGCTATGCCATTTGTATCCACCATATCTACCTATTAGCATTATTGCTATTCCAAGTAAATTCTCAAGCTTCATCTATCTTTCAAATTAAAAATTCTTTTGTTATGTGAAAACTAGTTAGTAAATCTCTCACGAACTTGATGGAACACCTTATTCTTCCCGCCCTTAATAAACTTGAACCATTGTGTCATCTATCTTGTATATGCTTGCACCTATAAGTTGGGAATTTGCAGAACCGTGCTGTCACAGGGAACACTTTCAACACCTGTAAATATCTACCCTGTTGATATCATGATCTTTTGTTTGCGGATGTCGGCGGTGTGAAATAAAAGGGGAGCTTCTAAGTCCATGGAGTTATGTATATGTGTTAGAGAAACACCTAGGCCGCTAGCTTAAGCCATGCCGAATCATGGTGGAAACTTGTAGCATAACCATAGTGCGCAATCTGTGAAGCATACTCAATAAACAAATAGCAAATAAAAATATCGCTGAGATGCTCACTGTCTGCTTGCCTTGTCATTTTGATATGGGATAGCTCTTGTATCATGGGGAAAGGGGTACCCCATTGGCGGTTATCGATGATACATATGTACTTACAATGACAAGAACCTACCGGTAACTAAAGTTGAGTAGCATGAGGAACGGCCCTCGTACTCACGGGACATGAGATTTCCAACTAATATTTCGTCAAGCATATACTCCATCTTTGTTCACTTTAACCTTAATCACCTCAAGATGCTTATGAGAGGGGCAATGGCAGCTTAAAGCTAGTAAGTACCATAATCTTTTGGAAGCTCTTTATGAAACTTGAAATCCCTGCTTCCCTCTATGAAGGGCCTTTCTTTTACTTCTTAGTTGAGTCAGTAAATCTCTTCCTTTCTATCTCCAGCAAGCATTTGATTTGTTGTGTTTCAGTCATTCATATGATGATTTATTCAATCATGTTTCTTATATTTCTTGTTTTGCACAAAACTCTTATTTGGATGAGTATTACTTTGAAAGCCATCATTGTGAAAAGCCTTTTATGTTTGAGCAAAGGGACTCCTGTTATAAACTTCTTTACAAAAGCTTTGCTTGAAAAGTATGATTTGTGAAATGTTCTCTGACCAAGAACAAAGTTTGCCATTACCAATTATGATTTATTTTTATGCATCTTTATTGTGATTCCCATACTCGTTGCAAGTTAAGTTATATAATGGTGAGTTGCTTTCTATTATGAGTTGTGTATTGGTAAGTGTGATGCTTCTTGTCCGTATTCTTTTTGTTGACACTTCACTCCATAAACACATGGGTATGTTTACTGAGCTCCGCTTTCGCTTGGGGACAAGCGAGGTCTAAGCTTGGGGGGAGTTGATACATCCAATTTGCATCACTATTCTATATCATAATTTGCTGTTATTCCTTGATATATTTCATATTAAGAGCTGATACTTACGTTATTTCATCTATTTTTGCATGTTGGATGATTCTTGGAGGATGAACTGCTGCAGTAAGGATTCTGATGGAAAAAGGGGTGTTTGGATGCAAATTTCATGAAGATCAGGAAATACCAGAAAATACATGGAAAATCATATTTTTCCAGAAAACAAAGAATGCCAGAAGGGGAGGCTGCTATGCCACAGGGGGCCCACCCCCCATGCGCGGGACACCCTGGGCCGCGCCACCATGGGTGTGGCCACCCTGGCCCACCTCATGCTCCTCCCTTTCGCCTATATCTTCTCCTTAAAACACTAATACACGTGGAGCAACCACAGAAAGATTCCGCCGCCTTTGCAGGGCGGAAACTACAAAGAGAGAAAGAGCTCTCCGGCAGATAGATTTCTAGCGGGGAAATTCCTTCCTGGAGAGGGGAGATCATCGCCATCAACACCGTCATCAAGCTAGACTTCATCGGGATGATCATCATCATCCACAAAACCATCTCCATCAGTACCATCATCACCACTCCATCCCGCTGTAATAATTGCGTTAAATCTTGCATAGTTCTTAGGGGAAACTTTCCCGGTGTTGATTACTTTTGTAGTTGATGCTTGTGAGTGGAACCATTGAATTATTGTTTATGTTCAGATTGTTATTCATTATCATATCATCTTTGATCTTGATCCATATGATGTCTCGTGAGTAGTTCGTCTAGTTCTTGAGGACATGGGAGAAGTCACGTTGTTATTAGTGGATTTGCGTTGAGTTATTATTCAATGGTTTAGTATTTAAGTTGTGGTGTTATTCTTATAGTGGTGTCATGTGAATGTTGAATACATGATACTTCACCATTTATGGGCCTAGGGGAATGCATTGTGTAGTTGGCTACTAATTGTCGGGTTGCCGGAGTAAAAGAAACCTGAACCCCCGTTAGGAAACCTTTGCACAAGGGAGTGTAGGATCTCAGAGTTTAAGGCCGTGGTTAGGTTTTTATCTTAATTGCTTTCTAGTAGTTGTGGATGCTTGCAAGGGGTTTAATCACAAGTATGTATTAGTCCAAGTAAGGTCGGTACATTAGCACAGGTTCACCCACACAACACTTATCAAACCAAAGAATATTAATCAACTATACGAAATGAAAATACATGACAGTATTCCCATGTGTCCTCGAGAATGTTTGGTCCTCATAAGTATTACAACCGTCTTGTCCTTTGCTAAGAAAGGATTGGGCCACTTGCTGCAATTATTTATTGTCTTTATTTACTTGGACTTTATTTCCTTGATTTATCAAAAACCCCTAAAAATCTGTTTGTTAAGTATTTAAAGAGATTTCATGCTCCAAACCACTAGTCAACACCTTCTGCTCATTGTTGGAATCGACACTCCTATTTATAGAAAGTAATACGATACACCCCCTATACTTGTGGGTCATCGGGACTCGTGCACTTGTCGCCCGGAAGATTCAGACGAGACCTTTGGAGTCCACATCTGATTATGTAAGTGTCATTTTTCTTTTGCGTGGAGGGAGCCCCCAAGCCCTTTTATTCATCAAGTTTGTTGTTTTCTTCGCAGGCCTTTGTGCGCGACTCCAACCGCCTGATCGAGCAGCACCTTTTGTTGGAAAGCGAGATCAAGCAGCTCCGAGGTGCGTATATTTATTTTTTGCTTGGTTTCGAGTCCTCCAAAGATTTCCTTGTATTCATCCTTTGCTGTCCCATGTTGCATATGAGAACAACGCTGCCTTCCGCAAGCTGAACGCACTCGAAAAGAGTCTTGGCAAAGCGGAGAAATAGGCGAACGATGCTGCAGAGGCCCTCTAGCGTCAGTAGAAGGAGGATGAAGACCGTGAGCAGCAGCTTGCAGCTGCCACGACGTCGCGAGAGAAGGCCATGGCATAGAAGTTCATGGCTGTTGCCAAGGAGATATCTGGTGAGCCACGTTGGTCTCCTTTGGGTGTTCCATGTCTTGGATGTGATTTCTTTTTCCTCATTCGAATGGTTTGTTGTGTTTCTCGCCAGATGCTTCTGGCATTGCGTTTGATCATAGAGCGCTGGAGCATGGGGATCCCTTGGCAGATGCTGCTGCGGAGATCGAAGATCGCTGCTCCTCTGCTATTGGCTCTCTTGACAAGGCCAAAAGGCGCTTGCTCGCTTCTACAAGGAGATCAACCTCAAGGGCGTTGCCCTTGAGGACGTCGACTCCCACGTGGAGGCTCTAGCATTTGATGTTTCGACAAAGTACAAGCGGGCGCAGAAGGGGGTCGACGCTGCAATGGGGCTGGCGATGGCGTCCAGAGCCTAGTTGGACCTACCGTAGGTCATGTCTAGGATGCCAACAATGGCAGATGGTACTGAGGTAGATTTTGCCACCTTTGCCACCTGCTGTAAGCATTTTGGGCCTAAGCTGATAGATCTTCTGGCCACTACGCGACAGAGAAGCAGCGAGCAGCCAAGAGTAGGCAGTCTGGCTCCGAAGTTGCTCCGGGTGCTGGCGCTTAGTCCCTTCCGCCTTGTAGCTAGTCTTTTGTTTTCCTGTTGCATGTGGAACATCTTTTGGGTGAACAACTTTCACTCTGCCACGTAGTGGACTTATTTGTGTATATATGAATGCATATTTTGTCTGTTGTCAAATGTTGTTGTATTGATGTTTGCCTGTACACCCTTAGGGTCCTTTGGGTGCGGTTCTAGTGTCCATTCCTTCTCCTGTGCCTGGCACTCGCCCGTCGCTGAGCGAGTCATTGCAGTTGCCTTTTTTGCGTGACCATGTCCGAAGTATTGAGAAGGACATCCTTAGCATCTGCGGTCACGCGGATGTGTGGAAGTCGAAGGCTGAGCGAGCCATTGCCAGGGAGGAGTTTCTGCTCGAATAGTTTTGGCAGGTTGGCGAGCAAATCCAATGTAAGTCATCTGGACTTGTTGTCTCTTCGAGTGTGCTAGTTGTTTATGATAGCTTACCCACTGGTTGTGTGTAGTTGTGAATCTTCTTCCGAAGCAAGAGAAGGAGCGCATAGAGATTCGAATGAATTGCTTGACGCAACAAGAGATGGAAGCCGGCGGTTTCTTCTGGATGGACCGCGATCGAGCGATCGTTCTTGCGACGGTGCAAGATCGCGTCCACCAAGTTCTTCGGGTGTTGAAGCTAGTGAGGGCGTCACTCGCGGCGATTTGGGCCACCATGTTCCATTCAGATTCTACACCTTCTAGCTTTTTGGGTTTGCTTGGGAAGTTTTGAGATGCAGGTCACATGAAGGAGCTGGTGCACCATCAACTGGTGGCAGGCGTAAAGGCAGCCTTTTCACTTGTTTGACTGCATCGTTGTGATGTCAATCTTGCAGAGATAGCGGCTGGGCCACCTCCACCTCCCAATGGCATGACATGGGATATGCGTCCGCACTATGCAGCGGTGGCGTAGTATGCCAAAGAGATTGAAGATGCGTTTGAGGAGCGAACAAACGTTCTTCTCTAGCATAGTTAAGTCCTGTAAACAAAAAACGAGATAATGTAAAGTCTGTATTTATTTGAGTGAGCTTGTAATTTCCTTTGTAAAGTTTGTATGTATTGGCATGTAGTGTGTTGTATGATTATAGAGTATGCATGTCCTGTTCGTTAGCCTGACGCGGTTAGCTACTCAGGATATATGCGTTTTTGTCAATCGAGGAAGTCGTACAGTGAGGCGCAGCCCCCGAGCTTATTTTAGCAATAAGTAATATAAAGGAGAAATATTTGGGCCAAGGAACTTAGCTTTTATTCATCATAAGTGAGGAGGTACATTGTTGGGCGGAATAGCCTGGCTAGATAGCCTTATTGAAAGTAAAGGGTAACTAGGGGTAGAAGCGTCGCAGTCATGCGATGTTCTCGGGGTTGGAGTATTCGAATCCTGATGCAACGTCCATGAGGCGGTAGGCACCACCTTGGATGACTTCGGTGACGATGTAGGGTCCTTCCCAGAGTGACTCGAGCTTCTTGTGCCCTTCTTGCTTGAGTCGCAAGACGAGGTCTCCTTCGACGAAGGACCTTGGCCGAAGCCGACGGCTGTGGTAGTTGTGAGGCTCCATTCTTGACATCGCCACCATGGATGACGGCACACAGGTAGCACTCAAGGAGTGGGTCGCTGCCGCCGTAGCTCTTAGATCTGGAACCGTAGGTTCCTTCATCCGAAGGGGATCACATAGATCGGAGTTGCAGCTGCTGCTGTCATCCGAATCACCCATCAGCGTTGATGTATGCATGACATCGATGGGTGGGGCCCATGAAGCGGGCCTGATTGATGGAAGTGGCACCCGCTCTGGGAGGTGGAGTGTGCCGGTCTGCCCCACCTGGAAGCAGAAGCTCCCGAATAGCATATCGATTCTGTCGCCTACGGACTCGAATTCCTTGCGGTTGGCCGGTGAGTGGGCGGTGAAGTCGAAAGCACCAAAAGGAGGTGATTCTCTGTCGCCGAGGAATCATAGATCGCTCCGGATGGGACCATCACGACCGCATGATCAACGTCCCTGCTTCCCACAGACGGCGCCAATTTACGAGGTTTTGACTCGTCAATGCCCATTGTTACGAACTTAGGTTTTGGAGAAGATGGGGATGCTAGAAGTCGCGAGACGGTTAACAACCAAGCAACACATGGACATGAGGTTTACCCAGGTTCAGGCCCCCGTAGGGAAAACCGTACTCCTTCTTGTCTGTTCTTGATTACGGCAGAACCGAAGGTTACAGGGGTGCACAAATGCAATCTGGCATGAGGTGTGTGTATGAGATGAGTTGATCCTTCTCGCCATACCCTCCTGGCCTTTATATAGATATGCCAGGTCCTGGGGATAGGTCGAATCGGTTACAGATTAGGGTTGAACCCTTTGAAATTCTATCTACAGCTAGACTTGTCCTCCAAGGAGTCAAACTCACCATGGCCTTGGGCCACCCAAAATCTTTCTAGGCCGCAGATCTTCATATGGGCCTTCCTTGGGCTGGACTAGATATACAAACGTTATGCACCCATGGGGTATATCCATGTCATCTGGTAATTGTGGACAGGCTAACCAAATATTCTAACTTTCTCACCCTCTCCAACCCTTTCACTTCCCAAAAAGTGGCCAAGATGTTCATCGACAATGTGTTCATATTGCATGGCCCTCCTAAAATCATAGTGAGTGACAGAGATACTATTTTCACATTGAAATTCTGGCAAGAACTGTTCAAACACCTACAAGTGCAACTCCACTTTAGCACAACTTATCACCCTGAATCTGATGGACAAATAGAGCATGTGAACCAGTGTTTAGAACAATACCTGCGAAGCATGATCTTCAAGGAACCCAAAAATGGGTTGACTGGATTCCTACAGCAGAGTGGTGGTATAACTCTTCATATCACTCATCACTAAAATGTTCACCATTTGAGGCACTGCATGGCTACAACCCCCCATAGATACATGACATTGCACTTCCTTGCAATGCATCCCATGACATAGAAGTGACAATCAAGGAACATGAACAGATGCTCAAATCATTGATGTTGAATCTTTAGCAAGCATAGAACAGACACAAAAAGTATGCTGATCTCAACAGATTTGAACGCTAATTCAACATAGGGGACATGGTCTATCTAAAAATGCGGCTATACAGAGAAACAACACTAGGCCTATGCAATGCACTAAAGCTCTTCTCCAAATATTGTGGACCATTTCGTGTTCTGCAACGAATTGGACAAGTATCATACAAACTCCAACTACCAGCATGTACACTACTTCATGATTTTTCCATGTCAATCAACTCAAGAAACATCTGGGACCGACAGCGGTACCAAATCCTTCTCTAACGCTGCTCATGGCCGAGGGAAAAATCAATACAACACCTCTCATAGTGTTGTAGTACAGACAGGTTTCCAGAAGCGCGGGCGACTATGACATTCCTATACTGCAATGGCTTGTACACTTGGAAAACCACAGGCTAGCAGAGGCTACATGGGAAGATGCCAGTTTCATCAAAGCTATGTTTCCAGATTTCCATCCTTGAAGTATGGTAACAAGGTAGGGGTATTGTCAAAAATCTGCCCATCGCTAGCTTCAGGCAATCTGCTTGGATGTATCAACCATTGGATAACTCCAACGGCTCTGGATGTAATAGATAGTTAAACTTGCTTAAGATTTAAGTGAACCTTGTAATAAACTCAGTTACTAAGCAAGGCTCCTCAGCGCACTCGTTATAACCTGGGAGAGTGGGTGGATGGGCGATATGCTACCAAAAACCTACAATTATTCTATCTCTTCTTGCTGTTCTAAAAACCCTAGAAATATTTGTTCTTCCCTGGGCAATTATCTTCCTGTAATTTCTATTTGCTAGCTCCTCCTTCAAAGATTAGTGTTACCCTTTTGTACTCCTGGAGCTTTTCCCTGTATAGGATCCTGACAGGTATCAAAGGAAGGCTCACGACCCTGTTGACTACAGAGTTGAGCTAAGATTGGAACACATGGCTGCCCCCTGCCCAGGGCCGGCCCATAAGGAGGGGTGACAGGGCGCCCGCCCAGGGTCCCTAGGAGGTAGGGGCCCTGGCCCAGTTAGTTGTCCAATATAGTAGTCATTATATTTATGTATTAGGTCCAAGAAAAAAGAGAGTAAAAATGGACCAAGCCCACCACGGAACCTACAAGTCACGCACCAACACGATGGATTGATCGGTAAAAGGAAACAAATCGATTATCGTCTGTGTATTTACTCGTCTGCTCGTCTTCTCCCTAAAATTCTCCAATCCCAAAGAACAACGTCGTCCTCTCCCGTGCTTTTCCAATTCCGAAATTGCCGCAGCCATTAATGGAGACCTACTGCCCTATTTTCCTCCCCAATCTTCTCTCTTTCCATGTTCTAGCCATTCCCCGTCAACTAGACGCTGGAGGCATCACCGCATTATAGATGGTACGTTCCCATATCCAATTCCTGGCTTCCTGGCTTTGATTGCTCCGCATCTCCAATTCTACTCTTCTAAGGTTAGTTCTTCAAGGGTTCATTGGATCTGATTCCTGAGCATATTAGGAGAAGAGAAGGGGGACAGTCGGACAGGGAATGAGCGAGTGAGATTCTTCTTCATCTTGGTGTCGGACAAGGGAATGAGCGAGTGATATGGAACCAACATCGACACTTTAAAATCGAACCATTCCCATATCCAGGTGATTTTGTTCCTTGTATTGACTGTTCTTTTGGAAATTGTTTGGTTACATGTCTTCGAAAAGAGCTTTATATGGTTATGAGAAAATAAAGAGACAGAAACAGAGAGACTAACTGGTAGAATCCTAAAGAGGTTCAATTGATATTTCTTTTAGAACTGATAGTTCTTCTAGAAGCTTCCTTCAATTGGCCCTAGTAACTGTTGAATAGTAACAAACTGAGAATTTAGATCCGATTATCATATTATAAACATTAGTGCTAAGTTTGCTTTATTAATTGTATATCTTATATGGTAGAACAAAAGCTTTACGTAGCAATCAGTTTTGATAAGCTCATTTTTTTGTTTTACAGATGAGTTTTGCCTCAATGCTACTTCGAAAATCAGTCTTTTCTAGAAGGATACTATTTCCTTACTAATATGATGAAGTTCCTCAGACAGCTATACATAAACAATGTTTATTGTAAGTTTTTTAGTTTAAAAACCCTCAGTCTACATAATTGCTAGATTGGTTTCGAAATACAATGCATTTTAAATAGTATATGTTTGTGAACAAGGGTCCTTTTTGTTGTCTTGCCCGAGGGCCCCAAATATGTATGGACCGGCCCTGCCCCTGCTGTTGGCAGGCTCTCCTATGCGTGCCCTCAGGCCGTTGTTAGGATCCCCATCGCGCTCTGGTTCCCTTGAGCCCCTCCCCTTCAGTGCGTCATTGGGCTCCCCGCCGCGATCAGGTTCCCTTGTGCCCCTCCCTCTGGCGCATCATTGGCTCCCCGCCGCTGTCCGGTTCCCCTGCGCCCCGCCCTATGGCACGTCGTCGGGCTCCCCTCCATGGTCCGGTTCACCTGTGAACCCGCCATCCGCCGCGTTGTCGGGCTCATCGTCGTAATCTCGACCCATACTACCCTCTCCCTCGAGCAAGCCAGCCTTCCAATCCACCAAGTCAAGCTCGATGGGGATCTCTACCCTCTTCTTCTTCCGTTCGTCCACTGGCTCGAGGCGTCGCGTTGAGGAGTCTCCTGCCCCGCTAATTGTGTTGACCAGATAAGGATCATGAACCCCTCCTACCCCGCTGATTGCGCCGCCTGGATCGAGGAGCGCGATGACCTCATGCCCCGACTCCGGTGCCCCTCCTACCTAACCGTGAAGTTTTACTAAAAGGTGGCAGACCTATAATGATAGGGTCAGGTCCAACCAATTAGGACCGTATAATTAGATTATGCAAGGCATCATATCTGCTCCATCTTTAACGGCTCATCATGCCGAGCGGACATCACCATGCTATTTTTCCGCTCGCTGATCTAATCCACCGAACAGTTCACCCACGCCCCATCGCTGCAGCGCTCCGGCTGCCGCAACGCACGAGAGCGTGCTTTCCCACCGACCACCGCCCACCTCTGTAGCCTGTCTTAGAAGCCTCCTTGCATGTCTCCTACAAGGATGTAACCGTCGGTATGCAAGGAAGCTCTGTGGCACCACCAGCGACCATACATGCCCCTGCACCCCACCGCATAAGGACACCACACCTGGCCACACTGCGCCCTGCATGGCCTCTTCCCTCGCTTGCGATTCTGCCTCAAGACGGTGGTAGAGGCACTCCTGCCCGGAGTGATCCCACACCGAGGCCGCTACGAGAGGACAACTACCACCGATCTGGTATCTCAATCGCCCAACCCCCAAAGCCATCGACCCTCCTCGCTTGTTGTTTGCAGTCAACACTACTGCTCTTCCACTAGATCTATGTATTGATCACAAATATGTACCGTAAGTGGCTAGTGTTCCTCTTTGATGTTCACAAATTATTGGTTGTTACAGTTATTAACTATATGCTTGGTTGTCATAAATTCTTGGTTGTTATAGATGTTAACTATATCCTTCATGTCTCTCTTTGATGTTCACAAATTGTTTGTTTTGGTAATTATGTTTTGTAAGAAATTTAAACTTATATTCGAATTCTGATGATTATTTTTAGTACCTAGAGATGTAAAAGAGAGGTTGCAGAGACTGCAAAAAACAAAAACATGATATCATCAAAAGCTATCTTGGGATGGGTGTGCAGGGGAAGGGAGGAGGCCATGGAGCACCTTGCACGGGACGACATAGATGATCATTTGCTCTGAATGTTTTTGTTCAGTGCTGGCATATTGTGTTGCTATCTGCTACTACAGTTCTTCTATCCACTATTGTTTTGGTGAGACAGTGTGACAGAAATATAGACAAAGGGTTTGGTTCTTGCAGTCAGGAGATGATTAGAGATGAACAACTACTGGTGTAGTCAATGCGTATTATCGGGTGCAAAAATGGTAAAGTTCGGTTGTGGTACCAGACATTTTGTTGGTGGAAGTCATGCTACTTTGTCTCATTGTATTGTTACATTTTCTATTTGGTATTAAAATTGTTGTTTCGTGCAATTTTTCTTTCACATAGTAAACCTACAATTTTTTAGTTACAAAAAGAGGTGGATTGCATGATTAAGCATGACCAAAGTTAATGCAACATTTTGAAAGTACACAATTTCAGTGTCCGAAGTTACACCATGTTAGTGAATATAGAGAAAGTTAAAATTGGCAAACAAGAAATAAAAGAATGTAATATTGGGAGCAAGGTTTACATGTTGACCTATCGCAAGTTGTCGTTGGGGTACTGACAAGTAGAGAAGTTTTGACAAGTCTCAACAAGTGCTAGACTTGTCAGAGTGGGAGTGACATAGGTATAACTAATCGGGTCCCTATGATTAGTCACCCTAGGAGCATAAAAGCTTATGGCCTATGAAGGCCCAACAAAGTCCAAGAAGCACCCGGCGGAATAAAGAGTTATCTTGACTGGCAAGGAATATCTAGAAACCGACATAGAGTTTGTATTAACTTGTAACCTCTCCAGCTATGGATCCAGGACCCACCCTCTCATATAAAGGCTGGAAGGACCCGATGGAGAGGGCACCTTAATTTTCGAGCAATCCGCCTTGAGCTAGACGCAACTAGCGGACCGGCGACTTTGTAACCGAGCTTTCTGAGTAATCAGACTACATCGACTTCCTTGTTTATCTGATTAGCCGACGAAATCCCCAATGCTCTCTTTTCCGCAAAACCCTAAGTCCATATAAATGGGCATTGCCGAGGTTACCTGACATGGGTATGCCCTATGGGTGACCGATGTTATCCTACTCGGTCTGGCCCTGCGAAAGCCCATGAAGCCAACATACCTCAATCATAAAATCCCAAGAGGATTTCGGGTGGCCCAAGCCCAATAAAGATTCGACTCCTTGGCGGATACGTCTTCTTCGGATAGAAACTTGAAGGGAGAAACCTAAACTTGTAACTGACTCAGCCTGTCCCCGAGACCTGGCCTATCTATATAAAGGCCAAGAGGGTACGGCGAGGAGGATGACCTCATAACCTAGCACACACCTTGCCAGATCCAATCTGCGCACCCTTGTATCTTTTGGCATGACCATTAACAATGAGCAGACAAGTAGGAGTAGGGTTTTCCCTCTAGCGTCCTGAACCTGGGTAAACCTGGTGTCCCCATGTTGCTTCTCTGTTAACAATTCCACGATCTCCAGCGTCCCCTCCTTCTCCAAAACCCAAGTCCATAACAATGGGCATTGACGAGTCAAACACTCGTCAATTGGCGCCGTCTGTGGGAATAGGGGATGCTGATGTTCCGGTCGTGACGGCCCCATCCTCTACGATCTTCCACTCCTCTACGATGGAGAACTACTTTCTCTTCGGCGCCATCGACTTCACTGTCCAGTCTCCGGCAACTCGCAAGGACTTCGATTCTGTGCGAGATGGAGTCGACGTGATGTTAGGAAGCCTATGCTTCCTGGTGGGCAAGGTTGGCACCCTTCGCCTCCCTAAAAGGGTGGTGCCTCCGGCGATTGCACATGCTTCGTGGGTACCACCAATCGGTGTCCTAAGCACAACCTCGCTAATGTACGGTCCAAATTACAATAGCAGATGCAACTCTGATCTGTGTGACCCTCCTATGGAGGAAGGAACCTACGGTTCCGGATCTGAGAGCTGCGGGTGCAACGACCTCCCCTACCACTTCATGTGGGCAGCAATCATTGACGCTCACGATGATAATGGAGCAAATCCACAGGCTCCCCCTAACGCTGCAAACGGAGGACCTGTTCCTCCCTAAATCCTCCGAACCCCAACACCACCAACAGTGACAATGCGGCTCGGCAGGAGATCCACCTCAACGAGGTTGAATGGGAAAGGGTCCGAGAGGCTGTGCGAGGTAACCCACTTCCTATGGATGACTCATGTGACATGCTTATGGGTTACCACTGGCTCCTCGTAAAGGAGCACAACCGGTAGGTCGCGCAACACAAAGAGCTCGAATAACGTCGAAGAGCAGCCGACGAGTCAAGCGCTCGATGAGCAGTGCTCTCCTTTATCGGTGGGTCCTCCTTCAAAGGCTACGATGACCATGCAACATACAAGAGCCATTCTCGGCTGGAGCGCATGGACCCCAGTGCCAGACTCGAGGCCACCAAGGCACTCGACCTGTCCTTCATGGCGATGGACTCACATGGCAACATGATGCCCAAGACACCGCTGGTCGTGGTCATAGCAGCTACTACGCATCTGCTCGCCAATCAACCTCCAGCCGGGGATCCACGATCCACCGTGCACAAGTCTGCAATCATAGGCCTCAGACTCGTCGGAGCTGCATTGACCGGAGAGGAAACCCTGGAGCCGAAGAAAAAGGTTGTAGTGAAATTTACAAAGAGTCGAACGTCCTCATTTGACGAGGACGACCACGACTTTTCGCGGCGACGCCGCAACCCATAACGAAGGAGCCACAACTACGACGCTCGCGATGAGCTCACACAGCGCAAGATCGATAAATCACGCGCAAAATGTGTATGCTCCATAGGGTAAGAGGAAGAAGATACGGAGCTCTGTGGCGCCATATCCTTCGGCCGGGCTATACGGCAGACCCGGATTCCCAAAGTCTTCAAGCTACCATCGGACAACCCAAAATTCGACGGCCTATTGGAACCAAAGATTGACCACAACTCGTCGGTCAAGCTGCATGGTGGGAGCAAAAACACAGCCATGCAATGCTTTCAGCTACATCTGAAGGGTGTGGCCAGATCCTGACTCAATAACCTTCCCTCTATATCCATCCGCGGTTGGGAGGAGCTGGTCTATAGCTTCATCCACAACCTCAAGGGCACCTACAAGAGGCCAGCCTCCATCAAAGAGTCACGCGCCTGCTGCCAACGGTCCAATGAGTCGATTCGCTCCTACGTCCAGTGCTATTATGTCATCGAGAACTCCACCAAAGACATCTCGAAGGAGAGGACAATCGACGCCTTTAACGACGGCGTAAGGCGCCGTGAGCTCAGAGAGGAGATGGGTAAGGTCAAGCCCAAAACCATCGATCATCTGATGGACATCGCCAACCGCTGGGCAGATGGCGAAGATGCCGTCAACCGAACACGTTTGAATGATGAAGACGACCTCGATCGCAGACGCGACTACCGAGGGAAAAGAAGAGCATGTGTCTATGATGATTGCGAGGAGGTTGATATGGTCGCAGAAGGCTACATCGACCGCTGTGAAGATGGGAACCGTAGCAGCATATATAGCAGTGGCAGCTACCGCGACATCGGGAAACCTGCGCAATCATGGCAACACCACACTCGGGATGACGAGCCATCTACATTCAAAAACTGTTAGGTCCTTGCACCATCCACTTCTACATCGACAAGCACGATGGCAAGAAGAAGCCCGTCGATTTAAACTTAGTTTTATCTTTTATTTGAAAATCCCATTCTGTAGTGAACTTTCAAAATAAATTCAGATAGATTCGCTGCACCAAATTGAATGAATCCTATTTTGTTTGAAAGTAGATAAAAATATCTAATCACTCTCGTTGGGTTCTAACAGTTTGAAACTATGGATCACCCTTGGTAAAAATAACAAGACAGTAGCTTTTAGCACTTTAAACATTTTTCTAAAATCAACCATAAGTGATATTGAGTTGATTCCAACTCTCAAAAATCACATTTGACAAGACCTTTCTTAATATGTAAAAATCTACGTACTTACATATACTAGTCGTGGACCAAAACTAAAAGACTGACTTTCTAGTCATTTTTAGCCACTTAAATATTTTTAAATAATAGTGTTAAACCTTATAAATTAGGCCAACCACTTTAAATCACATTCTCAAGTATTAGAAATATGTGGTGATGACATGTGTCAATATGATCTCATATTTTTAATTTGGAGAATATTAAATCTTAAGTAACTTTTCAATGAGTAGAAATTACTTTTCTAAAAATAAGATAAATAAAATCTTATCACCCTTTCTAGTAATGATAGAGATGATGCTAGATCATCTAGTGTGACCCTTGTGTGATAAATAGAAGTAGTTAAGTATTGTGTGGTGAGTGTCACCCTTTCTCGTATTTATTTTTAGACGCTAGTATCAATCCAGGCTATGACAAGGAGGAATTCTACAAAGACGAGGACGAGAATTTCGACCACCTTACCAATCAAGGCAAGCTATACTAAGCATGCTAGACCATGCAAGCCTTATTATGAATACCTTTAGGATACTATGTTGAGTATACCATTTTCCTAGTTTTATTTGCAAGCTTTTCCTTTCTTTCTTTTATTAAAGTTGTTCAAGTAGTAATTAATTGGTGATATGTGGAAGATTAGGAAGGATGCCATCAAGAGCTTGGAACTTGATGTAGGTAGAAATACTAGTTGATACCCCTCAAATAGTGACACCTCCATTTGATAGATGCTAGTGATAAATTAAACTTTATCACTAGATGGGAACAAATGATTATGAACACCTTGGAATGATGAGTCATTCTATTAAAATGTTTTGACACGTGTTATGTACACAATGACTTGAAGATGATGGTGAAGTAAGTATGTGACTTGACTTTGATAGAACCTGATGGTTGGGTTCGGATGCGATACCATTCCAATGTTTATCGTACAACCACAACACCCGAGTTTGGGTAGGGCTTGACTAGAAGTTTATATGTGTCAGTATGGGTTCCCTCACGGAACGAGGTGAGCTGAGGCTACCTTGTGAATGTGATTTTTCACCTATGCAGTGCCCAAGATGACAGATGGTCATGGTTGGGAGGCCAAACTCATAGGGGAGGTGCCTATACTAGGGTGTGTAATTGAAAGGTTAGGATTGATTATCCGCATACCAAGTATGATGATTAAGGATTGTTCTTGACAGATGTATCTAATGTTGTGGTGAAAATGTACCACCTCTGTAGAGTGTCAAACTATTCGAATAGCCGTGTCCACGGTTATGGACAGTTGGATGGCCATACTGTTCTATTGTCATATGTTTTCCAAAATGACCCGTGACTTTAATGATTAATTTGACTTGACCCCACAAGTTGTGGAGATGAAGCTAGGTTCCCACCTAAGTAACTTAGACAACTAAAGTTAGGTTTTATTACTAGATACTGGTTGAAATAAAATTGGCGTGTGGCAAACAAACCTAGAGCTTGATATTCCTATTAGAATGGCCTTACTGCTTTAGTGAAAGTTTGCGAGTACTTCAAAATACTCATGGCTTTGTACCTGGCTATTCCCATGGCCAGACTATGAAGGAGACTATGAGGAGGATGGACATCAGGACGATTACAATAACTAGGATCATCTCCCATCGTCAGCATTGCCTGTGACCCTGAAGATGGAGCCTCGACCACGATGCTATTATTATTATTATTATTCCGCTGCTTTGATTATAATCAGATTTGATCATGAGACCAACTATGTGTAAGACTATTATGGTTTCTAACAGATGATGAACTACGATACCAATCTGTTATGTCTCGCAAAAATGGTAATCCTGGGATGGCAATGTATGTCATAACAGGCATCTGGGATTAAAAATCCGGGTGTTGACATACAACCTTCCATGGCATAGTCCTAGGGAAAGGAGTACACCCACTAAGAAAAATATGGATTAATGTTATCTTCGGTAGCCCTAAGAACTTCAGGCATGAGCGGCTTGAGTTTGAGGTGGTTGACTGGCCCTCGCAATACCACGCCATCCTTGGTCATGTGGCATTCGCAAGATTCCTGGCAGTACCACACTACGTGTACCTCGCTCTAAAGATGCCGAGACCCAACGGCGTCATCACCATCCTAGAAAGCTTCACCAAGTCCGACAACTGTGACAGAGACTTCAACAGAACCTCCCGGTCCTTCGACATGCAAGAGGAGCTCGCAAGGTTGAAGGAGTCGGTAGATAATAGTCTCCCCCCTATGACCAAGCAGAACGCACCTGACATGGCATTCGACTGCACGGTCAATACCAAGGCGGTGCAAGTCCACCCGACGGATCCCACCAAGATGGCTCTGATCTGCAAAAACCCGAGTCCCACATTGGAAATCATGCTCATCGAATTCCTCCGTGAGTGCTAGGAAATCTTCGCCTAGTGTCCCGCGGACATGCCAGGAGTTCCCAGGGAATTCATTGAGCACGCACTCAATGTATACCCGGATGCATGTCTAGTCTAATTTGATGATGCGTTGATTGTCCGAGGGAAGAGCGAAGGCAATTGGTATTGAGGTCAACAAACTCCTCGAAGCTAACTTCATAAGGGAGATCAAGGAAAGCACCTAGGTAGCTAACCCCATGCTAGTCCCCAAGAAGGACACGGACATCCTGCGGATGTTCGTGGACTTTACGGCCCTTTACAAGCACTGACCAAAGGACCACTTTCCCCTACCGCCGATCGATCAAATCATCGATTCCACTTCGGGGTGTGAACGACTCTTGTTTCTCAATTCCTACTCAGGCTACAATTAGATTCAACCGAAGGTTGAGGATCAGGAAAATACGACTTTCATTACACCGTTCGAAGTCTTTTGCTACAACACAATGCCTTTCGGCTCAAGAATGCAGGAGAAACCTATCAAATCTGGATGCACGCCTTCCTGAAGATTCAAATTGGTTGAAAGATTCAAGTCTATGTCAAAGACATAGTGGTCAAGACCAAGGAGAGACGAACATTGATTGACGACCTCCACGAGTCGTTCGATAAACTTGATTGATACAGGATCAAGCTGAACCTAGAAAAGTGTGAATTCGGTGCCCCATCTAGGATATTGCTCGGGTACTTTATATCTGGGAGGGGTATTGAGGCTAACCCGGAGAAAATCAAGGCTATACTAACCATGGAGAAGCCGAAGAACGTAAAAGGAGTCCAGCAGCTAGCTGGACGAATCAAACCACTCAGTAGGTTCATCAGCCGCATGGGAAAAAAGGCTCTCCCTTTCTACCAGCGAATCTGCAAGTCTGACAAATTCGAGTGGACGGCTGAAGCTGACGAGGCATTCGAAGACCTCAAACGTCTGCTCTCTACATCTCCTGTACTAGTGACGCCAATTGAGAGAGAGCCCATGCTGATGTACATTGCTGCAACGCACCAAGTGGTCAGCACGACACTCGTGGTCGAGCGACCCGAAGAATACAAAACCCACGGGGTGCAACGCCCTGGGTACTACATCAGCAAGGTGTTGACACAAACGAAGCAGAGATACCATAATTATCAAAAGCTAGAATATATCATATTCTTGACCGCGCGTCGGCTGCACAATTACTTCCAGGAGCACCAGATAGTGGTTATCAACGACGCACCACTATCACACATCCTCAACAACCTTGAGGCAACGGGGCAAGTGGCCCTCTAGGGCATCGAACTGTCCCTGCAGGACATAATCTACGAGTAGTGCACCTCCTTCAAATTGCATGTGCTCCCTGAATTCTTCATCCATTGGATGGAACTGCAGCTCCCGGACACCCTAGGCATGTATCAGCTATGGACAATGCACTTCGACGAATCCAAACGAGGGGAAGGAGCTGGAGCTGGAGTAATCTTGACATCCCCTCAAGAGGACAAGATGAGATATGTGTTGCGGATGAGATTCCGTGCATCCAACAACAAGGCCAAATACGAGGCACTGATCCATGGCATGCGGATGGCTAAAGTCTATGGCGCCACATGACTGGTTCTCTATGGAGAATTCAACCTCATTGTCCAGAAGACGATGAACCAGTGGGACGCCGTTAGCGACAACATGATCGCCTACCGCGACCTCTACAACTCACCAAAGGATACTTTGACGGCTGCGAGCTCTGGCACGTTGGCTGTGAAACCAATGAGGAGGCCGACAAGCTCGGCAACATTGGCTCCATCTGCGCTCTAGTACCTCCAGGCGTGTTCCTCGAACAAATCTGTGAGCGCTCTATCAAGCGCAAAATTCCCAAGGGCGCATCCGATGCCACAGAGCACTCAAGGGCTGCGCCACTCGAGAAAGCAGAGGCACCCACAAAACTGGAGGCAGACATCGAGCTGGTGAGCCTCATGCAAGTACTAGCAATCGACCAAACATAGACTCAACCACACGTCAAGTACCTATTGAGCAAGAAACTACCGGACGACCTGACGGATGCCAGGCAGATTTCCCGCTGATCCAAAGACTTCACCATCATAAATGGTGAACTATACAAACGAAGCATCACCGGGGTCCTCCAGCGGTGCATCACCAACGGCAACAGGAAAAGAATCCTCCTCGACATCCACGAAGGCATCTGTAGCCACCACGCTGGCATCCGCGCCCTACTCGCCAAGGCTCTGCGAGTTGGATTCTATTAACCAACCGCGATGCGTGATGCCAAGGACATCATCGAGAAGTGCAACACTTGCCAATGGTTTGTCAACAAACCACATGCACCAGTCTCAGAGCTACAACCCATACCACTTTCCTGGCCCTGCGCTCAATGGGGACTCGATATGGTCAGCAAACTGCAAAGGTCCCCAACCGGAGGATACGTCTTCCTCCTGGTGGCAGTCGATAAGTTCACCAAGTGGATCAAGGCTACACCCATCTCCAACCAAACTGGTTCCACTACTGTCAACTTCTTCCAGTCCATTGTCTACAGGTTTGGGGGTGCTCCACAGCATTATCACCGACAACGGCATGCACTTCACCTCGAAGGAGTTCCAAGACTTCTGCGAAGGACTCGGCATCAATGTCACGTACGCCTCACTGGCGCACCCGCAGACCAACGGTCAGGTTCAAAAAGCTAACGGCCTCGTCTGCAACGGGATTAAGAAGCGACTCATGTGCCCTCTTGAGAAAGTGGTGGGAGCCTGGGAAGCCGAACTACCCTCCATTCTCTGGAGCCTGCGTGTAACACCAAACAGCGCCACCGGCTATACGCCCTTCTTCATGGTGCATGGAGCCAAAGCAATGCTACCTACCGAGGTACGCTACAAGGCCCCACGGGTCGTCGCTTATAGCAAGGTCGAATCAACGGTCGCACTCGAAGACGTTGTGGACCTATTGACGAGGCACGCGACATCGCCGTAGCCCGTTCGATGGTGTACCAGCAAAGCCTTCGTAACTACCACAGGTGATGGCTGCGTCCAAGGTCCTTCGTCAAAGGAGACCTCGTCCTGCGAGTCAAGCAAAAAGGGCACTTGAAGCTCGAGTCAACCTGGTAAGGCCCCTACTTGGTCATTGAAGTAATCCCAGGTGGCGCCTACCTCCTCAAGGATGTCGAGTTCGGAGTAGCATACTCCAACCACTGGAACATCGCACAACTGCGATGCTTCTACCCTTAGCTATCTTTACATGCAATAAGGCTTTTCAGCCAGGCTACTCAGTCGAACCCTGTACTCCCCACTATGTGATGAATAAAAGCTAAGTTCCTTAGCCAATATATATATTTTCCTTATGCAAATTTACATTCATACAACTCACTCGGGGGGTTGCGCCCCACCTAGCGACTTTGTCGACTCTTATGCTAACGCATCCACCTGAGTAGCTGACCATGTCAGGCTAACAAAAAGGACGTGCAAACTATACAATAACAAGCATTACATGCAAAAGTTTTACAAATTTCACAAAGAGCAGAAACGACCCAACAGAAACTATACAAATTTTACATTGTCATATACAATACTTGCAAGGATCAACCACACTGAAGCAGAACGTTCGTTCACTCGTTGAAGAAGTGCACAATATCTTCGACATGGTGAGCCACCGCCTCATAATGTGGGCGCATATTCCATGCCATACCATCTGGCGGAACAAGCGGTCTTGCTGCTATATCCGCCAGGTCTATGTCCCGACGGGGCAGCCGAACAAGGGCCAATGCCACCTTCGCACCCGCAACAAGCTGCTGGTGCACCAGCTCCTTCACGACATCCGTGATCTAAAACTTCCCCAGCAGGCCTAGGAAACTGGATGGAGCCGCATCCAAGGGGAACATAGCAGCACATATGGATGCGGATGATGATCTTGCACACTTCAACACTTGAAGCAACTGATGGACACAGTCATGTACCGTTGCGACCATGGCTACTCGATTGTGGTCCATCCAAAAGAATCCTCCGGCCTCCAACTCTTGTTAGGTGAGGCAGTTGAGTCAAATATCCACACACTCTTTCTCTTCCCGCGGAACAAGATTAACAACTGCAAAGAGCAATAGCTCAGAAGCCAAAAATAAAAAATGCAGTTGCAAAACTAATAAGACGCACCCGGTGGCCACTTACACTGAAGTTGTTCACCAATCTGCCAAAATTCTTCAAGAACATACTCCTCACTCACGACAGCCCACTCTGTTTTGGATTTCCAAACATCAACATGGCCACGGATAACGAGGACGTCCCTCTCCAAGCTTCAGATGCGATCGCGCAACAATGGCAATTAAGATGCTTCATTTGTTGCTAGCCGAGCAACGGCCAAGGGAACTGGCGAAGTCGCTGGATCAACATTCGAGGGGCCCTAAGAGGAGCACAAATGACAAAATATAAGGACAAAAGGAACTAGTAATAATAGAGGAAGAAGGCATATATTCACATGAGGAACCACTATGTGGCAACCCTAAAAGTCATCCGGTACAAAACATTACACGAGCTACAACAAAAGCAAACACAAATCTACCAAGGTGAATAAGCAGCAAAAGGGCCCTGAGGGTGCGCCACACCGGAGGTAGTACTAGGCTCCATAGCCAGAGCCGCGACCACACAATTTTTCTCAATCACATAATTGGCTAGCAAATCAATCAGGCGGGGGCCGTAGCGCTTGCAACATGAAGCGAAGGAGCGAAGGCTACCTCGATGCCATACACCGCCACTAGCATCCTGGAGGTGGCCTGGTTGATATCCAGCTATGCGCTAGATGCTAGTGCCATCGCCAAGCCAAGGGTGGCGCCTGCGCCCTTCTGGGTTTTCTTGTACTCTGCGGGCACATCTCCCGCCAGGGCCTTCGCCAGAGAGTCAACATCATCTAGGGCCACACCCTTCGGGAAGATCTCCCGATAGAAGTGGCCGAGGACCTCTTTAGCCTTGGCCAAAGTATCGAGGGTGAAGCTACAACTTTCTTCGACCACGTAAACTACTTCCGCGACAGGGTCCCCGTGGTCCAGGACAGCGTGATCAAAGGGAACACCAGTGGCATCTGCAGATGCATCAAAACAAGTCCAACTCACAACAAGGCACCCCGACAAAATCTCGAAGAGAAGTAGTCTAGAAAGTTCGAGTGACCTAACAGACAATGCTTTGGCATCAAACATCAGCTGCTCCATAATCGCCTTGTCCTTCACATCAGCATCATCCACAAGTTTCTCCTCACGCTCAACAGTTTCCCAATTAAAAAGCGCTAAAGAGCTTCCATATCATCCTTGGCCTTAGTTTCCGTCTGGCTACGACCCTTTTCAAGAGAGTCCGACCTGCGGAGTGACACATTGTTCTCCTCTACAAAAGTCAGGAAAGAAAATCAAGAGAGTGAAATCGCATGCATACACTCGAAGAACATGGATGGCAAAATATTTACCTTGGAGCTAACGGAAGCTTGCTTCGAAGGAAAGGTGCTGCTGCCCGAGATGCTTCAAGTCACACAAGAAGGGATGCAACAGGAAATCACAAAAGGCTCGGGGGATCATCAGTAAAAGATTAGTGATACTTACATGCCCACTCGAAGACTCCGAGGGTTGAAATTGCGCCTTCCTTGTAACAACTGCATGAGTTCTCGACCTATAGGAACTCGATGCTCCATCAATGGAGTTGGCCTCCATCTTAGGGAAAGGAACCACAGCTTCTGGTATCTCTGCCTTGGACTCTACGACCATCTCTTCCATTTCATCCTTTACGGACTCATCCGGAGAGGATCCCCTGTTATATCACAGCAAGAAAAACATGCAAAAGAGTCACTCAAGAGGTCAAATATCTCGAAGTCAATGGGTAAAGCCAACAAGAACTTACGAGGGGATATCAGAAAGGTGAAAAACAGCGCTGCACTCTTATTCTTCTTGGCCTGCGGCTGAGGAGCCACAACCTAGAGAGGCACCATAGGAATTGGGGAGGTAGCACCTTCACCCGCAACATGGTGATATAAGAAAGTAGGCCCCTTCGGGGTTGGAGGCATCGTGGCATCCAAGTTTGCTTCAGGCTCCTTGTGAGAGTTCCTGACGGTAGGCTCGAGGGCTTCCTCCTCTGCCGATGAATGAGCGCCAGGGACCGTGGACTCCGATTCTTCCGCGTCCCCACCGTCTGGTGCAGCCACAAATTCCTCAGGAAGGGTAGGCATCATGTTCTAAACCTTAAGTTCCTACGGAACACCAAAGACAAAATTCAAAACGAAGTATAGTGGATACAAACAAAATGCATTGCATGCAAACAAAGTGTTCACCTAAGGAACTTCAGTCTTCGCGCAGAATGGTGCAGTCGACGACTCTACTGAAAGCTCGTTGTTGGCCTTAAAGCACAACAATGGTCGAAGAGCCCTGTCGAGATCGAACAAGGACAATTCCTTATCCGAAACTCTTGTTGGGTCGTGGACACCAGAGTATAGGAACATTGGGTATGCCCTCCCTTGGAGGGGCTACACCCGGTGATTGCGGAAGGTGGGCATGATATCGATGCCGGAGACTTCCGGACCATGCTGATACGTCGTAAATGTATCTATAATTTTTTGATGCTCCATGCTTGTTTTTTGCCAACTATATTATGTTTTGTCTACACTTTGAGGCATTTTTATACATTTACTGGAACTAACCTATTGACAAGATGCCGCAGTGCCAGTTACCTGTTTTCTGTTGTTTTTGGTTTTAGAAAAGCTAGTAAAGAAATATTCTCGGAATTGGACGGAACAAAAGACGAAGTTCCTATTTTTCCAGACGCAACACGAATCCCTAAGGAGAGACAAAGTGGAGCCACGAGGCGGCCACACCTAGGGATGGCGCGGGTCCACCCTAGGCTACGCCGCCCTGTGGTGTGGGCCCCTCGGGCGTCCACCGACCTTGCCCTTTCGCCTATATATACCTCTCCCTGAGACGAAAACCCTACCAGATCAGAAATCCACAAAAAGTTCCGCAGCGCTCCGCCACCGAAGACGAGATTCACGGGATAGAAGTCTCTGTTCCGGCACCCTGCCGGCATGGGGAATTTCCCTCGGAGCCATCTCCATTGACTCCACCACAATCTCCGTCGCCATTGCTGACTCCCATGGTGAGGAGGGAGTAGTTCTCCCTCGAGGCTAAGTTCTCTACTAGTAGCTATGTGTTCATCTCTCTCTCTATGCGTGATCTTATTGTGGTCATGAGCTTTGTAATCTAGTTAAATAAGTAGATGCTACTCTATTACTGAAGTGTTTTAATTAATGTAATCTCCACTTTTCCCCACGTGTGTGAAGTTGACAATGTGCACACCGTGTGGCACTTTAGCTAAAGGTTACATAAATACTTATCATGAGTATAATTTGAGTTGGTTGTTTCTATGAAATTGTGGTGTTTATTGGAACCATCTAGCGCTCAAGGTGATAGTGTGGGATTACCTAGTTGGGGAATGCAAACTTTAAGGAGTGCTGTTATAGCCCTACACCATCCAAATGGAGAGTAGTTCAGGGTAGCATAGTAAAGATAAGATATTTATGTGTTTATTGAGAGTGTCCACTAGTGAAAATATGATCCCTAGGCCTTATTTCGAAGCATTGAAACACCGCTTACAATCAGTCCTGCTACATGTTTGCTTGCTGCCATTTTTATTTCAGATTGCAATTATGATACGTCGTAAATGTATCTATAATTTTTGATGCTCCATGCTTGTTTTATATCATTTGTCTTATGTTTTGTCTACACTTTGAGGTATTTTTATACACTTTCTGGAACTAACCTATTGACAAGATGCGACAGTGCTAGTTGCCTGTTTTCTGCTGTTTTTGGTTTAAGAAAAGCTAAAAAAATCAATATTCTCGGAATTGGATGGGACAAAAGCCAAAGTTACTATTTTTGCCGTAGCAACACGGAAACATGAAGCAGAGACGGAGGGGTGCTCTGGGGTGGGCACACCCTATGGTGGCGCGGGATACCCTAGGTGGCGTCACCGGGGGTGTGGCCCAGCTAGCCACCTCCTCGCCTTGCCCCTTCACCTATAAAAGCCTCCTGAGGAGAAAACCCTAGGTCATCAACCAAAAAGCCACGAAAAGTTCCGCAGCTCCGCCGCCACCGAAGGGGAGATTCGGGGGATAGAAAGTCTCTGTTCCGGACCCTACCGGGATGGGGAAGTGCCCCCGAATCTATCTCCTTCGATCTCCACCACCATCTCCATCGATCTCCATCGCCATCTTCATCACCGTTGCTGATTCCCATGATGAGGAGGGAGTAGTTCTCCTTCGAGGCTAAGGGCTCTACTGGTAGCTATGTGTTCATCTCTCTATGCATGATCATATTGTGATCATGAGCTTTGTAATGAAGTAGATCTACTCTGCTACTCAAGTGCTTTAATAGATCTTAGGCTCTCCCCACGTGTCTGAAAGTGACAGCGTGCACACTGTGCGGCACTTAGGCTATAGATTACATAAATACTTGTCATGAGTTATATTTGGAGTTGGATGTCTTTATGAAATTGTGGTGTTTGTTGGAACCATCTAGCGCTCAAGGTGACAGTGTGGGGTTATCTAGATGGGGAATCTGAACTTTGAGGTGTGCTATTATAGCCCTACCATGGACTAGAGTATCCAACCGGAGAGTAGTTCAGGGTAGTATCATGAAGAGAATATATTTATATGAGAGTGTTCACTAGTGAAAGTATGATCCCTAGGCCTTGTTTCGAAACATTGAAACACCATTTGCATCTAGATATGTTACATGTTTGCTTGATTCCATATTTTTTCCTTTAGTATTTTCCTCCCTGTCATAAGCTCTATTCTGGCACCGTTACCACTTATAATCATTTATACCACTTGTATTTCACTATCTCTTCACCGAACTAGTGCACCTATACACCTGACAAGTGTATTGGGTGTGTTGGGGACACAAGAGACTTCTTGTATCTTGCTGAAGGGTTGCTTGAGAGGGATACCTTTGACCACTTCCTCCCTGAGTTCGATAAACCTTGGGTAATCCACTTAAGGGAAAGTTGTTGCTGTTCTACAAACCTCTGCACTTGGAGGCCCAACAACTGTCTCTTTGGTATCGTATTTTTCTTCCTCCATAGTGCTGCAGCTACAGCTGCTCTTGTGAATCACATTCCTTATCAGTTACAGAACGGTATCTTTGTATGTTTTGTGCATCATGATGATAGAGAAAATCATAGAGCAGAATTGGGTTTCTCTACTGGATGGTTGATGTTCCTGGGACTGCCATTAGACTATAGGAATGACTATGATATAAACAATGCTATTGCTACTTTTGGTAAGTGTTTGCACTGACATCAAGATCAGGATGTGATTGAAAGGACACTAGTTTATGCTTCATTCCCATCTATAGCAAGAGTCCCTAGAGATATTGTTTTTGGAAATTATGCATCTATGGGTGGAGTAAGAGAGTCATGGACTGCAGTATGTTATATTCTTACTTCTGAATTTGCTGATCAACTGCCACATGATTAAGATCAGATGCCTCTCAATGGGAATCCTCATCCAATGCCTGGTAACCAGCAATTTGGAGACAATAATAATTTTGCTAACCCACCTTTTCCTGAAATTGGTTGGAATCATCAAGAGGATCTTCAACAACACTTTGATCAGAACAATGCTAATAACTTTTTCCAACACCAAGATAACAATGCAGATGGTTTTAAACAACAAGATGATCTGAACATGGATCAAGCTGATAATTCTGCTGTGACAGAAGATACTGATGACTCAGGGGGTTCTCATCATAATGAAAACATGGTGCATCATCAAAATATAATTATTAATTAGGTCATAATTGCCCCGGTAGAAAGCATGTTGTTGCCTGTGAAATATGGACCTTGTCCCCCTCCAAGTATGCTAATTGACCAGCTCTTAAATTCAATGTTGCCTAAGCACTGCATGGACTCTATCCCCGTTGGTCTTCCTAATCCAATTCTCAGCACACTTTTGGAAAAAAGGGATTGGTTCTGTGATTTTGAAGGTTGTCTGAATTTTACTGTCTCATGGAAGAAATCTGAAGCCACGGGCTCCTTGGTTGGGAAGCGCAAGACAGTTTCTAGTACGCTCAATTATGATGAGTCAGATATTTTGAAGAGTGGTCCATCACCAGTTTTTACAGCTTCACCAATCTCTTCTCCAAAGATTAAAAAGAAGAACTCCTTGTGCAACACTGTCCTGCCTATCAAATTCACACGTAGTCAATCCAAGCCACTGATTGCAGATAAGAAAAGACAGAAAATTTCTGATGGGGTCAGTAGCTCAATTTTCATTGGCAATGGACAGGAGTCAAATGAAAAGACCCCTGTTAGAATAAGCATAAGAATGGCAAACAAGACTGCAGGATATAAGATTCCTTTGATGTCTGACAAACCCAAAACCAGGAAGAAGGCTAAGTCAGCTAAGACTTTGGAAAATGCAGAGGAAGATATCTTGCCTGTCATTCCCATTACTACTCTGCAAATAACAGGTCAAGACTTGGAGATCCCACCCGAAGACATAACTGTGGAGAAGCTTATGGCTGCTCCACCTTCTCCAACCACAAAGAAGGACTCCAATGATAAGTGAAGCTTTTTTTTGGGTGGTGCTGGAAAGGTTGGGTTCAGAAATGTGGACTTGTATTTTGCAGTCAGGCTATTATAAATTTGGTCCTATCAAACTTTTTATCCACTCTGTATCACACAGTTAGCTGCTGGTTATGTTATTTTGTCCAGTATGATGGAACAGTGGCAATGAATTACAATTTGGCTCTAAATATGTCATATAAGTTGATGATTTCCTGGGGATTTTTGTTTTCTGATATGATGGTTTGCTATGATTGTCATTCTTTTACCACAGTTACTTTGGTTATCAATGAATAGTTACTCAAACATAAATCTGGACTGGAAAGTTTTGTGTTGGAATGTTAGGGGACTTAATGACAAGGACAAACAATTGGCAGTGTATAACAAAATTGATGAAAGCAATTGTGCAGTTATTTGTCTACAAGAAACTAAGTGTGAAAGTTTTGACCACTCATTCATAAGATCCTTTTGTCCTAAACGTTTTGACCAATTCATTTTCTCACCATCGGTTGGGGCATCTGGAGGTATTATTGTCTTATGGAACAGTTCTATTTTTAGAGGAGAACTAATAGAAATAAACAGAACTGCTATCCAAGTAAAGTTCACCTCCTCGCACAACTCTGAAAATTGGACTTTAGTGAATGTATATGGGCCTTGCAAAGGTCAGGACAGAGACAATTTTGTACAATGGCTTTATGATTTGCAAATACCTGTCCATGACCATCGGTTGTTGGTAGGGGATTTCAACTTTATTCGATCAGTTGAGAACAGGAATAAAGATGGGGCTGACATGAATGATATCTTCCTATTTAACAGTATTATTAGTCACCTTGGCCTTATTGAGTTTCCTTTAAAAGGAAGAAACTACACTTGGTCCAATATGCAGGACAACCCACTATTAGAACAGCTTGACTGGTTCTTCACTTCTTGCAACTGGACACTCCAATATCCCAACACTATGGTCAATCCATTATCAAAAACTACTTCTAATCACATTCCTTGTGTGGTAAACATTTCCACAAACATTCCAAAAGCAAAAATATTCAGATTTGAGAATATGTGGCTTCAGCAACCTGGTTTTATTGATGTGGTTAAACAAGCTTGGGGGCAGCCAGTTAAGGAGGGTCCTATTACCAACATGATTACTGCAAAGTTAAAAAATACAAGATATGCTCTGAAAAAGTGGGGGAAAAGGCTGTCTCATATCAAAGCTCTGATAGAAAAGTGTAATAAGGTCATTCTAATGCTTGATGATATTGAAGACAAGAGAGTTCTCAGCAGACCGGAATTTAATTTCAGAAATATTGTAAAGTTACACCTAAAAAGATTATTAAATATTCAGTCAACCTACTGGAAGAATAGATGCACCATAAGATGGGTAAAGTTTGGAGGAGAAAATTCAAAAAAAAATCATGCTAAGGCCACTGGAAGGTACAGGTGCAATGTGATCAACGAGATAAAAGATGAACATGGCAATACATTAATCAATCACAATGACAAAGCTGATGCATTATGGAGATGTTATAAGAACCAAATGGGGGTTTCTACTGGTGTTGAGAATAGAGCAGATCTATTAGACTTGATTCAAGAAGTGGATAATCTGCACTGTTTGTCAGCAGAATTCAGTAATTCAGAAATTGAGGATGTAGTAAAATTTATGAAAACTGACAAGGCACCAGGCCCTGATGGATTCAATGGAGCTTTTGTTAAAAAATGTTGGCAAATTATTAAAGATGATTTTATCAAGCTGTGTCATGATATCCATAAGGGCCTCACATCACTTGAGAGCATAAATGGTTCCTATATCACGCTGGTTCCAAAAAAATAGCCCTGAGACAGTTAATGATTTTAGACCCATTTCTCTCAAAATACCTGTTTAAAATTTCTCACTAAGCTAGATGCCAACAGACTTCAGAAGGAGATAAAGAGATGTATTCATAACAACCATTATGTATTTATTAAGTGCAGAACAATACAAGATTGTCTTGGTTGGACTTTTGAATACTTGCATTAATGCCATGTTTCTAAGAGGAGAACAGTAATTATCAAGCTAGATTTTGAAAAGGCTTTTGACACTATTGAACATGAAGCAATTATCAGGATTCTGAGGTGTAAAGGATTTGATGAAGTCTTTATTGGCTAGGTAAAAGAAATTCTCTCTTCTGGTATGTCCTCTATATTACTGAATGGAGTTCCAGGAAGAAACTTTTATTGTAAGCGTGGGGTTAGACAGGGTGATCCCCTTTCTTCTTTACTGTATCTACTACGAGGGGACCTATTACAAAGTTTCATAAATAAGGCTTATAGAGATGGAAGACTGAGAACTCCTATCCCAAACAGAGGAACTTATGACTTCCCTATTGTCCAATATGCTAATGACACCATCATTGTCATGCAAGCAGATCCTGATCAGTTACTTATACTAAAAGAAATATTGGATGAGTATTACTCCTTCACAGGACTAAAAGTCAACTTCCATAAATCTGCTCTGATTCCAATCAATATGAATGAAGATGATGCTGGTTTGCTTGCTTTGGAAATTGGTTGTATTACTGCTACACTACCATTTCCATACCTTGGTTTGCCTATGGGGATTACAAAACCAACTATCAAAGATATGTCACCTTTAATTGATAGAGTCGAAAGAAGGCTTTCTGCCACTACCTCCTTCCTTTCTTATGGAGATAGATTGGTCCTTGTAAACTATGTGATTTCCTCAATGCCTCTACACTACCTTTGTTCTCTTGAAATTCCAAAAGGAGTCATTGAAGTAATAAATAGAGAAAGAAGACATTGTTTATGGAGGAAAAAGAAAGAAGATGGGAGGATAAACTCCCTTGCCTCATGGGACATGATTTGCAAGCCAAAAGTGAAAGGTGGTTTAGGCATAATAAATCTGGAAATTCAAAACAAATGTCTACTCATGAAACATCTGCACCAATTGTACAATAATGAGGACCTTCCATGGGTAAAGTTGGTTAAAAATACTTATTATTACAATGAGGGGCCTCACAATGTTACTGTTTGTGGCTCCTTTTGGTGGAAAAGTATTATGAAATTTGAAGAAGACTTTCGATCTCTATCAGTTTGTAAAATTGGTAAAGGTGATTCATCTTTATTCTGGTTAGATTCTTGGAATAATCTACCTTTAGCCCAGTCTTACCCAAGGCTTTTCTCTTTTGCTCTTGATAAGAACTGCTCAGTTCAACAAGCCATTGCACTAGTACATATGGAGGAGGCTTTTCAACTGCCTTTATTGGATGAAGCCAATGCAGAACTTTTAAGGTTACAAAATCCAACTACAACATGTCAGCATTAACCCACATGTACGGGATAAATGGGATAATAAGTTATCAAAATCTGGGGATTACTCTGTAAATATGGTGTACAAAGCTCATTTCGATCTGATGCCAGATCATTTCCCTTCTAAGTGTCTATGGAAGAGTAAATGTATGTCAAAGCATAAGGTCTTTGCTTGGTTAATCTTACATGATAGAATTAACACAAAGGAAATGTTAATAAGAAGACATTGGAATGTGACTCCTGATTCAGATTGTGTGTTATGTCCATGTCAGACTCTGGAGGATTGGTCTCATTTATTCTTTGAATGTAATTATAGTGTCAGAGTTTGGACATATTTGCAGATCAATTGGGGTACGGGTTCAGGTCCAGAAATGTTAAAAGATGCAAAGAAAAAGTTCTCAGGCCCATGTTTTGTTGAGATAGTCATCTTAGCCTGCTGGAATATTTGGAGGCAAAGAAACAATAATATTTTTAAAGGGATGAAGCCAACATTCAAAGCATGGAAGGCTGGATTTTTCCAAGATGTCTCCTTGCTTAAACATAGAATTAAAATTTCTAAAGTTGCAGTACTATCAAATTGGATTGACAATCTATTGTATTTTTTTCTAAGTAGTTCTATAGTTTTTCCTTCTCCTTTTCTCAGTTTGTACATAAATTTGAACCTCTAGTTAATTTTGAATAAAGGGCTGTGGGGGTCTCCCCTACAGTAGATAAGCTTCAAAAAAAACTGTCTACAAGAAAAGAAGTGCGTAGACATCAAGATCTTTTCTGGCGCCGATGCCGGGGATTTAGGTAAAAGGTACTCACATCCTCCGGTGTGAGTGCTCAAAGTTATTTCCTTTAGATTCTGCAATTTTGTCTTTTTGTTTCTTGTTTTCACTAGTTAGGATTAATGGAAAACAACAAATAATTCGAGAGATTTATAGTGTTTATCTTGAGTTAGGACATGAAGTGTTTGAAGAGAAAATTAAAAAACCTATGGAACTATATTTGCATGCTAATAGCAATGTTATTAGTATGAACTCTTTGGACACCATTATTGTTAATGCTATGGAAATGTCTAAGCATGGGGAATCTAGTTTTTATGAAAATGATCTTTTTAGTACCCCAGCTTTGGAAGATAGCTATTCTATTGCTTATGATGATACCAAGCCTCCAATATATGATGATTACAATGATGACTATGATATTTTTAGTCCACCTACTATTGAGGAGAAAGTTAATTATGATTAAAATATGGCTTCTATATTTGATGACTATGGTGATGAGAATAATCATGATAGCTATTTTGTTGAATTTTCTCCCACTACAATTAATATGACTATGCTTATGTGGAGAGTAATAATCATTTTATTCATGTAGCTCATGATAAGAATGTTTTATGTGATAGTTATATTATTAATTTTATTCATGTTGCTACTGAAAGTTATTATGAGAGAGGGAAACATGGTTTTATGCATCTCAATAATATTAAGTTTCCCCTCTTTATGTTGAAAATTTTGAAGTTGCACTTGTTTTGCTTTCCTATGCTTGTTGCTTTGTGCTTTCATGACTTGTTTCTTTACAAGATTATTTTGCATAGGAAGTGGGTTAAACTTAATTTTGTTTTATATTTGCTTCTTGATGCTCTCTTTTACTTCAATTCATATTTTTTATGTGAGCATCTTCTCAAACTATCAAGCCTAACTTAAAGGTGTTAAAGAAAAGTACTTATTGGGAGATAGCCAAAATTTCGTTAGGTTTTAATTTTCTTGAGTCTTGGAAGTTATTACTTTTGTAATAACCTCTCCTTATCCCTTTTGTTTGATTTTGTGCCAAGAATAACCTCTAATGAGAGAGAAGTAAGATTTGGGGAAGTTGCTGTCCCGAAACAGATTTTTGTGCTTCACTGTAAAAATTCGTGAAAAATCTCTATAAGTTGAATTGAGCTATAATTTCCTAGATAAATCCCCAGGTTGTTAGATAACATTCGTTAGTTCAACACTTTTCGATTTGATGAACATAGGTGTTCTAAAAAATTGGTTTTTATCTGCTGGTCTGTTTTGACAGATTTCTATTATTATTTGTATTTTCCTATTTATTGATTTCTTTTTCGGTTCTCTTTTAGAAATTGAGCTTTTTGAGGGAATTGCAAAAGTATCTTGTGTTTTAATGGAAGTTCTATTTGTGTTGAAACTAAACCCAAGGGCCTATTATATTGAATACACTAATGTTGCTAATGAAGAATTGTGTGAAGTTTTGTATGAAGGACATTTTCAAGTGTAGGGAAAGAACGGTGTGATGAGATGAAGAATGGACAAAAGCTCAAGCTTCCGTATGTCACCCCGTGTCACCCCAAGAAATATTCAAGAGGTACAAGCGTCAAAGCTTGGGGATGCCCAAGACATCCCCTTCTTCATCAATAAAAATCTCAGGTCTTTCAAGACACTTCATTTTTATTGTTTCATGCACTGTTGTGTTGTTCTTGGAGTGTCTTAGTTTTCGTTTGCTTAGTTTACTTGAATAAGTTGGTTGGATCACTGTAAGGAGAATAACCCCCGGTAGGGTCATAAGGGGTAAAACATTGCCCAGCTTGGCTTATGCCGAGTAAGGAATGAACCTGGTAGAGTAACAACGGCCCGGTAAGATGGTCATATACGGCCGACATAGGAATTATGTCGGCCAGTCTAAGACAAGATTGTTAACCTTGCAGGAAGCCCCAAGCCAAGTCTCACAAGGGAAGGCCGAGTCAGACATGACCCGTGGCACCTTTCCGAGTGTGGTTCAGAAGGGACCATGGTAAAGCACAGTCAAAATAGAAGGGTGACGCCGGGTGACACGAAAGGAGCCGGGTGACACCTAAAGCAAGGGCAGCCGTACAAAGTTACTACATGATGCCAAAAGAATTGGAGTCTACGTACGAGAAGACCGTTAGCTATCTAGCTTTATGGACTGGGCCAAAGGGCTTAGGGCTAGCCCATGACCCAACCCGTACAGTGAAGACCAAGATCCAAACAGTAACCCTAGGACCCAAAGGGGTGTAACCTAGCTAGCCTTTGCCTAGATAAGGAGGGGGATAGCCAGGGTTTGAGGAGGTTGGACCAAGTAGGAAACTAGTGCCCTGAGGCTTAGTTGATACATCTCAAGGATCACTTGTAAACTGCAAGGATCAATAAAATTCCCAAGTGTGGAGAGTTCATCTTGTTGTTCATGCGCGGCTAGGCCGTGCACTTCCTACCCGGTTACCACAAGCATCTGCCGTGACACCACCACGATAGTTTGCGCCCACCGTGGGGCAGAAGCAGGTGCTTGATGGAGTTTTCATCCAGACAGGAAACATCGTCGCCAAGACCGACGAGCGCGTCTACTCCAGCCTCATCCAGATGTTTGGAGCACTCAACTTTGTCAGGGATAATGCGGGCTGCTTCAGGACCAAGCCGTTCCCTAGAGGCGGTCGTTTCATCAAGTTTGGCGAGCACCAGGTCTACGTTGCAGTGCGTGTGGAGCGCGCGTACCCGGAGCATGTCATCCTGGTGCCGGATCCACCTGCGGTTCCTGCCGCAGGAAAAGTTCACCAGCTCGTCTCCGTTGAGGTAATGATGACAGCTCCTAACCTAGCAGCACCATCAGTAGTTCCCGTAGTGAATGAGGATGCTGAGGAAGGAAATCAAGAGGAAACGCCAAGGGCGGCGAGAATAGCAAAGGCACCGCTAGAAGAGCCAGAGAACATAGCTAGGAGTAAGAGAGCCAAAGAATTGCAAGAGGCAATAGACAGATTGGCAGAGCTAGTAGAGCAAGCGGCTGACCTGGCACGCGTGCAGGCCGAGTTGGAGGAGGCCAGGATAAAAGTCCTGGAGAAGGCAAAGGAATTAGCACAGTTATAGCAAGATGTGGATATCACAATCCGAGAGCTCAACTCGGAAAATCAAGTCAAGGGCGCTAAGACCCGGCTTGATGCAACAAGGTTGAGAGGGAGAAACCTCAATGAAGAATTGGCGGACGCAACGTCAAATATAACACCAGAAAACAGCAACAAAAAAGCCATGCAGCCGACATACAATACTGCAGCGGCGAATCTGAGAGCCGCATAGGCAGCAATGGCTAAGCTCCCCCATCTGACGGGTGAAGAAAAGAGAAAGCAACAAGAGAGAGTCAATGAATTGGTGAGAGAAGTAGGGATGCTGAATGAAGCGTACTACAGGGCGAATCCAGGTATAGCCGGGAGGTCACAGTTGGTTCACTCGGCAACTCCAATCCTGGCAAGATCAACAGCTCATACAGCTTCTTCACCAGGCGTGGCGCCAAGGCAGAGAAAAGAAAAGAGTGTGGATTCGGGAAGGAACAAGCAGATGGTTACCTATGACCAGGCAATGGCTCAAGTAAACCCAGTGCATGCACAAGGAATAAGTAGGAATATTTTTCAGGGAAATGAGAACCAAGAAAATGTGGGCCGAGAAAGGCAAGTAGGACAAAGAAATGGAAATGGAGGCCAAAATTTTGTGCCTCAACCTAGGCGTGGAACTCACGCGGCAGGAGGAGGAAATCCAGCTCTGAATACTGTGCCATCTCAACCCAAAAAGAGACAGCCAAGCATAGGAAAAGCAGTACAGCAACCTGCTGTCACATCCCAAGATTTTCCAAATCTTGTAATGTGAAAAAATAAATAAAATAAAATAAATTACTGTTGAATTTTAGGGTGAAAAGAAACTTTTTGTTTCTAAATGGAAACTTAAAATCCCATCTTGAACAAACTTTAATTAAAGTTTGAATCTAACTAAATTCAAATCTAGAGAAATGCTTTCCTCAATGAAAGTATCTGGAAATTTAAACACTTGGAAAATAAATCCAAACCCTAAACCCTAAGGGAATAAAAATCATTTCCAAGTTATCTCCAAGCCTATGGATTTTATCCATATAAAATCTTGTCAACAAACATTCACAAATGATCAAGAAAGACAAATAGAAATATTTTAAAATCATATAAATTGGTTTCACTTAATTTGGAGCCACAGATAAAAACTTATGAATTAATAAAATAAGGATTTGAATTTTCAAAACTAATAAAGCAACCACCTAGAAATCCATACATATTGGTGAGCAAATAATCTTAAAAGTATTTAAAAGGATAAACAAATAATAAACAAGATTTTAAAAATTGGAATCACCAGGTTTGGATCTTTAAATAAAAAGATATGGATTTTATAAGATGAAGAAAGAAATATTAAAATAAAGAATATTTGAAAGATCAAATAAATCTTGGCCTAACCAATTGAGCAAATGGAATAGTTATAATCCAAATCAAATAAAATAAAAGGATAAAGAATTTCCAAAATAAAATAAAATGGCAATAACCATTCTATCCCTATTTTTTAAAGACAAATCTCTAATAAAGAATAATTATAAAATTCATGAGAGAATGGTATATTGGAATTTACTCAAGTGGAATAAAAGTTGTTTAATCAACTTAAATAAAATAAATCTTCCAAATAAACTTTAGGGAATTAAAACTATATTTAATTCCATTGGAATTAAAACAAATACCCAATCTTAAAAGAGTAAATATCCTCCAAATAATTCAAGCCCAAATAAACAAATAAAAACTTACTGAAAGGATTTGGAAAGTTTTAAGAATTTAAATGGAGATTTAAAAATATTATTAAATCCTATCTAATTAAAAACTAGAGCCTATTTTGAATAAATAAAAGACCCCAAAATGAATAAGGTTTTATTCAAAAATTGACTTCAGAATGTGCTACTAACCAGTATTTAAACCCACACAAAATTTGGCAAGGTTTTGAATTCAAATGAATGCTTGAATTGATTAAACCAAATCAAAACAGAAAAATCAAAAAAGAAAAAGAAAAACAAACAGAACAGAAAAAAATATGAATAGGACCCGACCCAACTAGCCTGGCCCAACTAAGCCTAGTTAGCCCACCTCTCCCTCTCATGATCGAACCGTTATTCACTCAGAAACTCACCCACTCAACGACTGACCGACAGACCCCACCGCACCCTTCCCTCTCTCGCTGCCAGACGACCCCACGACCACGTCAGCTTCTTCCCCACCCGCGGACTACGCCCCTCACCTCGCCGGTCGTTGCAGGCGATTAACACCCGGCTTAATTCGCATTACTGGCGCAATGAACCCTTCCCCTGACGACGCCCTCTTAACCGCCTGCATTTCCCCTCCATTTCCCCTCTGTCGCCCCACCTTAGCGTGCCCCCAGGCCGCCCAATTCTTCTCCGCACCACCCTTTGTCCGACGACGCTCTGACGACGATTCCGTCCAGTATTCACCGCCCCTTGCCTCCTCGACCAAGCTCACATACTCCCTACCTCATGGCGCACCTCCCAGTGTCGCCCGTTCATCCGCGCATGCTGTAAATCGTCGACAACGACATCACTGAGCAAGCGCCGCCGTCTGCTTCCTCTCCGGCGAAGCTTCTGGTAAGAACCTAACCGCGCCTCGCATTCTCCTTCACACACGCATCATCGCCAGGACCGTGCGCATCTGACCATGTCTTCCACTTGTCCTAGCACGCGCCGTAGCCTCTCCCCCGTCGACGTCTGACCATACCCGACGCCAGCAAGATCTCCGGCGAGGAATTCCGATCAACCCCGTGCGCCCCTTGCACTCTCGCGGGCACCTTGAGCATCACCGCGACTCCGCGATTCTGGTGAGCACCCCCTTCTTCTCCCTTGCTTCCTAGGCTCGCCGAACCACCGCCACCAGACACGCCGCCGCCAGCGCCGCTGGGTAATGGTCAAAGTAGTTAGGTCCGTAGGATTTCGATCTGACGGATGCGATAGAACGCGAGCGAAAGGGTAAGTAGCAACCAGTGCCGTGCGATCAAGTGAAATCCTACGGTCTGTGTTAGCCGATCCGTGCGAAGAGGTATAGACGAATCAGAACCAGCCACGTGTCTCGGTTGATTTGAATCAAAACAGATTAGATCTATTGGATATGTGATTTTGTAAATTCCATAACTTTAAATCTACACGTCCAAATTTTGCAAACTTTATATCAATGGATTCATAAAAACAAGCCCTAGCCAACCATGCACTTTGTTTAGTAAAAAGCTTCTGGTAAAATGTTTGATTTTGCAGAAACTTATGTATGCTTGTTTAGGTTATAAATATTATTCTAAAATGAATTTGGGGATAAAATATTTGGCAAATGGTTTGTTTTGAACCTACTGACCCTAGGAAACAAATTGTGGTTTCAAAAATGTATTTGGTGAAAAAAAGAATGAATCTTGGATTTAAACCAATTCTAGTCAAATAAAAATATGGTTTAATTATTAAAAATGGTTTTGGAAGAAACCCTTTGAGAAATGTTTTGGAAATAAACTCTCTGACCCTAAACACAAGATTTTATGGTTTGAAAACATAATTTGTGAACCCTATAGATTAATGCCTTATTGAAAACATTTTTACACCACATAAAATGATACCTTGTTTTAAAAAGGGTTTATAAAGTGAAACCTATTGCAAATGACTTTGCCACTTTATAAAATGACCATTAGGTGTTTCCAAATGTTTATGAACCATTAGAAACCACTTGTCCAAATAAAACAATCTTTAGCATGCTTGCAAGCATTGTTTTGTTATTATTATTTTATGTGATGAATTGCTTGAATGGTAGATTGAAATATTGTTTGCTTGATTGAATTGTAGTGATTTGAACTAAGTGAACATTGCAAAGATCAAGGAGTGAACTTATACTCTCTACCAAAAAGGCAAGTGATGCTTCATACTTTTGTCCTATTATTTTCACTATGCATTAGTGATATTTCTAAGTAGGACTTGCATGGAATTTTTGCTAAGTATAAACCATGCTATGGGAAATCCTAGTAGATGAAACCCTAGTAAAATTCTCCTAAGTTAAGATTCCTACTACTATCATGCTTAGCTTAGCTAATAGAAAACAAGGGTGGAATATATATTCATACTATGGAAAAATTTCTAAGTCTGAGGACTTGTGTTTTGTTTAATAAAACAACTAAGTGAATGAATCACCTGAGTGGAATGGAAGGAATGGTTTGTGTTGAGTGGTAAACAAGGCCCATTTCTATGGTTTACCTTGTGTATCTCACTTGTGGATGGCCACCCAGGAACAAAGAGATTTGAGATGTCAAATGTTGAGAAGCTTCAAGTGCAACCACATGGCATTATGGGCTCTGCCTGGATCATATAGGTTGCAAGAACTTAGCCAAATGGATAGTTGGTGGTAGGGGTTTGATAGGTTGGAACGCGTCCATTCTGGTCTAAGGGAAGGCTTCTAAAAGTTCTAGTCTTGGTGAAACCAAGTCTTGTGGGGAAAGTGCACCACCTCTGCAGAGTGTAAAATCTAAGTACTTAGCCATGTCCCTGGAAAAGGACAATTTGAGCATCAAGACATGGAAGCTATCAAGAATCTCATCATCCAAATTTCTAAGTTAAAAATTTTGTGGGTGAACAAGGGATTGAAAGGATCACCAATTTCTATTGGGAGATGCCTTGGGAAAGATTTTGTCAAAGCGAAAACTTAGTGTTTTCAAATGATAAGGAAAATCTATTTTGAGCAATGCAAGCCTAAGCTTCACTTAGCCAAAAGCATATAGATGATAGACTCCACTATACTACCATAGTATCACTTGCCAATACAATTCAAATGTATTGACCATTGTGGCTGTAACTTGTTATGTTGCAGGTTTGTTTGATATTAGTGAAGTTTAATGAATAGGATTACAAGTCCACAACCAACATGTCTGCCTGTGGCACTTTGAAGATGAAGGACCCCATGCTTATAGATATTCTGCTGCAATGTAATGTAATAGCCAAATGAGCTATGTAAGATGTAATAAATTATGTTATTCCTGGTTATAAAGTTGTATTATGACCTTTGTTTCTTGATATTACATCTTTACTGTGGATGCTAGCTATTGATCCAGGGACTAGCATTGTAAACACAGGGATCTCTACCTTATTAAAGGTTGGGAACCTTACAGATGGTATCAGAGCATTGTGTTGCCTGTAGGATTTGTAACCCTAGGATTGGACAAAACCCCTTAGAAAATAGGAGTTGTATTTGTTCCAAAACTTATTTACAAACAATCTTGTAAACTCTTTCCTCAACCATTTTGGTTTTGATTCTACCTCTCTTCTATTTCAACTTGATGGATAAAGCCTACCCCATGGCCAAAGACTTCACCATGTGCAAAGGACTTCATCAACTCTAATGACTTCAACATCTTCAACTCTAATGACTTCAACATCTTCAACATTTTCACCAAGGACTTCAACCATAGATATTACTAAGTACTACAAGTGTGGCAAGTAATGATGCTCAAGACTTGAAGACTAAGGAAACACAACTTGAGAATCATCATCCCCTTGAAGTTTTGTGACCAAGATTCAAGAAAATTTTCCAAGGAAACCATGATCTTGTTCAAGAAGAATTAACTAAGAAGGATAGAAAGATCTCAAGTGAACCATACAGATGGACCACCATATTTTGTTTAAGTCAAACCCACCAACTTATGTGGTGTAACAAAAATATTTTTGGTTGCCTAAAAATGTGCTTGAACCTTGTTGTTTGAGTGGAATGTTTGTTTGTGGTTGCTTGCACATTGCTTGTGTGAATTGTGATGTGTGTGATTATAATTATTCCCTTAGAAATATTTTTGCCTATTCTAATCCCAATCCAACCCAAACAGTTGACTTCTCCAAGAGCCTCCAACATCAAGGATGGTGACAACAACAACAACCAAGAGAACAACATGAGAGAACAACTACTAGCAAACCAAACCCAGTTGAGCCAAGTGACAACTCATCTTTTAGCCAACAACAATGGATTAGACCCAGCCATACAAAGGATTTTGAAACTTCAATCCCAATTGTTGCAAGGGATGGCTACTCAAATGACCAACATGGGAAAAATCTCTTCCCAAGGAGCTTATGACAACAAGGATGACAAAGATGTTATTCTAGAAGGAACCCAAGCTTGTAATATTTGTGGAGACAAGGATCATACTTCCAGGGAGCATGGAGATCAATGCCCCAATTGTGAAGAGAAACATCAAATTGACCAATGCCCCACATCTCAAGCTACTTGTTACTTATGTGAAGGAAATAATCATGTCCCTAACCAATGCCCCATCTATTCCATAGTTGAACAAAGGAAACAAGGTGGAGTGCAACAACTGATTGCAGACTACCATGAGAGAGCCAAGTCTACCAAGAAGGATGAAGACAAAGGAAAATCTCAGCTTGTACCTCCCAACAACATGACTCAATTTAAAGGACCAAAGAGGAGACATATGAATTATCCAAGGAGTAATAGAAGGTCAAGGAAACTAGTAGACATTCCTGCCTATGAGATAACATATGAAGAACATGAACTATAAGCACTCCTATCTTTGGAGAAACCCAAGAAGAAGAAGAAATGCCCCAACCCAAACAAGAAGGATATTACCCAAGAGCAATGTTACACTTGCAAAGAGATGGGACACTATGCCAATGAATGCCCAAAAAAGAAGACGAACCAAGGAAACAAACAAAAGGCAATGATACCAAAGGAAAAGAAAGATATCAGCCAAGTGATGTGTTTCAAATGCAAAGAGCTAGGCCATTATGCAGACAAGTGTCCAGAGAAGTTTCAACAAGATCCCAAGCAAGCCAAAATGTAATTTTGTTGGAAAATTTTTAAGGGTGGTAGTACCCTAGTTGTTTTGAACCAACTTGTAACCCTAGCCTCCCCAAATCTCGGGACGAGATTTATTTTAATGGTGGTAGCCTGTCACATCCCATGATTTTCCAAATCTTGTAATGTGAAAAAATAAATAAAATAAAATAAATTACTGTTGAATTTTAGGGTGAAAAGAAACTTTTTGTTTCTAAATGGAAACTTAAAATCCCATCTTGAACAAACTTTAATTAAAGTTTGAATCTAACTAAATTCAAATCTAGAGAAATGCTTTCCTCAATGAAAGTATCTGGAAATTTAAACACTTGGAAAATAAATCCAAACCGTAAACCCTAAGGGAATAAAAATCATTTCCAAGTTATCTCCAAGACTATGGATTTGATCCATATAAAATCTTGTCAACAAACATTCACAAATGATCAAGAAAGACAAATAGAAATATTATAAAATCATATAAATTGGTTTCACTTAATTTGGAGCCAGAGATAAAAACATATGAATTAATAAAATAAGGATTTGAATTTTCAAAACTAATAAAGCAACCACCTAGAAATCCATACCAATTGGTGAGGAAATAATCTGAAAAGGATTTAAAAGGATAAACAAATAATAAACAAGATTTTAAAAATTGGAATCACCAGGTTTGGATCTCTAAATAAAAAGATATGGATTTTATAAGATGAAGAAAGAAATATTAAAATAAAGAATATTTGAAAGACCAAATAAATCTTGGCCTAATCCATTGAGCAAATGGAATAGTTATAATCCAAATCAAATAAAATAAAAGGATAAAGAATTTCCAAAATAAAATAAAATGGCAATAACCATTCTATCCCTATTTTATAAAGACAAATCTCTAATAAAGAATAATTATAAAATTCATGAGAGAATGGTATATTGGAATTTACTCAAGTGGAATAAAAGTTGTTTAATCAACTTAAATAAAATAAATCTTCCAAATAAACTTTAGGGAATTAAAACTATATTTAATTCCATTGGAATTAAAACAAATACCCAATCTTAAAAGATTAATAAATCATATTAAATATCCTCCAAATAATTCAAGGTGAATTATTTGAACCCAAATAAACAAATAAAAACCTACTCAAAGGATTTGGAAAGTTTTAAGAATTTAAATGGAGATTTAAAAATATTATTAAATCCTATCTAATTAAAAACTAGAGCCTATTTTGAATAAATAAAAGACCCCAAAATGAATAAGGTTTTATTCAAAAATTGACTTCAGAATGTGCTACTCACCAGTATTTAAACCCACACAAAATTTGGCAAGGTTTTGAATTCAAATGAATGCTTGAATTGATTAAACCAAATCAAAACAGAAAAATCAAAAAAGAAAAACAAACAGAATAGAAAAAAAATATATGAATAGGACCCGACCCAACTAGCCTGGCCCAACTAAGCCAGGTTAGCCCACCTCTCCCTCTCACGATCGAACCGTTATTCACTCAGAAACTCACCCACTCAGCGACTGACCGACGGACCCCACCGCACCCTTCCCTCTCTCGCTGCCAGACGACCCCACGACCACGTCAGCTTCTTCCCCACCCGCGGACTATGCCCCTCACCTCGCCGGCCGTTGCAGGCGATTAACACCCGACTTAATTCGCATTACTGGCGCAATGAATCCTTCCCCTGACGAGGCCCTCTTAACCGCCTGCATTTCCCCTCCATTTCCCCTCTGTCGCCCCACCTTAGCGTGCCCCCAGGCCGCCCAATTCTTCTCCGCACCACCCTTTGTCCCACGATGCTCCGACGATGATTCTGGCCAGTATTCACCGCCCCTTGCCTCCTCGACCAAGCTCACATACTCCCCACCTCATGGCGCACCTTCTAGTGTCGCCCATTCATCCACGCATGTTGTAAATCGTCGACAACGACATCACTGAGCAAGCGCTGCAGTCTGCTTCCTCTCCGGCGAAGCTTCTGGTAAGAACCTGACCGCGCCTCGCATTCTCCTTCACACACGCATCATCGCCAGGACCGTGCGCATCTGACCATGTCTACCACTTGTCCTAGCACGCGCCGTAGCCTCGCCCCCGTCGACGTCTGATCGTACCCGACGCCAGCAAGATCTCCGGCGAGGAATTCCGATCAACCCCGTGCGCCCCTTGCACTCTCGCGGGCACCTTGAGCATCACCGCGACTCCGCGATTCTGGTGAGCACCCCCTTCTTCTCTCTCGCTTCCTAGGCTCGCCGAACCACCGCCACCAGACACGCCGCCGCCAGTCGCCGCCGCCAGCGCTGCTGGGTAATGGTCAAAGTAGTTAGGTCCGTAGGATTTTGATCTGACGGATGCGATAGAACGCGAGCGAAAGGGTAAGTAGCAACCAGTGTCATGTGATCAAGTGAAATACTACAGTCTGTGTTAGCCGATCCGCGCGAAGAGGTATAGACGAATCAGAACCAGCCACATGTCTCGGTTGATTTGAATCAAAATAGATTAGATCTATTAGATATGTGATTTTGTAAATTCCATAACTTTAAATCTACACGTCCAAATTTTGCAAACTTTATATCAATGGATTCAGAAAAACAAGCCCTAGCCAACCATGCACTTTGTTTAGTAAAAAGCTTCTGGTAAAATGTTTGTTTTTGCAGAAACTTATGTATGCTTGTTTAGGTTATAAAAATTATTCTAAAATGATTTTGGGGATAAAATCTTTGGCAAATGGTTTGTTTTGAACCTACTGACCCTAGGAAACAAATTGTGGTTTCAAAAATGTATTTGGTGAAACAAAAGAATGAATCTTGGATTTAAACCAATTTTAGTCAAATAAAAATATGGTTTAATTATTAAAAATGGTTTTGGAAGAAAACCTTTGAGAAATGTTTTGGAAATAAACTCTCTGACCCTAAACACAAGATTTTATGGTTTGAAAACATAATTTGTGAACACTATAGATTAATGCCTTATTGAAAACATTTTTACACCACATAAAATGATACCTTGTTTTAAAAAGGGTTTATAAAGTGAAACCTATTGCAAATGACTTTGCCACTTTATAAAATGACCATTAGGTGTTTTAAAATGTTTATGAACCATTAGAAACCACTTCTCCAAATAAAACAATCTTTATCATGCTTGCAAGCATTGTTTTGTTATTATTATTTTATGTGATGAATTGGTTGAATGGTAGATTCAAATATTGTTTGCTTGATTGAATTGTAGTGATTTGAAGTGAGTGAACATTGCAAAGATCAAGGAGTGAACTTATAATCTCTACCAAAAAGGCAAGTGATGCTTCATACTTTTGTCCTATTATTTTCCCTATGCATTAGTGATATTTCTAAGTAGGACTTGCATGGAATTTTTGCTAAGTATAAACCATGCTATGGGAAATCCTAGTAGATGAAACCCTAGTAAAATTCTCCTAAGTTAAGATTCCTACTACTATCATGCTTAGCTTAGCTAATAGAAAACAAGGGTGGAATATATATTCATACTATGGAAAAATTTCTAAGTCTGAGGACTTGTGTTTTGTTTAATAAAACAACTAAGTGAATGAATCACCTGGGTGGAATGGAAGGAATGGTTTGTGTTGAGTGGTTCACAAGGCCCATTTCCATGGTTTACCTTGTGTATCTCACTTGTGGATGGCCACCTAGGAACAAAGAGATTTGAGATGTCAAATGTTGAGAAGCTGCAAGTGCAACCACATGGAATTATGGGCTCTGCCTGGATCATATAGGTTGCAAGAACTTAGCCAAATGGACTGTTGGTGGTAGGGGTTTGATAGGTTGGAACGCGTCCATTCTGGTCTAAGGGAAGGCTTCTGAAAGATCTTGTCTTGGTGAAACCAAGTCATGTGGGGAAAGTGCACCACCTCTGCAGAGTGTAAAATCTAAGTACTTAGCCATGTCCCTGGCAAAGGATAATTTGAGCATCAAGGCATGGAAGCTATCAAGAATCTCATCATCCAAATTTCTAAGTTAAAAATTTGTGGGTGAACAAGGGATTGAAAGGATCACCAATTTATATTGGGAGATGCCTTGGGAAAGATTTTGTCAAAGCAAAAAACTTAGTGTTTTCAAATGATAAGGAAAATCTATTTGAGCAATGCAAGCCTAAGCTCCACTTAGCCAAAAGCATATAGATGATAGACTCCACTATACTACCATAGTATCACTTGCCAATACAATTCAAATGTATTGACCCTTGTGGCTGTAACTTGTTATGTTGCAGGTTTGTTTGATATTAGTGAAGTTTAATGAATAGGATTACAAGTCCACAACCAACATGTCTGCCTGTGGCACTTTGAAGATGAAGGACCCCATGCTTATAGATATTCTGCTGCAATGTAATGTAATAGCCAAATGAGCTATGTAAGATGTAATAAATTATGTTATTCCTGGTTATAAAGTTGTATTATGACCTTTGTTTCTTGATATTACATCTTAACTGTGGATGCTAGCTATTGATCCAGGGACTAGCATTGTAAACACAGGGATCTCTACCTTATTAAAGGCTGGGAACCTTACACCTGCAGACCCAAACGCAAATAGGTACAATGATGGTTACTCGGTGATGGTAAATGATGGGTAAGAATTTCCGGATCATGCTTACCAAGCAATGGGAGCCAGACTCGGAAGCAGAAACCTTCAGCCGAATGATGCAAGGCTAAAGCTCGATCGAATAAAGATGGCAGAATTTATCAAATCGCAAGGTCCACAGGGTCCACCATGCTTTGGCCCAAGGTTCATGAAGGAGCCACCAGTGCCAAACTTTTAGCTGGCCAGAGGAACGAAGACCTACGATGGAAGCACAAAGCCAGAAGACTGGGTCATAGATTATGGAACTGCTGTAAAAAGCACGCTGGAAAATTTGAGATGGGCAGTGCAATATGTGCCGTAGATGCCAGAGGGACCAGCAAGGGTGTGGCCGAATAACTTGCCACCTGGAAGTATCAACAGCAGGATCGATTTCCAGGATGATTTCGTGAGCAATTTCACAAGCACATACAAGATGCCGAATCGCCCACAACAGCTAGCTATGTGCAAGCAAAGGCCGAATGAAACAGACAGGGAATTCCTCACAAGGTGGTGCACAATGTGCAACTCTTGCGAAGGGGTAATCGAGTCACAAGGCATCGCATGGTTTACACAAGGATGCATACATGGAAGCGTACTATGGCAAAGGTTACAGAGAGATATGCCAACAAGTTTGGCAGAAACAATAAGAATCACCGACTCATATGCGTTAGGAGATCCAACTCAGCCTCTTCTCATGTTGGAAGATGGGATGACTGAGAGTCAGATCTATGACGCTGCCGGGTCACAAAGGAACCAGGAAAGAGCCGAGTATAGAAGCAAAAGAAGAGATGAAAGGCCATACTACAGGTATGGTTCGACTCAAATTGCCGCTGTAAGTCAGGATCATCCAGATGCTGGAAGCAGCCAACGTCAAAGGACAAATGGGCAACTATAGTGGATACCAAAGAATGATGGCAAAAAGCCATATGAACAGAGAAAGCCATATCAGGACAGGCAGAAATATACTTACGAAATGATGTTGGACCAACCATGTAAGTTCCACACGCCAAGTCCGAGTAAGCCAGCAAATCACACAACAAGACAGTGCATGCGGTTTTAGAAGGTAAACAGAGTGGATTCACCGACTAAGGAATTACCACCACCTCCCCCTCCACCGCTCACTAGAGGGAATGCCCAAGTTGTTGGAGCTGAAAATAGATATGAGAACAGGCAACCGAGGTATCATAACCAAGAAAGAAGAGAAGTTGTGCATTAGGTGCATAACCCAAGAGGTGACGACGCTCATGTCGGCCATGGAACCAGAAATGAGTATAGAGAGCACCACCAGAGCTATGCTGTATTCGTCACAGAGCCGAATGACAAAAAGAGTCAGCAAAGACGGATGATGGAAGTGAATGCCACAATTCCGGCAATTCCAAAGTACATGCATTGGTCTGAATAGGAGATAACTTGGAGCATAAAGGATCACCCCAAGATCATGCCAACCCCAGGAGGTTATGCTCTTGTCTTGGATCCAACTTTCATGGGCCCTGATATCAATGTGAAAATTTCCAAGGTACCGATCGATGATGGCAGTAGCATCAAAATCATGTACAAGGATACCATGCTCAAGTTGGGCATCACTATGAACATGCTGGCGCCGACTAAGACAACTTTCCATGGCATTGTGTCGGGATTGTTGGTTCACATATTATCCGGAAACAGAGAAAATTGTCGCACTGAAGCCATAGAGTTCGAGGTGGTTGACCTGGTCAGCTCATACCATGTCTTACTCGGTAGGCCAGCTATGGCAAAGTTTATGGCTACTCCTCATATTGCTTACTTAAAGATGAAACAGCCAGGTCCTTGTGGAGTTATCACAGTTTAAGGAGACTACAAAAGATCTATTTCTTGTGCCTCAGCCGGATTTTCACTGGCCGAGTCTCTTGTCATAGCACAAGAAAAGCATCAAATGATGGAAGTGGCAGCATTGGCCAAGGCAGCACAAATGTCCATGCCGACACTTACTAACCCGCATGGCAGTTTATCATTCCAAGCTACCAAGGAAACCAAGAAGGTACATGTGGATGTGACTTTCCTAGAGCGCACAGTTAACATTGGTGCTGGGCTGACTAACAAATAGGAAAGCGAGCTCACCAGCTTCCTCCGTGAGAATCGGGATATCTTTGCATGGTCCACACAGGATTTGCAAGGAGTTCCGAGGGAGCTGGCTGAGCACTGTCTTCATGTAAGGCTAGATGCCAAGCCGGTGAAGCAAACCCTCCGCCGCTTCACCGAAGATAGGAGGAAAGTGATAGCCTCCAAGATAGCCAGGCTCTTGGCTACCGGATTTATCATGGAAGTACTGCACCCAGATTGGTTGTCAAATCTAGTCTTAGTCGAGAAGAAAAAAGATGACCCGAACGTGGCAGTGGTGTGGCGCATGTGTATTGATTACACGAACCTCAATAAGGTGTGTCCAAAAGATCCATTTCCCCTACCACGGATCGATCAAGTCATAGACTCTACTGCCGGGTGTGAGTTGTTATCATTTGTGGACGCGTATTCTGGTTTCCACCAGATACTACTCGATCCAAATGATCAAATAAAGACAGCTTTTATCACCCCGTATGGGCCTATTTCTATCGCACTATGCCGTTTGGTTTGAAGAATGCAGGTGCAACATACCAAAGATGCTTGCAGAAATGCTTGCAAGATCAATAGGACAAAAAATTTCAAGTATACGTCAATGACGTGGTAATAAAAACCAAACATAGTCACACTCTAATTGAGGACTTGCGTCAAACATTCGTGAACTTAAGAAGATTACAGATGAAACTTAACCTTGAAAAATGCACATTTGGTGTCCCGGCTGGAAAGTTACTCGGATTCCTTGTATCCAGCCAATGAATTGAGGCTAACTCGACAAAGGTCAGGGCCATCGAAAAAATAGAATTGCCAAAAACCCTCAACGATGTCCAGAAGTTCACAGGATGCCTGGCCTCGTTGAGTAGATTTATCAGTCGGCTAGGTGAGAAAGCCTTACCACTATATCAACTGATGAAAAAATCAGACAAATTCACATGGACACAGCAAGCTGATAGCTCTTTCCATGAACTCAAAAGATGTTAGCAAAAACACCAATATGAGCGTCACCACTATCCAAAGAGCCAATGCTGCTCTATGTCGCCGCAACAAACAGAGTTGTAAGTGCAGTAATTGTGGTAGAACGCGAAGAAGAGGGCAAATCAGTCCAAAGGCCAGTTTATTACTTCAGCGAAGTGCTCTCTATATCAAAGAAAAATTACCCCCATTACCAAAAAATGACGTACGAGGTGTATATGGCAGCAAAGAAGCTAAAGCATTATTTCCAAGAACACCCAATCCGGGTAATATGTTAGGCACCCATGTCGGATATATTGGGCAGCAAAGATGCCAGTGGCCGAGTTGCAAAATGGGCCATAGAGATGGCACCATATACTCCAAAATATGATAGGCGAGATGCCATTAAATCCCAGGCCATAGCTGATTTCTTTGTGGATTGGATGGAGATGCAATACGAGCCACCACTGCCAGATCCGAATTACTAGAAGATGCATTTCGACGGATCCAAGAAAAAAATGGGTCTGGGCGCCGGGATAGTGCTCACATCACCAAAGAGGGATCAACTCAAATAAAAGTGTTGCATATCCACTTTGCTGCATCCAATAATGTCGCCGAGTATGAAGCACTTGTCCACGACATTAAAGTATCGAAAGAGATTGGCATCAAAAGGATCATGTGTTTTGGTGACTCAGATTTGGTTATCCAGCAAGTATCTGGGCATTGGGACGTGGTGGATGCAAACATGGCACTATACCGTTTTCATGTGCAACAAATTTCAGGATACTTTGAAGGGTGTGAATTTCATCGCATACCCAAGGCATAGAATGAGGCAGCGGATGTACTATCCAAGTTAGGCTCATATCGGCAAGCAATACCACCAGGAGTAGCATTGGAACATCTCAGGAAACCATCGATCAAGTCGTCACCAGAATCCGACTCAGATGTTGTGCCAATGGATATTGACTCAGTGGCAGGTTCGAGTCACTCGAGGACTGTTTCGCTCACCTCAGGGGTTGCCAAATCACACTCGGGGACTCCTCATGTTATGTCGGCAGAACATATGTCGACTGAGCCAATGGAAATTGATGAAGAAACAGATCCGGCACCACTGATGTAACAACCCAAGTTTGTATATATGTAATTAGTACCTAAGCAATGCATGCATTTGTTTAAATCAATAAAATGTATGCATAAGCTCAAGTGTGTTGAATTAAATGCAAACCCTAAACCCTAGCTGCCTTCCTCCCCTCTCTTTGAAAATCATTCAAATGGGTTTGAAATTTTGGAAATCACAAAAATAATGGAGCCCAAACTGAATAAAAGGGCCCCTCAATATGTTCTATATTTTTCAAATCCCTTTGTATTTTCAAATGATTTCAAAAAGTAATTGAATTTGAAAATACAAACAGGAAATAGAAAAACAGAAAAGGAAAAGGTTTTGTTAAAAAAATAGAGCCAGAGCAAGCCAGGCCGCAGCCCAGCAAACTCCCTCCCCTCTCTCCCTCTGCCGCGGCCCAGCTAAGGCCCAAGCGCAGCCCATACCCCTTCACCCCTCCTTTCCCTTTCTTCTTCCCGGCGACAGAAGGACGACGACACAGGTAGGCTGCTGCGTCTCGCCGCTGACACCGTTCCTTCCTCGCCGGGATGCCCACCTCGCCAAGATCCTCGCAACCGATGCCGGCGATGCCTATAAGACCCCCTGCCGCCTCCAGATGAACCTTATCCTCTCTATCTTCCCCAATTTCCACCTCCGGCCGAACCCTAGCTCACGGGAGCTCCGGATCGCCGTTGTGTCTCGCCTCCCCTCGTTGTTCCGAGCTCTTAGGCATGACCACCGAGGTCGACTCCGTCGATTGCCCCCACCCGCTTGAGCCGGCGTGCTCCCAGAAGCACCAATCGAGACCTCGGTCTCCGACAATCTCCGCCGCCGTCCCCGATGATTCTGGCCACCCCAAGCCTCTCCATCGATCCCTGCTTGCTCCTGGTGAGCTAACGGTCCTAGTGGACCTCTCCAACCTCTTGCTCCCCCTCTGGTTCGACCCCGCACCATGCCTCGCCATCCGGCACCGTTGGGCACCGTCACCACCACGCCTCCAGTGACCATTTAGCAGTGGCGCATCCACTAATAGGTATCCCGTGATGCCCTCGTTCTAGCGCGCCTAGTCTCGCAAGCAAGCGTGCCCTCCTCTGCCGTCTATTTCCGCCATCTGGCCATTCTCCGACGAGTCTGACGTGGCACAACGGTGGCAACCGACCTGGCCCAGGCCCTACCTGGTAGCCGTAGTGGCTAGAGCTAGCCCCAGTGAGAATGCCCTGACCCTACTTTGCGTGTGTGGCTGCTGATGTGGCTTCGGGCCCCCCGGTCAGTCACTGTGGGTAGGATCAGGTGTGGTAACAAAAGTCCTGGGTTGTGTTATGATGTCAGCTTGATGCGATATTTCAATTTAAATTGTTTTAATAATTTCAGAAAAGGTTTAAATATTGTAAAATCAATAACTAATTATCTGTAAGTCAGAAAAATACAAATAATATATCAAAATGTTCAGAAAAATGAGTTATATCTATTTAATCTATAATCATGCATTGATAAACAACTTTAATGACAAGTTTAATTGGAGAACAAAATTAACCCCTCCCATGTGTTTCCGGAGTTTTCTCGAGTTAGGGTTTGTACCCCTCGGAACCCCGTTTAAACTGTCAAGCATGCCTTAGGGTTTCAATTTCAATGTACTTTAACTTGTCATATCATCATACTTGTTTGAGCATTACATCGATGCCATGTCTTGATTGTCGCCTTTGTTTCCGGTATTGGTTCTTCGTGATAGGATCCAAACCCGAAGCTGAAGTCAACAACACCGAAGATTCGTACCTGTCTACTGACGGAGAAGGCAAGCGTAGCCTCTCATTCTGAACCTACTTTTACAAAGTATATTACTTTCTCGCTATGATGCACACAATTCCAATGTGGTCTTTTGTTAGTCGCTAGTATTACCTATCTGCTCCACTGTTTCCCTTTTGTAGCCTTATACTCCTGATCCACTGCTCCTAGCTTACCTAGGTTTGGCATTTGAGCGTTGCTAGAGCTTTTGTTATCGACAGATTAGCCATGCATAGTAACAATGTCTGATCTATTCAAACGATGAATCGGAGATGCCAAGGAAGGTAGTAAGGTAGGAGATGGTGACATCATCGAAGGAGTTAACTAAGCATGCTAAGCCTTGTATGGGAGGCCATGTTGGGTGTGGTTTTTGTAGTCCCATGATCGCCACCATTAGGACCCGAGTTCTTGCCTCTTGAATCAAGACGAGCGTACAACCACACGGGGCCTGGAAAACCCCACGAGCAACTAACTTGCCTAGTAGATTCCATGAGTCACATAGTTCGGGCTTTCCATTTGGCATATGCATTGAAAACGATTTTGAAAGAGGAGGTGATGGAGGTGCATTATAACAGGTAGGGAAGAGTGGACGCGGTTGCTTGGTGTCGATGGAGTCCTTGGTAAACCAACCTCGCCTCACATCTTTAAGTACCGACTTCAGGATTACAGCGAAATCATACTTATTGCATGACTCATGGTCTCGGAAAAAGCAAGGTAAATGTCGTGGTCAACCACCCTCTGTCGGCCTTCCAAGGAAGAGGGCTAATAGTTTGTCATTAAGAGTCGGTTGGTACATGTGGGTAAAGTTGTACACCCCTGCAGGGTACTAATCTTTTCGAAAAGTTGTGTTCACGGTTATGACCGACTTGGGAACAGACGTGATGATCATAGAGAACTATACCCTAAGAAAAACTTGCTAATCTACGTATGCTTAAGGATGCTTCCTCTGGGTCGAGGGGGTGATCCTATATAGGAGGTTCGGATGAAGCTGGTGGTTATCAAGATATGATAAGCAAGATGAAGAAGTCGCTATATTATCTCTTTTAAAAGAATTTTGAGTAGAAGAGCCTCTTCTCTCTATTGTGTTACAAATAAAGATTTCTTTCCGCACAAGTAAATCCAAAGAAAGCCTTTCTAGATAGAGCATGTAGATACTAGATTATCTAAGTCTTGCGGAGTACATTCTCGTACTCAGCCTTGCTCCATTGTTGTTTTTCTACAAAGGATCTGGTTGCAACTGAAGGTGGCTTGTATGTTGAAATCGACGAGTAGTTGGGGGTCCCAGGTAGCAGCCTGAGGACTATGGGATGGACATCGCTTTTGTTTATGGCCTCTTAGGCACTTTGCTATGTTGTTGTGTAGAACAACATAATTTGCTTTCGCTGTGTGATGTAATGTTGGGTCTATGACCTCTGGTTTGTAATAACTCTAATACCTTAGTCTACTAAGATTTTTAACTTATGCTGTTGAATCCCTGTGTTCTGTAATGCTACCGAATCATACTATAATCTTCCGAGTTCGGAGTTGAACTTATCTTAGATGGTGATCTGAGGTTAGTTTAACCCTAATCCAGGGGGTGCTACAACTGATACCAGCATGGGCGCAACCAATATTCAATTACTTGAAAGATGGAACTTTGCCAAACGACGAGATACTGGCAAGGCAAACAGAAAGAAGAGCAAGCATACACAATAATCAACAAGGAGTTGTACAAAAGAAGTGTGACAAGTGTATTGCAACGTTGTATAAGTCTAGAGAAAGGTCAAGAGATACTGTTGGACATTCACCAAGGAGAATGTGGGGACCACACATCGTCAAGAGCGTTGGTAGCCAAGGCATTCCGACATGGATTCTATTGGCAAAGCGCACTGGCAGAGGCACGGGAACTTGTGAGAAAATGCAACGATTGCGAGCGTTACGCGTCAAAGACACATTTACCAGCATCCGAGTTAAAAACTATACCAATCACTTGGCCATTTGCAATATGGTGCCTGGATATGGTGGGAACATTCAAACCAGTGAGAGGTGGCATGACTCACGTACTCGTAATGGTTGACAAGTTTACCAAATGGATAGAAGTGAAGCCCATCAAAAAATTGGATGGAAAAACAGCTGTCACATTCCTAAAAGATATAATCCTGAGATATGGTTACCCGTAGAGTGTGATCACAGATAATGGCACAAACTTTGCTGATGGAGCTTTCACTCGTTTTTGTGGAAAAAACCGAATAAGACTTGATGTAACATCAGTCGCCCATCCAGAATCAAATGGACAAGTTGAACGAGCTAATGGCTTAGTTCTATCCGGGATAAAACCTCGCTTAATGGAACCACTCCAGAGATCACCTAGCTGCTAGATGGAGGAATTACCCTCAGTGCTATGGAGTTTAAGGACAACTCCAAATCGATCGACGGGCTATATGCCGTTCTTCCTTGTGTATGGGGCAGAAGCAGTTTTGCCTGCCAATATAGAGTATGAATCGCCAAGAGTAAGACAATACTCGGAAGCCGAGGTAAAAGAGGCCCGAGAAGATGGAGTCGACTTACTCGAGGAATCAAGGGAATTGGCATTGTCCAGATCCGCCATATACCAACAAAGTATCCGACGCTATCATAGCCGGAAAGTTCAACCTCGTGTTTTCCGAGAAGGGGACATGATGTTTAGACTAGTGCAACGCACAACTGGAATGCATAAGCTATCACCCCCATGTGAAGGACAATTCATTGTAAGAAAGGCATTGCACAATGTTTCATATTACCTAATAGGTGCTCGCGAAGCACAAAAGAACAAGGCGAACAGGTCAGGCGATGAAACCAAAAGGCCATGGAATGTGGCACTTCTACGTCCTTTCTACACTTAGGAGAAGAAGTGTATGTATCTCTCAAACTCTCATATGTTGTACCCCTATGCCGGCTATGTGCTGATAATAAAATGGTATGACTCGAAGAACTGACTCGGGGACTGCCCCTTATGTTTATTCTTTGAGTATTCTATGTTGGATGGTGTTGACACTTAAGACTTATCTCGGAATAAGTAATGTTTACTCGGAAAGAATCAACTCTTCGACTATGCTGTTGTCTGAAAACACGGCTTCATGGCAAGCAAGAGGGAAAGATCAATGACGAGTAAACGTGAACACCGGATAAGGGAAAAACGTGAGTTGACCCTATGTATGTTTTTTACTAACCCACTGCAGGTTATGTGGCTTTGTATGTCGAATGATCCTAAGACAAGTGGCCTAGTTTCATATCCGCTAACTCAATCCTTAGAACTTTGAGACTCTAATGTCGAACGCCAAAAAAGGTTGACAAGAGCCAAATTCAAGGAAAAGGAGAACGGCAAAATGAAATTCGGGGACTTGCCCCTGGATAATTCACATTCAAAGCTAAATAAAAGTTTCTGCCTTATCAAAAGGCACACACTCAAAACAAGTGCATTATATGTTACATCTGCACCCGGCATACCAGGGATCTCATGAAATTCAAGTGTTTTTGTAATCGGCCTAAGAAGCAGCAGGGCTCGGAGGCGTGTCCTTGGGGCTGGAGATAGGAGCATCATCTGGAGCGTCTGTCGAGTCAGGTGCATCGGCGGCCAAGTCTGCAGGTCCATCTGACTTGGTGGCTTCGCTATCCACATCTTCGTCTTCAACAGTCTCGGCAAGAGGCTCGTCAAGGTCGAGCAAGCTGGGCCCATCGTACCAGGCACAAAGGAATATTCGACCATGGCATAAGCTTGCTCCTGGCGCTTCTTGATGAGCTTATGATCTAGGATCCACTTGCCTTCAGCCCTCATGTGTGCGATAACATCAAGGTTGATGTCCTCGTACCAAGAGAGCACAAAGGCAAGAGCCTTGTCCACTGTAGCTCGGCCGGCGGACTCGCGCCATTGATCCAACCTATCATCATTCTGAAGCAGCCTGGCAGCCAAAGACTCAATGAGTGTGGGCGCGTCTTCATCTGGCCAGAGCATCCTGAACGCATGGATCACCGATTTGAGCAAGTCAATGCCGCATGATTTAAGGGTCATTACGCATTCTTATAGCGCTGCAAGATGCTCGTCGATGGTGACCTCGCCATCAGCAGGAGCTCCAGACTCGGCTCTGATTTTCTTCATGGCCCGTATCGTGAACATCTCGGCCTCGGGGAAATTTTCTGCAAGCATGAAAGAACATTAACAAAACAAGGAAAAAGCAGACAAAGGAATGAGTATAGTGAAAAGGGTAAGAACTCACTACCGAGGAAAGTGTTGACGGCGCCAAGCTTGCTTTGCCAAATCCTAGGCTTGGCCTAAAGAGCATCCAGATCCTGATGAGCCGACTCAAACGCTGACTCGGGCTCCTTGAGCCGCTCCTTGGTCTTGTCGGCACTGGCAGCATGTTGGCTATCTTTCTCGGCAAGCTCCTCCCGCAGCCCCTTCACCTCGGCCCGGTGCTTCTGCTCCATATCCGCTATTTTCTTCTTCAGACGAGTCACCTCGTCTTGCTCCTTTTGGAGCTTGATCTAGTGCTTCTCTGCTTATTCGGAGCATATGACTCGTCAGCAACAATAGAGCTATCTAGGAGCCACCGAGATAAAAATAGGAAAGGGATGAGCATAAATACAAAGCAGAGACAAAATCTCCAAGATCTTACTTTCAGCATCGCTGATCTTTAGGTGCAATGCATCAATGGTGGATTGGGCAGAAGCTATGGAAGGACAATGGAAAAAATAATCAAGGTGAAACAAAGAAGGTGTGCCGAATAAAAGCAGGACGAGTCAGAAAATTACCTTGGCCCTTAGCCTCAGCTTGCAGATTTTGGTGAGTGAGCTCCAGCTTACGATACTCCAAAAGGAGAGCCTGATGCACCTTGGTGCGCTCATTGTGTGTAAGCTACACAAGAAAAGGATAGTCAGCATATGTGCGATCAAGATTAACACCGGATGAAGGTTGATTTCTAAATTAGAGCTTACAGCCGAATAAGTTCGTTACTCGGCAGTAACCTCGGGGAATAGGGATCATGTATAGCAAAAAGAAACTCAATACGCAAAAGAGTAAGAAGATTACGTACCTCGTTCACTTTATCTGCTCTGGTCATCATGGTGATGGCCTGCTGGGTCATGTCAGAAACGGCCTTGGGGCCCAGCTTCATCTTTTTACCAGCACTGGAGCTGACCTCTTGCTCGCCAGCTACATTCCAGGCCACAGCATAACGATCTGCAGAACCGAGGCCATTCCCACTAAGCGTCCGAGTGAGGACTTGCCCTTTTCAGCATAGTTCCTACCTTGGCGCGAGTAGCAGCGATGCTGGTATGTAAGCTGCCAGCTCTGAAAGCGCTACCTGATCCAGCAGCTGCAGATTCGCCCAACTTACCTGCCGGAGCGGGTGTCGTTGTTGTTGTTGTTGTGGTACGAATCTGAGGTGCGGTGCCTGGGGCGTGGACCAAGGTCAGCTTCTTAGTAGATGAGGGTTTGCTAGTGGAGGAACGAGCCTGGCCTGGAGCAGCAAGCCGAGTCATATCCTTTGACAGAAGAGGAGAGTGAGCAGGTCTGGGACTGGATAAAATAGAAGCCGAATGAACAGGCTCAATAACATTCGTTGGGGAAACAACATGGGCAACTTGTGCACTAGGAGCAGGAGAGCTAGTGTCTGGGGTTTACTCGGTGCCGATGTTGCTAGCCCCGGAGTCAGGAATATGTTCTGGAAAAGAAGCAGGGGAGCTGGGCCGAGTCTCCTCCGACTGATGCACCGCCGGGTCGACCTCACTCTGAGACGCGTGAGTCTCAGTAGTGGGGGAAGTGACCCGGACGGGGCTTGGCACGACAGTGTAGGCACGAGGAGGAGAGACAGGCCTCAAAGGTGAAGAGGCCATACTAGGGGCAGCCTGGATGGCAGACAAAGGCGCCGCGCTGAAAATAACAAAAATTCTTATAAGAAAGAAATCACAAATCAGGAAAAGAAAAATGGAAGGTTACAAGCAACAAGACTTAACCGGAGATGGTCGGGTCGCGCAGAATGCGACGAGTGACCCGGCGCCTACCAGCTTTGCGGGTCTCGGTCAGCGTGGCAGCGGGAGGAGCAGCAGGATTAACTTTGCGCTTCTTGGCGGGCTGAGTGCTGGAGGAGGACTCACACCGTTTACCCGGCTTGGAAGCAAGAATCTTGCCGACTCCGCCCATAGCGAGAGGGGGAGTGTCATGTACCTGGCCAGCTGCATAAGTAAATGACAAGCTCACTCGGATAAGTCAGAAGGTTAAGGTTAAAAGACTAGTACCTCCAGAATCTCACAGTCATCATCATCGTTGTCGGACCAATCTCGTAAGGGGTTTCGAGTGTGGGTCTTACCCGGAGTAGAGGCAGCGGCAGCAGCAGCATGCAGGATTGGCATGAAGCACTCCATATCAAACTCGACTTCGTCAGAGTCGGAGCGGTCCTCGTAATAGGAACTAGGAGGGACAATACTATCATCAACCTGGTGAACAAGATTCTGTGAAAGATAAGCAGAATAAAAACAAGGAACGAACGAAACGGAAAATGAACATAAGAAAAGCTATGTCAAATATAAAGTGACTCAGAAACTTACCTAGGAGACATGCCTATCCCGGCTAAAAGGAGGGCAGCTCTAAGCCCAGTCCTCCGCCAAAGTCAGCTTGAAGATCGAGCTAGCCTGGCGGGCCACGGAGTCGTGGGTGAGCTCCAGCGTGGAATGGCGAGTAGGGTCCTGCGTGCCGCTCATGAAGCACATCTTGTGGCTCCTTTCTTGGATAGGGCTGACCCAGCGTGCAATGAAATCACACATGAGATCCTCCTCAGTCAAGTGGAAGTTCTCATTCGGCGACAGTAGCCTCTCCAAAATCCCATTGTCCTTGTTCACCACTGCATTCTTGTCGCGCCGGTCAAGCTTCCAGAACTTCTTGCTGGGAACTTCGTCCAAGAAAGGGGGAGCCGGATATAGTCATTGGACCCACTGTTTTTGACATAGAAGAAAGTCCTATGCCATTTCTTGCAAGAGTCAAGGTTGGTGACCCGAGGAAAGACGGATTCCTTCCTGGGTGTGATGCTAGCGGCACCGCACCTAGTAGGCCTTTTCTCGGCACGGGGGACGCTAGGATATGGCACTATTTGGATCCTAAAGCTAAAGTACTTGGCCCAGAGAAGAACAGTGGGCCAAATACCGACATAGCCCTCGCATGCAGAAATAAAACAAGACAAGCAACCAATTGCATTGGCAGGAAACTGGTGGGTTTGAATATGGAAGGTAGAGAGAAAAGAAACAAGGAAGTTTCTCACTGGCAAGGCAAAACCACGCTCGAAATGCGAGAGGAAAACTACCCTCTCATTAGCCTCAGGCTTGGGGGAAATCTCACCTAGCGGGAGGCGGCAATCCACCTCGAGCGGGATGCGCCTGGTGGAGCGCAACCACTCAACCTCCTCCGTGGATACTTCCGAGCCCTCCCAGCCACCGCGCTCACCGGCGGTGACCTCCTGTTCCTCTGTTCCCTCGGCGGCATCGCGAGCGTCCATGATTTGTCTGGCTTCAGGCTCTTCCGCTTCTAGAAGAGGCTTGGAGGAGCGAGGGCCCGTGATGGAATGGAAAGGGGCAAGGAGCAATCACAGGGAAGAAGCTATGGGGTGGAGGAACCGCAAGGGAGAAGTTAGGATTTGGGGGCGCAAGGAGGAAGAAGATGGCAAAGGGAAACTGAATGGGCGAGGGAAGTTAAGTTCCCCTCACCCCTACTTAAGGGGAGTAAAAACCCTAATGTGGGATCCTCCTGTGCCGTGCGGCTAGCGTGTGGCCGTGTACTCGGCCGAGTAAGCCAATCAGCGGACGCCACGTGCAGGAGATACACGGAAAATCCATTGCCATGTCACGCTGCGCAAGACACGAGGCACTGAGCGATGGGACTGCCACAGTGACGGGGAGTTACTACGCCACCATCACTGTGCGGTCCGGATTTGGGACAAAATTTGAGGCAAGTCATCATGATTACAAGCTGTCAGTTACTAAGGAAAACTAAAAATGACTCGAAAGCGTCCAAAATGACTCGGCACGAGGCAGAAATGGGCCAGAAAGTCAAAGATGAGACTCGGAAAGAGCAAAATAGACTCGGATAAGATCAAGGTTATGCCAAACAGTGCGCCCGAAGAAGTAAATGCTGATAGAAAGAGAAGTTCCAAGAACATTAAAGGAACCCGGAGACACCTAACAGCTAGAACTGCTAGGCCTCACCAGCTTCGGGGACTAATGTCGGGGGAATAACCGCCGGTAGGGTCATAACGGGTAAAACATTGCCCTGCTTGGCTTATGCCGAGTAAGGAATGAACCTGAGCGAGTAACAACGGCCGGGTATGATGGTCATATACGGTCGACATAGGAATTATGTCGGCCTGTATAAGACAAGATTGTTAACCTTGCAGGAAGCCCCAAGACGAGTCTCAGGAGGGAAGGCCGAGTCAGACAGGGCGCGTGGCACCTTTCCAAGTGAGGTTCAGGAGGGACCATGGTAAAGCACTGTCAAAAGAGAAGGGCGACACCGGGTGACATGAAAGGAGCCGGGTGACGCCTAAAGCAAGGGCTGACATACAAAGTTACTACATGACGCCAAAAGAACTAGAGGCTACGTATGATAGGACTGTTAGCTGTCTAGCTTTATGGACTGACAAAGGGCTTAGGGATATCCCATGACCCGGCCCGTACAATGAAGAACAAGATCCAAACAGTAACCCTAGGACCCAAAGGGGTGTAACCTAGCTAGCCTTCGCCTATATAAGGAGGGGATAGCCAGGGTTTAAGGAGTTTGGACCAAGTAGGAAACTAGTGCCCTGAGGCTGAGTTGATATAGCTCAAGGAGCACTTGTAAACTGCGATGATCAATAAAATTCACAAGTGTGGAGAGTTCATCTTGTTCTTCGTGCGTGGCTAGGCCGTGCACTCCCTCCCCGGTTACCACAAGCATCCATTCAGCCCCCAACTTAAGCCTACCCATGGCATCTTCCGTGACACCACCACGAGAATCACAACACACTTCTTTTGGAGAGAGACACGCTCCGTTTTCATTGTTTACAACACTCTAGTTTTACTCTTATTATTCTGTGAGTGTTCACTTTTGCTAGCACTGTGTTTAGCTTTAGTTTTCTAATGGTTTTTGCTCAAAACTTTTTAGTTCTTCTTTGTGGATTTGTGAGACAAGCTCAATGATCTTTATTGATTATTATCTTTGTGAGTTGTTTCAAATAAGTCGATTGGTGTTGGAAAAGAGTAGAAAGTTTCATTCTTATAGTGGTACAAAAGGGAGCTTGCTTTGACTATGAATTAGAATTTATCTTGTCATGCTAGATGTTGTTTTGACCTTATGCTTAGTGATTATTGCTGTAGCATGACTTGTTCCAAACAATTAGGATTTATTAATGTGCCTTGAAATAATCATGCATTGTTTTAGCATACAAAAGCATAGTATTGTGGTGTTCTCCTTTGATGATTTGTTTGGGTTGACTTGGCACATGGTCACACCATGTTATGACTATGAACTAGTCACCTTAGCCTCTATGATCATTTAGTTTTTGACTTATGGTACCACTTTATGCTTTGATTAGTAATGTTTTGTCGCTTTGCATGATTATGGCCATTATTGCTCTCTTAGTTGGTCTCTCCTAGTCTTTTGCTAGCCTCCACCTGTACTGAGTAAGCTCTACTCATGCATCCATCTCCCAAGAAACCATGTTATTCCAAAGTGTCCACTATAAATTCCTATGCATGGTGTGTTACACCACTCCAAGAATATTCTTGTTTTATCTACCTTCTAATTAAAAAGTCACTTTGTTATGTGAAAAATTAGTGATTAAAGCTCTCAAAAACTTGATGGCACACTTTATTTTTCTTGCCCCTAATAAACTTGAACCATTGTGTCATCTATGTTGTATATGATTGCACTTATACGTTGGGAATTAACAGAACCGTGCTGTCACGGGGAACACTTTCAACATTGCACATGTACATTGTACCCAGTTGATATCATGATCTTTTGTTTATGGATGTCATCGGTGTGAAATAAAAGGGGAGCATATAAGTCCATGGAGTTATGTATATGTGTTAGAGAAACGTCTGGGCCGCTAGCCTAAGACATTCCTAATCATGGTGAAAACTTGCAGCATCACCATAGTGAGCAATGTATGAAGCATTCTTCTTACAAAAAAGAGAGATAGAAAAAAGTGATTGAGAAAAAAGAAAAAAAAGATGAGAAAAGAGGAAAGAGAGAAAAAAGCACCATTTTCCCATGGTAAATAAGAAGATTGCTGAGATGCTCATTGTCCGGTTGCCTTGTCATTTTGATATGGGATAGCTCCTGTATCATGTGCAAGGGGTACCCCGTTGGCGGTTCTCTATGATACACATCTACTTACTATGACAAGAACTTACAGGTGACTAAAGTTGAGTAGCATGAGGAGTGGCCCTCGTACTCAAGGGACATGAGATTGCCAACTTATACTTTGTCAAGCATATACTCCATATTTTGTTCACTTTAACCTTAATCACTTCAAGATGCTTATGATAGGTGCAATGAGAGCTGAAAGCTAACAAGTACCATAATTTTTGGAAGATCTTTATGAGACTTGAAATCCCTGCTTCCCTCTAAAGGGCATTTCTTCCACTTTTATATTGAGTCTCCACCTTCTATCTTTATGCACCAATTAAAAGACCATAGTTACCATTCTTAGTTCCATGTGCATTGTCCCAAATCTTATTGATTGATTCATAATGTTGATATTGATTATTCTTGAACTATTTGTATCTAGTCACCCATATGAACTTTGAAGGTGTCCTATGCATTTATGTTTTGCTACTCCATGAGGGACAAGCTAAATGCCAATATGATATGTTTTCTATATGTGAAACAAACAAACATCTTTCAATGCATTATTATTAATGAACTTTTGTTTGTATCTTTTCATGTTGCAACATAGTTTCTATGTCTTATTGTTAGAACTACATCTTTCATGCTCATGTTTAGAGTACTTTGATCCCAGCTTTCAATGCTTTGCAAATGGAATGATCAAGATTGTGATGGTGCATGTCACCTCAAAAATTATTCTTTTTATCACTTACCTACTCGAGGACGAGTAGGAGTTAAGCTTGGGGATGCTTGATACGTCGTAAACGTATCTATAATTTTTGATGCTCTATGCATGTTTTATATCATTTGTCTTATGTTTTGTCTACACTTTGAGGTATTTTTATACACTTTATGGAACTAACCTATTGACAAGGTGCCACAGTGCCAGTTGCCTATGTTCTGCTGTTTTTGGTTTCAGAAAAGCTAAAAAATGAATATTCTCGAAATTGGACGGGACAAAAGCCAAATTTACTATTTTTCCCAGAGCAACACGGAAACACGAAGCAGAGACGGAGGGGTGCACCAGGGTGGGCACACCCTATGGTGGCGCGGGCTAGCCTAGATGGTGCCACCAGGGAGTGTGGCACACCTGGCCACCTCCTTGCCTTGCTCCTTCGCCTATAAAAGCCTCTCGGGGAGAAAACCCTAGATCATCGACCAAAAAGGAACGAAAAGTTTCGCAGCTCCGCCGCCAACAAAGGGGAGATTTGGGAGACATAAAGTCTGTGTTTCGGCACCCTCCCAAGATGGGAAGTGCCCCCGGAGCCATCTCCTTTGATCTCCACCACCATCTCCATCGATATCCATCGCCATCTTCATCACCGTTGCTAATTCCCATTATGAGGAGGGAGTAGTTCTCCTTCGAGGCTAAGTGCTCTACCGGTAGCTATGTGTTCATATCTCTATGCATGATCATATTGTGATCATGAGATTTGTAATCAAGTAGATCTACTCAGCTACTCAAGTGCTTTAATAGATCTCTGGCTCTCCCCACGTGTGTGAAAGTGATAGCGTGCACACTGTGTGGCACTTAGGCTATAGATTACATAAATACTTTTCATGAGCTATATTTGGATTTGGATGTCTTTATGAAGTTGTGTTGTTTGTTGGAACCATCTAGCGCTCAAGGTGATAGTGTGGGTTTATCTAGATGGGGAATCCGAACTTTGAGGTGTGCTGTTATAGCCCTAGCATGGATTAGAGTGTCCAATCGGAGAGTAGTTCAGGGTAGTATCATGAAGAGAATATATTTATATGAGAGTGTTCACTGGTGAAAGTATGATCCCTAGGCCTTGTTTCTAAACATTGAAACACCTTTTGCATCTAGAAATATTACATGTTTGCTTGCTTCCATCTTTTTGCCTTTAGTCTTTTCCTCCCCGTCAGAAGCTCTTTTCTGGCACCGTTACCACTCAGAATCATATATACCACTTGTATTTCACTATGCACTTATACACCTGACAAGTGTATTGGGTGTGTTGGGGACACAAGAGACTTCTTGTATCTTGATTGCAGGGTTGCTTGAGAGGGATACCTTTGACCACTTCCTCCCTGAGTTCGATAAACCTTGGGTAATCCACTTAAGGGAAACTTGCTGCTGTTCTACAAACCTCCGCACTTGGAGGCCCAACAACTGTCTACAAGAATAGAAGTGCGTAGACATCAAATTACCACTTATAATCATCCATATTACTTGTATTGCACTATCTCTTCACCGAACTAGTGCACCTATACATATGACAAGTGTATTGGGTGTGTTGGGGACACAAGAGACTTATTTTATCTTAATTGTAGGGTTGCTTGAGAGGGATACCTTTGACCTCTTCCTGTCTGAGTTCGATAAACCTTGGGTGATCCATTTAAGGGAAAATTGATGCTGTTCTACAAACCTCCGCACTTGGAGGTAAGGTAAAAGGTACTCACATCCTCTGGCTACTAAGCTATTGATATGTCGTAAACTTATCTACAATTTTTGATGTTCCATGCTTGTTTAGTATCCATTTTCGAGGTATTTTTATATAGTTTCTAGAACTAACCTATTGAGAAGATGCCACAGTGCTAGTTGCCTGTTTTCTGCTGTTTTTGGTTTCAGAAAAGCTAGTAAGGAAATATTCTCGGAATGGGACTGGACAAAAGCCAAAGTCAATATTTCACCAAGGAGAACAAAGAGACCAAAGGACGACTGGAGGGGTGCCACAGGGTGGCCACACCCCCCCCATGCACGGGCCCACCCTGGGCCACGCATAGGCAGGGTGTGGGCCCCCTGGCCGTCCTCCTGCCTTGCCTCTTCGCCTATATAACCCCCCTGATGCAAAAACTAAGGACCTGATCAGATCTCCACGAAACAGTCCATAGACGCCACCACCATTGTCCCTAGATTGGGGGGATCTGAATATCTTCCTGGCACCCTGCCTGAGAGGAGAGATCATCTCGGAGGCCTTCTTCATCACCATGCCAGTCTCCGGTATGATGCGTGAGTAGTTCCACCTTGGACTATCGGTCCATACAGTAGATAGATGGTTGTTTCTCATCCTTTGTGCTATCATGTTTAGATCTTGTGAGCTTTGTTCAGGTTCAAGATCGTCTATTTGTAATCATGCATGTTGTGTTTGCGGGGATCCGATGGATATTGAGATTACTATGTTAGATTGATTAATGATTCTATCTTACTGATTGTATCATGTATGTGTTGTTTGAGATCTTGCATGCTCTCCATTTCTAGTAGCTATCTTGGCCAAGTAGATGCTAGTGACTCCAAGAGGGAGTATTTACACTCGATAGTGGGTTCATGCATCTATTGAATCTAGGGACATGACAGAAATCTCTAAGGTTGTAGATGTGTTGTTGCTACTAGGGAGAAAACAACAATCTTTTGTTCATGGAAGAATTGTATTGTTTACTTTACACACATTTATTAAAGCAATTATCCGTTGCTTGCAACTTAATACTGGAGGGGGTTCGGATGATAACCTGAAGGTGGATTACTATTCATAGATGTAGTTGGATGGCAGTCTATGTATATTGTTGTAATGCCCAATCAAATATCATAGGATCATGAATGTTTAGTATTGCATTATTATTCCTTGCTCAGTCCTGTCAATTGCCCTGCTCTAATTTGTTTACCCAGCATGTTATGTTGTTTATCTTAAGGAGAACACCTCTAGTGAACTGTGGACCCCGGTCCAATCTTTACCATTGATTCATCATCCACTGTTAATGTTTACTTTCTGCAAGCTATCCTTACCTTCCACACCATACGTTTAATCCTTTGTTTGCAGCAAACCGGTGAGATTGACAACCTCACTGTTCATTGGGGCAAAGTCTTGATTTTGTGTTGTGCAGGTTCCAAGTTGTTAATAACACCTTGGGGTCATTTCCTTCCTCCTAATGGTTCGATAACCTTTGTTTCATACTGAGGGAATACTTACTGCTGTGCTCATCATACCTTCCTCTTCGGGTTTACCAACGAAGCTCTACAGTGATCTGAGCCGCATCAAGACGTTTTCTGGCGCTGTTGTCAGGGAGCTAAGGACGAATTCACAAGGGGAGTCTTTCACAACCTTTCTCTTTACTTTGTTTTTGTTTTGCTTGCTTCTTTTTACCAAAATTTCCAGAAAATTAGTTTCTTTTGGTTTTCTTTTTCTTATCAAAAACACAAAAAAATTAGTTCCTACTATAGTTGTTGGTCTGTTATTGCCTTGCTTTGTCATGCTTTCTATCAATGGTTGGTTTCTTTGAAACTAGTTCTTATTGGAAAGGTGGGTTCACGGAAGAACAAAAGTATTATTATAAGGTACACCATTTGTCACAAAAAGGGAAACACTTATGGGAACAAATTGATAAATTGAATACCATTGCTAGAAACATGTGCTCTACTTATAATGTTACTTATTGCTATGATAAAACTTGTTGCTATAGGAGGTATAAACACCTACCTTTTCAATGTGAGTATAATGATAATGTTACCATATTTCTTATGTTAAAGGAAATTACGACTTTTATGATGTGGAACAAATTGAATAAATTATTGCTTGGAAGGGTGCATTTGAACTTGCTAGATTACTTGAAAATACTGATGATTCACCATATGAATATGAGGTTTATGATATACTTAAATTTTGCTTTGATAATTACAAGGAAGAAAATGGCTATATTATTGAATATATTAATAGATGTTTTCCACAAATGGAAGAGACTATTGCCTTGCAGGAGCTTATGGAAGAAGAAATTGCTGAAACGAGAAGCTCATTAGATGAAAAAGAGGAGGAGAGTGATGAACAAAACGAGGAAGAATAGATTATCTACACATGCCTACCTTTTAATGAGATTAACTCTTTATCCCTTACATTATTTGATTGTCCCCCATGCTTACCAAAGGAGGATGAATGTTATGTTTCTGTGGATTCTTTTGAAATACCTACTATGGATAAAACTTGTGATAATAATTATGCTCCTTTATCTATGATAATCCTTTATTTGTGTCTAACTTCGAAATGCATGATACTAAAGAGTTTTTCTTAGAAAATGTTTATGATAAAGCTCAAGATGATGGTCCTATATTGGTTGATAATACTAATAGTACTGCTATTGAAAATGAGATTGGAGGGGTCTTGAGTTTATCTTGGAACCCCATACCTCTTGAGAATGATCAGTCATCTTGTTATAAAATTGTTAAAAGTGGATTTGGTTTTAATCCCACTATTTTTGAGCTTGATAAAAATTATATGTTTGTGGATCATGAAAAGCATGCTTTATGTGATAGTTATATTGTTGAGTTTATTCATGAGGCTACTGAAAATTATTATGAGAGAGGAAAATATGGTTGTAGAAGTTTTCATGGTACTGAAACACCTTTCTATGTGCGGAAAGTTTTGAAGTTGCTCTTGTTTTATCTACCCATTATTCTTACTATGTGCTTCCTTGATTTATTTTATTACAAGATTCCTATGAATAGGAAGTGGGTTAGACTGAAATGTGTTTTGAATTTGCTTCTTGATGCTCTCTTTTACATCAATTCATATTTCTTATGTGAGCATCTTCTCAAACTATCATGCCTAACTTAAAGGCGTTAAAGAAATATACTTTTTGGGAGATAACCCAATAGTTTTCTTGAGTCTTGGAAGTTATTACTTCTATAATAACCTCTCCTTACCCTTTTTATTTGATTTTTTGTGCAAAGAATAGCCTCTAATGAGAGGGAAGTAAGATTTGGGGAGTTGCTGTCCTGAAACAGATTTTTGTGCTCCACTGTAAAAATTCGTGAAAAATCTATGTTAGTCGGATTGAGCTGTAATTTTCTGAATAAATCCCCCAGGTTGTTAGATAACTTTAGTTAGTTCAACACTTTGTGAATTGAGACACAAAAGGTCTTCGAAAACATTGGTTTCTACCTACTGGTGTGTTTTGACAGATTTTTGCCATTATTTGCATTTGCCTCTTTATTGATTTCCTTTTGGGTTATCTTTGGTAAATTGAGCTTTTTTAGGGAATTGATACAGTAGCTTATGTATTTAATGAAAAAATTTCTGTTTTAAAACTAAACCCAAAGGTTTATTATCTTTTGAATGCACTAATGTTGCTAATGAAGATTGTGTGAAGTTTTGTATGGAGGAAAACTTTCAGTTGTAAGGGAAGAATGATGTAATGAGATGAAGAATGGAAAAAAGCTAAATCTTGGGGACGCCACCCCGTGTCCCCCCCAAGAAACATTCAAGAGGTACAAGTATCAAAGCTTGGGGATGCCCAAGGCATCCCCTTCTTCATAAATAAAAATATCATGTCTTTCTAGACACTTCGTTTTTATTGTTTCATACACCGTTGTGTTGTTCTTGGAGCGTCTTAGTTTTTGTTTTCTTAGTTTGCTTGAATAAAGTAGTTGTACCCCCGCTTTCGCTGTGTTGTTTCAAATAAGTCGATTGGTGTTGGAAAAGAGTAGAAACTTTCATGCTTATAGTGGTACAAAAGGGAGCTTGCTTTTACTATGACATAGACTTTATCTTGTCATGCTGGATGTTGTTTTGACCTTATGCTTAGTGATTATTGTTGTAGCATGACTTGTTCCAAACAATTAGGATTCCTTAATGTGCCTTGAAAGAATCATGCGTTGTTTTAGCATACAAAAGCATAGTATTGTGGTATTCTCCTTTGATGCTTTGTTTGGGTTGACTTGGCACATGCTCACACCATGTTGTGACTATGAACTAGTCACCTTAGCCTCTATGACCATTTAGTTTTTGACTTGTGGTACCACTTTATGCTTTGATTAGTAATGTTTTGTCGCTTTGCATGATTATGGCCATTATTGCTCTCTTAGTTGGTCTCTCCTAGTCTTTTGCTAGCCTCCACTTGTATTGAGTAAGCTCTACTCATGCATCCAACTCCCAAGAAACCAAGTTATTCCAAAGTGTCCACTATAAATTCCAATGCATGGTTTGTTACACCATTCCAAGTATATTCTTGTTTTATCTATCTTCCAAATTAAACTTGTTATGAGAAAATTAGTGACTAAAGCTCGCACAAACTTGATGGCACACTTTATTTTGCTTGCCCCTAATAAACTTGAACCATTGTGTCATCTATGTTGTATATGCTTGCACTTATAAGTTGGGAATTAGAAGAACCATGCTGTCATGGGGAATGCTTTCAACATTACACCTGTACAAGTTACCCAGTTGATATCATGATCTTTTGTTTGTGGATGTCGGAGGTGCGAAATAAAAGGGGAGCTTGTAAGTCCATGGAGTTATGTATATGTGTTAGAGGAACGCCTGGGCCTAATCCATGCCTAATCATGCTGGAAACTTGCAACATAACCATAGTGAGAAATCTATGAAGCTTTCTTATAAAAAAGAGAGAGATAGAAAAGAGGAAAGAATAAAAAAAAGCACCATTTTCCCATGGTAAATAAGAAGATTGCTGAGATGCTCATTGTATGCTTGCCTTGTCATTTTGATATGGGATTGCTCCTGTATCATGGGTCAAGGGGTATCCCGTTGGCGGTACTCTGTGATACACATGTACTTACTATGACAAAAACTTACAGTAACTAAAGTTGAGTAGCATGAGGAACGACCCTCGTACTCAAGGGACATGAGATTGCCAACTTATACTTTGTCAAGCATATACTCCATACTTTGTTCACTTTAACCTTAATCACTTCAAGATGCTTATGATAGGGGCAATGAGAGCTGAAAGCTAAACAAGTACCATAATTTTTGGAAGCTCTTTATGAAACTTGAAATCCCTCCTTCCCTATGAAGGGCCTTTCTTCCACTATTACATTGAGTCTCCACCTTCTATCCTTAGGCACCAATTAAGAGAGCATAGTTGCCATTCTTAGTTTTATGTGCATTGTCCCAAAACTTATTGATTTGATTCATATTGTTGATATTGCTTGTTCTTGAACTATTTGTATCTAGTCACCCTTATGAACTTTGAAGGTGTCCTATGCATTTATGTTTTGATACTCCATGAGGGACAAGATGAATACCACTATGCTATGTTTTCTATATGTGAAACAAACAAACATCTTTCAATGCATTGTTATTCATGAAACTTTGTTTGTATCCTTTCATGTTGTAGTATAGTTGCTATGTCTTACTATTAGAACTTCACCTTTCATGCTCATGTCTAGAGTACTTTGATCCCAGCTTCTAATGCTTGCAAATGGTTTGATCTTGATTTTGATGGTGCATGTCACCTCAAAAATTATTATTTTTATAACTTACCTACTCGAGGACGAGCAGGAGTTAAGATTGGGGATGCTTGATACGTTTTGAACGTACCTATAATTTTTGATGTTCCGTGCTTGTTTAGTATCCACTTTGCTATGCTTTTTCTACACTTTGAGGTATTTTTATACACTTTCTGTAACTCACCTATTGACAAGATGCCACAGTGCCAGTTGCCTGTTTTCTGCCGTTTTTGTTTTTAGAAAGCTAGTAAGGAAATATTCTCGAAATTGGATGGGACAAAAGACAAAGTCAATATTTCACTGAGGAGAACACAGAGAACAAAGGGCGACCGGAGGGGTGCCACAGGGTTGCCACACCCCCCCCCCCACGTGCAGGCCCACCCTGGGCCACGCCTGGCAAGGGTGTGGACCCCCAGGCCGCCCTCCTGTCTCGCCTCTTTGCCTATATAATCCCCCCGATGCCAAAACCCTAAGGACCAGATCAGATCTCCATGAAACAGTTTGTAGCCTCCGCCACCATCGTCCCTAGATCGGGTGGGGGGATCTGAACCTCTTCTCGGCACCCTGCCAGAGGGGAGAGATCATCCCGCAGGCCTTCTTCATCACCATGCCAGCCTCCGGTATGATGCTTGAGTAGTTATACCTTGGACTATGGGTCCATACAGTAGCTAGATGGTTGTTTCTCCTCCTTTGTGCTATCATGTTTAGATCTTGTGAGCTCCGTTCATAATCAAGATCATCTATTTGTAATCATGCATGTTGTGTTTGCGGGGATCCGATGGATATTGAGATTACTATTTCAGATTGATTAATGATTCTATCTTATTGATTCTATCATGTCTGTGTGGTTTGAGATCTAGCATGCTCTCCATTTCTAGTAGCTATCTTGCCCAAGTAGATGCTTGTGACTCCAAGAGGGAGTATTTATGCTCGATACTGCGTTCATGCCTCTATTGAATCTAGGGAAGTGACATAAATCTCTAAGGTTGTAGATGTGTTGTTGCTACTAGGGAGAGAACAACAATCTTTTGTTCATGGAAAAATTGTATTGTTTACTTTACACACATTGCTTAAAGAAGTTATCCGTTGTTTGCAACTTAATACTAGAGGGGGTTCGGATGATAACCTGAAGGTGGATTACTAGTCATAGATGCAGTTGGATGGCGGTCTATGTATATTGTTGTAATGCCCAATCAAATCTCATAGGATCATGAATGTCTAGTATTGCATTATTATGCCTTGCTCAGTCCCGTTAATTGCCCCGCTCTAATTTGTTTACCCAGCATGTTATGTTGTTTATCTTAAGGAGAACACCTCTAGTGAATTGTGGACCCCGGTCCAATCTTTACCATTGATACATCATCCATTGTTACTGTTTACTTTCTGCAAGCTATCATTACCTTCCACACCATACGTTTAATCCTTTGTTTTCAGCAAACCGGTGAGATTGACAACCTCACTGTTCATTGGGGCATATTCTTGAGTTTGTGTTGTGCAGGTTCCAAGTTGTTAGAAACACCTTGGGGACGTTTCCTTCCTCCTACTAGTTCTATAACCTTGGTTTCATACTGAGGGAATACTTACTGTTGTGGTCATCATACCTTCCTCTCGGGTTTTCGAATGTAGCTCTATAGTGATCTGAGCCGAATCAACATCTTCTAGTACTGTTGCTGGTGTGTGAGTGCTCGAAGTTATTTATTTTAGATTCTGAAATTATAACTTTTTTTTTCTTTTTTTTATTTTCACTAGTTAGGCTTAATGGAAAACAACAACAAAAATTAGAGAGATTTTTAGTATTTTTCCTAAGTTAGAACATAAATGGTTTGGAGAGAAAATTAAAAAACCCATGGAACTTTCTTTGCATGATAATAGCAATGTTATTAGTATGTTGAACACCTTTGTTACTAATGCTATGGAAACGTCTAAGCTTGGGAAAGCTAGTTTTTATGAAAATGATATTTTTAGTTCCCTAGCTTTAGAGGAGAAAATTTGCTCTAATGATACTTTATATCCCATATGTCATAATTCTAATGATACTTGTGATATTTTAAATCCACATACTGAAAGTGTCCCTTTTAAAATACCTATGGAAATTGTTGAACATATTATGAATAACTGCTATTTTGGAAATGGAACTGTCCATCGTGGTGATCATTTACTCTATATACATGAATTATGCGAGTTTTTCAAGTGTTCATGTATTTCAATGAACCAAGTTAACAGGAAGCTATTCTATTTATCACTTAAGGGGAAAGCAAGGGAGTGGTATGAGCTACTAGATGATCCTCATCATTCAAAGTGGAAGGAACTTGAATCTCTTTTTTACTCTAAATTTTATCCTCCTCATGAAATTCATAAAGATATGATTTATATTTATAATTTGCATCCTCATGATGGAGAAATTATTGCCCATGCATGGGGGAGATTGAAGCCACTAATTCTCAAATGTCCCATTCATGAGCTCCCCAGTAATATTATTATTAATAATTTTTATGCAAGGCTTTCTGGACATTACAAGTACTATCTAGATACCTGTTTAGAGGGATCCTTCACAAGTAAGGAGGTCAAAGCTAAGTGGGATCTTCTTGAAACAATTCAAAGAATACCAAAGATTGAGATAACGACAAAGGTAAAGAACTAGGTATAAATTATGAGTATGATTGCATTAAGTCTTTCGCTAAAACTGCTGATTTTCAAGAGCTTAGTGCTAAATATGGTCTTTATACTCAAATTCTTTTTGATTGTTGTAGAGCTGAAAAGAATCAAATTGAAGAATAATATTTTATCACTCACAAGAATGAAAAAACTAGAACGTAGTATAGAGCTCTAAATGATCTTAGTAAAAAAGTTTGTGCCCTCAGTCCTTTTATTTGTGAACTTTGCTTTAAAGTGGGTCATTTCAATTTTGAATGCTCAGGCCATAATAATGACCTTTCTAACCCAACGAGTACTGCAAGTTTGTATTGTGATAACATGATCACTTTTAATCAACATGATGAACTTACATTATTTTTGGGGTGTGAAGAGTTATCAAGAAAAACTTCTTTGGTAGATATGAGTGCTCTTGGCATGAATAGCGTCCTGCATGGTTGTCATCTTTACTATGATGATAATTGCCACACAAATACTTACATACAAAATATTATAAAAGATGATATTTTACCAAAAATATGTCAGGACTAATATGTGTTTTGTTATTATTAATGAAAAGGAGGAATCCTCCAAATTTCTTCTATTGTCTCTAACAATAAACCAGAGTATATGAAGAAGCTTCCTTTCAAGCCTCTCCCTCCTAAAGAGGGGAAGAAGAAGAAGAGGAGGAGGAGTAAAAGGAGAGAGGAAACAGTATTTTCCCCTAAGCATGTTGCTCCTATTATAGTTTTTGTTGATGAGTCTGAACTCGATGATGTTCCTATGCATGTTACCTATAGTAGTGATCATGATTGGGAAAAGAACACTACTTTTGGTATTGAAAATATCTTCGGTACCAATTATGAAAATGATGATGTTAATAATTGTTTTACTAGTAGTACTATCCATGTCCCTTCCAATGATGATATGTTTACAAATGAAAACACTTTGGAAGATAACTATCCTATTGCTTATGATGATACTATACCTCCAATGTATGATGTTCACAATGATAAATATGATATTTCCAGTCCACCTACTATGGAGGAGAAAATTAATTATGATTACAATATGCCTCCTATATTTGATGATTATGGTGATGAGAATAATAATGATAGCTATTTTGTTGAATTTGTGCCCACTACAATTAATAAGAATGACTATGCTCATGTGGAGAGTAATAATTATTATATGCATGTGGCTCGTGATAAGAATGTTTTATGTGATAGTTATATTGTTAATTTTATTCATGATGCTACTGAAAGTGATTATGAGAGAGGGAAATAGGGTTTTATGTATCTCAACAATATTAAGTTTGCCCTATTTATGTTGAAAATTTTGAAGTTGCACTTTTTTTGCTTTCGTATGCTTGTTGCTTTGTGCTTTCATGACTTGTTTCTTTACAAGATTATTTTTCATAGGAAGTGGGTTAGACTTAAATTTGTTTTATATTTTCTTCTTGATGCTCTCTTTAACTTCAATTCATATTTCTTTTGTGAGCATCATCGAAATTATCATGCCTATCTTAATGGCTATAAAGAAAGAGATTTTGGGAGACAACCCATTATATTTTTTGCTTTCAGTTTATTTTTGTTTCTTTGAGTCTTGGAAGTTATTTCTTGTGTATTAACCTCTTATTATCCTTTATGTTTGGTTTTTGTGCCAATAATAGCCTCTAATGGGAGAGAAGTAAGATTTGGGGAAGTTGCTGTCTCGAAACAGATTTCTATGCTTCGCTATAAAAAATTGAGAAAAATCCTAGAACGTCGTATTGATCTAAATTTTTTGTGCGCATGACCCTTGTATTTAGACAACTTTCGTTAGTTCTGCACTTATCAATTTTAGAAATAGAAGATTTTCGAAAAAATCGGTCTTTACCTTCAGGTCTATTTTGACTGATTTCTGCCATTATTTGCATTTGCCTCTTAATCGATTTCTTTCTGAGTTCTTTTGATCACATGAGCTTTTAAGGAGTTGCTACAATAGCTAATGTTTTAGTGGATGTTTACCTTGAGTTGAAACTGAACCCAAAGGTTTATTATATTGCATACACTAATGTTGCTAATGAAGATTGTGTGAAGTTTTGTATGAAGGAAGTTTTCAAGTGTAGGGAGAGAATGATGTGATGATATGAAGTATGGAAAAAATCTCAAGCTTAGGGATGCCACCCGTGTCACCCAAAGAAATATTCAAGAGGTACAAGCGTCAAAGCTTGGGGATGCCCAAGGCATCCCCTTCTTCATTAACAAAAATCTCAGGTTTTGTTTCGTGATACTATATTTTTGGTTCATGCACTATGTGTTGTTCTTGGAGCGTCTTTGTTTTTGTCTTTAGATTTCTTTTGCTTTTATAGCTGCAATAAGTTGGTTGGATCCTATCACACTTGTTTTAGAGAGAGACACACTCTGTTTTCATTGTTTAGAACATTCTAGTTTTCACTCTTAATGTTTTGTGAGTGTTCTCCCTTTATAGCACTGCGTTTAGCCTTAGTTTTCTTCTGCTTTTTGCGTAGAACTTTTTTAGTTCTTCTTTGTAGTTAGGTGAGACAATGTAATATCCCAACATTTAGGAACCAACGAAGGGTAGATTTAGGAATTTGTGCACATGCATGCATTCATCTGTAAAATGTTGGTAAATTTTTCGCCAACTAAAAACCTAAAGTGATCAGAGTTTCTTTCACTCTCTAGGTATAGGAATAGCTCTGGAGAGTGATCACTATAAATTTTGACATGATCTTTTTGAATTAATGTGTTTTGGGGGAAGAATTTGAATTCAAATTTGAAATTTGAACTTATATTTTTAAAGTTAGGATTTGGTATTTTAAAATGAATTAAAAAATGATTTAATAATATTATTTAATTTAATCAGGAGGTAATAAGAATTCAATATAAAGAAATTCAAATAAGAGATGAATCTTTACACATTATCTTTATTCCATAAATAAACAAAGATTTACTCATTGAGTCAATAAAGGTTCATTACAGTAAAAATATTACAAAAAGAGAAATTCATGTATGAATAAACTATTACATTTTTTTACAAAAGAATGAAATAAAGATTACAAAGGAATCTATCTATCTAAGTAATCCTAAAACTAAATCTTGAATCTCCAGATCTTGTACCTGCAAAATACAAAGCAAACAAAATAAAAATAGAAGTTGAATTGTTAGTTTTACTCTTAGTAGAGAGCATTGAAGTGAACTGCTCAAAATTACATCATTGAGTAATTGTATAGGGGCAAGTTTCACCAATATGAAAGAATTTGATCTTTCATAATAAATAAGCCACAAGTCAAATATTCACAGCAAGTAAGAGGGGCAAGTTTCACCAGGAAAGTTAACAGTTAAAAGATCAAAAGGTGAGACACGTCAATGATCTGATCCAAAACCATGTACCAACCACACAGGCAGCACAATCACCAAATGCATGGTGTGTGCTATCGACACAGCAACAACAGATCACACAAGTAAAAGAAGCAGCACAACCGTGGACAACCTCTAGCAGCTAATTTTTTCATCACACCAAGAACACACTTAGCTTAGCAAAGCCAAGCAAACCACCAGCCAAAACCACACACCATATCATCCTAGCATCACCAGATGGTGACATAAGGAGGGGGCAGATCAGGTGGATAGCAAGGTCAAGTGCAGGAGCTAGGAGGTGAAGGGCATATCAAGGTTAAGCCTATAGGAACCAGAAGTAACAGTAGCAGTACCAGGAGGTGAAGGACAAGACACGGCCAGCAACACAATCAGCAAGATCAAGCCACCATATCAACCAACAACCACCACAATCATCAATTGTTGTGGTGAGTATCATGAAACATCTACATAATCTGTTCATCTTATCTAAATAGAAAAGCATGTGTTGTTTTAGAGTTAACCTCTCAGTAATCACGCAAGTGGGGTGAACCTATCATAGAGTATTTTGAAATATAAAGGCCAGATGTAAACTCTACCAAATCCACCAGGATCTCAGACCAGCATCATAGATCCTGTAGGTGCCAAACAACTTATAAATTCCCACATGTTCCCACATAACTTATAAAATTCGGGGCACATCTACTAATGGAGTAGCACCTCAGATTTCATAAACTCTAGGAATCCACATAAAGCTATGAGCAAACTAACCATCTTAGCCAATTAGGATCCAAGATCCAGTGAGCAACCATGATACTTAAGCATACCTATGAGGGACAGCAAGATAGGAATCTAGTTCCTATGCCTCAGACCAACATCATATGCATTGATGCTTAAACAAAGAAGCTTACAATTTATCTTTAGCATTTATCCAACCTTAAGCACTAACCAAAATAAAGATCAGTAGTAGAACCACAACTTGTGTGCCATTCTAAGATGGTGTCACAAGAACAAATTCTAAAACCAAGCCAAACAACTACTTAGCTTTCATAAATAAACCAGCAAGACAATAACTATCATTTTCCTGGAAACAATCACCAGGAATTATGTCCAAGTTTATGTATATAGAGCATCATTGTAAGAAACTAATTAACCTCAATATGCACATGAAGCAAAAGGATGAACCTAGAACTAGGGAAGAACCCTAGAAAATGTATGAACCCTAATTAGGGGTGGCCACTAGAGGAACATAGATGAACTCAAAGGAGACAAAGGGCAGAAGGCACGGGTAATAATCAAGAACCAACTCACCTATGGTTCTCGCTGAAGAATAGAAGAGGAAGCAGAGGGGCCAACGAGCGCACGACGGCATAGGGAGCACCCCAAAGTCACTACAACCCGCACCAAGCCGTGGCGGCAGCCAAAGCAGCACACGAGGACGCACAGCGTCACCATAGCAACGCATGAACACCTCACAGCACCACGGGAGCATCGCGCGGAGGCGTCACCAGCACCACCCCAAACCCTAGGGTTTGCGACGGGGCTAGCCTGACCGTAGGAACGCCCCGGAGTCAAATCGAAATGGACCATATGGAAGAGCGTAGCCAACAACCTCGCCATACACCACGACAGTGACTAGTGCAGACCATGGCGGCGAGAATCACACGGGGGCGGCGCCAGCGACCACAGGGTCGAGGAGGAGAAGGGGATGAGGACGAGAGAAGGAGAGGCAGAGGGCTGGGCCGATAGGGCCAGTACCCTTCGGGGAGAGCTTTTGACTAGGCCACTTGGGCCAAGTCTGGCCCAATAAGCCCAATGGTTGGCCCAAAATCCAAAAACAAATTTTAATAATTAATAAAAGACCAAAATATTCCTAGAACTCAATAAATTCTAGAAAATAAAATATAAGTCTGAAAAGTACAAATAATATATTTTCAGGTTCATAATAATCCAACCTATTTAATTAAATTAAGAAACTATTTTTAATAAACAAATTTTTGGTCAAGAATTTATAATATATATATTCTGATGGAATTTTATAAAATTAAATAAAAGGATAAAAATAAGTAAAAATCACTTTTATTATATTTTGTTATTGTAGTATTTTAGAAAAATACTAAATAAATATTTTGAATTACCAAAAGAATTCTCTTTTATTTAAATGCTAATTCTTAAAAGAAATATATTACATCATAAAAATAGTGAATGTAATATTTAAAAAATATTAAAGGTTATTATTTAAAATGAATTTCTTTATTACCTAAAGAAATTCCAGAAACTAAAATGTATGGTGTGTGCTGTCAAAACCCGGATTTTTAATCCTAGATGCCTATTATGCCATACATCGCAATCTCAAGATTACCATTTTTGTGAGACATAACAGATTGGATATAACAGTACATCATCCATTACAAAACATACATAAGGTCTTACAACAAATAAGGGATCACATGATCCAGTCTTAATACAATCATAGCAGCGGAATAACGTAATGATAACAGTAGTGTGGGCGAAGCTCCATCTTCATGGTCACAGGCAATGCTGACGATGGGAGATGATCCTAGTTGTTGTAACCTTCCTGCGATCCATCCTCCTGATAGTCATCTTCAAAGTCTGGCCACGGGAATAGCCAGGGACAAAGCCATGAGTACTCTTTCAGTACTCTCAAACTAATATTAACAAGTGAAGTGGGTTTGAGTAGGGATACTAAGCTCTAGGTTATTTTGAAAAAAGCGGGATTTATCTCTACTGAGTTCAGAAGCAAAGAAAGCTAGTTAAAAGTTTTATAACACCTAAGTGGGAACTTGAATTTCATATCACAACCCTGTTGTGGTCAAGTCAAGTCATTAGTCATTTCACAAGTCATTTTGAAAACATCTGACGACGGAACAGTATGGCCACTCCAATTGTCCATAATCGCAGATGCGGCTATTCGAATAGTCTGACACTCTGTAGAGGTGGTACACTTTCACCACAACACTCGATACATCCGTTAGGAACAATCCTGAATTCACCATACTCAGTATGCGGATAATCAGTCCTAACTTTTCAATTACATGCCCTAGTATAGGTACCTCTCCTATGAGTTTGGCCTCCCAACAATGACCAACTGTCATCTTGGGGACTGCATAGCTGGACAATCTTCACAAGGTAGCCTCAACTCAAACCTTGGCCGAAGGGAACCCATACTAAGGTATATAAATTTCCAGTCAAGCACTACCCAAATTTCGTGTATTGTGGTTGTACGGTAAAATTGTAATGGTATCACATCCAGACAACCATCAATTTTATAAAGGGCTAAGGCTCATGCCTCAACATTTTCATCATCAAAATCATCTGGTGTTCAAGAACACATGTCAAAACATTTCAGTAGGATGACTCATCATTCTAAGGTTTTCATAACCATTTTCACCAAATAAACCCATCTAAAGTGATCAAGTTTTATGCTTAGCACTAGCATCTACAAGTGGGGGTCAACACTAATGAGGGGTGGTAATCAAGTGTGAATGATCTAAGTTCAATATCATGCCTCAGGATGACATCAAGATTATCTAACTTAGGCCAAGTTTTATGCTCTTTATGCTACCTTAAAATATCTTTCTAAAATCTACAAGTCACTAAGTAAACTGTAATATAAAGCTTTGATAAAGAAATAAAATAACTAAGCTTGCAAATAAAACTAGGATTAGGTATCCAGTGGTGTAAGCTTGCAAGTAAAACTTGCATGGTTTAGCCTAGCTTGCTAAGATAGTAGAGTAAGCTTGCAAAGTTGCAAGTGTTAGCTTGCCTTGTGCAGAGCAGTAGTTGAAGTTCTCCTCGGCTTCTTCCTCATAGTATTCTCCTTCCTCCTCTTATCCTTGGTCGGTACTAGCATCTATAAATAAATACGAGATACACAATCACCAAACAATACTTAACTACTTTTAGTTTTCACACCAAGGTTTTCACTAGATGATCTAGCATCATCACCAACATTACAATCATCAAAGCATTTGTCTTATTCATTTTATTTTGGAAAAGTAATTTTTACTCATTGAAAAACTACTTAAGATTTAATATTATCCAACTAACACATGGGATCATGTTGACACATGTCATCACCACATATTTCAGTACTTGGTAATGTGGTTTAAAGTGGTGTCACAATTTCACAAGGGTTAACCCTTTTATTTTAATTAACTAAAGTGACTAGAATTTCCCATGAGGCATTCTTTTATTGCTTGACCATTATTTCTGCAAGTAAAACTAGATATTTTTATATATTCAGAAAGGTCTTGTTAAATGTGATTTTTGAGAGTTGGAATCAACAAAAATTCTTTCATGGTTGAATTTTGAAAAATGTTTGAATGCAGAAAAACCTCTGCCTTGTTATTTTTACTATAGGTGATCTACAAATCTAAATGGTTTGAATCCAATGGGATTGGATTAAGGATTCCAGTACCTTTCTTACAAAATTAGTTTCATGCAATTTGGTTGAGTGAATCGACCTGGGTTGATTTTTGAATCTAGGTACAGAACTAAGTTTGAAACTAAATGAATAAACCTAAATTCAAACTACTGGGTTGCGCGGGAGTGTAACTGGACCGGCCCACGACGCATAGCGCGTGTGGGGGTGGGTTTAAGTGGATGTCCCCACCAGTCAGCGAGACAGGGGGTGCAAAGCGGTATGGGGCAATTTAAACCACACGATCAACCTCTAATCGAACGGCTGTGACTTATCGTCTCCGTCGGGCAACTCCGGCAAGACGGAACCCTAGCCCGACCAGTGGGGGTATACGAGGGCTCACCGGGGCTCAGGCGAGTGTCGGTGATGGGGGCCAATGAAGAAGTTGACGACGAACCTCCTGGTACCGGTGGGTTCTCCTGGGGCGGCTCCAATCGCTGGCTCCTCTTCTCCTCCTCCGTGGCAGACTTCGACAAAATTCCGGGGACCTGCTCCTCTCCTTGCTCCGGGGGTGAGGTGAGGTGGTTCTGAGAGAGAGGGGAGTCTGTTGGTGTGAAGAAATCGAATGGGGGTGGCCTCTATTTATAGTTCCAAAAGGGGACCGAAGGGCGCGGATGGAGCTCGTCGTGGTCATCGTCACAGTGGGCTAACGACATTTGGGACGGTAGGGGCGGTGTTGTGCTCCCTGGCGAAGCTCAACGGCATGATCGTGAGGCGTGGGGAGGTGCGAGATGGTTGGAACACTACGGTGCTCTGGGCGGGTCCGACGGACATTTCAATGGCACACCGCAGCTACGGGTCGCGCGGCGGCGAACGGGGTTGTCTGGTGGTCTCCTAGGACGGTGGTGATCACGCACGGAAGCGGCGAGGGTGGCGCACGGTCTGTGGTCATGTGTCGAGTGCGGCGTTCTGGCGCGCTCTCGTCATGTCACAGAGGCATAGGGTGCGGCGGTTCTAGAGTGGTCCAGATGCTGGCAGGGCGTTGGCGTTGGACAGGGGGTGGCGATGGACGGTGGTCAATGTCCCAGACAAGGTTGGCGAGGCTAGAGCTTCTCTTAGCTGGCTAGCCACAATGGGGTGGCAAGGTGAGGCTCAGCATGCTCACCATTGATGGCAATGGCAAGCTCACAGAGAGCTAAAACTTGTTAACTAAGCTAGATGATCTACTAATAGCATGATGTGAGCTAGAGAGGGAACAAGGTTGGCCAAAAACACTGCTCACTATAGTGTTTGATGTTTGTTTGTTTTCTGTTTGCAAGGTGTTTGATGAAATGGCCAAAAGAGATTTGAATTTGAATTTTTGGTTCAAACTTGGTGGGTGTACTAGTTACATACTAGGTAGTCTCTAGTTAGTTGGAAAGGTCAAGGTTAATTGGTTTGGTTGGTTTTTGAGAATTGGTGATCTTCACATATGTTAAAGATTCAATTTTCAATTTTCATTTGAATCAAGTTGCCAAATGTTTCTGTAAGTTTGAATGGTGGGCTTTGATTCACTTTTACTTGGTCTAGCAAGGGGTGAAAATAAATCGAGTTGTTTCTGTTTGAAATCTTGGACTAGAAACACTCAAAGTGGCCTAGTGAGCGAGATTGCCAAAAATGACCATTTGCTTATTTTGTTTGTTTTTGAATTTTCTCTTGATTTATTTCTTCTTGGATTTGATTTAGATGATGTTGTTTTCATCTTTAAACCATTATTTGCTATTCACAACAATCACACAAGTCCATTCATGCATTCATACAATCATCACATACAGACATGCATTCATAAATATTTTAATTAACATAAGTTTTTGTTAACCCTAATTTTGGTCATTGGAATTTGATAATCATTGTTCAATATTTTTGGGATGTTACAAACCTTCCCTCCTTAAACAAAATCTCGTACCTAGATATGAGAAAGAAGAAAAAGAAAAATAGGATTTAAAAAGATCGGGAAACTCCGTCTTGATGTAGTCTTCTCATTCCCAGGTAGCTTCCTCTTCAATGTGGTTGCTCCACTGAATCTTGAGAAACTTGATGCTTCGGGTCCTGGTGGTTCTGAAATCTTCCTCCAAAATATGAATGGGTACTTCAGGATACGTGAGTTCATCGTTGTTCTCTATGGTCCTGTGATCAATATTCTTGAAAACTTCGGTCTTCTCCGGGACTTCTAGGCATTTGCGAAGTAACGATATATGAAACACATTATGCACGGCTGAGATCTCCTCCGGCAGTTCCAGTTGATATGATACTTCTCCTTGATGATTCAGAGTCTTGAAGGGTCCGATATATCTGGGTGCTAACTTTCCTTTGAGCTGGAAACGTTGCATTCGCTTCAAAGGAGACACTTTGAGATACACAAAATCTCCAATATTGAAAACGAGGTCTCCACGTCTCTTGTCGGCATAACTCTTCTGTCTGGATTGGGTGGTCTTGAGGTGCTCACGAATCTTGACTTTCTCTTCTGCTTCTCGTAGGATGTCGGGTCCGAATATCTGACTCTCTCATACTTCCAACCAATTCAAAGGGGTACGACACTTCCTTCCATACATGAATTCAAATGGGGCCATTTGCAAACTGGCTTGATAACTGTTGTTGTAAGAAAATTATGCGAAAGGCAAACAGTCTTCCCATTTAGATCCATACTCTAGCACACAAGATCTCAACATATCTTCGAGTATTTGATTTACTCGCTCCGTTTGTCCATCTGTCTGAGGGTGATAAGTTGTGTGAAATCTATACGGGTTCCTAATCCTTCTTGGACTTTCTTCCAAAATCTTGAGATAAACTGAGTTCCTCGATCCGAGACGATGTTCTTGGGGACTCCATGCAAACTGACGATTCTAGCGATGTACAACTCTGCTAGTTTCAAACTCTAGTAGGTGGTCGACTGGTAAGAAATGAGCGACTCTCGAGAATCTATCTACGATAACCCAGATATAATCATTTCCCCTACTAGAAGTAGGAAATCCGGTGATAAAGTCCATTCCAACTGAATCCCATTTCCATTCTAGAATCTGTAATGGTTGCAACAGTCCTGCGGGTCTCTGATGTCCCGCCTTGACTCTTTGACAAATATCACACTTGGCGATGTAGCTTCCGATTTCTCTCTTCATATTATGCCACCAAAATTGCTCCTTTTAATCTTGATACATCTTCGTTCCTCCAGGGTGGATAGAATAAAGAGTATCATGGGCTTCTTTCAAAATGGCTTGCTTCAATGCTGAATCTGCTGGTACACAGATACGTCCTTTGTACCACAAAACTATTTCTTCATCTTCGTGAACTCGGGTACCTTGCCTGTATCGATACGACTTTTGATTCTGTCGATACTATCAATTCCTTTCTGCGCCTCCTTGATCTGACTGATCAAAGTTGGTTCAAGTTCTATGCTAGCCAAAAATCCTTCACTTACTAATTCCATTCAGAAATCTTCCATCTCTTTGTGCAAACTTGGTTGCTCCTTCAGAATCATGGTGTTCAAGCGGCACAGTAATCTGCTAAGGGCATCTGCTACCACATTGGCCTTACCGGGGTGATAGTGGATGTCCATATCATAGTCCTTGATTAACTCTATCAATCTTCTCTGCCTCATATTCAGCTCCTTCTGAGTGAATATATACTTCAGGCTCTTGTGATCTAAATAAATCACACAACGGTTTCCCATAATGTAATGCCTCCATGTCTTCAGGGCTAAAACTAAAGCTGCTAGTTCAAGATCATGGGTAGGATGATTTTTCTCATGTTGTTTCAATTGTCGGGATAGATAAGATATTACTTTGCCTTATTGCATCAACACACATCCGAGACCGATCTTGGATGCATCACAATACACATCAAAGGGATTCGTAATATCCGGCATGATCAAGATTGGGGCTGACATTAATCTCCTCTTGAGTTCCTGAAAACTCGCTTCACATTTGTCCGTCCATTCGAAATTCTTATCCTTCTTCAGCAATTGGGTCATGGGTCTTGCGATACTCGAGAATCCTTCTATGAACTTGCGGTAATATCCCGCTAATCCTAGAAATGCGCGAACTTGGGTTTGAGTGGTTGGGGCTTGCCAATCTTCAACATCCTTCACCTTCGCAAGGTCAACAGCAATTCCTCCTGCTGATACAATATGTCCGAGGAATCCTACCTCTTGTATCCAGAATTCACATTTGCTAAACTTGGCATACAACTGATGCTCCCTAAGGGTTCCAAGGATGGTCCTTAGGTGTAGCTCATGTTCTTCTTCTGATTTGGAGTAGATCAGAATTTCATCACTGAAAACAACAATAAAATTATCTAGGAAGTCCATAAAAATCTTATTCATCAGGTTCATGAAATAAGCGGAGGCATTGGTTAGTACAAAAGACATGACCGTGTACTCATACAATCCATATCTGGTGGTAAAGGCAGTCTTCGGAATAGCCTCCACGCGAATATTGAGTTGATGATAGCCAGTTCTAATATCAATCTTAGAAAACACTTTGGCACCAGTCAAATGGTCAAACAGGTCTTATATCTTTGGCAACAGGTACTTGTTCTTGATGGTGACATCATTCAACTTCCGATAATCGGTACACAAATGGTTACCTCCATCTTTCTTGTCCACAAATAAGACTGGTGATCTCTAGGGCGAAGCACTTGGTTGAATCAATCCTATCTCTAGCATAGCATCCAGTTGCTTCTTCAGCTCCACTAATTCAGATGGATTCATATTATATGGTCTCTGGGCTATGGGTCTAGTTCCAGGGATTAGTTTAGTGATAAACTCGATATCCCGATCTGGGGGCATACCGGGCAAAACATCTGGAAATACATCGGGGTATTCACAGACTATTCTGACATTGTCAATGGTTGGTTAGGCTAGACTCTTGTTGCACTTGAATTGATGGGTCAAGGTTTCAGATACATGTTCTACTGATATTCTGGCTGTACTGGTCATGGTTATGGATTTCTTGGCACAGTTGATTAATCCTTTATGTTTCGACATCCAATCCATTCCTAGTACTACTTCCAAACCTTTAGTTCCAAGTACTATTAGATTAGCATTAAAATCTATGCCATGGATTCAGATAGGTACGACCTAGCAAATTTGTCAAACTTTGGTGGTTGAACCAGGTATTTGAACTATCATAACATGCTTCAATTTGGTTGGTTGAATCTTACTAGTGCATGCAAATTCTTCTGTAACAAACGAGTGCGATGCTCCAGAATCAAACAACATGCTTGCAAGTACTGAGTTAACGGAAAACATACCCAGCACGACATTTGGCGCTTCAGCATGCATGAGAAAGATACGACCATTGCGGTTGAGCGAGTTCCCTGGGGCAAACCTTCTTCCAGGCTGAACACGACGCTGCTGCTGAGATGGGGCATTTGCATTGGGGGCTGCGGCGATATTCTTGGGGCACTCATTGGAATAGTGACCCTTGGTTCCACATTCATAACAAGTCACCTGAGACCTGTCCTTTGCTGCAATAGGCACATCATTGCTTCTAGTTCTTGGGGCAGTGTTGGTGTTGGTGGCGACATTGTTGTTGTTGAAATTGGGCGGTGCACGATTGAAATTGCTGGGGTTGCCGGGGTTGTTGTGATTTCCTCTAGGCTTTGGGTTTCCTCCTCCATGGTTGGGATAGGTTGGACGGTTCATCAGGGGTCTATTAGTTCTTGGGGCAAATCCTGGAGATGGGTTGGGGTGATACTTTGCGGTATGATGGGTTCCTGGTTGATGCATCATTATACGCTTGCGGTTCTCATTGGCTTGGTTGATCTTGCCTTCCATCTGGATGGCGGAATCCACTAATGCTTCAATGTCCGCAAAGGGGATATTGGATAACACTGTCTGCATCTCATCATGCATACCATTCAAGAATCTCTCCTACTTCTTAGCTTCAGTGTCAATCTCATCTGGTGCATACCTAGCCAATGACAAAAAAAATTCATGATACTCAACCACTATCATCCTTCCTTGCTTCAGTTCTCTGAATTCATCTCTCATCCTCTTGATCAAAACCGGTGGCACATGGGTTCTGCTAAACTTGACTTTGAATTCCTCCCAAGTCATCATATGTCCTCCATTCATGGCGCGAACGCTGTTCCACCATGCTCTTGCATCTCTGGCCAGGTAGTGGGTAACAAATAGTACCTTCTTATTGGCTTCTACTCCTGTAACTTCCAAGTTGTTTTCCATGGTTTGCAGCCAGTCATCGGCATTTAGGGGCTCTTCAGACTTAGTGAAAATGGGTGGATTGGTGTTTTGGAAGTTCTTGAGCTTGGATCCATGGTTGTCCTGATTTCCATGGACTTGATTATTGTTGTTGGCCATCTGAGCTATATGCTGAAGGGTGGCTAAGTTGGCTTGACGTTCGGCCCTTTCCGCTTCATAGTCAGAAACCAACATTTGCAATATCTGCAACATCGGGTCTGGGGATGAAGTGCTTCCTCTACGAGGCATCTGAAGATTGAGATAGATCATGAGAAAAGAGGGAAATTTTCTAAGGTTCAGGGTTTTTGAAAGATTTTCAAGGTTTGACTCATATTTTTCTAGCAACTTTGTTTTCATTCATTTATAGCACATGATACAAACACACACCACAAAAAGGAAAACCGATGGTTTTACGAACCATTCTAGGAAACTACGATACAGTGCGACAGTATACAACTCACTAATGCTAGTTCTCAAGTGCTACTACTCCTCGGAGTCGGTGTCCCAATCATCCTCATCATCATCATCAATGATGGCGAATTCATCCTCACTGGTGAAGAAGTCCATGGCCCGATCCTCCAGAAAGTCATCATCGTCACTGAGATAAGAGTAGGGGTCTCCACGAAGGTCTTCCCCTGCATTCTCCCTCTCCTCAAGTTGCATGTCTCTCTTGTGGATGGTCTCCTCCAAATCTATGATCCTATGGCGAAGAAGGGCAATGATGTTCTCCTTCTTGTCAAGCTGACGGCGACGAGATTGGCGATCCTTCACTAGCATGGCAATGGTCTGATCCTTCTGGGCAGCGATGGCGTACTTGTGGTTGGCGTAGGAGCGGGCATTTTCTAACTCCTTATGCCGGTCATACATCATGAAGCTAAGGTGGTCCACCTGGTTCTTCAGCTAAGGGTGATATGGTGCCTCCAGTGGCTGTCCCATAACATCACACCTTGGGCAAAACACAAAGCAGGTACACTTGATATGATTGATACTTTGTCCACACAGACGGGCAAGAGCTTCTTGCATGGCCCTGGCAAGTCGATCGAGCCAGTTGTTCTCTCTGATGTTGAACAGAATTCCCTCTGAGGTGGGGGCTTCAATCTTTCCTCGGAGACTTGCAACAATCAGCCATTGCAATTCCTCTCCTTCCTGATTGTTGAGCTGATCTCCGAAGAACTCAGGGCGGATGCTCCAGAAGTTCTGAAAGCTGGTCCAAGTCATGCTCAAAGATGAGGTCTCTTCCATTCCCCAACTGATAGAACTTTCTATACTTCACGTCCATCTATAAGAATATAGGATGAGTAATTTAGTAGAGTAATTAAGTGTGTCAAATTTTATGTTAGTTTGTAAGAATTTTTGAAGAACATGAATTTTCATGAAAGAGTCTAAGTGATAAGAATGAGCAAAAGTTTTCATAAATACTCACTTCCTTGGTTTTGAAACTAAGTTTTTAATTCAAACGTCCATTCTAAACTAGGGTCTCCTATGGTCAGGATGGCTCTCATACCAACTTGTCAACACCCGATGCCTGTTATGCCATACATCGCAATCCCAAGATTACCATTTTTGCGAGATATAACAGATTGGATATCAAAGTACATCATCCATTACAAACCATACATAAGGTCTTACAACAAATAAAGGATCACATGATCTAGTCTTAATACAATCATAGCAGCGGAATAACGTAATGATAACGGTAGCGTGGGCGAAGCTCCATCTTCATGGTCACAGGCAAATGCTGACAATGGGAGATGATCCTAGTTGTCGTAACCTTCCTTCGGTCCATCCTCCTGATAGTCCTCTTCAAAGTCTGGCCATGGGAATAGCCAGGGACAAAGCCATGAGTACTCTTTAAGTACTCGCAAACTAATACTAACAAGTGAAGTGGGTTTGAGTAGGGATACTAAGCTCTAGGTTGTTTTGCAAAAATCCAGATTTATCTCTACTAAGTTCAGAAGCAAAGAAAGCTAGTTGAATGTTTTATAACACCTAAGTCGGAACTTGAATTTCATATCACAACCCTGTCGTGGTCAAGTCAGGTCATGATTCATTTCACAAGTCATTTTGAAAACATGTGACGACGGAACAGTATGGCAACTCCTACTGTCCATAACCGCGGACGCGACTATTCGAATAGTTTGACACTCTGCAGAGGTGGTACACTTTCACCACAACATTCGATACATCCGTCAGGAACAATCATGAATTCACCATACTCAGTATGCCGATAATCAATCCTAACTTTTCAATTACATGCCCTAGTATAGGCACCTCTCCTATGAGTTTGGCCTCCCAACTATGACAAACTATCATCTTGGGATCTGCACAGCTGGACAATCTTCACAAGGTAGCCTCAACTCAAACCTTGGCCGCAAGGGAACCCATACTAAGGTATATAAATTTCCAGTCAAGCCCTACCTAAATTTCGGGTATTGTGGTTGTACGGTAAAATTGGAATGTATCGCATCCAGACAATCATCAGTTTTATAAAGGGCTAAGGCTCATGCCTCAACATTTTTATCATCAAAATCATCTGGTGTTCAAGAACACATGTCAAAACATTTCAGTAGAATGGCTCATCATTCTAAGGTTTTCATAACCATTTTCACCAAGGAAACCCATCTAAAGTGATCAAGTTTTATGCTTAGCACTAGCATCTACAAGTGGGGGTAAACACTAATGAGGGGTGGTAATCAAGTGTGAACAATCTAAGTTCAATCTCATGCCTCAGGATGACATCAAGATTATCTAACTTAGGCCAAGTTTTATGATCTTTATGCTACCTTAAAATATCTTTCTAAAATCTACAAGTCACTAAGTAAACTCTAATAGGAAGCTTTGATAAAGAAATAAAATAACTAAGCTTGCAAATAAAACTAGGATTAGGTATCTAATGGTGTAAGCTTGCAAGTAAAACTTGCATGGTTTAGCTTAGCTCGCTAAGATAGTAGCTTGCTAAGATAGTAGTGTAAGCTTGCCTTGTGCAGAGCAGTGGTTGAAGTTCTCCTCGGCTTCTTCCTCATAGTATTCTCCTTCCTCCTCGTATCCTTGGTTGGTACTAGCGTCTATAAATAAATACGAGGTACATAATCACCAAACAATACTTAACTACTTTTATTTTTCACACCAAGGTTTTCACTAGATGATCTAGCATCATCACCAACATTACAATCATCAAAGCATTTTTCTTATTTATTTTATTTTGGAAAAGTAATTTCTACTCATTGAAAAATTACTTAAGATTTAATATTCTCCAACTAACATATGGGATCATGTTGACACATGTCATCACCACATATTTCAGTACTTGGGAATGTGATTTAAAGTGGTGTCACAATTTAACAAGGTTTAACCCTTTTATTTTAATTAACTAAATTGACTAGAATTGCCTATGAGGCATTATTTTCTTGCTTGACCATTATTTCTACAAGTAAATGTAGATATTTTTATATATTTAGAAAGGTCTTGTTAAATGTGATTTTTGAGAGTTGGAATCAACTCAAAATCTTTCGTGGTTGAATTTTGAAAAATGTTTGAATGCAGAAAAGCCTCTGCCTTGTTATTTTTACTATAGGTGATCTACAAATCTAAATGGTTTGAATCTAGTGGGCTTAGATTGAGGATTCCAGTACCTTTCTAAAAAAATTATTTTCATGCAATTTGGTTGAGTGAATCGACCTGGGTTGATTTTTGAATCTAGGTATATAACTAAGTTTGAAACTAAATGAATAAACCTAAATTCAAACTACTGGGTTGCGCAGGAGTGTAACTGGGTCGGCCCACGGTGCACAGCATGTGCGCGGGTGGGTTTAAGTGGATGTCCCCACCAGTCAGCGAGACAGGGGGTGAAGCGGTACGGGGCAATCTAAACCACACGATCAACCTCTAATCGAAAGGCTGTGACTTATCGTCTCCGTCGGGAAACTCCAGCAAGACAGAACCCTATCACGACCAGTGGGGGTCTACAGGGGGCTCACCGGGGCTCAGGCGACGGTCGGCGATGGGGGCGAACGACGAAGTCGATGACGGGGAACCTCCTGGTACCGGTGGCTTCTCCTGGGGCGGCTTAAATCGCTGGCTCCTCTTCTCCTCCTCCACGACAAAATCCGGCAAAATTCCGGCGACTTGCTCCGGGGGTGAGGTGAGGTGGTTCTGAGAGAGAGAGGGGAGTGTGTTGGTGTGAAGAAATCGAACGGGTATGGCCTCTATTTATAGTGCTAAGAGGGGACCGAAGGGCGCGGGTGGAGCTCGTCGTGGTCGTCGTCACAGTGGGCTAACGACATGGGCGATGGTAGAGGGCGGTGTTGTGCTCCCTGGCAATGCTCAACGGCATGATCGCGAGGCGTCGGGTGGTGCGAGATGGTCAGAACACTGAGGTGCTCTAGGCGGGTTCGACGGAAATTTTAATGGCGCACCGCGGCTCTAGGTCGCGCGGCGGCGAACGGGGTTGTCTGGTGATCTCTTGGGACGGTGGTGATCACGCACACAAGCGGCGAGGGCGACGCGCGGTCTGTGGTCGCGTGTCGAGTGTGGTGTTGTGGCGCGCTCTCGGCATGTCACATAGGCATAGGGCGCGGCGGTTCTAAAGTAGTACAGAGGCTGGCAGGGTGTTGTCGTTGGACAGGGGGTAGTGTTGGACGGTGGTCAATGTCCCAGACAAGGTTGGCGAGGCTAGAGCTTCTCCTAGCTGGCTGCCCACAATGGGGTGGCAAGGTGAGGCTCGGCATGCTCACCATTGATGTCAATGGCAAGCTCACAGTGAGCTAAAACTTGTTAACTAAGATAGATGATCTACTAATAGCATGTTGTGAGCTAGAGAGGGAACAAGGTTTGCCAAAAACACTGCTCACTATAGTGTTTTATGTTTGTTTGTTTTCTGTTTGCAAGGTGTTTGATGAAATGGACGAAAGAGATTTGAATTTGAATTTTTGGTTCAAACTTGGTGGGTGTACTAGTTACATACTAGGAAGTCTCTGGTTAGTTGGAAAGGTCAAGGTGAATTGGTTTGGTTGGTTTTTGAGACTTTGTGATATTCACATATGTTAAAGATTCAATTTTGAATTGTCATTTGAATCAAGTTGCCAAATGTTTCTCTAAGTTTGAAAGGTGGGCTTTGATTCACTTTTACTTGGTATAGCAAGGAGGGAAAAGAAATCGAGTTGTTTCTGTTTGAAATCTTGGACTAGAAACACTCAAAATGGCCTAGTGAGCAAGATTGCCAAAAATGACCATTTGCTTATTTTGTTTGTTTTTGAATTTTCTCTTGATTTGTTTCTGCTTGGATTTGATTTAGATGATGTTGTTTCATCTTTAAACCATTATTTTCTATTCACAACAATCACACAAGTCCATTCATGCATTCATACAATCATGACATACACACATGCATTCACAAAGATTTTAATTAACAAAAGATTTTGTTAACCCTAAATTTGGTGATTGGAATTTGATAATCATTGTTCAATATTTTTGGGATGTTACATGGTGGATCAGGTGGATAGCAAGGTCAAGTGCAGGATCTAGGAGGTGAAGGGCAGATCAAATTCAAGCCTACAGGAACCAGAAGTAGCAGGAGCAGCACCTGGAGGTGAAGGACAAGACCAGGCCAGCAACACAATTAGCAAAATATCAAGCCACCAGATCAACCAACAACCACCACAATCATCAATTGTTGTGGTGAGTATCATGAAACATCCACATAATATGTTTATCTTATCTAAAGAGAAAAGCATGTGTTGTTTTAGAGTTAACCTCTCAGTAATCACCCAAGTGGGGTGAACCAATCATAGAGGATTTTGAAATATAAAGGCCAGATGTAAACTCTACCAAATCCACCGGGATCTCAGACCAGCATCATAGATCCTGGAGGTGCCAAACAACTTATATGTTCCCACATAACTAATAAAATTCTGGGCACATCTCCTAATGGAGTAGCACCTCAAATTTCATAAACTCTAGGAATCTACATAAGCTATGAGCAAACTAACCATCTTAGCTAGTTAGGATCCAAGATCCAGTGAGCAACCATGATACTTAAGCATATCTATGAGGGACAACAAGATATGAATCTAGTTACTATGTCTCAAACCAACATCATAGGCATTGATGCTTAAAGAAAGAAGCTTACAATTTATCTTTATCATTTATCCAAGCACTGACCAAAATAAAAATCAGTAGTAGAACCACAACTTGTGTGCCATTCTAAGATGGTTTCACAAGAACAAATTCTAAAACCAAGACAAACAACTACTTAGCTTTCATAAATAAACCAGCAAGACAATAACTATCATTTTCCTGGAAACAATCACCAGGAATCATGCCCAAGTTTATGTATACAGAGCATCACTGTAAGAAACTAATTAACCTCAATCTGCACATGAATCCACAAGCCAATATCTACTGATGCAGTGAATCACCACTGATAGTTCTACTGTCAGTAGATAGAACACACTAAGCATTAACACAACCACGCAGCTTTCACAGTTATACCATTAGATTAACCAAGCTTAATTACCAATTAGAGGCAACACTATAGAACCACTAGCATCAGATCACCAATAGCATTAGACTATCAAATCATGACAGTGAGGATGGAAATGCAGAAGATCACAATACAGGCACCACTACCAGACCAAATCATCATTTACAATGAAGAAAAAGGATGAACCCCAGAACCAGGGAAGAACCCTAGAACATGTATGAACCCTAATTAGGGGTGGCCACTAGAGCCACACAGATGAACTTAGAGGAGACAGAGGGCAGAAGGCACGAGAAACAATCAAGAACCAACTCACCTTTGTTCCTCGCTGAAGAATAGAAGAGGAAGCAGAGGGGCCGACGAGCGCATGGCGGCACAGGGAGCACCCCAAAGGGAGCTGCAACCCGCAACGAGCCGCGGCGGCGGTCACATCAGCACACGAGGACGCACAGCATCACCATAACAACGCATGAACACCTCACAACACCACGGGAGCATCGACGGAGGCGTCACCAGCACCACCCCAAACCCTAGGGTTCGGGACGGGGCTAACCTCACCGCAGGAATGCCCCGGAGTCAAATCAAAATGGAGAAGACGAAAGAGCATAGCCAACAACCTCGCTATACACCACAACAGTGGCCAGGGAAGACCATGGCGGCGATAATCGCACGGTGGCGGTGCCACCAACCACGGGGTCGAGAAGGAGAAGGGGATGAGGACGAGAGAAGGGAAGGCAGAGGGCTGGGCCGATAGGGCTAGTACCCTTCAGGGAGAGCTTTTGACTAGGCTACTTGGGTCAAGTCTGGCCTAATAAGCCCAATGGTTGGCCCAAAATCCAAAAAGAATTTTTAATAATTAATAAAAGACCAAAATATTCCAAGAAATCAATAAATTCTAGAAAATAAAATATAAGTCTGAAAAATACAAATAATATATTTTCAGGTTCATAATAATCTAGCCTATTTAATTAAATTAAGAAACTATTTTTAATAAACAAATTTTTGGTCAAGAATTTTATAATATATATATTCTTATGGAATTTTATAAAATTAAAGAAAAAGGATAAAAATAAATAAAAATCACTTTTATTATATTTTGTTATTATAGTATTTTAGAAAAATACTAAATAAATAATTTGAATTACCAAAAGAATTATCTTTAATTTAAATGCTCATTCTTAAAATAATTATTAAATAAATAAATATAAGAGTTAATATTAAATAAAAAATTTAGCCTTTAACTCTATTAATAATATATTACATCATAAAAATAGTGAATGTAATATTTAAAAAATATTAAAGGTTATTATTTAAAATGAATTTCTTTATTACCTAAAGAAGTTCTAGAAACTAAAATATTGGGTAAAACACAGAAAGAAGATAAATAATAAATAATGCATTATATTACTATGCATATTCATTTTTCTTCTTTAAATATTGTCCTTACCGGGGCAATAATGATGTTTTGTAGACATAGAAGCTCAAGGTCCAGTGCAAGCATCCGACTTCACTACCTTGCAATCACAAGGCAAGTTCATCACTTGCTCATGTCCTTTGAAGAGTCTTTACCAAAGTATTTGTAAATTGTGTATTATCATCTATGTTTCAAGGAAAGAAAATATTATTTTCTCAAATAAATAAATTGTTGATATCATCCTAAGTGATGATATAATGGAGCAATATAACTTAGTTTTCTATTTACAACAATGATAATCACCTAGGAATTTAACAACCCATGACATCAGTGATTCTAGCGCCATATATAACGCGTTAGCCATGAGATTTGGAATGGGACGGAGAAGTCAGCTGTATCCTTTTACTTTCGTATGGAGGAAAGATGACCTTAACGTGACGTTGTGATTCCTTGTGCGGATCCAACATATGGGTGGGTACCCTTAGGCCCCACATTTTTGGTGTCTAGATTATCTATGAGTGGCTATCGGAGATTTAGCCACACCTATTTGGTACTTGCTAGGGGCATCACCAGCTCATAGAGTCCTCGGGAACTCATCAGGGTTTTAGCCTGCCCGAAAGGGGGCTTAACGAAGGTGAACTAGCCCTGAAGGATCGTGCAGACATATGGGGTCGCGGAAAGGGCAGTGATTATCTTGGATAACCTACTAGGCCCCACATCATGGAAATGTGCACGGAAAGTATGCCCGGATGTGCAACAAGGAGTTGATCTATCATGGGTAAAGTAACGTAGCTCTGTAGAGTGTAATAATTGTAACTTGTTACTCCCTGTTCTGGGAAGGAGCTACGAACGCGGCAGGAAAGGAACTCCATGAAAGTTCTGGTAAAACTGTGAAGGCTGATGGGCATAGTTTTTAATAATAAAATCAATCTTTGAAGAAAGATTTATGAAAACTGCATAGTGCCAAGTACTTATAGTCGGAGGTGGTAGATAGAGCATCAAACTTCCCACCTTGCATATAATGATCTTGATGGGTAACGCTGTTACTCACCTTTTCCTTTGATCCCCTGCTTAGACTATGAGGATCCAGACGATACCCCAATGTATGCAGCTGAAAGCCAAGAGGAGGTCTTCTATGAAGAGCCCGATCTGTACGGTGCCGTAGAAGGGGTGGACTATGATGTCGTCTACGGAGGAGAGCACCATGAGTCAGAATAATTACCATATTACTAGGAACCAATTGAGCCGAGCAACATGAACAATATATAACAATAAGTTGGTGAGCTCAATTTGGAGTTGACGTTGTCACCTTAAAACTTCCGCTGAAACACTATATTTGGTTTGTAAGTTGAATCTTTTGAAGTCTTGAACTTCTGGTAATGTAATAATAATGTGTGTATATTTGTAATATGGACCCGCAATGTTTCTATTTACCACTCTGAGGGATGTGATATTTATGGAACGGTGTTCTATGAATTTCATGTCAACGACTATAGTGTACTACACATAAAGTGGTATGCTGGGTCACCACAGTTGGTATCAGAGCAAATTGCTTTGACCTTAGGTTGGAAACCTAGTAAAGTGTATTACCTGTAGGAGTGTATAACAACGATAAAGAATTCTCTAAAAGGGTATAATGGGTATTCAAATGAGAATATTCTGTTATATATTTTAGTGCGATAATTCTTTGTTATGATGCAATATATTATTGATTACTAATAATTTTTTTTGTTATACAGAGCTATGGCACCAAATTTTCCAAAACAAACTTTGGTAAGGAAAGAGGAGACTCTCGATGACTACCAAGGATCGTTCACTGATCATCTTCGTCAACTCTTAAGGATTTTTAGTTGTCCAACTAAAATTCTGATGAATACCATAACCTATTATGATGGTCGTATGTTATCCAAGTATCGTGTGAGTATCCAACTTCCAGAGGAGCTTGGATTATATCACGATCTACCTATAGGTGAATGTAGGAGTCATTTAGAAGCATACCATGTCGCAGTTGTGGAGGCGATAACCAATATCCGGGAGCATAAAGTCCAGGAGTTAGAAGGGAGCACATTTTCTGTGATTCCTCATGATTCTATAGACTTGGAGCCAGTACCGGATCATCTTACCTTGGTAAAGAAGCATCCTAAGTTAGCTTCCAAGTTCATGGATCGATATCAAACACTTGTTGCGTCTTTTTATAAGACACATAAAGTTATAGTTGAAGATAAAAATGACATGTTAGAGGATCTACCTGATCCAGAAAGAAGGAAACAGTTAGCATTCCAGTTGGAGAAAGAAGCAGGTAGTAGTGCAAAACCAATCTTTAAGGATGTACATATAGATCCCAACTCTTTTACACCATATCGTTATTCCAGACCAGAACATACCTATGATCCTACTTTAGATATGAGGTATCCTATACCATAGGGTTTGGAGGAAGGGTCTGATTTAGAACTTCCTATCGAGAATTCTGATGGTTGGAGAATGGGATCACCTGAGGGATCCCAAGGGAATCAAATGTCCGTGGATGGATCTGACAAAGATGTTGGACAATCCAGCTAGATGGGTCTGAGAATCAATCATAATAACAATAGTAGAAATACCATATTCGTAGAAAGTCAAGATGAGGAAGAAGATCCTGAGGAGAGAGTGTTTGAATCATCAACACCTTCTCAAAACCCAGGGAATATACATTATCCAGTGTTTAACTATCTTGCCCAACAGAGCACCTGGGGAGCAGCAGAATCTGCATATTCTGTTGACAACTATAGGAATGAAGCTAAGGAGATGCAAGTGGGTGATAATGTTGAACATGTTTCTGAAGAATTTTCAGCTGATCTGGATGGAGTCAACGGACACAGACTGAGTAATGACTCAAGTCCTGATACTTCAGATACTGAGTATGTTCCTTCTGGAAGGCCATTTGTTCCACAAACTGTGCGACGGACGTTACATCATCACGGTTGTACTTCAACCATGTATGATGAGCGTCATGGATACTAGAAGCAGGTTACTTATTAGGAAGTATCGAGTATTGCGTATTGTAATCCGAGAGAATGATGTAGTTAAATAAGTGAGGTAGTGTTTTTAATCTGTTATAGTACCTATATGGTACATGTTTTAATGACTTTGTAGTTACTAAGTGGTTTTTAATGTATAATATGTGAAATGCATAATTGTATTTTATTTGGGTTTTGATTTCCATCTTGTGACTAGTTCTGTGCATAAAATTGAGCTCAAAACACATGTGCATGATATAATTATGAGTATTCACTTTATTTTGCAGGACTAGGGGGTTATGGAATCGGGTGTAGAAACCGAATCTGAGCAGCATCGCATGGAGCATGAGGCTAAGGAGAAGGAAGATGCTGATGCTGGAAATCGGGGAACATTACCACCACCGCCAATGATGCCGCTAATGGGGCAGAACTTTATGCAGTACATGCAAATGATGCAAGAAAACCAAAAGAAGTTCATGGAAGAGTTGTTGGGGCAAGCAGGAAACCAGGGAGTACCTGAAGGCGGAGGAGTGAGTCTTTTGGACTTCTAGAATGCAATGCCGTTACCTGTTGATCGACTCTAGAACCAATGGATGCAGAAGATTGGATAGCAGATACTGAGAGAAAGTTGAAAACTATAGGTTGCAATGATGAGGAAAAGCTGAGGTATGCAACTCATCTTTGACAAGACCTGCAACATCATGGTGGGAAAATCAATTAGCCCTGCAACCGCCAGGAATAGAGTATACTTGGGAAGAGTTTAAGCAAAGGTTCCGTGAGTATCATGTTCCGGAAAGTGTAATGGAGTTGAAGCGTATGTAGTTTGAGTAGGTTCAACAAGGTTACACCAGTGTCATGAAGTACATCCGGGAGTTTAGCCAACTGTCTCGTTATGCCTAGGATGAAGTGAGCACTGAAGAAAAGAGGAAGAAGAGTTTTCTGCGAGGGTTAAATCCATTCGTGAAGATGCAGATGAGGTTGGCCAATAAACAAACTTATTAGCAGTTACTGGATGCAGCCATCACTTTTGAGGATGATTATAAGAATGTCCAAGAGGACCGAAGGAAGAGAGCCAAGAAAGATACGAAGAGGATTCAAGCAAGTAAACCCAACCCCAATCTAGAGTTCAAGCCAAGGAATAGACCTTACAACAACAACAATTCCAACTGGAGGGCAAATCCAACCGGAAGGAATATTATATGCCATAATTGCAAACTTCCTGGACATATAAGCAGGGATTGCCAGAAACCAATGATAGTTTGCCATGCTTGTGGCCAGAGGGGTCATATAAAGCCAAATTTTCCGAGCAAACCACAAGGTGGTTGGCCTATTAAAGGTGGAGGACAAACCAGTGGAAGTAATGGACAGCCCAATCGAGGAGGAAATTATGTCAAGAACAACAATGGAAAGAGGAACATACCTACCGGGAATCTGAATTGTGCAAATTGGAGGAGGTGGATAACTCCGAGCATGCAGTTATATGTATGCTCAATATCCATACCAATCCCGAAAAAGTTGTTTTTGATACCAGTGCAACTACTTCATTCATTTCTGAAGAGTTCTGTGATAAATTTGGGATTAGAAGGGCAACATTACAAAAAACTATGACCGTAGTTACGGCAGGGGAAATGTAGTTGTAGGCCACATTAAATAAGATTAGGTTATCTCGATCTATGGTTGTACATACTTTGTGGACCTTTATGTAATTCCTTTGAAGGGAATTGTAGTAGTGCTGGGTATGGACTAGATGACTGAACATGGGGCTCAGATTAATTGTGAGGATAAAACTGTCTCAATCAAGACTCCAAGTGGAGCAAGGATAGTTTATCAAGCTGATAAGCACAGTCATATCATGGTGGATCTTCAGTTGAAATCAATGAAGGAGGTCAAGTTGGAGGATATTCCTGTAGTAAATAAGTTTCAGGATGTTTTTCGAGCAGAGCTACCAGGAATGCCACCAGATCGGGAGATAGAGTTCACTATTGATCTAATTTCGGGTACAACACCAATTGCTCAAGCACCATACAAGATGGGTCCGAAAGAATTAAAAGAGCTAAAAGAGAAAATTGATGAGTTAGCCAGGAAGGGATTCATTTAAGAAAGTGTATCTCCATGGGGAACTCCGGTGATCTTTTTAGATAAAACAGATGGAGGAAGAAGGATGTGTGGGGACTATAGAAATCTCAATAATGTTACCATCAAGAATAAGTACCCATTTCCTAGAATTCAAGATCTGTTTGATCAAGTTAAAGGAGCTAGAGTATTTTCCAAGATTGATCTAAGATCAGGATACCACCAGATAAAAATTTAAACAAAAGATGTTCCAAAGACAACGTTTGTCTCAAGGTATGGATATCATGAGTATCTTGACGTACCCGGTTGGTTTGACCAATGCACCAGAAATATTCATGAATCTGATGAAGAAAATCTTCATGCCATACTTGGACAAGTTTGTTAATGTTTATAGATGATATTCTGATATATTCCAAGGATAAGGAAGATCATGCTGATCATTTGAGAATAGCACTGTAGATCCTAAGAGAACATAAGCTTTATGCTAAGTTCAGCAAGTGTGAATTCTGGCTAGATGAGGTAGAATTCATTGGTCATGTGGTTAGTAGGGATGGGATTGTTGTAAATCCATCCAAAGTTCAATCAGTATTAGACTAGACGTCACCAACCAATGTGAAACAAATTCGAGGTTTCTTGGGTATGGCTGATGAGAAGTGTGAAGCAATATTTCAAGAGTTAAAGACTAGATTTACTACCGCTCCAATTCTAGCAGTTCCTGAAACAGGGAAGGACTACATAGTATATTGTGATGCATACAAAGAAGGTTTGGGTTATGTGTTGATGCAAGATCTTAAAGTAATTTCTTATGGATCAAGACAACTGAAACCACATGAAATTAATTATCCAACTCATGATTTAGAATTGGCTGAAGTAGTCTTTGCTTTGAAAGGATGGAGGCATTTTATTTATGGAGCAAGGTGTGAGTTATACACTGACCACCAAAAGTCTCAAATATTTCTTCACTCAAAAGGAATTGAATATGAGATAGAAGCGATGGTTAGATTTAATCAAATATTATGATCTAACAATCAATTATAACCCTAGAAAAGCAAATGTTGTAGCGGATGCCTTAAGTCGGAAGAGCACAGATATTCAGCCTAGCAATCTGGAACTACCAAAAGAGCTATAGATAGATTTGGAATGGTTGGAACTTCAATTTATAAGGACAGAGACTCTTGGAGGATTAGCTACCATGCAGGTAGTTGTAGAACAGAATAGTGATCTCATGCACGAAATTTTTAGACATCAATCTGATGACCCTTTTATCGCTAAAGAAATTCAGAGGATATCACAAGGTCGAGCATCAGTTTTTCGTTTAGGATATTATGGATCTTTGTGGTTCCAAGATCGTCTTTGTGTTCCAGATGTGCCAGAAATTCGTGAAGTGATACTTCGAGAGGCACATGAAACACCATATTCCATTCATCCAGGAAGTACCAAGATGTACATGGACTTGAAAGGATTATTTTGGCGAAATAACAAGAAAAGGGACATTGCAAAATATGCGTCAGAATGCCATACTTGCCAAAGGGTAAAAGCTGAACATCAAAGTCCAGCAGGACCATTACAACCCTTGGAAATTCCGAAGTGGAAATGGGAGGAAATTGGTATGGATTTCATCATAGGATTACCCATGACACCGAAACGGAAAGATATGATATGGGTGATTGTTGATAGACTCACTAAAAGTGCACATTTTATTCCGGTAAATCAGAAAGATAATGCCGAGAAATTAGTAGAAGTTTACATCAAGGAGATAGTAAGTAAACACGGAGTGCCCAAGAAGATCGTAACTGATAGAGGATCTGTGTTTACTTCATCATTTTGGAAACAATTACATGAAGCACTTGGTTCAAAGTTGTATTTCAGCACAGCCTATCATCAAGAAACTGTGGGTCAAAATGAAAGAACCAGTCAAATATTGGAAGACATGCTCAGAGCTTGTGCATTAGATTTCGGAGGTTCGTGGGAAGATCATCTACCATTGGAAGAATCTTCCTACAATAATAGCTATCAGTGTAGTTTGAAGTCAACTCCATATCAAGTACTCTATGAAAGAAAGTGCAGATCACAAATATGTTGGTATGAGCCTGGTAGTAGCAAAGAATTTGTGCTAGACTATATCAAGGAAAGGCAAGATATCATATATGTAATCAAGGATAAATTGAAAATAGCTCAAAGTAGGCAGAAAAGTTATGCCGACCTAAGTTGAAGATCATGGCAACCTAAAGTAGGAGACATGGTATATCTCAAAGTAAGCAAAATGTAAGAAGTTAAGAGGTTCAGAGTTAAAGGAAAGTTGAGTCCCGGATATATAGGACCATTCAAAGTACTAAGTCAGAACAGGACCATAGCTTATGCTTTAGAGTTACCACGAAGATTGGCTCAAGTTCACAATGTTTTCCATGTATCACAACTCCGGAAATGTCTTAAGGTTCCAGATGATGCAATTACACATGAAGAGGTGGAATTAGAAGCATATTTGACATATGTTGAGAAACCCTATAAAATTATGGAAGAGAAATGGAAAAGGTTGAGAAATAGATCAATCAAGTACTGCAAGGTACAGTGGGAGCATCACCCCGAGAGAGAAGCCACCTGGGAGAAATAGGGTGACTTAAGAGAAGACTATCCAGAACTATTTAGGTACACTTCAGCAAACTTCAGGACGAAGTTTAATTTAAGGGGGGAAGTCTGTAACATCCCAGCATTTAGGAACCAATGAAGGGTAGATTTAGGAATTTGTGCACATGCATGCATTCATCTGTAAAATGTGGGTAAATTTTTTGCCAAATAAAAACCTAAAGTGATCAGAGTTTCTTTCACTTTCTAGGTATATGAATATCTCTGGAGAGTGATCGTTATAAATTTTGACATGACCTTTTTGAATTAATGTGTTTTGGGGGAAATAATTTGAATTCAAATTTGAAATTTGAACTTATATTTTTAAAGTTAGGATTTGGTATTTTAAAATGAATTCCAAAATGATTTAATAATATTATTTAATTTAATTAGGAGATAATAAGAATTCAATATAAATAAATTCAAATAAGAAATGAATCTTTACACATTATCTTTATTCCATAAAAAATTACAAAGATTGACTCATTTAGTCAATAAAGGTTCATTATACAGTAAAAATATTACAAAAAGAGAAATTCATATATGAATAAACTATTACAATTTTTTACAAAACAAGGAAATAAAGATTACAAAGGAATCTATCTATCTAAGTAATCCTAAAACTAAATCTTGAGTCTCTAGATCTTGTACCTGCGAAATGCAAACAAAATAAAAATAAAAGTTGAATTGTTAGTTTTACTCTCAGTAGAGAGCGGTGAAGTGCACTGCTCAAAATTACATCATTGAGTAATTGTATAGGGGCAAGTTTCACCAATATGAAAGAATTTGATCTTTCATAATAAATAAGCCACAAGTCAAATATTCACAGCAAGTAAGAGGGGCAAGTTTCACCAGGAAAGTTAACAGTTAAAAGATCAAAAGGTGAGACACCTCAATGATCTGATCCAAAACCATGTACCAAGCACACAGGCAGCACAATCACCAAATGCATGGTGTGTGCTATGGACACAGCAACAACAGATCACACAAGTAAAAGAAGCAGCACAACCGTGGACAACCTCTAGTAGCTCATTTCTTTCATCACACCAAGAACACACTTAGCTTAGCAAAGCCAAGCAAACCACCAGCCAAAAACACACACCAGATCATCCTAACATCACCAGATGGTGACATAAGGAGGGGCGGATCAGGTGGATAGCAAGGTCAAGTGCAGGAGCTAGGAGGTGAAGGGCGTATCAAGGTTAGGCCTATAGGAACCAGAAGTAACAGGAGCAGTACCAGGAGGTGAAGGACAAGACAAGGCCAGCAACACAATCAGCAAGATCAAGCCACCATATCAACCAACAACCACCACAATCATCAATTGTTGTGGTGAGTATCATGAAACATCTACATAATCTGTTCATCTTATCTAAATAGAAAAGCATGTGTTGTTTTAGAGTTAACCTCTCAGTAATAACCCAAGTGGGGTGAACCTATCATAGAGTATTTTGAAATATAAAGGCCAGATGTAAACTCTACCAAATCCACCAGGATCTCAGACCAGCATCGTAGATCCTGTAGGTGCCAAACAACTTATAAATTCCCACATGTTCCCACATAACTTATAAAATTCGGGGCACATCTACTAATGGAGTAGCACCTCAGATTTCATAAACTCTAGGAATCCACATAAAGCTATGAGCAAACTAACCATCTTAGCCAATTAGGATCCAAGATCAAGTGAGCAACCATGATACTTAAGCATACCTATGAGGGACAGCAAGATAGGAATCTAGTTCCTATGCCTCAGACCAACATCATATGCATTGATGCTTAAAGAAAGAAGCTTACAATTTATCTTTAGCATTTATCCAACCTTAAGCACTAACCAAAATAAAGATCAGTAGTAGAACCACAACTTGTGTGCCATTCTAAGATGGTGTCACAAGAACAAATTCTAAAACCAAGCCAAACAACTACTTAGCTTTCATAAATAAACCGGCAAGACAATAACTATCATTTTCCTGGAAACAATCACCAGGAATTATGTCCAAGTTTATGTATATAGAGCATCACTGTAAGAAACTAATTAACCTCAGTCTGCACATGAAGCAAAAGGATGAACCTAGAACTAGGGAAGAACCCTAGAACATGTATGAACCCTAATTAGGGGTGGCCACTAGAGGAACATAGATGAACTCAAAGGAGACAAAGGGCAGAAGGCACGGGTAATAATCAAGAACCAACTCACCTATGGTTCTCGCTGAAGAATAGAAGAGGAAGCAGAGGGGCCAACGACCGCACGGCGGCACGGGGAGCACCCCAAAGGGCACTACAACCCGCACCAAGCCGCGGCGGCAGCCACAGCAGCACACGAGGACGCACAGCGTCACCATAGCAACGCATGAACACCTCACAGCACCATGGGAGCATCGCGTGGAGGCGTCACCAGCACCACCCCAAACCCTAGGGTTTGCGACGGGGCTAGCCTGACCGCAGGAATGCCCCGGAGTCAAATCGAAATGGACCATATGGAAGAGCGTAGCCAACAACCTCGCCATACACCACGACAGTGGCCAGTGCAGACCATGGCGGCGAGAATCACACGGGGGCGGCGCCAGCGACCACAGGGTCGAGGAGGAGAAGGGGATGAGGACGAGAGAAGGAGAGGCAGAGGGCTGGGCCGATAGGGCCAGTACCCTTCGGGGAGAGCTTTTGACTAGGCCACTTGGGCCAAGTCTGGCCTAATAAGCCCAATGGTTGGCCCAAAATCCAAAAACAAATTTTAATAATTAATAAAAGACCAAAATATTCCTAGACCTCAATAAATTCTAGAAAATAAAATATAAGTCTGAAAAATACAAATAATATATTTTCAGGTTCATAATAATCCAACCTATTTAATTAAATTAAGAAACTATTTTTAATAAACAAATTTTTGGTCAAGAATTTATAATATATATATTCTGATGGAATTTTATAAAATTAAAGAAAAAGGATAAAAATAAATAAAAATCACTTTTATTATATTTTGTTATTGTAGTATTTTAGAAAAATACTAAATAAATATTTTGAATTACCAAAATAATTCTCTTTTATTTAAATGCTAATTCTTAAAAGAAATATATTACATCATAAAAATAGTGAATGTAATATTTAAAAAATATTAAAGGTTATTATTTAAAATGAATTTCTTTATTACCTAAAGAAATTCCAGAAACTAAAATGTATGGTGTGTGCTGTCAACACCCGGATTTTTAATCCTAGATGCCTATTATGCCATACATCGCAATCTCAGGATTACCATTTTTGTGAGACATAACAGATTGGATATCACAGTACATCATCCATTACAAAACATACATAAGGTCTTACAACAAATAAAGGATCAGATGATCCAGTCTTAATACAATCATAGCAGCGGAATAACGTAATGATAACAGTAGCGTGGGCAGGAAAGGAACTCCACGAAAGGAGTTGATCTCTCATGGGTAAAGTAACGCACCTCTGCAGAGTATAAGAATTCTAACTTGTTACTCCCTATTCCGGGAAGGAGCTATGAATGTGGCAGGAAAGGAACTCCACGAAAGTTCTTGTAAACCTGTGAAGGCTGATGGGCATAGTTTTAAATAATAAAATCAATCTTTGAAGAAAGATTTACGAAAACTGCATAGTTCCAAGGACTTATAGTTCGAGGTGGTAGATAGAGCATCAAACTTCCCACCTTGCATATAATGATCTTGCTGGGTAACGCTGTTACTCACCTTTTCCTTTGATCCCCTGCTTAGACTCTGAGGATCTAGAAGATACCCCAATGTATGCAGCTGAAAGCCAAGAGGAGGTCTTCTATCAAGAGCCCGATCTATACAGTGTCGTAGAAGGGGTGGACTACGATGTCGTCTATGGAGGAGAGCACCATGAGTTAGAATAATTACCGTAGTACTAGGAACCAATTGAGCCGAGCAACATTAATAATATATAACAATAAGTTGTTGAGCTCAATTTGGAGTTGAAGTTGTCACCTTAAAACTTCCGCTAAAAACACTATATTTGGTTTGTAAATTGAATCTTTTGAAGTCTTGAAATTCTGGTAATGTAATAATAATGTGTGTATATTTGTAATATGGACCCACAATGTTTTTGTTGTACCACTCTAAGGGATGTGATATTTACGCAACGGTGTTCCGTGAATGTCATTTCAACGACTATAGTGTACTACACATGCAGTGGTATGCTGGGTCACCGCAGACAAGCTCTCTGATCTTTATTAATTATTATCTTTGTGAGTTGTTTAAAATAAGTCGATCGGTGTTGGAAACGAGTAGAATGTTTCATGCTTATGGTGGTACAAAAAGAAGCTTGATTTGACTGTGACTTAGAGTTTATCATGTCATGCTAGATGTTGATTTGACCATATGCTTAGTGATTACTGCTGTAGCATGACTTGTTTCAAAAAATTAGATTGCTTAATGTGCCATGAAAGAATCATGCGTTGTTTTAGCATACAAAATCATAATATTGTGGTATTGTATTTTGATGCTTTATTTGGGTTGACTTGGCACATGATTACACGGTGTTATGGAAATGAACCAGTCACCTTAGCCTCTATGATCATTTAGTTTTTGACTTGTGATATCACTTTATGCTTTTATTAATAATGTGTTATCGCTCTGCATGATTATGACCATTATTGCTCCCTTAGTTGGTCGCTCCCAGTCTTTTGCTAGCCTCCACCTATTCTGAGTATGACATCTACTCGTGCATCCAACTCCCGAGAAACCAAGTTATTCCAAAGAGTCCACTATAAATTCCTATGCATGGTGTGTTACACCATTCCAAGTATATTCATGTTTTTATCTATCTTCCAAATTAAACTGATGTTATGTGAAAATTAGTGATTAAAGCTCTCAAGAACTTGATGGCACACTTTATTTCTTGCACTTAATAAACCGGAACCATTGTGCCCATCTATGTTTCTTATATGTTTGCAAATTATAAGTTGGGAGTTAGCAGAACCATGTTTTCATGGGGAACGCTTTCAACATTGCACTTATTCTATTCAGTTGATATCATGTTCTTTTGTTTATGGATCCCGGTGGTGTGAAATAAAAGGGGAGATTGTAAGCTCATGCAGTTTGTATATGTGTTAGAGAAACGCTTGGGCGGCTAGGTCTAAGCCATGCCTAATCATGGTGGAAACTTGCAGCATAACCATAATGAGCATTCTGTGAAGCATCCTCAATAAAAACCTATGCAAGTAGCAATTAAAAAGATCGCTGAGATGCTCACTGTCTGTTGCCTTGTCATTTTTGATATGGGATAGCTCCTGTGTCATGGCGCAAAGGGTACCCCATTGGCGGTTCTGTATGATACACATATACTTATAATGATAAGAACTTGCTTATGACCAAAGTTGAGTAGCATGACGTTCGATACTCGTACGCAAGGGTCATGAGATCTTCAACTTATGATCTATGAAGCATATACTCATATTTGTGTCACTTTAACCTTAATCACTTCAAGATGCTAATGATAGGGGCAATGAGAGCTCAAAGCTAGTAAGTACCATAATTTTTGGAAGCTCTTTATGAAACTTGAAATCCCTACTTCGATCTGTTAAGGGCCTTTCTTTTTATTTTATGTTGAGTCTCCATTTTCTACCTTTTATGCACCAATTAAGATTGCATAGTTGTCATTCTTAGTTCAATGTGCATTGTCCCAAAACTTATTGATTTATTCATAATTATGGTATTGCTTGTTATTAAATTATTTATATCCAGTCACCCTTATGAACTTTGAAGGTGTCCTATGAATTTATGTTTTGCTATTCGATGAAGGACAAGCTGATTACCACTATTGTTATGTTTTTTATTTGTGAAACAAACAAATGTCTTTCAATGCATTATTATTCATGATCTTTTGTTTGTATCTTTTCATGTTGCAACATAGTTGCTTTGTCTTATTGTTAGAACTATATCTTTCATGCTTATGTTAGAGTACTTTGATCCCAGCTATCAATGCTTTATAATACCTCGATCAAGATTGTGATGGTGCATGTCACCTAAAAAAATATTCTTTTTATCACTTACCTACTCGAGGACGAGCAGGAGTTAAGCTTGGGGTTGCATGATACGTCGTAAATGTATCTTCAATTTTTGATGCTCCATGCTTGTTTTGTGACAACTATCTTATGTTTTGTCTACAGTTTGAGGCATTTTTATACATTTTCTAGAACTATCCTATTGACAAGATGCCACATTGCCAATTGCCTTTTTTCTGCTGTTTTTGGTTTAAGAAAAGCTAGTAAAGAAATATTCTCGGAATTGGACGGAACAAAAGCCAAAGTCCCTATTTTTCCAGACGTAACACGAAGGCCGAAAGAGAGACGAAGTGGAGACATGAGGCAGCCACAGCTAGGGCTGGCGTGGGTCCACCCTAGGCCATGCCGCCCTATGGTGTGGGCCCCTCGGGCGTCCACCGACCTTGCCCTTTCACCTATATATACGTATTCCGAGACAAAAACCCTAACCAGATCAGAAACCCACGAAAAGTTCCGCCGCCGCCACCGAAGACGAGATTCGGGGGACAGAAGTCTCTTTCCGGCAATGTGACGAGACAGAGAATTGCCCCCGGAGCCATCTCCATTGACTCCACCACCATCTACATCGTTGTTGCTGACTCCCGTGATGAGGAGGGAGTAGTTCTCCCTCGAGGCTAAGGGCTCTACCGGTATCTATGTGTTCATCTCTCTCTATGCATGATCTTATTGTGGTCATGAGCTTTGTAATCTAGTTGAATAAGTAGATACTACTCTCCTAGTCAAGTGCTTTAATCAATGTAATCTCCGCTTTTCGCCACATGTGTGAAGTTGACAGTGTGCACACCGTGTGGCACTTTAGCTAAAGGTTACAGAAATACTTATCATGAGTATAATTTGAGTTGGATGTTTCTATGGAATTGTGGTGTTTGTTGGAACCATCTAGCGCTCAAGGTCATAGTGTGGGGTTACCTAGATGGGGAATGCGAACTTTAAGGAGTGCTGTTATGTTAACACCCGGATTTTTCAATCCTAGATGCCTGTTATGCCATACATCGCAATCCCAGGATTACCATTTTTGCGAGACATAACAGAATTGGATACCATAGTACTTCATCCATTACAACGATACATAAGTTCTTACACAAATAGGGATCTCATGATCCAGTTCTTAATACAACATCAAGCAGCGGAATACGTAGTAATAACGGTAGCGTAGGCGAAGCTCCATCTTCGGGGTCACAGGCAATGCTGACGATGGGAGATAATCCTAGTTGTCGTAACCTTCCTGGGGTCCATCTTCGAGGTACTCTTCTTCATAGTCTGGCCATGGGAATAGCCAGGGACAAAGCCATGAGTACTCTTTAAGTACTCGCAAACTAATACTAACAAGAAAAGGGGTTTTTTTGGATAATAGGACACTAGGCTCTAGGGTTGTTTTGCAAAAAGCCAGGTTTATCTTTACTAAGTTCCAAAGCTAGTCACAAATTTATAACTCCTAAGTGGGATCTTGTAATTCAGGTCACAACTCTGTTGCGGTCAGGTCAAAGTCGCAATTCATTTCACAAGTCATTTTAAAAGGTCTAACGGGGGAATAGTATGGCACTCCAACTGTCCATAATCATGACGCTTATTCAATAGTTTGACACTCTGCAGAGATTGTACACTTTCACCACAACATTCGATACATCCGTCAGGAACAAGTCCTGAATTCACCATACTCAGTATGCGGATAATCAATCCTAACCTTTCAATTACACTCCCTAGTATCAGCACCTCTCCTGTGAGTTTGGCCTCCCAACCATGACCACGGTCATCTTGGGTACTGCACAGGTGGACAATCTTCACAAGGTAGACTCAGCTCAGACCTTGGCCGTGAGGGAACTAATACTAAGGTATATAAGTTTCCAGTCAAGCCCTACCCAATATTTGGGTATTGTGGTTATATGATAAAATTGGAATGGTATCGCATCCAGACAACCATCAGTTTTATAAAGGGCTAAGGCTCATGCCTCAACATTTTCATCACCAAAATCATCAAGTGTTTGGAAACACATGTCCAAAACATTTCAATAGAATGATCCATCATTCCATGGTTTTCATAACCATTTTTCCACCAAGTATTCCCATCTAAAGTTGATCAAGTTTTATGCTTAGCACTAGCATCTACAGGTGGGGGTAGTACTAATGAGGGGTGGTAACTAGTGGAGTTTCACTAAGTCTAACCTTATATCTTAGGCTGATATCAAGGTTTCTAGCTTAGGCCAAATTTTATGCTCTTTATGCAACCTTCAGCACAACTGTCTAGTATCTACCAAACTCTTAGGTAGACTCTAAGTAAGCTTTGATAAAGAAATAAAGTAAGAAGCTTGCCATAAAACTAGGATTGGTTTAGCAAGTGGGTATGATCACATATGCTTAAGGCATATAGTATTCATATTACAAGTATGGGTTTGTGGCATCAGTAGGGTATCTTGCAAGTGTTAGCTTGCATGGGTCAACTTGACTAGTAAGGCTTGCATCAATGTCAACATAAGCTTGCATAGTTACTAGCTTGCATTGGTATAATATCAGCTTGCCTTGTGTAGAGCAGTGGTTGAAGTTCTCCTCGGCTTCCTCTTCGTAGTATCCTCCTTCCTCCTCGTATCCTTGGTCGGTACTAGCGTCTATGAATAAATACGAGGTACACAATCACCAAACAATACTTAACTACTTGCAATCATCACACACAAGGGTCCTATAGATGATCTAGTATCATCTCTAACATTACAAGGTTAAGGCTTGGTTTAAATCTTTTTATTTTAGAAAAGTAATTTCTACTCATTGAGAAACTACTTAAGATTTAATATTCTCCAAACTAAACATGGGATCATGTTGACACATGTCATCACCACATATTGTAGTCCATGGGAATGTGATTTACCCTTTTATTTTAATTAATTAAAGTGGCTAGAAATGCTTATGAAGCATTCTTTTATTACTTGAACATTATTTCTGCAAGTAACCTATATATTTTTATATATTCTGAAAGGTATGGTTAAATGTGATTTTTGAGAGTTGGAATCAACTCAAAAGCTTTTATGGTTTAAATTTGAAAAATGTTTGAATGCAGAAAAGCTTCTACCTTGTTATTTTTACTATCGGTGATCTACAAATCCAAATGACTTGAATCCAACGGGCTTGGATTAAGCATTCATAGACCTCTCCAACAAAATTGGTTTCATCTAATTTGGTGCACTGAATCGATCTGGGTTGATTTTTGAAGTTGGGTACAAAAGTGTGTTTAAAAAGAAAAGGTTTAATTTGAATTGCTGGGCTGCGCGGGAAATTCTAACGGGCCGGCCTGCTAAGCGCAGTGCTCCCGCGGGCTGCTTAAGTGGGTGTCCCCACTCGTCAGTGACACGGGGCTGGGCGAAGCGGTATGGGGCAATGTGGATCGTTCGATCTAGTTCTAATCCAACAGCTGTGGGTCATCGTCAACGCGAGACAGCTCCGGCGAGAACGAAACCTAGCGCGGTCAGTGAGGGGTGCTGGGGGCTCACCGGGGTACGGGCGAGGGTCGGCGAGGTGGGCGAACGACGAAGTCGACGACGGCGAACCTCCTGGTACTGGTGGCTTCTCCTGGGGCGGCTCCAATCGCTGGCTCCTTTCTTCTCCAGAGGCGGCGGGCTCCGATGAAATTCCGGCGATGTGGTGCTCGCCTTGCTCTGAGAATGGTGTGGCACGGTCAGTGGGGAGAGGGGAGTGAGATGGTGTGAAGAAATCGTGAGGGGGTGGCCTCTATTTATAGTCGAGCGAGGGGACCGTCGGGGCGCAAGGTGAGCTCGTCGGGGGCGACGTTACAGGCGGCTAATGGCATGGGCAAGGGTAGGGGACGGTGCTGTGTCTCCTAGTGATGCTCAACGACATGGTCGCGAGGCATGGGGCGGTGTGGTTTGGTCTGGAACGGGCGGTCCTCTACGCGGCAGAGGCGGCGTCTTCGACGGCGGGTGGTGGCTGTATGGCACGGGGCGGCAAACGGGGATGTCTGGCGGTGTCCTGGGTCGATGGTGATCGTGTGTGCACGCGGCGAGGGTGGCACGCGGTCTGTGGATGCTGGTCGAGGGTGGCGCTCTAGCGCACACTCGGCATGGTCTGGGCATGGCTTGTGCGCGTGGTCCAGGGCTTGGCAATGCTCGCGGCTGGTACAGGCAGTGGCGGTGGACGGTGGGCTGCCTCCCAGACATGCTGGCTAGGCTTGCTGCTGCTCCTAGCTTGCTGTCCACAATTGGGTGACATGGGGTTGCTCGGCTATTCACCATTAATGGCAATGGCAAGCTCACAGGGGTGCTAGTGTTGGGCTAATCTTTCTAGATGATCTACTGATGTGTGTGAGCTAACTAGGGAACAAGTTAGGCCAGAATCACTTGACACTATAGTGTTTGTTGTTTTGTTTGATTTGTGTCTACAACCTGTTTGATAAAATGGCCGCATGAAATCAAGTTTTGAATTTCGAATTGAATTTTGGTGAGTTTGCTAGATTGGTTCTGGTGAGTCTGCAGATGCTTGGGTTTTGAAAGTTGAGCTTGTTTGAGTGGGTTTTGGAAAAGTGGGATCTTCCCATATGAAGAAGATTCAATTTTGAATTGTCATTTAAACTATGCATTTGAAAGTTTCTGGATGATCACAAAGTGGGCCTTGATACTATGTTATGAGTACATTCAAGGGGTGCAAAGATCCAGGAAAGTTTCTGTTAGGTTTTGAAAGTTTGAGACAGCCAAAGTAGGCATGGGAGTTAAATTTGTCAAAATGACCATTCACTTAATATATTTGTTTTGATTTACTTGTCTTTAGGAAAAGTGCGGGAAATGTTTTAGATGATGTTTATTTCACCTAAGAAACATTTTACAAGCAATGGATCACAAAAACAAAGTGGTTTTAAAGAAATTCAAAAACTATGCATACACATATGCATGCCTTCATGGGTTTATTTAGAAAAGTTTTTGTTAACCCTAATCTTGATGATTAGTTTTTGATAATCTAAGTTTGGTATTTTTGGGATGTTACATGTTATAGCCCTACACCATCCAACGGGAGAGTAGTTCAGGGTAGCATAGTAAAGAGAAGATATTTATGTGTTTATTGAGAGTGTCCACTAGTGAAAGTATGATCCCTAGGCATTGTTTCTAAGCATTGAAACACCATTTACAATTAGTTCTGCTACATGTTTGCTTGCTGCCATTTTTATTTCAGATTGCAATTACCACTTATAATCATCCATATTACTTGTATTTCATTATCTCTTCGCCGAACTAGTGCACTATACACCTGACAAGTGTATTGGGTGTGTTGGGGACACAAGAGACTTCTTGTATCGTAGTTGCAGGGTCGCTTGAGAGGGATACCTTTGACCTCTTCCTCCCTGAGTTCGATAAACCTTGGGTGATCCACTTAAGGGAAACTTGCTGCTATTCTACAAACCTCTGCACTTGGAGGCCCAACACTGTCTACAAGAATAGAAGCGTGCGTAGACATCACTTGCACCAGCTAGAGAGCCTCGACGCGCCTGTACAACGCATCAACGACTTCACTCTCACCCGATGGGATGTTGTTGGACCAGGAGTGCTTCCTGACGATCATCGCGTGGGCATCAAAGGGGGCCAGGCTGTAGAGTAGGTCATTCAGCTTCTGATCCCGGATGTAGAACCACTTATTCCTCCACTCTTGGGCAGAGTTGCAGAGGTGGAAGGAAAAGTATTGCTGATTGGGGCGAATATATGTCCTACACCCGCCTAGATCGTACACGGCGCCGCCAACGCCAGACTGCCTCTTCAAAGAATAGAGTTTTTTGAAGAGTCCGAAGTGTGCCTCGATGCCGAGGTAGCACTCGCACAAGGTAATGAAGAACGCAATGTGCAAAGGAGAATTGGGCGACAACTGATGTAGTTGAAGCCCGTAGAGAAAAAGGAGGCCACGAAGAAAGTTGTGGGCAGGAAGGGAAAGACCCCGAATAACAACAGCGTAAAACATCACCCGAAAACCTTCGTGTGGGTCAGGGGTTACCTCCTCACCAGGAATTTTGGCATCACCCTTCTCCTGAGAGATCAGATGGGCTTCGCGCTGGCGGCACAAATCCACCTCCCTCATCATGGACGGATGCCAATTACTATTGGTAACGCGACCGGCGGTGGTGGTCTTTTGTTCGCGGCACTCAGCAGTGGTGGATCTCTTATTTGGCTTGCACATCTTATTGGCGTAGCACGATTTACAGTGCGCACAAAGGAAGGAGGAAGGAAAAGCATCAAGTATGTCCAGCGCAAGAGAAAGAACAAGCTCTGGAAATGGCGGATCCAAGATCAACAAAGCAAGTGCGAGAATAGCAAATGGCGGAGGGTAGAATTACCGCATCCCCTAACGGTATAAAAAGGATGAAGACAACGACGCATAGTCGATCTACTAAACCTAGCACGTGTCAGTCATCATATTATACACATGGCCGATATCGCCCAAACCGTCGCGAGCACGTCGTCCACTATGCGTGGAAATTGAGGTGAATGAATTGTTAAATCATAGTCAGAGAGTGGGACCCACGATCGTCTAGTCTCATCTTCTCTATTGCCGCAGACGGTTGATCTCACCAGGCATCGGCAATAACGTCAACAACTTACAAAGGAAAAGGCTAGCAACGTCTCTAATCTTTCGAATCAAGGAAAAAGTACTTACTCGAGTCTATGACTCGAGCAAATACTCGGGGGGCTACTCCTATCAGGAGTGCTGGTCGCGCACCTAAAATTTAAGTAAATTCCCTAGGTCAATCGAAGAGATTTTTTGTCATCCCAAAATTTTCCAAATTTTGAAATGTGAAAAATAAACAAACAAAAGAAATAAATGATGAAATTTAGGGGGCAAAGAAACTTTTTGTTTCTAAACGGAACATCAAAACCTTACTTGAACAAAAATTTGAATCGGAGTGTAACAAACAAATTTTCAAACAGATCAAATGCATTCATGCATGGAAAAGATAAACCTAAAACCCTAAACCCTAATAAGAGAAATGATCATCAAGATTACTTCAAGACTATTGCTTTGTTGCATATAAAAATTTAGCAACAACATTCCTAAATAATCAATATTGCTAAACAATAATATTGAAAAACCATAGGATTTTGTTTCACTCTTTTTGGAGCCATAGATAAAAAACTTGTGATTTATATAAGATACAAGAAAGTATTCCAAGGCTAATAAAGCTCATAGCTAAAATCAATAATTAATTGTGAACAAAGTAATTCTAAAGGTTATATAAAGATACATAATTATTAAGTAGAATTTTAAAAATTGAAATCACCATTTTTGGAACTATAAATCAAAACATATGATTTATATAAGACAAGAAGAAAAAGAAATACAAAATATTGTAAAGTCAGTTTAAACCATGGCTAAAATCCATAAGAGAATGGAATAAAGTAGAATTAAATGTTATAAAAGGTTAAACTTTTATTAAACAAAATTATATGGGCTTAAGTGCCATATTTAAATTTTATTAAATAATGCCAATATGCCACACTCAATTTTAAATGATTATTAATTTATAAAAATATTTGAAATTTCCTAGTTGGACTAAATAACCAACTTATATTTTGAATAAAATCATCTAAAAAGGTTTGGTGAAAATTTTGAATCAAATTGAAGTTTAAATCATTTGGTTTGTATAAAACAGAAAATAGAAATAGAAAAGGAAAAAGCAACAAGAAGAAAAAAATCCTACCAGCTAAACCAACCCAGCCCAGCCCAGCAACCCCAGCCCATTAATCCCACTCGGCCACTCCCTCTCTCCCTGATGGATACTTTTCTCACCGCCCCCTCTATGCACCCACCCGCTGACGAGCCGACCCCACCCTGCCACGTCGTCGTGTTCAACCACGCGCTGAACGCGCCTCCCCCTCTCTGCCGTTTCTGACCATTTTAATCCGAGTAAATACGCGCACTTGCTGGACTAATTGCCTCCCCCGACCTCGCCTCCTTAATCCCATTTCCCTCCTCTCTGTTTCCCCTCATGCCCCGCACCCAGAGATCCCCTAGGACGCTCGGAATGTTGCTCGCACCGCTATAGCTATCGACGGGTTCCGGTGACGATTCCGGTGAGATCCATGGGCCCGTTGCCCTCTGGTTTGCTCTGTCGTGACCCTTGTACTCGTGCACACCTCCCTGATGCCTTGCCTTTCTTGATTGCGCCCTAGGTGCTCGACTCTGTCAATATCTGCAAGGCACCGACGCCCGACGAACTCCAGCAAGAAATCTACGTCAAAGTCATGCGCCCTTGCCTCTCCACGACCACCCCCGAGCTCGCCACGACCTCGCGACCCTGGTAACCACCCTGCACCCTCCCCTTACCCCTACCACCGTGGTGCGCCATCGCCAGACGCGTCTCCGCCGCGCGTTGCCAGCAGCGCCTCCAGTTCCTGGCCCAGTGCTTAGGATCCATTAGATCTAGATCCCGTGGCTATGATTAAAAGTTAGGCAAAGAGGTACTGGCAGATCTGAGCCATGTGATTTCATTTAGATCTAGCAGCTCACGTTGCTGATCCGCACAAAACGGTACCAGCCGGTTAGAACAGGCCACGTGGCTGAGATTTTGATATAAAATCTAGGAAATGTTTATTAGATGATTAAATTTAGAAAATTCATAACTTCTGATCCACAATTTAGAAAAATGAAAATTTGGTGTCTATGGATTAAGAAAAATGGAAACTACACTACTGTGACCTCCTTTTGTCCATAAGCTTCTGTAAAAACTATTTTTTAGGCAGAACCTTTTGTGGAGTATTTTGAGTATAAAAATTGTTGTAATAATTTTTTTGAGTGAATCCTTTTGAAAATGGTTGTGTTTTGAACCCTCTGAAAAAAACACTAACATTTGAAATTAAAAAAAAAAAATTGTTGGAACTAGAAAATATTCCATTGAATAAATCTTTTCTAGTAAAAGAAAACTAATTTAAATAACCAAATTGCACTAACTTGGTTCCAATTGGAATTCCACTTTTATAAAAAGGACTAGTAGGTGTTTTTAAAGTTTAGAACGTTGTTAGGAACAACTTTTTCAATAAAATGACCTTTTGCATGCTTGCATGCATTTCTTTGTATTCTTGTGATTGTTTTGTAATGCTAGTTTTGAGTGTGTGCTTTTTGCTTGTCTGTATTGTTCTATACTTTGAGGAGTGTGACATTTGCAAGATCAATGAGAGTACCTAAATATTCTACTATAAAGGCAAGTGATACTTTGGTCATCAAAAGTCCTATATTTTCTATATTGCATTAGTTATATTTTTGCCATGTGCATGATAGGACTATTTTGTATATTTCTATGCTATGCTAATCCTATAATATCTACCTTGGTAGTATTTCCTAGAGATAGGAGACATCGTAAGATTAGAATGCTTAGTCTTGCTATATAGATTCATGGGTGGAAATCATGATATGATGTCTTATAAAAATATGAGTATTTTTGGACTAATGAAAACAACTAATGTTAATGAAACACCTGGGTGGAAATGGGACTTGTATGGAATGTGTTGAGTGGTTACCTAGGGCCCATTTCAATGGTTTACCCTGGTGTATCACACTTGTGGATGGCCAAACTATTAAGGTAGAGATCCCTGTGTTTACAGTGCTAGTCCCTGGATCGAATAGCTAGCACCCATAGTTTAAGATGTAATATCAAGAAACAAAGGTCATATTACAACTTATAACCAGGAATAAAATAATTCATTACAACTTACATAGCTCATATGGCTATATTATTACAAAGCAGCAGATAAATCTATAAGCATGGGGTCCTTCATATTCATGTGCTACAAGTAATCATGTTGGTTGTGGACTTGTAATCCCTACTCAACAAACTTCACTAACATCAAACAAACCTGCAACATAATACGTTACAGCCACAAGGGTCAATACATTTGAATTGTATTGGCAAGTGATATCATATTGATATGGAGAATCTAACATCTACATGAATATTATGCTAAGTGGATATTTGGTTGGCCTTTGCATAATATAAGTTTTTCCTATCCTTTGAAAATAGTTTTTATCTTTTCAAAACATTTCATCACACAAGGCACACTGGAGTCACACCAGGAGCTTCCCTTGTTCACCCAACAAGTTTTAACTTAGAGAAATTGGGATGAGGAGATTCTTGATCATTTCAATGCCTTTGATGCTCAAAATGTCCATTACCGGGGACACGGCTAAGTACTTAGGTTTTACCCTCTCGAGAGCTGGTGCACTTTTCCCACAAGACTCGACATGCATCAATACGAGACTTTTCAAAAACAATCCCTCAGATCAGCACAGACGCGTTCCATCCTATCATCACTACCACCAACTGTCTGTCTGTCTGAGTTCTTGCAACCTAGTTGGTCAAGGCAGAGCCCATATGCCATGTGGCTGCACTGGAAGCTTCTCAACACAAAACATCTCAAATCACTTGTTTCATTCACAAGTGAGATACAACAGGGTGAACCATAGGTGTTTCATTCACATAGTTGTTTTATTTATTACCACTCAGGAAAAATCCATCCAAGAAATTACCATTCCACCCAGGTGTTTCATTCACATAGTTGTTTTATTTATCAAAAACATAGTCATAGACTTTGAATAATAACATATCATGAATATTCCACCCTTGTAATCTAATAGCTAGGCTAAGCATACTAGCATAACTTGTCTCTTGACTTAGGAAGATTCCTACCAAGATATATTCTATAGGATCTATTATAGCATAGCAATATATAAAGTTAGTCCTATCATGCATACTACAAAAATATCACTAATGCAATATTGAAAAGATAGGACTTTTGATGACCAAAGTATCACTTGCCTTTTCAGTAGAAAATCTAGGTACTCTCCTTGATCTTGTGTCAACACCCGGATTTTTAATCCTAGATGCCTATTATGCCATACATCGCAAAACCAGGATTACCATTTTTGCGAGACATAACAGATTTGGATATCACAGTACATCATCCATTACAAACCATACATAAGGTCTTACGTAAAGATAATGATAGCGTAGGCGAAGCTCCATCTTCAGGGTCACAGGCAATCCTGATGATGGGAGATGATCCTAGTTGTCGTAACCTTCCTGCGGTCCGTCATCCTGATACTCCTCTTCATAGTCTGGCCACGGGAATAGCCAGGGACAAAGCCATAAGTACTCTTTAAGTACTCGCAAACTAATACTAACAACTTAAGGGGTTTTTTGTTGTAGGATACTAAGCTCTAGGGTTTTTTGCAAAAATTCAGATTTACCTCTACTAACTTCAGAAGCAAAGAAAGCTAGTTGAAAGTTTTATAACACCTAAGTGGGAACTTGAATTTTCATATCACAACTCTGTTGTGGTAAAGTCAAAGTCACAAATCATTTCACAAGTTGTTTTGAAAACATCTGATGATAGAATAGTATGGCCACTCCAACTGTCCATAACCGTGGACGCGGGTATTCGAATAGTTTGACACTCTGCAGAGATTGTACACTTTCACCACAACATTCGATACATCCGTCAGGAATAATCCTGAATTCACCATACTCAGTATGCAGATAATCAATCCTAACCTTTCAATTACACACCCTAGTATAGGCACCTCTCCTGTGAGTTTGGCCTCCCAACCATAACCAACTGTCATCTTGGGTACTTCACAGGTGGATAATCTTCACAAGGTAGCCTTAGCTCAGACCTTGGCCGCAAGGGAACCCATACTAAGGTATATAAATTTCGAGTCAAGCCCTACCCAATTTTCGGGTATTGTGGTTGTACGGTAAAATTGGAATGGTATCGCATCCAGACAACCATCGGTTTTATAAAGGGCTAAGGCTCATGCCTCAACATTTTCATCATCAAAATCATCTGGTGTTCAAGAACACATGTCAAAACATTTCAGTAGAATGACTCATCATTCTAAGGTTTTCATAACCATTTTCACCAAGTATTCCCATCTAAACTTGGTCAAGTTTTATGCTTAGCAGTAGCATCTACAAGTAGGGGTAAATACTAATGGTGGGTAATTAACAAGTGTATCTTATCTAAGAAATCTCATGCCTCAGGATGACATTAAGATTATCTAACTTAGGCCAAATTTTATGCTCTTGATGCTACCTTCAATTATCTTTCTAGAATCTACAAGTCACTAAGTAAAATTTTGATATAAAGCTTTTAATAAAGAAAATAAAATACTAAGCTTGCCAGTAAACCTAGGATGGTGTGTCAAGTGGGTATAATCACATATGCTTAAGGCATATAGTTGGCATAGTAACAAGCGAGTAGTAGCTCGCATAAGTAGGGTATCTTGCAAGTGTTAGCTTGCCTTGTGCAGAGCAGTTGTTGAAGTTCTCCTCGGCTTCTTCCTCATAGTATCCTCCTTCCTCCTCGCATCCTTGGTCGGTACTAGAGTCTATAAATAAATACGAGGTAAACAATCACCAAACAATACTTAACTATTTCTAATCATCACACAAAGGTTCACACTAGATGATCTATCATCATTACTAGCATTACAAGGATTAAAACACTTGTCTTATTTATTTTATATAAGAAACGAAATTTCTACTAATTGAAAAACTACTTAAGATTTAATATTATCCAACTCAAACATGGGATCATGTTGACACATGTCATCACCACATATTTCAGTACATGAGAATGTGATTTAAAGTGCTGTGATAATTTAATAAGGTTTAACCTTTTTATTTTATTTAATTAAAGTGACTAGAAATGCCTATGTGGCATTCTTTTATTGCTTGATCATTATTTCTGTAAGTAAACATATATATTTTATATATTTTGATTGGTATGGTCAAATGTGATTTTTGAGAGTTGGAATCAACTCAAAAGCTTTTATGGTTGAATTTTGAAAAATGTTTGAATGCATAAAAGCTCCTGCCTTATTATTTTTACCAGGGGTGATCTATAAATCTAAATGGTTTGAATACAATGGGCTTGGATTAAGCATTCCAGTACCTTTCTAACAAAATTGGTTTCATGCATTTTTGTTTAGTGAATCGAGCTAGGTTGATATTTGAATATAGGTACAGAACTGGGTATGAAATTAAATGAATAAAACTAAATTTGAATTGTTGGGTCACGCGGGACGTTTAACTGGGCCGGCCTACTACGCACAGCGCACGTGAAGGCTGGTTAAGTGGCTGTCCCCACGCGTCAGTGAGACATTGAGTGGCGAAGCGGTATGGGGTGATCTAGGCCGCACGATCTAATTCTAATCTAACAGCTCTGGTTCATCGTCCACGTCAGACAGCGTCGGCGAGACAGAACCCTAGTGCGGCAGGTGGGGGTCGTGGGAGGCTCACCGGGGCTTAGGCGATGCTCGGCGACGGGGGCGAATAACAAAGTCAACGACGGTGGTTTTCCTGGTACCGGCAGCTTCTCTTGGGGCGGATCCAATCGACGGCGCATCTCCTCCTCTACAGTGGCGAACTCCGGTGAAATTCCGGCCACCTGGTGCTCTCCTTGCTCCAGGAGTGAGAGGGTGTGATCAGTGAGAGGTGGGGAGTGAACTGGTGTGAAGAAAATGAGTGGGGGAGGTCTCCTTTTATAGTGGCTGAAGGGGACCGACGAGCACAGGCTGAGCTTGTCATGGTCGACGACACAGAGGGCTAATGGCATGGGCGATGGTAAGGGGCGGTGCTGTGCTATCTGGCGAAGCTCAATGGCGTGGTGGCGAGGCGCGGGGCAGTGCTGATCAGTCGGAACGCGTCGATGCTCTGGGCGGGTCCGACGGCGAATTTAATGGCGCACAGCGTGCATGGTCCGCGTGGCGGTGAACGGGCATGTCTGCGGGGTTGTAGGGGCGGTGGTTATCATGCACGCAAGCGGCGAGGGCGGCGCGTGGTCTGTGCGAGCGTATCGAGCGGGGCTCTCTGGCGCGCTCTCGGCATGGCCACAGAGAAACTGGGCGCGTGCTTGGCGGGTGGTCTAGGGGCTTGCTGCGCTCGAGGTTGGGAAATGGAGTGGCGATGGACGGTGCTGCGTGTCCCAGACAAGGTTGGCAAGGCTAGTTCTTGATCTAGCTCGCTGGCGACATAGGGGTGGCAAGTTTGCTCTCGGCATGCTCACCATTAATGGCTAGGCTTGCTCAAAGTGGTGCTAAGGCTTGTTAATTTGGCTAGTTCATCTACTGAGAGTATAGAGTGAGCTAGAGAGGGAACAAGGTTGGCCAAAATCACTGCACACTATAGTGTTTATTGTTTGTTTGTTTGCTGATCACAAGGTGTTTGATGAAATAGCCGAAAGAAATTCAAATTTGAATTTTGGATTCAAACTTGGTGGGTTTGCTAGGCACATAATAGGGAGTATCTGGTTAGTTGGATTAGTCAAGGGGCACTGGTTTGGTTGGGTTTTGAAAAGGTGTGATCTTCACATATGATAAAGATTCAATTTGGAATTGTCATTTTAATGAGGTTGTCAAATTTTTCTGCAAGTTTGAAAGGTGGTATTTGCTTCACTTTTAGTTGTTCTAGCAAGGGGTGAAAAGAATTGGAAAAGTTTCTGTTTGAAATCTTGGACTAGAAACACTCAAAGTGAAGTAGTGAGCAAGATTGGAAAAAAATGACCATTTGACTTAGTTGATTTGTTTTTGATTTGCTCTTTATTTTTTTCTGCTTGGAAATGTTTTATATGATGTTATTTTCATCTTAGAACCATTTTTTGATATTTAGGTTAATCACACAAGCTCATTCATGCATTTACCATATCATCACATATGTTGGGGATATGCTATATCGGTATCCTCATAGCATGTCTCTTATCCGACTAACCCGGGTGGCCCATAGTCGGTAGCATGGCCTGTGGCCTGCTGAGCGGCCCAGTTAGGTGGATATAGAAGGGAGGGCCATGCCGGATAAAGGAAGGCTACGGTGGAGTCACCAGCGTACCCGGAGCCTTGGAGTGCAAGATACACAAGACAAGTGATAGACGGTGTAGGACTCTGTAACCTGTCCGGCTAGGACTTTCCCTGTAACCCTAGGATCTGGCGACTATATAAGTTGTGCCTATGGGAGCCTTTCGGGCAACAATCTCATACACAACTTAGTATAGATTCGTACAACCTCGCACAGCGAACCTATCTCTGTAACTGGACGTATTGCCCTTATAGTGATTTATAGCAGGAGTAGGATTCCGCCACCGTCGTGGGATCTGAACCTGGGTAAGTTGTGTTACCTTGTACCTGTCAACCGTCCTCCTTACCCCACGTCTCTAAACACGCACTGTGAGGACCCCTCCATGGCGTACTCGTCGGCAATACCACGACAGTTGGCGCTCACCGTGGGGCAAGAGGCGCTTCAGGCTCTTCAGCGGGCGAGGACCAAGATCTTCACAGGAATCAGCAAAACCGTAGCCATCGGCCGTGTTCTCTTCTCCGGCAATGTTCCGATCGTCCCCCCCTGACGAGTTCTGGATCCCGACGAAGATGAACCCTACACGGTGTTCGATCGTTCCTATCGGAGACATCCACCTCTTCATCAGCGAAACCGACTTGGGCACTAGTTCCCTGGGAGTCGGAAAAGCATCAAGACCCGCACGGACCGCCTACGGTCAGGATACGTTCGCGGAAGGATCGATGTCGGATCTCTCCTCGGAGTTTGCCGGCAAATATCGGAAAGCATCAAGACCCGCATGGACCGCCTACGGGCAGGATACGTTCACGGAAGGGTCGATGTCGGATCTCTCCTTGGAGTTTGCCGGCAAAGATCGGAAAATTCAAGACCCACCCAAACCGCCCATGTGCAGGATATAAAGGTGGAAGATCACTGCAAATCCACCGGCTTTATCCGTGCGTCTGGACAGCAGAGATCCAAGTTCGTCGGCGTGGTTACCATCTTCGACCTGGCGCTGCGTTCAGAGAGAGGGCGAAAACCTCCGCGACTACCTCGCCAGGTGGCTCCGTATACGGGCCGACCTGGCCAATTACCCTGATGATAACGCTTTGTATCACTTCGTGGAAGGACTGGACCGCAACACACTTCTTCGACATTCTTTACGTCGGCAGCAAGCAACAGGACGCCTTACCCTCGAATAGATGGTGAGCACCATCAACAGCTACGCGGCAGCCCAGATGGAGCTTGCTCTCAGAGACGGAGAACCTCCGGTTTTGTAGCCGCCGCCACCGCCTCCGTCCGCCATCGTCGTAGCAGCACCACCAACTCCAGTCATCATCGAGGCCGTTGCACCTCCACCGCCCGTCATCGAGGAAGTCCTGGCACCCTCCGACTCTGTGATTGACGCGCTTTATGCTGATTTCAGTGTAGATTCAGAGGAGGTAGACTTCAGTCCAGAAGAGCTAGACCCCGCTATGCAGGAGATGGAGGAGGAGTACTCGCGCGACGAGCAAGCTAACAACACCGTCATGTCTCGAGGGGTGTTCGTCACCATTGGGACACCGATGGATGAAGATCAACCCGGGAAAGCTCGGCCTACGGCGCTGGAAAAGGGGAAGGGGCCACTAATTGCTGCTGACGATGATCGCGCAAAGGTCATGACTCCTCCGCCTAACCCAGTGCAGCAGCCGCAGGAACTCGACACCGGTTCGAGCAACAACAACACCGCAAACTTGCCGCCTCCAGCATCCACGTCGGTAGCAGCCCATGTTACTCCAGCTGATAGAGTGATGTACGGCAATCTCCTCGTCGAGCCACTAACCGTTGATCATATCCGGAACGTGACTCAGCTTGACGAGAAGCTCCAGCAGCTGCAGGAGGAGGCGCAAGCCATCGCGGAGCAAGGCGCTAAGCTAGATCGAGATCTGGTCAACGCGCAGAAGTCCATAGAGAAAGCTAGAGCAATGGAGGCCGAGTACAAGACTCTGCTATAGCAGCAGAAGGCTAAGGAGGCTCTGGCTCGTGTCATCAACGATCCTGGTGTACGGCGCAACCTAGGATGGGCTCCCTCGACGCCGGCACAGGCCAAGCCATACATTGATAGTGAAGGCAAGCAGGTGATGCCCACCCCACTCCTTAACCTCGCCGTCGCCAAGACCCTTCTGGAGCAGGATAGATCGCCTGAGACAGTAGAACAGGTCTATGACCTAGTGGCCAAGGCGGTAAAGCAGCAGGAAAAGGCCACCTCTCAGAGGCTTGAGTCTGACCCAGCGCTCTGCCAATCTAGCCAGTACAAACCGCCAAGGGACAGATCTCCTCAGGATGTCGGATCATAGACGGGTTCATCAGAACGAAGACGGAGGGATGCGCGCAACAGGAAGGATGCTATCCCCATATCCTCCGACCACGGAGAAAAGCCCGACCTCGCCACCCATCGCCACCGCCCTGATCCCCCCGACATCAGGAAGACTACAAGGCTCACCATCGCACGGATATGCCCCCTCCAAAGCAGTGTGGCATTGTCATACGTGACAACGCGGCGCACACCCGTCATGATGAAGAGCGCCACCAAGGACACAAGAGCAGGTCACACCACGACCCTCCGTGTCCGACAAGCAACCGTGACAGGCGCGGGGCGTCACAAGAGGGTAACAACAAGAAGGCTAACCCACCGCCACCTCCGCCTCCGTCGCCGCCAAGCAGTCACCATGGCGGAAGAGGCCCGCGTCATTCACGCATCCCATCCCCTGTTGACAACAAGAAGAAGAACCCGGAGCCGTACGATGCACGTTCGTGGATCGATAAGATCCACGAGGCCCGGGAAGGACCATACCTGGGACCACGTTGTTTTGGACCTGCAATACGGTCCGCAACTTACCCCAAAGGTTTACGGATCGACAAGACCATCAAGCCCTATGACGACACCACCAAACCTACCACATGGTTGCAGGACTACGGCAACGCGGTGGAGATTGCCGGAGGCAATCCCAACATCGTCGTTAAGTACCTCATGTTAATGTTGGCAGGCACGGCCCGTCAATGGATCGACGACTTGCCGGAGAAATCTATCTACAACTGGCTGGATATGCAAGAAGCATTCACCAAGAACTTTGAGGGTACATACAAGCATCCCTGCACTATGGGCGATCTACAGCGGTGCGTGCAAGAGAAATACGAGACGTCTCGCGCCTACCTCTCCCGCTGGCTGGATATGAAAAATTCCTGCGCAGGAGTGCACGCTCAGACCGCCATGGCCGCCTTCATCGATGGGTTGTAAAGGGGTACGTTGCTCTGACATAAGCTAAAGCGCTTGCAGGACAATCATCAGCTTGACTTGAATCAGATGATTCAGTTAGCTAGTGAGTTCGCAGCTGCCGACGACGATGCTCGTGGCTCTTTGCCAGCAACGGCCGTTCCAACCCAAGCTCGGAGGAAGAGCAGTACAAGCGGAAAACCGCTCCAGAAGAAAAGCAATCTACCGACATGGTCGCTATGACTTTTTCAGGACAAGGAGAAGGTGGACAACATGGTCGAGGAAGGGGAGCGGGCCGCGGGTAGCAGCGAGGAAGTGAAACCACCTCGACGCCGCTCCGCGTTCCCCAAACCAACGAGGAGTACCGCGATATGCCGTGCCTCGTACACCTCGACGCCAATGGCAAGGCCACCCATACCAATCGACACTTCAAGTTCGTCAACGACCTCAAGGAAGACCCGGAGTCCGGCTACAAGCAAAGTCGGAAGAACAGACAGCGAGGCAAGCGCAAGGGGAAGAAGAAGGAGGTGGAGTCCAAGGATTCAAGTGACATGGACGAGGACGTTGACCCAAGCACGCCGCCAAGAGCGACGACAAGGGCAAGAACCCCTTCGCAAAGAAGGCCCCAGTCTACCACACTTTCCTTGGCACCCCCACCGTCCGACAATAGAAGACCACTCTAAGGATCCTGATGGCCACTCTCCCCCCAGTTCCCCAATACCTGCGCTGGTCGGAGGTTCCAATAACTTGGGACAGGACGGACCACCCAGACCTTGTGCCCACGGAGAACCAGTACGCCATGGTCATCAACCCATTGATTGACGGCGTGGACTTCACCAACTCCATGGTGGATAGTGGAAGCAGCATCAAGATCATGTATCTGGATACACTGCAGAAGATGAACTTGACGGAGGCAAACCTAAGGCGGACCAACACCGTGTTCCATGGCGTAGTTCCTGGTCGGGAGGCTCGGTCCCTTGGGTGCATTACACTTCAGGTAGCCTTTGGCGACGTTAATAATTACCGCCAAGAGCGCATGACCTTTGAGGTGGTCCCCTTCAACAGCGTGTACCACGTCATATTTGGCCGCGACATATTCCACACGTTCATGGCCAAACCATGCTTCGTCTACAACAAAATCAAGATACCCGGACCAAACGGCATCATCACCGTATCCGGAAGCTTTACCAAGGCAAGGGACTGCGAGATCAATGAAGCAGCCATTGCAGAAGTTGTCCTCTACAGCAAAGAATTCAAGGAGATCCAGAGCAAGGTCAATGACTCAGAGATGCCCGCGTCAAAGAAGCAGATCTCCGACTCCGCTCCTGCTTTCAAGGCCGCCATCGAGACCAAGCCGGTGGAACTTGTGGTAGGCGATGCCTCCAAGACCGTCGCCATTGGGATGAACCTGGATCCCAAATAGGAAAGCGCGCTCGTCGAGTTCCTTCATGAGAATAGGGACATCTCTGCCTGGCAACCTACCGACATGAAAGGTGTACCTAGGGAACTTGCCGAGCATAGCTTAAACATAGATCCAAAATGTAAACCAGTGAAACAACCTCTACGATGCTTCGGAGATGAGAAGAGACGCGCCATTGGCAAAGAGATAGCTAGGTTACTTAAGGCTGGGTTTATCCGAGAAGTCCTTCACACCCGATGGGTGGCCAATCCTGTACTTGTCCCCAAAAAGGGAACCAATGAATTAAGAATGTGCGTTGATTACACCGGCTTGAACAAAGCATGTCCCAAAGATCCGTTTGCTTTGCCTCGCATTGACCAAGTCTTTGACTCGACGGCTGGCTCGGAACTTTTGTGTTTTCTCGATGCATACTCAGGATACCACCAGATCAAGATGAGGAAGTCGGACCAATTGGCCACTTTGTTCACTACTCCATACGACACGTTTTGCTATGTCACGATGCCCTTTGGGCTGAAAAACGTAGGTGCTACCTACCTGCGGACAATGCAACGTTGCCTTCACGACCAAATTGGTCGGAACGTTCACGCCTATGTGGACGATATCGCGGTGATGTCTAAAAAGTCAAACGTCTTAATCTCCGACTTAAAAGAAACCTTTTATAATCTCCGGAAATACAACATGATGCTCAACCCTAAGAAGTGCGTCTTCGGGTTCTAGCCGGCAAATTGTTGGGCTTCATCGTTTCCCAGCGCGGAATCGAGGTCAACCCGAAGAAAATCAAGGCCATCTTAAACATAAACCGTCCGACATGCCTAAAGGACATTCAATGACTAACAAGTTGTGTTGCAGCAGTTAGTCGGTTCGTCAGCCGACTTGGAGAGAAGGCTTTGCCGCTGTACAAGTTGCTGAAGAAGGCGGACAAATTCACATGGACACACGAAGCAGATGCAGCATTGAAGCAGCTCAAGGAGATTCTTTCATCAGCGCCCATCCTTGCAGCACACGAGCCTGGAGAGCCCTTGTTAATTTACATGGCGGCAACCAACCGGGTTATTAGCATCGTCGTCGTGGTAGAGCGGAAGGAACCAGGCTACAAGCACGGAGTTCAGCGACTAGTTTACTATGTGAGCGAGGTCTTGACGGAGTCTAAGCATCGTTACCCGCACTACCAAAAGATAGCTTATGGAGTATTCCTCGCTTCTCGGAAGCTGAGGCATTACTTTTAGGAGCACCCAATTACAGTAGTGAGCAAGACTCCACTGTCCGACATTATCAATAGACGCTACAGGAAGGGTCGCGAAGTGGGGCATTGAACTTACTGCCTTCGAGATCACCTACAAGAGACGCGACGCTATCAAGTCACAAGCTTTGGTGGATTTTATTGCAGATTGGACGGAGATGCCAGATGCTACTCCGCTGCCAGAACCAGAGTACTGGGTGATGCACTTTGATGGATCAAAGCTGCTCAACGGCTCAGGGGCTGGTGTACTGCTACAGTCACCAAAAGGAGACAAGCTGCACTACGTTCTGCAGATACACTTCGAGGCTACAAACAACATGGCGGAGTATCAAGCACACATTCACAGACTACGTGTAGCAAAGGATATTGGCATCAAGCGCACAGTTTGCTGTGGAGATTCCGACTTGGTTGCCCGGCAGGTGGCTGGCACCTGGAACGCGCGGAACCCTATGATGGCGGCATATCGCGACGAAGTGGACGAGATAGCCAAGAGCTTCTCGGGTTACGAAGTCAAGTATGTGCCTAGGGAGCAAAACGAGGCGGTTGATCTACTGTCTAAGCTTGGATCAGGGCGCAAGCAAATTCCGCCAGGAGTTTTCCTAGAGCATCTACGCACACCATCCGTGAAGGGCGCCGACATCGACAACCCGGATAGAGCTGACTCTTTCATCAACATGGTGACAAAGATCCCTTCGTCTTGGACAAAACCGTTCATGGAGTACCTCGAACACGGAACTTTGCCCGACGACGAGGTCGAAAGACGGAAAATAGTACGACGAGCAAAGGGTTATACCATAATCAATGGGCAACTCTATAAAAGGAGCACTACTGGTGTATACTTAAAGTGCGTTTCCCAGCTAGAAGGTATGGAAATCCTGCGCGAGATCCATCTCGGAGATTGCGGGCATCACGCCGCTCCTCGATCATTGGTCGCGAAAGCCTTCCGGCAAGGATTCTACTGGCTCACCGCGAAGGCGGACGCCGACAAGCTGGTTGAGACATGTACGGGATGCCAGTATTATGCCCGACAACCACATGTTCCTGCTAAAGAATTGCGAACAATACCAATAACTTGGCCGTTTGCAGTCTGGGGGCTAGACATGGTAGGACCGTTACAGACGGCACCGTGTGGATTTACGCATCTGCTTGTAGCAGTTGACAAATTCACCAAATGGATAGAAGCTAAACCAATGAGAAAGCTTGATGGAACAAATGCCCTTCGATTTGTCCGGGATCTAGTGGTGAGATTTGGTCTCCCACACAGCATCATCACCGACAACGGAAGCAACTTGTCACTTGGAGAAGTGGAGGCCTATTGCTGGGACAAAGGCATCCGACTTGACCTTGCATCTGTGGCACACCCACAATCCAATGGTCAGGTTGAGCGAGCCAATGGATTAATTCTGCAGGGAATTAAGCCACGTCTTGAGGCACCGCTACACAGAGCAGCTGGAGCCTGGGCGGAAGAATTTCCATCTGTGCTGTGGAGTTTACGAACCACACCCAACAGATCCACCGGCTACACCCCTTACTTCATGGTATATGGAGCAGAAGCCATCCTACCTTCCGAAATCCTCCACGACGCACCAAGAATTGCTGCCTACGACGAAGATGACACTGAAGAATCCAGACGCCTAGATATGGACCTTCTCGAGGAGGAGCGCGTTTTGGCATGCCAAAGATCCGCCATCTACCAGCAGAAGCTACGCAGCTACCATAATCGCCGCGTTCGTCATCGCTCATTTAAAGAGGGGGATTTAGTACTCCGACTTAAGCAGAAGAAGTCACACAAATTATCCCCGCCATGGGAAGGACCATTCATCATAAGCAAGGCGTTGCTCAATGGGTCTTACTACCTTGTCGACAATCCTGAACTCAAGGATAGACCCAACGAGGATCATAAGCGTAAGCGACGTGACCCGGATGATGACTACCCGGAGCTTGATCGGCCATGGAACATAGCACAGCTACGTCCTTTCTATACTTAGCACCTTTTATCTAATTGTGTACCTCTTATATGATCAATGAAATAAAGCTCTTTGGTTCACTCATATTGCTGAGTCTTTTACCTCCTTTAGTGTTCATTTTTGGATCATATAAAACCTTTATGCACTGTCATGCGATTGCACTTGTGAAAATTCCGCCTACGGGCGTTAGCTTAAGTTTTCTGGTCTACACGTTCTTTGTCGTTTTTATGTGGATTCTGGAGTAGTGACTTTTAGCACTTATTGTCGGCGATTTTGTGCTCAGGTTATTGACGGTGCCATTGGGCATCATCACCTAGGCGCATGGTTCCGACAACGAGTCTTCCGACTCACAAAAAGTCAAGCATAAGAAACAGAGTAATGGATAAGCCAACACTTGCTTAAAAATATATACATACTGGGAATTAGTTCTTAAGTCGCAAGACTTAACAATCATTGTTTTCCGCCTTAAGATTACATCACCACGTTTCTTCCGTGCACACACCAAAGGTGAAACAAAAATTACAAAGTGTTCTTCATTCTTTGGGCGCAGGAGACTTGGAGGCCGCATCATCGCTAGCCGGAAAATCACCCTCAACATTGGCGCTGTGATGAGACTCGGAGGAATCTTGGTTGACGCTATCGATGGTGTTCCTGGGCACGAAGACATCAACATCCACCAACTCGGAAACCCTGGTGTCATAACCCGCGAGTGATGACAGGATGGCTTCATGATCGATCTCCTTGCCGTCATCATCTACGTCGGGGATGCCAGAGGTCACCGTGTCGATGTCGGCATCTTCATAGTGTGCCTTCACCATAGACAGCGCCATCCTTGCGCCAGCCCGTGCGCATGAAGCTTTCCCGCTAGTGACACGCTCGGGGGCTCAGCGCAGAGTCTCCGAGTACTTCGCCATGGAGTCCGAGGCCTTGATATATATCTAGAGGGGTTTAGCAATCTCCTTGGCTTGGGTGATGGTGGTGTTGACGAAGTTGCCGGCAAGAACCATGCATTCCTTGTCCGAAGGAGGCGAGCGGGTTACACCCATAGGCGCTGAAAATTCCGACAAGGATCGCATGAGTTCAATAAAACTCTAAAGTATCCAAACTACAGAAATACAAGGCGGAGGAAACTTACTGAAGATGCTAGCCTTATCCTGCCAAACGGTGTTCGCCAAGGATTCCTTCTCTTGTTGGAGGAGCTTAAACGCCTCACTATGGCGATGGTTTTGCTCATCAGCGACTTGCTTTTGATCTTTTAAGATCGCAAGCTCCTCCTTCAAGCGATTGATCTCAGCGGAGGCGAAATCTTGCAGGGCTTTCATGGAATCCTCATCCATCTTCAGCATCTCCTTCCTCTCCTCCTTCAGGATCTTGTTCTCGCTGTCCAGCTGCTGGATATGCTTGGACTGCTCGACAATGTCCTTGGCCTTGGCGACATGTTCCGCAAGTCGGAGAAAACCAGGTACACAGTGAGTACTCGGAGATTATGGGCACAAAAGTAAGATGGAAATGCGCAAAAAGAAAACAGACTCTTGTTTTTGATGATTTGTTCCTTCAAGATGGCAGTTTTACTCTTTTCGGCTTCAAGATATACGCGCATCTTCGGATACTTGTCGTTGGCCATGCCCCTCCGAGCATTCTCATTCTGTGGAATCGAATACAAAGTTAAGTCGTTGTTTGGTCTGCTTGGAGCCCCTAGTCGGAGATTTTCCACCTAGATGCTCGGGGGCTACAGCGAGAGTTTTTAACTTATCAATATGCTTAGCTTTTCTTTAAGCATCTAGTCGGAACTAATTCAGTTACAACTAGAGGCTTGGGGGCTACAGCATTGAAAATATGAACACTGTGTATGCTACTTTTAAAGCATCTAGTCGGACTAATTCATTCCATCTAAATGCTTGGGGGCTACAGTGAGAGGTTTTTCTAACTTAGTCACTCTTAGAGCATATAGATGCAAAACCTATGGTTTTCCGTCTACATCCTCGGGGGCTATAGTGGAATAGTCATATGAAATGCAAAAGGCAAAGTAAAACTTACAAGTGCAATAATCTTGAGGTTTGTAGCACTCTCAGCCAGCAGCTTGCCAAAGGAAATGCTATTTCCCCACAAGATATCTGCTTGTCGGAGCAGTTCCTCAATACCGCACGTCGGAGATGACGGCACTCCTCCAGGAACCATAGTTGTGTTACTCGGCAGGAGCGCCGGGTAAAATATCTTTGGGAACTCGAAGGGTTTCTGGGGAGTAGGGGCGCCGCCTTCGGCAGAGGTACCAGCTCCCACCACCGCCTTGCCGCTACTGATGGCATCCTTAGCCGAAGCTTCAGCCATTTGAAGAGCAGCGCTCTCAGATCGCTCGTCACGACAACAATGAAGTTCGGTAGAGGCGCCAGAATCCACTTCCATGGCGGAAGGGCCTGATGCGTCCTGAACTTGAGAGCTTGTCGGAGCAGAGGAGGGCTTGACGGCAGGAGTAGCAGGGGCGATGGCGGGGGAGGAGTCGTGATGCAGCATATCTTTGATATTTCTAGAAGCCCCAAGAGTCTTGGAGGACTTCTTGAGGCTGGTTGTGTCTTTCTTCCTGAAACGTGCAAAATGCATAAGTACAGGAATAAGACAGATAAATAAGACAATGTCGGAGAATGAGAGGCTTACACTAGGGGGGGCGCTTTGGCTAAAATCCCGGTGGCTTTTCTCTTTTCCGCCTCCAGGGCGGCAGTACTCTTTTTGGAGGCTCCACGCTCCGTCTTCTTCTTCTTGCCTCCATCGGCAGCGTCAGAGGTGGAGCTCTTCCGCTTTTGCGCCAACAGGACATCGTCGTCGGAAACGACCGTGACTTCCTTCATCTTTGGATCATAGATTTGGGCAGCCAAGTTGTCCTCATCTAGATCGCTAAGCTGTTAAGTGAGAAATCACCGTGTTAAATAAGATGGCACTGGCAAAACGGAGAAACTGGAGCAATGTCATACACGGAAAATAAATACCTACCTTTGGGCACTTGCCGTCTACGTACATGTCACAGGTGATGGTGAAGCCGCGCTTCTTATCCTTCACCTTAACGATGTCCTTCAGACGGAGCTTGACGGAGTCGCTCGAGAAGTTATCCACGGAGATCCGGAGGGTATCCCTTCGATCACTCGTGTACTTGTGCATGAACTTCACGCGGTGCTGCAGAGGTTGGATTCGCCTGATGAACCAACACATGGCTAGGTCCAAGCCGGTCAAACCCGTCTCTACGAACCACTCGATTTGCCTTATTGCTCGTGAAGCGTCGAGGTCGGAGGGAAGAGAGGCATGGGATCTCCATGTGGAAACTTCAGCGGCGGCTCCATCCACGAAGTCCGGGTACGTCACTTCTCCCCGCCAAAGGAATGTCGGGGCCGTAGAAGTACGTCCGCTGCTAGTTTTTGCACGACTCGTGGCCGACGATGTCGGGGAACCGCCGGCCAGGTCGGATCTTGAAGCTTATGGTGCCGCAGTTCCTTAGCTCCTCCCTACTATGTCCGGCTTCACGTTTTACGGTGAAGAAGTACACGAACAAGTCTAACCTAGGCCTAATCCCTAGGTAACCCTCACAAAGTGCCGCGAAGTTTCTAAGCACTAAGATACTATTGGGGGAGAGGTTATGGGGTTGAACCTTGAAGAGGTTCAAGACGGACAAAAAGAAGTGGTAGATGGGCAGGGAAACGCCGCGTACCAGCTAAGCCTTGAGGTACACCTTTTCTCCGGCTTGGGGAGAAGGTGTCACCTCGCCGGCCGGCGCCGCCCGCTAGGCGAGCCCCTCCATCGCGGGGAGGTAGCCTTCAACGACCATCTCTTGGATGTCGCGGCCGGTTATGTCCGAGCCGCACCAGTCGCCCTTGTGCGAGTCTGGCTCTTCTTCCAGAGGCTCTAGCGCCGCCAGATTGTGGTCACCGCCGGTGGTTTCAATCACCGCCGACGCGGGGATGACCAGGCCCTCTGGGGGCACGACGATGGAGCTCACCGGCTTCGCCGTGGCTTCGCTCGACGCCGCCATCGACGGGGAGGAGCTGCTGCTGTCCATGGAGGACTGGGAGGAGGCGACTGATGCAAAGAGAGGCTAGGGTTTCTTCGAGGTTTTCCGCGGAGAGCTTGTGGAGGCGTGCGGCTGGAGGAAGAAGATGATGATGCGAGAGAATGGGGTAAAAAAGTGGCAAGTGTCCTACGGTTACTATTTATCTTACTCTGTGTCAAGATTCGTGCAGCTAATTGGACGGTTGCCGCGTAGATGACGTGTTCGTGGACGTGCGTGGTAATTTCGCCACGTCTCCAACAGCCGCCGCCAACGGTTCGTATCACTCGCGCGGGAAAATCGGATATGATTGCGTTCTCTGCATGTGTGAGTTACGCGGCATCACTGACCTAAGCCTACGTCGTCCTAGCTGACACGGGTAGATGAGCCGTCGCATCGAAGATTCCGGCATGGACGGATTTAATCCGACTACGGAAGAGTACGATGGAAGATTCAGCATTTCTTCGGCTTACCATTCGATGATGGAGAAAACCTTGCAGGGTTCTTTGGGAGGACTACAAGATATTGCTTGATGATTTGCCGACATCCATATAGACAGAGCATTCCACGAGAAGAGGCAAGACGGCACAAGATCTCGGAGTTCTCCGGGGGCTACTGTTGGGGATATGCTATATGGGTATCCTCATAGCATGTCTCTTATCCGACTAACCCGGGTGGCCCATAGTCGGTAGCATGGCATGTGGCCTGCTGGGCGGCCCAGTTAGGTGGATCCAGAAGGGAGGCCCATGCCGGATAAAGGAAGGCTACGGTGGAGTCACCAGCGTACCCGGAGCCTTGGAGTCCAAGATACACAAGACTAGTGATAGACGGTGTAGGACTTTGTAACCTGTCCGGCTAGGACTTTTCCCTGTAATCCTAGGATCTGGCGACTATATAAGTCGGGCCTATGGGAGCCTTTAGGTCAACAATCTCATACACAACTTAGTACAGATTCGTACAACCTCGCACAACGAACCTATCTCTGTAACTCGGCGTATTGCCCTTATAGTGATTTATAGCAGGATTAGGATTCCACCACCGTCATGGGATCTGAACCTGGGTAAGCTGTGTTACCTCGTACCCGTCAACCGTCCGCCTTACCCATGTCTCAAAACACGCACTGTGAGGACCCCTCCATGGCGTACTCGTCGGCAATACCACGACAACATACACACATGCATTCATATGTTTTAATTAATCAAAGTTTTTGTTAACCCTAATTTTAGTGATTAGAGTTTGATGATCATTGTTTTATATTTTTGGGTTGTTACATCTTGCAGTTATCATACTCCTCCAAGTTCACTACAATTCAATCAAGCAAAACACACATTCAAAACTAGCACTCAAACAAATAACAAAATAAAACAATTTAAAGAAATGCATGCAACCATGAAAAATGTTGTTTCATTGAAAAAGTGGTTTCTAACAAGGTTCTAAACATTTCTAAACACCTACTGGTCATTTATAAAAGTGGAAATCCCATTGGCACCAAGTTAGTGAAATTTGGTTATTTAAATCATTTTTGTTTTACTAGAAATGATTTTATTCAAAGGAATAATTTCTAGTGTTAGCAAAATATATTTTTAAATTAAAAAAGTAGTCTTTATGGTCAGAGGGTTCAAAATAGACCCTTTGCAAAAGGTTTCACACAAAAATCATTTTTAGAACTATTTTTATACACAAAATAGTCCTATTAATGTTTCTACATAAAACTCTCAATTTTGAGAAGGAAATGACCAAACTAAGGCCATAAGTGCAAAGTAATCAATTTTCTGAATCCATAGACACCAAATTTGCAATTTTTGGAGTTATAGATCAAAAGTTATGATTTTGCAAGTTTAAACAACCAAAAACAATTTTTGGAATTTTGTCTGAACTGAACTGGCCACGTGTCTTAATCTTACTGGCTGATACCGTTTCGCGCGGATCAGCAACGTGAGCCGTTGATCTAAGTGGGATCGCATGGCGCATATGGATCGATACCCATTCGTTAAAAGATCTAATCCTAGCCCTAGGTTGTAGATCTAACAGATGAGAGCACGCTGGCCAAAGTTTGGTGGCGTTGCTGGCGACGCGCGGCTACAGCATGTCTGGTGGCGGTGGTCCGGCGAAACCAGGAGGCAAGGGAGGGGTGCAGTGGATTACTGAGTTCGCGAGGTCCTCACGGTGCTCAAGGTGGTCTCCATTGGCAAAGGGGCGCCCGAGGTCGTCGACGATCTCTCGCCGGAGTTGCTGCTACCATCGGGTGTGCTCAGACGTTGATAGGGGCGAGCCTACAGGTGACGATTTGGTGAACCATGAGGGTCATAAGAATCGCGAGCAAAGGCGAGAACGATAGTATGAGCTAGAGGGCAAGGGGCGCATTTGGTTTACAGGAATCGTCTGACGGAGTTGCGGGGTCGCTGGTGGAGTGCAGGCGACGACGGAGCCGAGCCTGTAGGGGGCACGCGAGCACACGAAGAGTGTCCGTAGGTGCGTATGGGGTTGCTGAGAAAGATTGTGTGAGCCAGGGGGCAGGGGTAGTCGGAGATCGCCAGAATCAGCATCGGAGCTCGACGGTGGCCGCGGCGGTGCAAGCCAAAATGGGGGCAACCTGGGGGCTCTCGGGGTGCAGCGTCTGAGGGGAAATGGTGAGGAGAGGGAGGCGTTTAAGCGAGCATGGTTGCGAGAGGAAATCACTGCTCCAATTAAACGAATTAACGCGGATGAATTCGCGGTAGAAACTATAGGGGGAACGGGTCTCTGGCGTTGTTGAAGACAGTGATAAGATGGCAGTGTGGGTCCAGGGAGTCAATGCGGGGTGGGGGTTCTGCGCGGTGAGGAAGGGGCAGAGGGGAGAGAGGTGTAGTTGCCGGGTGGGCTGGTGATGGGCTTCTGTTGGGCCAGGGTAGGTGGGTAGGGTTCTTTTCCTTTTTTTCTTCTTATTCTTTTTCCTTTTTCTGTTTCTATTTTTTGTTTTATTTAATCAATTGTTTTAAACAACAATTTGAATTCAAATCTTTCCAAATATTTTTAGTAGATTTTATTAAAAATATGTGGTGATTTAATTAGTCCACTTTGGAATAATCCAAATATTTTTCTTGTGAGTTAATATTGATTTAAGTGAGGCAATTTGTCTTTATTTAAATAAAATTGAATATGGTTCCAACCCATATAATTTTATTCAAATAATTTTTTATTCTTTTATTTTATTTCAATTTATTTTATTCCATTTTCTTATTGATTTAATTCAAGGTTTAAATTGTCTTTGCAATAATTTCTTATTTATTTCGTTCTTTCTTTATCTTATAAAATTCATATCTTTTTATTTATAGTTCCAAAATTGGTGATTCCAATTTGTATAATTTTATTTAATATTTATATATCGTTTCAAATCCTTTTAGGATTACTTTGCTCAAACTTTGGTATTGATTTTTGTTAGGAGCTTTTATTAACCTTGGGATTATTTCCTTTTATGTTATTAAAATCATAAGTTTTTATCCATGGCTCCAAAAAAGAGTGAAACCAATTTCCATGGTTTTGTAATATTTTAGATTACCATTTTTTGATCATTTAGAAATGTTTGTTGCTGAATTTTTATATGGAACAAAGCCATAGTCTTAGAGTTATCTTGGAGATGATTTCTTTCATTAGGGTTTTAGGTTTTTTGGTTTACTTTTTCCAAGTTCTTTAAATTCAAGGTACATCCATTTGATTCTTACAAAAAAAAGTTGTTGCCTTTTCATTCAAATTTTTTTCAAGTAGTGTTTTGATGTTTCCATTTAGAAGCAAAAAAGTTTCTTTTCATCCTAAATTTCAACATTTGTTTCTTCTGTTTGTTTATTTTTCACATTTCAAAATTTGGAAAATTTTGGGATGTGACAAAGGAACTAGGCCATTATGCATCAAATTGTCCAGAGAAGGAGAAGAACAAAACAAAGGAACCCGAAGTAGTAAAAGATAGCCGAAAGAAGGATTATAGCAAGAAGTTGGCATACTATGCAAGGGACTGCCTTGAGAAAAAGAATTATACTGAGAATCATGATAAGAATATAATGACCAATATCAAATATAATATCAACAGATGTTGTAAGGATGACAGTCCAGTTCACTATTTTTACTATCACAATCTTGGACACTATGCCAATAAGTGTCTGGTGGAGAAAAGTATTGACTACCAATGTGAAGAGTGTTTGGTAGGGAAATGCCTCAACCTTGTCACATGTTTCAAATGTGGTAATAAGGGACACTATGCAAACAACTGTCTAGAGAAATTACATCGAGACACCAAGTAAGCCAAGATGCAATCTAGTTAAAATCCTTTTAATACCCTAGTTGTCCTGAAACCAACTTGTTGTTTCTAGCCTTCCTGAATATCGGGACGAGCTTACTTTTAAGGGTGGTAGTCTGTCACATCCCAAAATTTTCCAAATTTTGAAATGTGAAAAATAAACAAACAAAAGAAATAAATGATGAAATTTAGGGGGAAAAGAAACTTTTTGTTTCTAAATGGAACATCAAAACCTTACATGAACAAAAATTTGAATGGGAGTGTAGCAAACAAATTTTGAAACAGATCAAATGCATTCATGCATGGAATGTATCTTGATATTGAGTACTTGGAAAAGATAAACCTAAAACCCTAAACCCTAATAAGAGAAATGATCATCAAGATCACTACAAGACTATGGATTTGTTCCATATAAACATTTAGCAACAACATTCCTAAATAATCAATATTGGTAAACAACAATATTGCAAAACCATAGGATTTGGTTTCACTCTTTTTGGATCCATGGATAAAAAAACTTGTGATTTATATAAGATAAAAGAAAGTATTCCAAGGATAATAAAGCTCATATCTAAAATCAATAGTTAATTGTGAACAAAGTAATTCTAAAGGTTATATAAAGATAAATAATTATTAAATAGAATTTTACAAATTGCAATCACCATTTTTGGAACTATAAATCAAAACATATGATTTATATAAAATAGGAAGAAAAAGAAGTACAAAATATTGCAAAGTCAATTTAAACCATGGCTAAAATCCATAAGAGAATGGAATAAAAGTATAATTAAATGTTATAAAAGGTTAAATTTTTATTAAACAAAATTATATGGGCTTAGGTGCCATATTCAAATTTTATTAAATAATGCCAATGTGCCACACTCAATTTTAAATGATTATTAATTTAAAAAATATTTGAAATTTCCTAGTTGGACTAAATAACCAACTTATATTTTGAATAAAATCATCTAAAAAGGTCTGGTGAAATTTTGAAATCAAATTGAAGTTTAAATCATTTGGTTTGAATAAAAACAGAAAATATAAACAGAAAAAGAAAAAGGAATAAGAAGAAAAATCCTTCCAGCTAAACCAACCCAGCCCAACCCCACAACCCCAGCCCACTAAGCCCACCCGGCCACTCCCTCTCTCCCTGCTGGATCCTTTTCTCACTGCCCCTCTCTGCACCCACCCGCTGACGAGCCGACCCCACCCTGCCACGTCGTCGTCTTCAACCATGCGCTGAATCCACCTCCCCCCTCTCTGCCGTTTCTTATCGTTTTAATCCGAGTAAATACATGTGTTTTCTAGAGTAATTCCCTCCCCCGACCTCACCTTGTTAATACCCTATCCCTGATATCTGTTTCCCCTCAAGCCCCGCACCCAGAGAGCCCCTAGGCTGCTCGGAATTTTGCTTGCACCACCACAGCTACCGACGGGTTCTGGCGATGATTCCAGTGATCTCTGTGCGTCCCTTGCGCTCTGGTTTTCTCTGTCGCAACCCTTGTACTCGTGCGCACCTCCCTGATGCCTTGCCTTGCTTGCACCCCAGGTGCTCGACTCTGACAACATCTTCAACCACCGACTCCCGACGAACTCCGGAGATAAATCTAGGTCAAAGCCGTGCGCCCCTGCCTCGTCCATGACCACCCCTGAGCTTGCCTCGACCTCGCAACCCTGGTAATCACCTAGAACCCCCCTTACCCCCTAGAACTGCCGGTGCACCATCGCCAAACGCGTTGCCACCGTGTGTCGCTAGTTCCTGGCCCAGTGCTTAGGATCCGCTAGATCTAGATCTTGCGACTATGATTAGAAGTTAGGCTAAGAGGTACTGGCAGATCCAAGCCGTGTAATTTCATTTGGATCTAATGGCTCACGTTGATATTTTTAGATAAAATTCATAAATTTTGATCCACAATTTTGAAAAATGCAAATTTGGTGTCTATGGATTAAGAAAAATGTGAACTACACTACTGGGACCTCCTTTTGTCCAAAAGCTTCTGTAAAAACTGATTTTTAGGCAGAACCTTTTGTGGAGTATTTTGAGTATAAAAATTGTTGTAATTTTTTTTGAGTGAATCCTTTTGCAAATGGTTGTGTTTTGAATCCTCTGACCAAAAACACTAACATTTTAAATTAAAAAAATTGTTGGCACTATAAAATATTCCATTGAATAAAGCTTTTATAGTAAAAGAAAAATAATTTAAATAACCAAATTGCATTAACTTGGTTCCAATTGGAATTCCACTTTTAGAAAAAGGACCAGTAGGTGTTTGTAATGTTCAATAAAATTACCTTTTGCATGCTTGCATGAATTTTTGTGTATTCTTGTGATTGTTTTGTAATGTTAGTTTTGAGTGTGTGCTTTTTGCTTGTTTGTATTGTTGTAGACTTTGAGGAGTGTGACATTTGCAAGATCAAGGAGAGTACCTAAATATTCTACTGTAAAGTCAAGTGATACTTTGGTCATCAAAATTCCTATCTTTTCTATATTGCATTAGTGATATTTTTGTAGTGTGCATGATAGGACTATTTTGTATATTTCAATGCTATGCTAATCCTATAGTATCTACCTTGGTAGTATTTCCTAGAGATAGCAGACATTGTTAGATTAGAATACTTAGTCTTGCTATATAGATTCGTGGGTGGAAATCATGATATGATGTCTTGTGAAAATATGTGTATTTTTGGACTAATGAAAACAACTGATGTTAAGGAAACACCTGGGTGGAAATGGGACTTGTATTGATTGTGTTGAGTGGTTACCCAGGGCCCATTTCTATGGTTTACCCTAGTGTATCACACTTGTGGATGGCCATCTAGGAACAAACAGATTGGATACATTCTTGTGGCGAAAGATTCTAGTAAAGCCACATAGCATATGGGCTCTGCCTTGACCAACTAAGTTGCAAGAACTCAGTCAGACTGGCAGAAGGTGGTAGTGATGATAGGATGGAATGATTTTGTGGTGATCTGAGGGATTGCTCCTGAAAATTCTTCTCTCGATGCATGTCGAGTATTGTGGGGAAAGTGCACCACCTCTCGAGAGGGTAAATCTAAGTACTTAGCCGTGTCTCTGGTTATGGACAATTTTGAGCGTCAAGACAATGAAGCAGGATCAAGAATCTCATCATTCTAATTTCTCTAAGTTAAAAATTGTTGGGTGAACAAGGGAAGCACCTGGAGGGTATCCAAAGTGCCATGTTTGATGAAGTGTTGTTGAAAAGAAAAAAAACTATTTTTACAAAGGATAGGTAAAACTTACTTTATGCAAAGGCCAGCCCAAACTCCACTTAGCCATATATTCATGTAGATGTTAGGTTCTCTATATCAATATGGTATCACTTGCCAATACAATTCAAATGTATTGACCCTTGTGGATGTAACTTATCATGTTGCAGGATTACTTGTTGATAGTGAAGTTTGATGAGTAGCGATTACAAGTCTGCAACCAACATGTTTGCCTGTGGCAGATGAAGATGAAGGACTCCATGCTTTATAGTTATATCTGCTGCTATGTAATAAGATAGCCATATGAGCTATGTAAGTTGTAATGAACTATTTAATTCCTGGATATGTGTTGTAATATGAACTTTGTTTCTTGATATTACATCTTAACTATGGGTGCTAGGTATTCGATCCAGGGACTAGCACTATAAACATAGGGACGTGTACCTTATTAGGTTCAGTCCTCAACATTTTTGAATCTTCGAGTCCTCCTTCGAGTCTATGACTCCATTACGGACTCGGGGACTACTCCCATAAGGAGCGCTGGTTGCGCATTTCTCGCTGGCGTTGCCCGACATGGACGATGAACCACAGCCGTAGGATTAGAGCTTGATCGTGCGGTCCACATCCCCGCATACCGCTTCGCACCCCTCTGTCTCACTGACTGGTGGGGTGATTCACTTAAACCCACCCGTGTGTGTGCTGTGCCCCGTGGGCCGGCCAAGTTAGCATCCTGCGCGACCCAGTAATTCAAATTTAGGTTTATTCTTTTAGTTTCAAACTCAGTTCTGTACCCAGATACAAAAATCAACCCAGCTCGATTCACTGAACCAAAATGCATGAAACCAATTTTGTTAGAAAGGTACTGGAGTGCTTATTCCAACTCGTTGGATTCAAACCATTTAGATTTGTAGATCACCCATGGTAAAAATAACAAGGCAGAAGCTTTTCTGCATTCAAACATTTTTCCAAATTCAACCATTAAAGCTTTTGTGTTGATTCCAACTCTCAAAAATCACATTTTACAAGAACTTTCAGAATATATAAAAATATCTAGGTTTACTTATAGAAATAATGGTCAAGCAATAAAAGAATGCCCCATAGGCATTTCTAGTCACTTTAATTAATTAAAATAAAAAGGATAAACCTTATTAAATTGTGACACCACTTTAAATCACATTCCCAAGTACTGAAATATGTTGTGATGACATGTCAACATGATCCCATGTTTTAGTTGGAGAATATTAAATCTTAAGTAGTTTTTCAATGAGTAGAAATTACTTCTCTAAAATAAAAAAATAAAACTATTTGCCTTAATGATTGTAATGTTTGTGATGATAATAGATCATCTAGTGAAAACCCTGGTGTGATAGGTAAGAGTAGTTAAGTATTGTTTGGTGATTGTGTACCTCGTATTTATTTCTAGACGCTAGTACCGACCAAGGATACGAGGAGGAAGGAGGATACTATGAAGAGGAAGCCGAGGAGAACTTCAACCACTACTCTGCACAAGGCAAGCCTAACATTACAAGTTGAGTTAGCAAGCCATTACCTGAGCAAGATTAATACTACCAGTTGACTTGGCAAGCTTATACTTGCAATTATGCAAGCTAACACTTGCAACCATGAAAGTTAGATAACCTATGCAATGCATTAAGAATGCTTGGTTAGATACATTTGATGATACCAAATCCTAGTTTTACTTGCACGCTTAGTATTTTATTTCTTTATCAAAGCTTTCTTTTAAATTTTACCTACTGATTTGTAGAGTTTAGAGAGATTGTTAAAGGTAGCATAAAGAGCATAAAACTTGACCAAAGTTAGATAAATCTTGATGTCATCCTGAGGCATGAGATTGAACTCAGATAAGATACACTTTATTACTGTAACATCCCAAAAATATTAAACTTGGATCATCAAACTCTAATCATCAAAATTAGGGTTAACAAAAACTTTTCCAACTAAAAATATGAAAGCATTCATATGTGTGTGTATTAAAATTTGGATTCTTTTGAATTGCCATGGTTCTGTGTTTCTTTGCTTGTAAAATGATTCTTAGGTGAAATAAACATCATCTAAACAATCTCCAAACTTTTCCCAAAGACAAACAACTCAAAATGAATATATTAAGTGAATGGTCACTTTGGCCAAATTAACCCCCATGCGTACTTTGGCTATCTCTAATTTTCAAAACTCAACAGAAACATGTATGGATCTTTGCACCCCTTGATAGTACTCATAAAAAGGTACCAAGGCCCACTTTGTGATCATCCAAAAACATTCAAATGCTTAGTTTAAATGACAGTTTAAAATTGAATATATCTCATATGGGAAGATCCCACTATTTCAAAAACCACTCAAACAAGCTCAATTTTCAAAACTCAAGCACCCACAGAATCCTCAACACATGCCTAGCACACCCACCAAAAATCTTTTCAAAATTCAAAACTCAAGTTCTTGCAGCCATTTCATCAAATAGGTTGTAGATTCAAATCAACCAAATCACAAACACTATAGTGTGCAGTGAATTGGGCCTAACTTGTTCCCTCTCTGGTTGTAACTAGCCTTAATAGATCATCTAGCTCCTTTAACTAACCTCTAGCACCACTGTGAGCTTTCCATTGCCATCAATGGTGAGCAGGCCGAGCCTCACCATGTCACCCTAGTGTGGACAGAAAGCTAGAGGAAGAAATAGCCATGCCAATCTTGTCTGGGAGGTAGCCCATGCCTCACCGCCCCCTCTCGACCAGCCCTAGCCCGAAGACGGAGACCAGAACCACCAGGAACATCGCGCCCACACTGCTGTCGACCATGCCGACGCGCACCCCAGAGCACGCATCGTTCCCACGCAACCCGACCACCTCGAGCCATCGCCGCCCGCCTGCGTGCACCCCACCGTCCCAGGAGACCACCAGACATGTTCGTTTCATCGCCCGTACCCCGTAGCCACCACTCGCCGCGGAGTTCGCCGCCTCTGCCTCGCAGAGCACCGCACGTTCCCGACCAATTGCCACCACCCCTAAGCTCGCATTCACGCTCTAGAGCATCGCCAAGAGACCACCCATCGATCGCCAACCGCAGCCATGCCTCGAGCCGCCCGTAGCCGTGTCGCCACCGTCGCCTGCCCATCCCTCTCGGTCTCGCCGTCGAGCCTATAAAAGGAGGCAATCCCCGCTCGATTTCTGCACACCATCTCACTCCCCACCTCTCACTGATACTTCCCACTTCTTTCCATAGCAAGGAGAGCAGCGCAGCACCGGAATTTGGCCGGAGCCTGCCGCTGCTGGAGAAGAAGGGAGCCATCGATTGGAGCCGCCCCAGGAGGAGCTACCGGTGCCAGGAGAATCACCATCGTCGACTTCGTCGTTCACCCCCATCGTCTACCCTTGCCTGAACCCCGGTGAGCCTCCCACGACCCCCACTGAGCCGCTAGGGTTCGAGCTCGCCGGTGACATGTTCATCGTCGACGACGACCCTCAGCCATCGATCACCCTTCTAATCCAACGCACCACATCGCCCAGTAGCGCTTCACGCGTTATGAGCCACTGATAGGTGGACCCCCCTGGCAGCTGAGCCCCGCGCTGCAGAGTGACACTGGGCCGGCCCATTAACATCTCCCGCGCAACACAACCGTTTGAATTTAGATTTTTCTATTTTAATTCAAACTCAGTTCTGTACCTAGTTTCAAAAATCAACCCAGCTCGATTCAGTGAACCAAATTGCATGAACCCAAATTTTTTAGAAAGGTACTGAAATGCTTAATCCAAGCCCGTTGAATTCAAATCATTTGGATCTGTAGATCAACCTTGGTAAAAATAACAAGTCATAAGATTTTCTGCAATCAAACATTTTTCAAATTTCAACCATAATAGCTTTTGAGTTGATTCCAACTCTCAAAAATCAAATTTGATCATACCTTTCAGAATATAGAAAAACATATGGGTTTACTTATAGAAATGATGTTCAAGCAACAAAAGAATGCCACATAGACAATTCTAGTCACTTTATTTAATTATAATAAAATGGTTAAACCTTATTAAATTGTGACACCACTTTAAATCACATTCCCATGTACTGAAATATGTGGTGATGACATGTGTCAACATGATCCCATGTTTGAGTTGGAGAATATTAAATCTTAAGTAGTTTTTCAATGAGTAGAAATTAATTTTCTCAAATTAAAATAAATAACACAAAAGCTTTAATCTTGTAATGTTAGTTATGGTGCTAGATCATCTATATAGTGCACCTTTGTGTGATGATTGAAAATAGTTAAGTATTGTTTGGTGATTGTGTACCTCGTACTTATTTATAGACGCTAGTACCGACCAAGGATACGAGGAGGAAGGAAGATACTACGAAGATGAAGCCGAGGAGAACTTCAACCACTGCTCTACACAAGGCAATCCAATACTTAGCAAGCTTATACTGATACCTATGCAAGCAAATACTTTCTTGTTACCATGCCAACTATAGGCCTTAAGCATATGTGATCATACCCACTTGATAACCCAATCCTAGTTTTACTTGCAAGCTTTATACTTTATTTCTTTATCAAATCTTTCTCTCAGAGTTTACTTAAGTGACTTGTAAATTCTAGGAAGATAATTGAAGGTTGCATAAAGAGCACTAAATTTGGCCTAAGCTAGATAATCTTGATATCATCCTAAGGCATGAGATTGAACTTAGTTAAACTCCACTTGTTCACCACCCCTCATTAGTACTTACCACCCTTTTAGATGCTAGTGATAAGCATAAAACTTGATCAACTTTAGATGGGAGTACTTGGTGAAAATGGTTACGAAAACCTTGGAATGATGAGTCATTCTACTGAAATGTTTTGACATGTGTTTCCGAACACCAGATGATTTTGATGATGAAAATGTTGAGGCATGAGCCTTAGACTTTTATAAAACTTATGGTTGTCTGGATGCGATACCATTCCAATTTTACCGTACAACCACAATACCCGAAAATTGGGTAGGGCTTGACTGGAAACTTATATACCTTAGTATGAGTTCCCTCACGGCCAAGGTCTAAGCTGAGGCTACCTTGTGAAGAATGTCCACCTGTGCAGTACCCAAGATGACAGTTGGTCATGGTTGGGAGGCCAAACTCACAGGAGAGGTTCCTATACTAGGGCGTGTAATTGAAAGGTTTGGATTGATTATCCGCATACTAAGTATGGTGAATTCAGGATTTGTTCCTGACGGATGTATCGAATGTTGTGGTGAAAGTGTACAATCTCTGTAGAGTGTCAAAATATTCGAATAGCCGCGTCCGCGGTTATGGACATTTGGAGTGGCCATACTGTTCCCCCGTAAGATGTTTTCAAAATGACTTATGAAATGAATTGAGACTTTGACTTGACCACAACAGAGTTGTGAAATGAAATTCAAGTTCCCATTTAGGTGTTATAAACTTCAACTAGGTTTCTTGCTTCTGAACTTAGTAGATGTAAATCTAGCTTTTTGAAAAACAACCCTAGAGCTTAGTGTCCTACTACAAAAACCCCCTTAACTTGTTAGTATTAGTTTACGAGTACTTAAAGAGTACTCATGGCTTTGTCCCTGTGGCCATACTATGAAGAGGAGTACCAGGATTATGGACCCCAGGAAGGTTACGACAACTAGGATCATCTCCCATCGTCAGCATTGCCCGTGACCCCGAAGATGGAGCTTCGCCTACGCTACCTTTATTATTACATTATTCTGCTGCTTGAGTTGTATTAAGAGCTGGATCATGAGATCCTTATTTGTGTAAGACCTTATGTATGGTTTGTAATGGATGATGTACTGTGATATCCAAATCTGTTATGTCTAGCAAAAATGGTAATCCTGGGATTATGTGTATGGCATAACAGGCATCTGGGATTAAAAATCTGGGAGTTGACAATTACCACCCCTCATTAGTGTTTACCCCCACTGTAGTTGCTAGTGCTAAGCATAAAACTGGATCAACTTTAGATGTGAATACTTGGTGAAAATGGTTATGAAAACCTTAGAATGATGAGTCATTCTACTAAAATGTTTTGACATGTGTTCTTAAACACCAGATGATTTTTATGATGAAAATGTTAAGGCATGAGCCTTAGCCCTTTACAAAACTGATGATTGTCTGAATGCGATACCATTCCAATTTTACCGTACAACCACAATACCCGAAATTTGGGTAGGGCTTGACTGGAAATTTATATACCTTAGTATGGGTTCCCTTGCGGCCAAGGTTTGAGCTGAGGCTACCTTGTGAAGATTGTCCACCTGTGCAATACGCAAGATGACAGTTGGTCATGGTTGAGAGACCAAACTCACAGGAGAGGTGCCTATACTAGGGTGTGTTATTGAAAGGTTAGGAAAGGTTAGGATTGATTATCCACATACTGAGTATGGTGAATTCAGGATTATTCCTAACGGATGTATCGAATATTGTGGTGAAAGTGTACCACCTATGCAGAGTGTCAAACTATTCGAATAGCCGCGTCTGTGGTTATGGACAGTTGGAGTGGCCATACTGTTCCATCGTCAGACGTTTTCAAAATGACTTATGAAATGATTTATGACTTTGACTTGACCACAACAGAGTTGTGACATGAAATTCAAGTTCCCACTTAGGTGTTATACAACTAGCTTTCTTTGCTTCTGAACTCAGTAGAGATAAATCTAGCTTTTTTCAAAACAACCTAGAGCCTAGTATGTCCTACTCAAAACCACTTCACTTGTTAGCATTAGTTTGCGAGTACTTAAAGAGTACTCATGGCTTTGTCCCTGGCTATTCCCGTGGCCAGACTATGAAGAGGAGTATCAGGAAGATGGACAGCCGGAAGGTTACGACAACTAAGATCATCTCCCATGGTCAACATTGCCTGTGACCATGAAGATGGAGTCTCGCCTACGCTATCGTTACTATTACGTTATTCTACTGCTTGATTTGTATTAAGACTGGATCATGAGATCCTTTATTTGTTGTAAGACCTTATGTATGGTTTGTAATGGATGATGTATTGTGATATTAAATCTGTTATGTCTCGCAAAAATGGTAATCCTGGGATTGCGATGTATGGCATAACAGGCATCTGGGATTAAAAATCTAGGTGTTGACATCAGACCCCTCTGAGCCGCCCCTCTCTAGTCTCGTCGTCGACCACCGCCTCTCCCCCGCCATCCCTCCGTCGCTGGTGAGGTCCCCCTAGGGCGCCACCGCGCTTCCCCGAGTCGCTAGGGTTTCCTCCCCCATCAACCAGGTGCAAGGAGGACGACGAGCTCTGGGCCATTAGATCTGCCCAGATCCAACTGCCATCGCCTCTCCATACCCCTTCTCGTGCAAGCGACCAGGCTAGGCCGCAGCGGCTCCCCTCGGCCCACTAGAGTAAAGAACTTGCCCATACACCCATGTCCTCTCTCTTTTCTTTAAACCAATTTCCAGATCTAGTTTTAACAGTTTGGTTTAAATCCAAATAAAAAGGTAAAATGCTCAAAAATATTCAGATCTAAAATTTCTCAAGTACCTAGGTGTATTACCCAACTTGCAAAACCAGTTTTGTGCCAAAATAATGTTTAGATTAAAGATGATAAATCATCTACCCAGATCTGTCCAGTTCACCAATAATTTTCTCCAGGGAGTTTTGTAAATCCCAAGGGAGTAAATCCAATTGTTAAATCCAATTGGGTGTCCTATAAAAGTAAGTTCTCCTAGTGGAGAAATGATAGTGAATTCAGGATGTGACGATCTAGTCATTGAGTTTGGGAAGTATAAGTTTCCCATTAAGTTGATAATCCTAAACTCCCAAGGATTGGATGTCATTTTGGGAATGGACTGGATGACTAAGCACAAGGGAGTGATAGATTGTGCCAACCATACTATCTCACTCACAACTCCAGAAAATAAAAGGATCAGATTCAAGACCAACTTTGAAGCAAGAAGGAGTATGCTAAATTCTCTTAAGGGGGTTAGTATGGACAGTGTGCCAATTGTGAGTGAGTATCCGGATGTGTTTCCGGAAGAATTGCCGGGAATGCCACCAGATAGAGATGTGGAGTTTCTTATAGATTTGGTACCAGGGTCTGGACCAATAGCAAAGAGACCATATAAAATGTCAGTTGATGAACTGAAAGAACTCAAGAAACAACTTGGAGAACAGTTGCAGAAAGGATTTATTCAACCAAGTTCTTCATCTTGGGGAACCCCAGTTTTGTTCGTGGAGAAGAAAGATAGAAGTCAAAGGTTATGCATAGATTACCGTTCACTCAACGAGGTAACTATCAAGAACAAATACCCTTTGCCTAGAATCAATGGCTTGTTTGATCAGCTAGAAGGAGCATGTGTGTTCTCAAAGATTGATCTCCGGTCAGGTTATTTTCAACTCAAGATAAGAGAACAAGACATACCTAAGACAGCGTTCACTACAAGGTATGGATTGTATGAGTATACCGTAATTCCATTTGGTTTGACCAATGCTCCAGCATACTTCATGAATATGATGAACAAGGTGTTCATGGAATTCCTTGACAAGTTTATTGTCGTCTTCATCGATGACATTCTAGTCTACTCCAAGAGCAAAGAAGAGCATGAAGGACATTTGCGTTTGATACTTCAGAAGTTAAGAGAGCATAAACTTTATGCCAAATTCAGCAAGTGCGAATTCTGGTTGAATGAAGTTGGATTTCCTGGTCATGTTATGACAAAGGATGGTGTAGCAGTTGATCCTGCTAAAGTTTCAGCTGTGACTGAATGGGAATCTCCCAAGTCAGTGAAGGAAGTTCGTAGTTTCCTTGGCTTAGCAGGTTACTACAGAAGGTTCATTGAAAATTTCTCCAAGGTAGCTAAGCCTATGACTGAATTGTTAAAGAAAGACAAGAAGTTTGCTTGGTCTGAAGGTTGTGAACTCAGCTTTCAGGAACTGAAGAAGAGACTTGTGATAGCACCCGTCTTGTGTCTGCCAGATTTGGAAAAAGATTTCCAAGTATATTGTGATGCATCTCATCAGGGTTTGGGTGCAGTACTTATGCAAGACGGTAAAGTTGTAGCTTATGCCTCGAGACAACTCATAACTCATGAAGTGAACTATCCTACTCATGATTTAGAGTTAGCCTCTGTTGTCCATGCACTCAAAACATGGAGGCACTATCTTTTGGGAAAACGTTGTGAAGTGTTCACAGATCACAAAAGTTTGAAGTATATCTTCACCCAGAAGGAAATTAATATGAGACAAAGAAGATGGCTAGAACTTATCAAGGACTATGACTTAAGTTTGCAATACCACCCCGATAAAGCAAATGTCATAGCAGATGCTCTAAGTCGTAAGGTTTTTGTGAATGGCCTTACCAAAGGAGAATTGCCAGATGAACTGTGTACCCAATTTAGAAAACTCAGATTGGAGATTGTGCCTGAAGGACATCTCATGACTTTGAATGTTCAACCCACTTTGTTGGACAAGATCAAAGAAGCCCAGAAGATTGATAAAGAAATCGAAGAGATTAAAGAAAAGATTGGCAAAGGAAAAGCCAAAGGGTTCCATGAAGACGAACAGGGTACTTTATGGCATGGGAAACATATCTATGTTCCACAAGATCCGGAGCTGCGGAAACTGATTTTGCAGGAAGCACACAACTCACCGTATTCCATTCATCCGGGTAACACCAAAATGTACATGGACATGAAAGAAAGATTTTGGTGGAATAATCTCAAGAAGGACATCGCCGAACATATTGCTTTGTGTGATGTGTGTAGTAGAGTGAAAGCGGAACATCAGAAACCAGCAGGTTTGCTTCAACCACTACCTATTCCTGATTGGAAGTGGGACAAGATTGGTATGGATTTCATTACCGGATTACCAAGGACCCGGTCAGGATACGATTCTATTTGGGTAGTAGTGGGTCGCCTAACTAAAGTAGCTCATTTCATACCCGTGAAGACAACCTATACAAGTTCTAAGTTAGCCAGAATCAACATGAGTAGAATTGTATGTCTACATGGAGTGCCCAAGAGTATTGTGTCTGATAGGGGAACTCAATTCACTTCCCATTTTTGGAGACAGTTACATGAGTCATTAGGAACGAGGTTGGAATTCAGTACTGCTTTTCATCCTCAAACCGATGGACAAACAGAAAGGACTAATCAGATTCTTGAAGACATGTTGAGGGCATGTGCCCTAGACTATGGAGCCAGTTGGGATGAAAGTCTGCCTTACGCAGAATTTTCCTATAACAACAGCTATCAGGCCAGCATTGAGATGGCACCATTTGAGATTCTCTACGGAAGAAAATGTACCACCCCATTGTTATGGAATGGTGTGGGAGAAATAAGTTTATTCTGACCAAATCTCATCAAAGAAGCCGAAGAGAAGGTCAAGTTGGTCAAGGACAGGTTGAAGATAGCACAGTCCCGACAGAAAAGCTACGCAGATCCTAAGCATAGAGAAGTCACCTACGAAGTTGGTGATAGAGCCTATCTTAGAGTGTCACCACTTCGTGGAGTGAAGAGATTCGGAGTCAAAGGAAAATTGGAACCAAGATATGTTGGACCATTCAAGATTCTGAGTCGTAAAGGAGAAGTTGCCTATGAAATAGAACTTCCAGAATCTCTTTCAACTGTCCATAATGTGTTTCATGTGAGTCAACTTAAGAAATGTCATCCAGAAATGGAAGAAACTTCTTTCAAGGATACTATACCTTTGGAGGAGGTTCAACTGGAAAGTGATCTCACTTATGAAGAGAAACCTATCAAGATTCTTGAAACTTCAGAAAGAGTCACACGGACTAAGACTATCAAGTTCTGCAAAGTGCAGTGGAATCATCATTCCGAAGAGGAAGCAACATGGGAAAGAGAAGATGATCTTCGGAAAGACCACCCTCACCTATTTGCTAGCCAATCCGAATCTCGAGGGCGAGATTCACCTTAAGGGGGTTAGATTTGTAACATCCCTAAAATCACATTTCAAACTTATGCATATCATCCATGCATTCATAATCATTTAGGGCTTCATTTCAGAAAACCATTTCAAAACAGGAGCATATGAGCTCATTATTTTATGTGATCAGCATTTGAAACAAATGCTACTCTCTAATGAGAGATTGTTGTTCATGAAACCAAACTTTGTTGTCTTATTGCTCTCAGGTGGTTTTGCTAGATTGCCAAGGTTTAAAACCAAAATTTCAAAGAAAATACAATTTGAAAACCAATTTCAAAACCAATATAAAACAAGTGCTATGTCACTGTTATTTTTATTTTATTCCAAATGACCAAGCCAATTCAAAGTGACCACTTGGTTTTATGCTCAGATTTGTGACTATTGCACACTGCAAAAATCCTGAAAAGAAATAGAAAAGGAATAAAGAAAAGGAAAAAGGCCAGCGCCAGGGTTTGAGCCCATCAACAGATCCAGCCCAGCTAGCCCACCCGGGTTCCCTCTCTCTCTCTTTCACTCACAGACGCACCCGCAGAGAGACTGACGCCAGGACCCCACCCCCAATCTATTTCTCTCGCAGACAACTGGGCCCCGTCCACGTCACCGTCGTCTTCCCCAAATCTCGCGAAGAACACGTCGCACTAGCCGTTGCTGGCGTTGATTCCACGACGTAATTGCCATTGATTCTGCAGGCGTTTTTGTCGAGCCCTTGCCTACATGAACTCCTCTGCACCGTGGCCATTTCCCCTCACTAAATTTTCTCTCCACGCCGCCAGGCTGCTCACAACTCGCCAAACACCGCCGCAGCTCCGACGACCTCTGGCGTGCGATTCCTCAGAAGACCCTCCGCCTTGTCTAAGTTGGCCAGAATGATCACAACATCCATGCGCATCTTCTCAACCTATTGGTGCATGCTAGGACCATCTGGACACTCGCCAACAACGACGACTGCAACCACCCGACTCCTTCTTCTTCTTCGGCGATCGATTGCGGTAAGCACTGAGCGCCCCTTGACCTCTCTCGCATACGACTAGGTTCGCCTTGTCCTTGCGCAGCTACTGATGCATCTGGTTGGTGCTAGGAAGGCCCAGAACGTCGACAACAACTTCTTCTGCAACCACCCGACGCCGTGCACAACTCCGACGAGCTCCCTCAGCCACTACAGCGCGCCCCTTGACCAACCATCACCACCTTGAGCATCAGCATCGCACGGCGAGCTCGGTAAGCCCCTTCCCCCTCTCCCGCGTGACCTAGAACGCCAGCTCCGCCACTGACAGAGGCGCCGCCGCCTGTCGCCGCCGCTAGCGCTGCCACTAGATGGTCAGGCTGCTCAGGAACGTTGGATCCAGATCGTGCGGATAGGATAGAACGCGAGCGAAGCGGTAAGATTAGATCTAAGCCGCGCGATTAAGTTAGATCTAGCGGCTCAGAAGCGTGATCCGACGCGAAACGGTACGCGCCAATTAGAGCGTGACGGGTGGCTAGGGTTTAGATTTAAAACAGAATTTGAATCAGATTATTGTTTGAATTTGATTTAGCTATAACTTTTGATCCCCACGTTAGAATTTGACAAATTTTATACCGTTGGAATCAGGAGACCAAGCTCTTTCTGATTATGCCATGTGTTTAAAGTTTTGCTTCTGTTAAAAAGGTTTTATTTGCAGAAACATGTGTAGGGCTTATTTGAGTATATGAAAAGTTAAGACTTGTTTTTAGTGTTAAATAAATTTGGTTTGGCAAGTTTTTGACTTGTTTAGGATTCAGTACTATGCACTTGCTTGGTTGAGTTTTAAAAACCATCACATATCATCTTGCATGCATGCATATATTTTTGATTGTATATGTTTTGTGTGTAATTTGTTGCTACCAATCTTTGTGTAGATTTTGGTGCTAGTGATTGTGATTGTGAGGAGTGCTACTCTCCCAACTACCAAGGCAAGTGGTACTCATGAATATTTTTATCCTATGTTTTCTACTAAGCATTAGAATATTTTTGTTAGACTTGCATGCTTTATTTTGCTTATATGCTAAGTTGGGAAATCCTAGTAATTGTAGAAATGCTAGAGAATTTCTAAGTTAAGTTACTATCTATGCCATGCTTAGCCTAGCTAGTAGCAAACAAGGGTTGGTGAAATATACATGCTATGATGAAAATATTTCTAAGTCTTTGGACTTGTGTTTTTCCTAATAAAACAACTAAGTTAATGAAACACCTGGGTGGAATGGAAGGTTTGGTTTATGTTGAGTGGTTACACAAGGCCCATTTTTATGGTTTACCTTGTGTATATCACTTGTGGTAAGCCACCCAGGAACAAAGAGATTTTAGAGGCCAAGTGTTAAGAAGCTTCTAGTGCAGCCACTTGGCAATATGGGCTCTGCCTGGATCACATAAGTTGCTAGAACTTAGCCATTTGGATAGTTGGTGGTAGTAGGATGATAGGTTGGAACGCGTCCATTTGGTCTAAGGGAAGGATTCTGAAAGGTCCTGTCTTGGTGAAACCAAGTCTGGTGGGGAAAGTGCACAACCTCTGCAGATGAAAAAATCTAAGTACTTAGCCAAGTCCATGGCAATGGACAACTTGAGCATCAAGGCATGGAAGCTATCAAGAATCTCCTCATCCCAATTTCTAAGTAAAAATTTGTGGGTGAACAAGGGTGAAGGACCTCAATGTCTATTGGTGGTTCCTTGGGAAAAGTTTTGACAAAGAAAAACTTAGTGATTACAACTAATAGGCAAAATCTATTTTGAGCAAAGCAAGCCAAGCTACACTTAGCCAAATTGCATATAGTATCTAGTCCACTTAAAATTTACGAAGGTATCACTTGCCAATACTATTCCAAAGTATTGACCCACTGTGGCTGTAACTTGTGATGTTGCCGGTTACTCTGATGAGGATTAGGTGTCATGAGTCTACACTCAACATGTTTGCCTGTGGCACATGAAGATGAAGACTTTTATTTATTTACCTATTCAAACTCTTGTATTATGCCTATGGCCTTGGAGTTGTAAAGACTATGTTTACCTCTGGAATGGATGTAATAAATGACCTTTGTATCTGTGTACTTCATCTTAAACTGTGGATGCTAGCAATGATCCAGGGACTAGCATTGCAATCACAGGGATCCTTTTCCTTTATAAAGGAGGGATCTTACAATGTTTACAAAAATTTTTCAACAAGGATGTAGAGATATGCTATATCTACAAGAGAAACTATTTTATAAAAGAACCTCTTATGGAGCCCCTGGCTATTTACTTGTCCAGACTTTTCAGAAGAAAGAGGACAATGGAGATTGCTGACGTCTATGCGAGCTAGGCCGTCTTCCCAATAAGTCGCCTGTAGGTTAAGGCATGACATGGGATCTGCGCTTGAATACTTCTGCTATTGTTGTTGTATCGCCATAATGGCATAAATGTAAGTACTTGTACTTGTTAATTATGGATGTTGTAATGATACTTGTCGGTTATGCTCATGGATCACTGATCATGGGAACGTGAATTGTAGGCATAACGGGTATTCTCAGACCATAAATCCTGGGTGCCACGTCTACACTTTGAGGCATTTTTATACATTTTCTGGAACTAACCTATTGAAAAGATGTCGTAGTGCCAGTTGCCTGTTTTCTGTTGTTTTTGGTTTCAGAAAAGCTAGTAAAGAAATATTCTCGGAATTGGACGGAACAAAGGCGAAGTTCCTATTTTCCAGGCACAACACGAATCCCGAAGGAGAGACAAAGTGGAGCCACGAGGCGACCACAACTAGGGTTGGCGCAAGTCCACCGTAGGCTGCGCCGCCCTATGGTGTGGGCCCCTCAGGCGTCCACCGACCTTGCCCTTTCGCCTATATATACGTCTCCCCGAGACAAAAACCCAATGAGATCATAATTCCACGAAAAGTTCTGCATCGCCGCCGCCATCGAATACGAGATTCGGGGGGCAGAAGTCTCTGTTCCAGTACCCTGTCGGGATGGGTAATTGCCCCTAGATCCATCTCCATCGACTTCAACACCATCTCCATCATTGTTGCTGACACCCATGATTAGGAGGGAGTAGTTCTCCTCCGAGGCTAAGGGCTCTACCGGTAGCTATGTGTTCATCTCTCTCTCTATGCGTGAACTTATTGTGATCATGAGCTTTATAATCTAGTTGAATAAGTAGATCTATTATGCTACTCAAGTGCTTTAATTAATGTAATCTCCACTTATCCCCACGTGTGTGAAGTTTACAGTGTGCACACCATGTGGCACTTGGGCTAAAGGTTGCAGAAATACTTATCATAAGTATAATTTGAGTTGGATGTCTCTATGAAATTGTGGTGTTTGTTGGAACCATATAGCGCTCAGAGTGACACTGAGGGGTTACCTAGATGGGGAATGCGGACTTTAAGGAGTGTTGTTATAGCCCTACACTGTAACTTCCCAATTTCAGCAACCCTAAACTGTTGTCCAAAAAGGCAATAATTAGCGGGAACAAAAACTTATTCTTGTTGCATGTGCAATGTTTGTTTACTTGCTTGCTTGTGTTCTTGTAACTGTTTGTGTATTAGATGCTACACTTCTTATCTCAACACTGGTTGAAAAAAGCTATTTTAAAAATGATATGTCTTGGCTCATCTTTAATATTCTCAAATGTTCTGGTATTTCAAAACCTGAGCCAAGATGACTTTGACAAAACAAAAATATTTTATTAGTTCTATTAACTAAACTATGGAGAACTAAAATATAATCTCCTTATGTTTTCAAGACAGAACTCTTAACTACTCTTACCCCTAGGTTTTCCAAAACCTCTATTCAAAACCTCTTCATTCTAATCTTGGTAGAAATACCAAGAGTTACTTATCTTACTTCAAAACATAACCAATTCAAAATACCCATCCCTACCTCAAGCTAGGCTTGATGGTAACCCTAGTAGTAGTTGGATTAGTTTGATAGGATGAATTGCCTTGATCTGCTATCTGATGAATTGCCTTGATCTGCTGATTGCATTGTTTGCTTAGGATCTAGATTGAGCTAATCGAGTAGCTCATCCCTTAGTACCCAATCTATGCTTGTGATCATCAATCTCATATCATGCATCCAAGTCTGGATCTATCCTAAGCCACTAAGGTGATAATCTCCTCTCCTAATCAGATCAATCCAGGGATAACCCCTTCTGATTGTTCCAACTTAGTGAAGACCCAATATAAAGTATGGATCCTATCTACTTATTTAACAATTCAACATCATCTCCTTGATCATGGGTTTGGAACTTAGCATCCTCTCACAATCATCTACACTAGCACTCTAGTCTAAAACCCTAACTCTACCAAAATGGCTAAGTCTGGATTTCTTATCTAGATTCAATCTTTGGAGCTCTACCTTTTCAACCTATGTACATTATTGAGAATGTAATGGAACCATCTTGTAGTACATCATTGGTAATACCAAAGCCCACTCTTGCCCTTGGGTAAACCATTCTTAATCCAACCCATCCATGATGGTTTTGTTGACATCATGGTAATCTTTTCTGCAAAACTATTCAACATGCCTACTTTGGCACAAGCTCACATCTATATGCCACCTCCACTTGACCAAATCTTTGCTTGGTTATGATCTACTAACCATGGCTTATCAACCCCCACTTCACTTGTTTCCATTGAATCCTTGTGCTTCTTAAACCCACATGGTTTAGGAGGCTACCTAATGTATCTGCTATGGCAGCCTTATTTTCAACAAAGTTTGCCATCTCCTCCACACCACCTCAAATCCAACCAAGCCCAACTCATGATTCCATGATCATCTATATGACTTGGTCTGTCCATCCATATACCCCTTGTACCAAGGTGAGCTTTGAGCTCCCTAATCCAACCCTATTTTGGTGGCATGAAAATAACAAAACCCTACATTCCCAAAAATCTAGTTTATTTTATTTTTACCCCAAACCCTTCAAAAACCAGGTGGACAATGATGTATAAATCAATATTACATGATCTACCTTAGTTAGGATAGTTACCCAAATAATTCCCATAATTATTTGGAGCCTAAAACTATTTAAATTATTTTTCTGGCAAAACCCTAAAACCTCTGTCTATAAAGGCAAGTTTGTTTTTCTCCAAATCACCTTGCCAACTCAAGGAACATTTGGTGCCTATTTATCACATTACATCTTTCCAACTCAAAAATAAATATTTTTGAGACTCTTTATTATTTCATTTTGCCCTTTTTCTTAAATGGCAGAAACAAGAAATAATTCCTTAAAAATACTTTTTCACCTCAATAAATTCCAATAGAATTCCTCAGTGTGTAACTTGGCTTTCAGAAGCATTTCACATCAAAAACGAACCTTGTATAAGGTATAAATATCACTTTAGCTTCTAGAAACCAATTCTGCACTTTTTGATTAATGGAGATTAAGTGCACCTTTAATCCTTATAAAAATCCCAAAAAAATCATATGGAAGTATCCTGATCATACCTAACTTCCAGTACCCTTTCCCCATATTGTCCAATGTAAAAAATTGGGCTTCCTTCACAACCTTAGTTTTGTTCAAATGGGCAAACTAACCAAATCATTCAATGAAAACAAAATCCAACCTTTCCCAAGCTTGTCAAACAATTCACTCCAGCACTCATCACTCCCCTGGTCGACGCCACTGTAGCACTACAGTACCCTACCACCTTTTCTCTTGTCCTTTGTGTTTGTCTATGAGAGAGACAAGGGCCATGTCCCTTCAAGACTTTTTGTAACTCTTGTAGCTGCTACATACCATCACTCCACCCCTTCTGCATGACCAGATCACACCAGCAGGACCCACTCTACCACCCCCATCGCCCTATCCCTGGCTAACACTCCCTCAAGCTCTCCATGGACTATGTCCAACATGGACCCTCTCTCCTCGATTTAAATAGGCCAAAGGCCACCCCAGCCTCCCCTCGCTGCTCATTTCCACTCTGCTCCCTCTCACCCACCTCCCCAGAAAGCCCTCCCTCCTCTACTGCTCTGTCTAGCCCGAGAAAGGAAGGACAAGAAGCTCTCGGCCCCGAGCACGAAAACGAGCATAACCTCCTCCTCCTTGCTCCCCTGGCCCTGCATGTCCCCCTATCATGTTTCCCTACCCTCTCTGAACCTCCCCATGTGCTTTGTTTGGTCCAGGACTGCTCAGGGACGAAGCTCCAGCGAGCGCCAATAAGCTCGCCTTGGCAACTGCTGCGCGAGGCCGTTCCCGATGTCAACTTATCCTGTGCTACCCATCCCCGAGCTCCCCGCAGCCGACCGCATCCCCCCGCCGTATCCCTGCCGCTGACGAGGCCTCAGGTGAGCTCCACGCGCCTCCCCGTCGCTCCTAGGGTTTTCGCCGCCGCTAGCTTAGCCCCGTCGAAGATGATAGCCACGGACCGTCAGATCTGGCGGAATCAAACGGCCCCTGCTGCCCGTTACCCCTTCACCGCTCATGGGCTCGCCAATGACGCAACGGGCCGGACACCTTCTTAGCACGACCCAGATCCAGGAAGATCTGGCCCATTAACCACCCCAGCCCTTCCCTTTTTAATTTAGAATTTCATATCTAGAAATTAGTGGATCGGATTATTTCAAAATAAAATTGAAAATGATTCAAAATTTTCAGATCTAAAATTTCTCAAGTACATGGATGTCTTACCTAACATGCAGACCCAGTTGTGTACCAAAATAATGTTTAGATTAAACATGATAAATCACCTATTAGAATCTGCCCAGCTCACTAAATAATTTCCCCAGGAAGTACCCAAACCCCAAATGCAGTAAACCCAATTGTTACTGAAAGGTACAATCCATACCTTTCACTTCCCACTGGCCCCATAGCCACTTGCTTTCTGGTTTGCCCACCATAAAAAAATCAAGCCTTTCCTAACTTTAGAAAATTCCCAAGGTCAAACTAAATGAGGTTTGGACCTAATTCCAACATCCAGTAAACTTACATACCAATAAGTACCAAAAACCAGGAGGACAAGATTTATTGAGATTTTATTGGTTTACGGTGAATTAAACAATTATGTGCATAGTCTATTCACCATTTAAATCACCAATTTTGTTCTGTAACTCCAACAAGTATGATTAAAATTTCTATAGAAAGGTATTAAAAGTACCTAACTTTTGTCCTTGGAATCACCTAAAAATATTCTGTAAATTAAATCTAATGAAAAAGACAAATCCTATCCAGTACTGCATTTGGGAATTTCTCAAGGGAACTCTGATAATTTTTTTAAAGTAAATCCAACTCTTAGTGAATCAGCCCACTAAATACTACCCAATCACCCAAGTAAATAATTTTTGGAGCTCCAGAATTTCCTAAAACTAGAGTTTTAATCACTTTAATATCAATTATAAATAAATGGTAATTGATAAAATAGTGAAACAACTTTTGTTGGCTTCATTTTATCAATACCTATATGATGGTACCATTCTTATACAATGATATCATATGGAACTTGTCCTTTCTCAAAAACCCCTCTCTTAGGTATTTCCTAGACCTCAAATCCAAAGGGATCCTTTCCATAATGCCTCCAAATCTTCTCGCAATCCAATCAAATCAAACCTCCAACATCCTACTAATGTATATCATGTATCTATCCTTTGCTTGCTGTATGGTTTGATGCTTGTATGCTTTGTATTGATTGTGGTGTTGTTTGTTTGCATGTATGCTCGATAACGACGATAGTTGCGCTTGGGAGACTCCAAGAAGAAGGAAGCATCGAGTTATCCTTATTATTGTTATCCTTGGTATTCTGGTTTTATAAAGAAGTCAAGGGACATCTCTCTAGTCATAGGCAAGCCACCTTTATACTCATAACCCCTGCCCTACTATTTTACTATGCATATTTTACCAACCTTATTATATACAGTGCATTATGCTTTTGTGAAATGTTTTATATCTAGTAGTGACTTGGCTCCTCCATGTCGTTACATGATTGTACTACTAGTACAATACCCTTTGTGATACCTATTTACCCCTAGTATGATAGATGGTGTAACACACCATGCCCCTTTGGAAACCCTGTTTTAGCCAAAGCAAAAACTATGGGATGGGAAGACCCCCGAAAAAGGTTACAAAAATGTTTTATGAGAAAACCTTGGTGAGGCTTGGCCTACCAAGTTATGTTGAAAACAATAAAGGTTTTTGGTTCCAAAATGGTCAGACAAATGATGGAGGAAAAATTTGACCGACCCTGCTCCTGCGACAACATTTGCACATTTGGATGCTACTACCGTACTTTCCAGAGGATTAGCTTCCAAGGGTATTTATCCAGCAGTAGATCCTTTAGATTCAACCTCAACTATGTTACAGCCTCGGATCGTTGGCAACAAACATTATGAAATTGTGCAAAGAGTTAAGGAAACTTTGTTTACAAAAACACACCTGGTTCTTTGCAGTTTTGCTAGAACAATTAATCCGTGCAACCACATTACTCTGGAATGGGACGGGGCTGGGCTAGAAGTTTGTCTAATCCGGTATAGGTTTCTCAAACTACTACGGGGGAGAACAAATCCCCTAAGGCTGGGATTTCTCCTATAAAGGCCCATGTGAAACATAGGTCTAGAGAAGGTAAATACCGTCTAATGGCGTCCAGACGATACTATGAACCCCTCATTGAAAGCGCACAACCTACAGGCTGCAAAACGCGCTCCGGTTGGCTTGTGACTATATAGGGCATCCCGATTTTGAGGGGATTAACTTCATAGGGTAGGCACTTGTATCGGAGAGGGCATTCGGAAGGTCTTGACCGGTTATTCGACCCACGATCAGTGTAGATCAGGGACGGGTAATCGGATGATGTGGGTAAAGTGTATAACCTCTGCACAGTGTAAATCTATTCGAATAGCCGTGTCCACGGTCATGGACGGTTGGGAAGGTTGCTGTAGAGCGGTGATGGTTTTGATTTTTAAAAGGACTTCAGAAAAGCAATGGCTTGAAAAATGTTTTGACCATGGGATGGTCGGGAAAATGGAGGAAGAAGTTTGGTCATGTGATGACCAGAAGGAAAAACAAATGGGTGACCCAATCCTAGTGATTCCCTAAAACTTTTCAAAAAGGTTTCCAAAATGATTTACAAAAGTTTTCCATAAAGATATAGAGACATGTTATATCTACAAAAGAAACTAATTTACAAAAGAACCTCTTATGGAGCCATCCTACCATAGCCATACGGCATATCCTTTACTTATTGATATGTTAAGGTGGTTTGCGAGTACATTCAAAGTACTCACCGGCATTGTCCCTGGCTATTTACTTGGCCAGACTTTCAGAAGCAAGAGGACCGATGGAGTTTTCTAATGTCTATGCGAGATAGGCCGTCTTCCCAGTCAGTAGCCTGTAGGTTAAGGCATGACATGGGCTCTATGCTTGAAGACTTCCGCTATCAATGTTGTATCTCCCTAATGGCACAAATGTAAGTACTTGTATTCATTAATTATGGATGTTGTAATGATACTTGTCGGTTGTGCTCAAGGCTCACTGATCATGGGAACGTGAATTGCAAGCATAACAGGTAGTCTCGGACCATAAATCCAGGGTGCCACATACACCATCCAACCGGAGAGTAGTTAAGGGTAGCATAGTGAAGAGAAGATATTATATGTTTATTGAGAGTGACCACTAGTGAAAGTATGATCGATAGGCCTTGTTTCTAAGCATTGAAACACCATTTACAATCACTCCTGCTACATGTTTGCTTGCTGCCATTTTTATTTCAGATTGAAATTACCACTTATAATCATCCATATTACTTGTATTTCACTATCTCTTCGCTGAACTAGTGCACCTATACACCTGACAAGTGTATTGGGCCTGTTGGGGACACAAGAGACTTCTTGTATCATAATTGTAGGGTTGCTTGAGAGGGATACCTTTGACCTATTCATCCATGAGTTCGATAAACCTTGGGTGATCCACTTAAGGGGAACTTGCTGATGTTCTACAAACCTCTGCACTTGGAGGCCCAACACTGTCTACAAGAATAGAAGCGTGCGTAGACATCAGGGCTACTAACATGGGTATGACTAATCGGGTACCTATGCTTAGTCACCCTAGGCACATAAAATCTTATGTCCCACGAAGGTCCAACAAAGTCCAAGAAGCACCCGACGGAATAAACACTTATCTTGACCGGCAAGGAATATCTAGAAAACGATATAGAGTTTGTATTAACTTGTAACCTCTCCGGCTACGGATCCAGGACCCATCCTCTCATATAAAGGCTAGGAGTACCCTATGGAGATGGCACCTTAGTTTTCAGGTAATTCGCCATGAGCTAGATGCAACTAGAGAACTGGCGACTTTGTAACCGAGCTTTCTGAATAATCATACTACATCGACTTCCCTATTTGTTTGATCAGCCGACGAAATCCCCAACGCTCTCTTTTTCGTAAAACCATAAGTCCATAATAATGGCCATTGCCGAGGTTATCCCTCGTCAGTGAGATAAGGGGAGAGGCAGAGGTGGAGGCGGTGGCGCCGGTGAGCCAGCGGTGGCTAGAGGAGAGGCATCAGGGGAGAGGAGGCTGGGGGAGGGACTCACGGGTGTAGGGTTTCACGCGAGGCTTCTTATATCCCATCTCTTTAAGTTGTCGATTGACTAGTTCACAGAGACAACTCTAGGTTTGTCGCTGACAAGTTAGCTTGTTGTTTGACACGTTAAAATTTTCATGCCGTTCCACCTTGTCGACATCGGGATTGCGACAGGTAGACTTGTCATATGAAAATTCTAGACTTGTCGAACAACACTTAGTCCTTCATTGGGAGTACAACATAAGTTTCATAAAGTACAAAAACTATATTTAGAAGTCTAACTTGAGGGTGTATAATTTTTTTGCAAAGTACCTTGGTAAGTAAAGTTAAAAACATCTGAAAGTATACAACCTAAATGCTCCATGTCCTAAAATTTCTTAATAAAATCAAACCTATAGTTCTGTTTAGAAAAAAGAACAAAGGTGGCTAACTAGTCGTAGTGGGTAGCTTCGGTAGCCTCATAGATCATGAATATAATAGGAATGCGGATCATTCCATTTAGAAGTCTAACCGGCAAAGTGCAATGTAAACATGTTAAAGATGGCTTAATTTTGTGATAAAAATGAGAATCTACTTGCACGTGCTTTGGGAAAGATTTTTCCTCTCCCATTGCAAAACACAGGCATGTATACTAGTTCAACTTATATTCGAATTTTGATGATTATTCATGGTTTTAGTACCTAGGGATGTAAAAGAGAGGTTGTAGAGACTGCAAAGGACTCCTTTCTTGGGCTGCTGTCTATTTTAAGTAGAGCATGATGTGAACCATGTAATTGGCATGAGTGGAGGTCAGATAAATTCTTTCTCTGCATGATTGCACCTTATTACCTTACTTTGTCATCCATTCTTATGAAGTATGTTTTGATCTACTTATTTGTTCTACAACTTTTTTCAATAAATGTTTGTGCCCATGGAAGACTAGAAGTTTTATTTACTGGCTATTGGGCACTTGAAAAAATGGTAGTTGTGTATGAATCCAACAATTTTGGAGGGATTCATGCAATATTTCTACCTTCAAAGACACCTTCGGCTAAGTTTATATGTTATAATTATTGGATAGTGAAGAAATGGCCATAATATTACCACCACGGTTAGTACAAGATGGCATTCTTCGTTCAAATGTAAATATTGTTGGAGATATGCCCAAGAGACAATAATAAAGTGGTTATTATCATATCTCCATACTTATGATAAATGTTTACATACCATGCTAAAATTGTATTAACCGGAAACATTAATACTTGTGTGGTTTGTAAACATAAAAGAGTCCCTAGTAAAGCCTCTTGTTAAACTAGCTTGTTGGTTAATATATGATCATGGTTTCCTGATCATGAACATTGAGATGTTATTAAGAACAAGGTCATATCATTAGGAGAATGATGTGATCAACATACTCCTATAGTTAAGCGTAGCATAAGATCAAGTTATTTAAATAGTTCACTTGCTATAAGCTTTCAAATACATAGTAACCTAAATCCTTCGATCATGAGATTATGTAAATCACCATCACTGGATGGATGCTTTGATGACAATAAACACCATTTTGTAACTAGGTGGTTATAAAGGTGGCATTGAGTGTTTGGAAAGTATGTGTTGAGGCACATGGATCAAGAGTGGGACTTGTCCATCCATATGATGGGTAGATATGCTCTGGCCCCTCTCGGTGGAATATCATCCAATTGTCTTGCAAGCATGTGACTAGCTGTTAAGGGATCACATATCACAGGAACGAGTAAAGAGTACTGATTGGTAACGAGGTTGAACTAGGTATGAAGAGATACCGATTATCAAACCTCGGATAAGTAAAGTATCGTGAGACAAAGGGAAATTGGTATCGTATGTATAGGGTTCATTCGATCACGAAGTAATCATAGAAATATGTGGGAGCCATATGAATTTCCAGATTCCTCTATTGGTTATTGATCCGAGAAGAGTCTTGGTCATGTCTGCATAATTCACGAACCGTAGGGAGACACACTTAAGGATTCGATGTTGTTTAGTAGATATGGAGTGTGAGTAATAAGACTGAATGTTGTTCGGAGTCTTGGATGAGATCTGGGATATCACGAGGAGATCCGGAATGGTTCGGAGAATAAAATTCATATAAGGAAAGTCCAATTCCGAAATTCGGGAATGGTTTCGGTGTTTTCACCGGAATGTTCTAGAAGGGTCTAGAAGGTCGACCGAACCGGAAGGGGAAGGGTACATGGATGTGTCATGACAAAGTGGAATGGTTGCATCATGTCCTAGGTCACTTGGTTGGACACTTGGAAGAGATAAATCAAACTCTAATTTGAAAGTAAAATAGGCAGTTTGAAAAAGTCAAATCCCAACATGGTTTCCGAGTTAGGTAGGGTTTCTGAGTTTGGGAGAGTTTCCACCTAGGCTGGAAACACCCTTGGACTCCCTCCCCCCCACCTATATAATGAGGGGTGGGGGCGCACCCCAAGGTATCCCCCTTGCCCTAGGTGACGAGGTTCGATCTCATCAATGCCCATTGTTATGAGCTTGGGTTTTGGAGAAGGTGGGGGTACTGGAGATCGTGGAACGGTTAACAGACAAGCAACCAAGGACAGGAGATTTACCCAGGTTCAAGCCCCCAGAGGGAAAACCCTACTCCTACTTGTCTGCTCTTGATTACGGTGGAACCGAAAAGTACATGGGTGCGTAGATGTAATCTGGCGTGGAGGTGTGTACGCGGTGAGAAGTTGCGCTCCTCGTCGTGCCCTCCTAGCCTTTATATAGAGATAGGCAGGTCTCAGGCACAGATCGAGTCGGTTACAAGTTAGGGTTTGCCCATTTGAATATTCTATCTACTCTAGTCTTGCTCTCCAAGGATCCGAAGACGCCATGGGCTTGGGCCACCCGAAAATCTCCACAGGACGTGTATATTCTTGTGGGCCTTCCTTGGGCTGGACCAGGTATGCTAATATTGTGTACCCGTAGGGTATAACCATGTCACTAGGCGACCAAGATCCAATCCCTAGGCCGCCGCTTCCCCTCCAGCCGTCGGTGCCCTAGATCCCCTCTAAACCGCCACTCCTGTCTAGCCTAAACCCTAGCCTCCGGCTGCCGTCTTCCCTTGGCATCTAAAACCTAGATCCCCAAGGCCCTCTTCTACTCCACCATACTCACTCCGGCTTAGGTGAAGCCCTACGGGATCTCCCCTATACTTCCGACACCACACCTTTGTGCTGCCGGAATCGCGAGGAGAGAGCTACAACCTCCGCTGCTTGCTGGAACAAGGGAGAGGAAGGTCTTCATGGAGTACCATACGTGTGACCGACTGTGCGAGCGCTGCCGAAACGCGGCCTCGGAAGGATCGTGTACGCGATCTTGAGATCGGCAAGTGAATGACTACATCACCCATGAGAATTGATGTCTACGCACTTCTATTCTTGTAGACAGTCGTTGGGCCTCCAAGTGTAGAGGTTTGGAGAATAGCAGCAAGTTTCCCTTAAGTGGATCACCAAAGGTTTATCGAACTCAGGGAGGAAGAGGTCAAAGGTATCCCTCTCAAGCAACCCTGCAATCAAGATACATGAAGTCTCTTGTGTCCCCAACACACCCAATACACTTGTCAGGTGTATAGGTGCACTAGTTTGGCGAAGAGATAGTGAAATACAAGTGGTAACGATGCCAAAAAATAGCTTCTGACTTGTTGTTAATGTGGGGTAACGGTGCCAGAAAAGAGCTGATGGCGTGGAGGAACATACTAAAGGAAAACTGATGGAAGCAAGCAAACATACAACAGACCTAGTAGCAAACGGTGTTCCATGCTTAGAAACAAGGCCTAGGGATCATACTTTCACTATTGAACACTCTCTCATATAAATATCCTCTCTTCATGATACTACTCTTAACTACTCTCCGCTTGGACACTCTAATCATCGGTAGGGCTATAACAGCACTCCTCAAAGTCCGCCTTCCCCAATCTAGATAACCCCACACTGTCACCTTGAGAACTAGATGGTTCCAACAAACACCACAATTTCATAGAGACATGCAACTCCAAATATAACTCATAACAAATATTCAATCTAGCCAAAGTGCCACACACGGTATACACGCTGTCGCTTTCACACACGTGGGGAAAACCATAGATCTATTAAAGCACAAAGAGTATTTATGTAGACTCAAACCTAAGTGCCACCATGGCATGCACGTTGTCACTTTCACACACATGGGGAGTGAAGAGATCTATTGAAGCACTTGAGTAGCAAGGTAGATCTACTTGATTACAAAGCTCATGACCACAACAAGATCATGTATAGAGAGAGATGAACACATAGCTACCGGTAGAGCCCTTAGCCCTAAGAAGAACTACTCCCTCCTCATCATGGGAATCAACAATGGTGATGAAGATGGCGATGGAGATCGATGGAGATGGATCTGGGGGCACTTCCCTGTCCCGGCAGGGTGCCGGAACAGAGACTTTCTGTCCCCCGAATCTCCCCTTCGGTAGCGGCGGCGCTACGGAGTTTTTCATTGATTACTTCTGGATTCCTTAGGGTTTTTGGGTCGGAGGCTTCTTATAGGCGAAGGGGAGAGCATGGGAGGCGGCCAGAGGGCCCACCCTCCCCAGGAGTGGGCTAGGCTTGGCCGCGCCCAGGGGTGTCTGACCACCCTATGGTGCCTCTCCGTCCCTCCTTCTGGATTCGTGTCCCTCACGGAAAGTTATTGACTTTGGCTTTTGTCCCGTCCAATTCCGAGAATATTGATTTTCTGCCTTTCTGGAACCAAAAACAGAAGAAAACAGGCAACTGGCACTATGGAATCTTGTTAATAGGTTAGTTCCAGAAAAGATATAAAAACACCTCAAAGTGTAGACAAATCAAAGCAAAGTAGATACAAAACAAGCATGGAGCATCAAAAATTATAGACACGTTTCCAACGTATCAAGCATCCCCAAGCTTAAGTCCTGCTCGTCCTCGAGTAGGTAAGTGATAAAAAGAATAATTTTTGAGGTGACATGCACCATCACAATTAAAGATCCAACCATTTGCAAGCATTGAAATCTGGGATCAAAGAACTCTAAACAGCATGAAAGATGGAGTTATAACAATAGGACAAAGTAACTATGCATGCAACATAAAAAGCTACAAACAAAGATCATGAATAACATGCATTGAAAAACGTTTGTTTGTTTCACATACAGAAAACATAGGATAGTGGAAATCAGCTTGTCCCTCATAGAGTAGCAATATAGATGCATAGGACACCTTTAAAGTTCATAAGGGTGACTAGAAACAAATAGCACAAGAACAAGTTATATCACAATATGCATCAATTAATAAGATTTGGAACACTACACACATAATGACAAATATGCTCTCTTAATGGTGCCTATAGGTAGAAGGTGGAGACTCAATAATGGTGGAAGAAAGGCCTTTTGTAAAGGAAGCAGGGATTTCAAGTTTCAAAAAGAGCTTCCAAATATTATGGTACTTGTTAGCTTTCATCCCTCATTGCCCCTATCATAAGCATCTTGAAGTGGTTAAGGTAAAAGTGGCAAAGATGGAGTATATGCTTGACGAAGTATAAGTTGGCAATCTCAAGTCCCTTGAATACGAGGGCCACACCTCATGCATACTCAACTTTGGGTCCAGGTAAGTTCTTGTCATTGTAAGTATTTGCATATCATTGAGAACCGCCAACGGGGTACCCCTTGCACATGGTACAGGAGCTTTCCCATAACCAAAATGACAAGGCAAGGAGACAATGAGCATCTCAGCAATCTTTTTATTTATCATATGCATAGATTTTTATTGAGGATGCTTCATAGATAGCTCATTATGGTGATGCTACAAGTTTCCACGATGATTAGGCATGGCTTAGGCTAGCGGCCCAGGCGTTTCTCTAACACAGGATACAAACTCCATGGACTTACAAGTTCCCTCTTTATTTCACACCGGTGACATACATAGACAAAAGAACATGATATCAACTGAGTACAAAGTACAAGTGCAATGTTGAAAACGTTCCCTATGACAGCACGGTTCTGCTAATTCCAACTTATAGTGCAAACATATACAACAAAGTTGTCACAATGGTTCAAGTTTATTAGGGGCAAAGAATATAAAGTGTTCCATGAAGTTCGTCGGGGCTTTAATCACTAAGTTTTCACATAACAAAATAGGTTTTAATTGGAAGATAGCTGAAAACAAGAATATACTTGGAATGGTGTAACACACCATGCATAGGAGTTTATAGTGGACACTTCGGAATAACTTGGTTTCTTGGGAGTTGGAAGCATGAGTAGCACTTGCTCATACAAGTGGAGGCTAGCAAAAGACTGGGAGCAACCAACTAAGAGAGCAATAATGGCCATAATCATGCAGAGCAACAAAACATTACTAATCAAAGCATAGAGTGGTAATACAAGTCCAGGACTACATGATCATAGAGGCTATGGTGACTTGTTCATAGTCATAACATGGTGTGAGCATGTGCCAAGTCAACCCAAACAAAGCATCAAAGGAGAATACCAAAATACTATGCTTTTGTATGCTAAAACAACGCATGATTCCTTCAAGGCACATTAAGCAATCCCAATTGTTTGGAACAAGACATGCTACAACAATAATCACTAAGCATAAGGTCAAAACAACACCTATCATGTCATGCTAAAGTCTAAGTCACAGTCAATGCAAGCTCCCTTTTGTACCACTTAAGCATGAAGCTTTCTACACTTTTCCAACACCAAACAACTTATTTGAAACAACTCACAAAGATAATAATCAAAAAATATCAGTGAGCTTGTTTCACAAATCCACAAAGAACTAAAAAGTTCTAAGCTGAAAGCACAAGAAAACTAAGGCTAAACGCAGTGCTAGCAAAAGTGAACACTCACAAAACAATAAGAGTGAAAACTAGAGTGTTCTAGGCAATGGAAATAGAGTGTGTCTCTCTCCAAAAGAAGTATGGTGTAACCAACCAACTTACTCAAGCAAACTAAAACCAAAAAGAAAACTAAGACGCTCCAAGAACAACCCAGCAATGCATGAAACAATAAAAACGAAGTGTCTAGAAAGACCTGAGATTTTTATTGATGAAGAAGGGGATGCCATGGGAATCCCCAAGCTTTTAAGCTTGTACCTCTTGAATATTTCTGGGGTTACACGGGGTGTCATCCCCAAGCTTGAGCTTTTGTCCATTCTTCATCTCATTGCATCATTCCCCTGAATTTTTTTTCTTCATACAAGACTTCACACAATCTTCGTTAGCAACATTAGTGTATTCAAAAGATATTAGACCTCTGGAAAAGCTTTGGAACATCAAGTATTTTCACTAAAAACACAAGCTACTGTAGTAACTCCTTCAAAAATCTCAATTCACCTAAAGAGAACTCAAAAAGGAATCAATAAGAAGCAAATGCAAATAATGGCAGAAATCTGTCAAAACAGACCAGCAAGTAGAAACCGATTTTTTCGAACATTTTCTGTTGCTCAAATCAAAAATTGTTGAACTAACTAAAGTTAGCTAACATATTGGGGGATTTATTTGTAAATTTTCAGCTCAATAGGAGTTACAGAGTCTACTCACGAATTTTTATGGTGGAGGACAGAAATCTGTTTCAGGACAGCAACTCCTCAAATCTTACTTCCCTCTCATTAGAGGTCATTCTTGGCACAAAAAGCAAATAAAAAAGATAAGGAGAGGTCATTACTGAAGTAGTAACTTCCAAGACTCAAGGAAACTCTTGGGTTATCTCCCAACAAGTACTTTTCTTTAATGCCTTTAAGTTAGGCTTGATAGCTTGAGAAGATGCTCACATAAGAAATATGAATTGATTTAAAAGAGAGCATCAAGAAGCAAATTTAAAGAACATTTAAGTCTAACCCACTTCCTATGCATAGGAATCTTGTAAAGAAACAGGTCATGAAAGCACAAATCAACAAGCATAGGAAAGCAAAACAAGTGCAACTTTAAGATTTTCAACATAAAGAGGGGAAACTTAATATTGTTGAGATACATAAGACCATATTTCCCTCTCACATAATAACTTTCAGTAGCATCATGAATAAAATTAACAATATAACTATCACATAAAACATTCTTATCATAATCCACATGCATAAAATGATTATTACTCTACACATAATCATAGTCATGCTTATTAATTGTAGTGGGAGCAAATTCAACAAAATAGCTATCACTATTATTCTTATCACCATAATCATCAAATATAGGAGGCGGATTGTAATCACAATTAACTTTCTCCTCAATAGTAGGTGGACTGAAAATATCATATTCATCATCGTAATCATCATATATTGGAGGTAAACTATCATCAAAAAAAAATTCTCCTCTATGCTTGGGGGACTAAAAATATCATGCTCATCAAAACCAGCTTCCCCAAGCTTAGACTTTTCCATAGCATTAGCAAAAATGGTGTCCAAATAATTCATACTAATAACATTTCTATTAGAATGCAAATAAAGTTCCATAGGTTTTATAATTTTCTCTTCAAACACTTCATGTCCTAACTCAAGATAAATGCTATAGAGCTCTCTAATTTTTTTGTTGTTTTTCATTAACCCTAACTAGTGAAAACAAGAAACAAAAAGACAAAATTGCAGAATCTAAAGGAAATAACTTCGAGCACTCACACCGGAGGATATGAGTACCTTTTACCTTACCTCCCCGGCAACGACGCCAGAAAAGAGCTTAATGTCTATGCACTTCTATTCTTGTAGACAGTTGTTGGGCCTCCAAGTGCAGAGGTTTGTAGAACAGCAGCAAGTTTCCCTTAAGTGGATCAGCCAAGGTTTATCGAACTCAGGGAGGAAGTGGTCAAAGGTAATGCCTCTCAAGCAACCCTGCAATCAAGATACAAGAAGTCTCTTGTGTCCCCAACACACCCAATACACTTGTCAGGTGTATAGATGCACTAGTTCGGCAAAGAGATAGTGAAATACAAGTGGTAACGGTTCTAGAAAATAGCTTCTAACTTATTGTTGACGTGGGGTAACGGTGCCAGAAAAGAGCTGATGGCGTGGAGGAACAAACTAAAGGCAAACTGATGGAAGCAAGCAAACATGCAACAGATCTAGTAGCAAACGGTGTTTCAATGCTTATAAACAAGGCCTAGGGATCATACTTTCAATATTGAACACTCTCTCATATAAATATCCTCTCTTCATGATACTAATCTTAACTACTCTCCGGTTGGACACTCTAATCATCGGTAGGTCTATAATAGCACTCCTCAAAGTTCGCCTTCCCCAATCTAGATAACCCCACACTATCACCTTGATCACTAGATGGTTCCAAAAAACACCACAATTTCATAGAGACATCCAACTCCAAATATAACTCATAACAAATATTCAATCTAGCCAAAGTGCCACACACGGTATGCACGCTGTCACTTTCACACACGTGGGGAAAAGCATAGATCTATTAAAGCACAGAGAGTATTTATGTAGACTCAAACCTAAGTGCCACCATGGAGTGCACGCTGTCACTTTCACACACATGGGGAGAGTAGAGATCTATTGAAGCACTTGAGTAGCAAGGTAGATCTACTTGATTACAAAGCTCATGACCACAACAAGATCATGCATAGAGAGACAGATGAACACGTAGCTACCGGTAGAGCCCTTAGCCCTGAGGAAGAACTACTCCCTCCTCATCATGGGAATCAGCAATGGTGATGAAGATGACGATGGAGATCGATGGAGATGGATCTGGGGGCACTTCCCTATCCTGGCAGGGTGCCGGAACAGAGACTTTCTGTCCCCCGAATCTCCCCTTCGGTGGCGGCGGCGCTACGGAGGCTTTCGTGGATTTCTTCTGGATTCCTTAGGGTTTTTGGGTCGGAGGCTTCTTATAGGCGAAGGGAGAGCTTGGGAGGTGGCCAGAGATCCCACACCCTCCCCAGGCACGGTCCAGGCTTGGCCGCTCCCAGGGGGTCTGACCACCCTCTGGTGCCTCTCCTTCCCTCCTTCTGGATTCGTGTCCCTCACGGAAAGTTATTGACTTTGGCTTTTGTCCTGTCCACTTCCGAGAATATTGATTTTGTGCCTTTCTGGAACCAAAAATAGAAGAAAACAAGCAACTAGCACTGTGGCATCTTGTTAATAGGTTAGTTCTAGAAAAGATATAAAAACACCTCAAAGTGTAGACAAAGCAAAGCAAAGCAAAGTAGATACAAAATAAGCATGGAGCATCAGAAATTATAGATTCGTTTCCGACGTATCAAGAATCTGCTCCCGTTAACCGCTTTGGATCTTTGATGGTTAGTACTCTATCAACTCGTTGCTACAATCTGGTAGATAGATCTTGGCTTGTGTGTGTTCACGCGATAGAATTTTTTTGTTTTCCATGCTACGAACCCCTACACTGGTATCAGAGTCGTGTCTATATGTAGATCTATTGCACGAGTAGAACACGATGGTCATTGTGGACGGTGGTGCTTTTATTATCAATTGCTTCTTGTGTACTTTGCATCCTGCAGTATGGTGGGATGAAGCGGCCCGGGCAAACCTTACATGACATCATTCATGAGACTTGATCCATGCTCAACATGCAACTTGTATTACATAAGTGGCTTTGCAGGTGTCTGTCTCTCCCATCATAGTAAAGATTCAATTTAGAACAGGAGCTTGATAGTTCAAGCATCAATGTTGTGGTTCTTGTTTGTAAGTTATAATGGTACTTATTGAAAGCCCCAAACCACGTAAAATATGCAAAGAAAATTAGAGGCGTCTAACTTTGTTTTGCAGGGGTGTGTTGTGATGTGATATGGCCATGATTGTTATTATATGTGATGTATACAATGATCCTTATTGTAAGTCGACAACCGGCAGGAGCCTTATGGTTGTCTTTTAATTTTGTTAAGACATGCGTGTCTATTATTCAAAGTATTTGTAATAGTTGATGCTGGTGGATGACAACCATGGAGCGGTGACATTGCCCTTGACGCCACGCCGGTGATGATGTAGATCATGTTCGTGCTTGAAGATGGAGATCAGAAGCACAAGAAGAAAGGCCATATCATATCACATATTATGAATTGCATGTGATGTTAATCCTTTTATGCATCTTGTGTTGCTTAGATTGCGACGATAGCATTATAAGATGATCCCTCTCACAAAATATCAAGTTATAGAGTGTTCATCCTTAGTAGGCACCATTGCCAAAGCTCGTTGTTTCGAAGCACTAGGTGATGATCGGGTGTGTTAGATTCTGCGAGAGTATACAACGGGAGCAAGCCATATTTCCTCACGCAGAAACTAAGGTTACATCTTGACGAGCCTATCATGTACATACATGGTCTCAGAACACAGATTACCGAAAGGTAAAGCATGAGTCATATAGATGATATGATGAACATAATGATTGTCTTCCTTTGAAACTACATCATGTCACGTGATGATCGGACTTGGTGTAGTGGATTTGGTTCCTGTGATCACTAAAACAATGTGAGAGATATTGTTTTGAGTGGGAGTTCAAAATTAATATGATTAAAAGTTGAACACTATTTATCATAAATTAAATCAAAGTGAATTTGCATAGTTGTTGCAGTCATTGGCATCCATTTACCACCTTGCGCTTAGTTATAATTCAGACAATAGAACTATAGAATTCTGGTTAGTTACTTTACGAAATAGTATCATATTGTTTTGAAGTGTTAATCTAAAGTTTAAAAGTCCTATTGCAAACTTTAAGTAAGTTCCGGTTACTCCCTGAAGTTTAATAATTGTTATTAAATCAAGAGTAACAATTCTAATGTTAGTATATAAGTATCATGTTTGTCTTGATGATTCTTGATATTCAAAAGATTATTTTAATATCAAGGTTATCAGGGGGATGAAAGAATTGTTTTAGAAACCATCATGTGTGGAAGATATTGCGATATCTGAAACAAAGTTTTGCTTGCAACATGATGGAGTGTAATATGACAAAATTTATGTTCTCATATTTTATGAAATTTTACAAAAGGTTGGAGACACTAGTTGTCCTAATCCTCCAAAAGGTATTGGAGAACAACATTATACTCGCGATTCACCGTTATAAGCTAAAGTAGCTTGATCATGAATAGTTCCATGATAAGGATGAATATTTGATGTAGGTAAAATGTTTACTACACTAAAAGATTACTAAAGAATGGAATTTGAAAGAACACCAAACATTTGATGATGGTGATCTACTTCAAAGTGCAAGTCCAAAGACATTGGTATTTAACTATACACGCTTTGGACTATGTGTCATGAGTATGGCGCCACTATTGATGTTGATAGATTATTTTGAAAGGATAAATAAATACTGAAAGAGAAATCCAAGAAATATTTGGCAGAAGATAAAAGACTAGAATTGTTCAGCTTAGGTATATAGCTGATATACATGTTATGGATATATTCTTTGCTTGTTAAACAATGTGGTTCTTAAGTATTTGATACTGAATTTGTTGGCATGAATCGTCATACGAAACAACACAATTCATGAACTACAATGGCCTAAGTAACTAGCAAAAGAATATGTGATGATATTCATCGAAAACAAAATAAAGAATTATTATGTTTCTCGTTGAAATAAAAACTTGCCTACAAGATTTGTTTCAATAATTGTTATTTAGATCGGGTATTATGAGAACAAAAGGGTTGTTCAAATAATTGTCGTAATGCATAAAAGATGGATGATTTACAAATCTCGTTGGAGAAATCACATCCATAAAACTAGTGCTAAAAATGTCGAAAGACAAATTTATTGAAAGATCACTTAGGAAGTGACATCGCCATTTAAATTATATTGGAAAGAAAACATGAAGAAACTCCATCTTGATGGAATTTTGGAGTCTTTTGATTTTGATCAAATGACGCTTGTGAAACTTTCTTAGAGATAATTAGAACTCCGTTCATAGTCCAAAAGTGAACGAATGACCAGCTTATTTGAATTTATACATATAGATGTATGAAGCCCATTATGTGTAGTCAAGAGATATGAATTTCAAACTTCATATGCTTTGTCCGAAAATTTGAGTGAATATATGAATATTTACTTAAAGAGGATGAAGTGTGAAACATTTGAAAAGTTCAAAGACTTTCAAGATGAAGTGCAAAATCAATATAACAAGAAAATAAAGAATTTATGATAGGATCATAAAGAAAAATATTTGAGTTACAAGTTTAGCATAACCAATAACATTTGAGGAATCTTTCCATGGATTTGCGTTTCTTGAAACACCATATGAGTATGGAATAATCGAGATGTCAACACCGGGATTTTTAATCCCAGATGTCTGTTATGCCATACATCGTAATCCCGGGATTACCATTTTTGCTAGACATAACAGAATTGGATACCATAGTACATCATCCATTACAAACCGTACATAAGTTCTTACACAAATAGGGATCTCATGATCCAGTTCTTAATACAACTTCAAGCAGCGGAATACGTAATAATAACGGTAGCGTAGGCGAAGCTCCATCTTCGGGGTCACAGGTAATGCTGACGATGGGAGATGATCCTAGTTGTTGTAACCTTCTTGGGGTCTATCCTCCAGGTACTCCTCTTCATATTCTGGCCACGGGAATAGCCAGGGACAAAGCCATGAGTACTCTTTAAGTACTCGCAAACTAATACTAACAAGTGAAAGGGGTTTTTGGTAATAGGACACTATGCTCTAGGGTTATTTTGCAAAAGCCAGATTTATCTCTACTAAGTTTAGAAGCACAGAATGCTAGTTGAAGTTTTATAACACCTAAGTGGGAACTTGTATTTCATATCACAACCCTATTGTGGTCGAGTCAAAGTCTGAATTCATTTCACAAGTCTTTTGAAAACATCTGACGGGGGAACAGTATGGCCACTCCAACTATCCATAACCGCAGACGCGGCTATTCGAATAGTTTGACACTCTGCAGAGATTGTACACTTTCACCACAACATTCGATACATCCGTCAGGAACAAATCCTGAATTCACCATACTCAGTATGCGGATAATCAATCCTAACCTTTCAATTACACGCCCTAGTATAAGCACCTCTCCTGTGAGTTTAGCCTCCCAACCATGACCAAATGTCATCTTGGGTACTGCACAGGTGGACAATCTTCACAAGGTAGCCTCAGCTCAGACCTTGGCCGTGAGGGAACTAATACTAAGGTATATAAGTTTCCAGTCAAGCCCTACCTAATCTTCGGGTATTGTGGTTGTACGATAAAATTGGAATGGTATCGCATCCAGACAACCATCAGTTTTATAAAGGGCTAAGGCTCATGTCTCATCATTTTCATCACCAAAATCATCAAGTGTTCGGAAACACATGTCCAGAACATTTCAATAGAATGATCCATCATTCCAAGGTTTTCATAACCATTTTCACCAAGTATTCCCATCTAAAGTTGGTCAAGTTTTATGCTTAGCACTAGCATCTACAAGTGGGGGTAAGCACTAATGAGAGGTGGTACACTAGTGGGGTTTGACTAAGTTTAATCTCATGCCTTAGGATGACATCAAGATTGTCTAGCTTAGGCCAAATTTTATGCTCTTTATGCAACCTTCATTTATCCTTCTAAAATCTACAATTCACATATGTAAACTCTAAGTAATAGCTTTCATAAAGAAATAAAGTATAAAGCTTGCAAGTAAAACTAGGATTGGTTTATCAAGGGGTTATGATCATATATGCTTTAAGGCATATAGTGGGCATGGTAGCAAGCAGGTATTAGCTTGCACATTCAACTAGTAGCATTAGGCTTGCCAAAGTAGAGTATTTTGCAAGGGTTAGCTTGCCTTGTGCAGAGCAGTGGTTGAAGTTCTCCTCGGCTTCTTCTTCGTAGTATCCTCCTTCCTCCTCGTATTCTTGGTCGGTACAAGCGTCTATAAATAAATGCGATGTACACAATCACCAAACAATACTTAACTACTTATATTCATCACACACAAGGGTCCTATAGATGATCTAGCATAATCACTAACATTACAAGATTAAAGTTTGGTTTAATTCCTTTTATTTTTAGAAAAGTAATTTCTACTCATTGAAAAACTACTTAAGATTTAATATTCTCCAAACCAAACATGGGATCATGTTGACACATGTCATCACCACATATTTTAGTCCATGGGAATATGTTAAAGTGGTGTCACAATTTAATAAGGTTTTACCCTTTTATTCTAATTAAATAAAGTGACTAGAAATGCCTATGTAGCATTCTTTTATTACTTGAACATTATTTCTATAAGTAAACCTATATATTTTTATATATTCTGAAAGGTACGGTTAAATGTGATTTTTGAGAGTTGGAATCAACTCAAAAGATATTATGGTTTTAATTTGAAAAATGTTTGAATGCAGAAAAGCTTTTGCCTTGTTATTTTTACCAAGGTTGATCTACAGATTCAAATGATTTAAATCCAACGGGCTTGGATTCAGCACTTCTAGACCTTTCTAACAAAATTGGTTTCATTCTATTTGGTTCACTGAATCGAGCTGGGTTGATTTTGGAAACTAGGTACAGAATTGAGTTTGAATCTAAATAGAAAAATCTAAATTCAAACGAGTGGGCTGCACGGGAACTGTTAACGGGCCTGCCCAGTGACACTCCGTGGTGCGGGGATCAGCTCATAGGGGGGTTCCACCAGTCAGTGGCTCTTTAAACGCGAAGCGGTATGGGGCAATATCGGCCACATGATCTAAGTCTAATCCAATGGCTGAGGGTCGTCGTCCACGTCGGGCAACTCCGGCGGGACTGAAACCTAACGCGGTAGGTGAGGGTCGTTGGGGGCTCACCGGGGCTCAGACGGGGGTCAGCGAGGCGGGCGAATGACGAAGTCGACAACGGTGAACTCAGGGGTGGTCGCGGCAGCTCCTGGGGTGGACGAAATCGACGGCGCCCTTCTTCTCCAGAGGCGGCCTGCTCCAGGACTGAGGTGGGGTGGTTCTGGGTGAGAGAGGAGTGGAATGGTGTGAAGAATTCGAGCTGGGGAGGCCTCTATTTATAGTTGCGACGGTGAGACCGAACGGCATGGGCAGGCGATGGTGGCGACACGGCTACGGGCTGCTAGAGGCATGGCCGGTGGTGGCGATCACTTGGTGTCTCCTGGAGATGCTCTACGGCTTTAATGCGCTTGTAGGGGCGGTGCGGTTTGGTCTGGAACACGCGACGCTCTGCTTGATAAGCGGCGTCTTCGGCAATGCGGTATGTGAGGCATGGGGCGTGACGAGGATGTCTGGCGGTCTCTGGGTGGTGGCAATCATGTATGCCTTGGCGGCGCGCGGTCTGTGGGCTTCGGCCGAGGGTGGTGCTCTGGCGCATGCTCGGCATGGTTGCTGGCGAGCTGGGCGCGGTCCGTGTGTGTGGTCCAGTGGCTGGCAACGTTCGAGCGCTGGACAGGGAGTGGCGATGGACGGTGGGCTGCCTCCCAGACATTCTGGCTAGGCTTGTTTCTCCTCCTAGCTTGCTATCGACATGGGGGTGACAAGGGTGCATTCGGCTGTTCACCATTGATGGCATTGCCAAGCTCACAGTGATGCTAGGGATTAGCTAAGATGGTTAGATGATCTACTAAGGCTAGTGGTGCCTAGAGAGGGAACAAGTTAGGCTCAATTCACTGCTCAAAACAGTGTTTGGATTTTGTTTGATTTGTGTCTGCAAGGTGTTTGATGAAATGGCCGAAAGAATTCAAGTTTTGAATTTTGAAAAGATATTTGGTGGGTGTGCTAGGTTGGTGCTAGTGAGTCTGCAGATGCTTGGGTTTTCAAAGTTGAGCTTGTTTGAGTGGTTTTTGAAAAAGTGGGATCTTCCCATATGATAAAGATTCAATTGAGGCGCTAATATCGTTGTGGCGAATGTACAAAGATGAGATATTGAAATATTTCAGTATGGAAATGACAAGAAAGGTTATTGCCACACATAAAGGATTAAATCAAAATTCAAGTGTATCGACGCTTGATAAGTGAAACAAAGATTCGAGTATTTTTTATACTTGATGAATAAAATCACAAAGAGCATATTAATCATACTGTGACATGTACACATCCAGATATGTCCTATGCTCTAAATGTTGTGAGCATATACCAGAATTATTCATAAGATGATCATTGGATGATAGTAAATATATTCTTATGATCTTTTGGAAGAACTAAGAACATATTTGTAGAGGTGAAAAATAGATGGTTAGTTCATTGTAAAAGTACTACATTGATACTAGTTTTGTCACAAAGTACAAATTAAGTTTATCTCAATCTAAACTAAGGGTGGCACAATATAATGGAAAGTAAGTTCCATAATGGATTTGGATGAGTTCCAAAGTTAATACATTGTGACAGATACTACAACAAAAGGCTAAGTATATGGCTGCTATTATAGCATCAAAAGAGGGCATTTGTGTTAAGTAGTTTGTTATCAAACCAGGTGTAGTTCACAGCAGGATAGTAATATGAAGATATATTGTACGGCAATATTATCACATGTTTTAACCCCAAGGAACTAAAGGTATCACCAAAGGAACAAATTTATATAAATCCATCTCATTAGAGAATGAGTGATGCGTAGAGATGCAAAGACATGCAATTACACACGGACCTGAAAGAGTTGGATCCAAAGATCAGTTGACCACTAGCAATTGTGTAAATACAACCCCAGAAAGCCATAGGTGTTGAATAAACAAAGTTTTGAAACTAGATTATTGTCTCTAGTGCAAGTGGAAGACTATTGGAGATATGCCCAAGAGGCAATAATAAAGTGGTTATTATCATATCTTCATACTTATGATAAATGTTTACATACCATGCTATAATTGTATTAACCCGAAATATTAATACTTGTGTGGTTTGTAAACATAAAAGAGTCCCTTGTAAAGCCTCTTGTTAAACTAGCTTGTTGGTTAATATATGATCATGGTTTCCTGATCATGAACATTGATATGTTATTAACAACAAGGTCATATCATTAGGAGAATGATGTGATGGACATACTCCTATAGTTAAGCGTAGCATAAGATCAAGTCATTTAAATAGTTCACTTGCTATAATCTTTCAAATACAAAGTAACCTAAATCCTTCAAGCATGATATCATGTTAATCACCATCACCGGATGGATGCTTTGATGACATCAAACACCACTTCATAACTAGGTGGTTATAAAGGTGGCATTGTGTGTTCGGAAAGTATATGTTGAGGCACATGGATCAAGAGTGGGATTTGTCCATCCATATGACGGATAGATATACTCTAGGCCCTCTCGGTGGAATGTCATCCAATTGGCTTGCAAGCATGTAACTAGCTCACAAGGGATCACATATCACAGGAACGAGTTAAGAGTACTTATCGGTAACGAGGTTGAACTAGGTATGCAGAGATAGACGATCAAACCTCAGATAAGTAAAGCATCACGAGACATAGGGAAATTGGTATCGTATGTATATGGTTTATTTGATCATGAAGTAATCGTAGAAATATGTGTGAGTCATATGAATTTCCAGATTCCTCTATTAGTTATTGATCGGAGAAGAGTCTTGTTCATGTCTGCATAATTCACGAACCATAGGGAGACACAGTTAAGGATTCGATGTTGTTTAGTAGATATGGAGTGTGAGTAAGAAGAACGAATGCTTTTCGGAGTCTCGGATGAGATCCGGAATATCATGAGGAGATCCAGAATGGTTCGAAGAATAAGATTCATATAAGGAAAGTCCAATTCCGGAGTTCGGGAATGGTTTCGGTGTTTTCATCGGAATATTCTAGAAGGGTCTAGAAGATCCACCGATCGGAAGGGGAAGGGTACATGGATGTGTCATGACAAAGTGGAATGGTTGCATCATGTACTAGGTCACTTGGCTGGACACTTGGAAGAGAGAAATCAAAGCCTAATTTTAAAGTCAAAAAGGCAGTTTGAAAAAGTCAAATCCCAACATGGTTTCCGAGTTAGGAAGGGTTTCTGAGTTAGGGAGGGTTTCCACCTGGGCTGGAAACACCCTTGGACCCCCCTCCCACCTATATAAGGAGGGGTGGGGGCGCACCCCAAGGTATCCCCCTTGCCCTTGGCGCCCAAGACCCAATCCCTAGGCCGCTGCTCCCCCCCCCAAGCTTACGGCGCCCTAGATCCCCTCAAAACCGCCGCTGCTGTCTAGCCTAAACTGTAGCCGCCGGCTGTCGTCTTCCCTCGGCATCTAAAACCTAGATCGCTGAGGCCCTCTTCTACTCCACCATACTCGCTCCGGCTTAGGTGAAGCCCTGCGGGATCTCCCCTCTACTTCCGACACCACGCCGTCGTGCTGTCGGAATCGCGAGGAGAGAGCTAAAACCTCCGCTGCCTGCTGGAACAAGGGAAAGAAAGGTCTTCATCGAGAACCGTACGTATGACCGACTGCGGGAGTGATGCCGAAACGCAGCGCCGGAAGGATCATCTACGCGATCTTGAGATCGGCAAGTGAACGACTATATCACCCACGAGAATCTTCTCTCGTTAACCGCTTTGGATCTTCGAGGGTTAGTACTCTATCGACTCGTTGCTACAATCTAGTAGATAGATCTTGACTTGTGTGTGTTCACGCGATAGAATTTTTTTTTCATGCTACGAACCCCTACAAATATTGCAATAACATAGAACCATGAGAATTTTGCATCAGGTTTAAACATCAACTTGCATAGGTTTGGTCACAAGCAGTCGTAATAGGCTATCAAGCAAGCCATTTTCCAAGCGTGTTTTATTTGAATTTTTCTCAGAGTTAGATTTTTAAAATCAGGGTCAAGCATCTTTTATTGAGTTCTTATCGTTTTCATTTGTTTTCAGTAGACAGGGTTGATTTTTTCCCCATTCAAGGCGGATGCAAGTGTTGTTGCTCGATATGAATTACATGTATTTAGGAGAAAGGTGTTGTCCATGGCCTGGCCTACTTGATTCACTACGGCGTAGCTATGGCGCTCTGAGCTGTCATGACTGAGTGCATGTGCAGATCACAGTCGATTGCCTGCTAGGGTGCAGAAAGAAGACGGGCCATATGCAGTGTATTTTGGTTTTAGTTTCTGAAGGTTTTGCATAATATACAGGTAATTTTTTTGGCCAGCAGCTAATGGGTTTACTTTCGCTTCAAGTTTGGTGCTATGATAACTACTAATGGAATTGATATTTTCCATGAAATTCTAGGACAAAAGAATAGTTGGGGTAGGCATATTTCTCTTCGGTGGGTTGAATAGATACTTGATGCACATAGTGTATTGACTATCTCGAGAGTAGTCCTATATGCAGTACACCTAAGAGTCTCTTAGCGTGCATCTCACGTAGGATATTACGTATGGAGCTAATTCTAAAGCTAAGCCAATGGTCGTGGAGGACTAAGTTATTGTTCACATCTTTCTATTTATAAATTGCTCAAATAAATATAACTTTCTAATGATCCACATGTACATTCTGTTAGGGCCCTGTGATCGAACATCTTGTCTTAATACCTTTGTCCTGACGAAACTACATATATAATGTCTTATCTGATCTTTCTTCAATGGAAGAAAGAGCTTATTTGCATCAATGTCGTTTGATGGATGACGAAACTTAAAAATATGTTGCCCATTTTTCGAACGTCCTTCTGCTAGCTATGTCAGTTCTTATAGATTAGATATACTTGTTTATGCTTAAATTAGCTATGTCGGTTCTTATAGATTAGGTATACGTGTTTATGCTTAAATTCATATACCAGTCCGTTCATTTGTGCAGTCTGGTGGCGCAGATCAGTGTGTTACTTGGATAACTATATGTGTCTAGTTTAACACAAATAGAAGCCATATAGTGCCATGTAGTCATCGGGTAGTTTCATGCCCTTGATTTTCTCAAGAACCAATAAATGCTATGAAATTGTATGTTTTTGTTGTTTTACATCCTTATTTTAAACAACACCAATAATGATACAAACAAATTTATGCTTTCAATTTAGTCCTTTGCAAATATTTTGTTAATCAACATGTGCATTGCACGTGCCCAGTTACTAGTAAATACAAATAACTCATGACCTTAACGGCATGTTCAATTTGGTCAATGTATTATGGAACATATAAATCATGGTTATTACAAGAATATATCTAGTGATACTAACCATTAAATGATACTCCATCTGTTTCACAATATACAACTTGCTAAAAGGCTTTATATTGTGGGAAAGAGGAAATACTATGATACCAGTCCCCAAAATCTATTTTTTCCTAAATTTTTCAAACCAAAATTGAAAAGCACGTATAGAGAGAAAAGAAAATGATAAATTCAACATAAATAGTGTCACAAAAGACAAAACCACAAATGACACTATTCATGTGTCAATGTTTCTTTTTTGTTTCTCTATGCATATTTTGAAAATTCTAGGGATCGTGAACACAATACATATTGTGAAGATTCATAATTGTTTTTAATATTTTAGAAGCTTAAAATTTTAATTTTGAGAAACGATATCATGGTATCACTTAGGGTTTAGGGTTTTTGGGTTTTGACCAGACCTTATTGAACTTTTAGCTTAAAACGTTGACCCGCTACTAAGACAAATATGGCTGGATTTTCTTAGATTCTTAGTTTGTTCGTACTCCATAGATACTACATGCATCGATTTTGACTTGCATGGTCCTCTTTTTGGTGTCCTCTCTCTCTCTACGGATTTGACCTGGATTCAAGTAATGGGGAAAGATGAATATTTAAGAAAAGCACTACATGCCAATCTTAATTTCTCTGAAACGGAAGATTTGTAATTTTGCGTGAGCAAATATTGAAAACTTTGTGACTTGTTGAATGATAATACAAAATTATTATATTATTTTTACGATAATGAGGGAGAGCATTCCGTCGTATAGTGTAATACATAATAGAAAATATCCCATGTTCAACCCTAAATTGTTGCAGAAATTCTCTTTCAAACCTTGAACTAGTTAATTAGGAGAATTTTAATATGTGGCCCGAAAGTTCAGACGCCAAGGCAACACGGGGTCCGAGCTGCGTGTAATCTCGCGGAGGGGCTGTAGTAGCTTCGCCAATTGTCGAGAGGGGCCAAATGAGGATAAATACAAATCTAACGGCCAAACGATCGTTTGAACCAGTCAAAAAACGGTTAAACTCAAATCCCGCCATTAGGTCAACTCTTCTTGCCCCGCCGTGTCAGTATTTACCGTTATCCTTTACGGTCGTGGACTGGTTTACCCCTGCGAGGACTAGATCTTCTTCTCTGCTCTGCTCTTCTCCCCTATTATTTTCTTCTCCATTACCTTGCTTAGCTCCGGCTACTGGTCTCCAGATCGGAGCTCGCCGTTGCTCTCCTTGCGTCCCCTCCATGGTCGGTCAACCTCCCACGCCCTTAATCGAAGCTCGCTGCCATCACCCTCGCCTCGTTTTTCCTAGTCAGCATGTCGGAGCTTCGTGTCCCCAACGTAGCCTCTCGTCGCTGCCTAGACCTTGACGCACGGCGGAGCGCGTCCAGCCGGGCAATTCGGACCGGCGACCGGCCTCAGGCGGTTGCGTGCTGTCGCGCACCCCAGGCATGGTAGCCCTCGCAGAGGAGTTTGACGACAACGCTCTCATGGCCACCATGTTGGGCACGCGTCCCGCCGTGTTGCCGGCAGACTTGTTGTCGGCTTTCAGGTCTTGTTTTGGGATCACACAAAAAGTGGTCAATATTGAGGTATGCGTGCTGCCATTCGATTTCTTTGTCCGGTTCGCCCACAGCTCAGACAGAGAGCGCGTTCTGCATTCTTCCCGTTCTTTCGAGTGTTGTGGGAAGAAAATGAGCTTCATGTGTTGGCATCGCGCATGTGGGTGGGACGATCGCTTGGGGAAGCTTCGTTTCTTCTCTGAACTCGGCTTTGACGGCCTCCCTTTGGATGCTCAGGAACCGGAAGCCCTCAAGAAGGTCGTCAGTAGCCTTGGCGAGCTGGTGGAGATTGTACCATCGAGCGACAGATGGATCGAGGTAAAGACGTGGCTGGAAGATCCAGACACCGTTCCTAAGATGTACGAGGTGGAGATTCCATGCAGGGCAAGACGACAGCTTTGTTGGAAGCACCCGATGATCATCCACCTGCAGGAGATCCTGGATCCGGTACATGGCATTCAGGACCCCGACGAGGCGCACAGAAAGCGTCCTCGTCGCCTGAAGTGTTAGCCTTCAAGGATCGATGGCACAGGACCACCACCGTTCCGCGACAGAGTGCACAGTTTCGGTGGGGGGACCGGGTGTGGACAGGCTGGTGGTTCTGATTTCCCTCGAGTAAAGACAGAAGTTTAGTGAATCTGAAATATTGCTGACTTAGGAGTCAAGCACGTAGTACGTCATATGTAATAGTTTGAACTGTTGTAGCATGTATGGCTACTGAATTTGTAATGTGTGGCTACTGAATTCATAGTATGTGTGGCTAATGATTTGTAGTTTGTGTAGCTACTGAATTCGTAGTATGTGTGGCTAATGATTTATAGTTTGTGTGGCTAATAAATTTGTAGTATGTGTTGTTAATGAATTTGTGTGAATAACCAAGGTTAGCCTCCTGAAAAGAGGGTGAGATAGGAATGATCAATATCACCATTGCCAGGAAAATGCTGCAGGTGAGTGATCCGAAAGACACGAAATGCTGCTGGTTTGTATGCCTCAAACAATTTTTACATAGATTTGTTCGAGCTGGTGCGTGATTCTGTATGGAACTTGCATGAATAAACCACCCAAGATCAGTTCATAAAATGATGTCTGAATCTTGTCTACCTCGGATAAGTATGACAGTAAACTGATTTCAACCGCCGGTAGTAATTGAATAAATAGATACATCTTGATAGTATTTGGTTACTTCCGAACTAATTCCATACTACAGTATGGGATAGCTGCTTAAAAGGGGGCTATTGCCTCTAAAAAGGCATTTACAGAGTTAATCCGAACTTAACTGTTCTACACTGAAGAAACTGCAGAACTTCACAATAAAATTTGGCTAGCCAATTGCCTAGAGAGGACGTAAGTTTAGGGATCGTTCAACCGCAACTGATTTTTCCCTTCCTGCCAAACTTTAAGAGACCTGCAATATTCATGCACTAGTTGATGCGCTTGAACCAGTCTCGGTTCAGTACGAATAGCCGCGTCGCCGTAATGATTTCTTCGAATGTGAACTCCAGCTTCTCGTGGCAGGGATCGTAGGTCCCTGTGAATTTGAACCTAAATTCCGGCGCTGAACTATTGCTTGTCGTTGGCTCCAGCTGTCAAACACTCCAACAAGCTAAGTGTAGATGGATGCATGCCGCCAAGGTGTGGCCGCCAACGGTGCGTAGGATGGATCGTCTTTTCCGCTGACGGCGTGCGCCCAGATTGCCCCATGGTAAGGTCGCCCGCGCCGAGGCATGGAGGCGAGAGTTTTTGACCTTGGCGCCGCCCTGTTCGTTGGTTTGTTTTCTCGGTGGCAAGCTCGAAGGAATGCTTTGGAACATACCTTCTTTCTCGTGCGCAGAGCACATGAAAATGCCGATGCGCACATTCTCCACGACGCTCGATTGGCCCTTCTCGATGTCGTCGTGGCCTTTGCCGTTGTCACCGCCGCCACCACAGATGCAGCACATTCTGTGAAATCAACCGTCTCGGATGGCAACGAAAGACCGGCCTTGTAGTACAGCCGCATGGCCTGCCTCAGAGGGGCCAAATAGCCAAGCTTCAGCGATGGCCGGGGCGGCGGCTTCTTCTTAGGCGGGACCATATCTAAGCTTTCTAAGAGTGTATCTTATTTATTCAAAACTAGTTCGCTAACTGCTGAAACTTTATTTCCCTTCTCAGCATAAGAGTGCTAAATTTTAAAAATACAGGTCGTGGCTAGCAACCAGATCGGGCAATGTACCAGGTCAAGGTTCCATTTTAAGTATATTTACAAGTGTGTCCTTAGTTGTATCTAGAAATTTTGCATGTGCCACTACGATCGTAGAATTGTAGCAACACCATCAGAAACAGGGGAAGAGGACATGGTGTTTTACTGACTGGTGGGCCCCGAAACCTCGACCGTCGACGGCGCATCCCAGGTTCGAGGATTAGTGCTCCCCATTATTCTGTTATTTTCCATATTTTTTCGCTCGCTCGTATCTCCGCTCCGCTCCACTGCTCTGGTCTTGCACGTCGCCACTTCATCCCGTCCGGAAACACTCTCGTCCTCCCGCCATCCCCTACCCGCCCTACCCACCATGCCTTGCCCCTTCCCTGTCTCCTTGCCTCCGTCCCTGCCTAGGCGCGTCGGGGAAAGAAAATCGTTAGGTGGGCGTTAGGTTCTCGCGCAATGATGGTGCCATTGATCTAGATCCCGCACGAAAATGGATCATGTGTAGTCGGAGAACACGAAGATGGGTCCCTCTCGAGCAGAGAGCAAGGATATGGACCCTTCAAGGCTAGAGAACATGGAGGAGCATGAAACAGGGGAAGAGGATGCGGGGTGCAAAGCTTTGGTGCTTTGGATCCCATTGAACATGTCGTACATCCTACCTGAAGGATAAGAACTGCAATTCCATCTCTTCATATCCCAATTAGCGTTTCTAGTCCCATGTTGATGGAGAGGATCTGTGTTGGTGACCATAGGACGTCTGCTTCATCCAGATTTCTTTTGAAGATTCGGCATGGGTATCGGACGCCTTTGTGTACCAGCAGATTCGGAGTTGAAAGAAGTTATCTTGAAGGAGGCTCATGATACTCTTTATTCCATCCATCCCGGAGGAACTAAGATGTATCAAGATTTGAAAGAGCAATTTTGGTGGCATAAGATGAAGAGAGAAATCGGAAGCTATATCGCCAAGTGTGATATATGTCAGTGAGTCAAGGCAGGACATCAAAGACCCTCTGGATTGTTGCAACCTTTGCAAATTCCGGAATGGAAATGGGATTCTGTAGGAATGGAATTTATCACTGGACTACCTACTTCTAGTAGGGGAAATGACTCTATTTGGGTCATAGTGGAGATTGTCCAAAGTCTCCCATTTCTTGCCCGTTAAAACCACCTATCAGAGTTTGAAGCTAGAAGAGTTATACATCGCTAGAATCGTTAGTTTGCACGGAGTCCCCAAGAACATAGTATCGGATCGAGGAACTCAGTTTACCTCGAGATTCTGGAAGAAAGTCCAAGAAGGTTTAGGAACCCGCCTAGATTTCAGTACCGCGTATCACCCTCAGACCGATGGACAAACAGAGCGAGTAAATCAAATACTCGAGGATATGCTTAGAGCATGTGTGCTAGAATATGGATCCAAGTGGAAAGACTGTCTGCCGTTTGATGAATTTTCCTACAACAATAGTTACCAAGCCAGTTTGCAAATGTCCCCATTTGAATTCATGTACGGAAGAAAGTGCCGCACCCCTTTGAACTGGTCGGAAGTAGGAGAGAGTCAGATTTTTGGACCCGACATCCTCCGAGAAGCAGAAGAGAAGGTTCACAAGATTCGTGAGCACCTCAAGACCGCCCAATCCCGACAGAAGAGTTACGCCGACAAGAGACGTCGAGACCTCGCCTTTAACATAGGAGATTTTGTTTATCTGAAAGTGTCGCCACTGAAGGGAATGCAGCGTTTCCAACTCAAAGGAAAGTTAGCCCCCAGATATATCGGACCTTTCAAAATCCTGAACCGTCGAGGAGAAGTATCGTATCAACTGGAACTACCTGAAGAGATGTCAGCTGTGCACAATGTGTTCCATATCTCGTTACTTCGCAAATGTCTCGAAGTCCCCGAGAAGACCGAAGTGTTCAAAAATATCGATCATCGGACCATAGAGATCAACGATGACCTGACCTATCCTGAAGTACCCATCCGCATTTTGGAAGAAGCTTTTCGAACTACCCGAACCCGAAGCATCAAGTTTCTCAAGATTCAGTGGAGCAACCACACAGAAGAGGAAGCTACCTAGGAGCGCGAAGATCACATCAGGACGGAGTTTCCCGATCTCTTCAAATCCTAGGTAATCTTTTCGTCCTTTTTCAAATCTCAGGACGAGATTTTGTTTAAGGGGGGAAGGTTTGTAACATCCCAAAAATACTAAACTTGGATCATAAAAATCTAATCATCAAAATTAGGGTTAACAAAAACTTTCTAAAGGAAATCATGAAAGCATGCATATCTGTATGCATGGATTTTGAAATCCTTTAAAAACACCTTGTTTGTTTGTTCCATTGCTTGTAAAATGTTTCTTAGGTGAAATAAACATCATCTAAAACATTTCCCACACTTTTCCTAAAGACAAGTAAACACATATATGAAATGAATGGTCACTTTGACCAAATTAACTCACATGCCTACTTTGGCTGTCTCAAACTTTCAGAACCTAACAAAAACTTTTCTGGATCTTTGCACCCCTTGAATGTACTCATAACAAAGTATCAAGGCCCACTTTGTGATCATCCAAAAACTTTCAAATGCATAGTTTAAATGACAATTCAAAATTGAATCTTTATCATATGGGAAGATCCCACTTTTTCAAAAACTATTCAAACAAGCTCAATTTTCAAAACCCAAGCATCTGCAGACTCACCAACACCAATCTAGCAAACGCACCAAAACTCATTTCAAAATTCAAAACTTGATTTCATGCGGCCATTTCATCAAACAGGTTGCAGACACAAATCAAACAAACATTAAACACTATTGTGAGCAGTGATTCTTGCCTAACTGGTTCCCCATTTAGCTCACACACAACTCAGTAGATCATCTAGGAAGATTAGTCAGGCACTAGCACCACTGTGAGCTTGCCATTGCCATCAATGGTGAATAGCCGAGCACCCTCTTGCCACCCCATAGTCGACAACAAGCTAGGAGCAGCAGCAAGCCTAGCCAGCATGTCTGGGAGGCAGCCCACCGTCCACCGCCACTCACTGTCCCAGCCGCGAGCGTTGCCAAGCCCTAGACCACGCACACAAGCCGCGCCCAGACCATGCCGAGCGTGCGCCAGAGCGCCACCCTCGACCATCACCCACAGACCACGCGCGCCGCCTCGCGGCATACACACAATCCCACCGACCCAGGAGACCGCCAGACATCCCCGTTTGCAGCCCCGTGACGTACAGCCACCGCCCGCCATCGAAGACGCCGCCTCTGCCGCGCAGAGCACCGCCCGTTCTAGACCAAACCACACCGCCTCATGCCTCGAGACCATGTCGTTGAGCATCGCCAGGAGACACCGCACCGTCCCCTACCCTTGCCCATGCCATTAGCCGCCTGTAACATCGCCCCCGACGAGCTCAACGTGCGGCCCGACGGTCCCCTCGCTCGACTATAAATAGAGTCCACCCCAGCACGATTTGTTCACACCATCTCACTCCCCTCTCCTCACTGATAGTGCCAAACCATTCTCAGAGCAAGGCGAGCACCACCTCGCCGGAATTTCACTGGAGCCTGCCGCTGCCGGAGAAGAAGGGAGCCAGCGATTGGAGACGCCCCAAGAGCTGCCGCGACCACCCATGAGTTTGCCATCGTCAACTTCGTCGTTCGCCCGCCTCGCCGACCCTCGCCAGTACCCCGGTGAGCCCCCAGCGACCCTCACTAGCCGCGCTAGGTTTCGTTCTCGACGGAGTTGTCTCGCGTCGATGATGACTCCCAGCCGTTAGATTAGAACTAGATCGAACGATCCACGTCGTCCCATACCGCTTCGCCCAGCCCCGTGTCACTGACGAGTGGGGACACCCACTTAAGCAGCCCGCGGGAGCACTGCGCTTAGCAGGCCGGCCCAGTAACTTTTCCCGCGCAGCCCAGTTATTCAAATTAAACCTTTTTCTATTTCAATTCAAACACACTTCTGTACCCAACTTCAAAAATCAACCCAGATCGATCCAGTCCACCAAATTGAATGAAACCAATTTTGTTGGAAAGGTCTGTGAATGCTGAATCCAAGCCCATTGGATTCAAGTCATTTGGATCTATAGATCACCCATGGTAAAATAACAAGGCAGAAGATTTTCTGCATTCAAACATTTTTCAAATTTAAACCATAATATCTTTTGAGTTGATTCCAACTCTCAAAAATCACATTTAACCATACCTTTCAGAATATATAAAAATATATAGGTTTACTTGCAGAAATAGTGTTCAAGTAATAAAAGAATGATACATAAGCATTTCTAGCCACTTTAATTAATTAAAATAAAAGGGTAAAACCTTATTAAATTGTGACACCACTTTAAATCACATTCCCATGGACTACAATATGTGGTGATGACATGTGTCAACATGATCCCATGTTGGGTTTGGAGAATATTAAATCTTAAGTAGTTTTTTAATAAGTAGAAATTACTTTTCTAAAAATCAAAGGAATTAAATCAAGCCTTAACCTTGTAATGTTAGAGATGATGCTAGATCATCCATAGGGCCCTTGTGTGTGATGATTGCAAGTAGTTAAGTATTGTTTGGTGATTGTGTACCTCGTATTTATTCATAGACGCTAGTACCGACCAAGGATACGAGGAGGAAGGAGGATACTACGAAGAAGAAGCCGAGGAGAACTTCAACCACTGCTCTGCACAAGGCAAGCTAAAACTTGCAAGACACTCTACTTTAGCAAGCTTATACTGATATTGTGCAAGCTAAGACTATACCTATGCAAGCCCATACTTGTTACTACACCTACTATATGCCTTAAGCATAAGTGATCACCCCCACTTGATAAACCAATCCTAGTTTGCTTGCAAGCTTCTTACTTTATTTCTTTATCAAAGCTCACTTAGAGTGTATTTAAGTGACTAGTAGATTTTGGAAAGATGCTGAAGGTTGCATAAAGAGCACAAAGTTTGGCCTAAGTTAGAAACCTTGACATCAGCCTTGAGACATAAGGTTGTACTTAGTTGAAACTCCCCTAGTTACCACCCCTCATCATTACTACCCCCACCTGTAGATGCTAGTGCTAAGAATAAAACTTGATCAAATTTTTAGATGGGAATACATGGTGGAAAAATGGTTATGAAAACCTTGGAATGATGGATCATTCTATTGAAATGTTTTGGACATGTGTTTCCAAACACTTGAGAACGTTGGTGATAAAAATGTTGAGGCATGAGCCTTAGCCCTTTATAAAACTGATGGTTGTCTGGATGCGATACCATTCCAATTTTATCGTACAACCACAATACCCGAATATTGGGTAGGGCTTGACTGGAAACTTATATTCCTTAGTATTAGCTCCCTCACGGCCAAGGTTGGAGATGAGGCTACCTTGTGAAGATTGTCCACCTGTGCAGTACCCAAGATGATAGTTGGTCATGGTTGGGAGGCCAAACTCACCGGAGAGGTGCTTCTACTAGGGCGTGTAATCGAAAGGTTGGGATTGATTATCCGCATACTGAGTATGGTGAATTCAGGATTTGTTCCTGACGGATGTATCGAATATTGTGGTGAAAGTGTACAATCTCTGTAGAGTGTCAAACTATTCGAATAGCCACGTCCGCGGTTATGGACAGTTGGAGTGGCCATACTGTTCCCTCGTCAGACTTTTCAAAATGACCTTTGAAATGAACTAGGATTTTGACTTGACCACAACAGAGTTGTGATATGAAATACAAGTTCCCGGCTAGGAATTATAAAATTGTGACTAGCTTTAGAACTCGAGAGATAAATCGGCTTTTGCAAAACAACCCTAGAGCCTAGTGTCCTATTATCCAAAAACCCCTTTACCTATTAGTATTAGTTTGCGAGTACTTAAAGAGTACTCATGGATTTGTCCTGCTATTCCCATGGCGGACTATGAAGAGGAGTACCGGAAGATGGACCCTGAAAGGTTACGACAACTAGGATCATCTCCATCATCAGCATTGCACGTGACCTCAAGATGGAGCTTCACCTATGCTACCGTTATTATTACGTATTCCGCTGCTTGATGTTGTATTAAGAACTGGATCATGAGATCCCTATTTGTGTAAGAACTTATGTATCGTTTGTTATGGATGATGTACTATGGTATCCAATTCTGTTATGTCTCGCAAAAATGGTAATCCTGGGATTGCGATGTATGGCATAACAGGCATCTAGGATTGAAAAATCCGGGTGTTGACACTGAGGTAGAGAAGACATCACCTGGTATTGTTGTTGACATTGATTACGAGGTTGTGAAAGGAAGAGAAAAGGTCTCAAGGGGGGTCAAGTATAAGCAGGCAGATAAGAAATGCTTCAGGAGATGTTTTGTCTACCTGTAGGCATGCTGGAAGGGGTTCCTAGATGGCTGCAGGCCATACTTGGTAATAGAGGCATCTTCTTTAACAGGGAAGTTCAAGGGACAGCTTGCTACCACTTATGTTGTGGACGCGCATCATTGGCTTTTCTCATAGCCTATGATGTTCTGAGGGTGAATCGACTGAAAGCTGGACATGGTTCATGTAGACACTACGTGTAGTAATTGGGCACCCTGAAGGCTTGGTGATACACACTGGTGCATGCAAGGGGCTTCAGGATGTTGTGTTTCCTGGGGTTGAATATAGCGAATGCATGCGGCACCTCGCTACTAGCTCCATGAAGAATTTCAAAGGTGAGACCTTTGAAGACAAATTATGGGGATCACCATACACGCACACCCCAAGGACGCATGCTACTTACATGCAGAACTTGTATACCGTGCCAAAGCTAAAAGAATACCTCTAAGAACATCATAGCAAGTTATGGGTCAAAAGCAAGTTTGGTGAGTTAAGCAAAGTGGATTTTGTTTGCAATAATCTGACAGAAAGGTTCAATTCTAAGATTAGGATCATGAAGTCACTTGTAATTGTTATTTTATTAGATGCAATAAGACAGTGTATAATGGTGAAGATGGTTTAGGCAAAGATTTCTGCAAGAAAATTTGTAGGCCATAAAATAGTTCCAAAGGTGATTTATTACTGAATGCAAGAACCATGGCAATGAGAACGATAAAGACGAGGATGGTCAGAAAGTCCAATACATACGTTGAGGTTTATGCACAAGACAAACATGGAACTGAACGGAGGTTTACTATAGACATTGGTAACAAGACTTGTTCATGCAGGAAGTGGCAGGTTACTGGTCTGCCATGCCACCATGCACTGCACTTCATCTTAAAGCTAAGATATAGAGGTGCTGAAATAGAGAACTATGTTCATAACTATTTCTCCGTGGACAAGTTTATTGCAACTTATGCTGAAAACGTACCACCTATTGCTGATGAAAAAGATTGGAAGATAGTCGATCCAGGGTTCAAACTCGAACCACCAGTTCATAGGAGGCCACCTGGGAGGCCTAGAAAGGAAATGACCGAAGCCTTCACCGCAAAAGGTTCGAGACTAGAAGAAAGGAAGCATAAGTGCAAACAGTGTGGAGGGTTGGGCCATATCAAGAGGCTATGCAAAAACCCAGTTCCACGTGATTTCGGAGATGCTGACCTTGCCCCCGTTCACATCACGGAAGCACAAGATGAGGCTTCTCAGGCAGAACTAGAGGAAGTGCAGCGAGATGACATAGAGAAAGTGTTGCATGTGAAGGGAAATGGTGTGCATGTGGAGAGAAACATTGGTAAGTAGCAATTGGTTGAGGACGTGGACGTGCCGGTGGGGATAGGGGGCGAAAAGAAACAAAAGGGTAAGCGGGAGCGGAAGGGAAATGATAATAATAGAGTTTAGTTTGAATATGAAGAAGTTGCTAGGGTGATTGAGGATGTTCTTGAGAATCTTTCGGCTAACTGCAGGAGAAACAATGAATCCCTGTCAATTTCGTCTTTGTACGATTCTCCGGACGAAAGGTAAGCTTGAAACTAGTTTTACTTAGAATTTTTATCATTTTTGTTTCAGTCCTCATCAATTGTTGTTTAGTGCACCGCGGGATTGAACAGTAATAAGAGGAGCAGAGAGAAGGTGGCACAATAACGTCGTTTCTTGAATTTTCATTGAAATTTATTTATATTTGGTACTTGATGGGGATATGCCTACCGGGGTATACCCAGCAGGACGTTTCCGACTGGCCCAGGAACTGACGAGTGGGCTTGCAAGACGGCGACTGGATCAAGGCCCGGTGAGGATCCAAGCGACTGGAAGCTGAAGGCCCAGGCGAGTAGATAGGCCCAGTTGGAATAGGTTAAACGAGTACCGAAGCCTTAAATGATTCGGTTGAGATATGTAAACCCTAGGGGAGGTGAGTCTATATAAACCTCCCTACAGGGCGTGTAGAGATACGTTCCATCATACACCCAAGCGACTCGCCGCCGAGCTCGCCCCATTGTACCACCATCATAATACAATCTAGCAGGAGTAGGTCTTTACCCTCCGGGGGGCCGAACCTGGGTAAAACCCTGTGTCTCCGCCCTCATCTCGCACCGCAGATGGCTGGCCGCCCTTGCCCCTCGTTCTACTACTCGCTGCCGATTGCAGCATCTGCCATGACCATTCCCACGAAAGTGGCGCCCACCGTGGGGCCTGGTTGGTCTGGCCGGTGTTCTACGGCGAGATCCAATCTGCCCATCAACGAGACGGTCGCCACCGGCCGCATGATAGCGATCGGCGAGATGCTCTAGATCCTGCCGAGCAGCTACGTCTCGGCGGTGAGACCCGTCACGCACAGCGTGATCCTACCGGTCGGCACGATCAGCCTCTTCATCGGCCTCACCGACGTCATCGCCTCAGAGGACTCGGCTCGCATCCGCGAGTCACCGCCACGCGACCGGCTCTTCGAGAGCCAGGTCCGCACGATCCATCGCCTCGCCTCCGAGTACAACTCGGCCCACAGCAACGTGGCCGAGAACTCCGCGGCCGCGGAAGACGCGACCCTCAACGACGATGCCGACTCGGCGACCCCGGCGTCACTCGCCGGATCCATCACCGCGGCTTCACCCGCGGGCTCCATCACCCAGGTCTCCAACATGGGAGACTTCGAGGATCCCTCCATCCTTGGGATCTTCGACTTCGACTCCAGATCGGAAAACTCCGCCGATCTCCGCGACGGGACCAGTCGCCACGCCGTGACTTACATGGCGACTGGAACCGATCTGCCGGAGGATCCCTTCTCCACCCCGATCCCTCCTAACGCCACGGCAACGGAGGTTGAGGAACTTTGCCTAAAGCTGGCGGAGGCAGTCCGCAAGGAACAAGCCGAGCGCGAAAAATTTCGCCTCGAGCAGGTGACGACGCAGGAGCTGCCGCGCTACCACCAGCAGCGAATCAGGTCGCGCCTGAACCCTACCGTCCAGGGGTGCGCCCTGAACTTCGATGACGAGAACGACCCGGCCCGCGTGGCCGAGCGCGCGATCTGCGAGAACGCGCCGCCAGGAGGAAGCGCTTGGCCCCCGCCAAGGTCGACGGCGAACGGCGCCCCACCTCCACCCAACCGCACACCCCCCAGGGATCAACCGCGGATAGTGGTCTCCTCACGGGAGCGCGACGCGAATGGCCTACCACTGTTCTCCACCCCAATGGACAACCTCGTGGCAGGTCGAGCAGCCGCCGACAACATCACGGCCACCGGCGATGGCACCCTACAGATCCAGTACGTCAGGGCCCTGCTCGCAAAGGCGGTCGATCAGCAAAACGCGGGCGCCGACTCACAGGGTCGGGTGTACTCGCGTTCTTCGGGCAGCAGAGCGGCCTCAAGCGGCCGCCCGTTGGCGGAAAACACCCTCAACTGCCCGCCACCAGAGCCACTGCAGCTCCAACATCGACCCGCGAATGCGGCACTCTCCACCAACGACCCCAGGCCAGCGACCAACTTCGTCGCCGCCAACGGTCAGCCCATCGACGCCCACACCCACATCATCAACAACCAAAGCTGGCGCGCACGCCAACCCGACGACCTGCAACACACCCTAACCAATCGCCGCGACGGCGAGCCGATGGGTCGCTAAGCCGACTCGGGCCCAGGTGCTTCGGATCGATGATCCGAGGAGAAAAATACACGGCGAACTTCAAGGCGCCGAAGGAAATAGAGAAGTACGACCCTTCCGTGTGGCTGGATACATACCTCATGGCGATGGGGATCGCTGGCCACACTGACCTGCTAGCCGCCCGTTACCTCCCCTTGATTATGGAGGGGACGTGCAGGCAGTGGATCAACACCCTCCCCCAGGATATCATCGACTCCTGGGAGGAGATGCGCGACGCCGGCCGCCGAACTTCGCCAGTCCTACACCCGCGCCACCACCATCGAGGACCTGAGCGATCGTCCGGGGACCCCATGAATCGACCAAGAATCGGGTCCAGCGGTGGCAAGAACTATGGTACAACGGTCGGCATCCACCCGGACACCGCGATCCATTGCTTCAAGACCTCGTACCACGAGCCCTTGGTCGCCAAGCTCAGCGACATTCTCGCACGCCGAAAACATACCGACCTCCTCGAGATCGCCAAACGTACGCGGAAGAAGATCCAAACCAGGAAACCGACGAAGTCGGAGGCCAACGCCACACGCGCTACAGCAACACTTCGCCACCGCAAGCGCCAGAATGACGGGCGAGTCGACCGTCGCCAACGCCCGCACGCGCGCAGCGAGCCCAAGAGCTTCCGCCGCGACGGAGGGCAACGCCGCGACGGCGGCAACTACAAGGCGAAACCAAGGTTCGACCCCGCAGCCCTCCTTAACCAACCTTGTGCGTTTCACAGCAGGGAAGGGAAGCCCGCTACACACACGACCGCCGACTGCCACACTCTCAGGGAGATTGAGAAGGCACGGCGAGCGCGGGAGGACCCCGACAACAACCCGCCAAACGGCGGAAAATTCGGCAATGTGGCCGGCTCGCTCCATACCTTCATAGGCTTCAACACGAAGCACGAGAAGAAGGTCATCGCCCGCGCCGTCGCTGTCAACACGGTGGCCCAGGTGGACGTTCCTCAGTTCCTCAACTGGTCGGAGCAGCCCATCACCTAGAGCCGCCAGGACCACTCGCCACGCATCGAGTACCCAGGCCGAGTCGCCCTGGTGGTCAAGCCTAAGGTGGGTGACTATTGGCTCCCCAAGGCATTGATGGACGGCGACAGCTCCATCAACATCATGTACCTGGACACCTTCAGGCGACTGCGGCTCCCGCAGTCGATGGTCGAGACGACCTACACCACGTTCCACGGCATCGTCCCCGGTCGGAAGGCGTACCCGATCGGCAAGGTCACGCTGCCAGTCACCTTCGACACACCAGCAAACTTCCGCACCGAGCGGATCGTCTTCGAGCTGGTACCCTTCGACAGCCCCTACCACTGCGTCCTGGGGCGCCAGGCGTTCGCCAAATTCATGGCAGTGCCCCACTACGCGTACAATGCAATGAAGCTCCCCGGGCCGTGCGGCGTCATCACTATCAACGGCGACCCCGACATGGCCACCGAGTGCGAGGCCAAAGGAGCCGAACTTAACGCCGCGCCATCGGCGAGACCAACCACGCCGACGAGCTCGCCAAGTACGCGAGCGGGGTCAACAACGACAACCCCACCATACTAAAGAAGCCCAACTCGAAGGGCGCAAACACCTCAGCCTTCGAGGCAACAACGCACACCCGCACCGTCGAGCTGGTCCCAGGCGACTCCAGCCAGACGGTGACGATCGGGACGGGCATGAGCCCAGCCTAGGAAGGCGCGATCATCGAGTTCCTCCGTGAGAACAGGGACATCTTCGCATGGAAGCCCTCTGACATGTCGGGTGTCCCTAGGGAGCTCGCTGAGCACAAACTAAACGCCGACCCCAAAGTGCGACCCGTCAAGCAGTTGCTGTGGCCCTTTAATGAAGAGCGCCGCCGAGCTATCGCCGAGGAGGTGCAGCGTCTACTCACTGCAGGCTTCATTCGGCCAATTAAATACTCCAAGTGGCTGGCAAACCCAGTCTTGGTCGAGAAGAAGAACGGGACCTGGAGGATGTGTATCGACTACACAAACTTGAACAGCGCCTGCCCGAAGGAGCAGTTTGTCCTCCCGCGGATCGACCAAATAATCGACTCCACTGCAGGCTCGGAGTCGCTGTGTTCCTCGACGCCTACTCTGGGTACAACCAGATCAAAATGGCTGTTGAGGACGAGGAGAAGACGGCGTTCATCACGCCATTCGGATCCTTCTGCTACACCGCCATGACCTTCGGCCTCAAGAACGCCGGGGCGACCTACCAGCGGTGCATGCAGGAGTGCCTCGCGAGCCAAATTGGCCGCAACATCAATGTCTACATCGAAGACGTGGTCGTAAAGTCCGCTCGCCAGGGCGATCTACTCGCCGACCTGGCGGAAACATTCGCCAACCTGCGGAAATACAAGATAAAGCTCAACCCAGGCAAATGCACCTTCGGTGTACCAGCAGGACAATCGGTACGCTGCTCTCAAGCCGCGGGATCGAGGCGAACCCCACCAAGATCGACACGATCGCTCGACTCGGCAAACCCGAGTGCCTGCGCGACGTCCAGAAGCTGGCCGGGCGAGTCGCGGCTCTCAGTCGCTTCATCCCCCGATTGGGCGAAAAGGCGATGCCCCTATACCGCCTGATGCGCAAGAACCCCACCTTCCAGTGGGACAAGGAGGCGGACGACGCGCTCCGCGACCTCAAGAAGGTCCTACTCGCCGCCCCCGCCGACAAAGAACCCATGCTGGTCTACGTCGCGGCTTCCGAGCGCATCGTCAGCGCCGTCATGGTCGTCGAGCGGCCAGAGGAAGGCAAGGAGCGCCCGGTACAGCGACCGGTGTATTACATCAGCGAGGTCCTCACCGAGTCGCGACAGCGGTACCCGCAGTACCAGAAACTGGTATACGCGGTCTTTAGAGCACAGCGGCGCCTACCGCACTACTTCCAGGAGCACCCAATCACGGTCGTCTCCTGCGCACTGTTGCAGGACATCATCCGCAACCGTGAGGCGACCGGGAGAGTCGCCAAGTGGGCCATCGAAATCGGCGTCCATAACATCAAGTATGAGCCACGAAAAGCGATCAAATCGCAGGCTCTAGCGGACTTCATCGCCGACTGGGAAGAGGCCCAGCAGCCAGAAAAGCTGCCATACCTCCACTACTAGAGCCTCCACTTCGACGGCTCCAAGAACGCGGACGGCGCAGGAGCAGGGATCGTGCTGACTTCACCGAAGGGCGACAAGCTCCGCTACGTCCTCTGCCTCGACTTCACCCCCTGCACCAACAACATGGCTAAGTACGAGGCACTCCTCCACGGCATGTGAGCTGCCAACGAGATGAACATCAACCGCCTACGCTGCTACGGAGACTCCGACCTCGTCGCTGGGCAACTCGCTGGCACCTGTGACGCCGTCTCTCCCACCATGGCGGCATACCGCCAAGCAGTAGACAAGCTGGGGGGACATTTCACAGGGTACTCTGTCGAGTGGATCGACAGGCGGAAGAACGAGGAGGCTGACGCACTCTCTCGCATCGGGTCGGCTCGACTCGCACCACCCGCCGGCGTCTTCCTCGACACGATCACCAAGCCTCCAGTCTCTCCCCCAAGGGAGATTGACATCAGAGTCCCGCTGCAACCAGAGGCAGCCCTGGTCACACTCGTCGCCGAGCCAGACGACTGGACCAAGCCGTACGTTGCCTACCTGGAGGCTGGCACCTTGCCGGCAGACGAGACAGACGCCCGGATGATTGCACGCCGATGCAAATCCTTCACCATCATCGACGGCGAGCTCCACAAGCGCAGCATGACTGGCGTGTTCCAACGCTGCGTCCAACCCGCCGAAGGACGCAAGATCCTCCACGACATCCACTCCGGCGACTGCGGCCACCATGCCGACGCCCGCTCTCTGGTCGCCAAGGCTATGCGACACGGCTTCTACTGGCCCACCGCACATGCCGATGCCGTCGACATTGTCCAGCGGTGCGCCGGGTGCCAGAAGTACGCCAACCAGACACACGTGCCGAGCTCAGCGCTCAAGACAATCCCCATCACCTGGCCATTCGCCGTGTGGGGTATGGACATGGTAGGCCCCTTCAAAAAGTCCCCTTCTGGCTTCACCCACCTTCTGGTCGCGGTCGACAAATTCACAAAGTGGGTGGAGGCCAAGCCAGTCCGGAAATACGACGGGAAGACCGCCACCAAATTCCTACGCGAGCTCATATATCGCTACGGGTTCCCAAACAGCATCATCACGGACAACGGCACCAACTTCGCCAAAGGAGCCATGGCCGAGTTCTGCGAGGAACACCACATCCGGCTCGACCTCGCGTCAGTCGCCCACCCGGAGTCCAACGGCCAGGCGGAACGGGCCAACCAGAGCATCCTCCACGGCCTGAAACCGCGGCTCCAAGTACCACTCGAGCGCACCGTCGGGTGCTGGTTCGAGGAGCTACCCTCCGTCATCTGGGGCATCCGCACCTCGGTCAACAGGTCGACAGGGTTCACCCCCTTCTTCATGGTGTACGGCGCCGAGGCAGTCATGCCCACCGACCTCGAGAACGACTCGCCAAGGGTCGTCCACTACACGGAGGCTGCGAACAAACTCGCACGACAGGATGGATTCGATCAACTCGACGAAGCACGCGACTTAGCTCGGTCGCGCACCGCTATCTACCAGCAAGGACTCCGCCGCTACCACAGCCGGCGGGTGAAAACTCGCACCTTCCAAGAAGGCGACCTGGTGCTGCGCCTCATCCAGGACAAGAAAGGCATGCACAAGCTTTCCCCCCCGTGGGAGGGACCATTCGCCATCGGGCGAGTACTCGGCAATGACGCCTACTACCTCATCGACGTCCGCGGGGACGGCAAACTCGATGTCAAGCGACCATGGAATGTAAACCTCCTACGGAAGTTCTACTCCTAGAACCCCACATATGTATCCTCCAGTCGCTATGAAATAAAAAGAATTGGTTACCGCAAATTGCGCCTCCTCTCCGTGACTTGTGCCACTTGCACTCGTAATAACAGCGCCAAGCTAACCGCAGAAGTTAACCTCTGGTACAGCGATCGGCACGGCCAAGTAGTGCGTGACAAGGGCACTGGGTCACCCCAGGTCTTGTAACGTCCACGAAAAACGCCTACCCGGAGCCCCATTGGAGTCGCTCGACCGCGGGTTTCTCGAACCAAGACAATCGCTTCGCTTCTCACAGCGACCATGATCCTCCGCGTCCTCGACATAGCGACTCGAACGGCCAAGTACCACGCTCGGGGACTGACGACCAGTCCAGCACGAGCGGCTAGGGAAAATGCCAAGTATGAGAGCATGCCCAGGACTCGCCATGCGACTGACCCGACGGGCCAGGCAGGAGTGATGCGCTCACCCCTAACGCGCCAAGTCCTCATCCACCCTCGAGTCGCGCCTAGAACAACCAAGTACCACGCTCGGGGACTTGGCCACCCAACCTCGTTCGCGCAAGGGAAAATGGTGAAGTACAGAGCACTCATGGGAGTCGCCTTGCGACTGGCTTTCCAAGCTCGGGCGAGTCGACCTCAATAACAAAACATTCAAAACTGCAAACACACAACAAACAAGGTAAACCCCATAGAAAGGGCGGACGCGCTCGGGGACTCGTTCAACCCTCAATCAAAAACACACGACAATTCACAAAACAACACGATATCTCATTATAACATGTCGCAATTGTCACAAAATACAAGGTATGCCCAAAGGCAGAACTGCTACTAATGCCCTAGGGCACAATATTCTACTCCGCAGGTTTCAATGACGATTCGCCACCACCCTTGCGACTGCGAATGAAGGGAGTGTACGGGTTTGATGGGTACATCGTCAGCTCACCCGCCATTGCCGCACGGAAGGGCTGCTCGATCTTGAAGTCCCGGTGCTGCGGCTCAGGGTCGTTGGGCGCGACGACCGTTTCCTGATAAGGAAGGAGGTCGCCCATCGCCCAGACGCGCTCAGAGTATACCGCGGTGCGGTCCGTCAACTTCAGCACCTCGGAGATCTCCACCGAACCAGTCAACGACGGGTAGCCACTCGTCACGTCGTCCAGGTCGAAGTCCTCCGGAAAGTGAGCGAGCCCAAGGCTAAGCGCCGTCGCCTCTCCGCGACGGAACGCCGATCGCGTCATGAACTCGACGACCGACGGCGCCTTTTCCAAGTATCGCCACACCTCGACGAGGTCGCTAGGAATCACCTCCGTGGGCGACATTTCCTGGAGATACGCCCGTATGCACGTCGCCGACAACGTGGCCGAGTCGACCAGCGTGGCCACACATTGCCGTGCGTCAAACGAACTCGCCTCTTCCGCGCTGTCAATGATTCGACCTGCGGACAGAAAGTGACAGTGAGTACATCAAAGATTACACAATGCAAACGTTACAGGCACAGGAAGGCACACTCACCAATCAAGGGACGGGAGAGATCCGTGATGAAGCTCTGAAGAGAGGTGTAGTCGTCTTGAAGCCTAGCAACAAGGGCGTCGGAGACCTTACGCTCCTCAGCGGTGGCTGTAACGGCAGCCTTGGATCGCCCATCCGCCGAAGTTGCCTCCTCCATCGCCTCCTTCAGCTCGCGCTCAAGGTGGGCGATCCGCTCCTCAGCTGAGCTTAAAGCAGTTTGAGCTGCCGCCAATTCAGTCGCTGGGACGAGGCCCTGGCGGACCTCCTCTGCCTTCGCAGCAACCGCCTGGAGCCCCTTGTTCGCTTCTTGGACGGCGGCCAGTTCCCTCTCCACATGACGTTTTGCAGCGAGCCGGTCGGCTGACTCGTGCTGCAAACCCTGAACACAAGTCAAACAGTCAGCAACAGCGAAATCCTAAGTGCCCACCCGCTGAAATTCAGCAAGTGCGCACTCGGGGACTGGCAATCAAAAATCCTAATTGCCCACCCGCTGAAACTCAGCGAGTGCGCACTCGGGGACTGGCAATCGAAAATCCTAAGTGCCCACCCGCTGAAATTCAGCGAGTGCGCACTCAGGGACTGGCAATCGAAAATCCTAAGTGCCCACCCGCTGAAATTCAGCGAAAAGCGCACTCGACCGGTAATCAATCTAAGTGCCCACCCGCTGAAATTCAGCGAGTGCGCACTCGGGGACTGGCAATCAAAAATCTTAAGTGCCCACCCGCTGACATTCAGCGAGCGCGCACTCGGGGACTGGACGCGAAAAATAAAAGCAAGACACTAAAAGAATCAGACCGCTGCAATACAGCGGCCTGATCCTCGGGGACTGGACATACCTGGATGGCTGCGCCAAGCATACCATGAAGCTGTATCGCGTCCACGGATGCGAGGAGAGCCGGCGTGTGCCCGCGACGTTGCTCGACCTCCGTGTCGACGACCCCAGGTGCGCGGCTCGAGGGCGAGGTACCACTCGCTATAGCCGCTTTGGTCATGAAGCGCGGGAAGGTTGCGATGGATGCGCCGGCACCAAAGGAGGCCGGCTCGGCCACCCCAGGCGAGGGAGCACCTTCCTTGGTCGTCAAGGCCGCCCCCGCCACGGGCTCACTCGGAGCAACCGCTGTGTCGTCAGACACCGTGACGACCTCGTCGCCCTTGGCCTTCTTAGCGCTATCCGCGGGGGCAATGACCTCGTCCGCCTTCCTCTTCCGGGAGGGGTCCTCCTCGCTGACGACTAGCGGCACCTTGGCCACGGTTGGATGGCCTATCTTCTTGGCTCCAGTCCTACAAATTGATCACATGAGCAAAGCAGTCCGAGTACAATGAAAAACAAATACAGGAGAATAAAACTCACTTGGCCACTGGTAGGAACCGCAGCCCCGTGCGGACGCCGGCCGGCTTCTCCAGTTCGGGGCCCAGCCGTCGACTGAGGCCCATCTCCAGGACATCGCTTGCCCAAGACACGGACGGTTTATTCGTTGTCGAGGCCGCGACCGGAGCTTCCGAAACATTTTCGGCGCGAGCTTCCCTGGGCAGCGAAGCTGCCGCGACCGGAGCAGCCCCCGACCCAGAGACTGGGGTGAACGGGCGGGGGCATCGAGGCAAGAGGCGCCTCACTAGAACGGCGGTGATGTCCAGTACGGCCACCGTCTGTGGAGCTTCGACCCTGGCCAGGCTGGTTGCGTCGGAGCTGCTTGGCGAATGAGGTGGAGACGGCTGTCTCGCTGGCTTCGTCTTCCTCTTTGGAGGGTCCTTCGCCTCCTTCTTCTCCTTCTTCTTCTTCTTCTTCGATGGAGTGGCCTCGCGATGCGAGGTGTGCTCGGGGAGCTCGTCATCATCATCGTCATGACGTTCGAGGCTTTTGCTCGCTTCGAGCTCACGCTGCCGCTGTCCGCGAGTTTTCCGGAACAGCGGGGCGACCTCTTCCTCGGACTCATCGTCGTCGCCGCTCCTGTCACTCTCGATGCCGCCCCCTGCTGGAGGCGATTCGCCCACCTCCTGGACGGACGAGCTCGAGTTCTCGTCGTCCGCGGGCAGAAGCCACCCTTCCACCACCTAAAATAGCTGCAATAGGTATAAGACAACATCAGTAAGACCGCGACTGCATTTAACTACGACTGCGAATGACAGAAAAATGACTTACCGTTGGGGCTGGATGCTTCGCGGTGTTGGGGGCGACCCCAGCCTTCGCGTTGAGGTACGCCGCCTGGGTGATCTTCTTCAGCGCTAGGAGGTAATCCTCGAGTTGCCACTCGGCGAGGCAGGACTTTGTCGAGTCCTCCCAGCCCGCGTACTCGTACATGTAGTGGTCACGGCGGGCCAGGGGGACGAGTCGCCGCCCGAGCCAACAGTTATACAAGTTGATGGGTTGGAGACCTTTCTTCTTCAGGCCGCAGATGGTCTGAAGCATTTCATCCACAACCATCCGCTGGTCTGTTGGAAGCTTGCTGACCTGGAGTCAGCGCGGTTCGGGCATGTCGGCGGAGTACCTTGGGATCGCCACCTCGCCGTCCGGAGTCGCCTCGGTGACGTAAAACCAAGATTTCTTCCATTCACTCGCCGCTTTGGCGGGTAGCACCAGATCGAAGAAGGAAGCCTTCGATTTCAACTGAAACGTCAGGCCGCCCGCAGCGAGCATTGGGCCACCCGCTTCCTCGCGACTGATCCTCCCGTGGAATAGATCTTGCCACAGAGGGAAGTAGGGCCTGCAGCCCAGGTAGCACTCGCAGAACGCCACGAAAATGGCGAGCTGCTCGATCTTTATGCGGGCCCAGGTCCAGTTGATCTCAGAAGGCACAAAAGCGCCGGAAGAAAAGAGATGTTGGGAATCCCAGCCCCCGCTCTAGGTGGCTGGTGAAGCAGGCGAACTCTCCCTCGCGCGGGTCCGGAATCACCTCTCCGGCCGCGGGGATGCGCCACCTGCCGGCGCGCAGGATCCCGGCCTCCTCGAAGGACGCCAGTTGCGCCCTCGTGCACTTGGTCCTGCCCCATGGTTCGGTGGAGGGGGCCATTGGCGGAAGGGTTCGTGGGGGTCGGAGGATTTCGGTTCGGCTAGATCGCGATGCGGAGGAAAACAATGGTGCACGCAATCGGGGAGTTCTCCGATCGCCTACCATTCCCTTTATATAGCGGTTGTTACCCGCCAAATCAGGGAGCCGTTACTACGCAGTGATTACGCCGAAAGTTACCGTTGGATTACCCCAACGGCTAGTTTGACTGCGTTTTGACGGTCCAACTTCAGCCACTCGGCTCGCCGACCCGATCACTACAAACAGTGACTAAATATTTCGCCGATCCAATCGCCAAAGCTGTGACCAGAATGACTAGTTTCCTCCTTTATTCAGGAGCCCGCCGCCGATTCGACTGGATGTCTGCGTTGAAAGCCATATACTCCGACTGCCAGCAACCACCTGCGCCCAATCGACGACGGCCTCGGGGACTACTGATGGGGATATGCCTACCGGGGTACACCCAGCAGGACGTTTCCGACTGGCCCAGGAACTGACGAGTGGGCTTGCAAGACGGCGACTGGATCAAGGCCCGGTGAGGATCCAAGCGACTGGAAGCTGAAGGCCCAGGCGAGTAGATAGGCCCAGTCGGAATAGGTTAAACGAGTACCGAAGCCTTAACTGATTCGGTTGAGATATGTAAACCCTAGGGGAGGTGAGTCTATATAAACCTCCCTACAGGGCATGTAGAGATACGTTCCATCATACACCCAAGCGACTCGCCGCCTAGCCGCCGAGCTCGCCCCATTGTACCACCATCATAATACAATCTAGCAGGAGTAGGTCTTTACCCTCCGGGGGCCGAACCTGGGTAAAACCATGTGTCTCCGCTCTCATCTCGCACCGCAGATGGCTGGCCGCCCTTGCCCCTCGTTCTACTACTCGCTGCCGATTGGAGCATCTGCCGTGACCATTCCCACGACAGTACTTGTAACGGGTATGTGATGTGTCGTATCGACCATATTCTAGGTCGTCAGATCGTACATTAATTTTTCAACTGATTATCCATAAACAATAATCTTGGATTTTTAACAGTTCAACGACCAATATTATGGCCATGCCATGGAGTTGGTGAGGCTCACCTCCCTTGTATTCCCATCTCAAACAACAGGACATGCGCGTCTCCTTCTCCTCTGGCGCACTCCAAAATTATGACTGTGTCATCAAGTGTTGGGAGCCGAGACACAATACCGTCCGATCACCCTTGCCTCATCTTTGTCAGCAATGCCTGATGCTCGAATCGGCTACGTTAGGGGCATTGATTCTCTAAGAGGAAAAGATCTTTGGCAAGAAAACAAGATAAGAAAAGAGTCTTCATAAATAGGTTTTTTATTCTAGTAGAGGGGCCTACCAGTGTGTCTAAATGCTGGAGCATATTTGCTAGACTCGTGTCTACGATTTTCTTTAGACTCAACCGACGCAGTACAAGAAAAGAGCTTTGACAAGAAGAAAATAATAGGAAAAGAGCCCTTTTAAATTGGTTTTTTATTCTAACAGTGGGGACAATTAGTGTGTCTAAATGCTAGAGCATATTTCCCGCTGCTAGACTCGTGTCTAAGATTTTTTCTAGACTCAAACAACGTTGTACACGCAGCATCGATAACGGTGGAGGGCGTACGCCCAGGCACTACCCATAAGCGCTGCCTCCCTTCGGGCTTGCGCATATCTGGGTGGATCTCTGGATGGTGAGCTCTGCAAAGCCAAAGAAACGCCTCCCCCTCCTTGAATCGCCTTGGCTAGTACGCGCAGGTGCACGCATATCGGTCCATTGCCCTCTTCCGCTCTGGTAGCTGGCGGCGGCGCTCCTTGATCTGCCTCAACAGCGCGATGCCGTGCAAGAGCGGCGCCACGGGCACCCTGGCGTAGCTGATCTCGTAGCTAGCTGGTAGCCTCGCTAGAGGCAGCGCGAGTATGTCGTAGTGGGCGAACAACTCGGCCTTGTGCAAGCTGAGATGGGGCCTCTCCATGGCGAGGTGCCATTTCTTCAGGTAGGATTCGACGCTTGTGCTGACGCGAGTCGGAGGGAATGAACGAGGTTTGAGATTCTGTCACATGGTCGCGTTTATAAAGCCAAGGAGGTAGGCTCACTAGTGGTTACGAGGGCCAATAGGGATGCAGAAATGCCTACTCGCGATTGCTCTTGCAAAGGAATGCTTATCATCCATTCTCCCCAATCCAACAGTGCCTAACAATTGGGACGCAGTATCAACCTGGCCCCATGGGGGACTTCTAGAAGACCCTAACAATAGGCATAGTTTCTGCAAGGTTAACGAGCTAGTTAACGTGGTTTATCCTACGTTTGACCAGATTTCAAAACATCATAAGTCTTTCACAAGCATGCGTGGACATTGGCTCGGGCCCATGGGTGTGCCCTAATCTTGCACCTCCTTTGGGAAAACACCAGTTTTTCGGGTTTATAAAATGGAAAGTCAAGATTTATCCAAATGACCACGAAATCTCTAGTTGGAGAAGTCGCTTGCGATGCCAAGAGGGAGTTAGATGCCGAGTTTGGGCTCAATCCATGGAGTGGTTCCATGTTCTGGGCAGCGAGTGGGGAATATAGGGTTGGAAGCCATGTTAACTCACAATCGATAGACATCCTGGTTGTGCCTTGGGTGCCAAAGGAAATGGTATGCCTTGCCTATGATTTATGAGAGCAGTGGGTCACATACTCTAGGAGATGTTTTCACATTTTATTTATTTTTTTAAGATTTTGTTTGGTGCTACCCAAAAAATAGCAAAACCCGCAGGCGGCCGTGGCAACGCGACGGTCGGTGCAATCTTGGACCCAGGAATGCATCCAGCCTAGGTACCCCATGGGACACCCCAAAACATTTTTCCCTGAAAATTGAGAGTATCTTATAGGGTACGTACAATTAGAAATCGCATTTACCGGGCTGTAACTCAAAAAAATATAGTATATGCTTGCACCACGAGATAAATACCCACCTCCAAGGAATGGCCATGCACCATGGTGTAGCATGCGTGGAAATTTCCTTGGACCCATGGGCGCGCCCTAATCTTGCACCTCCTTTGGGAAAACACCGGTTTTCCGGATTCAGAAAATGGAAAGTCAAGATTTCTCTAAATGACCATGAAATCTCTAGTTGGAGAAGTTGCTTGCAATGCCGAGAGGGAGCTAGGTGCCAGGTTTGGGCTCAATCCATGGAGTGGTTCCATGTTCTCGGTAACGAGGGGGTGAATCTAGGATTGGAAGCCATGTTAACTCACACTCGATAGACATCCTGGTGGTGCCTTGGGTGCTAAAGGACCTGGTATGCCTTGTCTATGATTTTATGAAGGCAGTGGTTCACATGCAACAGCTCTAGGAGCTGTTTCACATTTTTTATTTATTTTTTTAAGATTTTGTTTGGTGCTACCTAAAAAAACGGCAAAACCCGCAGGCGGCCGCGACAACGCGACGGTCGGTGCAATCTTGGACCCAGGAATGCATCTAGCCTAGGTACCCCATGGGGCACCCCAAAACATTTTTCCCTGAAAATTGAGAGTGTCTTATAGGGTACATGTAGTTAGAAAACGCATTTACCGGGCCATAACTCAAAAAAAATACAGTATATGCTTGCACCACGAGATAAATACCCACCTCCCAGGAATGGCCATGCACCATGGTGTAGCATGCATGGAAATTGCCTCGGGCCCATGGGCGCGCCCTAATCTTGCACCTCCTTTGGGAAAACAACGATTTTTCGGGTTTAGAAAATGAAAAGTCAAGATTTCTCCAAATGACCACGAAATCTCTAGTTCGAGAAGTCGCTTGTGATGCCGAGAGGGAGCTAGGTTCCGGGTTTGGGCTCAATCCATGGAGTGGTTCCATGTTCTGGGAAGCGAGGGGGGAATCTAGGGTTGGAAGCAATGTTAACTCAGTTTTGCCCTCTATGCTAGTCATGAATACTCAGAAAATCCCTTACTATAGCTCACCCAGAAACCAGCACGCCCTGATTAGTCAGACAGTTGTCACGTGGATCGTGCCATCCAACCGTTGATCCTCTTTGATCTAACGGTCATACAAAATTGTTATAGTAGCAACATCCCAATATTATTACACACGATATGGTAGTTACAACAATCACAATGCAGGACATGGCAGTTAAATATATAATAACAATACTAACAACAGAACATTACATGTCGTCGTCCTCGTCGGTGGAGGCGGCGGTGTACTCCGATGACTCGTCAGCAACTCCTCCATGTATATACGCGCCCTCTCCTCGTCGGAGTTGTCCTCCTCCTTGTAGTCCCATGGGTCAGCGTCACTCTCCTCCGCTTCTGCCTCCAACTGCTCCATGAACGCCTCCTTGTTGCCCGAGTCAAAGTCGTCCTCATTGTTGGCTCCTCTATTCCTCCTGCCCTTCTTCATGGTGGTCTCGCATTCCTTCCTCCGGCGGTCCTCCGTCTTGGCTACTGATTGGTGCTCCTTCGTCTCTGTCGGTGCAATGCGCTTCTCAGGTGCGGCGGGTACGAGAAGCTTCGACGTCGCGGTGTCCTCGAGCGCCGATGTTGATGGATCCAGGCGCGGTTGGACACATCGTGGTGCCTCAGATGGCTGTCGGTGGGCACGAATGATGTCGCGACGAGCTGGTGACATAGGACGGTCAGCCACCGGAAAGGATCTTCCACTGCCACAGCACGGTTCCATCCTGCACGAGGAAGTTGTTCGGAAATGCATTATGGCGGGTACACAGAGTTGGCGCCAATCCTATTAGGGGCGCTAGGAGCAGCTCATAGTCTAATCACGTAAAAATTGTGCTACATCATAAAATATCTACGTACTGGGAGTGTTGTCACATAACAAATCACAAAATGCTCTTTATGGCAGTGTTGGTAAGTGTCCAGTGGCTGTCGACGTGGAGTTGAATGTTTCAGCATGTTGTGTCTGTGTAGCAGTTGCGCACGTCATGAAAACCCCTTGAGCAGGCGCGCACGCTGGACGTGCTACCCGTAAATTACTTCCTCCCCCGTAGTCCCACCCTAGCCCCTTTATCCACGGGATACTAGGCGGCGCGCGCCAAAGCCCCCGTTGAACTGTCCATCTCATTAAAGCCAGTCCAATCGAGTCCCATCATGTGGACTGTGGGGGTTTTATTCCCTGGTTCTGCCAGTCACGCTTCATTGAGAAGGAAGCAACATAGGCCATTGATTAACAAATGAACGGTGGATGTAGGTTGAGATAGCACCGGAGTAAACAGTGGTCTTGTATAAGACTGTACCACAGACTAGACTGTTTGACCATTCTCCCCCGCCAATCACTTTCTTCTTCCTCCTGCCCCCACCTTCCTCCATCTGCATTAGTCATGGCTCCCCGGAGGAGAGGCGGATCGACCGTGCGCACGGAGAAAAAGGAGAGAGCTCGCCGCCTTCCATTTCTTGCTCAACCAGCTACTTATCTCCCCCCTCGCACAGAGACCTAATCTCTCCTAGCAATGGCGCTGAATGTTCTAGCAGACTGGGGCTCCTCCCGCTCTTGGTACAGTATTCTTCTTCTTCTCTATTTTCTTCTTATTATATGTCTAGTTCTTATTCTTCTTATTATTACTATGCTACATATTCTAGGGCGGCCGTGGACCCTGAAAGCAGCACAATGGTGGCAGCAGCGCTGAATGTTCTAGCAGGACAGGGCTCCTCCTGGTATAGTCTTCTTCTATGTCCACTTCTTATTCTTCTTCTTATTACTATGCTACATATTCCAGTGCGGCCATGGACCCTGAAAGCAGCACGATGGCGGCGGCGGCGGCGCTGAATATTCCAGTAGGCCAGGTCTCCTCCCGCTATAGTCTTCTTCTTCTATGTCTACTTCTTATTCTTCTTCTTATTACTATGCTACATATTCCAGGGAGGCCATGGACCCTGAAACCAGCACGATGGCGGCGGCGGCATTGAATGTTCTAGTTGGCCAGGGCTCCTCCCAGTATAGTCTTCTTCTTCTCTTTTTTCTTCTTCTTCTATGTCTACTTATTATTCTTCTTCTTGTTACTCTGCCACATATTCCAGGGCGGCCGTGGACGCTGAAACCAGAATGATGGTGGTGGCGGTGCTGAGTGTTCTATCAGCCCAGGGCTCCTCCCAGTATAGTCTTCTTCTTCTCTGTTGATACGTCAGAAATGTATCTATAATTTTTTATGTTCCATGCTTGTTTTGTATCATTTGTATTATGGTTTGTATACACTTTGAGGTATTTTTATAAACTTTCTGGAACTAACCTATTGACAACATGCCACAGTGCCAGTTGCCTATTTTCTTCTGTTTTTGGTTCCAAAAAGGCAGAAAATCAATATTCTCGGAATTGGATGGGACAAAAGCCAAAGTCATTATTTTACCGGAGCAACAAGGAACCACGAAGCAGAGCCGGAGGGGGGCCACACCCCCCTCCCAGGGAGCGGGCAAGCCATGGAGGCGCCCATAGGGGTGTGGGCCCCCTGGACCCCCACCGACCTTGATTCCTGCGCCTATAAGAAGCCTCTGACCCAAAAACCCTAGGGCATCCAGAAGAAATCCACGAAAACCTCTGTAGCGCTGCCGCTGCCACTGAAAGGGAGATTCGGAGGACAGAAAGTCTCTATTCCGGCACCTGCCGGGACAAGGAAGTGCCCCTAGAGCGATATCCATCGATCTCCACCACCATCTCCATCACCGTTGCTGATTCCCATGATGAGGAGGGAGTAGTTCTTCCTCGAGGCTAAGGGCTCTACCAGTAGCTATGTGTTCATCTCTCTCTCTATGCATGATTTTGTTATGGTCATGAGCTTTGTAATCATGTAGATCTACCTTGCTACTCAAGTGCTTCATTAGATCTCTGCTCTCCCCATGTGTGTGAAAGTGACAGCGTGCACGCCATGGTGGCACTTAGGCTTGAGTCTACATAAATAATCTTTGTGCTTTAATAGATCTATGTTTTTTCCCACGTGTGTGAAAGTGACAGCGTGCATACCATGTGTGGCACTTCGGCTAGATTGAATATTTGTTATGAGTTATATTTGGAGTTGTATGTCTCTATGAAATTGTGGTGTTTGTTGGAACCATCTAGCGCTCAAGGTGACAGTGTGGGGTTATCTAGATTGGGGAAGGCGGACTTTGAGGAGTGTTGTTCTAGCCCTACCGATGATTAGAGTGTCCAACCAGAGACTAGTTAAGAGTAGTATCATAAAGAGAGGATATTTATATGAGAGAGTGTTCACTAGTGAAAGTATGATCCCTAGGCCTTGTTTCTAAACATTGAAACACCATTTGCTACTAGATGTGTTGCATGTTTGCTTGCTTCCTTCTTGTTTCCTTTACTCTTTACCTCAACGTCAAGCTCTTTTCTGGCACCGTTACCACTTGTATTTCACTATCTCTTTGCCGAACTAGTGCACCTATATTGGGTGTGTTGGGGACACAAGATTCTTGTATCTTGATTGCAGGGTTGCTTGAGAGGGAATACCTTTGACCACTTCCTCCCTGAGTTCGATAAACCTTGGGTAATCCACTTAAGGGAAACTTGCTGCTGTTCTACAAACCTCTGCACTTGGAGGACCAACAACTGTCTACAAGAATAGAAGTGTGTAGACATCAAGCTCTTTGCTGGCGTCGTTGCCGGGGAGGAAAGGTAAAAGGCACTCACACACGTTACCCCACGGCAATGAAGCCAAAAGCTCTTTTCCGCACTGCTTCGGGAGGTAGGTATAAAAGGTACTCACATCCTCCGGTGTGAGTGCTCGAAGTTATTTCCTTTAGATTCTGCAATTGTGTCTTTTTGTTTCTTGTTTTCACTAGTTAGGCTTAATGGAAAACAACAAAAAAATTAGAAAGCTTTATAGTGTTTATCTTGAGTTAGGACATGAAGTGTTTGAAGAGAAAATTTTAAAACCCATGGAGCTTTATTTGCATGCTAATAAAAATGTTATTAGTATGAATTCTTTGGACACCATTATTGCTAATGCTATGGAAAAGTCTAAGCTTGGGGAAGCTAGTTTTGATGAAAATGATCTTTTTAGTCCCCCAACTTTGGAAGATAGCTATTGTATTGCTTATGATGATACCAAACCTCCAATATATGATGATTACAATGAAGAGTATGATCTTTCAGTCCACCTACTATTGAGGAGAAAATGAATTGTGATTACAATATGCCTCCTATATTTGATGATTATGGTGATGAGAATAATAATGATAGCTATTTTGTTGAATTTGCTCCCACTACTTATGTGGAGAGTAATAATCATTTTATGCATGTGGCTCATGATAAGAATGTTTTATGTGATATTTATATTATTAATTTTATTCATGATGATACTGAAAGTTATTATGAGAGAGGGAAACATGGTCTTATGTATCTCAACAATATTAAGTTTCCCCTCTTTATGTTGAAAGTCTTGAAGTTGCACTTGTTTTGCTTTCCTCTGCTTGTTGCTTTGTTCTTTCATGACTTGTTTCTTTACAAGACTCCTACGCATATGAAGTGGGTTAGACTTAAATGTGTTTTGCATTTGCTTCTTGATGCTCTCTTTTATTTCAATTCATATTTTTTATGTGAGCATCTTCTCAAACTATCAAGCCTAACTTAAAGGCGTTAAAGAAAAGTACTTGTTGGGAGATAAGCCAAGAGTTTTATTGAGTCTTGGAAGTTATTACTTCTGTAATGACCTCTCCTTATCCTTTTTTATTGCTTTTTGTGCCAAGAATGACCTCTAATGAGAGGGAAGTAATATTTGGGGAGTTGCTGTACCGAAACAGATTTCTGTCCTCCACCATAAATATTCGTGAGGAGTCGATGTAACTCGGATTGAGCTGAAAATTTACGAATGAATCCCCCGGTATGTTAGAAAACTTTAGTTAATTCAACACTTTTTGATTTGATCAACAGAAGGTCTTAGAAAAAATCGGTTTCTACCTGCTGGTCTGTTTTGACAGATTTCTGCCATTATTTGCATTTGCTTCTTATTGATTCCTTTTTGAGTTCTCTTTTGGGGAATTGAGCTTTTTGAAGGAGTTGCTACAGTAGATTGTGTTTTTAGTGAAAAGTTTTGCTGTTCCAAAGCTTTTCCTAAAGGTCTATTATCTTTTGAATACACTAATGTTGCTAATGAAGATTGTGTGAAGTTTTGTATGAAGGAAAAATTTTAGGTGTAGAGAGAGAATGATGTAATGAGATGAAGAATGGACAAAAGCTCAAGCTTGGGGATGCCACCCCGGTGTCACCCCAAGAAATATCCAGGAGGTACAAGCATCAAAGCTTGCGGATCCCCAAGGCATCCCCTTCTTCATCAATAAAAAGCTCAGGTCTTTCTAGACACTTCGTTTTTATTGTTTTTTGTTCTTGGAGTGTCTTAGTTTTCTTTTTGGTTTTTGTTTGCTTAGTTTGCTTGAGTAAGTTGGTTGGTTACACCACACTTTTTTTGGAGAGAGACACACTCTGTTTCCATTGCCTAGAACACTCTAGTTTTCACTCTTATTGTTTTGTGATTGTTCACTTTTTCTAGCACTGCGTTCAGCCTTAGTTTTCTTGTGCTTTCAGCTTAGAACTTTTTACTTCTTCTTTGTGAATTTGTGAGACAATCTCACTGGTCTTTATTGATTATTATCTTTGTGAGTTGTTTCAAATAAGTTGTTTGGTGTTGGAAAAGAGTAGGAAGCTTCATGCTTAAGTGGTACAAAAGGGAGCTTGTTCTCACTGTGGCTTAGAATTTATCATGTCATGCTAGATCTTGTTTTGACCTTATGCTTAGTGATTATTGCTGTAGCATGACTTGTTCCAAACAATTAGGGTTGCTTAATGTTCCTTGAAGGAATCATGCGTTTTTTTAGCATGCAAAAGCATAGTATTGTGGTATTCTCCTTTGATGCTTTGCTTGGGTTGACTTGGCACATGCTCACACCATGTTATGACCATGACAAGTCATCATAGCCTCTATGATCATTTAGTCCTTGACTTGTAGTACCACTCTATGCTTTGATTAGTAATGTTTTGTTGCTCTGAATGATTATGGCCATTATTTCTCTCTTAGTTGGTTGCCCTAGTCTTTTGCTAGCCTCCACTTGTATGAGTAAGCTCTACTCATGCTTCCGACTCCCAAGAAACCAAGTTATTCCAAAGTGTCCACTATAAATTCCTATGCATGGTGTGTTACACCATTCCAAGTATAATCTTGTTTTCAGCTATCTTCCAATTAAAAAGTATTATGTTATGTGAAAAATTAGTGATTAAAGCCCTCACAAACTTGATGGCACACTTTATATTCTTTGACCCTAATAAACTTGAACCATTGTGTCATCTATGTTGTATATGCTTGCACTTATACATTGGAATTAGCAGAACCGTGATGTCACGAGGAACGTTTTCAACATTGCACTTGTACTTTGTACTCAGTTGATATCATGCTCTTTTGTCTATGGATGTCACCGGTGTGAAATAAAGAGGGAACTTGTAGGTCCATGGAGTTTGTATTTTGTGTTAGAGAAACGCCTGGGCCGCTAGCCTAAGCCATGCCTAATCATGGTGGAAACTTGCAGCATCACCATAGTGAGCTATCTATGAAGCATCCTCAATAAAAATCTATGCATATGATAAATAAAACGATTGCTGAGATGCTCATTGTCTGCTTGCCTTGTCATTTTGGTTATGGGAAAGCTCCTGTACCATGTGCAAGGGGTACCCCGTTGGCAGTTCTCAATGATATGCAAATACTTACAATGACAAGAACTTACCTGGACCCAAAGTTGAGTATGCATGAGGTGTGTCCCTTGTATTCAAGGGACTTGAGATTGCCAACTTATACTTCGTCAAGCATATACTCCATCTTTGCCACTTTTACCTTAAACACTTCAAGATGCTTATGATAGGGGCAATGAGGGCTGAAAGCTAACAAGTACCATAATTTTTGGAAGCTCTTTTTGAAACATGAAATCCCTGCTTCCTTTATAAAAGGCCTTTCTTCCACCATTATTTGAGTATCCACCTTCTACCTTTAGGCACCATTAAGATAGCATAGTTGTCATTATGTGTGCAGTGTTCCAAACCTTATTGATTGATGCATATTGTGATATTAGTTGTTCTTGTGCTATTTTTTCTAGTCACCCTTGTGAACTTTGAAGGTGTCCTATGCATCTATTTGCTACTCCATGAGGGACAAGCTAAATGTCACTATGCTATGCTTTATGTATGTGAAACAAACAAACATTTTCAATGCATGTTATTCATGATCTTTGTTTGTAGCCTTTCATGTTGCATGCATAGTTACTATGTCCTATTGTTAGAACTCCATCTTTCATGCACATGTTTAGAGTTCTTTGATCCCAGCTTTCAATGCTTGCAAATGGTTTGATCTTGGTTTTGATGGTGCATGTCACCTCAAAAATGACCCTTTTTATCACTTACCTACTCGAGGACGAGCAGGAGTTAAGCTTGGGGATGCTTGATACGTCGGAAACGTATCTATAATTTTTTATGCTCCATGCTAGTTTTGTATCATTTGTATTATGTTTTGTCTACACTTTGAGGTATTTTTATACACTTTCTGAAACTAACCTATTGACAAGATGCCACAATGCATGTTGCCTGTTTTCTTCTGTTTTTGGTTCCAGAAAGGCAGAAAATCAATATTCTCAGAATTGGACGGGACAAAAGCCAAAGTCATTATTCTTCCCGGAGCAACACGGAACAATGAAGCAGAGCCGGAGGGGGGCCACAGGGTGACCGCACCCCCTAGGCACGGGCAAGCCTTGGAGGCGCCCACAGGGGGTGTGGGCCCCCTAGACCCCCACCGACCTTGATTCCTGTGCCTATAAGAAACCTCCGACCCAAAAACCCTAGGTGGTCCAGAAGAAATCCATGAAAACATATGTAGCGCCGCCGCCACCGAAAGGGAGATTCCGGGGACAAAAAGTCTCTATTCCGGCACCCTGCCGGGATGGGGAAGTGCCCCTGGAGCCATCTCCATCGATCTCCACCACCATCTCCATCACCGTTGCAGATTCCCATGATGAGGAGGGAGTAGTTCTTCCTCGATGCTAAGGGCTCTACCAGTAGCTATGTGTTCATCTCTCTCTCTCTCTATGCATGATCTTGTTGTGGTCATGAGCTTTGTAATCAAGTAGATCTACCTTGCTACTCAAGTGCTTGATTAGATCTCTGCTCTCCCCATGTGTGTGAAAGTGACAGCGTGCATGCCATGGTGGCAATTAGGCTTGAGTCTACATAAATACTCTTTATGCTTTAATAGATCTATGCTTTTCCCCACGTGTGCGAAAGTGACAACGTGCATACTGTGTGTGGCACTTTGGCTAGATTGAATATTTTTTATGAGTTATATTTGAAGTTGGATGTCTCTATGAAATTGTGGTGTTTGTTGGAACCATCTAGCGCTCAAGGTGACAGTGTGGGATTATCTAGATTTGGGAAGGCGGACTTTGAGGAGTGTTGTTATAGCCCTACCGATGATTAGAGTGTCCAACCAGAGAGTAGTTAAGAGTAGTATCGTGAAGAGAGGATATTTATATGAGAGAGTGTTCACTAGTGAAAGTATGATCCCTAGGCCTTATTTCTAAACATTGAAACGCCATTTGCCACTAGATCTGTTGCATGTTTGCTTGCTTCCTTGTTGTTGACTTTAGTCTTTACCTCAACGTCAAGCTCTTTTCTGGTACCGTTACCACTTGTATTTCACTATCTCTTCACTAAACTAGTGCACCTATATTGGGTGTGTTGGGGACACAAGAGACTTCTTGTATATTGATTGCAGGGTTGCTTGAGAGGGAATACCTTTGACCACTTCCTCCTTGAGTTCGATAAACCTTGGGTAATCCACTTAAGGGAAACTTGTTGTTGTTCTACAAACCTCTGCACTTGGAGGCCCAACAACTGTCTATAATAATACAAGTGCATAGACATCATCTATTTTCTTCTTATTCTATGACTACTTATTATTCTTCTTCTTACTCTTCTACATATTCTAGGGCGGTCGTGGATCCTGAAAACAGCACGATGGCAGCGGCGGCGCAAGACCCGTTTGTCCATGTTCCCCGGCTCAGAGAGGTAGGAAATCCCGACATGCATTTGGTTTTATTTTTGAGATTCTGAATGTTGAAATATTAGATCGTTATGCCCGTAAGTAGCCACCAAGTAGGGACCACGCTCAATCTTCATAGACACATCAGGGTTTTTGTGACTTGAATATTATGCTTCCTTGGAACATGTAGTACAATTATAGAGTACCTATATTAAATAACATGAACGATGCAGTAAGCGAAGGCCGATTGCCGTGATAAGGTGGCCGCAATTAATGCCAAGATAGACAACCAACTACAGGGTGCACGCTCCCTAACCCAGGCTAATGATCGCCTTCAAAGGTTTTTGTCTCTACAGAAGGAGATCACGCTTGATTTTTCACTTAACATCAAGAGGCTCGAAGCAGAGCGTGAAGAGCTGTAGAGGGTGATCGACGAGCCGCGGAAGTTGATCACACATAGCTTGTGTAACGACCCAAGTTTGTAACATATGTAATTAGTACCTAAGCATTGCATGCATCTGTTTAAATCAATAAAATGTATGCATAAGTTCAAGTGTGTGGTTTAAGAAATGCAAATTCAAAACCCTAATTTTTTCCCTCTCTTTGAAACCACATTCAAATAGTTTGAATTTTGAAAATGACAAAATGTTTGGAGCCCAAAAGGATTAATAGGGCCCCTGCAATATTTCAAATATTTCTAACAAAGTCTTGTATTTTTGAATTATTCAAAATAGTAAGTGAATTTGAAATTACAAAAAGAAATCAAAAACAGAAAAAGAAAACTGTTTTCACAACAAAAAATAGAGCCAGAGCCCAACCAGGCCGCATCCCAGGCCGGCGCAGTTCCTCTCCCTCCTTTTCTTGCCGCCTACGCAGCAGACCGCGGCCCAGCTAGGCCCAAGTGTGGCCCTCCCATAGCCCGTACCGGTCCGGCCTGTTCTTTCGCGTCGTCGTCTTCGACGGCGACGATCAAGCTGCTCGCTGGCGCTGCACCCGCCGTCCGCCATCGCCGCGATGCCCGCCACGCCAAGATGCTCTCTACCGACGCCGAAGACCCTATAAGATCCCCTGTTGCCGCCAGGATGAACCCTATCTTCTTCTTCTCCCCAAATTTCTCCTCTGGCCAAACCCTAGCTCTCCGGATCCACCGCGTCCCACCGTCTCCGGCCGCCCCGTGCACTATGGAGTGGCCTGGGAGAAGCGCAACATCGCCATCATCGTCTCTGCTAAGCCACGCAAGCCGGAAGGACGTCGTCTGGCCGGAATCAAGATCGACCTCAACTCCGGCCGCCGTAGTCAAGTCGTCGATCCTTCCCCCTCTGTCCTCCCCTCGCTTCATCGACCACACCGTCGTGACCGTGGTGAGCTAGCGGTCCTCCTGGACCTCTCCGTTCCTCCCATCTCGTGTTGTGTTACTGGCCCGACGAGCACCCGACCCCGCCGCCGATGTTCGCTGTCGCTGCCGTCACTCCGGTGACCATACCGAGGCGGCCCCGCCACTATAACGTTCACCTCGGCCTCCTCTTTAAAACGCAGCCAAGCACGCATCCAGGCGCGCACGAGATCGAGAGATCCGTGCTCGACCTGGGGCTTCCCCATTGATGACGTCAGCGAGGCGTCATGCTGGCGTCATAATTCTTTTCTTTTGTTTCTTTTATTTCCTGTAAATTATTTCTGTAATAAGTAAAATGCTGACAGGTGGGCCCTGTCTGACAGGTTTTAACAATTTTGTAAATCATTTATGAAATTAATAAAAGTCTGACACGTGGGCCCAAGTTAGAAAATAATTTAAAATGAACTAAAAGTTGGGAAATTCATAACTAATTCACTTTAAATCAGAAAAATACAAATAATATATCAAAATGTTCAGAAAAATGAGAACTATCTAATAGAGCTATAATCATGCATTGTTAAGCAACTTACATGACAAGTTTTATTAGAAGAACATAGTAACCCCTCACAGGTGATTCCGGAGTTTCCCCGAGTTAGGGTTTTCACCCCTCGGAACCCCGTTTAAGCTGTCAAGCATGCCTTAGGATTTCATTTCAATGCAATTTAACTTGTCATATCATCATCCTTGTTTGAGCATTGCATCGATGCCATGTCTTGATTGTTGCCTTCCTTTCTGGTGTTGCTTCTTCGCGATAGGATCCGAGCCCGAAGCTGAAGTCAACAACACTAAAGATCAATACTTGTCTACTGACGGACAAGGCAAGCATAGCCTCTCATTCTGAACCTACTTTTACAAAGTATATTACTTTCTCGCTATGATGCACATGATTCCAGTGTGGTCTTTTGCCAGTAGTTAAGGTTACCTATCTACTGCATAGTTTCCCCGTTGTAGCCTTATACTCCTGATCTACTGCTCCTAGCACACCTAGGTTTGGCATCTGAGCGTTGCTAGAGCTTCTGAGATCCACAGCTTAGCCATGCATAGTACTAATGTCTGATCTATCCGAGCGATGAATCAGAGATGCCGGAGAATCTAGAAAGGTAGGAGTTGATGATATCCTCGAAGTAGTTAACTAAATATGCTAAGGCTTGTATGGGAGGCCATGTTGGGTGTGGTTTTTGTAGTCCCATGCTCGCCACCACTAGGAACTGAGTTCTTACCTTTGGAACCAAGACGAGCGTACAGCCACACAGGGCCTGGACAACCCCTCGACTAACTAACTTGCCTAGTAAATTCCATGAGTCACATAGATCGAGCTTTCCATTTGACATACGCATTGAAAATGTTTTCAAAAGAGGAGGTGATGGAGGTGCATCATAACAGGTAGGGAAGCATGGACCGGGTTGCTTGGGGTAGATAGCACCCCTGGTAAACCAACCTCGCCTCACATCTTTAAGTACCGGCTTCGGGATTTGACCTGTTACGGCAGAATCATACTTATTGTGTGAATCATGGTCTCGGCGAAAGCAAGGTAAAGGTCGTGGTCAACCACCCTCTGCCGGCCTTCCAAGGAAGAGGGCTAATAATTTGGCATTAAGAGTCGGTTGGTGCGTGTGGGTAAAGTTGTACACCCCTACAGGGTTAAATCTTTTCGAAAAGTCATGTTCACGGTTATGAACGACTTGGTGACCGGACTTAATATCATAGATAACATTAACCACTATAAAACTTGCTGATCCATGTGTGCTTAAGGATGCTTCCTCCGGGTCGAGGGGGTGATCCTAGATAGGAGGTTCTAATGAAGCTGGTGGTTATCAAGATGTGATGAACAAGATGAAGAAGTCATTATCTTATCCCTTTTAAAAGATTCTGAGTAGACGATCCTCTTCTCTCTCTTGTTTACAAATAAAGATTGCTTTCCGCAAAAGAAAATCTAGAGAAAGCCTTTCTAGCCAGAGCATGTAGATACTAGGTTATTTAAGTCTTGCGGAGTACATTCTCATACTCAGCCTTGCGCCCTTGTTGTTTTTTTCTACAGAGGATCTGGTTGCAACTGAAGGTGGCTTCTATGTTGACATCGACGAGTAGTTGGGGGTCCCAGGTAGCAGCCTGAGGACTATGGGATGGACGTCGCTTTTGTTAATGGCCTCTTAGGCCTTTCGCTAAGTTGTTATGTATAACAACATAATTTGCTTTCGCTGTGAGATGTAATGTTTGGTCTATGACCTCTGGTTTGTAATAACTCTAATATCTCACTCTGCTAAGAATTTAAACTTATGTTGTTGAATCCCTGTGTTCTGTAATGTTACCGGATCATACTATGATCTTCCGTGTTTGGGAGTTGAACTTATCTTAGATGGTGATGTGAGGTTAGTTTAACCCTGGCCTCGGGGGGTGCGACAGCTTGTCCAAACAAGACCTGACTATCAAGTTAATTACGAATCTCTTGTGTGACAAGAAGAATCTCCAGAATAGATGCATCCTCCTACTGGATGAAGCCATCAAGACATGCAGAGAACGCATCATCGAAGCAAAGGTTGCCATTAAAGCCTACAATGAAAGGGACTGTTGCCTGGATGCATTCAAACGGATGAAGGAGGACATGGGCCAAGGTTTCACTGTGCCCAAGAGTCCAAACAAGGAGAACGAGGAGCTATTCGAAATGCCCAATTCAGATTCCGAGTAGAGGGGGCAGGAATCTCAGTTCATACTCCGCTGCTTTTGTAATTTATATATGTCGTGCAATTAAGGAATCTTGGTGCAACTCCTTATTTCTCTGTTTATCTTACTTGCCTATCAACTGAATTATGGGTTTGTGTTCTTGATACGTCCATTTTGCATCACTATTTTATATCATAATTTATTATTATGCATTGATATATTTCTTATTAAGAGGTGATACTTATGTTATTTCATCTATTTTTGCATGTTGGATGACTTTTGGAGGATGAACTGCCGGAGTCAGGATTCTGATGGAAAAAGCAGTGTCGAGATGAAATATTCGCAAATATTAGAAAATTCCAGAAAATATATGGAAATCCCTATTTTTTGAGAAGACGAAGGAAGCCAGAAGGGGAAGTGGAGATGGACCACAGGGGGCCCGCACTACCCCCTAGAGCGGCCCCCCTGGGCCACGCCACCAGGTGGTGTGGCCACCCTGGCCCACCTCTGGCTTCGCCCTTTCGCCTATAACATCCCCCCGAAACCCTAAGACTCAGGGAGCAACCACGGAAATATTCCGCTGCCTCTGTGTGGCAGAAACTATAGAGAGAGAAAGAGCTCTCCTGCAGGCAGATTTCTGCTGGGAAATTCCTTCCCAGAGAGGGGAGATCGTCACCATCAACACCGTCATCAAGTTAGACTTCATCGGGATCATCATCATAATCCTCACCACCATCTCCACCAGCACCATCATCACCACTACATCCCGCTGTAACAATTTGGTTGAATCTTGCATAGTTCTTAGGGGAAACTTTCCCTGTGTTGATTACTTTTGTATTTGATGCTATTGAGTGGAACCATTGAATTATTGTTTAAGTTCAGATTGTTATTCATCATTATATCATCTCTAATCTTGATCCATATGGTGTCTCCTGAGTAGTTCGTTTAGTTCTTGAGGACATGGGAGAAGTCATGCTGCTAGTAGTGGAACTGTGTTGATAAATATTCAATGGTTTGATATTTAAGTTGTGGTGTTATTCTTCTAGTGGTGTCATGTGAACATCGACTACATGATACTTCACCATTTATGGGCCTAGGGGAATGCATTCTGTTTTTGGATACTAATTGTGGGGTTGCCGGAGTGACTAAAACATAAACCCCCGTTAGGAAACCTTTGCAGAAGGGAGTGTAGGATCTCAGAGTTTAATGTCGTGGTTAGGTTTTTATCTTAATTACTTTCTTGTAGTTGCGGATGATTTCAAGGGGTATAATCACAAGTATGTATTATTCCAAGTAAGGTTGGTACATTACCACAGGTACACCCACACAACACGTATCCAACCAAAGAAGATTAATCAACTATATGAAGTGAAATCACTTGACAGTATTCCCATGTGTCCTCGAGAACGTTTGGTCCTCATAAGTAATACAACCGGCTTGTCCTTTGCTAAGAAAGGATTGGGCCACTTGCTGCAATTATTATTATTGTCTTTTATTTACTTGCACTTTATTTCTTTGCTTTATCAAAAAACCCTAAAAATCCGTTTGCTAAGTATTTATAGAGAATTCCTGATCCAAACCACTAGTCAACACCTTCTGCTCCTCGTTGGGATCGACACTCATATTTATCGAAAGTACTACGATACACCCCCTATACTTGTGGGTCATCAAGACTATTTTCTAGCGCCGTTGCCGGGGAGTGAAGCGCTATTGAAAAGTGGAACTAGTAAAGGAAATTTCTACTATGAGTATTGTTTTTATTTCTATTTGTTACTTTGTTTCCAATATGGATAACTCACTTAGTTTACTATTTGGGAAAACTACTACCACTGCTGAGGTAGTATATGAACCACCACCTGATGAGATAGATCCTTTTAAAATACCAACAAAAATTGTTGACCATGTTATGGATAGCTAGTATTTTGGAGATGGAACTTTCCATCCTGGTGATCATTTGCTCTTTATACATGAATTATGCGGTTTTTTCAAGTGTGCAGGTATCACAACAGAACAATTTAAGAAAAATTTACTCTCCATATCATTAAAAGGTAGAGCTGAAGAATGTTATAAGCTGCTGAAGAATGGACAATCTATGAATGGGAGGAAATTGTACCTCTCTTTTATTATAAATTCTATCCTCCTAGTGAGATTCATAAATACCGGAATCAAATATATAACTTTTGGCCTCGTGATGGAGAGAGTACAGCCCAAGCTTGGGGGAGATTGAAGTTACTAATGCTTAAATGTCCTATTCATGAGCTCCCTAATAATATTATTTATTAATAACTTTTATGCAAGGATTTCTCTTCATGATAAGGATTTATTAGATGCTTCTTGTGCTGGATCATTCACACGTATAAAATAAGAAGCTAAATGGGATCTTCTAGACCATATTCAAGAAAATACTGAAGCATGGGAGAAAGACAAAGGAAGAAAGTTAGGTATAAATTATTATTATAAATGCATTAAATCTTTTATGGGAACTGATGACTTTCACAATATTAGTACTGAGTATGGTCTTGATTCTCACAGTATTGCAAATTGTTTTAAGGCCTTTGCCTATTATATTGAAATTCCTAAAAAGGAGTGGAACAATTACCATGCACCTTATAAAGATATTGTTAATCATGATCCTGCTAGAAATACTGAAGTTTATACTGTTGATCATATTTTGCATGAACCTTATATTGAGAAAATACATTTTCCTTCTAAGGTAAAGGAACATTCTATGATAGCTAGTGTGGTTAACAAAAGTACAAAGAAAGTTGTAGTACCTGATGAACAAATAAATATTGAACCTACAGTAGCAATTGTGAAAGACCTTGTCACTAAAAATGTAGAAGATGGGCACATTATCTTTTGTGAAGATGCTTCTAATATTGTCTCACATCCTAGTAAAGCTAGAAAAGCTAGAGCCCCTGTGCTTTCTGTTAGAATTAGTGACCATTTCTATTATGGTTATGTGATATTGGTGCAAGTTCAAGTGCTATTCCTTATGAACTTTACAAAGAAATTATGAATGAGGTTGGTCCTTGTGAACTTGAAGACATTGATGTGGTTATTCACCTTGCTAATATAGATACCGTCTGTCCAATTGGTATTATAAGAGATGTGGAAGTTCTTTGTGGTAAGATTAAATATCCTGCTGATTTTCTAGTACTTGGTTCAATAGCTAGTAAAACTTGTCCTATTATCTTTGGTAGACCTTTCTTGAACACTTGTGGAGCTATTATAGATTGCAGGAAGGAGAAAATTTTAACTAAATTTGATGGAGAATTTTATGAGTTTAATTTTTCCAAATTTGCTACAACTCCTTATGAAAATGAATTGCCTAATGAGGATTTTAGAGTTGAACAACTTGCTTCTATTGATCCAGTTTTTGACCTTCAACCTCTGTTTAATGATTTTAAGTATGCTCATTCTGATGATAAGAATATTTCTTGTGATAGTTACATTGTTAAATTTATTCATAGTGCTACTAAAAGTTATTATGAGAGAGGGAAACATGGTTCTATGCATCTCAATAATATTAAGTTTCCCCGCTTTGTGTTGAATGTTTTGATGTTGCACTTGTTTTGCCTTCCTATGCTAGTAGCCTCTTATTTCAATAATTTGTTTTCTTACAAAATTCCTTGGCATAGGAAGTGGGTTAGACTTAAGTGTGTGAATATTTGCTTCTTGATGCTCTCTTTTACTTCAAATCCATATTTCCTATGTGATCATCTTTGAAATTGTCATGCCTATCTCCATGGCTATAAATAAAGGGCTTTTGGGACACAGCCCATTTTAGTTTGTTGTCGGTTTTTGTTTTCTTGAGTCTTGGAAGTTATTACCTCTGTAATAATCTCTCATTATCCTTTTTGTTTGGTTTTTGTGTCAAGATTAACCTCTTTTGAGAAGGAGGTGAGTTGTGGGGAGGTTGCTGTCCTAAAATAGATTTTTGTGCTTCACTGAAAAATCGAGAAAACCCCAGCGTGTCGGATTGAGCTGTAATTTTCTATGCATATGCCCCAAGTTAATATCTAACTTCTGTCAGTTTTGCACTTTTCTATTTGAGCAATAGAAGGTCTTCGAAAAAATCGGTTTTTACCTGCTGGTCTGTTTTGACAAATTTCTACCATTTTTGCATTTGCCTCTTAAATCAATTTCCTTTTCAAATCTTTTGGGGGTTTCAAAAGGAGTTGCTACAGTGGCTTTTGTTTTGATGGACTTCAGTTGAAATTGAAACCAAAGGTTTATTATCTTGCATACACTAATGCTGCTAATGAAGATTGTGTGAAGCTTTGTTTGAAAGAAATTTTTCAAGTGATTGGGAGAGAATGACGTAAGGAGATGAAGAATGGTCAAAGGCTCAAACATTATATTTCTGGAGATTCTTATAATGAAGATATTGATGTCATTCAAGTGGTGACTCTGGAGGAATTTATTAAAGACCAAATTCAGGAACTTGTAAAGTCTGTTTTCGAATAGGTAACAATTCTGGTAAGAAAAGGTTCGTGAAAAACTTTTCAATTTATACTTTTGCAGTTTTTATTCCATACGGATGATAATGAGTCAAAAGAGAGAAGGAAACAGAGCCCGGGTGGCTCACACCACCCCATGGCACGGGCCCACCTCGCCGCGCCACCAGGGGGTGTGACCACCCCGGAGCCCGTCTCCGTCCCGTTTTCACCCAGGACCTTCCTTATGTCGTAAAACTTTGATGGAGCCTGAGAGCGCTTCGTCGGGAAACCCCAAGAGCATGGTGTGAAGAGCACAGCAGCAAGTCTTCCCTCAGTAAGAAACCGAGGTTATCGAACCAGTAGGAGGAAGGAAATGTCTCAAAGGTGTTGCAAGCAACTTGGAGACCTGTACAACACAAACTCAAGACTTTGCCCCAACGAACAATGAGGTTGTCAATCTCACCGGTTGCTATAAAAAAGGATTAATTGCATGGTGTGGAAGGTTATAGTGGTTTGCAGAAAGTAAACAGTAACAGTGGAAGATGTATCAATGGTAAAGATTGGACCAGGGTCCATAGTTCACTAGAGGTGTTCTCCATATATAAACAAACATGGCATGCTGGGTAAACAAATTACGGCAGGGCAATTGACAAGACTGAGCAAGGCATAATAATGCAATACTACACATCATGATCCTATGAGATTCGATTGGGAAATACAAAAAGATACATAGACCGCCATCCAACTTCATCTATGACTAGAAGTCCACCTTTGGGTTATCATCCGAACACCCTCCAGTATTAAGTTGCCAGCAACAAACAACTGCTTTAAGCAAAGTGTGTAAGGTAAACAATCCACTTGTTCCATGACCAAGAGACCGTTGTTTCCTCCCTACATCTACAACCTTAGAGATTTCTGTCACTTCCCTTAGATTAAACAAAGGCTTGAACCCACTATCGAGCATAAATACCCCCTCTTGGAGTCACTAGCAACTACTTGGCCAAGATAGCTACTAACAACGGAGAGCATGCAAGATCACAAACAACACAGAAATGATAGAATCAATAAGACAAAACCATTAATCAATCTGACATAGTAATCTCAATATCCATCAGATACCCGCAAACACAACATGCATGATTACAAATAGATGAGATCTTGATCATGAATGGAACTCACAAGATCTAGACATGAAAGCACAATGGAGGAGATACAACCATCTATCTACTACATGGACCCGTAGTCCAAGGTGGAACTACTCACGCTTCATACTAGAGGCTGGCATGATGATGAAGAAGGCCTCCGGGATGATCTCCCCTCCGGCAGGGTGCCGGGAAGAGCTTCAGATCCCCCTCGATCTAGGGACGATGGTGGAGGCGGCTATAGACAGTTTCGTGGCATATTGATCGGGTACTTAGGGTTTAGGCATCGTGGGCTTCTTATTGGCGAAGAGGGAGGCCGAGGGGATGCCCGAGGCAGCTGCACCCCCCAGGTGCCGATTGGTCCCACCCGCGCGGCCAGGGGGTGTGGCCCCCTCGAGGCCCTCCTCCGTCTTGTCTTCTGGCTCTGTGTTCCCCACGGTAAAATATTTACTTTGGCTTTTGTCTCGTCCAATTCTGAGAATATTGATTTTTTCTGCCTTTGTGGAACCAAAAACAGAAGAAAACAGGCAACTAGCATTGTGGCATCTTGTTAATAGGTTAGTACCAAAAACATATAAAACAACTCAAAGTGTAGACAAAGCAAAGCAAAGTAGTTACTAAACAAGCATGGAACATCAAAAATTATAAATACATTTCCGACGTATCAAGCATCCCCAAGCTTAACTCCTGCTCGTCCTCGAGTAGGTAAGTGATAAAAAGAATAATTTTTGAGGTGACATGCAGCATCAAAATCAAGATCAAACCATTTGCAAGCATTGAAAGCTGGGATCAAAGAACTCTAAACATGAGCATGAAAGATGGAGTTCTAACAGTAAGCCAGAGTAACTATGCATGCAACAAGAAAGGCTACAAACAAAGATCATGAATAACATGCATTGAAAAATGTTTGTTTCTTTCACATACAAAAAACATGGCATAGTGGCATTCAGATTGTCCCTCATGGAGCAGCAAATAGATGCATAGGACACCCTCAAAGTTCATAAGAGTGACTAGATACAAATAGCACAAGAACAAGCAATATCAACAATATGCATCAAACAATAAGTTTTGGGACAATGCACATAGAACTAAGAATGGCAACTATGCTCTCTTAACTGGTGCCTAAAGGTAGAAGGTGGAGACTCAATATAATGGTGGAAGAAAGGCCCTTCATCAAGGGAAGCAGGGATTTCAACTTTCAAAAAGATCTTCCCAAAATTATGGTACTTGTTAGCTATCAGCCCTCATAACCCCTATCATAAGCATCTTGAAGTGATTAAGGTTAAAGTGAACAAACTATGGTGTATATGCTTGACAAAGTATAAGTTGGGAATCTCATGTCCCTTGAATACGAGGGCTGCTCCTCATGCTACTCAACTTTAGTCACCTGTAAGTTCTTGTCATAGTAAGTACATGTGTATCATATAGAACCGCTAATGGGGTACCCCTTTCACATGGTACAGGAGCTATCTCATAACCAAAATGATAAGGCAAGGAGACAATGAGCATCTCAGCAATCTTTTTTATTTTCTATTTGCATAGGTTTTTATTAAGGATGCTTCACATATTGCTCATTATGGTGATGTTGCAAGTTTCCACCATGATTAGGCATGTCTTAGGATAGCGGCACAGACGTTTCTCTAACACACATACATAACTCCATGGACTTACAAGATCCCCTTTTATTTCACACCGACGACATCCATCGACAAAAGAGCATGATATCAACTGGGTACAACGTACAAGTGCAATATTGAAAGTGTTCCCCGTGATGGCACGGTTCTGCTAATTCCAACGTATAAGTGCAAGCATATACAACATAGATGAATCAATGGTTCAAGTTTATTAGGGGAAAGAAAAATAAAGTGTGCCATCAAGTTTGTGAGAGCTTTAATCACTAAGTTTTCACATAACAAAATACTTTTTAATTGGAAGATAGATGAAAACAAGAATATACTTGGAATGGTGTAACACACCATGCATATGAATTTATAGTAGACACTTTGGAATAACTTGGTTTCTTGGGAGTTGGATGCATGAGTACATATTACTCATACAAGTGCAGGCTAGCAAAAAGACTCAGAGCAACCAACTAAGAGAGCAATAATGGCCATAATCATGCAGAGCGACAGAACATTGCTAATCAAAGAATCGAGTGGTACTACAAGTCAAGGACTAAATGATCTTAGAGGCTATGGTGACTTGTTCATAGTCATAACATGGTGTGAGCATGTGCCAAGTCAACCCAAACAAAGCATCAAAGGAGAATACCACAATACTAGGCTTTTGTATGCTAAAACAATGCATGATTGCTTGAAGGCACACTAAGAAATCCCAATTGTTTGGAACAAGTCATGCTACAGCATTAATCACTAAGCATAAGGTCAAAACAACATCTAGCATGGCATGCTAAAGTCTGAGTCACAGTCAAAGCAAGCTCCTCTTACACTATTCAAGCAAGAACTTTCTACTCCTTTCCAACACCAATCAACTTATTTGAAACAACACAGCAAGAACGGGGGTCCAAACTACTTTATTCAAGCAAACTAAGCAAAGCAAACAAAAACAAAGACGCTCCAAGAACAACACAATAGTGCATGAAACAATAAAAACGAAGTGTCTAGAAAGACCTGAGCTTTTTATTGATGAAGAAGGGGATGCCTTGGGCATCCCCAAGCTTTGACGCTTGTACCTCTTGAATATTTCTTGGGGTCACACGGGGTGCCATCCCCAAGCTTGAGATTTTGTACATTCTTCAATGATACGTCGGAAACGTATCTATAATTTTTGATGTCCCATGCTTGTTTAGTATCCACTTTGCTATGTTTTGTCTACACTTTGAGGTGTTTTATACACTTTATGGAACTAACCTATTGACAAGATGCCATAGTGCCTATTGCTTGTTTTCTGCTGTTTTTGGTTTTAGAAAGCTAAAAAATGAATATTCTCGGAATTGGACGGGACAAAAGCCAAAGTTCATATTTTTCCCTGAGCGATACGTAAAATCGAAGACGAGACGGAGGAGGAAAGCAGGGTGGCCACACCCTAGGTGGGCGTGGGCCCACCCTAGGCCACGCCTGCAGGGGGTATGGGCCACCTGGACCTCCACCGACCTTGCCTCCTTCGCCTATAAGAATCCCCCGACTCAGAAACCCTAAGGAATCCATCATACTTCCAGAAAAAAGTTTTGTAGCGCCGCCGCCACCGAAGGGGAGATTCGGGGGACAGAAAGACTATGTTCCGGCACCTCACCGAGACGGGGAAGTGCCCCCGGAGCCATCTCCATCAATTTCCATCGCCATCTTCATCACCGTTGCTGATTCCCATGATGAGGAGGGAGTAGTTCTTCCTCGAGGCTAAGGGCTCTACCGGTAGATATGTGTTTATCTCTCTCTCTATGCATGGTCATATTGTGATCATGATCTTTTTAATAGATATCTGCTCTCCCCATGTGTGTGAAAGTGACAGCGTGCACGCAATGGTGCCACTTAGGTTTGAGTCTACATAAATACTCTTTGTGCTTTAATAGATCTATGTTTTTCCTCACGTGTGAGAAAGTGACAGCGTGCATACCGTGTGTGGCATTTTGGCTATATTGAATATTTGTTATGAGTTATATTTGGAGTTGGATGTCTCTATGAAATTGTGGTGTTTGTTGGAACCATCTAGCACTCAGGGTGACAGTGTGGGGTTATCTAGATTGGGGAAGGCGGACTTTGAGGTGTGTTGTTATATCCCTACCATGGATTAGAGTGTCCAACTGGAGATTAGTTAAGAGTAGTATCATGAAGAGAGGATATTTATATGAGAGAGTGTTTACTAGTGAAAGTATGATCCCTAGGCCTTATTTCTAAACATTGAAACACCGTTTGCATCTAGATTTGTTGCATGTTTGCTTGCTTTAGTCTTTACCTCACCATCAAGCTATTTTCCGGCACCGTTACCACTTGTATTTCACTATCTCTTCACCGAACTAGTGCACCTATACACCTGACAAGTGTATTGGGTGTGTTGGGACACAAGAGACTTCTTGTATCTTGATTGCAGGATTGCTTGAGAGGGAATAGCATTGACCACTTCCTCCCTGAGTTCGATAAACCTTGGGTAATCCACTTAAGGGAAACTTGATGCTGTTCTACAAACCTATGCACTTGGAGGCCCAACAACTGTCTACAAGAATAGAAGTGCGTAGACATCAAGATATTTTCTAGCGCCGTTGCTGGGGAGGTAAGGTGAAAGGTACTCACATCCTCCGGTGTGAGTGCTCGAAGTTATTTCCTTTGGATTCTGCAATTTTGTCTTTTTGTTTCTTATTTTCACTAGTTAGGCTTAATGGAAAACAACAACAAAATTAGAGAGCTCTATAGTGTTTATATTGAGTTAGGACATGAAGTGTTTGAAGAGAAAATTAAAAAACCTATGGAGCTTTATTTGCATGCTACTAGCAATGTTATTAGTATGAATTCTTTGGACACCAGTGTTGCTAATGCTATGGAAAAGTCTAAACCCAGCTTTGGAATATAGCTATTCTATTGCTTATGATGATACCAAACCTCCAATTTATGATGATAACAATGATGAGTATGATATTTTCAGTCCACCTACTATTGAGGAGGAAAATAATTGTGATTACAATATGCCTCCTATATGTTATGACTATGGTGATGAGAATATTAATGATAGCTATTTTGTTGAATTTGCTCCCACTATGATTAATAAGGATGACTATGCTTATGTGGAGAGTAATAATCATTATATGCATGTGGCTCATGATAAGAATGTTTTATGTGATAGTTATATTGTTAATTTTATTCATGATGCTACTGAAAGTTATTATGAGAGAGGGAACCATGGTTTTATGTATCTCAAGAATATTAAGTGTCCCCTCTTTATGTTGAAAATTTTGAAGTTGCATTTTTTCTTTCCTATGCTTGTTACTTCGTGCTTTCATGACTTGTTTCTTTACAAGATTCCTATGCATAGGAAGTGGGTTAGACTTAAATGTGTTGTGAATTTGCTTCTTGATGCTCTCTTTTACTTCAATTCATATTTCTTATGTGAGCATCTTCTCAAATTATCAAGCCTAACTTAAAGGCGTTAAAGAAAAGTACTTGTTGGGAGATAACCCAAGAGTTTTCTTGAGTCTTGGAAGTTATTACTTCAGTAATGACCTCTACTTATCCTTTTTGTTTGCTTTTTGTGCCAAGAATGTCCTCTAATGAGAGGGAAGTAAGATTTGGGGAGTTGCTGTCCCAAAACAGATTTTTGTCCTCCACCATAAAAATTCGTGAGGACTCTATGTAACTCGGATTAAGCTCAAACTTTATGAAAAAAACCCAATATGTTAGATAATTTTAGTTAGTTCAACACTTTTTTATATGAGCAATAGAAGGTCTTCGAAAAAATCGGTTTCTACCTACTGGTCTGTTTTGACAGATTTCTGCCATTATTTGCATTTGCTTCTTATTGATTCCCTTTTGGGTTCTTTTTGGGAAATTGAGCTTTTTGAAGGAGTTGCTACAGTAGCTGTGTCTTTATTGAAAGTCTTTCTGTTTTGAAACTTAACCCAAAGGTCTATTATCTTTTGAATACACTAATGTTGCTAATGAAGATTGTGTGAAGTTTTGTATGAAGGAAAATTTACAGGTGTAGAGAAAGAATGATGTAATAAGATGAAGAATGGAAAAAATCTCAAGCTTGGGGATGCCACCCTGTGTCACCCCAAGAAATATTCAAGAGGTACAAGCGTCAAAGCTTGGGGATGCCCAAGGCATCCCCTTCTTTATCAATAAAAATCTCAGGTCTTTCTAGACACTTCGTTTTTATTGTTTCATGCATTGTTGTGTTGTTCTTAGAGCGTCTTAGTTTTCGTTTTTGGTTTTAGTTTGCTTGAGTAAGTTGGTTGGTTACACCACAGTTCTTTTGGAGAGACACACTCTGTTTCCATTGCCTAGAACACCCTAGTTTTCATTCTTATTGTTCTGTGAGTGTTCTCTTTTGCTAGCACTGTGTTTTACCTTAGTTTTCTTATGCTTTCATCTTAGAACTTTTTAGTTCTTCTTTGTGGATTTGTGAGACAAGCTCACTGATCTATGTTGATTATTATCTTTGCGAGTTGTTTCAAATAAGTCGTTTGGTGTTGGAAAAGAGTAGATAGTTTCATGCTTATAGTGGTACAAAAGGGAGCTTGCTTTGACTGTGACTTAGACTTCATCATGTCATGCTAGGTGGTCTTTTGACCTTATGCTTATTGATTTTTGCTGTAGCATGACTTGTTACAAACAATTGAGATTGATTAATGTGCCTTGAAAGAATCATGCGTTGTTTTAGCATACAAAAGCATAGTATTGTGGTATTCTCCTTTGATGCTTTGTTTGGGTTGACTTGGCACATGCTCACACCATGTTATGACTATGAACAAGTCACCATAGCCTCTATGATCATTTAGTCCTTGACTTGTAGTACCACTCTATGCTTTGATTAGTAATGTTTTGTTGCTCTACATGATTATGGTAATTATTGCTCTCTTAGTTGGTTACTCCCAGTCTTTTGCTAGACTCCACTTGTATGAGTAAGCTCTACTCATGCTTCCAACTCCCAAGAAACCAAGTTATCCAAAAGTGTCCTCTATAAATTCCTATGCATGGTGTGTTACACCATTCCAAGTATATTCTTGTTTTCAGCTATCTTCCAATTAAAAAGTATTTTGTTATGTGAAAGCTTAGTGATTAAAGCCCTCACAAACTTGATGGCACACTTTATATTCTTTTCCCCTAATAAGCTTGAACCATTGTGTCATCTATGTTGTATATGATTGCACTTATACGTTGGAATTAGCAGAACCGTGCTATCACGGGGAACGTTTTCAACATTGCACTTGTACTTTGTACTCAGTTGATATCATGCTCTTTTGTCTATGGATGTCACCGGTGTGAAATAAAGAGGGAGCTTGTAAGTACATGGAGTTTGTATTTTGTGTTAGATAAACACATGGGCCGCTAGCCTAAGCCATTCCTAATCATGGTGGAAACTTGCAGCATCACCATAGTGAGCTATCTATGAAGCATCCTCAATAAAAAGCTATTCATATTGTAAATAAAAATATCGCTGAGATGCTCATTGTCTGCTTGCCTTGTCATTTTGGTTATGGGATAGTTCCTGTACCATGTGCAAGGGGTACCCCGTTGGCGGTTCTCTATGATATGCATGTACTTACAATGACAAGAACTTACAGGTGACTGAAGTTGAGTAGCATGAGGTTTGGCCCTCGTATTCAACGGACTTGAGATTGCCAACTTATACTTTGGCAAGCATATACTCCATAGTTTGTTCACTTTAACCTTAATCACTTCAAGATGCTTATGATAGGGACAATGAGGGCTAAAAGCTAACAAGTACCATAATTTTTGGAAGCTCTTTTTGAAACTTGAAATCCCTGCTTCCCTTTACAAAGGGCCTTTCTTCCACTATATTGAGTCTCCACCTTCTACCTTTAGGCACCATTAAGAGAGCATAGTTGTCATTTTGTGTGCAGTGTCCCAAAGCTTATTCATTGATGCATATTGTGATATTACTTGTTCTTGTGCTACTTGTTTCGAGTCACCCTTGTGAACTTTAAAGGTGTCCTATGCATCTATTTGCTACTCTATGAGGGACAAGTTGATTGCCACTATGCCATGTTTTCTGTATGTGAAACAAACAAACGTTTTTCAATGCATGTTATTCATGATCTTTGTTTGTAGCCTTTCATGTTGAATGCATAGTTACTATGTCCTATTGTTAGAACTCCATCTTTCATGCTCATGTTTAGAGTTCTTTGATCCCAGCTTTCAATGCTTGCAAATGGTTTGATCTTGATTTTGATGGTGCATGTCACATCAAAAATTATTATTTTTATCACTTACCTACTCGAGGAGGAGCAGGAGTTAAGCTTGGGGATGCTTGATACGTCGGAAACGTATCTATAATTTTTATGTTCCATGCTTGTTTAGTATCCACTTTGCTACGTTTTGTCTACACTTTGAGGTGATTTTATACACTTTCTGGAACTAACCTATTGACGAGATGCCACAGTGCCAGTTGCATGTTTTCTGCTGTTTTTGCATGTTCTCTCTCAAAAAAAGCTAAAAAATGAATATTCTCGGAATTGGATGGGACAAAAGCCAAAGTTCATATTTTTCCCTGAGCGATACGTAAAATCGAAGACGAGACGGAGGAGGAAACCAGGGTGGCCATACCCTAGGTGGGTGCGGGCCCACCCTAGGCCGCGCCCACAGGGGGTGTGGGCCCCTGGACCTCCACAGACCTTTCCTCCTTCACCTATAAGAAACCCCTGACTCAGAAACCCTAAGGAATCCATCATACTTCCAGAAAAAGTTCAACATCGCCGCCGCCACCGAAGTGGAGATTCGGGGGATAGAAAGTCTCTGTTCCGGCACCCTGTCGGGACGGGGATGTGCCCCCAGAGCCATCTCCATCGATCTCCATCGCCATCTTCATCAGCATTGTTGATTCCCATGATGAGGAGGGAGTAGTTCTTCCTCGAGGCTAAGGGCTCTACCGGTAGCTATGTGTCTATGTCTCTCCCTATGCATGGTCATATTATGATCATGAGCTTTGTAATCAAGTAGATCTACCTTGCTACTCAAGTGCTTTAATAGATATCTGCTCTCCCCATGTGTGTGAAAGTGACAGCGTGCACGCCATGGTGGCAATTAGGTTTGAGTCTACATAAATACTCTTTGTGCTTTACCTCACCGTCAAGCTATTTTCTGGCACCGTTACCACTTGCATTTCACTATCTCTTCGCCGAACTAGTGCTCCTATACACCTGACAAGTGTATTGGGTGTGTTGGGGACACAAGAGACTTCTTGTATCTTGATTGCAGGATTGCTTGAGAGGGAATACCTTTGACCACTTCCTCCCTGAGTTCGATAAACCTTGGGAAATCCACTTAAGGGAAACTTGCTGTTGTTCTACAAACCTCTACACTTGGAGGCCCAACAACTGTCTATAAGAATAAAAGTGCATAGACATCATTCATCTCATTACATCATTCTCTCTACACCTGAAATATCTCCTTCATACAAAATGTAACATCCCAATTTCAACAACCCTAATTAAATGTCCAAAAGGCAAAAATCAGGGCGAACAAAGACATTTTCTTGCATTGTGTGTTGACATGTTTGCTTGTGCTCAAGCAACTGTTTGTGTACTCCTCCTCTCAACCCTAGTTTACAAAAACTATTTTACAAAAGAGATGTCTTGGCTCATCTTTCATATTCTCAAATGTTCTGGCATTCCAAAACCTGAGCCAAGATGACTTCTACACAACCAAATACTTTACTATCTTCTATTGCCAAAACTATGGAGACATATATATATACTCTCCTTATGTTTTCAAGACAGAACCATCAACTACCCTTATCTCTAGGTTTTCCAAAAACCTTTATTAAAACCTTTCATTCCAATCTTGGTAGTAATACCAAGATGATCCTTATCTTACTTCAAGGCAAAACCCCTTTCCAAAATACCCCTCCTTACCTCAAGCTAGGCTTGATGGTAACCCTAGTAGTAGTTAGAAAAGTGTTAAGATGAATTGCCTTGATCTGCTGGTTGATGAATTGCCTTGATTTGTTGATTTCCTTGTTTGCTCAGGAATTATAGTGAGATAATCTAGTAGCTCATACCTTAGGACCCAACCCTTGCTTGGGATCATCAAGTCCTATCAAGCATCTACGTCTGGATCTGTCCTAAGCCACTAGAGTAACTATCTCATCTCCTGCTCAGATCAATCCAAGGATAATCCCCTGGATGGTTTCCAACTCAGTAGAGACCCAATCTAAGAATGAATCCTATATACTTAGTTAGTACCTCCACCTCCTCTCCTTGATCAAGAGTTTGGGACCTAGCATCCTCTCAAAATCATCTACACTTGCACTCTAGTCTAAAACCCTAAATCTGCCAAAATTGCTAAGTCTGGATTTCTTATCTAGATTCAATCTTTGGAGCTCTACCTTTTCCAACTCATGTGCATTCTTGAGAATGTAATTGAACCATCTTGTAGTACATCTTTAGTACTACCAAGGCCCACTCTTTACCTTGGATAATCCATTCTAAATCGCACACATCCTTGATAGTTCTGTAGTCAAGATAATAATCTTTTCTGCAAATCTTATCATTTTGCCTACTTTGGTAGAAGCTCACATCTATATGCCACCTCCCCTTGACCAAATCTTTGCATGGTGGTGACCTACTAACCATGGCCTATCATACCCTACCTTTCTTGTTTTCATTGGGGCCTTGTGATTCCTAAACCCACATGGTTTAGGATGCTACCTGATGTGTCTGTTATGGCAGCCTTATTTTCAACAAAGTTTTCCATCTCTTCTAGATCACCTCATATGCAACCAAGCTCAACTCTTGCTTCCATGATCATCTATATGAAATGGTCTATCCATCCATCACCCCCTTTTACCAAGGTGAGCTCTGAGCTCCCTAATGCAACCTTGTTTAGATGGCATCAGAATAACAAAACCCTAGATCCTCCCCGGATCTAGTTTCCATCCTTTTCACCACTTTTCTTCAAAACCAAGGTGAACCTTGATTCCTACATCAAGCTTACATCATATACCTTGTATATAAGCATCCCCAAATAATTCCCACAATTATTCGGATTATTAAACTATTTTATTTCCTTTACTTACCAAATTCCCAAAATCCTTGTCTATAAAGGCAAGTCTATTTTTCTCCAAACCACTTTGCCAACTCAATGTATAATTGAGCTCTCCATTTCATATCCCATCTTTCAAACACAAAAATAAATACTTTTGAGATTCTTTATTATTTCTATTTGCCTTTTTCTTAAATGGCTGAAACAAGAAATTATTCCCCAAAAATACTTTTCCATCTCAATAAATCCCAATAAAATTATCCAATGTGTGCTATGGTATTTGGGACCATATCACATCAAAAACCAAGCTTGTAAAATGTAAAAATATCATCTTAGCTCCCATAATCCATTTCTGCACTTTTTGAAGAAGTGCATTTAAATGGGATTATTATCTCTAGAAAAATCCCATTTAAATCATGGAGAGATTATTTGACCTACTCCACCTACTAGTACCATTTCCGCACTATGACCAATGCAGCATTTGCAACTTTCTTCACAATCCCCCTTTGATCAATTTTGCCAAACCAAAGCAAACTTGAATCAAACCACTTTCAAACACCACCAAATCTTGTCAAGTACTGCACCATAGCACCCACTACACTCTCTGGTCATGTGCTACAGTACCACCTACTCTAGCTTCCCTCCTCTTTGTCCCCTAGTGTTTTTAAATAAAAGTGAAAGACAAAATCTTGGAAATATCTTGGGCTTTAAAAGCTTGGCAGCAACCACCACCCCTCCCTTCACCTCTGGTCAGCTACAGTACCCCCACACACCCCTCCACGAGCCAATGACTGCACCCTAGCCTCCCTAGCCCTCCCCTCTCCACCATTTCTTATTCCCTTAGACAAACAAAGAGAGAGGGAGGAACCTTGCAGCAGACAACTCCCCAACCCTTCTCTGCCCATCTGTGTCCCCACCACACCTATCCACGCCCCACTCGACCAATCCCTGGCTGCCTCCCTCTCCCCATCATCCCCATGGTCTAGGTTCACCATGAACCGACCCCTCTTGAGATAAATAGGCCAGAGGCCCCCTCCCTCAGTCCTTCCCCTCATTTTCCTCCCCCACAGCCTCACCAACCTCTCCCCGACCTCCTCCTCCCTTCTCTCCCTCTTTACTGGCCAGAGGAGGAGAAACCTCCCCCTTCGGCCATGAACGAGCTCGAGCTCGAGGAGCTCGCCCCTCTTTCTCTACACTTTTGCATGACAACAAGATGAAAGCCCCATACCACCCTTACCCTAATTCCCTTCTCTCTCTCTTGCCCAGGACCGGCTCCACGCGCCGCACCACCGAGCTACGATGAGGTCGCCGTGGTGGCAAGCGTGCAAGACAGGTCCCGACACGGAAACCGCCGGTGTCGCCCTTGATGGACTCCCCTCTGCGCGTCGCGTCGCCCTAGGCCCTCCCTGCAACCTCCCAGCGCCTCAGGTGAGCCCCCTGTTCCTCCCCATACCTTCCCTAGGGTTTTCTCTGTTCCATCCGTCAGGAGGAAGAAGAAGAACCGAGGGCCGTCGATCTCAAATAGATCGAATGGCCCACGCCCTCCCATACCCCTTCAGATCCACCCCCCCACTGACCAACGGGCCCCTCCCGCGGACCCCAAACGAGCTCCCGCGCTCGCCCTCTGCCCAGGTGGGCCAGTTTCCCATAGCGCGGCCTAGTAAATCCTTAGATCTGGCCCAGATGCTCCTCTTTTCCTTTTATTTTTTTTATGACTTTCCAGATCTGTTGTTTAGGGTCTAGGTTTAAATCGAAATAAAAAGGAAAATTCCCTAAATAAATTTATTTAATAATTTTATAGGTACCCAAACCTCCCCTCTAACATGCATAATTGGTTTTAGATCAAATTTCTGAAGAGTTAAATCATAGAAAATAAATTAGCCAAACCTATTCCTTTAACTAATAAAATCTTACAAAGAGTATGGTATTTCCAAATGGATCAAAACCAATTGTTACAGAAATTTAGTGGCCATACCTTGCATGTCCCACAGGACCCACCTAAAATGGCTTCCTAGTTTGCACATAGTAAAAATAACAAAATCAGAGACTTTCTGCCTTTAGGAAATTCCCTAGGTCAAACCAAGTGAGGTTTGGACCTAATTCCAACACCCCTTGGACACACATACCCATATACTAATTAATACAGCATCTCATATTTTTATAAGTCTCTGTTGAATTTTAGTGAAATAAACACTTCTATGCGTAGTTATTTCACTAATAAAATCATTACAGTAGCTCTGTAACTCCAAAATTATTGATTCCAATTTCTACACAAAGCTATTCTCAATTCCTAACATGTGTCCTTGGAATAAACTAAAAATCTTCTATAAACTAAATCTGATGAAAAAGACAATTCTTGCCCAGTACTGCCTTTGGGAATTTATCAAGGGCATTCTGGTAATTGTTTTGAGGAGATTCCAACTCCTCCTGTCTCAGTCCATCAAATACTACCAAATCACCCAAGTAAATAATTTTTGGAACTCCAGAGAAGTTTTGGTGAATTATTTCCTAAAACTAGAGTTTTATCCACTATAAAATCCATTATAAATCAAGCGAAATTGATAAAATAGTGAAACCACTTTTGTTGGCTTCATTTTATCCATACCTATCTGATGGTATCATTTGTATACAAGGGTATCATACAGATCAATTCCTTGAGCAAAACCGCCCTCTTAAGTAGTTCCTAGACTCCAAATCCAAAAAGATCCCTTTTTCTCTAATGCCTCCAAATCTTCTCCCAATCCAACCAAATCAAATCTCCAAACATACTACTAATGTTTATCTTGTATTTATCCTTTGATTGATGTATGATTTGATACTTGTATGCTTTGTATTGATTGGTGTATTGTTTGTTCGCATATGTAGTCGATAACGACGATAGTTGCGATTGTGTGACGCCGAGAAGAAGGAAGGATCGAGTTATTCTTACTATGGTTATTATTGGTATTCTGGTTATCTAACGCCATCGAGCGACATCTCGCTAGTCACAGGCAATCCACCTTCTAGCTCATACACCTTGTCCTACTATTTTACGTATGCATGTTTTACTTACCCGTTTATGCAAATTGCATCGTTTTACTATATTATATTATGTGGGGAATGTTTAGGTCCTCCATACCATTACCCCTTAGTACCATTAGGTACAACCCATATTTATGATACCTACCTACCCCGTAGTATGGTAGGTGATGTTTAACACCATAACCCCTTGGAGACCCCGTTTAGCCTAAGCAAAAGTGTAGTATGGGAAGACCCCGGGAAAAGACTTACAAAAATGTTTTATGAGAAAACCTTGGTGAGGCTTGGCCTATCAAGTGGTTTTGGATTTACAAAATGGTTGGATCAAGGATGGAGGAAAAATGTTTACGAAAACGCACCCGGTTCTTTGCATTTTTGCTAGAACAACTAACCCGTGCAACCACATTACTCTGGAATGGGACGGGGCTGGGCTGGAAGTTGTCTAACCCGGTATAGGTGTCTCAAACTACTACGGGGGAGAACAAATCCCCGGAGGCTGGGCTTTCGCCTGTAAATGCCCATGTGAAACATCAGCTTGGAGAAGGTAAATACCGTATAAATGGCGGCCAGACGATATTATGAACCCCTCATTGAAAGTGCACACCCTGCGGTGTGCAAAACGCGCTACGGTTGGCGTGTGACTATATAGGGCGTCCCGGATTTGAGGGTATTAACTTATTTGGGTAGGCACTTGTATCGGAGAGGGCATTCGGAAGGTCTTGAACGGTTATTCGACCCACGATCAGTGTAGATCAGGGACGGGTAATCGGATGATGTGGGTAAAGTGTACAACCTCTGCAGAGTGTAAATCTATTCGAATAGCCGTGTCCACGGTCATGGACGGTTGGGAAGGTTGTTGTAGAGCGGTGTTGGTTTTGTTTTAAAAAGGGACTTCGGAAAAGCAATGGCTCGAAAAAGGTTTTGACCATGGGATGGTCGGGAAAATGGAGGAAGAGGTTTGGTCATGAGATGACCGGTAGGAGAAACAAACGGGTGACCCAATCCTAGTGATTTCCTAAAACTATTCAAAAAGACTTCCAAAATGTTTTACAAAAGTTTTCAATAAAGATATAGAGACATGCTATATTTACAAAAGAAACTAATTTACAAAAGAACCTCTTATGGAGCCATCCTATCACGGCCATACTACATACCTTTCTTATTGTTATCTTAAGGTGGTTTGCGAGTTTATTCAAAGTACTCACCGGCACCGTCCCGGCTATTTACTTGGCCAGATTGCAGATGTTACGAAGTGACGGAGGTGCTGACGTCTATGCGAGTTAGGCTGTCTTCCCAGTCAGTTGCCTGTAGGTTAAGGCATGACATGGGCTCTACGATTAAAGACTTCCGCTATTGTTGTTGTATCACCCTAATGGCAATTAATGTAAGTACTTGTATTCGTTAATTATGGATATTGTAATGATACTTGTCGGTAATTCTCATGGCTCACTGATCATGGGAACGTGAATTGCATGCATAACGGGTATTCTCGGACCGTAAATCCGGGGTGACACACAAAACTTCACACAATCTTCATTAGCAACATTAGTGTATTCAAAAGATAATAGACCCTTTGGTTTTAGCTCTAGAACAGCAAAACTTCCACTAAAAACACAAGCTACTGTAGCAATTCCCTCAAAAATCTCAGTTGCCCAAAAATAATCCAAAAAGGAATCAATAAGAAGCAAATGCAAATAATGGCAGAAATCTGTCAAAACAGACGAGCAGGTAGAAACCAATTTTTTCGAAGACCTTCTGTTACTCAAATCAAAAAGTGTTGAACTAATGAAAGTTGTCTAACATACTCGTAGATTTATTAGTAAAATATCAGCTCAATCTGAATTACAGAGATTCCTCACGAATTTTAATGGTGGAGCACAAAAATCTGTTTCGGGACAGCAACTCCCAAAATCTTACTTCCCTCTCATTAGAGGTCATTCTTGGCAAAAAAAGCTAATAAAACGGATAAGGAGAGGTTATTACTGAAGTAATAACTTCCAGAACTTAATAAAAAATTTAGGTTATCTCCCAATAATCACGTATCTTTAATGCCTTTAAGTTAATAGTTTGAGAAGATGCTCACATAAGAAATATGAATTGAAGTAACAGAGAGCATCAAGAAGCAAATTCAAAACACATTTAAGTCTAACACACTTCCTATGCATGGGAATCTTGTACGCAAATGAATTCACAAACAATAAATTGAGAAGCATAGGAAGATAAAACAAGAGGAACTTCAAAAGTTTGAGCACATAGAGAGGTGTTTCAGTACCATAAAAACTTCTACAACCATATTTTCCTCTCTCATAATAATTTTCAGTAGCCTCATGAATAAACTCAACAATATAAAACTATCACATAAAGCATGCTTTTCATGATCTACAAACAGATAATTTTTATCAAGCTCGAAAATAGTGGGATTAAAACCTTCAAACCCACTTTTAACAATTTTATAACAAGATGACTAATCATTCAATATAGGACCATCATCTAGAGCTTTATCATAAACATTTTCTAAGAAAAACTCTAGTACCATGCATTTCAAAGTTAGGCACAAATATAGGATTATCATAGATAACAGGAGCATAACTATTATCACAAGTTTTACCCATAGTAGATATTTCAAAAGAATCCACAAGAACATAACATTCATCCTCCTTTGGTAAGCATGGGGGACAATCAAATAAAATAAGTGGTAAAGAGTTACTCTCATTAGAAGGTAGGCATGGGTAGATCCATTCTTCCTCCTCTTTTTCATCTAATGAGCTTTCAGGTTCAGCAATTTCGTCTTCCATAGGCTTCTGCAAGGCATTAGTCTCTTCCGTTTGTGGAAAGCACCTATTAAAATATTCAATAATATAGCCATTTTCTTCCTTGTAATTATCAAAGCAAAATTAAGTATCTCATAAACCTCATATTCATAAGGTGCATCATCAGTATTTTCAAGAAAACTGGCAAGTTCAAATTCACCCTTGAAGGCAATAAATTCTTCAATTTGTTCCACATCATAAAAGTCATAATTTCCTTTAACATAAGAAGATATGGTAAAATTATCATTATACTCACATTGAAATGGTAGGTGTTTATACCTCCTACAGCAACAAGCTTTATCAAAACAATAAGTAACATTATAAGTAGAGCACACCCCTATAGCAATAGTATTCAATTTATCAAATTGTTCGCATAGGTGTTTCCCTTTTTGTGACAAACGGTGTTCCTTATAATAATTCGTTTGTTCTTCCGTGAACCCACCTTGCCAATAAGAACTAGTTTCAAAGAAACCATCCATTGATAGAAAGCATGACCAAGCAAGGCAATAACAGACCACCAACTAGAGTACGAACTAATTTTTTTGTGTTTTTGATAAGAGAAAGCAAACCAAACCAAACCAAACTAAACTAAACTAATTTTTTTTGAGTTTTTGATAAAGAGAGGCTAACAAAACCAAGCAAAAGAAACTAAGCAAAACAAAAACAAAGTAAAGAGAAAGGTTGTGAAGGACTCCCCTTGTGAAGACGTCCTTAGCCTCCCCGGCAACGGCGCCACAAAACTTATTGATGGCGCCTGAGAGAGCTTCGTCGGGAAACCCCAAGAGCAAGGTATGACGCAGCACAGCAGCAAGTTTTCCCTCAGTAAGAAACCGAGGTTATCGAACCAGTAGGAGGAAGGAAATGTCTCAAAGGTGTTGCAAGCAACTTGGATACCTGCACAACACAAACTCAAGACTTTGCCCCAACGAATAGTGAGGTTGTCAATCCCACTAGTTGCTGTAACAGAGGATTAACTATATGGTGTGGAAGGTGATAGTGGTTTGCAGAAAGTAAATAGTAATAGTGGAAGATGTATCAATGGTAAAGATTGGACCGGGGTCCATAGTTCACTAGAGGTGTTCTCCTTAGATAAACAAACATGGCATGCTGGGTAAACAAATTACAGCAGGGCAATTGACAGGACTGAGCAAGGCATAACAATGCAATACTAGACATCATGATCCTATGAGATTCGATTGGGCAATACAGCAAGATACATAGACTGCCATCCAACTACATCTATGACTAGAAGTCCACCTTTGGGTTATCATCTGAACCCCCTCCAGTATTAAGTTGCAAGCAACGGATAATTGCTTTAAGCAAAGTGTGTAAGGTAAACAATCCACTTGTTCCATGAACAAGAGACCGTTGTTTTATCCCTAGTGGCAATAACACATCTACAACCTTAGAGATTTCTGTCACTTCCCTTAGATTAAATAGAGGCATGAACCCACTATCGAGCATAAATACCCCCTCTTGGATTCACTCGAAACTACTTGGCCAAGATAGCTACTAACAACGGAGAGCATGCAAGATCACAAACAACACAGACATGATAGAATCAATAATACAAAACCATTAATCAATCTGACATAGTAATCTCAATATCCATCGGATCCCCGCAAACACAACATGCATGATTACAAATAGATGAGATCTTGATCATGAACGAAGCTCACAAGATCTAGACATGAAAGCACAATGCAGGAGATATAACCATATAGCTACTACATGGACCCGTAGTCCAAGGAGGAACTACTCACACTTCATACCGGAGGCTAGCATGCTGAAGAAGAAGGCCTCCGGGATGATCTCCCCTCTGGCAGGGTGCTGGGAAGAGCTTCAGATCCCCTCCCCCCCGATCTAGGGACGATGGTGGTGGCGACTACAGATGGTTTCGTGGAATATTGATCGGGTACTTAGGGTTTAGGTATCGGGGTCTTCTTATAGGCAAAGAGGGAGGCTGATGGGGTGCCCGAGGCGGCTGTACCCCCTAGGCGCGGGGTGGGCCACCCGCATGGCTAGGGGGTGTGGACCCCTCGAGGCCCTCCTCCGTATCGCCTTCTAGCTCTGTGTTACCCACGGTAAAATATTGACTTTGGCTTTTGTCCCGTCCAATTCGGAGAATATTTATTTTCTGCCTTTCTGAAACCAAAAATAGAAGAAAACAGGCAACTGGCACTGTGGCATCTTGTTAATAGGTTAGTACCAAAAAACATATAAAAACACCTCAAAGTGTAGATAAAGCAAAGCAAAGTAGATACTAAACAAGCATGGAACATCAAAAATTATAGATACGTTTCTGACGTATCAAACTTCGTAATATATAATCACCCGGACCCCCCGAGGTCCGTATATCGTGCTCTCGTCATGGTTTTGTTTCGAATTGTTTCTGTTAGGAACTATTCTCATGTTTAGAAGCACGATGGTCTCCGCCAACGACAACGGCATGAAGCTCGTGGAAGATGATCTTCAAGAACACAAGGAGGAGGAGGAGATCTTGGTTGAGGATGAATAAGAAGTGGAGGAAGACAAGCGTCCACGCACCCGTGCCACCGTTGCGAGCATTGGAGTGATGGAAAATCCTATCAAGCTCAAGAGGACTACAGAGATGTCTACTGGAGGGAAAACTCTGTGTCATTGCTTAGCTCCGCAGTCACTTCCTCCATGTACCAAGAACTCCTTCCATACTCTTATACATGGGCAGCAATTCCAAAAGATGCCTAAGGGAAAGTTGTCCTTGATACGTCGGAAATGTATCTATAATTTTTGATGTTCCATGCTTGTTTAGTATCTACTTTGCTTTGCTTTGTCTACACTTTGAGGTATTTTTATACACTTTCTGGAACTAACCTATTGACAAGATGCCACAATGCCAATTGCCTGTTTTCTGCTGTTTTTGGTTTCAGAAAACTAAAAAATGAATATTATCAGAATTAGACAGGACAAAAGCCAAAGTTCATATTTTTCCCTGAACGATACAAAAAATTGAAGATGAGGCGGAGGAGGACACTAGGGTGGCCACACCCTAGGTGGGTTCGGGGCCCACCCTAGTCGTGCCCACAGGGGGTGTGGGCCCCCTAGCCCTCCATCAACCTTGCCTCCTTTGCCTATAAGAAGCCTCCGACCCAAAAACCCTAAATCATCTATCAGAAAGCCATGAAAAGTTCCGATATGCCACCGCAACCGAAGGGGAGATTTGGGGGACATAAAGACTTTGTTCTGGCACCCTGCTGGGACGGGGAAGTGCCCTAGAGCCATCTCCATCGATCTTCACCACCATCTCCATCACCGTTGCTGATTCTCATGATGAGGAGGGAGTAGTTCTTCCTCGAGGCTAAGGGCTCTACCGGTAGCTATGTGTTCATCTCTCTCTCTATGCATGATCTTGTTGTGGTCATGAGCTTTGTAATCTAGTAGATCTACCTTGCTACTCAAGTGCTTCAATAAATCTCTTCTCTCCTCATGTGTGTGAAAGTGACAGCGTGCATGCCATGGTGGCACTTAGGCTAGAGAAAACATAAATACTCATCGTGCTTTCATAGATCTATGTTTTTCCCCACGTGTGTGAAAGTGACAGCGTGCACACCGTGTGTGGCACTTAAGCTAGGTTACATATATATTTATCATGAGTATATTTTGAGTTGGTTGTCTCTATGAAATTGTGGTTTTTGTTTCTATCTGTTTCTGTCAAGAACTATTCTCAAGTTTAGAGGCACGATGGTATTCGCCAACGACAAGGGCAAGAAGCTCGTGTAAGATGATCTTCAAGACCCCAAGCAGGAGGAGGAGATCTTGGTTGAGGATGAATAAGAAGTGGAGGAAGACAAGCATCCGCGCACCCGCGCCACCGTTGCGAGCATTGGAGTGATTGAAAATTCTATCAAGATCAAGAGGACGGCACGGATGTCTACTGGAGGGAAAACTCCGCGTCATTGCTTAGCTCCGCAGTCACTTCCTCCACGTACCAAGAACTCCTTCCATACTCTTATACATGAGAAGCAATTCCAAAAGATGCCTAAGGGAAAGTTGACCTTGATACGTCGGAAATGTATCTATACTTTTTGATGTTCCATGCTTATTTAGTATCTACTTTTCTTTGCTTTGTCTACACTTTGAGGTATTTTTATACACTTTCTGGAACTAACCTATTGACAAGATGCCACAGTGCCAGTTGCCTGTTTTCTGCTGTTTTTGGTTTCAGAAAGCTAAAAAATCAATATTCTCGGAATTGGAGGGGACAAAAGCCAAAGTTCATATTTCCCTAAATGATACAAAAAATTGAAAACGAGACGGAGGAGAACACCAGAGTGGCCACACCCTAGGTGAGCGCGGGGCCCACCCTGGCCGTGCCCACAGGGGGTCTGGGCCCCCTGGCCCTCCGTCGACCTTGCCTCCTTCGCCTATAAGAAGCCTCCGACCCAAAAACCCTAAATCATCTATCAGAAATCCACGAAAAGTTCCGCTGCGCCGCCGCGACCGAAGGGGAGATTCAAGGGACAGAAAGTCTCTGTTCCGGCACCCTGCCAGGACGGAGAAGTGCCCCCGGAGCCATCTCCATCGATCTTCACCACCATCTCCATCACTATTGCTGATTCCATGATGAGGAGGGAGTAGTTCTTCCTCGAGGCTAAGGGCTCTACCGGTAGCTATGTGTTCATCTCTCTCTCTATGCATGATCTTGTTGTGGTCATGAGCTTTGTAATCTAGTAGATCTACCTTGCTACTCAAGTGCTTCAATAGATCTCTGCTCTCCCCATGTGTGTGAAAGTGACAGCATGCATGCCATGGTGGCACTTGGGCTAGAATCTATATAAATACTCATCGTGCTTTAATAGATATATGCTTTTCCCCACGTGTTTGAAAGTGACAGCGTGCACATTGTGTGTGGCACTTAAGCTAGGTTACATATATATTTATCATGATTATATTTTGAGTTGTTTGTCTCTATGAAATTGTGGTGTTTGTTGGAACCATCTAGCGCTCAAGGTGACAGTGTGGGGTTATCTAGATTAGGGAAGGCCCTACCATGGATTAGAGTGTCCAAACGGAGAGTAGTTAAGAGTAGCATCATGAAGAGAGGATATTTATATGAGAGAGTGTTCACTAGTGAAAGTATGATCCCTAGGCCTTGTTTCTAAACATTGAAACACTGTTTGCATCAAGATCTGTTGCATGTTTGGTTGCTTCCATCTTTATTTCACTTTCACACATGTTAACCCACGTCAACAACAAGTCAGAAGATATTTTCTGGCACTGTTACCACTTGCATTTCACCATCTCTTCACCGAACTAGTGCACCTATACACCTGACAAGTGTATTCGGTGTGTTGGGGACACAAGAGACTTCTTGTATCTTGATTGCAGGGTTGCTTGAGAGGGAATATCTTTGACCACTTCCTCCCTGGGTTTGATAAACCTTGGGTAATCCACGTAAGGGAAACTTGCTGTTGTTCTACAAACCTCTACACTTGGAGGCCCAACAACTATCTACAAGAATAGAAGTGCGTAGACATCAGCCCTCTAGTTGGGATATGCCTCGTTCTAACCATGTAGGGACAGAATACTTTAAGGAGGAAGAGTGGGGAAAGAATCACAAGGACTGGGATTCTTGGTCTAACATGATCATGAACTGCATTGAGCATAATTCGGAGTTGATTTGTACTCTAGCCTTCGAGATTGAGGATTTGAGGAAGTTGATTGAAAAGCTTATCGAGAGAACACCACCACCACCGAAGGAGTAATTCATCATCAGGTTTGGGCATCCCCTTGGTTTGTTCCAGGCTTGGGGAGTGCCACGGTATACATCATTATGTTTCATCTTTTTACCTTTTTAGTAGAGTCATATATTGAATAGAGAAGTTATCATATAGGATGGTTTGCATTGTGGAAGTATCTCTCATCTAGTTGGTTATCTATGTATCCCTTGGTGTGAGTGCCGTTATGGAATATTAATGAGAAGTTTTATCATTTACTTTTTTGCACATCTTATTTTAGTTTGCAATTTTTTGTTATATGATTGATCTTGTTGTTAGTATTGGTATCACTTTGGGAGCATCAAGTAAATTTAGTTGGTTCTGGAAAACCTAGCTTTCGTCAGTTGCAACACTTTTTGAGGACTGAAAGGAAAAAAGAGAAAAGTACTAGTATATATTATATTATTTTCTTTCTTGATTGGCTCATAAGCTTAGTATTCTTTAGTTAAGATCTTTTGTGTTTTCAAGGAAGATTGCATGATTGTTTCTATCACTTGTATGTTTGCTTGCTTCCTCCAACCCTTATGCTTGCTACCCAGCCTTGCTGGCCAAAGACCTGTACTAAGAGGGAATTCTTCTCGTGCATCCAATCCTTGAACTAAAACATATGCCATTTGTGTCCACTATATCTACCTATTAGCACTACTTCTATTCCAAGTAAATTCTCAAGTTTTATCTGTCTTCCAAATTTAAAACTTATTTGTTATGTGAAAACTAGTCATTAAAGCTCTCACGAACTTGATGGTACACCTTATTGTCTTGCCCTTAATAAACTTGAACCATTGTGTCATCTAAGTTGTATATGCTTGCACTTATAAGTTGGGAATTGGCAAAAACCATGCTGTCATGGGGAACGCTTTCAACACCTGTACATATTACCCAGTTGATATCATGATCTTTTGTTTACGGATGTCAGCGGTGTGAAATAAAAGGGGATCTTGTAAGTCCGTGGAGTTATGTATATGTGTTAGAGAAACGCCTGGGCGGCTAGCCTAAGCCATGCCTAATCATGGTGGAAACTTGCATCATAACCATAGTGAGCAATTTGTGAAGCATCCTCAATAAAAACCTTTGCAAATAGAAAATAAAAAGATCGCTGAGATGCTCACTGTCTATTGCCTTGTCATTTTTATATGGGATAGATCCTGTGTCATGGGGCAAGGGGTACCCCGTTGGCGGTTCTATATGATACACATATACTTACAATGACAAGAAATTTCTTGTGACTAAAGTTGAGTAGCATGAGGAACGACCCTCGTACTCAAGGGACATGAGATTTCCAACTTATGATTTGTCAAGCATATACTTCATATTTTTTCACTTTAACCTTAATCACCTCAAGATGCTTATGATAGGGGCAATGAGAGCTCAAAGCTAGTAAGTACCATAATATTTTAGAAGCTCTTTATGAAACTTGAAATCCCTGCTTCCCTCTACTAAGGGCCTATCTTTTACTTCTTAGTTGAGTCAGTAAACCTATTCCCTTTCTATCTCCAGCAAGCATTTGATTTGTTGTGATTAATTCATTCATATGATGATTTATTCAATCATGTTTCTTATGTTCCTTGTTTTGCGCACTGCTCTTATCTGAATGAATATTATTTTGAAATCTATCATTGTGAAAAGCCCTTTATGTTGAACAAAATATTCCTGCTTAAACTTCATTACAAAAGCTTTTCTTAAAAACTAAGTATTATTTGTCAACTGTTCTCTGACCAAAAACAAGGTTTGCCATTACCAATTATGATTGTCTTTATGCATCTTTATTGTGACTCCCATACTCGTTGCAAGTTAAGTTATATAAGAGTGAGTTGCTTTCTATTATGATTTGTGTATTATTGAATGTGATGCTTCTTGTCCGTATTCTTTTTATCGACACTTTACTCCATAAACATGAGGTCATGTTTATTGAGCTCAGTTTTTGCTTGGGACAAGCGAGGTCTAAGCTTGGGGGATTTGATACGTCCATTTTGCATCACTATTTTATATCATAATTTACTATTACTCATTGATATATTTATTATTAAGAGGTGATTGATGGCGCTGCATCAACGTGGAGTGCTTCGTTGGGAAACCCCAAGAGCAAGGTATGATGCAGCACGACAGCAAGTTTTCCCTCAGTAAGAAACCGAGGTTATCGAACCAGTAGGAGGAAGGAAATGTCTCAAAGGTGTTGCAAGCAACGTGTAAACCTACACAACACAAACTCAAGACTTTCCCCAACTAACAGTGAGGTTGTCAATCTCACCGGTAGCTGTAACAAAGGATTAACAGTATGGTGTGGAAGGTGATGATGATTTGCAGCAAGTAAACAGTAACAGTGGAAGATGTGTCAATGGTAAAGATTGGACCGGGGTCCATAGTTCACTAGAGGTGTTCTCTTTAAGATAAAAAAACATGGCATGCTGGGTAAACAAATTACAGCAGGGCAATTGACAGGACTGAGCAAGGCATAATAATGCAATACTAGACATTCATGATCCTATGAGATTCAATTGGGCAATACAACAAGATACACAGACCGCCACCCAACTGCATCTATGACTAGTAATCCACCTTCAGGTTATCATCCGAACCCCCTCCAGTATTAAGTTGCAAGCAACGGATAATTGCTTTAAGCAAAGTGTGTAAGGTAAACAATCCACTTGTTCCATGAACAAGAGACCGTTGTTTTATCCCTAGTGGCAATAACACATCTACAACCTTAGAGATTTCTGTCACTTGCCTTAGATTAAATAGAGGCATGAACCCACTATCGAGCATAAATACCCCCTCTTGGAGTCACTAGCAACTACTTGGCCAAGATAGCTACTAACAATGGAGAGCATGCAAGATCACAAACAACACAGACATGATAGAATCAATAAGACAAAACCATTAATCAATCTGACATAGTAATATCAATATCCATCGGATCCCCACAAACACAACATGCATGATTACAAATAGATGAGATCTTGATCATGAACGGATCTCACAAGATCTAGACATGAAAGCACAAAAGAGGAGATACAACCATCTAGCTACTACATGGACCCGTAGTCCATGGTGGAAATACTCATGCTTCATACCGGAGGCTGGCATGATGAAGAAGAAGGCCTCCGGGATGATCTCCCCTCCGGCAGGGTGCCGGGAAGAGCTTCATATCCCCCTGATCTAGGGACGATTGTGGCGGCAGCTATAGAAGGTTTCGTGGAATATTGATTGAGTACTTAGGGTTTAGGTATCGGGGGCTTCTTATAGGCGAAGAGGCGAGGGTGGAAGGCGGCCGGGGGGCCCACACCCTTCCCAGGCACGGGCCCACCCTAGTCCGTGCCTGGGGGGTGCAGCCGCCCTATGGAGCCCCTCCGTCTCTCCTCTAGACTTCGTGTTCTCCTCGGTGAAATATTGACTTTGGCTTTTGTCGCGTCCAATTCCGAGAATATTTCCTTACTAGCTTTTATGGAACCAAAAACAGCAGAAAACAGGCAATTGGCACTATGGCAACTTGTTAATAGGTTAGTACGAGAAAACATATGGAAAGCACCTCAAAGTGTGGACAAAGCAAATAAAAGTAGATACTAAACAAGCATGGAACATCAAAAATTACACATACGTTTCCGACATATCAAGCATCCCCAAACTTAACTCCTACTCGTCCTCGAGTAGGTAAGTGATAAAAGAATAATTTTTTAGGAGACATGCACCATCAAAACCAAGATCAAACCATTTGCAAGCATTGAAAGCTGGGATCAAAGAACTCTAAACATGTGCATGAAAGATGGAGTTATAACAATAAGACAAAGTAACTATGCATGCAACATTAAAGGCTACAAACAAAGATCATGAATAACATGCATTGAAAAATGTTTGTTTGTTTCACATACAGAAAACATAGCATAGTGGCATTCAGCTTGTCCCTCATAGAGTAGCAAATAGATGCATAGGACACCTTCAAAGTTCATAAGAGTGACTAGATAGAAATAGCACAAGAACAAGCAGTATCAACAATATGCATCAATCAATAAGTTTTGGGACACTTCACATAGAACTAAGAATGGCAACTATGCTCTCTTAACTGTGCCTAAAGGTAGAAGGTGGAGACTCAATATAATAGTGGAAGAAAGGCCCTTCATAAAGGGAAGCAGGGATTTCAAGTTTCAAAAAGAGCTTCCAAAAATTATGATACTTGTTAGACTTCATCCCTCATTTCCCCTATCATGAGCATCTTGAAGTGATTAAGGTTAAAGTGAACAAACTATGGAGTATATGATTGACAAAGTATAAGTTGGCAATCTCATGTCCCTTGAATACAAGGGCCGCACCTCATGCTACTCAACTTTAGTCACATGTAATTTCTTGTCATAGTAAGTACATGTGTATCATAGAGAACCGCCAACGGGGTACCCCTTGCACATGGTACAGGAGCTATCCCATAACCAAAATGACAAGGCAAGCAGACAATGAGCATCTCAGCGATCTTTTTATTTCCTATTTGCATAGGTTTTTATTGAGGATGCTTCACAGATTTCTCATTATGGTGATGCTGCAAGTTTCCAGCATGATTAGGCATGGCTTAGGATAGCGGCCCAGGCATTTCTCTAACACAAAATATATAACTCCATGGACTTACAAGCTCGCTTTTTATTTCACACCTGCGACATCTATAGACAAAAGAGCATGATATCAACTGAGTACAAAGTACAAGTGCAATGTTGAAAACGTTACCCATGAAAACATGGTTCTGCTAATTCCAACGTATAAGTGCAAGGACATACAACATAGATGACACAATGGTTCAAGTTTATTAGGGGCAAGGAATATAAAGTGTGCCATCAAGTTTGTGAGGGCTTTAATCACTAAGTTTTCACATAACAAAATACTTTTTAATTGGAAGATAGATGAAAACAAGAATATACTTGGAATGGTGTAACACACCATGCATAGGAATTTATAGTGGACACTTTGGAATAACTTGGTTGTTGGAAGTTGGAAGCATGAGTAGAGCTTACTCATACAAGTGGAGGCTAGCAAAAGACTAGGAGCAACCAACTAAGAGAGCAATAATGGCCATAATCATGTAGAGCGACAAAACATTACTAACCAAAGCATAGAGTGGTACTATAAGTCAAGTAATAAATGATCATAGAGGCTATGGTGACTTGTTCATAGTCATAACATGGTGTGAGCTTGTGCCAAGTCAACCCAAACAAAACATCAAAGGAGAAAACCACAATACTATGCTTTTGTATGCTAAAACAATGCATGATTCCTTCAAGGCACACTAAGCTATCCTAATTGTTTGGAACAAGTCATGCTAAAGCAATAAATCACTAAGCATAAGGTCAAAACAACACCCCACATGACATGCTAAAGTCTAAGTCACAGTCAATGCAAGCTCATATTGCACTTCCAAGCAAGAACTTACTACTCCTTTCCGACATCAATCAAATTATTTGAAACAACACAGCAAGAACGGGGGTCCAAACAACTTTATTCAAGCAAACTAAACAAACTAAGAAAAAAAATGAAAACTAAGACGCTCCAAGAATGACACAACAGTGCATGAAGCAATACAAACGAAGTGTCTAGAAAGACCTGAGCTTTTTATTGGTGAAGAAGTGGATGCCTTGGGCATCCCCAAGATTTGACGCTTGTACCTCTTGGATATTTATTGGCGTGACACCGGGTGGCATCCCCAAGTTTGAGCTTTTGTCCATTCTTCATCTCATTACATCATTCTCTCTCTCTTCACCTGAAATTTTCCCTTCATACAAAACTTCACACAATCTTCATTAGCAACATTAGTGTATTCAAAAGATAATAGACCCTTGGGTTTAGCTTTAGAACAGAAAAACTTTCACTAAAAACACAAGCTACTATAGCAATTCCTTTAAAAATCTCAATTTCCCAAAAAGAACCCAAAAAGGAATCAATAAGAAGCAAATGCAAATAATGGCAGAAATCTGTCAAAATAAACCAGCAGGTAGAAACCGATTTTTTCGAAGACCTTATGTTGCTCAAATCAAAAGTGCTGAACTAACGAAAGTAAGCTAACATACTGGGGATTTATTCGTAAATGTTCAGCTCAATCCGACTTACAGAGACTCCTCACGAATTTTTATCGTGGAAGATAGAAATCTGTTTCGGGACAGCAACTCCCCAAATCTTACTTCCCTCTCATTAGAAGTCATTCTTGGCACAAAAAGCAAACAAAACGATAAGGAGAGGTCATTACTGAAGTAATAACTTCCAAGACTCAAGGAAACTCTTAGGTTATCTCCCAACAAGTACTTTTCTTTAACGCCTTTAAGTTAGGCACAAGAAGCAAGAAGAATCAAGTATTTTCAAATGAGGAAGCATTCACATCAAACCTTGCTTTCAATGAAGGATAAAAAAGCAAATTCTCTCTCCTCATAGGGAAGTGTTCAATACCTTTATTGAATAGAAATTGATATTTAATGGTGCCTTCTTTCATATCAATGATGGCACCAACAGTTCTAAGAAAAGGTCTTCCCAATGTAATAGGACAAGAAGCATTGTATTCAACATCCAAAAAATAGAAATCAACAGGGACATAAGCATTGTTAACCATAATGAGAACATCATTAATACTCCCCATGAGTTTCTTCTTACGTTGTGTTTGGATGTTGGAAAATAAGCTTGGAATTGAATTGGGCCAAAGATTCCAAATCCATGATGGAAAGAAAATGGCCCTGATTTCCAATTCTGACGTTTGGATGCGTATGGAATTTTCCGTTGGAATCAAATGGTAGTATCCAATTCCAAATCATGTTTGGATGTACACAACATGGAATTGAATGTCTTTTTGAGATTTAACAATATAAACTTCTCTACAGGTGTTGCACAATAGTATTTTTTTTGAGGTTTATAAATTATTTTTCACGCAACATTACAGTTGGACAAAGGTGCTACTAAATTCTTGTACGAAATCTGCAGTTCAAATAAAAATCAAAATACTATGTATTATACGGGGGCTTCCGATGGCTAAGCCCTATCTCCCGCCGATGGTTGAGCAGCTCTGCCTCCCGCTGATGGACGTAGCCGCCGGATCGCTAGGGTTATGGGAAGGCTCCCCTAGCTGTTCCGAGAGGGAGAGGAGGCCTAGAAGGGGGAGAGGAGGCCGGGGATAGGGAGAAGAGGGTGGAAGAAGGGAGAGGCGAGATCTTGCTGCGGTGGTGCTGGGCAGCAGGTCCACCTCCGGGCTCCGGCAGTAGGTGTCCTTGGGGTTAGGGGCGGCATCCCCCAGCCATTCCGAGAGGGAGAGGAGGCCAGGAAGGGGGAGAGGAGGCCAGAAAGGGGAGAGGAGGGTGGGGTAAGGGAGAGCTGGGAGCTCACCGTGGCGGCGCTGGGCAGCAGGTGTCTGTAACAGCCTTAGATCGGCCCTATGCAAGTTTTAGCGATTCCCGCCAAACCAGCATAGAAACGATTCAAAGGTGCCCACTAGGCACTTGCGTGCGGGTGGAAAACGAAGTAATATCATTACACATTAGTCCTCGATGGAACCCACAGAACAGATATATACAACAACGACTCAAAGAGTCAAGAATATAGATATACACTACAAAGATCCAAATCACCTTAAAAATGATACAACGTCCGAGTACGGACAAGATGCAAATGGGGCTAAGAGACCTAAAGAATAACCAATGGCATCCATAACCTTGCCTAGGCCAAGCCGGAAGGGTAACCCTGCTAACGACGTCGATCTCAACCTGCTAAACAAAAGGGGTGCCGACAGAGGGCAAAGGAAAAAAGAGAGAGCGGTCAGTATGAGGCCAATACACTGCGAGACTAGAATTCGGCGGTCCTCGCCTATAGAGGTATGGTGGACTAAAGCGGCAGCGCAGCATGCACTAAACAACCTATAGAGACTCGATACAACTGTCGGCTATTAGAGAAGGATAAGAAAGACCTATTCGGAACCAACCTGATACTACCACCAAACATACCCATCCTGATATTTCCCCCTCGAGACCAAACGAGGAAGTCAAACCAAGGAAACTCACACAGTTGGCAGTTTTATTCAATCATTTCATGGTGGTTATCCAACTTACTAGTCATATCAGATGCAACTCATATTATAACAGTAAACTTTAGTTATAGTTGTCTATGATCGAGAACTGTGCTCCACGTCATCCATAACCGTGGACACGGCTTCTCGAAAAGATTTAACCCTGCAGGGGTGCACCAAAGTTTCCACACACACCTACACCCTTGTTGTCATATCAGGTAGGTACAAGATCAAAAAACATTCACCCAACGGTATGTCGACGGGGTTTCGGACACGACGTTTCCCAGACCCAAAGCAAGTACATGGGGGCCACCCCACTAAGCTACCCGCAACAAAGTCGGCTGTCTCCGATATGTACCCAGGGTGTGTGGCGACGGCTGTAAATGACTGGGAACCCGAAAGTGTGACTGGGCTTGCCGATACAGCGAAAACGTGGCACGGGGTTCCTAAATAGTACACGCGCTCCACGCGCAATAGTAAATAAAGCAGTAAAGCATGGCATAAGTACATGATAGTAATAAAGCCCCAAACTAGGTTGTGGCCCCCGGTACAGTACTTTGAAATCAGGTACTAAATCTATGGGGGTGCCCACACACCCCACCTGTGGTTAGCGCGCTCGAACTCGGAACATGTATCAAGAACTCGGGGTCCTACGGGACACAAGTGGACGGTTAAAAACCAAATATTGTCTATTACCTACCGGTGCCTCTGCATTATTAACCTACTTTCAATTTTAGTTATTAAACGGTAATTAAATCCATGATCATCTCCACCATTAAGCATGTGCCAACCACCCAACAACAGTGGAACATCGACGACGCGAAGCAGCACCTGAGCAAGCGACTACGACTCGCAAGGCCAACTATCTACCAAACAACTGTTAATAGGAGGTGTCCATGGCAATATAGGAGTTGCAAGGAAATATAAAGGGGTACAGAATCTATATCATCGCAACACAGATAGCAATAGATCAACAGGAGGAAATAAAGACTAGAAATATAAAATAGGTAGAAAGAGGGAGAACGCTCTCCTGAAAAACATTGCTGAAGGTTCATCCGAAGATCGGTTCGACGCTCGCATCAACTCATCGGCCTAATCCGTGAAGAAGCAAAACACTAGAGGAAACACCGGATATACTATTTAATACTACGGCAGAAGATCGGGCATGATGTATGACATGGCAAAGATGTGATGCGATTAGGAAAATTAAGCGAAACTGGGGTCCTAACAATTAATTAGGTGGATCAAGTTGTTTAGATGTTCCACATTTTAAATGTTGTCTTAACATGGCAAAACATAGCATCGATTCGCTACACAAATTTAAATGGAGACAATATTAGACTAGAAAAGCCTACATATGGTCTCCATATTTAATTATGAGGTGAATCGACTATGCAACCCGGACCCACTAAATATGTATCCAAGATGTACAATTGATATGCAACAATTCATATGGATGCCAATTTATAAAATAGGGCTCGGGAAGATTCACACATGTTGGATCGACGATCTTGGGGGCTCGGAGGGTTCAGGGAATCGACTTTGAGGTTTCGGATCCGTGAAGGAGACCTTGAGGTTTTGGCATCATCGCCTTTGGGTTCCCGGACGGAGTGCTTGTCGTCCATCTTTAGTCGGTGTCGGGATCCAGTTCTGTTGATGATCTTGGGTCGGCGTCACGTGGTGGACCGTCGGGATCGATCTTGTCGAGGTAACTAGTATCCTCACCACACCAACACGTGGTCAACACATCCACAACAATCTTCCCACAACACCACACGATCTCCACTTCCTCCAGAGAGACAAACAGGAGCAAGCTCGGGCGTTGCATGCTTGCAGAAGGAAGGCCGAGAACTACCGGCAGGACGTGGTCTTGTTGTTTGGTGGCCAGAACCATGTCGTCCGCGCGCACGTCAGAGAAGGAGGTCGGAGCCGAGGACGGGATGGCGCGCTGGAGGCGGATGGATGGAGTGGAGGTCGTGCACCAGCGGTGGTGCAGGCGATCTCGAGAGAAGGAGACTTGCGGCCTAGGGCGCCGTGTCTCGGGGGTCGAGGGCGAGGGCCACGAAGGCGCAGGGCAGGAGAAGGGCCTGGTTCGGGGAGGGCCTGGGAGAACTGGGGCCGGACGGAGTCGACGTAGACGATGGGGAGGCTGTGGAGGAGTTCTGGCAGCAGGGCCGGCTCGAGGAGGGCGCCGGCCTCCGAGGCCTAGCGAGGAGACAGCTGCGTCTGGGCCCGAGCGAGGCGCCGGCGAGGAAAAGAACAAAGGCGGCGGAGTTCTGGAGCCACGAGGAACGCGAGGCCACCGGCGGGGAGAAGCCTGGGCCAGGGCACGCTTGCAGAGGAGCACGGCGGCGCTGCACGGAGTCCGGTGACGAAGGCGAGGCGCGCTAGGCAGGCAGAGGAGGGGGCCAATTGAGCGGGTCGGATCAGGGTGGGTTGGTTGAGGCTCGTGGAGGCGATGCAGAGAGGAGAGGTGGAGAGGCGTCAGGGAGAGACTCGGGATTTGCGGGAGCGAGGAAGGAAGGTGGGGTTCGGGCAGACGGGAGCATCGGGGTGGGGCCCGGTTATGAGTTACGACGCAGGTGGGGTGGGGTGAGTGCGACATGAGTGTGTGGATCCGAGGCGGGGTGGGTGATGCGGGAGTGGGGCCACGCACGGGGATCGTTGACCGCGGCGAGGTGGGTGCGTGGGGCGTGGATGCTGGCTACGCACGCACTCTGCGTGGTGCGATCGCATGTGGCAGCGGCTGGGTGGATGGATGAGGGGGTTAGAATTAGGGTTTGACTGGTGCTGGGTAGGTCTAGATGGTTTAGGGTTTGGAGGGAGAAGGATCTAGGGTTTAGATTGGAGGTGGCCGGTTGGGCTTTTGGGCCTGGCTGGCTGTCTCCTAAAAAATAATATAAATTTTTATTTATTATATTAAGGATGTTTGTAATTAGTCTTTAGACAAATAACATATCCAGGTAGACCCGGGTTTGTCTTTGAATAAAAGAGGGAGGATTATTGTAGAAAACAAACTAGGGTTTTAGCAGATATAGTTTTAGGTGACTTAATATGCATGATGATATAATGATGCACAAGATAAAGACAAGCGATTTTCTAGTAGTGGTTTTACCCGGGGTGCTACAATTCGACACCACTAACAATGGATCTCGCCCTCGAGATCCGCCTCATCGTACGGGGAAGAAGGCCGGCGATCTGAATCTTATAGCATCATGTAAATCCTCGCAACACCACTAACAAGGATTCTTTGTCCGTCTTCTAATCGGCGACACCACCAACAAGGGTTGTTGCTCATGTTGTCGAGAGAACACTCTGGTGAAACACATATGAAGGTAGATATTGCAAAAGATAAGGTCACCTCTAACTTCCGTGGAAGGAGTAAAATTGCATCGATCCACCATCTGAGGTACAAAAGCGAATGATAAGAGTAGTGGTATGGTCGCGACTCCATCCCGCACTCAAAGCATTACTCTATACACGAACAGACGGATTATGCAACCAACTCTCAGAATTCAGACTAAAGATCTTCACAAGCGATCTTCGGTAAACAAGGAGGGATAAAAGCTCTTTCTCGGATCTGATGCAGATGATGTCGTCATGCAGGAAAACACCAGATGATACAAAGAAAACTTTTAGTGAATTTTGATCCACTAAAAGGTACAACAGATGAAAACTTCATCGGATAGCATGAAGACCGGATGTCGAAGCACCGTTACAAGAGTAAGGAAGTGAAACCATGAAGGTACGATGGAAACCCCACCACTAGAAATCCTGGACTCAAAGAAAATATAAGGGGTAGATTCAAAACACGCAAAGGTAAGAGGAGAAGAGCAGAGGGGTAAGGAGTAAAAACATACTTAATCAGATCTATCCGACCGATTTTGCAAAATAGTTTTGACACTCTACAACGACCATTAGCTAGGTTATCCTACAGGCTGGACCAGTGGGGTATCGTAACTGCTGAGCTCTGATACCACTCTGTAACACCCTCAGATCGGCCCTATGCAAGTTTTTGCGATTGCCTCCAAACCAGCATAGAAACGATTCAAAGGTGCCCACCAGGCACTTGCGTGCAGGTGGAAAACGAAGTAATATCATTACACATTAGTCCTTGATGGAACCCACAAAACAGATATATACAACAACGACTCAAAGAGTCAAGAATATAGATATACAATACAAAGATCCAAATCACCTTGAAAATGATACAACGTCCGAGTACGGACAAGATGCAAATGGGGCTAAGAGCCCTGAAGAATAACCAATGGCGTCCATAACCCTGCCTAGGCCAAGCCGGAAGGGTAACCCTGCTAACAACGTCGATCTCAACCTACTAAGCAAAAGGGGTGCCGACAGAGGGAAAAGGAAAAAGAGAGACCGGTCAGTACTGAGGCCAGTACACAGCGAGACTAGAATTCGACGGTCCTCGCCTACATAGGTATGGTGGACTGAAGCGGCAGCGCAGCATGCACTAAACAACCTATAGAGACTCGATACAACTATCGGCTATTAGAGAGGGATAAGAAAGACCTATTCGGAACCAACCTGATACTACCACCAAACATAACCATCCTGATATTTCCCCTTCGAGACCAAACGAGGAAGTCAAACCGAGGAAACTCACACAGTTGGCAGTTTTATTCAGGCATTCCATGGTGGTTATCCAACTTACTAGTCATATCAGGTGCAAGTTATATTATAACACTAAACTTTAGTTATAGTTGTCTATGATCGAGAACTGTGCTCCAAGTCGTCCATAACCGCAGACATGGCTTCTCGAAAAGATTTAACCCTGCAGGGGTGCACCAAAGTTTCCACACGCACCTACACCCTTGTTGTCAGATAGGTAGGTACAAGATCACAAAACATACACCCAACAGTATGTCGATGGGGTTTCGGACACGACGTTTCCCAGACACACAGCAAGTACATGGGGGCCACCCCACTAAGCTACCCGCATCGAAGTCGGCCGTCTCCGATACGGACCCAGGGTGTGTTGCGACGACTGTAAACGACTGGGAACCCGAAAGTGTGACTGGGCTTGCCGATACAGTGAAAACGTGGCACGGGGTTCCTAAATAGTACACGCGCTCCACGCGCAATAGTAAATAAAGCAGTAAAGCATGGCATAAGTACATGATAGTAATAAAGCCCCAAACTAGGTTGTGGCCCCTAGTACAGTACTTTGAAATCAGGTACTAAATCGATGGGGGTGCCCACACACCCCACCTATGGTTAGCACGCTCGATCTCGGAACAGGTATCAAGAACTCGGGGTCCTACGGGACACAAGTGGGCGGTTAAAAACCAAATATTGTCTATTACCTACCGGTGCCTCTGCATTATTAACCTACTTTCAATTTTAGTTATTAAACGGTAATTAAATCCATGATCATTTCCACAATTAAGCATGTGCCAACCACCCAACAACAGTGGAACATCGACGACGCGAAGCAGCACCTGAGCAAGTGACTACGACTCGCAAGTCCAACTATCTACCAAACAATAGTGAATAGGAGGTGTCCATGGAAATATAGGACCTACAAGGAAATATAAAGGGGTACAGAATCTATAGCATCGCAACACAGATAGCAATAGATCAAAAGGAGGAAATAAAGACTAGAAATATAAAATAGGTAGAAAGAGGGAGAATGCTCACCTAAAAAACACTGCCGAAGGTTCATCCGAAGATCGGTTCGATGCTCGCATCAATTCATCGGCTCAATCCATGAAGAAGCAAAGCACTAGAAGAAACACCAGATATACTATTTAATACTACGGCTGATGATCGGGCATGATGTATGACATGGCAAAGATGCGATGCGATTAGGAAAATTAAGCGGAACCAGGGTCCCAACAATTAATTAGGTGGATCAAGTTGTTTAGATGTCCCGCATTTTAAATGTTGTCTTAACATGGCAAAACATAGCATCAGTTCGCTACATAAATTTAAATGAAGACAATATTAGACTAGAAAAGCCTACATATGGTCTCCATACTTAATTATGAGGTGAATCGACTATGCAACCCGAACCCACTAAATATGTATCCAAGATGTACAATTGATATGCAACAATTCATATGGATGCCAATTTATAAAATAGGGCTCGGGAAGATTCACACATGTCGGATTGACGATCTTGGGGGCTCGGAGGGTTCAGGGAATCGACTTTGAGGTTTCGGATTCATGAAGGAGACCTTGAGGTTTTGGCACCATCGCCTTCGGGTTCCCGGACGGAGTGTTTGTCGTCCATCTTTGGTCGGTGTCGGGCTCGGGTTCCGTTGATTATCTTGGGTCGGCGTCACGTGGTGGACCGTCGGGATCGATCTTGTTGAGGTAACTAGTATCCTCACCACACCAACACGTGGTCAACACATCCACAACAATCTTACCACAACACCACACGATATCCACTTCCTCCAGAGAGACAAACAGGAGCAAGTTCGGGTGTTGCATGCTTGCAGAAGGAAGGCCGGAACTACCGGCAGGACGTGGTCTTGTTGTTTGGTGGCCGGAACCATGTCGTACACGAGCACGGCAGAGAATGAGGTCGGTGCTGAGGACGGGGTGGCGCGCTGGAGGCGGATGGACAGAGCGGAGGTCGTACACCGGCGGCGGTGCAGGCAAGATCGAGAGAAGGAAACTTGCGGCTGTAGGGCGCCGCATGTCGGTGGTCGAGGGCGAGGGCCACGAAGGCGCAGGGCAGGAGAAGGGCCTGGTTCGAGGAGGGCCTAGGAGCACTGGGGCCGGATGGAGGCGATGTAGATGATGGGGAGGCGGCAGAGGAGCTCTAGCAGCAGGGCCAGCTCGAGGAGGGCGCTGGTGTCTGAGGCCGAGCGAGGAGACAGCTACGTCTGGGCCCAAGCAAGGATCCGGCGAGGAAAAGAACAGAGGTGGCGGAGTTCTGGAGCCACGAGGAACGCGAGGCCGGTGGCGGCGAGAAGCCTGGGCCAGGGCGTGCTTGCAGAGGAGCACGGCGGCGTTGCGCGGAGTCCGGTGACGAAGGCGAGGCCACGCTAGGCAGGCAGAGGAGGGGGCCGACGGAGCAGGTCGGATCAGGGACGGGGCGGTTGCGGCTCGTGGAGGCATAGTAGAGAGGAGAGGTGGAGAGGCGTCAGCGAGAGATGCGGGATTTGCGGGAGCGAGGAAGGAAGGTGGGGTTTGGGCAGATGGGAGCATCGGGGTGGGGCCCGGTTACGAGTTACGACGCGGGTAGGGTGGGGTGAGTGCGACGTGAGTGTGTGTGGATCCGAGGCGGGGTGGGCGATACGGGAGTGGGGCCACACGTGGGGATCGTTGACCGCGGCGAGGTGGGTGCGTGGGACACGGATGGTGGCTGCGCGCGCGCTCTACGTGGTGCGGTCGCATGCGGCGGCGGCTGGGTGGATGGATGAGGGGGTTAGAATTAGGGTTTGACTGGTGCTGGGTAGGTCTAGATGGTTTAGGGTTTGGAGGGAGAGGGATCTAGGGTTTAGATTGGAGGTGTCCAGTTGGGCTTTTGGGCCTGGCTGGCTGTCTCCTAAAAAATAATATAAATTTTTTTTTATTATATTAAGGATGTTTGTAATTAGTCTTTAGACAAATAACATATCCAGGTAGACCCGGGTTTGTCTTTGAATAAAAGAGGGAGGATTATTGTAGAAAACAAACTAGGGTTTTAGCAGATATAGTTTAGGTGACTTAATATGCATGATGATATAATGATGCACAAGATAAATACAAGTTATTTTCTAGTAGTGGTTTTACCCGGGTTGCTACAGTGTCGCTTCGCTCGAGGCTGAGGAGAATGAAGGGGTGCGTCGATTCCACACCTTTCCGTGCGGGATAGCTCGGAAAGTGTCGAGGCCGGGCGGACGCTTGTAGGGTTGCGGCTCGGAATCTTGGTCTGTTTCCACGCTAAAATTCTAAGGCCCTTCCAAACGGTTGAATTATGCCCAACAATTTCAGAATTCCAATTCCATGGCTATTTTCCAACATCCAAACACAGTGTTAGCATATTCATTAAGTGGGACATCCAAATAACAATCTTCCAAAGGTGGCAAATCAAGCATTTCATAAATCTTCCTAGGCATAATAGAGACAATAGAACCAAGATCACATGAAGCTTTGAGATCAAAGTCATTCACTTGCATATTAATAATGGGTTCCCAACTATCTTCTACTTTCCTAGGAATAGAAGCTTTGTGTTTTAACTTCTCTTCCTTAATCTTAACAAGAGCATCTGTAATGTGTTTGGTGAAAGCAACATGCATATCACTGGCATCAAGACTTCTAGCAAGTTTTTCCAGGAACATAATCACTTCATAAATATTACAACCATCAAGATCAAAATCAAACTTAGCATCACTAGCAGTAGACTCATTGGCCTTAGGCATAGTAGGAGGAAGAATAAGGACTTCTTGTGGTTTAGTGGTGATGGTGCACACACTATTTTTTCTATCAATTTCAGCTTCCCTTTCCCACTTACCATGAAGTTGGGCTAACAGTCTAACATTTTCATCAATATTAACTTGTATGGCATGAGTAGCAGCAAAGGTACTTTCCTTGGTTTCAGGTTTAGCAGCCATTTTATTAATCAAAGAGGACTGTACTTCAGACAAAAAGGAGATATTTTTCTCAACATTTAAAAGCTTTTCCTCCATAGTCTTGTTGAAAGTGATTTGTTTACTAATAAAGTATTTGAGCATGACTTCAAGTTCAGAGGGGGAACTTCTAGCATTGTTGTAGGAGTTTCCATAGGTATTGCCATTATTAGGAGGATAAGGCCTATAATTGTTGTTACTACCAAAATTATTCCTATAGGCATTGTAGTTGAAATTGTTGTTTCTAATGAAGTTCACATCAACTTGCTCTTCTTGAGCAACCAAAGAGGCTAAGGGAACATTATTTGGATCTAAAGGAGTTTTCCCATTAACAAGCATAGTCATGATAACATCAATCTTATCACTCAAAGAGGAGGTTTCTTCAATAGAATTTACCTTCTTACCATGTGGAGCTCTCTCAGTGTGCCATTCAGAATAATTAATCATCATATTATCAAGAAGTTTTGTTGCAGCACCCAAGGTGATGTTCATAAAGGTACCTCCAGCAACTAAATCCAACATGTTTCTTGAAGAGAAGTTCAAACCTGCATAAAAAGTCTAGATAATCATCCAAGAAATAAGTCAATGGAGAGAATTCCTTATTTGACACTACTCTAAAATATGATTCCTTATTTGACACCTCAAAAGTTTTTCTTCCTTATATGACATTTGGTCTAATTTTTTTTGCCTTTTATGACACCACCGTCTATTCTGTCACAATGTTCCATTAGTTTTTTTCCTAGTGGGCCAAAATACCCCCGCTGTAAAGCCGTAATCTGTCCAAAACCGGATAAACCAATCCTGAGATTTCCACCGGCAAAATCATACTAGTGTAGTGCACGGGCTCCTTCAAGTTGTGGCGGCCGTGGTAAAACGGTAGATGCTGAGGCGGGCCTCGATGATGGTCACGTACATCCTACCGCGCCAGTGTGCGGTGCGGCTTGTGTTGGAATTAGCCTTTTCGGTGCGGCGCCTCGAAAACTTTCCAACGAAGCTAGCTCAAATATTTGGAGAGACGTCTCTCCTACGTGCAAACACATCCCTGGACTCGATTTGTATTTTCTAGACGCGTGTATCATGCGTCTTGCTTCTTTCTATATTGCTTGGTTCAATTTAGTATTTCATAAGATTACGCGCGGGGTTCAAAAAATAATAATATTACACGCCTGGGTACACTTTTATACACGCATACGTAACACCTCCACCTGGTCTAGAACATACTCCATCTGCAGCTACAGTGATCGTGATGGCACCCACCTAGTCATAGACACGAGAGAAAAATAAGTAGGAGTATTACAATGTTTATTTTCTTGCACCAAGGGTAAAAGCGTCTTTTCATGTCTATGTTTAACACCGTCAGTGCTGGAAATGAACTATAGTGTCATATAAGGCAGAAAAATTAGACCAAGTGTCAAATAAGGAAGGAAATTTTTTAAAGTGTCAAATAGGGAATCATATTTTTAAGTAGTGTCAAATAAGGAATTTTCTCAAGTCCATGAGTGGGACAGTTCTTAACCAAATATTTCATTCTTTCCCAAGCTTGAGCAACATGTTCATTATCAAGTTGTTTAAATTTCATAATATCACTTCTCATAGATATAATCTTAGCAGGAGGGTAGTACTTTCCAATAAAAGCATCTTTGCACTTAATCCGAGAATCAATACTATTTCTAGGCAAGGATAGCAACCATTTTTTAGCTTTTCCTCTCAAGGAGAAAGGAAACAACTTGAGCTTAATAATATCTCCATCTACATCCTTATAATTTTGCATCTCACAAAGTTTAACAAAGTTATTGAGATGGGCAGCAGCATCATCAGAACTACCACCATAAAATTGCTCTCTCATCACAAGATTCAATAAAGCAGGCTTAATTTCATAAAAGGTAGCATCAAGAGCAGGTGGAGAAATAGGATTGCTAAGGAAATCATTGTTGTTTATGCTAGTGAAGTCACACAACTTGGTGTTCTCAACAGAGTTCATTTTGGCAAAAGTGGGGCAAGCCAAAAACAGCAGCAGCTAGAGCAAGAACTAATTTTTTTGTGTTTTTGATAAGAGAAAGAAAACCAAACTAAACTAAAAAAATTTGGGTTTTTGATAAAAAGAGGCAAACAAAACCAAGCAAAAGAAACTAAGGAAACCAAAAACAAAGTAAAGAGAAAGGTTGTGGAGGACTCCCCTTGTTAAGACGTCCTTAGCCTCCCGGCAACGGCGCCAGAAAAGTCTTGATGGCGCTGCGTCAACATGGAGGGCTTTGTTGGAAAACCCCAAGAGCAAGGTATGACGTAGCACAGCAGCAAGTTTTCCCTTAGTAAGAAACCGAGGTTATCGAACCAATAGGAGGAAGGAAACGTCTCAAAGGTGTTGCAAGCAACGTGTAACTACCTCGGTGAATTACGCTCCTAGTTGCAAGCCTGGATGAGCAGAAATGGTTGAAATAGTACGGTGGGGCCCAAATGCCACTCACAGGTAGACCTTTCGGCCGTCCCAACCATTTCCACACATCGGGACAAGAACGGGCGGCGTAATCGGCAGGCGAAGGGATCAACTACATACACAAATGAGTATGTATGCAAGCCACCATACAACAGTACATCAGAGCCATTCCATCTAAAAAGAAAGGAAATATAGCAACGCCATACGGCAAGATCCAAATATCCTAGATAGATATAATAGTTTAGGATATCTCCTCATACATCAATCAAAAAAGTATCAAGCGGAAGCGGAAGACAAAATCCGAGTACGGATAAGAAGCAAATCGGCATAAGATGCCCCATAAATAAGCAGATCCCGCCCACAGATCGCACGGATCCCCGTTCACGGAATCTCTACACCGAATGATCGTTTCCCACATCGTCCGTCTCTTCCACCCAGTATCCATCTTGCGAGTGTACCTGTTCATCTAAACCAATAATTTATCGTGTGAGACCCTAGGGTACTCGGCAAGTCTTTATGCCTCTAAAGGGACACAACACAGGGTGACGCAATTGCAGCGAAAGATAAACCCTAGCAATTCTATAGATACTACGCTAACCATCCGCCTAACCAGAGATGAGCGGATGTCCGTGAATTAATAACAACAGTTATAACAGTAATAATGGTAATATCCAGATCCATCCTCCTCCTCGCCACCGACGAGGAAGCGGAACAACCCCCATCCGTTGGCAGTTTTATTATCCATTCCATGAGTATTGCACTATTTACTAGTCGGTACCTAGTCTAGTCAAATTAATAGCGGTACTTTAGTTATGCTTGTCTATGATCGAGCTGTGCTCCAAGTCGTCCATAATCATGGACACGGCTTTCAGAAGTTTTACCGCAGGGTGCACAAATAGCAACACACTCGATATGCCTCGGAAAAACCAAATCAAAACCCAACGAGGATCCACGACAAAGCAATCACAGGATTCGAAATATTTGAGGCCACCCATTGAGCTACCATAATGAAGTTAGTTGACTCAGACGGCCTCAAGGTTTTGCGCCGATGGTGTGAACGATCGGGAACCCGAAAATGTGGTGGGCTTGTCGATACCGTGAAAACACTCCGCTTTCCTAAACAAAGACATTGTGCGTTACCTACAATTTAAATAAAGCGATAAAGCATGGCATAAGTACAGGATAGTAAATAAAATCTCAAACTAGTTTGTGGCCCCAAGAAATAAGAATGAATCAAGCTCGCTCGGGGGTCCATAAGGCCTCCCGGATGTGGATAAGCGGAATATTCTTGGAACAGGAATCAAGTACTCGGGGTCTTACGGGACACAAGTGAGCCTGAAAAACCAAATAGCGAATATGGCTCACCGATGCCACTTTCATTAGTTATCCCATTACTACTCGTTAAGTTGTTTAGGTACCTCATTATCCATCGACACTCACATACCCTACACATGTTGTTCTACTCGCATGGCTCAAACAACTCCTGTAGTAATGGCTCATGGGATGGAGGAACAAGCTTCGGTGGGGTTTAAAAGTAAAGGATATGCAATACTTGGGATTCAATTTAATGCAATCGCGACTCAACGATGCAAGAATAAGATAGAGGCAATAGGTACTATATGTATGCAAGCATGTGGTAGTGCTTGCCTGGCAGCTCAGTTGAAGCAAGGGATGGATCTGGGTAGTGCTCCTGGTTCTCTTGATATTTCCGCCACGTCTATTCGAAGAAGAACCAAACAAACAAGGGCCAACATAAATAAAGTGCGCAAGCATATGAATAAATGCATCAAGCAAACAATCATGCCATGATGAATGATGCACAATTTTCATGGCAATAAAGTAGCATGGCATGGGTGAGGTGTGGAATACAAGAATAAATCATTTTATCGAGTTTTAATCACATTTTAGCCTCATATTAGTTGCTGTACACATTATATTTATATGATGCATGCTTCAAAACAAAACATGGAATGCATAAACAGAAAGGTCTCGTCGAGCTAATCATTTTAGACATATTATTTGTTAAATTTGGAGTTATAAAGCAAAAGTTATTAATTAATTAAGACAAAAGGGCATTTTAATGTAATTTAAAACAACTTGGAATTTTACATGTCCAAAATATATTTTGAAGGGCATATTTGAATTCCTCATATTTTTCTGAGTTCAAAACATATATTATTTGCATTATTTGGATTTGTATTTTAAAAGTTATTTAAAAACAGAAATAAATTTGAATTTGAATTAATTTGAAAAAGATTTGAATTAAACAGAAAAGCAGAAAATACTTTTTATACACAGATTTAGCTAGCCACAGTCAATGACCAGTGGGGCCAGCAGCTGACTCAAAGACACTGTGCAGAAAGCTTCATATCATGGTATGCTAACCCATGCAGAGCCAATTGGGGCCTTGAGCTGGTTGAAGTTGAAAGAGGCCAGGGGTTTCTGTAAAGTGCTAGCCTTGGTGACTAGTGGGCCTAGAGGAGCGGGTTTAGGAGTAAAAAGCTCTAGGGGTTTAGCAAAGCGGCATCGCGATGCATCAGCTTCTTCTCTGCCATGAGCAGCAGATCGGTCTTGTGGCCTTGGCCGGGCGGGATCGATCCGCGACACAGGGCTTGCACTTGGGGCGGCTACCGTTGGACTAGGGTGGGGTAGCCGTCGGGAGGTGGGCGGGCCTAGATAGGGTTTGCGTGAGCGTGGCAGCGTCAAGCCTTGCCACAGCCGCAGAGGTGCTTTCGATGGAACGTCCGACGCGACCAGGGCAAGACGGCGACGACGAGGATGTCTGGGGGGTTGGGTAGCTCACCGAGAGGCGGTCGGCGGTGTTGGATCGGGTCGGCGAGCAGCAGGTCGACGGTGATGCAGAGGCCCAGCAGAGCTAGGGTTTGGCGTCGGCTCGGCGGTGATCCAGCGCTCCTGGGGCTCCTCCTCCTCGCTGGCGGTACAGGACGACGCAGCAGGGCGCCCTGGACTCCCTCGACAACCTCCACGCCACACTCGGTTGCTGGATCGAGGGGTCGGTGGTGGACAGACGGTGGCCAGCGTTGGGGCAGCTGGCGGCGGTGGAGAAGAGAGGGGAGAGGGCAGGCGCCCTGGGGGAGTTCTGGGGGATCTGGGCGAGGCAGAAAGGGAGTGGATAGGGACGGGGGAGGAGAGGATGCCGTGGGGAGTGGGGTAGATGGAAAAGGTGGCCTCGGTGCCACCTTTTTCTCCTTCCTCCTCACGTGCTCGGGTCGGGCAGGGGCAGGGCAGGTGCATGGGGGCTTCCAGGTGGGACCAGAGGCGAGGCCAGGGAGGGTGGCTCGGTGTAGGACCCGCTTGGTGGCGATAGAGAGCTAGGGAGAGAGAGGCTCAGGTTTAGGGTGTGGTAGAGGAATGGGTGGCTCGGGTGTATTTAGGGTTTTGGTTGGGATGGAGGGTAGCTAGGGCAGGGGGTAGGTGGCCAGGTGGGACCTGCAAGGTGGGGCTCGGCATGGAGACTAAGGGAGGGTTAGGTTTAGAAGAAGAAGAGAGAGAGAGGGGGGATATGGCTCGGGCTAGGGTAGGGTTGGATCTAGGGTAGGAGAGAGAGGGGTATGGCTCGGTTAGGGTTGCACTAGGGTCGGGTTAGGGTTTGGTGAGAGGGTGGCCAAGTGGGGCCAAGCTAGGTGAGAGAGAGAGAGGTGTGGCATGCTAGGGTTAGGGTTTAGCTTAGATGGGGGTGTATGGGTAGATTAGAGGAGATGGAGAGTAGGTTTAAGCAAGATCAACATAGATCAAGCCAAAAGAAAGGATAGAGATAGAGATGATCCACTCAAAAATCAAATAAAATCCAAATGACAAGCAAAAGGTGGTACTTGCATGGCCCATGCAAAATATTTATTGCCATGTTTATTTTGTGAAAACAATTATATTAAACATGGCATTGTTCATTTGCATTTCCAAAGGTGGAATAAAGCCAAGCAAAAGAAATGAAAGGATACCCCATGTGGAGTAGTTGGAGATGGCCATGTTTGAAATAAAATGGGACATGCTAGTGTGTATGTTCCACTAGATGATTACTAGTCCCAAAAATATTCCCACATGAGCATAAATCCATAATAATCCATATGGAAGCTAGGAAAAAGGGTTCCACTCACAAGGCATGCAAAGGTGGCCAAGTGGCTCTCATATATCAATGATGTGAAAACAACATGATGCTAAGATGAGAGCATGTGGAAAAGGATTGGATCCATCCCAACCCACATGAGCTAGAGGTAAACTCAAATAAGGTGCAAAGCTCATATTTAGTTGGATGGTGGAATTATAAGGTGGTGAAAGAAAAGGTGGTGGAGTTAATAAAAGATATTCCCCCAACTCAACTTGGGCATTTAACAATATATCAAGAACCAAATACAATATCAAGAGGCAAATACAATTAACAATGCATATGAGAGAAGAACCAAAACAAAAAGGGTTTTATATGATGCTCAAATGCAAGGTGGCATGATGACATGAGCATGATGTAATGATGATGCAACAATTATATGTAGGAAGGTAGCATATATCTAGACTAGGCTAGTAGCATTGCAATTGTTAGACAATTGGGATGCTACACAACGTGGAAACCTGCACAACACAAACTCAATACTTTGCCCCAACTAACAGTGAGGTTGTCAATCTCACTAGTTGCTGTAAAAAATGATTAAATGTATGGTGTGGAAGGTGATGATGATTTGCAGCAAGTAAACAGTAACAATGGAAGATGTATCAATGTTAAAGATTGGACCGGGGTCCATAGTTCACTAGAGGTGTTCTCCTTAGATAAATAAACAAGGCATGCTGGGTAAAGAAATTACAGCAGGGCAATTGACAGGACTGAGCAAGGCATAACAATGCAATACTAGACATAAAGATCCTATGAGATTCGATTGGTCTATACAACAAGATACATAGACCGCCATCCAACTACATCTATGACTAGAAGTCTACCTTTGGGTTATCATCCGAACCCCCTCCAGTATTAAGTTGCAAGCAACAGACAACTGATTTAAGCAAAGTGTGTAAGGTAAACAATCCACTTGTTCCATAAACAAGAGATCGTTGTTTTCCCCCTAGTGGCAACAGAACATCTACAACCTTAGAGGTTTCTGTCACTTCCCTTGATTAAATAGAGGCATGAACCCACTATCGAGCATAAATACCCCCTCTTGGAGTCACTAGCAACTACTTGGCCAATATAGCTACTAACAACGGAGAGCATGCAAGATCACAAACAACACAGACAGGATAGAATCAATAAGACAAAACCATTAATCAATCTGACATAGTAATCTCAATATTCATCGGATCCCCGCAAACACAACATGCATGATTACAAATAGATGAGATATGGATCATGAACGAAGCTCACAAGATCTAGACATGAAATCACAAAGGAGGAGATACAACCATCTAGCTACTACATGGACCCGTAGTCCAAGTTTGGAACTACTCACGCTTCATACCGGGCCTCCGGGATGATCTCCCCTCCGGCAGGGTGCCGAGAGCTTCAGATGCCCCCCGATCTAGGGACGATGGTGGTGGAGGCTATAGAAGGTTTCGTAGAATATTGATCGGGTACTTAGGGTTTAGGTATCAGCAGCTTCTTATAGGCGAAGAGGTGAGGCTGGGAGGAGGCCAGGGGGCCACACCCTGCCCAAGCGTGGCTCCACCCTAGGTCGCGCCTGGGGGTGCAGCCGCCCTGTGGCGCCCCTCTGTCTCTCCTCTGGACTCCGTGTTCTCCTCGGTGAAATATTGACTTTGGCTTTTGTCCCGTCCAATTCCGAGAATATTTCTTTACTAGCTTTTGTGGAACCAACAACAGCAGAAAACAGGCAACTGGCACTGTGGCAACTTCTTAATAGGTTAGTACCATAAAACATGTGAAAAGCACCTCAAAGTGTGGACAAAATAAAGCAAAGTAGATACTAAAGAAGCATGGAACGTCAAAAATTATAGATACGTTTCTAACGTATCAGTGATACTTATGTTATTTCATCTATTTTTGCATGTTGGATGACTTTTGGAGGATGAACTGCCGGAGTCAGGATTCTGATGGAAAAAGCGGTGTCCAGATGTAATATTCGCGAAGATCAGAAAATTTCAGAAAATATATGGAAATCCCTATTTTTTCAGAACACGAAGGAAGCTAGAAGCAGAAGTGGAGATGGGCCACAGGGGGCCCACACCACACCCTGGCGTGGGCCCCCCTAGGCCGCGCCACCAGGTGGTGTGGCCACCCTGGCCCACCTCTAGGTTTGTGTAACATCCCAAAAATATAAAACAATAATCATCAAACCCTAATCACTAAATTTAGGGTTAACAAAAACTTTGATTAATTTAAAATCATATGAATGCATGTCTGTATGTGATGATTTGATAAATGCATGAATGCACTTGTGTGATTTACCTAAATAGCAAGAAATGTTTTAAAGATGAAAATAGCATTATATAAAACATTTCCAAGCAGAAACAAACAAAGAGAAAATCAAAAACAAATCAATTAAAGCAAATGGTTATTTTTGCCAATCTTGCTCACTAGGTCACTTTGAGTGTTTCTAGTCCAAGAATTCAAACAGAAAATTTTCCAATTCTTTTCATCCCTTGCTAGACCAAGTAAAAATGAATCACAACCCACCTTTCAAACTTGCAGAAACATTTGGCAACCTCATTCAAATCACAAGTAAAAATTGAATCTTTATCATATGTGAAGATCACACATTTTCAAAACCCAACCAAACCGGTGCCCCTTAACTAATCCAACTAACCAGAGACTCCCTAGTATATGCCTAGTGTAGCACCCCGGGTAAAACCACTACTAGAAATTGCTTGTTATTTGATTTAACTGCATCGTCATCACATCATCATAACGATCATCATGCCACATTGCATGGGTCGTCCTTTGTTGATTTGTAATTACGTATTGTGTTTGTTCTTGTAATCTATATACCCCCTCTCTCTATTTTGTCTATCTCCATATTTTGGTTTTCCCAAGAAGAATCATTGGACCCAAACCAAAGAGAAGATGAAGAGAGAAGCCTGCTTCAGCCCAGCCCAGCAGCGCAGCATCCCCTTTCCCAGCCCAGCCCAACACCCCCTGGACGGTACCCCTTTGACGCTGTCCTGTTCACCGTCTTCATCTCGTGACCTCCCTCTCTCTGTTGTTCTGACGGGGGAGCAGGTAGGCGTCCGTCGCCGTCATCCTCGTCATCTGGCATCAAGACAAGAGCGTGAGCGCCTCTTCTTATCCGCCCCCCCCCCCATATGCCTCCGAACCCTAGTCACTCCCCAACCTCGTGACGCAAGGTGCCCCTTTTTCCTCACCTCCCACGTCCGCCGCCGCCTCCAGCAGCAAATCCCAGCGCCACTGCCCTTCTCTGACCCCAACTTGGTCTCTGCAGTACCCTGGTAAGATAGTGCTCGCACAGAACATCTCTCTGTCCCCCACATGCCTGGTTTCATTTTCCCCGTCGTTGAACCGTGCCCACCCCGCAGGAGCCCGTCAGCGGCGACCAGCTGGGCATCCCCTTGTCTAGCGCCCCAGGGAATTGGTTCCACTCTTCCCCGCGCATCGCACAGGACCTTCTCCTCTTATCAGCATGCCCCAGGTGAGCCATCCCCCTCTCGTTCGTTCCTCTCTGTTCCCTGCATCCGTTCTCGCGCGCAAGCAGGTCATGGTAGCAGCGTCGCTTCATGCACGCTCTGAACCTGCCGGCAAGCTCTGCCCTCTTTCGGTGATCTTCCTCTTGCGAATCTTTTTCCTGGATGATCCACCTATCTGTCGCATCAACGGTTCGCAGCAAGGATCAGCAACGGCGTCGCGATATTCTCCGAAAAATCCTAGCTGATCGCTGTCAAAACTGCAGCAGTTCATCGGTTGCGAGTCTGTGTTTTGGGCCCTGTTCATCATCCGTTTCCAGCACGTGCATTGCCTGTATGGAGAATTTTCCTTCTTCAAAGTTGTGGATCATGGAGAGATCTATAACTTTTGTTTTTACATCATCTTCGATTTCGGAATAGAATCATCGCCATCTTCGTTTGAAGTCAGTCACTTTTCCTCTGGAAACATGTTCAGTTCATCAGGAAAATGCATCTGTTTTGAGCTGCTGTTTGTCGCCAGATCCCCGTCTCTGGGACCCTCCTCCGGAGATACATCTTAAATGAAACTTGTAGAACGTAGCCCTCTCTCCAGTTTTGGTTTTTGCGGAAACACGAAATTCGACTTCGTTCAATCATGATCTTCCTCCGATCGTCGGCTTCAGCTGGCAGTTTCTGCAGAAATCAAATACAGTTTCGTCAGTCGATATGTGTGTCCCTTATCCTTTTTGCAAAAGACCCCCACAGTTTCCTGGACCTCAAACCGCACACCTTGCCCTGCAAGCGTGTCACCCCCCAGATGTCCCCCGCGCGTGTGGCCCCGTCCAGCTCCTGACCCCACCTGTCATCGACTGGGTGGATGTTTACCCTGAGTAAGAAAAGTCTCAAGATATTTTCTAACTTAATAAAAAATTCAGAAATTGAATATATCTAATTTACTTCATAACTTTCAAACGAATTTGTATTTGCAGAAACTCTCTATACTAAATGTTAATCAATTTTGAATGTTAATCAATTTTGAATGTTAATTCAAATCCTATTTCAAATATTTTCTGAGTTAACTCTATCTAGTCAAAACTTTGACTTTGACTCCATTTGACTAACTTTGAGTTTAGTATTGTTTAAAATTTATAATTTCAAATAATGCAAATAATTTATGTTTTTGAATCAGAAAAATGTGAGGAATCTGTTTATGCTATTTACAATATCATTTGAGCATTTTAAAAATTCGAAATAATTTAAATGCTAATAAATGCTATTTCGTAAATATTGCATAACTTTAAATCCGTAACTCTGAATTCGATAAATGATATGTCCAAATCGATCAGCGCGACGAGACCTCTTCAACCATGATGTCCATGTTCTCATTTGCATCATGCATTAAGAGCAGTTTTATAATCAGTACTGTTTATGCAAGGAAAACATGATAAATAAAATTGGGAACTAATTGTTTCTTATTAATAATGCCTCATGAATGCTATATCATAAATGTTCTATGCCTCTAAGACCTTTTCAACATAGTTTGCATCATTAACTTGCCATGGCATGCATCATATCATCATCATGCCGATTCTTCCGTATTAGTTGTAATTGTTGCATCGCTTGTTCCTTTTAGTGTTTTGCTTCTTCCTGGATAGGACGATGAGATGTTGTGAGCTTCGACAAGTTCTTCGGTATGAAACTTTAGCAATTTTTTCCAGGCGAGCATTCTCCCCCTTTCTACCTATTTTACTTTTATAGTCGTTATTTTCTCCTGTTGATCTATTGCTATCTGTGTTGCGATGCTCTAGTTTTCGTACCCTTGATATCCCTTGCAGCCTTATATTGCCTTGGACACATCCTATTACCTGTTGCTTGGTAGATAGTTGGACTTGCGTGTCGTAGTCGCTTGCTCAAGTGCTGTTGCGGGTCTTCAAGTACCACAGTTGTTGGAAGAATGCCTTATGCTTTATGTTGGAGATGATCATGGCTTTAATTACCGTTTAGTAACTAAAATTGAAGTAGGTAAATAATGCAGAGGCACAGGTGGGCAATAGATGTTATTTGGTTTTTAACCGTCCACTTGTGTCTCGTAGAACCCCGAGTACTTGATACATGTTCTTTAAATATTCGCACTATCCGCATGTGGGACCATGAATCCCCCTAACCCTAGCTTGAGTCATATTTAATTCCTTAGGGCCACAAAGTAGTTTGGGGCTTTATTACTATTATGTACTTATTCCATGCTTTACTGATTTATTTACGATTACGCGTGGAGCGTCTGTACTGTTTAGGTAAGTGGAATGTTTCCGCGGTATCGACAAGCCCAGTCACACTTTCGGGTTCCCAGTCATTTACAGCCATTGACACAAACCTCTGGGTCCTTCTCGAAGCCGGCCAACTTCGTCGCGGGTTGCTTAGTGAGGTGGCCCCCTAAAATCAAATATGAATCTTGCGAATGTTCTATCGTGATGACTCGTTGGGTTTTCATTTGGTTTTTCCCGAGGTTGATCGTGCGTGTTTTGCTATTTGTGCCCCCTTCAGGGTAAAACTTTCTGAAAGCCGTGTCCGCGGTTATGGACGACTTGGAGCACAATATCTCGATCATAGATAACTATAACTAAAGTAGTGCTATAAATTTGACTTTATAATGACTAGTAGTCAGCTTCATTACAACGGAATGGCTAAATAAAAGTACCAACAACTGCTGGTTTTGTGATGCCTCATGTTGTATGTATCTGACTAGTAAGTATTGCAATTACAACGGAATGGTTAACTAAAAGTGCCCACTGCTTATTATTTCAGGATGACTCATGCTATCTATATCTGACTAGTAGTTATCGCAACTATAACGGAATGGATAAAACTGCCAACTGTGTGAGTTCCTCGGTTGACTTCCTTGTTTGGTCTCGAGGGGGAAATACCAGGATGGGTATGCTTGGTGATAGTTTTAGGTTGGATCCTAATAGGCCTTTCTTATCCCTATCTAATAGCCGCCAGTTTTATTGTGTCTCTATAGGATGTTTCGTGCATGTTGTGCTGCCGCTTCAGTCCACCATACCTATGTAGGCGAGGACCGCCGAATTCTAGTCTCGACGTGTACTGGCCTCAGTACTGACCGCTCTCCTTTTTCTTTTCCCTTTATCGGCACCCTTTTTGTTTAAGAAGGTTTTGAGGTTGACGTCGTTAGCAGGGTTACCCTTCCGGCTTGGCCTGGGCAGGGTTATATACGCCATTGGTTATTCTTCAGGGCTCTTAGCTCAATTTGCATCTTGTCCGTACTCGGACGCTGTATTGTTTTTAAGGTGATTTGGATCTTTGTACTGTATATCTGTATTCTTGACTCTCTGAGTCGTTGTTTGTCATGGTGGTGGCATGGCAGATGCCATGGGTAGGCTTAAGTTGGGGGCCGAATGGGTGCTTGTGGTCACTGGGGAGGGAGTGCACGGTCGAGACATGCACGAAGAACAAGAAGAACTCTCTAGACTTAGCAATTTGATTGATACCCAAAGATTACAAGTGCTCCTTGAGTTGTATGAACTAGGGTTCAGTGCACTCGTTCACTACTCGGTCCAACCTCCCCCTACTACAGCTAGGCCCTTCCTTATATAGGCAGTGCTAGCTAGCTTATACCCCTTTGGGTTCTAGGGTTTACTGTTTGGATCTTGGTCCCTATAATGTGGGTCGGGTCATGGGCTTGCCCTAAGCCCAATGGCCCAGTCCATAAAGCTTGACAACTAACGGTCTTCTGGTACGCTGCTTCCTGTTCCTTTTGGCGTCATGCAGTAACTTTGTATGTCAGTGTATGCTTTGGGCGTCACCCGGCTCCTTTTGTGTCACCCGGCGTCGCCCTTCTATTTTGACCACGCTTTACCATGGTCCCTCCTGAATCTTACTCGGAAAGGTACCACGCGTCCTACTTAACTCGGCGCTTCCTCGGTAGACTCGGCTCGTCGGTTCCTGCAAGAATTACAATTTTGTCTTATGCGGGCCGACATAGTTTATATGTCGGCCGCTCATGCTTCTCTTACCCGGCCTTTCTTACCCGGCCTGGTTCTTTCTTTACTCGGAGCTAGCCAAGCTGCGCTATGTTTCACCTCTCGTGACCCTACCGGAGTTATCCCCCCGACATTAGTCCCCGAAGCTGGTGAGGTCTAGCAGTTCAAGCTGTTAGGCGTCTCCAGGTTCCTTTTATGTGATTGGAACTTAGCTTTTGTTTTCGTCTATCGCAATCTTGTACCTTGTCGGGTCTATCTGACAGTTTTCGGATCCACTCTTTGACTTCTTGGCTCATTTTTTCCTTGAGCCGAGTCACTTTGACCAATTCCGAGTCATTTTCGGCGTGCTTCAGTGACTGACAGCTGGTAATCATGATTACTTGCCTCAAATTTTGTTCCAAGTTCTGGCAGCACAGTGAAGGTTGTGCAGTTATTCTCCGTCACTGTGGCAGTCTCATCGGCCTGCACCCCTTGTCCTTCCAGTCATGATGTGGCATGGGATTTTTCGTGTATCTCTGGCTACGTGGCGCCTGCTAATTGGCTTACTCGGCCCGGTACACGGCCACACGCTGGCCGCACGGCGCAGATGGATCCCATGACCGGGGTTTTTACTTCCCTTAAGTAGGGGTTGGGGATTTCCACTTCTCCCACGCCCGTTCAGTTTCCCTTGCCTCTTCTTCTTCCTTGCGCCTGCAAGATCGAACCGCCCCCTTTGCGGTTTCCTCTTCCTCCTGTTCTTGTCCTGCAATTGCTCCTCTTTTCTTTCCATTCCACCACGGGTCCATGTTGTTCCAAACCTCTTCCAACTGCGAAGGAGACTGAATCTACGAAACTCATGGACGCTCGCGATGGCACTGATGGTGCTGAGGAGCAGGAGGTTCCCTTCGGCGAGCGCGGCGGTTGGAAAGGCTCAGAGGTCCCCACCAAGGAATTGGAATGGCTCCGCTCCACTAGGCGCATTCCGCTGCAAGTGGATTGCCGTCTCTCTGCCGGTGAGATCTCTCCTAAGCCCGATGCTAACGAGCGGGTGGTTTTCCTCTCTCACTTTGAGCGCAGTTTTTCTCTTCCAGTGAGCACCTTCTTTTCCTTGTTTATCTCCACCTTCCATCTGCAAACCCATCATCTCCCTGCCAATGCCATTGGCTCTCTTTCTTGTTTTATTTTTGCCTGCGAGGCTTACCTCAGGATTTGTCCTACAGTTCTTCTGTGGGCCAAACATTTTATCTTTAAGGTTCAAGTTGTTCCCCAGCCTGGTGCTCCTCGATCCGAGAAGAGGCCGACCCGGTGTGGTGCTGCTAGTATCACGCCCAGGAGAGATTCCATCTTCCCTCGCGTTACTGGTATTGATTCCTGCAAGAAATGGCATAGGACTTTCTTCTATGTCAAAACAGTGGGTCCATAGATAACATCCGGCTCCCCCTTTCTCGGACGAGGTTCCGAACAAGAAGTTCTGGCAGCTTGACCCACGCGACCAAGACGCTGCAGTGAACGAGGCTAACATGATCTTGGAAAGGTTACTGTCGCCGGATGAGCATTTTCATCTTGCCGAGAGGGACCTCATGTGCACCTTCATCTCACGCCGGGTCAGCCCCATCCAAGCTAGGAGCCATAATATGTGCTTCATGAGTGGCTCCCATGATCCCACTCGGCACTCTACCAAGGAGCTCTCCCATGACTCCATTGCTCGCGAGTAAGCTCCATCTTTAAACTGAACTTGGTGGATAATTGGGCTTGGAGCTGTCCTCCGTTTAGCCGGGTCAAGCCTGTCCCCTGGGTAAGTTTTCCGAGTCTTTTCCCTTGCCGAGTAGGCTTTAGCTCTTTTGCCACTCTCAACCTAGTTTTTTCTTTTTTGTTACTCATTCTGTTTGTCTTTCGCAGAATCTTCTTCACCAGGTTGATGACAGTACCGTCCCTCCCTGCGGTTATAACGGATGAAGTCGAGTATGACCTGGAGTGCTTCATGCCTATCCTGCACGCTGCGGCTGCTTTAGCTTCGGGTAAGAGTCAATCTCTCAATCCCTTACAAGATTGGTCTAACGATGATGAGGATGATGATTGTACGGTTTTGGAGGTACATGCCTTGCAACCTCAGTTTCCCAACTTATGTGAGTAAGCCTGTTATTTACTTATGCAGCTGGCCAGGTACATGACACTCCTCTTGCCGTGGGCGGAGTCGGCAAGATCCCGTCGCCAAGCCAAAGCGACACGGAGCCTCCTCCAGCACTCACCGGCCAAGAAGAGCAAGCCCACTCCGGCAGCTCCTGCTGCCTCTGCTGCTGCCAGCCTGGCTGAGACTCGCCAAGACGCTGGGCGCCGAGTCACACGCCGAGTCGTCCGTGACCCGGTTGTCATCGGGTAAGTTTTTGTACTCTGCTTTCTCCATTCTTTTCTTTTTCGTCACTGATGTTCTCTTATATATGTCTCATTGTTTTTAGTGCCGCACCTTTGTCGGCGAACCAGGCTGCTTCTAGCATTGCCTCGCTGCTAAGGCATGCGCCTTCTCCAGCTGACTCGGTGGCACTGAGTCCCGTCCGAGTCGAGGCTCCCACTGTTGGGGCTCACGCCTCTTAGTGTCAGTCAGACCCGATGGGTCATTCGGCTGGCGCCCCTGGCGCTGGTCAGGAACAATTTTCTGATCTTGGTGCCAGTGATTCTGGCCCCGAAAAACCTTTCGCCACTAGTTCCTCTAGCATCGGCCCTCAGGCTGGTGTGAATGAACAACTTCCTGATCTTGGAGCCAGCAAAACTGCTAAGCCCAGTCAGCCGGCTCCACGTTCTTATCCAAATCCCCCTGCTCGCTCTCCAATTCTGTCAAAGAGCCAGACCCAGCCCAAGGCTTCTGGCTCTACTCGCCCTTTACCCGTCAAATCCACCTCCTCCAAGCAGACAACGCTGGTCTGCGCTCTGGGTTCTGCTCCCCAGATCCGGCCTCCGACGTTGGCGACAATGGTCTCTTCAACGGGTAAGGGGGGCGAATTCGCGGATGCTGGGTCAGGTGATGGCTCTAAGGCTGTTACCCTCCATACTTCCGATGCTGCAACTCGTTCCAATGTGGGTTCTACCCTGAAAACGGGTCAAGTTCTCACTCGGACGCTCAGTGGCAAGAGCCTTGGTTCGGCTGAGCCTTACGCTATGGCATGGAATGCAGCTGGCGAGCAGGAGGTCAGCACCCGTGCCGGCAAGAAGCTGAAGCTGGCCCTAAGGCCGTCTCTGACATGACCCAGCAGGCCATTACTCTAATGGCCCGCGTCGACGAAGTGAACGAGGTAAAGTAACTTGTTACTCTTTTGTATTGTTGAGTATTTCCTTTGTACATATCACCTAGTCCCCGAGGTTACTACCGAGTAAGGAACTTACTCGGCTGTAAGCTCTTAATAGTCACTTAGTCTTTAAATCCTTCACCCCAAGCTTGCATGTTAGAGCTTCGATCCCTAGCCCTCGAGGTTACTGTCGAGTAAGGAACTTACTCGGCTATAAGATCTTAAGCTTTTTTATTCAGCATGCTGCTTGACTTGACCCTTCCCTATTGTCTGTCTTCTTTGATCAGCTCACGCATAACGAGTGCACCAAGGTGCACCAAGCTCTCGTTCTGGCGCATCGCAAGCTCGAACTTGCGTATGAAAAGCTGCAGACTGATACCCAAGGCCAAGGTAACAACCTTAGTCATCATTTCTCTATTTGGTGTAATTTTCTTTGGTTCATTTTCTCAATTTTTTATCGCTCTTCTTTCATAGCCTCTGCTCAGTCCACCATCGATGCTCTTCACTCGCAGATTAGCGAGGCCAAGAGTAAGTTTCTTGCCTCACTAACTCGATAGCTGAAGGTTTTCATTGGTGCTGACAAGTAATTTGTTCCGAATAAGCATAGAAGCACCAAACCGAGCTCAAAAAGGAGCGAGATGAGGTGACTCGGCTGAAGAAGCTGATGGCCGAGACGGAGCAGAAGCACTTGGCCGAGGTGAAGGGGATGAGGGAGGTGCTTGCCGAGAAGAACGAGCAACAGGCTGCCAGCGCCGAGAATACCAAGAGTCATCGGTCGAGTCGGCAAATCTGAACTTTGATGCCCTCCAAGCCAAGGCCAGAACTTGGCATAGCAAGCTCGCCACCATCAACTTCTTTCTCGGTAGTGAGTTCTTACTCTTTGTGCACTGTATAAGTCATTCTAGACTTCTTCCATCTACTTTTGTTATTTTGCTAACTTTCTCCTTTTGCTTGCAGAGAATTTTCTTGAGGCAAATATGTTTGCCATCCGAGCCATGAAGAAAATGAGGGCCGAAGCTGGTGCTCCTGTCGACGGCGAGGTGTCCATGGAGGAGCTTCTCGAAGCGGTGTCCGAACGGGTCAGGACCCTCAAGTCTTGTTGTGTGGACTTGCTCAAGTATGCTATCCATGCGTTTCGCATGCTCTGGCCGGATGAAGACCCACCTGAACTCATCGAGCCACTTGCCGAGAGATTGCTCCTTACTGAAGACCGTCTAGATCAATGGTGTGAGTCGGCTGGCCGAGCTGCAGCGGACAAGGCTCTCTCCTTCGTGCTTTCATGGTACGAGGACGTCAACCTTGATGTTCTTGCTCGCATAAGAGGAGATGGCAAATGGCTGAATGATCCGGAGCTGATCAAGAAACGCCAGGAGCGAGCTTACGCCATGATCGAGTATACCATGATGCATGCTTGGTGCGATGGTCCCAGCTTCCTTGACCTTGGCGACCCACTCGTCGAAGTTGCTAATGAAGAGGGCGGCGACAGCGAAGCAACCGAGTCAGATGGTCCGGATGACCCGGCCACAGATGCCCCTCACTCGACCGATGCTCCAAGCAATGCTCCTGGCTCCGAGAGTGCTCCTCCGAGTCCTTCTACTTCTTAGGCTAACACATACTCGAACTTTGATTAAATCCCTGGTATGCCGAGTACAGATGTAACATACATTGCACTTTAAGTTTGATTATGCGCCTTTTGATAGGCTTTATATATTTGTGTTATGTTCTAAGTGTGAATCATTCCAGGGCAAGTCCCCGAGCTTCATTTTGCCGTGTCACCTTTCCTTGACTTTGGCCCCTATCTACCTTTTTTGGTGTTCGACATTAGGGTCTCAAAGTACTAAGGATATAGTTAGCGGGTATGAAACTTGGATCACTTGGCCGAGATTACTCAACACGTAGTATAACATGACCTGCATAGTGTTAGGCAAAAATCTAAAGCCGGCTCGCGTTTCTCCTTTGTACTTATCCGGCGTTCGTGTTTACCCGTCATAAATCCTTTTCTCTTGCTTGCCATGAAGCCGTGTTTTCGGACAACAACATAGTTGAAGAGTTGATTTCTTCTGAGTAAACACTACTTTTTCCAAGATAAATTTCGGGTGTCACGCCAGCCGACATAAAATAATTGAAATGGAAAACTTAAGGGGTAGTCCCCGAGTCAGTTTTTTGAATCATACCATTTTATTATCAGCACATAGCCGGCACACACGTCCGACATATGAGAGTTCGAGTGATACATGCATTGCTTCTCCTAAGTATAGAAGGGACAAAGTAGCGCCACATTCCATGGCCTTCTGGTCTCATCTCCTCACATGTCCGCCTTGTTCTTTTGCGCTTCATGATCATCTATGAGATAATAGGAATCATTGTGCAAGGCTTTGCTCACGATGAATGAACATTCCCATGGGGGTGATAATTTATGCATTCTTGCTATGCGCTGCACTAGCCTCGGCACCATATCCCCTTCTCGAAAAACACGAGGTTGCACTTTCCGGCTATGGTAGCGTCGGAGATTTTGTTGATATATAGCGGATCCGGATAATGCCAGTTCCCTTGCTTCTTTTTTTAGGGTAAAACAGTAGGGTAAAACCCCACTGCAATTTTTATAAATCATAGTGAGTTACATAAGTAAATATTTACAAATTCAAGGCCACCTCAGAGAGGGAAAAAACAAGGCTAACTATCTCCTATCCAAATTGTTGTTGATCCAGTCTTTGAGATCCTGGAAATACTTTTTCTTGATTCTAAATAGGACCCATCTTAATTCTTGAGAAACAATAGCCCTCCATTCATCTAGAGAAGCACGCTTGTTGTTAAAGATTTCATTGTTTCTGCACATCCAGATGCCCCAAGCCCCCATTATAATAATCTCCATTGCAAAGGGGACTTTTAATCTGCACTTTATATTAGCCAACGCCTCAAAGAGATTTAAGTCATTGTCTCTGACAGGGTAGATTTCATCCCAACATGCTTTTGCAAAAGGGCAGTCCCAAAATAAATGAGTTAATGTTTCCTCACTGATGCAACCAGAGAACACACAATCATATGTGATCAGAGAGAATCTTTTCCTCTTCAGAAGGTTTCTGGTGTTTAGTCTATCAAGGAGCAAGAGCCAGAAAAAGAACTTGTGTTTTTGCTGGCAAGAAGACTTCCATAACGAGGAAAAATGAGGCTGAACTGTGTGATACCCAGATAATAATGAACAGGCCTTTTTAACTGAGAAAAAATCACTTCCCCAAATGTAGCTCCAATTGTCTGTTTCTCCTTGTATCCCTTCACTAATAATTTGCTCCAGGCACTGGTAGTCAAAATAAGCTTGCTGAGATAGAGGAAGAAAGAAATGGTCTTGCATGTTGGGTGTCTGAATGAACTCACTGACAGAGATATGTGGAGTTTTTGCATAAGACATTAATTGATGAAACTTATGCTATAAGCATTCATCTTTCCACATATCAGTCCAAAAGAGGGTGGATTTGCCATCTCCCACTGAGCATTTTGCAATTCCTTTAAAGATGTCAACTAATTTCAGGTGAGCCTTCCACCAAAAGGACCCCTCAAAACTTCTTCCAAGCAATTTCCCATTGCAATAGTAAGTGTTCCAGACAAGATGAACCCAGGGGATATCTTTGTGATTATAGAATTTATCCAAATTTTTCAAAAGAAGAGCCGAGTTTTGAATGTTAAGATCAAGAACACCCAAACCTCCATGATCCTTTGGCCTACAAACTTTTTCCTGGCCACTAGAGCTTGTCCTCTAGCTTGGACATCAGTTGTTTTTTTCCTCCACAGGCATTGCCACATGTACTTGATCAGCTGATCTTTAATAGTGACAGGAAGTTCAAAACAGCTCATATAATAGATGGGAAGAGAAGATAAGACAGATTTGACGAATTGTAGCTTTCCCCCATAGTTTAGGAAATCAGCAATCCCACATAATCTTCTCTCCACTCTCTAAACAATAGGCAGAAAATGTTCCACTGCAGGCTTGTTGATGCTTAAAGGCAATCCAAGATAAGTGAAGGGTAGTGATCCAGTGAGGCAGGAAATTGTACTAGCAAAATGTCTTAGCCTATCAGAATCCATGTTGATTGGCATGATACTAGATTTATAATAATTAACCTTGAGTCCAGTGGAAAGAGCAAAAGTATGAAGTAGAGCTTTAAGGCACATCAATTGTTTCAAGTCAGCCTTAAGGACCAATAAGGTGTCATCTGCATACTAAATTACAGGGAAATCTAGGCAGAAAACTCCTTCTAAGGGAAGAGATAGAAGCCCAAGGCACATTGCTTTGTTGAGAATGCACTGGAGGAGATCAGCAGCAAGAACAAACAGCAGGGGGATAAGGGATCCCCTTGCCTTACACCTCTTCTACAGTAGAATTTTTTCCCAGGCACTCCATTTAACAATACAGCAGATGAAGCAGATCCAAAAATCAACTGAATCCAATTAATCCATTTCTCACCAAAACCTTTGGCTTTGAGAATATTGATGATGGTTGAATGCTCAATTTTATCAAAAGCCTTTTCAAAGTGAAGCTTCAGAATTAAAATTTCTTCCTTGGACTTGTGACATTGATAAAGGAATTCAAAGGCCCATCCTAAGCAGTCCTGAATAGATCTTTGTTTCAAGAATCCATATTGATTTTTGTGGACAAGCTTAAGAATAATTTTTTGAAGTCTGTTGGCCAGGAGTTTGGTTATAATCTTGAAGACACTGTTAAGCAGAGAAATAGGCCTGAAATCTGTAGGTGTCAAAGGGGCCTCATTTTTTGGGATGAGGGTGATAAAAGAAGCATTAATGCTTTCCAAAGAACTCTTTCCTTCAAAGAAATCCAAAAGGAGTTGTTTAACATCATCCTTAATAATAGGCCAACAGTGGTTAATGAATTAATTATTAAAACCATCAGGGCTAGGGGACTTATCATTAGGAAGTTCTTTAATCACACCTTCAATTTCAATATCAGAGAATGGCTCTTCTAAAACATCTCTTTCCTCATGGCTCAGACATTCACCTGCCAACTCACTAAGGTTAAAGTGCATCTCAGGCTTATCTGAAGTGCCCATTCTATCTTTAAAAGCATGCCAAAGGAGGTCAGCTTTACCAGAATGAGCATGAATCTCCTCATTGGATTCATCTTTGAGCATGGAGATGTAGTTGTGCCTGAAACTGATGGTAGCTTTTGAATGAAAAAAATTGTGTTCTCATCACCCAACTTGACCCATTTGACCTTTCCTCTTTGCTTCCAATAAGCATTCGGATCTTGTAGTAGTGTGATTACAAGAGTTTTCAGCAAGTCCCTAAGATTCCATTCCAGTACAGTAAGGGTTCTCATTTCCTCCAAGCCATCCAAGAGATCAATAGTTGCATTGACATTACTAATTTGAGCTTTCAAACAAGACAGATTCTTTGCCCAGATCTTTAGCCCTCTTCTGAAATTTTTGAATTTAGCATTAATTTTTTAATAGAGTAAGGGAAACCAACTGGGATGTTCCAAGCATTTTGAACAATTGATTTAAGATCACTGTGATGCATCCAGTAGTTCTCAAATCTGAAAACCTGGGATTTTGGAATCATTGTGCCAATAGAGATGACACACGGCAGATGATCAGAGGTTGGCTTGGTAAGAGGGACAACAAAATTTAAAGGATAGCTTTGTGTCCAAGAAGCAGATGTAAAAAACCAGTCCAATCTCTCCAGGAGAGGTTCCTTTTGCATGTTGCTCCAAGTGAACTACCTACCTTTAAGGGGTAACTCTATGAGCCCGAGGTTGCCAATGGCTTCATTAAAAAGGAGCATGTCATTCACATCACCCCCTGCCTATTTCTGTCAGATGGTTTTCTAATAAAATTGAAATCACCCACAATGAGCCAATCCATATCATCAGGCATATCAATATTTGCAAACCATTCTAAGAATTCTGCTTTTTTTAGTTAAGCAGGGCCCATAAATATTGGTGAGAATCCAGGTTTCATTAGACAAAAGGGAGGTCAAGGTAATATAGATGGAGAACTCATTTTGAAAAGAGAGTTGCCCAGAAAACAAAGTGCTATTCCAAATGATAATCAGACCCCCAGAAGCCCCCTGGAGGGAAGGAATTCAAATTTGTCAAATTTGGAGGGACAAAATTTTCTGATGTAAGAAATATCAAAATCCTCCCTCTTAGTTTCCTGGAGACAAATAATGTCACAACGAGATTCATCAATCTTATTTCTGAGGGCAACCCATTTTTTATCAGAATTAATGCCCCTGATGTTCCAACTCAAAATCTTCCATATTCTTTTATTATCGATTAAAAAACCATATTGGGGTTTTGATTAATGGGTGATACAACCAATGTCATCACCCAACTGAAGAGATCACAACCAAATAAGCAAAAGGCATTCCACAACTTAATCCCACTGACAGATTCAACATCCATAACCACACCAGGTAGCAAACACAACAAGTGACCACTATTACAAGGTTCGGGACAGGGAACCAACAAGGTTCTAGCAAAAGATAGTTTGTGATACATTAAACACCTAAATAGAGGGATTCTTCTTGGCTTGCTGACCACAGGTACCAGCAGCCCCAGATTTCTTCTTGCCCCCAAGATTTAAGGTTGAGGAGCCATTCCCTTTGTTGGTGCCTTTGTTAGGAGCCTTGATTGCAACTTCAGTGGCTTTCCCTTCCTTGAGCAACCTTTTATCTAGGTCACCATCCTTGACCTTGCAGAAAGAAGAAGCAAGGTTTTTAATCACTTTAGGATTTAAACATGGTGGAGCAGCGTTACAAGTCAGACAGTCTGAAATTGAGCAGTTTATATGAATTTTGAAACCCCCATTTAATTCAACAATTCGAGGACTTCTTCTCACCTCAGACTCAACCAGAGGTTCCTTGCCCTTTCTCTTTCTGGAAGGAGTGGAAGGAGAGCAAGAAGACTGCTTGGCCTGAATGCCCAGACAAGGAGGATCCATCTGTGAAATGATTTCATTAGGGATGATGAAAGAGATTGAATTATCCTCGGCAATAGGTTCTTTAATAATTTCCCATAGGGGATAAGTAAGAAAGCTTCTGACCCAATTGAACTTTTCAGGAGTAGCAAGCATGAGAGTAATAAAATTAAACCAACTTACAGGAATGTCACACATGAGTGAGCCCATTGATGAAGAATCCTTTTGAATATGGGGGGCAAAGTAACTTTCCCAAAGCTCTAATCCTTGTTGGGAGAAGCCCTGCTTTGCAGCATGTACATCAGGGATGGAAACAAAAGTTCTGACCATGCCAACCTGGAGATGAGCTTCATTAGGGGAGAGGAGGTGCTGATCTTCCAACATCCAATCATTGTTTTCTCCAGCCTCAACACCAGTGTCCATTGGACTCTCAACCATCCCATCCTCATCAGAGTTGAATTCATCCTCCTCCAAGTAATTTTAAAGGATGTTCTGTAGGCCTTCCCCAATGCCAACTCCCTGAGGCTCCACATTAGCTGCATGCTCCTCAACAGCTGCAGGATCAACATTAACAGAGTCCTCATCATCTGACTCCCAATCATTTACAAGAATATCACCAGTAACTGCACTGTTAACATCCTGAGGGGGGAGATTGTGATCATCCACAGGCATATCTTCACCAGGAGCAACCTCAGGGCCCTGCACTGGGGCAGCAGCAGCTTCACATGGGTCCCATCCCTCATTGTTGTCACCACCAGGAGCAACCACAGGGCCCTGCGCTGCCGCCAACCACTGACCCCAACCACCAGCCTCACCAACAGGAGCAGGTGGGGGAGGTGGAGGAGGGGGGATCTGGGGCCCAAAGACAGGAAGGGGATGTGGGTCCTCATTGTCAGCAGGCAGTGGGTCCTCCTCAGGTGCCCCCCCCCCCCAAGCAAGTCACTCTGTAAAACTTCAACAGAAAAGGTCCAAGATTCAGTCTCCACCAAGTCACCAATAATGAACCTAACACTCTTGGGGATTTCCACCAAGTCAGTAACACGTATTTTTGCCAGAATTCTTCCCTTATGATCCTGGTCCCGCTCCCAAAGAAGAACCTTCCCAATATCAGCAAAAACAGCATTCAGATCTTCAGTGTGCCAATGGTTCAAGGGGGGTCCAACTAGCATCACCCATCACTCGTTGTTGAATTGGGTCCTTCTCCAATTTTCCCCCTCATTATGCTTAACAAAACAGACATGCACATCTTGGAAAGGAATGGGACTGGTCGCGATGAGCCTGTCCCTGTCACTAACATGGTGAAATTGCACATAGGCGGCCCCAAAAGGACAAGCCTGGACATCCCGAAAATTCACCCGAACTTCATTATTGAGGAAGTCAAGCAGAACATCTCGAATATTCACAAAAGGGACCTGATCAGGGGGGAGAGGATTAATGGAAGCGATAGCATACTGTTCATGCGCCTTAGACCGACGCGGAACCACCACCCTCTTGACGCGGGTTCTTCTAGCCACTTGCCGAACTTGAAAGCCGTCCGACAAGAACGACGCAGGGTCAATCAGAATGTTGGCCGGCGACGAGCAAGGAAAGGTTGGGGTTACCGCGGGCGAGGGAGTTGAGGGGATAGGGATTCTGGCAGTTGTTTTTTGCAAGGAAATGGAGAATTCCTTAAAACCGTTGTACATCATGGGCCGAAAGAAAGATGGATTTTGCTGGGCCTTGAACCACCCAAGGTAAGAGTTATCGGGCCACAAACATTTTGGGAAGGTTGGTAATTTCAGAAAAGGAATAAGACCAGGGAGTTTAATTGCCGCGCGATTACCGCCACCTTTTGGCCCGACCGGTGTTACCATAGGTTTAATTCCGCCATCAGCGATAACCTGAGCGTAAGACCGGTTTTGATTACTCGAGATATTGTCACACTTACTGCGCCCAGCGAGATCAGGCGAGGAATGCGCAGCCGCAACCGGGCATTTGAGCCGTTGGAAAACCGACTGCACATTTTTGACATGCTTAATCAAAGGAGATTTTTTGGGGCTTTTCTTTTCATACGTGACAACCTTCCAATCTTCAGCAGATTCCTTGTAAAATTCCTTTTCTTCAAAGATCCAATTTGGGCCACCATTACCCCAAAGATTAATATGAACCACAAAAGAATCACAAGAAAATTTTGAAATATTATAGATTTCAAAACCCACAGCTCTTGAAGCAACAGAGAAGTGAAAAGTTCTATCTTGCAGAAATCTCACTTGGAATTTAGAAGCCAAACCACCAAAACAAGCTTGGAGTGCAAGACCAACCGTATGGACATCCAGTTTAAAATTTGCTCTTCCAAAAGAACAAACCAGATAGAAAGGCTTCTTTCTGAAACCACCAAGAAAATTAACATGATGCCTGAACTTATTGAAAAGTTTCTTCTCAAATTCCTGCCCTAACGAGAATCCAGGGCAGGTCACTTCGTCGATGCATCCTCCTGAAGAATCTCCTTAGGAAAATCCTTGGTGAAATCCAGGGCTTTGGGCACTATCTTCTTAGAGTTAAGAGAATGTTCCATAGCCGAAGAGCTAGGCAAGATCTGAGTACCAACAGCAACCCTTTTGACTTGAAGATCAATAGAAACACCAGTTGCCACAACCTCACCTTGGATCAAATATCTAGCATCAATGACCACCTCATTGTGGTTGAGAAGAACTAATCTGTTTGCACTAGCGAAAAGCAACAAAAAACCCTTAGTAGGCTCCAAATCATCAGCCGGCAAGGAGGAGCAAAGAGCATGCCATTTAAAACCAGTGTCCTCATCTGTTCCAGAGATGGTAGGAGATCTACCAAGAAATCCAGATGTAGGCACCAAAAAATCGTTGACACGAGAGAGGTGAGAGGGGAACCTCAAAACAGATCCAATAGAAATCTTCTCCCCATTTTCCAAACATATGCCCTCAAGTGGAGAGCCTTTGGCATTGAGAATAACCAGCCAAGAATCAGCCGAGAGAACAAGTGATCCCTCAAGAAACTTACCACCCGTGGTCAAACCCGAGTAGGTGATCTTCCAACAACCCCCTGAGGAGTCCATGCAGATCCCACGCCGGTGAGAGGCTAGTGAAAGCCGGAGGCCGACCAATGGTCTCCTCAGAGGAGCCTCATGCCTCGGAAATTGTGCGGGTACCGCCTGACCTGATGCATGTTTGAGAGATATTCCCTTGCTTCTTCGAGTAAGTCTACTCCATCTTCTCGAGCCTCTTTTACCTCGGCTTCTGAGTATTGCCTTATCCTTGGCGAGTCATATTCTATGTCGGTAGGCAAAACTGCTTCTGCCCCATACATGAGGAAAAATGGCGTGTAACCAGTTGACCGATTCGGAGTTGTTCTTAGACTCCATAGCACTGAGGGTAGTTCCTCTATCCAACAACCAGGTGACCTCTAGAGTGGTTCCATTAAGCGGGGTTTTATCCCTGACAGAACTAAGCCATTAGCCCATTCAACTTGTCCATTTGATTCTGGATGGGCGACTGATGCTACATCGAGTATTATTTGGTGTTTCCCACATAAGCGAGAAAAAGCTCCTTTGGCAAAGTTCGTGCCATTATCAGTGATCACACTGTGTGGGTAACCATATCTGAGAATTATATCCCTTAAGAATGTGACAGCTGTCTTACCGTCCAACTTTTTGATTGGTTTCACTTCTATCCACTTGGTGAACTTATTAATCATGACCAAAATATGAGTCATGCCTCCCCTTGCTGGTTTGAATGGTCCTACCATACCTAGGCACCACACTGCAAAAGGCCAAGTGATTGGTATAGTGTTTAATTCAGACGCTGGTAAATGTGAGTTGGATGCATAGTGTTGACAACCACTTCATCTTTCGACTAACTCTTGCGCTTGTGCTAATGCGCTTGGCCAGTAGAATATATGTCGGAATGCCTTGGCCACCAACGCTCTTGATGACGCATGGTGCCCGCATTCTCCTTGATGAATATCCAGTAAGATCTCCTGGCCTTTCTCCGGGCTGATACAACGCTGCAGTACACTCGTCACACTTCGCTTGTATAGTTCCTTGTTGATTATGGTGTATGCTTTTGCTCTTCGTGCTATTTGCCTTACCAACGTTTCATCACTCGGCAAGGTCCCGTCTTTTAAGTAGTTGAATATTGGTTGTACCCATGTTGGTATCAGTGGTTCCGGGTCTGCTTCAACATCAATGTCCATTGGCTCCGCCAACATATGCTCTGCCGACATGACCTGAGGAGTCCCCGAGTGTGATTCGGCGACCCCTGAATTGAGCGGAACAGTCCCCGAGTGACTCGAACCTAGCCTTGAGTCGATATCCATTGGTACCACGTCTGACTCCTGAATCGTCGGGGTAATCCTGATCGAGTCGAATTCTGGTGATGGCTTGATCGATGGTTTCCTGAGGTGCTCCAGCGCTACCCCTGGTGGTATTGCTTGTCGAGATGATCCTAGTTTGGATAGTACATCTGCTACCTCATTTTATGCTCTAGGAACATGATGGAATTCACATCCGTCGAAATATCCCGAAATTTGTTGCACATGGAAACGATATAATGCCATGTTTGCGTCCAGCACATCCCAATGTCCAGACACTTGCTGAATCACCAAATCCGAATCGCCAAAACACATGATCCTTTTGATACCAATTTCCTTGGCTACTTTGATGCCATGGACAAGTGCTTCATACTCGGCAACGTTGTTGGAAGCAGCAAAGTGAATCTGTAACACGTACCTCAGTTGATCCCTCTTTGGAGATGTGAGCACTATTCCGGAGCCCAGACCCATTTTCGTCTTGGACCCGTCAATATGCATTTTCTAGTAGTTCGGATCTGGCAGTGGTGGTTCGTACTGCATTTCCATCCAGTCTATAAAGAAATCTGCAACAGCCTGAGACTTTATTGCATCTCGCATATCATATTGTGGAGTATATGGTGACAGTTCTATGGCCCATTTTGCGACTCGGCCGCTGGCATCTTTGCTGCCCAATATATCCGAGATAGGTGTCTCGCATATTACCCGGATTGGGTGTTCTTGAAAATAATGTTTCAGCTTCTTTGCTGCCATATATACCCCATATGTCATCTTTTGATAATGCGGGTAATTCGGTTTCGAGACAGAGAGCACTTCGCTCAAGTAATAAACCGGTCTTTGGACTGATTTGCACCCTTCTTCACGTTCAACCACTATTACTGCACTTACAACTCTGTTGGTTGCGGCGACATAGAGCAACATTGGCTCTTTGGATAGTGGTGATGCTAATATTGGTGCGGTTGCCAACATTTTCTTTAATTCATGGAAAGCGCTATTAGCTTGCTATGTCCACGTGAATTTGTCTGATTTCTTCATTAGTTGATATAGTGGTAGGGCTTTTTCACCTAGCCGACTAACAAACCTGCTCAACGAGGCCAGGCATCCAGTAAACTTCTGGACATCGTTGAGGGTTTTTAGCAATTCCATTCTTTCGATGGCCCTGATCTTTGTCGGGTTGGCTTCAATTCCTCGGATGGATACAAGGAATACGAGTAACTTGCCAGCTGGGACACCAAATGTACATTTTTCCGGGTTAAGCTTTATCCGGAATCTTCTCAAGTTTGCGAATGTTTGACGCAAGTCCTCAATTAGGTATGACTTTGTTTGGTTTTTATTACCACGTCATCAACGTATACTTGAACGTTTTTGTCCAATTGATCTTGCAAGCATTTTTGCATGCATCTTTGATATGTTGCGCCTACATCTCTCAGTCCGAATGGCATGGTACGATAGCAATAAGCCCCGTACGGGGTGATAAAAGCTGTCTTTATTTGATCATACAGATTCAGTGGTATCTGATGGAATCCTAAATACGCATCCACAAACGACAACAACTCACACCCAGCAGTAGAATCTATGACTTGATCGATCCGTGGCAGGGGAAATGGATCTTTTGGACACGCCTTATTGAGGTTCGTGTAATCAATACACATTCGTCATACCACTGCCATGTTCGGGTCATCTTTTTTCTTCTCGACCAAGACTGGATTTGACAACCAGTCCGGGTGCAGTACTTCCATGATGAATCCAGCAGTTAAAAGTCTGGCAATCTCGGTAGCTATCACTTCCTCCTATCTTCGGCGAAGCGGCGGAGGGGTTGCTTCACCGGCTTGTCATCTGGTCTTACATGAAGAGAGTGCTTAGCCAGCTCCCTCGGAACTCCCTGTAGATCTTGAGTGGACCATGCAAAGATATCCCGATTCTCACGGAGGAAGCTGGTGAGATCGCTTTCCTATTTTTCTGTGAGGCCAGCCCCAATAGTAACTGTGTGCTCTGGGAAAGTCTCATCTACTTGTACCTTCTTGGTTTCTTTGGTAGCTTGAAATGACACATTGCCATGCGGGTTGGTGACTGCTGGCATGGACATTTGTGCTGCTTTGGCCAATGCTGCCACTTCCAACATTTGATTTTTTTCTTGTGCTATGATGAGCGACTCGGCCAGTGAAGATCCGGCTGAGGCACAAGCAATAGATCTTTTGTAGTCCCCTTCAACTATAATCACCCCACATGGGCCTGGCAGCTTCATCTTTAAGTAAGCAATGTGGGTAGTAGCCATGAATCTTGCCATAGCCGGCCTGCCGAGTAAGGTGTGATATGAGCTGACCAAATCCACTACCTCAAACTCTATGGCCTCAGTGCAACAGTTCTCTCTGTTTCCGAATAAGACGTCGACCCAGATCTTGCCAATTGGATCACGAGACAATCCCGGCACAATACCGTGGAAAGTGGTCTTAGTCGGCTCCAGCATGTTCATGGTAATGCCTAACTTGAGCATTATATCCTTGTACATGATGTTGATGCTACTGCCACCATCAATCAGCACTTTTGAAAACTTGACGTTGATATCTGGGCCCATGAATGTTGGATCCAAAACTAGAGCATATCCTCCTGGGGTTGGCATGATCTTGGGGTGATCTTTCATACTCCAAATTATTTCTTGCTTAGACCAATGCATGTACTTGGGAATTGCCAGCATCGTGGCATTCACCTCCATCATCCATCGCTACTGGCTATTTTTGTCATTTGGCTCTGTGACAAAGACAACATAGCTCTGGTGATGTTCTATGTACTCATTTCTAGTTCCGTGACCGACATGAGCGTCGTTACCTCTTGGATTGTGCACCTGGTGCACAGCTTATCTTCTTTCTTGATTCTGATACCTCGGTTGCCTGTTTTCGTATCTGTTGTCTGCTCCCACTGTTTGAGCATTTCCTCCTATAAGTGGTGGAGGGGGAGGTGGTGGAACCTGCTTACTCGGCGAATCCACTCTATCTCCTTTCTAAAACCAAGTGCATTGCCTTGTTGTGTGATTGGCCGGTTTACTCGGACTAGCTGTGTGAAACTTACACGGCTGGTCCATCATCATCTCATAGGTATATTTGTGTCGGTCTTGATATTGCTTCCTCTGATCGCATGGCCTGTTGCCGTCATTCTTTGGCACCCATTGTTGTTGTCCACTTGTCCTTTGACGCTGACTGCTTCTAGCATCTGGATGATCCTGACTCACGGTCGCAACCTGAGTTGAACCATACCTGTAATCTGGCCTTTCGTCTCTTCTCTTGCTTCTGTATTCGGACCTTTCCTGGCGCCTTTGCGACCCGGCAGCGTCATAGATCTGAGTCTCAGTCATCCCGTCTACCGACATGAATAGCGGCTGAGTCGGATCTCCTAACGCATATGAACCAGCGATTCTTATTGTCCCTGCCAGGTTTGCCGGCATATCTCTTTGTAACCTTTTCCATAGCACACTTCCATGTCTACATCCTTGTGCAAACCATGCGATTGCTTGTGACTCGATTACCCCTTCACAAGAGTTACGCATCGTACACCACCTTGTGAGGAACTCCCTGTATGTTTCATTCGGTCTTTACTTGCACAATCGTCAGTTGTTGTGGGCGATTCGGCCTCTTGTAAGTGCTCGTGAAATTTCTCACAAAAGCGCCGTGAAAATCGATCCAGCTATTAATGCTTCCGGGTGGCAGATTATTCAACCATACTCGAGCTGGTCCCTCCAGCATTTGCGGTACATAATGTACCGCCCATCTCAAATTTCCCTGCGCGATCTTCACAGCAGTTCCATAATCTATGAGCCAGTCCTCTGGTTTAGTGCTTCCATCATACGTTTTTGTCCCTCTGGCCAGCTGGAAATTTGGCACTGGTGGCTCCTTCATGATCCTTGGGCCAAAGCACGGTGGACCCTACGGACCTTGCGATTCAATTATCTCTGCCATTTTTATTCGGTCAAGCTTCAGCCTTGCATCATCCGGCTGAAGGTTCCTGCCTCCGAGTCTTGCTCCCATTGCTTGATATGCGTGATCCGGCAATTCATATCCATCATTCACCATAGCCGAGTAACCATCATTATACTTATTTGCGTTTGGGTCAGCAGGCTATTGAGCTGTCTTTCTGTCTTCTTTCAGGCTAAGCTGGTGCATTATTCAGCGCTGGATTTCCTCCTCCTGCCGAGTGAGTTCCGCGCCTAGCTTGAGGCGCAGAATTCTGCCCTTCGTTGTCATTTCTTTGCCCTGCTAGCCTTTCTCGGCCTACATTCTCCTGGTTTTCATTGCCTTGTGCATTATTCCTTCTCGCCCCCTACACATGTGCTGGGTTTCCTTGAACCACTGCCGGATCATAGGCGACCATCTGCTTGTTTCTTCCAGAATCCACACTTTTTTTCTTTTCTCGGCCTAGGCACCGCTCCGGGTGAGGATGCCGTGTGCCCAGCCGATCTCGCCGGGATAGGAGTCGCCGAGTGAACCAGCTGTGATCTTCCTGCTATACCCAGATTTGCTCTGTAATACGCCTCATTCAGCATGCTAGCTGCTTTTACTAGTTCATTGACTCGTTATTGTTGCCTTTTCTTTGCTACTCCCTCCAAATGGGGTAATTCTTCCATCGCTACTTCTGTTGCTCGCAGATTAGCTTCTGCTGTGTTATATGTTGGCCGCATGGCTGTTTCGTTGCTGTTCTCTGGTTATTTTTGACGTCGCATCTACCAGCTCCTCGTTGAGGTTCCTTCCTATCAATCTCGTTGCATCAAGCCGGGTCTTTGTGCCCTTGACTCGATTTGCCGAGTTAAGCTCTCGGATGGTGATATCCACGTCCTGCTGTAACTGTGCTAATTCCTTTGCTTTCTCCAAAACCTTTATCATGGCTTCCTCCAACTCGGCTTGCACGCGTTCCAGGTCAGTTGCCTGTGCCACTGGCTCTGCCAGCTTGTCTATCGCTTCCTGCAGTTCCTTAGCCCTTTTACTCCTAGCTATGTTTTCTGGTTTTTCCAGTGGTGCCTTTGCTGTCCTTGCAGCCCTTGGCGTTTCCTCACGATTTCCTCCCCCAGCATTCTCATTCACTACTGGAACTATTGGGGGAGCTACGAGGTTTGGCGCTGTCATCATTACCTCCATGGAGACGAGTTGGGGAAGCTTCCCAACGACAGGAATTGCTGGAGGATCCGGCGCCAGGATGACACGCTCGGGATATGCACGTTCCACGCGCACCGCGACGTAGACCTGGTGCTCGCCGAACTTGATGAAGCGACCGCCCCTAGGGAACGGCTTGGTCCCGAAGCAACCCGCATTGTCGCTAACGAAGTTGAGCGCTCCAAACCTCTGGATGAGGCCGGAGTAGACGCGCTCGCCGGTCTTGGCGATGATGTTGCCCGTCCGGATGAAGACTCCATCAAGCACCTGCTTCTGCCCCACGGTGGGCGCCAACTGTCGTGGTGGTGGCACGGCAGATGCCATGGGTAGGCTTAAGTTGGGGGGCCGAATTGGTGCTTGTGGTCACCGGAGAGGGAGTGCATGGTCGAGCCATGCACGAAGAACAAGAAGAACTCTCCAGACTTAGCAATTTGATTGATACCCAAAGATTACAAGTGCTCCTTGAGTTGTATGAACTAGGGTTCAGTGCACTCATTCACTACTCGGTCCAACCTCCCCCTACTACAGCTAGGCCCTTCCTTATATAGGCAGTGCTAGCTAGCTTATACCCCTTTGGGTTCTAGGGTTTACTGTTTGGATCTTGGTCCCTACAATGTGGGTCGGGTCATGGGATTGCCCTAAGCCCAATGGCCTAGTCCATAAAGCTTGACAGCTAACGGTCTTCTGGTACGCTGCTTCCTGTTCCTTTTGGCGTCATACAGTAACTTTGCACGTCAGCATATGCTTTGGGCGTCACCCGGCTCCTTTTGTGTCACCCGGCGTCGCCCTTCTCTTTTGACCATGATTTACCATGGTCCCTCCCGAATCTTACTCGGAAAGGTACCACGCGTCCTATTTGACTCGGCCCTTCCTCGGTAGACTCGGCTCGTAGGTTCCTGCAAGAATTACAACTTTGTCTTATGCGGGCCAACATAGTTTATATGTCGGACGCTCATGCTTCTCTTACCCGGCTGTTCTTACCCGGCCTAGTTCTTTCTTTACTCGGAGCTAGCCAAGCTACGCTATGTTTCACCTCTCGTGACCCTACCGGGGGTTATCCCCCCGACACAGTTGTATATATATGTTTTGTGGGTTCCATCGAGGACTATTGTGTAATGATATTACTTCGTTTTCCACCCACACGCAAGTGCCTGGTGGGCACCTTTGAATCGTTTCTATGCGGGTTTGGCGGGAAGCACTGAAACTTGCATAGGGCCGATTCTGAGGGTGTTACACCTAGCAAACCCACCAAGCTTGAATCCAAAATTCAAATTTGAATCTCGTTCGGCCATTTCATCAAACACCTTGTTTGCAGCAAACAAACCAACAACAAACACTATAGTGAGCAGTGATTTTGGCCAACCTTGTTCCCTCTCTAGCTCACTCTATACTCTCAGTAGATGATCTAGCCCAATTAACAAGCCTTAGCACCACTGTGAGCTTGGCATAGCCATTAATGGTGACCATGCCGAGCCTAACTTTCCACCCACATGTCGACAGCGAGCTAGGAGAAGCACCAAGCCTAGCAAGCATGTCTGGAGCACTGACCACCATCCACCACCACCCCCTGTCCAAGCCTCGAGCACTGCCAGCCCCTAGACCACACTGCCCGAGCTTGCCAAGTCTCTCTGTGTGCGAGCCTAGAGCGCGCCAGTGTGCCACACTCGACCAGCGCCCACAGACCACGCGCCGCCCTCGCCACTTGCAGACGTGACCTCCAGCACTCCAGCACCCCGCCAGACAAACTCGTTCGCCGCTGCATGGATCACCCACGCTATGCGCCATTAAAATCACCGTCGGACCCGCCTAGTGCGTCGACGCGTTCCGACCGATCAGCACCACCCCACGCCTCACCACCACGCCGTTGAGCTTCGCCAGGGAGCACAACACCGCCCCTATCGCCGCCCATGCCATTAGCCCACTGTGCCGTCGACCACGACAAACTCAGCCCGCGCCCGTCGGTCCCCTTCAGCCACTATAAAAGGAGGCCTCCCCCGCTCGTTTTCTTCACACCAGTTCACTCCCCACCTCTCACTGATCACACCCACTCACTTCCAAAGCAAGGCGAGCACCAGGTGGCCAGAATTTCACCGGAGTTCACCGCTGCAGCGGAGGAGAGGCGTCGTCGATTGGAGCCGCCCCAAGAGAAGCTGTTGGTACCAGGACGATCGTCGTTCGCCCCTGTCGCCGACCATCGCCTGAGCCCCAGTGAGCCTCCCACGACCCCCACCTTCCGTGCTAGGGTTCTGTCTCGCCGGCGCTGCCCGACGTAGACGATGAACCAGAGCCGTTCGATTAGAGTTAGATCGTGCGGCCTAGAGCACCCGTACCGCTTCACCCCTCACTGTCTCACTGACGCGTGGGGACAGCCAATTAACCCGCCCGCGTGTGCGCTGTGCATAGTGGGCCAGCCCAGTTAAACGTCCCGCGCGACCCAACAATTCAAATTTAGTTTTATTCATTTAGTTCTAAACTTAGTTCTATACCTAGATTCCAAAATCAACCCAGCTCGATTCACTGAACCAAAACGCATAAAACCAATTTTGTTAGAAAGGTACTGGAATGCTAAATCCAAGCTCGTTGGATTCAAACCATTTAGATTTGTAGATCACCCATGGTAAAAATAACAAGGCAGAAGCTTTTCTGCATTCAAACTTTTTTCAAAATTCAACCATAAGAGATTTTGAGTTGATTCCAACTCTCAAAAATCACATTTGACCATACCGTTCAGAATATATAAAAATATATAGGTTTACTTACAGAAATAATGATCAAACAATAAAAGAATGCCACATAGGCATTTCTAGTCACTTTACTTAAATAAAATAAAAAGGTTAAACCTTATTAAATTGTGACACCACTTTAAATCACATTCCCATGTACTGAAATATGTGGTGATGACATGTGTCAACATGATCCCATGTTTGAGTTGGAGAATATTAAATCTTAAGTAGTTTTTCAATGAGTAGAAATTACTTTTCTCAAATAAAATAAAGGAGACAAGTGTGTTAATCCTTGTAATATTAGTGATGATGCTAGATCATCTAATGTGAACCTTTGTGTGATGATTAGAAATAAGTTAAGTATTGTTTGGTGATTGTGTACCTCGTATTTATTTATAGACGCTAGTACCGACCAAGGATACGAGGAGGAAGGAGGATACTACGAGGAAGAAGCCGAGGAGAACTTCAACCACTGCTCTGCACAAGGCAAGCCTAATACTACTAGTTGAATTAGCAAGCTATTAACTGAGCAAGCTAACACTTGCAACTTAGCAAGATTACACCACTTGATACCCAATCCTAGTTTTATTTGAAAGTTTAATACTTTATTTTCTTTATCAAAGATTTCTCTTAGAGTTTACTTAGTGACTTGTAGATCCTAGAAAGATAACTGAAGGTAGCATAAATAGCATAAAATTTGGCCTAAGTAGATAATCTTGATGTCATCCAAAGGCATGATATTGAACATAGTAAATCCCCACTAGTTTATTACCCATCATTAGTATTTACCCCCACTTGTAGATGCTAGTGCTAAGCATAAAACTTGATCAACTTTAGATGGAACCAATTGGTGAAAATGGTTATGAAAACCTTAGAATGATGAGTCATTCTACTAAAATGTTTTGACATGTGTTCTCGAACACCATATGATTTTGATGATGAAAATGTTGAGGCATGAGCATTAGCCCTTTATAAAACTAATGGTTGTCTGGATGCGATACCATTCCAATTTTACCGTACAACCATAATACCTGAAATTTGGGTAGGGCTTGACTGGAAATTTATATACCTTAGTATGGGTTCCCTTGCGGCCAAGGTCTGAGCTGAGGCTACCTTGTGAAGATTGACCACCTGTGCAGTTCCCAAGATGACAGTTGGTCATGGTTGGGAGGCCAAACTCACAGGAGAGGTGCCTATACTAGGGAGTGTAATTGAAAGGTTAGGATTGATTATCCGCATACTGAGTATGGTGAATTCAAGATTGTTCCTGACGGATGTATCGAATATTGTGGTGAAAATGTACAATCTCTGCAGAGTGTCAAACTATTCGAATAGCCGCGTCCGCGATTATGGACAGTTGGAGTGGCCATACTGTTCTATCGTCAGATGTTTTCAAAATGACTTATGAAATGGTTTATGACTTTGACTTGACCACAACAGAGTTGTGACATGCAATGCATGTTCCCACTTAGGTGTTATAAAACTTTCAACTAGCTTTCTTTCCTTCTGAACTTAGTAGAGGTAAATCTGGCTTTTTTCAAAAACAACCCTAGAGCTTAGTATATCCTATTCAAAACCCCTCACTTTACGGCAACTAGGATCATCTCCCATCTTCAACATTGCATGTGACCCTGAAGATGGAGCTTCGCCTACGCTATCGTTTCTATTACGTTATTCCGCTGCTTGAGTTGTATTAAGAACTGCATCATGAGATCCTTATTTGTGTAAGACCTTATGTATGGTTTGTAATGGATGATGTACTATGATACCCAATCTATTATGTCTCGCAAAAATGGTAATCCTGGGATTGCGATGTATGGCATAACAGGCATCTGTGATTAAAAATCCGGGTGTTGACAAGTTGGTATTAGAGCCATCCTGACCATAGAAGACCCTAGTTAGAATGGACGTTTGAATCAAAATCTTAGTTTCAAAACCAAAAGAAGTGAGTATTTTATTATTCTTATGACTTAGAATTTTTCATGAAAATTCATGTTCCTCAAAAAATCTTGCAAACTTACATAAAATTTGACACACTTGATCACTCTACTAACTTACTCATCCTATATTATTATAGATGGATGTGAAGTACAACAAGTTTTATCAGTTGGGGAATGGAGAAGACCTCATCTTTGAGCATGACTTGGACTAGCTGGCAAAAATGCTGGAGCATCCACACCCGAGTTCTTCGGAGCTCACTCAATGATCAGGAAGGAGAAGATTTGCAGTGGCTAGTTGTTGTTAGTCTCCGAGGAAAGATTGAACCTCCCACTGCATAGGGAATTCAGTTCACCTTAAGAGAGAACAACTGGCTCGATGGACTTGCCAAGGCAATACAGGAAGCTCTTGCCCATCTGTGTGGGCAGAGTATCAATCAAATCAAGGGTACCCGTTTTGAGTTCTACCCAAGGCGTGATGCTATGGGACAGCCACTCGAGGCCCCATACCACCATGAGCTAAAGACTCAGTTGGACCATCTCAGCTTCATGATGTATGACTGTCAGAAGGAGTTGGACAATGCCCGTTCCTACGCCAACCACAAGTACGCCATCACCGCCAAGAAGTATCAGACCATCGCCATGCTAGTAAAAGATTGCAAGTCTTGTCGCCGTCAGCTTGACAAGAAGGAGCGCATCATTGCCCGTCTTCACCATCGGATCACGGATTTGGAGGAGACCATCCACGAGAGAGACATGCAGTTGGAGGAGAGGGAGAATGCAGGGGAAGACCTTCGTGGAGACCCCTACTCCTATCTCAGCGATGATGATGACTTTCTGGAGGATCAGGCCATGGACTTCTTCACCGATGAGGATGACTTCGCTTTCATCGATGATGATGAGGAGGAGGAGGAGGATGATGAGGACACTGACTCTGAGGAGTAGTAGCACTTGAGCACTAGCGTTAGTGAGTTGTATTCGGTCCCACTGTATCGTAGTTTCATAGAATGGTTCTTAAAACCATATGTTTTCCTTTGTTGTGGTGTGTGTTTGTATCGTGTGCTACGAATGAATTAATGAAAAGCAAGTTGCTAGAAAAATCCGAGTCGAACTTTAAAAACTTTTCAAAAAACCCTGAACCTTAGAAATTTCCCTCTTTTCTCATGATCTACCTCAATCTTCAGATGCCTCGTGGAGGAAGCAACTCAGCCCCGGATCCGATGTTGCAACTCTTGCAAATGTTGGTTTCTGACCGCGAAGCCGAAAGAGACGAACATCAAGCCAACCTAGCCACCCTTCAACAGATAGCTCAGATGGCCAACAATAATCAAGCCCATGGAAATCAAGACAATCATGGATCTAAGCTCAAGAATTTCCAGAACACCAACCCACCTGTTTTCACCAAGTCAGAAGAGCCCCTAGATGTAGATGATTGGTTGCAAACCATGGAGAACAATCTAGAAGTTGCAGGAGTAGAAGCCAATGAGAAAGTTCTGTTCGCCACCCACTATCTAGACGGTGATGCAAGAGCATGGTGGAACAACGTTCGCGCAATGATAGGAGGTCAGCTGATGACTTGGGAAGAGGTCAAAGTCAAGTTCAGCAGAACCCATGTGCCACCGGGTTTAATCAAGAGGATGAGAGATGAATTCAGGGAACTGAAACAAGGGAGAATGACAGTAGTGGAATACCATGACAAATTCTTGTCATTGGCTAGGTATGCACCGGATGAAATCGACACTGAAGCCAAGAAGAAAGAGAGATTCCTGAATGGTCTGCACGATGAAATGCAGACAGTGTTAGTCAATATCCCCTTCGCAGATATTGAAGCCTTAGTTGACTCTGCCATTCAGATGGAAGGAAAGATCAACCAAGCCAATGAGAACCGCAAGCGTCGCATGATGCATCAGCCAGGAACCCATCATACACCAAAGTATCGCCCCAACCCATCTCCAGGATTTGCCCCAAGAACCAACAGACCCCCGATGAACTGTCCTACCTATCCCAACCGTGGAAACCCGAGGCCCAGAGGAAACTACAACAACCTCGGCAACTCCAGCAATTTCAACCGTGCACCACCCAAGTTCAACAACAACAATGCTGCCACCAACACCAACACTGCCCCGAGGACTGGAAGCAATGCTTTGCCCGTTGCAGCAAAGGACAAATCGCAAGTGATTTGTTATGAATGTGGAACCAAGGGTCACTATTCCAATGAGTGCCCCAAGAAGATTGCCGCACCCCCAATGCAAATGCCCCAGCTTAGCAGCAGCGTCGTGTTCAGCCTGGAAGAAGGTTTGCCCTAGGGAATTCGCTCAACCGCAACGGCCGTCTCTTTCTCATGCATGCTGAAGAAGCCCAAGAAGCGCTAGATGTCGTGTTGGGTATGTTTTCTGTTAACTCATTACTTGGAAGAGTGTTGTTTGATTCTGGAGCATCGCACACATTTTTTACTGAAGAATTTGCATGCACTAGTAAGATTCAACCAACAAAATTGAAGCATGTTATGATTGTTCAAATACCTGGTTCAACCACCAAAGCTAGGTAGATTTGCAAAGCCGTCCCTATCCGAATCCATGGCATAGATTTTTATGCTAATCTAATAGTACTCAGAACTAAAGGTTTGGAAGTAGTACTAGGAATGGATTGGATGTCCAAACACAAAGGATTAATTGATTGTTCCAAGAAAGCCATAACCATGACCAGTACAGCCAGAATATCAGTCGAGCATGTATCTGAAACCTTGCCCCATCAATTCAAGTGCAACAAGAGTATAGCCCAGCCAACCATTGACCAAGTCCGGATAGTCTGTGAATACCCCGTTGTATTTCTAGATGTTTTGCTCGGTATGCCCCTAGATCGGGATATTGAGTTTATCATTGAACTAATACCTAGAACCGGACCCATAGCCTAGAGACCATATAGTATGAACCTGTCTGAACTAGTGGAACTGAAGAAGCAACTGGAAGCCATGCTGGAAATTGGATTAATTCAACCAAGTGCGTCACCATGGAGATCACCTGTTTTGTTTGTGGACAAGAAGGATGGAGGTAACCGTTTGTGTACGGATTATCGGAAGTTGAATGATGTCACTATCAAGAACAAGTAAACGTTGCCAAAGATAGAAGACCTGTTTGACCAGTGACTGGTGCCAAAGTGTTTTCGAAGATTGATCTTAGAACTGGCTATCATCAACTCAAGATTCGCGTAGAGGATATTCCAAAGACTGCCTTTACCACCCGATATGGATTATACGAGTATACTGTCATGTCTTTTGGATTAACCAATGCCCCCGCTTATTTCATGAACCTCATGAATAGGATTTTTATGGACTTCCTGGATAAGTTTGTCGTTGTTTTTATCGATGACATTCTGATTTATTCCAAATCAGAAGACGAACATGAGCTACACCTCAGGACCATTCTTGGAACCCTTAGAGAGCATCAACTATATGCCAAGTTTAGCAAATGTGAATTCTGGTTATAGGAGGTAGGATTCCTCGGACATATTGTATCAGCCGGAGGAATTGCCGTTGACCCTGCGAAGGTGAAGGATGTCGAAGATTGGCAAGCCCCAACCACTCAAACCCAAGTTCGTGCATTTCTCGGATTAGCGGGATACTACCGCAAGTTTGTAGAAGGATTCTCGAGCATTGCAAGACCCATGACCCAATTGCTGAAGAAGGAAAAGAAGTTTGAATGGACGGACAAATGTGAAGCGAGTTTTCAGGAACTCAAGAGGAGATTGATTTCAGCCCCAATCTTGATCATGCCGGATATCACGAAGCCCTTTGATGAGTATTGTGACGCATCCAAGATCGGTCTCGGATGTGTTCTAATGCAAGAAGGCAAAGTTATACCTTATCTATCCCGACAACTGAAGCAGCATGAACAAAATTATCTGACCCATGACCTTGAACTTGCAGCCGTAGTTCTAGCCCTGAAGACATGAAGGCATTATCTCATGGGAAACCGTTGTGAGATTTATTCGGATCACAAGATCCTGAAGTATATATTCACTCAGAAGGATCTAAATATGAGGCAGAGAAGATGGATCGAGCTAATCAAGGACTATGATCTGGACATTCACTATCAGTCCGGTAAAGCAAATGTGGTAGCAGATGCCCTTAGCAGATTGCCGTGCCGCTTGAACTCCATGATTTTGAAGGAGTAACCAAGTTTGCACAAAGAGATGGAAGATTTCCGAATGGAATTAGTGAGTGAAGAATTTTTGGTTAGCATAGAACTTCAACCCACTTTGATCAGTCAGATCAAGGAGGCATAGAGAGGAAATGCTAGTATCGACGGAATCAAACGCCGTATCGGTACAGGAAAAGTACCCGGCTTCACCGAAGACGAAGAGGGAGTTCTGTGGTACAAAGGATGTCTCTGTGTACCAGCAGATTCGGAGTGGAAAGCAGTTATTTTGAAAGAGGCCCATGATACTCTTTATTCTATCCACCCCGGAGGAACGAAGATGTATCAGGATTTGAAGGAGCAATTTTTGTGGCATAAGATTAAGAGAGAAAATGGAAGCTATATCGCCAAGTGTGATATCTGTTAGAGAGTCAAGGCGAGACATCAAAGACCCGTAGGACTGTTGCAACCTTTACAGATTCCGGAATGGAAATGGGATTCAGTTGGAATGGACTTTATCACCGGATTGCCTACTTCTAGTAGGGGGAATGACTCTATTTGGGTCATAGTGGACAGATTGTCCAAGGTCGCCCATTTCTTACCAGTCAAGACCACATACCAGAGTTCGAAGCTAGCAGAGTTATACATCGCTTGAATCGTCAATTTCCATGGAGTCCCCCAGAACATTGTATCGGATCGAGGAACTCAATTTACCTTGAGATTCTAGAAGAAAGTCCAAGAAGGTTTAGGAACCCGACTGGATTTCAGCACAGCGTATCACCATCAGACCGATGGACAAACGGAGCTAGTAAATCAAATACTCGAAGATATGTTGAGAGCATGTGTGCTAGAGTATGGATCTAAATGGGAAGACTGTCTGCCTTTCGTAGAATTTTCATACAACAACAGTTATCAAGCTAGTCTGCAAATGGCCCCATTTGAGTTCATGTATGGAAGGAAGTGTCGCACCCCTTTGAATTGGTCGGAAGTAGGAGAGAGTCAGATTTTCGGACCCGACATCCTACAAGAGGCAGAAGAGAAAGTTCACAAGATTCGTGAGCACCTCAAGACCGCCTAGTCAAGACAGAAGAGCTACGCCGACAAGAGACGTCGAGACCTCGCTTTCAATATCGGAGATTTTGTGTACCTCAAAGTGTCGCCTTTGAAGGGAATGCAGCGTTTCCAGCTCAAAGGAAAGTTAGCCCCCAGATATATCGGACCTTTCAAGATTCTGAATCATCAAGGAGAAGTATCATATCAATTGTAACTACCAGAGGAGATGTCAGCAATACACAATGTGTTCCATATATCGTTACTTCGCAAATGCCTTGAAGTTCCGGAGAAGACTAAAGTTTTCAAGAACATTGATCACCGGACCATAGAGATCTACGATGACCTGACATATCCCGAAGTACCCATCCGTATTTTGGAAGAAGCTTTCAGAACCACCAGAACCCGAAGCATCAAGTTTCTCAAAATTCAGTGGAGCAACCACACTGAAGAAGAAGCTACCTTGGAGCGAGAAGATCACATCAGGACGGAGTTTCCCGATCTCTTTAAATCCTAGGTAATCTTTTTTTCTTCTTTTAAATCTCGAGACAAGATTTTGTTTAAGGAGGGAAGGTTTGTAACATCCCATAAAAATATAAAACAATAATCATCAAACTCTAATCACTAAATTTAGGGTTAACAAAAACTTTGATTAATTTAAAATCATATGAATGCATGTGCGTATGTGATGATTTGATAAATGCATGAATGAACTTGTGTGATTAACCTAAATAGCAAGAAATGTTTTAAAGATGAAAATAACATTATATAAAACATTTCCAAGAAGAAACAAACAAAGAGAAAATCAAAAACAAATCAATTAAAGCAAATGGTCATTTTTGCCAATCTTGCTCACTAGGTCACTTTGAGTGTTTCTAGTCCAAGATTTCAAACAGAAAATTTTCCAATTCTTTTCACCCCTTGCTAGACCAAGTAAAAATGAATCAAATCCCACCTTTCAAACTGGCAGAAACATTTGGCAACCTCATTCAAATCACAAGTAAAAATTGAATCTTTATCATATGTGAAGATCACACATTTTCAAAACCCAACCAAACCAGTGCCCCTTGACTAATCCAACTAATCAGAGATTCCCTAGTATGTGCCTAGCAAACCCACCAAGTTTGAATCCAAAATTCAAATTTGAATCTCTTTCGGCCATTTCATCAAACACCTTGTTTGCAGCAAACAAACCAACAACAAACACTATAGTGAGCAGTGATTTTGGCCAACCTTGTTGCCTCTCTAGCTCACTCTATACTCTCAATAGATGATCTAGCCCAATTAACAAGCCTTAGCACCACTGTGATCTTGGCATAGCCATTTATGGTGACCATGTCGAGCCTAACTTGCCACCCACATGTCGACAGCGAGCTAGGAGAAGCACCAAGCCTAGCAAGCATGTCTGGAGCACTAACCACCTTCCACTGCCTCCCCCTGTCCAAGCCTCGAGCACTGCCAGCCCCTGGACCACACTCCCCGAGCTTGCCAAGTCTCTCTACGTGCGATCCGAGAGCGCCAGTGCGCCACACTCGACCAGCGCCCACAGACTACTCGCCGCCCTCGCCGCTTGCAGACGTGGCTGCCAACACTCCAGCACCCCGCCAGGCAGCCTCGCTCGCCGCCGCGCGGACCAAGCATGTTGTGCGCCATTAAAATCACCGTCGGACCCGCCTAGTGCGTCGACGCATTCCGATCGATCAGCACCGCCCCGCGCCTCGCCACCATGCCGTTGAGATTCGCCAGGGAGCACAACACCGCCCCCTATCGTCGCCCATTCCATTAGCCCTTTGTGCCTTCGACCACGACGAGCTCATCCCGCGCCCGTCGGTCCCCTTCAGCCACTATAAAAGGAGGCCTCCCCCGCTCATTTTCTTCACACCAGTTCATTCCCCACCTCTCACTGATCACACCAACTCACTCCCGAAGCTAGGCGAGCACCAGGTGGTCGGAATTTCACCGGAGTTTGCCGCTGCAGAGGAGGAGAGGCGCCGTCGATTGGAGCCAACCCAGGAGAAGCTGCCGGTACCAGGAGGATCACTGTCGTCGACTTCGTCGTTCGCCCCCGTCGCCGACCATCGCCTGAGCCTCGGTGAGCCTCCCATGACCCCCACCTGCCGTGCTAGGGTTCGGTCTCGCCCGCGCTGCCCGACGTGGACGATGAACCAGAGACGTTTGATTAGAGTTAGATCGTGCGGCCTAGATCACCCCGTACCGCTTCTCCCCTCATTGTCTCACTGACGTTTGGGGACAAACACTTAACCCGCCCGTGCATGCGTTGTGCATAGTGGGCCGGCCCAGTTAAACGTCCCGCGCGACCCAACAATTCAAATTTAGTTTTATTCATTTAGTTCTAAACGTAGTTCTGTACCTAGATTCAAAAATCAACCCAACTTGATTCACTGAACCAAAACGCATGAAACCAATTTTGTTAGAAATGTATTGGAATGCTTAATCCAAGACCATTGGATTCAAACCGTTTAGATTTGTAGATCACCCATGGTAAAAATAACAAGGCAGAAACTTTTCTGCATTCAAACATTTTTCAAAATTCAACCATAAGAGCTTTTGAGTTGATTCCAACTCTCAAAAATTACATTTGCCCATACCTTTTAGAATATATGAAAATATATAGATTTACTTACAGAAATAATGATCAAGTAATAAAAGAATGCCATATAGGCATTTCTAGTCACTTTAATTAAATAAAATAAAAAGGTTAAACCTTATTAAATTATGACACCACTTTAAATCACATTCCCATATACTGAAATATATGGTGATTACATGTGTCAACATGATCCCATGTTTGAGTTGGAGAATATTAAATCTTAAGTAGTTTTTCAATGAGTAGAAATTACTTTTCTCAAATAAAATAAAGGATACAAGTGTGTTAATCCTTGTAATATTAGTGATGATGCTAGATCATCTAATGTGAACCTTTGTGTGATGATTAGAAATAAGTTAAGTAATGTTTGGTGATTGTGTACCTCGTATTTATTTACAGACGCTGGTACCGACCAAGGATACGAGGAGGAAGGAGGATACTATGAGGAAGAAGCCGAGGAGAACTTCAACCATGCACAAGGCAAGCCTAATACTACTAGTTGAATTAGCAAGCTATTAACTGAGCAAGCTAACAGTTGCAACTTAGCAAGCTTACACCACTTGATACCCAATCCTAGTTTTACTTGCAAGCTTAATACTTTATTTTCTTTATCAAAGCTTTCTCTTAGAGTTTACTTAGTGACTTGTAGATCCTAGAAAGATAACTGAAGGTAGCATAAAGAGCATAAAAGTTGGCCTAAGTAGATAATCTTGATGTCATCCTAAGGCATGAGATTGAACTTAGTAAATCCCTACTAGTTTATTACCCATCATTAGTATTTACCCCACTTTTAGATGCTAGTGCTAAGCATAAAACTTGATCAACTTTAGATGCGAACAATTGGTGAAAATGGTTATGAAAACCTTAGAATGATGAGTCATTCTACTGAAATGTTTTGACATGTGTTCTCGAACACCAGATGATTTTGATGATGAAAATGTTGAGGCATGAGCCTTAGCCCTTTATAAAATTGATGATTGTCTGGATGCGATACCATTCCAATTTTACCGTACAACCACAATACCTGAAAATTGGGTAGGGCTTGACTGGAAATTTATATACCTTAGTATGCGTTCCCTTGCGGCCAAGGTCTAAGCTGAGGCTACCTTGTGAAGATTGACCACCTGTGTAGTTCCCAAGATGACAGTTGGTCATGGTTGGGAGGCCAAACTCACAAGAGAGGTGCCTATACTAGGGTGTGTAATTGAAAGGTTAGGATTGATTATCCGCATACTGAGTATGGTGAATTCAGTATTGTTCCTGACGGATGTATTGAATGTTGTGGTGAAAGTGTACAATCTCTACAGACTGTCAAACTATTCGAATAGCCGCGTCCGCGGTTATGGACAGTTGGAGTGGCCATACTGTTCTATCGTCAGGTGTTTTCAAAATTACTTATGAAATGGTTTATGACTTTGACTTGACCACAATAGAGTTGTGACATGAAATGCAAGTTCCCACTTAGGTGTTATAAAAATTTCAACTAGCTTTCTTTGCTTCTGAACTTAGTAGAGGTAAATATGGCTTTTTGCAATAACAACCCTAGAGCTTAGTATATCCTATTCAAAACCCCTTAACTTACTAGTATTAGTTTGCGAGTACTTAAAGAGTACTCATGGCTTTTTCCCTGGCTATTCCCGTGGCCAGACTATGAAGAGGAGTATCAGGATGACGGACCACAGGAAGGTTACGACAACTAGGATCATCTCCCATCGTCAGCATTGCCTGTGACCCTGAAGATGGAGCTTCGCCTATGCTATTGTTTCTATTATGTTATTCCGCTGCTTGAGTTGTATTAAGAATTGGATCATGAGAGCCTTATTTGTGTAAGACCTTATGTATGGTTTGTCAAGGATGATGTACTGTTATATCCAATCTGTTATGTCTCGCAAAAATGGTAATCCTGGGATTGCGATATATGGCATAACAGGCATCTGTGATTAAAAATCCGGGTGTTGACACTTTTCCCTTTCGCCTATAACATCCCCCCAAAACCCTAAGACTCGGGGAGCAAACACAGAACGATTTCGCCGCCTCTGCGGGGCGGAAACTACAAAGACAGAAAGAGCTCTCCGGCAGGCAGATTTCTATCAGGGAAATTCCTTCCCGTAGAGGAGAGATCGTCACCATCAACATCGTCATCAAGCTAGACTTCATCGGGATCATCATCATCCTCACCACCATCTCCACCAGCACCATCATTACCACTACATCCCGCTGTAACAATTTGGTTGAATCTTGCATAGTTCTTAGGGGAAACTTTCTTGGTGTTGATTACTTTTATAGTTGTTGCTATTGAGTGGAACCATTGAATTATTGTTTATGTTCAGATTGTTATTCATCATTATATCATCGCTGATATTGATCCATATGATGTCTCGTGAGTAGTATGTTTAGTTCTTGAGGACATGGGAGAAGTCATGCTATTAGTAGTGGAATTGTGTTGATAAATATTCAGTGGTTTGATATTTAAGTTGTGGTGTTACTCTTCTAGTGGTGTCATGTGAACGTCGACTACATGATACTTCACCATTTATGGGCCTAGGGGAATGCATTGTGTATTTGGCTACTAATTGTGGGGTTGCCGGAGTGACAGAAACCTAAACCCTCGTTAGGAAACCTTTGCATAAGGGAGTGTAGGATATTAGAGTTTAATGATGTGATTAGGTTTTTATCTTAATTACTTTCTTGTAGTTGCGGATGCTTGCAAGGCGTATAATCACAAGTATGTATTAGTCCAAGTAAGGTCGGTACATTAGCATAGGTTCACCCACACAACATTTATCCAACCAAAGAAGATTAATCAACTATATGAAGCGAAAGCACTTGATAGTATTCCCATGTGTCCTCGAGAATGTTTGGTCCTCATAAGTAATACAAGTGGCTTGTCCTTTGCTAAGAAAGGATTGGGACACTTGCTGCAATTATTATTATTGTCTTTTATTTACTTGCATTTTAGTTATTTTTTGCTTTATCAAAAACCCCTAAAAATTTGTTTACTAAGTATTTATCTAGAATTCCTGATCCAAACCACTAGTCAACACCTTCTGCTCCTCGTTGGGATCGACACTCCTATTTATCGAAAGGAGTACGATACACCCCCTATACTTGTGGGTCATCAGTTCTCATGAATGGTCATCATCCTATCTTTCCATTATGTATCTGAGCTTGGAATAATATTATGACCATGCCACTACTATTTGGTTACATTGGAAAAACCCACAACACCCTTAGTTGGATATAGTCCCACGTTGCTTGGAAATTGAAATTAGGACCATGCCACTACTTTATCATGTTGAATTGGGAAAAAGTCTATATTTCTCTGACATTGAAATTAGGAATATGCCACTAGTTTATCGTGTTGAATTGGGAAAAAGCCTATATTGCTCTGACATTGGAATTAGGACTGTGCCACTAGTTGATTCTGTTAAATTTTGAACAATCCTTGACCGCTCTGTCCTTCAAATTATGACTTTGACACTAGTTAATTTCTTTAAATTATGGAAACTAACCACATATTTTTGTTCTAGCAGAAGAGGTGAAAGCTCAACCCAGAACTACAGACCTGGCTAAAGGACAAGATGGCCATGCAAATGGGGAATCGGAATTTTCAGAAAGTGTCCCATGACCGCCTGACAGAATAAGTCACGATCATTTATGACAAGTGCCACAATATGAAGGTAGACATCGCCGGCTGGAAGGAACTTCACGAGAAAGGTATCGCCTCGGCGTGTGCGAAGGAGGAGATCATCAAGGATCTGAAGGTGGATAATCTTAAGCTTACTGATAAGCTTGCCGCTTCCTAGATGGAGCGCTTGAACCAGCGGGAGGCGCATGGCCAAGTACTGAGGGAGCAGGTAAAAACCAAAGCAGACCTGATCAAAAGAACCCTCGAACTGGAGCTTCTCAGGAAGGAAAACGAGCATCTCCGCGCCAGGCTTAGTACAAACTATAAGTTCCTCTGAAATTAGTTTGGAAACTATGTGTTCTTACGGACCAAATCGTGTTTTATCCATGTAGTAGTGATTTTGTAAACATGGACCTCTCTCTCTATGCAAACTATGCTTTCTTCTGAAAGGTTATTTTGCTCAAGGATTGAGTTTGGATTAGTCAAGATATCACAATTGCAAGTCTTATAGTTAACTAGTTTCAGATATTGCCACGGCACAAATCATTCATCTATAATTTCCTTGATCGTCTATAGCTTGTCCTTGTTCACCTCGCGCTCCTTCATATCCGCAATGCAGTACTCTAGCTTCTTATTCTCTTCCATGAGTTGATCCCTCTCATTTTATGCCTTATGAATCTTTCATGCAGTTCCCACCACCAAGCTCCCATTGATTGTGTCATTTAGTTCTGACCGCAAATGCTTGATTTCCTGTTCCAGCTTCGTATTTCCTACCAAGAGCTTGTAATTTTTTGTAGCTGCATCACGGGCAGCTGTAAATCTCCCTGGCCTTTCGAGCTCATACATATCCCACAACTGGGCCAAACATTTATTAAGTGTGTCTGGCCACTCAAGATCCACCCACTCTACTTCTTTACACATCGGGCCAACCTAAAAAACCACGGGACCTAATTATCAACATAACACTACACAATTTTCTTTATGTTGCCATTGTACATAACGAAAGCAAACCTGATTTGTACATCACAAAAACCTTCTTCTAGTGTTACTGCCTTCAAATGCAACATATTTACTCAGTTTTAGCCCATGGTCACATGGTACTTCCCAATCGAGATCTAGGCCCTCCCAATCGGGGTCATAGATCATGAGTGGTATCTATAAGGGAATGAAAAGCTATAAATAAACACGATTGCATGCACATTTCAAGTCTTGGGTCGAGGTAATTACCAATGCCTAACCATTGCCGAGAAAACAAAGGAACTCACATTAGGGAGGGAAGACTCGATGTCGAAGAGAAAGTTGTCGCTGCTCGACTGGTCATCCTCGTCGTTCTAGGGCGGCATAGCAAATGCGGACATGGCGACGCATCGGCGACGGTGAGCATAGAGAGGATGGTAGTGAGTGGAGAGAGAAGGAGTGGGGAAAGTGAAGTGCGTCAACATTGCAACATTGACTAAATTGGCATGCTACAATGGTTTATTTGATACAATGTCCTGTGGCTAGATTACTATCTCATATCTAATAGTTTTTCTCTTCCTTCATTTTAATTTGTAATATCAATCATGTACTTCCTCCTTCCCAATTTGTTTGACTTATAGCAACATACAAAATCTTATGTACCGAACAATATAGGATTAGGGTTTATGGTTTAGGGTCCAATGAACTGTTTATTGTACTAACCCCTTAACCCTTATTCCTAAATCCTAAACATGTTCGTCCAATAGATCACTGTCTCCTACTTAGTAAGTTTTTATTCCTAAACCCTACACTCATTCATCCATGTTAGTACTTCCTTCTAAGTAACAGGTAGTTATCCAGTGATTAGTCAAATTATTGATCTCACAGAGCATCATATTACATCATAATCATGTCAACTACAAGGTACTTATATATCACCTTGTTCGGTGATGGTTTCAATGAATGATATGTCCCAAAATCACAACAGCTCACAACACATTATATTAGAATCTCTCAACAATCATAATCTCATAAACAAATATATCACATCATCTCAGCAAACATAATCATGTCAACTACAATGTACTTGTGTCTTATTACATCAACGATGCTTTCATCGAGTGATATGTCCGAAAATCTCAACAACTCACAAAACATCGGATTGCAATCTCCGAACAAACACAACCACATCAACAGAGTTTCAAAGCAACAACAATCTTTGTTACAAATACAGGCAGGGGAACCCTGCGGTCTATCTGACAAGCCTTGGGTAGCAGCTCTCATCAGATCTGATCAACGTCTATCGCTTCGTTCTGTTTAGCCACAACAGGGGCTTCTACATCCACTACAACCTGTCCAACAACATCAGAATTGGCAGCCAAGAAGAACACCTTCCTGGTTTGCTTCTTTCGTCGCATAATCTGCATCAGATCATCGGTATCCAAAACCTCTATGAATTCCTGCTTCTTGTGATGCCACAACCAGAGTCGTGCCATCTGCTTAGGGCCAATAATGATTTCCTTGCCAATCATCTCTCTCAATTCAACAAGAGTTATGTTTTTGGAATCGACGGCTATCTCCACAGTCCATGACGAACTCCACCATCAAGTTTTGTTGTGTATGAATCCACCTCTAGGTATATATTGAACTTAGCTTGATCAGCATCTGGTGGTCCGTAAACTCGAGCAGCAGAAGCTCTGGCAGCAAGATCTCTACTATCTGTATACATATCATCAATTAGCGCTTCAACTTTCACCTGACGATCAGCTGCACAACACTCCCAAAGCATCTGAAACTCATGGAAGTGCTCAATTTGCACATAGGTATCACTCTACGCCACACCAATTTTTCCTTCTGTCTGGATCCCCAAGGAATTCTAGAATGAAGCATATCTATCAGCTGCTAAACAAACACAACCTCTTTGTAGTAGACAAGCAGACGCACATCCTGCCCGAACACAACCCTCTCACAACCAAAATCTAGTTTTGCAGTGTACTAGCGGACATGAACTGTCAACTCATGTAGGTCCGCTGCATCGAAGTTGTTCCTAATTTGATTAAAAAGGGGACCTTTCAGTTCATTCGACACTACTATGCAGTAACTAATCTACTTGCAAGACAAGGCACAGAAAAGAACAATTCACCTCTCGCTCTTCTCTCGGGTGGTTTTCTTCGAGATCTAGGTTGCACGACCCCGCACTACAGCCGAACACTCCGTCGTCGACCTATCTTTTCTCTTCAACCCGTTGCTCTTAAGTACCCTATTAGCAGACTTCTGGATGACCTCCTCGCTAACCTGGGCTGCAGAATCCGCCGCTGCTTCGCTTGTCTGGCGTTGTGCCCGAGACGCTGGCTCCGATGAAGCCGAATCAGTCACCAACGTAGCTACCACCTTGGCCTCACATGACATGCCGCCGTCGGATTCAATGTGTGTGGGGGTGTGGGGACGGGGTGGGGGTGTGTGGGAGGGGAGAGGGCAGGGAGAAAAACGACCGTCGCCGCCGCCGAACCGGATTTAGTGTAGGGAGAGGGAGAAAAAGGACGGCCACCGCCGTCAGATTCAGTGTCGGGGGTTAGGAAAGTACAGAAATGGATTTTCCCGTGCATCACGTGGACGGTGACTTAGAAGGGGCACAATAGGGGCACGAAATGTACTAATGTAACAAAATATCCTGACATGACATCTGAGATTTGAAAATATTTGGTTTGGCCACCATTCACTCGAAATGCCTCTCACTAATTACCCCCATCAAATTTTCTAATCGTGATGATTACACGCAACTCGGACCCCGCGATGCCTTCGCCTACGAACTTTCGGTCCGCAAAGTAACAAGCCCGTTAATTAGTCTACTTTAGCTCCTTGATCATGTTTTAGGTGGTTTTGTATGATTAGGATTACACGCTGATGTGGACATCCCATCTATTGATACAACCGTTGTACCTACAGCTACACACATACAAGGACCAATCACTCGATCTCGTGCCAAGAAACTTAACTGTCAGGTACTTTCATTTCTTGGAACTATTCCTCGCATACATGAGAATATGATGCTGCCTAAATCAGATGTACTTACTCTTAGGAATGATGGACCAAGCATGGATGAGAGGGACAAGCATTGGAGCATCGTCATGCATGGAGATGGCAGCAAGCATGTGATGATTCAAGAGAAGGCCACAAATGAAGATTTCAGAACTTTGAAGCCACCATAATGAAGAAAGAAGGCTTGGACGAAATATTCAAGAATATTACATCCTAATTTCGTCCATAGCTTAGTTGGGTCCTGTGACACCTTTTATTTTGGATCATGCCCATGTAATTTTTGTAGGAATTAAAATAGCCACTTTTTAGAGTCCGTATTTGAGGAGAAAAGGACTTCTAGGGTTGGTTTCGGCCACCACCTCTATGGTTGGCCGAAATCCCACATTTTCCTCCTTAAATACTCCCCATAGCCATCACTTTAGACTCGGATTTTGTTTAGACATAAAGTTAGCCATCATATCAACTTCGCCAAGGCTCGAGCGTCGTAGAGGCCTCTTGTACTTCGCACCTATATAGGATCCCACCTTTTCAATAAATCTTTCATCTTAATATGCAATATCTTGATTGCAATATTAGTTTTTACTTATTCTTGATTTCAGGTAGGAATTAAGACCCTCGTTGGTCAGGCTGATTGTATTTCCGCAGGATTGGTAACCTCTAGAAGATTGGCCTAGCGATTGCATTGGCACTCTTGCTCGCACGTGTAGTAGGATCGTCAAGCCTGAACTCCACAAAATCGACTATCACCATATCATCAAAAGATCGGACACCTTTGCCCTATCAAGTGGTATCAGATTTCAGGTTGCTCGGTGAGATTTACTGTTTTCATAGATTATATCTGTTTTTACCTATAACCCACGAAAAAGCCAAAGATATATATTTAGAGTTTAGATCCATCCCATAACCAATCTACGCCTTGCATTATCTTTTCAGTTTTGCATTGTTGAATTTGTGTCTGCATCGTTGCGTCAAGTTCCTGGTCTTAGTGTCTCGTCCCTTAGAGTTTCGAGTTCTGATCACATTAGTCACCACCACACTCGCAGATCACCGCCACCATATTCCGCCGCCATACATACGCCCATATACTCTGCCACATAAAACCCTAGCCGCCGCCACCATATTCTGACGCCATACACCCTACCACCATAAACCCTACAAACTCCACTTCCGCCTTCCTACTGCGACACGGATCCGATCACCTTTCCTGCCGTGGCACGAGTTCGAGTCGAGTTATTGTTTCCTAGTTATTTATTTTTACTTTCCTTACTTGTTGTTTCCGTGTTGAGCTAAAGTCCGATCGCAAGTCCAGAAGAAGAGCAAAAAAAGGTCTGGAACCGCCTCCAAAAAAATTCTGGCTATACTAGTTTTTGACCTTGGGGGTCACTTTTCTCCATCGGCCGTTATAGCAATATTTTTTGGCACCTGCACGCTTTCTAGAGCGTAATAGAAAAACTTCAAAAAAAAATTTGGGCTATCCTATTTTTAGACCCTGTAGATCAGTTCTAGACACTCGCCATCATAGTGATTTTGGACATCTCGGTTCGCTTTTCAGGGTGCCATATCATCATACCATTGCTAGTTGTGTCGCGTCGTGACATTGTTAGTGCTATAGGCTCGCATCTCTAGTACGGTCTAGCCTAGGACCAGCACGGTACCATCGTTGAGCATTCTTTCAACATTGTATTGCTGTTTTGATAATTGCTAACCCCTTTGCTAAGCCTTCCCAGAGCTCCACAGATTTCTCCACGTGCAGTGTCTCGAATCTTGGTAATTACTTGGTTCAATCTCTGGACCCACTGATCCTCGCGGTTGCACATCGCCTTTTTCCTGTTGTTTGGTAAGAACTTGTAAGAGCTTTGTATATTGCTTGATGGATTACGCGTGTTGCCACCAGATTTCCATACTATAGGCATATATATACCTATTGTTATGAAGACTAACCATGGCAGATACTTCACGTGACCCCGCAAAAATGACGAACCAAGAACTACATGCCCACTTCACCGAGATGTTGGTAGGACGCGCTGAAGATGTGGATGCAAGACTAGAGGAGTTTGACAACAAGCTCACCAATGCCATGGACAAGATCGAAGGACTCGAGAAATCCTTCAACGACAAGCTAGACACTCGGTTCAAGGAGGTATTGGACAGATTGCCTGCACCTGCACCCGCACCTGCCCTGGTTGCACCTCGGCATGGCGCACAGCGCATTCCAATCACGGGACGTACTGCTGGTTCAGCTGTCGCCGCACCTCCAGTTGCTACTGCTACAGCTAATGCACCTCAGGCTTCCAACATGGTTGCTGCTGCAACCTTGGGGGAAGACGATGGGTACTACTACGACTTCAACAACGACGATATGTTTGACAAGGATGTTTAACAACCTCCACATCCTGCTGGCCGACCCCGATATTACCACCACAACGCTCGACCACTGGTACGTGATGATGATCATGTAGGGGTTCATAGCATGGAAAACAAAAAAATTCTATCGCATGCACACAGACAAGCCAAGATCTATCTACTAGATTGTAGCAACGAGTCAATTAGAACACTCACCCTCAAAGATTCCAAAGCGGTTAACGAGAGCAGATTCTCGTGGGTGGTGTAGTCGTACACTTGCCGATCTCAAGATCGCGTAGACGATCCTTCCGGCGCTGCGTTCTGGCAGAGCTTCCCTAGTCGGTCACACGTTCGGTACTCGATGAAGACATTCCTCTCCCTTGTTCCAGCAGGCAGTGGAGGTTGTAGTTTTCCCCTCGCAATTCCGGCAGCATGACGGCGTGGTGTCGGAAGTAGAGGGAAAATCCTGCAGGGCTTCGCCTAAGCCGGAACAGGTTATGGTGGATCTAGGATTTCTGATGATCTAGGGTTTAGAGGGCCGGAGAGGAGGAGATGTGGCCGACAGCGGCTAGGGCGGCGATGGAGCGAGGCGGGCGGCACAAGGGCGACCCGGCGGGCCAGGCAGCGGCGTGGCTGGGCTAGGAGGGAGGTGTTTTGTGTCCTTGGGGCACCCCCTCCCATCTATTTATGTGAGGGAGGGCAGCTTGGGATAGGGTAGTTTGAATCCTTCCCCAACTCCCTCTCCTTGTTGCCTTGTAGTGGAGGGAAAGAAGGATTCTTTCCTTCCTCCACCAGGACACATTGTCCCAGTTTGACTTTTCAAACTTGCCTTTTGACTTTCAATTTGGAGCTTGATTTCTTTCTTGCTAATGCCCAACCAAGTGACCTAGGACTTGATCCAATCATTCCACTTATCCATGACACATTCGTGTTCCCTTCCCCTTCCGGTCTGTGAACCTTCTAGACCCTTCTAGAACCTCTCCGATGAAATCATCGAAATCATTCCCGGACTCCAGAATTGGACTTTCCTTATATGAATCTTATTTTTCGGACCATGCTGGATCTCCTTGTGATATCCTGGATCCCATCCGAGATTCCGAACAACATTTGGTCTCCCTACTTACATTACATATCTACTAAACAACATCGAATCCTTATGTGTGTCTCCCTACGGTTCGTGAATTACGCGTACATGACCGAGACACTGCTCAGATCAATAACCAATAGAGGAATCTGAAAATTCATATGGCTCCCACATATTTCTATGATTACTTTGCGATCGAATGAACCACTTACATACGATATCAATTTCCCTTTGTCTTGCGATAGTTTACTTATCCGAGGTCTGATTGTCGGTATCTCTACATACCTAGTTCAACCTCGTTACCGATAAGTACTCTTTTCTCGTTCCCATGATATGTGATCCCTTGTGATCCAGTCACATGCTTGCAAGCTAATTAGATGACATTCCATCGAGAGGGCCCACAGTATATCTATCTGTCATATGGATGGACAAATCCCACTCTTGATCCATGTGCATCACACATACTTTCTGAACACTCAATTCCACCTTTATAGCCACCCAGTTACGGTTTGGTGTTTGATGTCATAAAAGCATCCATCCGGTGATGGTGATTAGCATGATCTCATGGTCGAAGGAATTAGGTTACTATGTATCAGAAAGCTTATAGCAAACGAACTATTGAAATGACTTGATCTTTATGCTACGCTTATCTATAGGAGTATGTCCATCACACCATTCTCCTAATGATATGATCTTGTTAATAACATCTCAATGTTCATGATCAGGAAACCATGATCATATATTAACCAACAAGCTAGTTTAACAAGAGGCTTTACTAGGAACTCTTTTATGTTTACAAATCACACAAGTATTAATGTTTCCGGTTAATACAATTATAGCATGGTATGTTAACATTTATCATAAGCATGAATATATGATAATAACCTCTTTATTATTGCCTCTTGGGCATATCTCGAACAGTCTCCCACTTGCACTAGAGACAATAATCTAGTTTCAAATCTTTGTGTATTCAACACCTATGGCTTTCCGGTGTTGTATGTACACAATTGCTAGTGATCAACCGATCTTCGGATCCGACACTTTCAGGTCCGTGTGTAATTGAATGTCTTTGCATCTCTACGCATCAATCATTCTCTAATGAGATGGCTTTGTATAAATTTGGTCCTTTGGTGAGACCTTTAGTTCCTTGGGGTTAAAACATGTTAACAATATTGTCATACAATATATCTTCATAGTATTATCCCGCTATGAACTACACCTAGTTTGATAACAAACTACTTGACACAAATGCCCTCTTTTGCTGCTATAATAGCAGTCATATACTTAGCCTTTTATTGTAGTATCTGTCACAATGTCTTAACTTTGGAACTTATCCAAATCCATTATGGAACTTACTTTCCATTATATTGTTCCACCCTTAGTTTAGATTGAGATAAACTTAATTTGTACTTTGTGACAAAACTAGTATCAATGTAGTACCTTTTACAATGAACTAACCATCTATTTGTCACTTCTACAAAATAATATATTCTTAGTTCTTCCAAAATATCATAAGAATATCCTTACTATCGTCCAGTGATCATCTTATGAATCATTCTGGTATATGCTCATAACATTTAGAGCATAGGACATATCTGGATTTGTACATATCACGGTATGATTGATATAAATATTCTTTGTGATTTCATACATCAAGTATCAATCTATACTTGAATCTTTGTTTCACTTACCAAGTGTCGATACACTTGAATTTTGATTTAATCCTTTCTGTGTGGCAAGAACCTTTCTTGTCATTTCCATATTGAACTCATTCAATATCTCCTCTATGTACATTTGGCATAACCATATTAGCGTCTCAATCTATCTATATAGATATTGATGCCAAATATTCGGTTTTTGCCTAAGTCTTTCATCGAGATGAAATTCTTAACATGTGTTAATAAAAGATACATCATTTCCAATCAACAATATGTCTTCCACATAATGTATTAGAAATATGTCTTAGCGCTCCCACTTAATTTCTTGCAAGTGCAAGCATCTTCATCATCTGTGATGACCGTTTCATCATGGTGAAGGTTCCAACTCCTCGATGATTACTTCAACCATTGAGGTTTGCATATGCTTTTAGCATCACTTGAATTGACAAAAAAACCTTTGGACCGTGTTATGCACACGTCCTAGGTAACAATTCTATTAAAAGAACTTGTTCTGTTTATTCAACTACCACATAACAAAATTATATGTAGTGGTTGCTACATTAGTCCATCTAGACTAAATATTTATATGAAAGATCAAATCATGTCATAGTCAACCTTTGAACATTGTTGTGAACTCTTTCCCAACATGTCAACTATTTCATAGATGTGAAACATCCATGTCTATTTCTTTATAGATCCAAACATGACTATAAGGTCTTACACCTTTCCAGAGGGTCTTTCAAGTTCAAAGCTTGATTTCTCGTGTATGGAACTATCATGGATTCTATGGCTTCAAGCCATTTGACGAAGTCAGCGCCCATCATCGCTTCTTTGCATATAGTCGGTTCATCATTGTCAAACAACAATGATTTACTTTCAAATTCTAGTATTTGATTGTTTACCCGACCTAGTTGGTTCAATGGGAACTTTGACCTCTGTGATCACAACCTTTGAGGCACGTGATCAATGATCATTGTTGCTGCCTCCGGAACACTTTTCGGTGCTGCGCAACTTTGCACATATAGCTAAGGTTCTTTTAACCTTATCAAAGTTCTATTGTCCTCCCACTTAACTTTTCACGGAAAATTCCTTCTCAAATAAACGTGACGTTCCAAGCGACAAACATTTTTGTCTTCGGTGTTATGGAGGATTACTCAACGATTATTCTAAATAACATACAAAGATATGTTCATCCGATTTTGGTTGCAAACATCTTTCTTATGCATAGCATACCAATGTTTAAGAAAGTACAACTTGGGGTTTATCCCAAACCATAACTTTATATGGTGTCATTTCAACGGATTATGATGGAGCTCTTTTCAGTGGAAAAAATGGTAGTCTCTAAAGATTTTAATCTTTAAAATATAATGACAGTTTTATGAATTACACCTTTGATCTTACCATGTTAAACAAGGTTTCATTACATATCTCGAACACTCCATACTCATATGGTGTTTCGGGAAACGCAAATCCATGGAATGATTCCTCAAATCTTAGGTGTTATGCTAAACTTGTAACTCAAATATCTTCCTTTATGATCCTATCATAAATTATTTATTTTCTTGTTACATTGATTTTGCACTTCATCTTGAAAGTCTTTGAAATTTTCAAATGTTTCATTGTTCATCCTAATTAAGTAAATATCCATATATTCACTCAAATTTTCGGAGAAAACATATGAAGTTGAAATCCATCGCTCTTGACTACACATAATGGGCTTCATACAACAATATGTACAAGTTCCAATAAGCTAGTCATCCATTCTCTTTGGCCTATGAACGGAGTTTTAATTATCTCTAGGTAAGTTTCACAAGCGTAATTTGATCAAAAATCAAAAGAATCCAAAATTCAATCCACATGGAGTTTCTTCATGTTTTCTTTCTAATATAATTTAAACGGCGATGTCACTTCCTAAGTGATCTTTCTTATAGATTGTCTTTCTACATTTTAGCAATAGTTTTATGGATGTGATTTATCCAATGATATTTGTAAATCATCCATCTTTTATGGATTATGGCAATTATTTGAACAACCCTTTTGTTCTCATAATACCTGATAAAACAAATCTTGAAGGCAAGCTTTTATGTTAACGAGAAACACATCAACACTTTATTTGTTCTCGATGAACATCATCACATATTCTCTTGCTAGTTACTTAGGTCATTGTAGTTCATGAATTGTGTTGTTTCGTATGACGATTCACACCAACAAATTCAGTATCTAATACTTAAGAACCACATTATTTAACAAGCAAATAATATAGCCATAACACGTATATCCTCTATATACCTAAGCTGAACAATTCTAGTCTTTTCTTTTCTGCCATATATTTATGAGATTCTCTTTCAGTATTTCCTTTTCTGTTTGAAAGAATCTATCAACATCAATAGTGGATCCATACACATGACACATAGTCCAAAGCATGTATAGTTAAATACCATTGTCTTTGGACTTGCACTTTGAAGTGAATCACCATCATCAAATATTTGGTGTTCTCTCAAATTCCATTCTTTAGCAATCATTTAGTGTAGTAAACATTTTACCTACATCAAATATTCATCCTTATCATGGAACTATTTATGATCAAGCTACTTTCGCTTATAACGGTGAATTGCAAGTAATGTTGCTCTCCAAAACCTTTTGGAGGATTAGGACGACTAGCGTCTCCAACCTTTTACAAATTCTCATCAAATATGAGAACATAAACTTTGCCATATTATACTCTATCATGTTGTAAACAAAACATTGTTTCAGATATCACAATATCTTCCACATATGATTGTTTCTGAAACAATTCTTTTGGCTCTTAGATAACCTTGATATTAAAACAATCTTTTGAATATCAAGAATGATGGAGATAAACATGGTACTTATATACTAACACTGGAATTGTTACTCTTGATTTAATACAAATTATTAAACTTCACGGAATAACCGGAACTTACTGAAAGTTTGCAATAGGACTTTTAAACTTTAGATTAACACTTAAAAACAATACAATACCATTTCGTAAAGTAACTAACCAAAATTATATAGTTCTATTATCTCAATTATAACTAATCGCAATGTGGTAAATGGATGCCAATGACTATAACAACTATGCAAATTCACTTTGATTTAGTTAATGATAAATAGTGTTCAACTTTTAATCATATTACTGTGGAACTCCTACTCAAAACAATATCCCTCACATTGTTTTAGTGATTACATGAACCAAATCCACTATACCAAGTCCGGTCATCATGTGACATGATGTAGTTTTAAAGGCGAACAATCATCATGTTCATCATATCATCTATATGACTCATGCTTTACCTTTCGGTATTCCGTGTTCCGAGACTATGTCTGTACATGCTAGGCTCATCAAGATCAAACCTTAGCTTCCGCATGAGCAAATATGGCTTGCTCCCGTTGTATACACTCGTAGAATCTAACACACCCGATGATCACGTGGTGCTTCGAAACAACGAGCTTTGGCAATGGTGCCTACTAAGGATGAACAAATTATTACTTGATATTTTGTGAGAGGGATCATCTTATAATGCTATCGTCGCGATCTAAGCAATACAAGATGCATAAAAAGGATTAACATCACATGCAATTCAAAATATGTGATATGATATGGCCTTTCTTCTTGTGCCTTCGATCTCCATCTTCAAGCACGAACATGATCTCCATCATCACCGGCGTGGCATCAAGGTCAATGGCACCGCTCCATGGTTGTCGCCACCAGCATCAACTATTACAACTACTTTGAATAATAGACACGCGGGTCTTAACGAAATTAAAATACAACCATAAGGCTCCTGCCGGTTGCCGACTTACAATAAGGAACATTGCATACATCATATATAATTATAATCATGGCCATATCATATCACAGCACACCCCTACAAAACAAAGTTAGATGCCTCTAATTTTCATTGCATGTTTTACGTGGTTTGGGGCTTTCATCAAGTGTCGTCCTAACTTACGAACAAGAACCACAATGTTGGTACTAGTATTGTCAATCACCCGTTGTAAATTGAATCTTCACTATGTTGGGAGAAACAGACACCCGCAAAGCCACTTATGCAATACAAGTTGCATGTGAAGCGTGGAGCAAGTTTCATGAACGATGTCATGTAAGGTTAGCCCGGGCCGCTTCATCCCACCATCCCGCAAGATGCAAAGTACACAAGAAGCAATCGACAACAAAAGCATCAACGCCACAATGACCATTATGTTCTACTCGTGCAACAAATCTACATATAGACATGACTCTGATACCACTGTAGGGGTTCGTAGCATGGAAAACAAAAAATTTCTATCGCATGCACAAAAACAAGCCAAGATCTATCTACTAGATTGTAGCAACGAGTCAATTAGAATACTCACCCTCGAAGATTCCAAAGCAGTTAACGAGAGTAGATTCTCGTGGGTGGTGTAGTCATACACTTGCCGATCTCAAGATCGCGTAGACGATCCTTCCCGGCCATGCTGCGTTAACGGCGGCTTCACAGGTTCGATGCTCGATGAAGACCTTCCTCTCCTTGTTTCAGCAAAGAAAGGTTGTGTAGTTCTCCCTCGTGATTCGGACGACGGCGTCTTGTCGAGTAGAGGAAAATCTCTGAGGCTTCGACTAAGCCAGAGCAAGTTATGGTGGATCTAGGGTTTCCGATGATCTAGGGTTTAGAGGGCCGAAGAGGAGGAGACGTGGCCGGCAGCTGCTAGAGCAGCGACGGCGAGCTGGCGGCAGCACGAGGAGGCAATGCTAGGCGGCGGCGCGGCGGTGCTAGGCGGCGGCTGGCGGCGACGGCTGGCGGCGGCGAGCGGCGGCGCGGCTAGGTGGGGAGAGGCTGGTGTTGTCTCTCCTTGGGGCACCCCCTCCCCTCTATTTATGAGAGGGAGGGTAGTGCGGTGACCCAGCATACCACTGCATGTGTAGTACACTATAGTCATTGACATGACATCTACAGAACACCGTTCCGTAAATATCACATCCCTCAAAGTGGTACAACAGAAACATTGCGGGTCCATATTACAAATGTACACACATTATTATTATTACATTACCGGAAGTTCAAGACTTCCAAAAGATCCAACTTACAAACCAAAATATAAAGTGTTCAGCGGAATTTAAAAGTAGCAACTTCGTCAAGGAGTTGAGCTCAACAGCTTATTCTATAGAGTTCATGCGTCTCGGCTCCATTGGTTACTATTAACTAGGTTACTTAGTTGGACTCATTATCATCGACACCATAGCGGATTTTGTAATCCACTCCTTCAACTCCTCCGGACAGATCAGGTTCCTCATAGAACACATTTTCTTGGCATTCGGCTGCATACATTGGCACGTCTTCAGGATCCTCAGAGTCTAAGCAAGGGATCAAAGGAAAGAATGAGTAACAGCGTTACCCAACAAGTTCATTATATGCAAGGTGGGAAGTTTGATGCTCTAACTACCACCTCAGATTATAAATCCTTGGCACTGTGCAGTTTTTGTAAATCTTTCTTCAAAGATTGATTTTATTCCAAAAAACTATGACAATCAGCCTTCATGGGTTTACCAGAACTTTCATGGAGTTCCTTTCCTGCCGTGTTCGTAGCTCCTTCCCGTAACAGGGAGTAACAAGTTACAGTTCTTACACTCTGCATAGGTGCGTTACTTTACCCATGAGAGATCAGCTCCTTGTTGCACAACCGGGCGTACTTTCCCGTCCACAATTCCATGATGTGGGGCCCGGTAGTTGGTCCAAGCCAATCACTGCCCCCTTCGCAACCCCGCATGCCTCCTTGGTGTACACCATGCCCACATAATGAATTACGGCAATGGTTTGTACAAACCGTTAGATGCCAGAACTATCGTGGGACGATGAGGGTTCCCACCCATATGCTGCATATCCTCTACAAATTACCAATCAATATGCACGCTACGAGGATAACAGCCACGACCTGCACATCCGGCTTCATGCGAGAGGAAGAAGATACAGCTGACTTCTCTGTCCCATTCCAAATCTCATGGCTAATGTGTAATATACGGCGCTAGAATCACTGATGTCAGGGGTTATTAAGTCCATACTTGATCATCCTTGTTGCAAATATAACCCTAAGTTTTATTGCTCCATTATATCACCACTTAGGATGATATCTATGATTTCTTTATTTATGAAAATAATATTTTCTTTCTTTTATAGCATATATGATAACACACAATTTGCAAAAACTTTGATAAAGGCTCTTCAAAGGACATGAGCAAGTGATGAACTTGCCTTGTGATGGCAAGGTAGTGAAGTCTGATGTTTGCACTGGACCTTGAGCTTCTAGTTCTACAAAAACATCATTATTGCCCGGTAAGGACAATATTTAAAGAAGCAAAATGATTATGCAAGTAATGTAATGCATTATTTAATTCTATATGCATTTTTCCTATATAAGGTGCCTTTTAATAAAGCATTTATAAATATATGTTTTTATATTTATTGCATATATTGAATTATTTTATTTTATTTCCCTTTTTATTTGACTTTTATTGATTTAATAATTCTTTTAGGAATTACTAATTATACATTAAAATTTATTATTAAATATTTATTTAGTATTTTTCAAAAATACTATAATATTAATATATAATGAAAGTGATTTTTATTTATTTTTATCATCTTTCAATAATTTTGTAAAATTCCATAAGGAATATATAAATTACAAAATTCTTATAAAAATTTAAATGTCCAAAATTTTATATCTTATTTTATTTGGATAGAGTGGATTATTGTGAATCCAAAAATATTTTACTTATAATTTTTGGACTTTTATTTTATTTTCTAGAATTTTATTGAGGTCAGGGGCATTTTGGTATTTTCCATTTGATTAAAATTTCTTTTTCTTCTTTTTTAAACGACTTGGGCTGGCCCCTTGGGCTTATTGGGCCAGTGTGGCCCAATAGGGCAGGGTCAAAATCATCACCCCGAGGGGTTTTGGCCCACCCAGCCCCACTCTCTCTGACTCCTCCTCGTTCTCACCTTTCCTCTTCCTCGACCCTGCGGGCTCTAGCCTTGGCCACGACGATGGCCACGCTGAGGCTTCCCGTCACGCTGGTGCAGGGCGAGGTTTGCGACTATGCTCGTTCATCTAGTCCAACTCGATTTGACTCTGGGGTTTCCCCGTGGCCAGATTCACCCCGTTCCCGAACCCTAGGGTTAGGGAAAGGTGTTGTCGCCACCGCCGCAGTCCCTCCAGCGGTGGTGTGCTGGGCTCGTGTGCTGCTGTGGCTGCCGCCATGGCTGGTATAGGTTGCGCCACAGGTGCTCCTGTGCCCATGTTTCGGCCAATCTGCTTACTCTTCAATTCATCAGCGAGGACCTCGGGTAAGTTGCCTCCATGGTTCTTGTTCATGCTACTACCATAAATCTCTCTGTGTGTATCTAGTGGCTTCTCGTGCCTAGTGACTATGTTCTGATTAGGGTTCATCTCTTAATTAGGGTTCTTGTTCTAATTAGGGTTCATAACCCCCTGTTGATCATATCCATGATGCTTTAGATCTAGTGATGATCATACTTGACATGAAGAATGATTGTTTGCTGTCGATCATGGTTTGTAGTGGCTTTGATGATACTAGTGGCTTATCAGATTTATTCCAGTGGTAATTCAATATGATTCCATGCTAGTGTTTCAATGGAATCCCTGATTGGAAATGTTGTTGATCTGAGAACTTACTCTACTGTCAGAATGTTTATACTGACAGTAGTTCTCTCAGTAGTTGCTTACTGCAATTATAATGGTAGGCTTGTATGAGATTATACATACTGAATGCAATCATTACATGTAATTATTTTCTGTGGATGTATAGATGAATATGATATTGATTCCTGGCACTTGGCTTCAGGAAGATGATATTTATTGGTTTGTCCCTTTTATCTGTGGAAACTAAGCAAAGATTGGTTTTAGCTCATTTAGAACTTGTCCTTGTGATACCATTATGATCTAGCACACAAGTGATTGAGTTTTATTTCTAGGCTTATCTTTGACAATACTTGTGTTTAATACTGGCAAGATAAAAGGAAAGCTTTTCTTAACTCTCCTGCCTATGATGTTGGTCTGAGGCTCTAGGATTTTAAGTCCTAGTTAGTTGAGCAAATAGTTGGTTTGTAACTTGTACGATTAGAGGTGCTACTCTCTCTGGGAGATGTGCCCTGATCTGATAAGAACAAATGAAGGATGATTTAAGTTGCATAAATTAACACTAAACTCTGTGATGCTGGTCTAAGAGATTAGTGCTTTTGGCTGAGTTTGATTTCTTATCTTTATACTTGAAATCTCTAGGATAGATTCACCTCACTTGGGTGATTATTGAGAGATTATTTCATAAAGAAACACATGCTTTTGTTAAGATACTATGATTGAATCATGTGATGTTTTTATGAGGATCACCACAAAATCTGATGTTGATGTAGTAAGTTGATGATGATGATGATCTTGATCTGGTTTTGCTAGACTCGTGTGCTTTCTCTTGAGCTAGCCTGCTCCTCCTAGCTCATGGGCTTCATCTTGCTGTCCACCTGATTCATCCCCCTCCTTATGTCACCATCTTGGTGATGTTTGGTTGATCTGGGGTGGTTTGGTTTGGCTGTTGTTCTTGGTTTAGCTGCTGTCTACACTGGTTGTGCTTGTGTGCTTTGTAGTGGAGAGATGCACTGGTGTGCTCCTCCACGGATGTGCTTGTGGTTTTGTGAGATTGAGTTTCTCTATGAGCTTGACAACACACCACATGCATGCTGGTGTGTGTCCATCTTGTGTGCCTGCTATGCACTTGTGGATATGTTCAGAATTTTTGAACTTATTATTACCAGATTACTTTCACCAGGCTGGTGAATTGGTCCCTCTTGGCTATCATTTGAATTCTGGCTTTGAACTTATGGAAGATGGAATCTTTCATATTGGTGAAACTTGCCCCTTTTATAACATTTCTGAATGATGAATTTGTCAAGTGCATTTCACTGACATATCTGAGAGAAATAATACTAACACTAATCTTCTTTTGTTTTTATTTAGTCTTTGTTTTGTAGGTACAAAGATAAAGATGAAGATTTAGTTTCGATTTAGATATAGGATAGTTAGTAAATATTCCAATGTAATTTTCTTATTCTTTTGTAATTTTTATTTTATTATTCTTGTAATCTTTATTTTATTCAATTGTAATAAAGATTATATTATTATTAATAAAGAATATTCTTATTCTTTATTCTTTTGTAAATTGTGAAGTTTGGAAATGGCTTCAGTAGGTTACATTCTTTGTAACTTGTTTATGTATTAATAATATGAAATAAGTTTCATATTCAATAATGTTTTTGGATAAAATTTAAGTTATAAAACTTATCTCTTAATTAATTTAAGATTCAAAACTTATATCTAAATCTTTTAAATTATAATTCAAACACTCAAGTTTAAAATTCAAATTCATTTTAAACACATAACTCCTTAAGATCATCTCAAAGTTTATAACAATCATCCTTTAAGACTAAACCTAATCTCAAAGTATGAAAGAAACATTGATCACTTAGATTTTTTATTTGGCGAAAATTTTACCCACATTTTCACAGATGAATGCATGCAACAATTCATATTCCTAAATATACCCTTCATTAGGTCCTAAATGTTGGGATGTTACAGACTTCCCCCCTTAAATTAAACTTCGTCCCGAAGTTTGTGGAGATGTACCTGAATAGTTCTGGATAAGCTTTTCTTAAATCCTCTTCCTTCTCCCATGTGTCTTCCCTCCCAGGGTGATGTTCCCACTATACCTTGCAATATTTGATTGCTCTGTTCCTCAATATTTTCCAGTTTTCTTCCAGAATCTTGCAGGGATTTTCAATATAAGTCAGGTCTTCTTGTAGTTCTATCTCTTGATGTGTTATTGCATCATCTGGAACTTTCAAACATTTGCGAAGTTGTGACACATGGAAAACATTATGCACTTGAGCCAATCTTGATGGTAACTCTAAAGCATAAGCTATATTTCTGTTTTGACGCAGTATCTTGAATGGTCTGATATATCTTGGACTCAATTTCCCTTTAACTCCGAATCTTTTTACTCCTTTCATTGGACTTACTTTCAAATAGACCATATATCCCACTTCTGGATGCCATGATCTTCGACTTTGATCCGCATAACTTTTATGTCTGCTCTAGGCTGTAACACCGCAGTTCTGAAAAGACCGTGGCTTCTATGTGACATGCCAATCCCTGGATCGGTTCATTGGCCCACAATAGAATAAGATGAATAACATAGCAAAAATATCCGTGTATCATAAGTAACGAAGATCCAGAGTACCATTATTACAATAAAAGCTTAGCCCCAGGCTAGCTCAAATTATTCAGGTAGCAACATAAACAAAGCTAATCCTCCATTCTTCAAATTGCCCACAAGTGAACAAGTGCCGAGTGGAGTACCGTGGCCTATATCGATTACTCAGAATCAGAATATCCTGCAACATGAAACGTAGCAGCCCCGAAGGGTTAATACATGGAATGTATGGCAAGTAGAGCTAGTAAAGGAGACTAACATCTACATGCATATTTGGCAATTGGAGCTGTGTCTGGCTTGCATTTGCAAATACCTTTGTCCTACTTTCATAAACAGTTTTTGATTTTCTTTGAAAAGATCCCAATTAAGTTAAACCAACAATATTAAAGAAATTATGAAATTAGAATGAGCGAGAAACATGTCATGGAATCAATATCAAGCAACTCAGATGTCCATAACCGGGGACACGGGTAATCGATTAGATTATACACCCTGCAGGGGTTAGTACACTTTACCCATGTGACTTGGCCAGCCCAGATCGTACCATCACTCTCATTTTGGGTGATGATAGGGAGAAGTCCAAGAAGAGACTGTTCGGGAAGTAGCTCCCCAATCCCGACGCGCACCGGTCCAACCTACCAAAATTCTACATCTCTGGATACACGGGTACGAGTTACCACAACCTACTAAGTCCAACCAACCGCCCATTCCATTATTGGAACATGGTTGTACACGTAAGCTACAGAATAAAGAAGCCAATCATTTTCTCTTGATACCTGGGTGCCTTTCCGCGATGAAACCACCAAAATTTATCAATCCCATCACACCCAGGAGATTCATTGATTATGTTGTTTTAGTTTTCGCAAACCAACACATTTATAAACAACTTTCAGTGATGTAACCCAGCCCTCGTTCATCATAGCATGGCTAAGCACATCTACCAACGGTGGTTCATCTACAAGGAAAGCCCTACCACATAATAGGACATAGCATAGCGATAGTATCATCCTACACATGCGTCTACAAAATACACGACAATGCATTGAAAATAGTAGGACAATATCATGAACAAAATAGCATCTACTTGCCTTGGTTGTAGCGGTCGGAAGAACAATCCACACACGAGCAAGCGTTGCACTCGTCACAATCTACACGATACAATTGCATCATAAACAAACCATCCACAAACATATGCAACAAAGATGATGCATGAATGCATGTATGACAAGTGCATTGATGCTACAGTAGCACCACATAATCCTATTCAGTAAAGCTACTGATTGCATGCATGGAAAATAGTTTTAGCGCAAGGAAAACTATTATGCAAAATATAATGCTCAATAATAGAGCTAGAAACCAAATAATTCACTACTGTTAACTTGCTGTTTGTAAAATCTTGGGAAAATTCTACTGTATAGGCATTGCTATTTAGGAACAGTACCAATTGGAATTACTCAAAAAGGAATTATAAAACTCCCCGAGTAATTACAATACTGCAGAAAGCCACTAAATAGTTTCTGCAAAAGTTTTTACTGTAAGCCTATCTTTTTAATTCACTTTGAGATTCCCCTTGTTCTACTGAATCCAGGGACATATTATATGCAATTTTTTGAGTTACAGATCTTTTTCTACGAATTAATTACTCGAAAAAGGCCATTAAATCTTTTAATTAATCTGGACAAAATCTTGCAGCAAAAGTGTGAAACAATGGTACAGCAAGATTCTACACGACTTACTGAATCTACACATATTTTATTTGCAATTTTTGACCCAGTAGATTAATTACTACGCAATTTACAAGATTCTACAAATTTCTGCCAAATAAATCAATTAAGGAAATTACCAACTTGTTGTTGGTTGATCGCCGCCGGCTGACTGGGCGGTTGACCAGTCAACGCCTGGGGTTGGTCAACGGCCGATCTGTGCCGTTGGCCGCAGATCGTGCGGCCAGGGAGCAAGGAGGCGGGGTGGTGCTCACCGGCGGCGGCGGCGAGGTCCTCCGGCGGCGGTGGCGTCTCCTAGCGGTGGCGGGCGGTCGGCGCGGGGTCGCGTCGGCGCGGAGAGGTGGCGGCGCGCGCGGGCGCGGTGGCGTGGTGTCGGGGTCGGTGTCGAGCGGCGGCGGCGTCGGACGGCGGTGGCGGGGTCCCTGCGGGGAAGGGGAAGGCGGCGGTCAGAGGCGGCGGGGTCGCTGGGCGGCGAGGTCGCGTGGGGAGAGAGAGGGGGAGGCGCGGCGGCGGGCGGCACGCTTACCGGGCGGCGGCGGCGGAGAGCGGGAGCGGCGGCGGCGCGGTTTCGCGAGGCGGCGGCGACGGCTCGCAAGGGGGAGGAGGCGGCGCGATAGGGAGGCAGGGGGCTCGGGCGGCTAAGAAGGGGGGCCCACGCGGAGTCCCTCCCGGATTCGGCGGCGGAGCAGTTGGAGTCGGGCGCGGCGGCGGCGGCGAAGTCGGCGCCGACAGGTGGGGCCCACCTGTCGGTGGCCAGGCGCGGTGGCGGCGGCAGATAGTATTTGCTGCTGGCGGGGTTCTTGGCGTCAAGACGCTGGCTGGGCCAAGGCCGCTGAAATGGCCATGCTACTGCTCCATTTTTTTTTGTCTTTTCTTTTTCCAATTTCCCATTTAGTATTTCCTTCGTAACTTCTTCATACGAACTTCAAATTGGACGAAACTTGTTCCTAAATTTTTCTAAAATACAGGGGATAAATCTAGGGCCAGGTGGTGAGTGAATCCACTAGTTTACAAGGGTGGAAAACACAAGTCCTAGCATACCCTCCCGCAGGAGCATTTTAGTAAAGTAAAATATGGTTTTGAAAATAGCGTTTTGCCGAATCATTTTAATCGAAGGTTTTGCATGGAAGAACATGATGCAATGATATGAATGATATGCAGAACCAAATCTAAAATTTGGGATGTGACAAGACTAACCCCCTTAAGATGAATCTCATCCCCGAGATTCGGCGCGGCTAGCAAATAGGTGTGGATAGTCCTCTCGGATATCATCCTCATGCTCCCAAGTGGCTTCCTCTTCGGTGTGGTGGCTCCATTGCACCTTGCAAAACCTGATCGTCTTGGTACGAGTAATCCTCTCTGCTGTTTCCAGAATCTTGACCGGCTTCTCCTCATAGGTCAAGTCATTCTCAAGCTGAACCTCCTCTAGTGGCACAGTGTCTCTTAACGGTGTATCCACCATCTCCGGATGGCACTTCTTCAGCTGGGATACGTGGAACACGTTGTGAACAGCGGACAGAGCCTCTGGCAACTCCAATTGGTAAGCAACTTCTCCTTTGCGTGCTAAGACCCGATATGGTCCAATAAACGGAGGTGCCAGCTTACCCTTGATTCCAAATCTCTTGATACCATGAAGTGGCGACACTCTGAGGTATGCTCTATCGCCTATCGCATACACCACTTCCTTGCGCTTGGCGTCACGTAGCTCTTCTGCCTTGATTGTGCTACCTTCAGCCTGTCCCTAATCAAGGCGACCTTCTCCTCAGCGTCCTTGATCAAATCAGGCCCAAACAACTGTCGTTCTCCTACTCCATCCCATAGCAATGGTGTCCGGCACCGTTTCCCATATAGTACATCGAACGGTGACGTCTTGATGCTGGTTTGATAGCTGTTGTTGTAGGAAAACTCGGCATACGACAAATTCTCATCCCAACTAGAGCCATGAGCCAAAGCGCAAGCTCTCAGCATGTCCTCCAAAATATGATTCACCCTCTCGGTCTGACCATCAGTCTGTGGGTGAAACACTGTGCTAAACTCCAATCTAGTACCAAGTGACTCGTGCAGCTGGCGCCAGAAGTGTGAGGTAAATTGGGTGCCTCTATCAGATACTATACTCTTGGGAACTCCATGTAGGCACACAATTCTGTCCATATAAATCTTGGCCAGCTTTGCACTCGTATAGGTCGTCTTCACCGGTATAAAGTGGGCTACCTTGGTCAAATGGTCGACCACTACCCAAATGGAGTCATATCCTGACCTGGTCCTGGGCAATCCTGTGATAAAATCCATTCCCACTCTATCCCATTTCCAATCCGGCACGGGCAATGGCTAATAGATCCCTGGCTTCTGGTGTTCCGCCTTCACTCGGCTACACACATCACATAGGGCAATATGCTTGGCAATGTCTCCCTTCATGTTGTTCCACCAAAATCCGCTCTTCAAATCCATATACATCTTGGTGTTGCCCGGATGTATGGAGTATGGCGAGTTATGAGCCTCCTGCAGAATCAACTCCCTTATCTCCGGGTCGCTGGGCACACACAAACGATCTCCATACCACAAGGTACCATGCTCATCCTCGTGAATATCCTTTTCCCGATTTTCCTTCATCTTTTCCTTTATCTCCTCTATTTCCTTGTCTCCTACCTGAGCCTTCCTGATCCTGTCCTGTAGCGTTGGTTGGACTTCCATTGTTGCCAAGTATCCTTCAGACACTACTTCCAGTCTAAGGTCCTTGAATTGCTTGCCCAAATCCTCGGGCAATTCCCCAATTGTCAGCCCATTGGCGTAAACCTTCCGGCTCAGAGCATCTGCTACTACATTGGCCTTTCCTAGGTGGTATTGCAGATTCATATCGTAGTCTTTGATAAGTTCCAACCATCTCCTTTGCCTCATATTCAGTTCCTTCTGGGTAAATATGTACTTCAGGCTCTTGTGGTCGGTGTACACATCACAGTGCTTTCCCATTAAGTAATGCCTCCATACCTTGAGCGCATAAACAACTGATGCTAGTTCCAAGTCGTGTGTGGGATAATTCCTCTCATGGTGTTTAAGTTGTCGTGAGGCATATGACACCACTCTTCCATCTTGCATCAGCACACTCCCAAGTCCCTGTCGAGAAGCATCACAGTACACTTGGAAATCCTTCAAGGTCCGTAAACACGTAACAGTGCGATCACTAGTCGACGCTTCAGTTCCTGAAAGCTGGCTTCACACACATCCGTCCATTCAAACTTCCTCTCCTTCTTCAGAAGTTCAGTCATCGGCTTAGCAATCTTGGAGAAGTTTTCAATGAACCTCCTGTAGTATCCAGCAAGTCCCAAAAGCTTCAGATCTCTCCGCATTCTTGGGTGCTTCCCACTCGCCATCGCAGCCACTTTGCTTGGATCGACAATGACTCCTTCTCCGACACCACGTGTCCAAGAAATCCAACAGTGTTAAGCCAGAATTCACACTTGCTGAATTTGGCATACAGCTTGTGTTCCCTCAGCTTCTCCATAATCAGTCGCAGATGTTTCTCATGCTCAGCATCATCCTTGGAATATATCAGTATGTCATCAATAAACACCACCACGAACTTGTCCACGTACTCCATAAATACCTTGTTCATCATGGTCATAAAATATGCCGGGGCATTCGTTAGTCCAAAAGACATAATTGTATACTCATATAAACCATACCTAGTGGTGAAAGCGGTTTTTGGTATGTCCTCCTCCTGGATCTTCAATTGGAAGTAGCCCGATCGCAGATCAATCTTGCTAAACACCTTTGCTCCTTCCAGTTGATCAAACAAATCATTTATGTTCGGCAGAGGGTATTTGTTCTTGATGGTCACCTCATTCATGAGCGATAGTCCACCACTAATCTCTGTCGCTGTCTTTCTTCTCCACAAATGTAACAGTGCACCCCATGACGACGAACTAGGCTGAATGAATCCCTTGTCCAATTGCTCTTTCAGCTGCTTCTTCAATTCCTTCAGCTCATCCACATCCATCTTATATGGTCTCTTTGCTATTGGTCCTGTTCCCGGCATCAGGTCGATGAGAAACTCCACTTCCCTGTCAGGTGGCATTCCTGGTAGCTCTTCCGGAAACACGTCGGGGTAATCCCTAATCACTGGCACAGTATCCATGCTAACCCCCTTAAGAGAATTCAGCTTACACCTTCCCGGTCGCACAGCCGACTTGAATCTAATTCTCTTACCATCCGGGGTTTTGAGTGAAATAGCTCGTTGTGCACAATCCATGTGTCCCCCATGCATAGACATCCAATCCATACCCAGAATAACATCTAATCCCTGTGATTCCAACACTACCAAATGTGCACTGAAGTTGTGTGTTCCAATCCTCACAGTTAAATTGCGGCATCCCGCGCTAGCTATCATATCTCCTCCAGGTGAACTCACTCTAATAGACCCTTTCATAGACTCCGTAGATAGCTTACACTTATCCATAAAAGCCCTTGATATGAATGAATGCGATGCACCAGTATCGAAAAGTATAAGTGCAGGGTGAGTGTTGATTGGAAACTTACCAATCACAAGGTCAGGCTCATCTGGGATCTCCTCCACATTCATGTGGTTCACTGTGGTCTTCTGGTAGTTGGTTAGCTTCAGTCCCTTCCTCTCCGGACAGTTGTCAGCATAGTGTCCCTTCTGTCCACACTTGAAGCATGTCACCTCACTCAGATCCTTCTTCACAAAGTTGCGATCACGGTTGCGGTCATGTCCACCGTGTCCTCCAGAGTGGTGAGAGTGTCCTCCCTTGTGGCTGTGGTGGCTGCTCTTGTGGTTGTCATGGCGATGTCCATCGCCTCCATGGTGGTGGTGGTCATGGCTCCCATGGTCACTCCCTCCATGCTTGGAGTATCCATCATAAGAAGTGCGAGACTTGTGGTGAGAACCAGAGTGGTGATTGTTACTCTTCCTCTTGCGGTTCTCCACCTGCTTGTGCTTCCCTTCCAAGATCCTGGCCTTGTCCATAAGCTCCTAGAAAGTGGGGCAATAGACCACCAGTAGCTGCACTGAAAGCTCATCACTGAGGCCATCCAGGAATCTCTCCCTCCTTTTTGCATCAGTGTCAACATCCTCAGGTGCATAACGGGACAGGTTGTTGAACTCCTTAATGTACTCAGCCACGGTGCGGTTGGTTTGGCGCAAGTTGCGGAACTCCTTCCTCTTCAGGCTCAGAACTCCTGAAGACACGTGGTTGGTCCTGAAACCTTCCTCAAACATTGCCCAAGTCACAGTGTCCAGCGGGTGGGTGATCTGAAAAGTGTCCCACCAAGAAGCGGCTGGTCCCTCCAGTAGGTGAGCGGCAAACCTCACCTTCTCAGCATCAGTGCATCCAACAGTTACCAGATCCTTGTTGACTGAACGCAACCAGTCGAGAGCAACCATTGGTTCCATCGCAGTAGAGAACTTAGCTGGCCTTAGCCTCAGAAACCTGGTGAGAGCGTCTCCCTGAGGCTGGTTGTTCCCATTGTTGTTGTTGTTCTGAGCTTCCATGAACTGAGTCATAACTTGGGTCAGCTGTGCCTGAGCTGCCATGAGCTGCTCCAACTCAGTGGGTTGACAACGGGGAGGCATCTGCGGTTCAGCACAGGTAAGCTTAGAAAGAATCAACTACGATAATAGGATTCTACCCATGCATTATGATCAAACAACAACAAACAATAGCAGACAATCTCAAACAAGCAACACATCAACAAACAAATGATCCAGCAACATCCCAGGGGTTATCCTAGCAGTATATACCTACTGAAATAGTTTTACAAGAGTTGACAATGGTTAACTAAACAGTTGATCATCAAAGCACTAAAAACAGCAATCTGCTAGAACAGTCCAGCAGTGTTCACGAATTTTTCTACCTGACTTAGACTCGTCAGGAAATTATGCTGATTTTTGCACATATAGTACAGAGAGTTTCGCACCAGCCCTATTTTTTTCAGATTTTCCCCAGATACCAGAAAAATATGAAAAATCGTACAGTACTGCTGTATCAGCAGAAAACTGCAGCGAAAATAACACAGATATTAACCAAACTTGCCATAACTCTTTCATAAAATTCGTACAAATAATTCCTGGGATATTGGAGTACACAAATAAGCAACTAAACACTCTTGAACTAACAGTAATTAAGTTTCACATCGATCGAGACTAATCCTAACGATTTTACCTAACGAGGACTAATTGGTGGACTTCTATCTACTTCTTGAAGAGGTTGTGGTAAGTCCTTGCACTCATGCATCGGCGCTTCTGTCCACGGTTCAACCATGGCGGCAGAGTGTACACCTCTCCTGAGTCATCACTTGAAATCTCAAACTCCACCTCTTCTGGATCCTCTTCTTCTTCTTCACTCTCAGCTGCAACTGCAACAGCTTCATCTCCTCCACCATCATCGTCTCCATCATCATCATCCTCGTCCTCATCATCATCATCGTTCCCACTGTCATCATCATCATCATTGTTGCCACCATCTCCATTGTCATCATCAGAGGGTGGATTCAGCTGTGCTTGGAGAGCGGCAATCTGGGCTGCCATAGCTTCAATAGTTTGATCCCTTTCCTGGACGGTCCCTTGCAACTGTTGTATGTTTTGGGTGTTCTCCTGCACGGTACCATGAAGATGGTCTATGGTTGCATCTCTGGCTATCAGGGCATTCTCCATAACTCCCACAGCTTCATTCAAGGTGTCAATTTCCTGTCCTTGGACCACCATACCATTGCTGGCAAAATCTGCAATCTCCTTTATCATCATCACTTTCTCAGCTAGAGCTCCATTCTCCCTTTCCATGTCCTCTATGTGCCTCCGACGGGGCGGCATGTTGTTCCTGTCGCCCGGGGTAACCACAATGTGCCCATCTTCATCACGCCTCCCATAGTCACGGTAGGGTGAATCTGCTGGCAGTAGGTGTCAGACATGATGGCACTGGCGAGACAGGGTTCATGTATGGCCAAGTTGATTCCAAGTCCCCAGTTGCAGTATGTCTTGGTGTAGATCAGGTGCACAGGGTTTGGCAAGGCGTCATCCCTGAAGATGAAGGTAGTGATCTCCCATGCATCCTCACCATATCCATAGGTGTACAGCCTTCTTCCCTTGAACATGGGCAGTGGCAATCCCAATGACTGTGAGAGTTGTGCTAACTGTCTTGCAAAGGGCCTTGGTGACTCCATGGTGGCATACTCAGTCCTGACTTCTCCCATCTATCAATTTAAAGAGGAAAGTGTGAGAATAGCATATGATAAGAATTTTATGAGAGTGAAAGGCATAAGATGAAAGATAGAGTTAATATAGGCTTTAATAAATCTATGGCTTCCTAATCCAATCCTAGGTCACGATCCTACAGTCGACACACGGGCTCTGATACTATCTTGTAACATCGCGGTTCTGAAAAGACCGTGGCTTCTATGTGACATGCCAATCCCTGAATCGGTTCATTGGCCCACAATAGAATAAGATGAATAACATAGCAAAAATATCCGTGTATCATAAGTAACGAAGATCCAGAGTACCATTATTACAATAAAAGCTTAGCCCAAGGCTAGCTCAAATTATTCAGATAGCAACATAAACAAAGCAAATCCTCCATTCTTCAAATTGCCCACAAGTGAACAAATTACTCAGAATCAAAATATCCTGCAACATGAAACGTAGCAGCCCCGAAGGGTCAATACATGGAATGTATGGCAAGTAGAGCTAGTAAAGGAGACAATAGTGCTAACATCTACATGCATATTTGGCAATTGGAGCTGTGTCTGGCTTGCATTTGCAAATACCTTTGTTATACTTTCATAAACAGTTTTTGATTTTATTTGAAAAGATCCCAATTAAGTTAACCCAACAATATTAAAGCAATTATGAAATTAGAATGAGCGAGAAACATGTCATGGAATCAATATCAAGCAACTCAGATGTCCATAACCGGGGACACGGCTAATCGATTAGATTATACACCCTGCAGGGGTTAGTACACTTTACCCATGTGACTTGGCCAGCCCAGCTCGTACCATCACTCTTATTTTGGGTGATGATAGGGAGAAGTCCAAGAAGAGACTGTTCGGGAAGTAGCTCCCCAATCCCGACACGCACCGGTCCAACCTACCAAAATTCTACATCTCTGGATACGCGGATTCAAGTTACCACAACCTACTAAGTCCAACCAACCGCCCATTCCATTATTGGCACATGGTTGTACACGTAAGCTACAGAATAAAGAAGCCAATCATTTTCTCTTGATACCTGGGTGCCTTTCCGCAATGAAACCACCAAAATTTATCAATCCCATCACACCCAGGAGATTCATTGATTATGTTGTTTTAGTTTTCGCAAACTAACCCATTTATAAACAACTTTCAGTGATGTAACCCAGCCCTCGTTCATCATAGCATGGCTAAGCACATCTACCAACGGTGGTTCATCACAAGGAAAGCCCTACCACATAATAGGACATAGCATAGCGATAGTATCATCCTACACATGCGTCTACAAAATACACGATAATGCATTGAAAATAGTAGGATAATATCATGAATAAAATAGCATCTACTTGCCTTGGTTGTAGCAGTCGGAAGAACAATCCACACACGAGCAAGCGTTGCACTCGTCACAATCTACACGATACAATTGCAATCATAAACAAACCATCCACAAGCATATGCAACAAAGATGATGCATGAATGCATGCATGACAAGTGGATTGATGCTACAGCAGCACCACATAATCCTATTCAGTAAAGCTACTGATTGCATGCATGGAAAATAGTTTTAGCGCAAGGAAAACTATTATGCAAAATATAATGCTCAATAATAGAGCTAGAAACCAAATAATTCACTACTGTTAACTTGCTATTTGTAAAATCTTGGGAAAATTCTACTGTATAGGCATTGCTATTTAGGAACAGTACCAATTGGAATTACTCAAAAAGGAATTATAAAACTCCCTGAGTAATTAAAATACTGCAGAAAGCCACTAAATAGTTTCTTCAAAAGTTTTTACTGCAAGCCTATCTTTTTAATTCACTTTGAGATTCCCCTTGTTCTACTGAATCCAGGGACATATTATATGCAATTTTTGGAGTTACAGATATTTTTCTACGAATTAATTACTCGAAAAAGGCCATTAACTCTTTTAATTAATCTGGACAAAATCTTGCTACAAAAGTGTGAAACAATGGTACAGCAAGATTCTGCACGACTTACTGAATCTACACATATTTTATTTGCAATTTTTGGCCCAGTAGATCAATTACTACGCAATTTACAAGATTCTACAAATTTCTGCCAAATAAATCAATTAAGGAAATTACCCAGTCAACTTTGTTGATCGTATGCGTGGCGACTGGCGGCTGACTGGGCAGTTGACCAGTTAACGCCTGGGGCTGACCGGTCAACGGCCGATCTGGGCCATTGGCCGCAGATCGTGCGGCCAGGGAGCAAGGAGGCGGGGTGGTGCTCACCGGCGGCGGCGCCGGCGTCTCCTGGCGGCGGCGGGCGGTCGGCGGCAAGGTCGCGTCGGCGCGGGGAGGTGGCGGCGCGCGCAAACATGGTGGCGTGGCGTCGGGGTCTGCGTCAAGCAGCGGCGGCTCGGCGTCAGCGTCGGCGTCGGGCGGCGGTGGCGGGGTCCCTGCGGGGAAGGGGAAAGGCGGCGGTCAGAGGCGGCGGGGTCGCGGGGCGGCGAGGTTGCGCGGGGACAGAGAGGGGGAGGCGCGGCGGCAGGCGGCGGCGGCGGAGAGCGGGAGCGGCGGCGGCGCGGTTTCGCGAGGCGGCAGCGCTACTGCATGGAGAGGCGCGCGACAGGAGGGGCCTCGGCTAAGAAGCGGGCCCACGCGAAGTCCCTCTCGGATTCGGGCGGCAGTAGTTGAGCCTGGCGTGGTGGGGGGCGGGAACCAGCAGGTACAGGCCCACCCACCGGTGGCAGGCAGTGTGGCGCGAGAAGGTAGTAGATAGTATTTGCTAAGCGGGCGCGTGGTGTTTGGGGCTGAGCCGCTAGGGCAGGTGGTGACCGGTGATCGAGTTGCCGTCTCGGGCGCCGGGTGCGGCGAAGCGACAGGTGGGCCCCTGTGTGGGGCCTGCTGGGCTGGCGCGGCGGGCATAGTATTTGTCTGGCAGGTGGTTATGAGCCATTTTTTTTTGATCTTTTCTTTTTCCAATTTCCCATTTAGTATTTCCTCCGTAACTTCTTCATACGAACTCCAAATTGGACGAAACTTGTTCCTAAATTTTTCTAAAATACAGGGGATCAATCTAGGGCCAGGTGGTGAGTGAATCCACTAGTTTACAAGGGTGGAAAACACAAGTCCTAGCATACCCTCCCGCAGGAGCATTTTAGTAAAGTAAAATAGGGTTGTGAAAATAGCGTTTTGCATGGAAGAACATGATGCAATGATATGAATGATATGCAGAACCAAATCTAAAATTTGGGATGTGACATAGGCTATTTTCAGTCTATCCCTGATCTTATCAATAATATCTTGTCTTTCCTTGATATAATCTGGCGCAAATTCTTTGCTGCTTCCAGGTTCATACCAACATATTGGTGATGTACACTTCCTTCTATACAGAATCTCATATGGAACTACCTTCAGACTACTCTGATAGCTATTATTATAAGAAAATTCTTCCAATGGTAGGTGATCTTCCCATGTTCCTCCAAAATCTAGTGCACAAGCTCTCAACATGTCTTATAGTATTTGATTTGTTCTTTCAGTTTGACCTCCTGTCTTAGGATGACATGCCATGCTGAAATCTAATTTTGAACCAAGTGCTTCATGCAATTGCTTCCAAAATGTTGAAGTAAACACTGATCCCCTATCAGTTACGATCTTTTTGGGTACTCCATGCTTACTTACTATCTCTTTGACATATACTTCAACTAACTTCTCGGTATTATCCTTTTGATTCACCGGAATAAAATGTGCACTCTTAGTGAGTCTGTCCACAATTACCCATATCATATCCTTCCTTTTTGGTGTCATGGGTAATCCTGTAATAAAGTCCATACCTATTTCCTCCCATTTCCATTCAGGAATTTCTAAGGGTTGTAATGGTCCTGCTGGACTTTGATGTTTAGCTTTCACCCTTTGACAAGTATGACATTCAGATACATATTTAGCAATATCTCTTTTCATGTTATTCCACCAGAATAGTTCTTTCAAATCCATATACATCTTAGTACTCCCTGGATGTATAGAATATGGGGTATCATGTGCTTCTTTTAGTATGACATTTCTGATCTCAGTCACATCTGGAACACATAAACGGTCTTGGAACCATAAAGACCCATAATTCCCAAGGCGAAAAAATGTTTTTTCCCTTGAGATATCCTCCGAATTTCCTCAACAATAAAAGGATCTTCTTCTTGATGTCTAACAATTTGTTGCTTAAGATCACTGTCCTGCTCTGCAACTACCTGTATAGTAGCTAATCCTCCAAGAACCTCTGTTCTAATGAATTGAAGTTCTAATCTTTCAAAGTCCATTTGTAACTCTTTTGGTAGATCCTATTGCTAGGCTGAATATCTGCACTCTTTTTGCATAAAGCATCTGCCACAACATTTGCTTTCCCTGGAGTGTAATTGATTGCTAAATCATAATCCTTGATTAATTCCAACCAACGCTTCTGTCTCATATTCAATTCCTTTTGAGTGAAGAAATATTTGAGACTTTTATGGTCAGTGTATAACTCACATCTGGCTCCATAAAGAAAATGCCTCCATCCTTTCAGCGCAAAAACTACTGCTGCTAACTCTAAATCATGAGTTGGATAGTTGACTTCATGTGGTTTCAATTGCCTTGAACCATAAGCAATCACTTTCCGATCTTGCATTAATACACAACCCAAACCTTCTTTAGATGCATCACAGTAAACGGTGAAATCCTTCCCTGTTTCAGGAACTGCTAAAATTGGAGCTGTGGTTAATCTAGTCTTCAACTCTTGGAAACTTGCTTCACATTTCTCATCCCACTTGAATGGTGTATTCTTCCTTAATAATTTGGTCATTGGTCCGGCTATTTTGGAGAAACCTTCAATGAATCTCCGATAATAACCAGCCATTCCTAAGAAACCTCAAATTTGCTTCACATTAGTCGGTGCAGTCCACTCTAGTACCGACTGAACTTTAGATGGATTCACAGCAATCCCATCCTTACTGATCACATGACCGATGAATTCTACCTCATCTATCCAGAACTCACACTTACTGAACTTAGCATAAAGCTTATGTTCTCTTAAAGTTTGCAATGCTATTCTTAAATGGTCAGCATGCTCTTCCTTATCCCTGGAATATATCAAAATATCATCAATAAAGACGATGACAAACTTGTCCAAATATGGCATGAAGATCTTGTTCATCAGATTCATGAATATTGCCGGTGCATTGGTCAAACCAAATGGTACTACTAGATACTCATGGTGTCCATATCTTGAGACAAATGCGGTTTTTGGAACATCTTCCGACTTGATTTTTATTTGATGGTATCCAGGCTTAAATCTATCTTTGAAAATACTCCAGCTCTTTTCACTTGATCAAACAAATCTTGACTTCTTAGTAAAGGATACTTATTCTTGATAGTCACGTTGTTCAGATTTCTATAATCACCACACATCCGTCTTCCACCATCTCTTTTATCCACAAAGATTACTGGTGTTCCCCATGGAGATACACTTTCCTGTATAAATCCTTTTCTCGCTAACTCATCAATTTGCTCTTTGGGTTCTTTCAACTCTTTGGGTCCCATTTTATATGGTGCTTGAGCTATTGGTGTTGTACCAGGTATTAGGTCAATGGTGAACTCTATCTCTTGGTCTGGTGGCATTCCCGATAACTCTGTTGGAAAAACATCTTGGAATTCATTAACTATAGGAATCTCTTCTAACTTAACTTATTTAATTGAATTCAACTGCAGATCCACCATGATATGACTGTGTTTATCTGCTTGGTAAACTATTCTTGCTCCACTTCGAGTTTTGATTGAGACAGTTTTCTCCTCACAATTTATCTGAGCTCTGTGTTCCATCATCCAATCCATCCCTAACACTATTGCAATTCCCTTCACATGAATCACATAAAGGTCTGCGAAATATGTACAACCACAGATCGAGATAACCTGATCTTGTTTTATGTGGCGTACAATCACATTCCCTCCTGATGTAACTACGGTCATAGGACTTTCTAACGTTGCCCTTCTAATCCCGAACTGATCAGAAAATTCTTCAGAAATGAATGAAGTAGTTGCACCAGTATCAAATAGTACTTTGCTGAGATTGGTAAGGATATTGAGCATACCTATCACTGCATGCTCCGAATTATCCACCTCCTCGAGGGTTGCACAATTCAGTTTCCCGGTGGGTCGGTTCCTCTTGTCATTGTTGTTCTTGCCATTATTTCCTCCTTTATTGGGATGTCCATTTCCTCCACTGTCTTGTCCTCCTCCCTTGGTAGGCCATCCTCTTGGTGGTTTGCTCGGACAATCTGGCTTGATATGCCCCTTCTGACCACAACCATAACAGATCACTACAGGCTTTTTGCATTCCCTCTAGAAATGCCCTGGAATTCCACAATTGTTACAGATAACATTCCTTCTCGGATTGGATTGATTTCCACCACTACCCTTGTTATTGTTATTGTTGTTGTTGCCATAATTCCTATTCCGAGGTTTGAACTCCAGGTTAGGTTTAGGTTTACTTGCCTGAATTCTCTTGGTTTCCTTCTTGGCTCTCTTCCTCCGATCCTCTTGGACATTCTTGTAGTCATCTTTAAAAGTAATGGTTGCATCCAACAACTGCTGATAAGTTTGCTTATTGGCTAACCTTAGCTGCATCTTCACAAATGGATTAATCCACGCAAGAAACGATTCTTCCTCTTCTCTTCAGTATTAACATCCTCCTCAGCATAACGAGACAGTTGGCTAAACTCCCGGATGTACTTCATGACACTAGTATATCCTTGCTGAAGCTCCTCAAATTCTCTCTGCTTCAACTCCATGACACTTTCTGAAACATGATATTCACGGAATCTCTGCTTGAACTCCTCCCAGGTAAACTCCCTTCCTGGTTGTTGCATGGCTAACTGATTTTCCCACCATGATGCTACAGATCCAGTCAGCAGATGAGTTGCATACCTCAATTTTTCCTCATCATTGCAACCAACAGTTTTCAGCTTCCTTTCTGTATCTGCTAGCCAGTCTTCTGCATCCATTGGTTCAGGAGATGATGCAAAAGGTAACGGTCTTGCATTCTGCAAATCAGATAAACTCACTCCTCCACCTTCAGGTGCCCTCTGATTTGCTCGCCCCAGCAGCTCTTCCATGAACTTGTTCTGGGTCTCTTGCATCATTTGCATGCATTGCATAAAGTTCTGCTCCATTAACGGCCTCATTGGTGGTGGTGGTAATGCTTCTTGGTTTGCTGCATCTGCATCGGCCTTTTCCTTGGCCTCTCGCTCCATCCGCTGCTGCTCAGTTTCCATTCCTACACCCGTATCCATGACCCTCTAGTCCTGAAACATAAAGCGAATACTCATAATTACATCATGCACATGTGTTCTGAGCTCGACTTTACGCACAGAAGTAGTCACACAATGAAGATCCAAAGAAAATCCAAATATGCATTTCACATATTTACATAATAGCATAATGATACAAAGTCATTACAACATACACCATATTGGTATGTTTACAAAACCACCTTATTACTTGGGTACAATACACAGTACTTGATACTACTGACTAGTTGTCTCCTTCTAATAGTAACTACGTTCATCGTACATGCCTGATGTCCAACCATGACGACGTGTTGTTCGTCGCATAGTTTGTGGAACATATGGCCTTCTAGAAGGAACATACTCTGTATTTGAAGTGTCAGGACTTGAGTCATTACTCAACTTGAGCGCATTGACTCCCTCCAGCTCAGCTGAAAAGTCTTCAGAAACATATTCAACATTATCTCCAGCCTGCATCTCCTGAGCTTCATTTCATGAATTGTCAACAGGATACGCAGATCCTGCTGCTCCCCAGGTGCTCTCATGGACAAGATAGTTGAACACTGTATAATGTATATTCCCTGGGTTTTGAGAAGATGTTGATGATTCAAACACTCTCTCCTCAGGATCTTCTTCTTCCTCCTGGTTATCTATTGACATGGTAATTCTACTACTATTATTTGGGTTCATCCTTGCACCCATCCCACTAGATTGTCCAACATTCCTGTCGGAACCATCTGTGGACATCTGGTGTTCATGAGATCCATTATATGATCCCATTCTCCAACCATCTGAATTCTCAATAGGAAGTTCTGAGTCAGAACCATCCTCTGAGCCCTGTGGTACTGCATACCGCATATCCATAGTAGGATCATGTGTAGGTTCAGGTCTTGGTGAATAAGGATATGGTATAAAAGATTCCGGATCTATAGGTATATCCTTAAAGATAGGTATTGCACTACTACTTGCTTCTCTCTCTAGCTGGAATGCTAACTGCTTCCTCCTTTCCGGATCAGTTAGATCCTCTAACATGTCATTTTTGTCTTCAACAATCACTTGATGAGTCTCATAAAAAGACGCAACGAGTGTCCGGTATCTATCCATAAACTTGGAAGCTAACTTAGGATGCTTCTTAACCAACTTAAGATAATCCGGTATAGGCTCCGAGTCTATAGAATCATGGGGTATCACAGAGAATGTGCTACCTTCTAGCTCCTTGGTTTTCTGCTCCCGGATATTAGCTATCGCCTCCACAATAGCAACATGATAGGCTGATACATGACTCCTACCATCTACTATAGGTAGATCGTGGTATAATCCAAGCTTCTCTGGAAGTTGGATACTCACACGATACTTGGATAACATCCGTCCATCAAGGTAAGTGATAGTGTTCACTGGAATTCTAGTTGGACAACTAAAGAGCTTTAAAAGTTGACGAAGTTGGTCTGTAAATGATCCTTGGTAATCATCAAGAGTCTCCTCTTTCCTTACCAAAGTCTGTTTTGGAAACTTTGGTGCCATATCTCTGTATATCAGAAAAAATAATTTTTGATTAGTATCCAATGATATATTGCATCATAACAAAGAATTATCGCACTAAAATATATAACAGAATATTATCATTTGAATACCCATTATATTACTTTTAGAGAATTCTTTATCGTTGCTAACTTTCCTATAGGTAATACCCTTTACTAGGTTTCCAACCTAAGGTCAAAGCAATTTGCTCTGATACCAACTGCTGTGACCCAGCATACCACTACATGTGTAGTACACTATAGTTGTTGACATGACATCTACAGAACACCGTTTCGTAAATATCACATCCCTAAGAGTGGTACAACAGAAACATTGCGGGTCCATATTACAAATGTACACACATTATTATTATTACAATACCGGAAGTTCAAGACTTCCAAAAGATCCAACTTACAAACCAAAATATAAAAGTGTTCAGCAGAATTTAAAAGTAGCGAGTTGAGCTCAACAGCTTATTCTATAGAGTTCATGCTGCTCGGCTCCATTGGTTACTATTAACTAGGTTACTTAGTTGGACTCATTATCATAGACACCATAGCGGATTTCGTAATCCACTCCTTCAACTCCTCCGGACAGATCAGGTTCCTCATAGAACACATCTTCTTGGCATTCGGCCGCATACATTGGCACATCTTCGGGATCCTCAGAGTCTAAGCAAGGGATCAAAGGAAACAATGAGTAACAGCGTTACCCAACAAGTTCATTATATGCAAGGTGGGAAGTTTGATGCTCTAACTACAACCTCGGATTATAAATCCTTGGCACTGTGCAGTTTTTGTAAATCTTTCTTCAAAGATTGATTTTATTCCGAAAAACTATGACAATCAGCCTTCATAGGTTGACCAGAACTATCATGGAGTTCCTTTCCTTCCGCTTCGTAGCTCCTTCCTGGAACAGGGAGTAACAAGTTACAGTTCTTACACTCTGCAGAGGTGCGTTACTTTAACCATGAGAGATCGGCTCCTTGTTGCAAAACCGGGCGTACTTTCCCGTCCACAATTCCATGATGTGGGGCCCAGTAGTTGGTCCAAGCCAATCACTTCCCCCTTCGTGACCCCGCATGCCTCCTTGGTGTACACCATGCCCACATAATGAATTACAGCAATGGTTTGTACAAACTGTTAGATGCCAGAACTATCATGGGACGATGAGGATTCCCACCCATATGCTGCATATCCTCATCGAATTACCAATTAATATGCATGCTACGAGGATAACAGCCATGACCTGCACATCCGGCTTCATACGAGAGGAAGAAGATACGGCTGACTTCTCTGTCCCATTCCAAATCTCATGGCTAACATGTAATATACGGCGCTAGAATCACTGATGTCAGGGGTTATTAAGTCCCTACTTGATCCTCCTTGTTGCAAATAGAACCCTAAGTTCTATTTCTCCATTATATCACCACTTAGGATGATATCTATGATTTCTTTATTTATGAAAATAATATTTTCTTTCTTTTATAGCATATATGATAACACACAATTTGCAAAAACTTTGATAAAGACTCTTCAAAGGACATGAGCAAGTGATGAACTTGCCTTGTGATGGCAAGGTAGTGAAGTCTGATGCTTGCACTGGACCTTGAGCTTCTAGTTCTACAAAAACATCATTATTGCCCGGTAAGGACAATATTTAAAGAAGCAAAATGATTATGCAAGTAATGTAATGCATTATTTAATTATATATGCATTTTCCCTATATAAGGTGCCTTTTAATAAAGCATTTATAAATATTATTATTTTTTATATTTATTGCATATATTGAATTATTTTATTTTATTCCCTTTTTATTTGACTTTTATTGATTTCATAATTCTTTTAGGAATTATTAGTTATACATTAAAATTTATTATTAAATATTTATTTAGTATTTTTCAAAACTACTATAATATTAATATATAATGAAAGTGATTTTTATTTATTTTTATCATCTTTCAATAATTTTGTAAAATTCCATAAGGAATATATAAATTACAAAATTCTTATAAAAATTTAAATGTCCAAAATTTTATATCTTATTTTATTTGGATAGAGTGGATTATTGTGAATCCAACAATATTTTATTTATAATTTTTGGACTTTTATTTTATTTTCTAGAATTTTATTGAGGTCAGGGGCATTTTGGTCTTTTCCATTTGATTAAAATTTCTTTTTCTTCTTTTTTAAACGACTTGGGCTGGCCCCTTGGGCTTATTGGGCTAGTGTGGCCCAATAGGTCAGGGTCAAAATCATCACCCCGAGGGGTTTTGGCCCACCCAGCCCCACTCTCACTACCTCCTCCTCCTTCTCACCATTCCTCTTCCTCAACCCCGCGGGCTCTGGCGCCGCCGCTGGCGATGGCCGTCGTTGAGGCTTCCCCTGGCCGCTGTCGTGGTGTAGGGCGAGGTTTGCAACTACGCTAGTTCATCTAGTCCAACTCGATTTGACTTCGGGGCTTCCCCGTGGCCAGGTTCACCCCGTTCCCGAACCCTAGGGTTAGGGAAAGGTGTTGTCGCCACCGCCGCGGTCCCTCCAGCGGTGGTGCTGGGCTCGTGTGCTGCTGTGGCCACCGCCGTGGCTGGTATAGGTTGCAGCGCCCCCTGGGTGCTCCCTGTGCCGCCTACTCCTCCTAGCTCTCGGGCTTGATCTTGTTGTCCACCTGATTCATCCCCCTCCTTATGTCACCATCTTGGTGATGTTTGGTTGATCTGGGGTGGTTTGGTTTGGCTGATGTTCTTGTTTTAGTTGTTGTCTACACTGGTTGTGCTTGTGTGCTGTGTAGTGGAGAGATGCACTGGTGTGCTCCTCCACGGCTGTGCTTGTGGTTTTGTGAGATTGATTTGCTCTGTGAGCTTGACAACACACCACATGCATGCTGGTGTGTGTCCAGCTTATGTTCCTGCTATGCACTTGTGGATATGTTCAGAATTTTTGAACTTACTATTACCAGATTACTTTCACCAGGCTGGTGATTGGTCCCTCTTGGATGTCATTTGACTTCTGGCTTTGAACTTATGGAAGATGGAATCTTTCATATTGGTGAAACTTGCCCCTTTTATAACATTTCTCAATGATGAATTTGTCAAGTGCATTTCACTGACATATCTGAGAGAAATAATACTAACACTAATCTTCTTTTGTTTTTATTTAGTCTTTGTTTTGCAAGTACAAAGATAAAGATGAAGATTTAGTTTAGATTTAGATATAGGATAGTTAGTAAATATTCCAATGTAATTTTCTTATTCTTTTGTAATTTTTATTTTATTATTCTTGTAATCTTTATTTTATTCAATTGTAATAAAGATTATATTATTATTAATAAAGAATATTCTTATTCTTTATTCTTTTGTAAATTGTGAAGTTTGGAAATGGCTTCAGTAAGTTACATTCTTTGTAACTTGTTTATGTATTAATAATATGAAATAAGTTTCATATTCAATACTGTTTTTGGATAAAATTTAAGTTATAATACTTATCTCTTAATTAATTTAAGATTCAAAACTTATATCTAAATCTTTTAAATTATAATTCAAACACTCAAGTTTAAAATTCAAATTCATTTTAAACACATAACTCCTTAAGATCATCTCAAAGTTTATAACAATCATCCTTTAAGACTAAACCTAATCTCAAAGTATGAAAGAAACATTGATCACTTAGGTTTTTTATTTGGCGAAAATTTTACCCACATTTTCACAAATGAATGCATGCAACAATTCATATTCCTAAATCTACCCTTCGTTAGGTCATAAATGCTGGGATGTTACAGGTAGCTTGGGAGAGGGGAGTTTGAATCCTTCCCCAACTCCCTCTCCTTATTGGCTTGTGCTGGAGGGAAAGAAGGATTCTTTCCTTCCTCCACCAGGACACATTGTCCCAGTTTGACTTTTCAAACTTGCCTTTTGACTTTCAATTTGCAGCTTGATTTCCTTCTTGCTAATGCCCAACCAAGTGACCTAGGACATGATCCAATCATTCCACTTATCCATGACACATTCATGTTCCCTTCCCCTTCCGGTCCGATGAACCTTCTAGACCCTTCTAGAACCTCTCCGATGAAATCATCAGAATTATTCCCGAACTCCGGAATTGGACTTTCCTTATATGAATCTTATTTTCTAGACCATTCCGGATCTCCTCATGATATCCCGGATCCCATCTGATACTCCGAACAACATTCAGTCTCCCTACTTACATTCCATATCTACTAAACAACATTGAATCCTTAAGTGTGTCTCCCTACAGTTCGTGAATTACGCGGACATGACCGAGACACTTCTCCCATCAATAACCAATAGAGGAATCTATAAATTCATATAGCTCCCACATATTTCTACGATTACTTTGCGATCTAATGAACCACTTACATACGATATCAATTTCCCTTTGTCTCGCGATAATTTACTTATCCAAGGTCTGATCATCGGTATCTCTACATACCTAGTTCAACCTCATTACCGATAAGTACTCTTTTCTCGTTCCCGTGAAATGTGATCCCTTGTGAGCCAGTCACATGCTTGCAAGCTAATTGGATGACATTCCACCGAGAGGTCCTAGAGTATATCTATATGTCATATGGATGGACAAATCCCACTCTTGATCCATGTGCCTCAACACATACTTTCCGAACACTCAATGCCACATTTATAGCCACCCAGTTACAGTGCGGTGTTTGATGTCATCAAAGCATCCATCCGGTGATGGTGATTAGCATGATCTCATGGTCTAAAGAATTAGGTTACTATGTATCAGAAAGCTTATAGCAAACGAACTATTGAAATGACTTGATATTTATGCTACGCTTATCTATAGGAGTATGTCCATCACACCATTCTCCTAATGATATGATCTTGTTGTTGATAACATCTCAATTTTCATGATTAGGAAACCATGATCATATATTAACCAACAAGCTAGTTTAACAAGAGGCTTTACTAGGGACTCTTTTATGTTTACAAATCACACAAGTATTAATGTTTCCGGTTAATACAATTATAGCATGGTATGTAAACATTTATCATAAGCATGAAGATATGATAATAACCTCTTTATTATTTCCTCTTGGGCATATCTCCAACAGATCATGTTGAAAAGCTTAAATTAAATATTCCATCTTTTGAGGGTAAATATAATCCTGATGCATATCTTACATGGGAGATGGAAGTAGAATAACGTTTTGCATGTTTAAAATATCCTGAGAATATGCGTGTTAGTGCTGCTACATGTGAATTTACTAAATTGCTTCCCTTTGGTGGTCTGAATATTGTCGCTTAAATCCTACTACTATTCCTCGTACTTTGACTGCTTTAAAAACTACTATGCGTGTTCGTTTTGTGCCTCCTACTTATCAATGTGATTTACTAAAGAATCTGACATGTTTAGAACAAGGGAAAAAAATATGTAGAAGAGTATTATCAGGAATTGCAAACGAGGATGGTTCGTTGTGGTCTTGTTGAAACTACTGAACAAAAGATTGCACGTTTCTTTGGTGGATTAAACAAGGATATTCAACACATATTATACTATAAGGAATATAATACCATCACTCATTTGTTTCATCTTGCATGCAAAGTTTAACGTGAAGTGCAGGATCGCCAAACACCATGGAGGAGGACTAATAATTCTACAGGTCGCACATCCTCTTGGACATCCCGACAATCAGCACCTTCTCGTGATTCTCCACCAGCTACTACCACATCCAAAGCCATCACAAGGCTCCCTTTAGTTGCTCCTCCACCATCATCCAATGCTCCTGCTCGTAGTGCATATTCTATGGCTTCCACAGGCAAAACAAAGGATATACAATGCCGCAAGTGCTGGGGTTATGGTAATATTGAGCGACAGTGCACAACACAGCGTGTTATGATGGTGCATGATGATGGTGAATATGATTCAGCAAGTGACTTTGATGAAGATACATTAGCTCTTATTTCTGCTCGAGATGGAAATAATTCTGATTCTGAAGAAGAGACAGAGGTAATGGGAGCTGAAACTGCTAATCAATACAAGAGCTTAGTTGCACAACGTGTGTTGAGTGTGCAATTGAGCAAATCTGAGCATGATCAATGCCACAACCTGTTCCAAACATGCGGCATTGTGAGGATCATCATTGATGGAGGGAGTTGTAATAATCTGGCTAGTGTTGACATGGTAGATAAGCTTGCACTCCCAACAAGACAACACACACATTCATATTACATCCAATGGTTTCAGAGTTCTCGCAAGATCAAGGTAACAAGAACGGTGCACGTGCATTTTACTATTGGTACATATTCTGATTTTGTTGATTGTGATCTTGTACCTATGCATGCTTGTTATTTGTTACTTGGTAGACCATGGCAATTTGATAGAGAATCTGTTCATAATGGTAAAATTAATCACTATTCTCTTATGCATGATGGAAAGAAAATTGGTCTAAAACCTATGACTCCTGAACAGATTTTAAAAGATGATCTTGCTAAAGCTAGTAGAGCTAAAACTGAGGAGAAAAATAAAAGTGAGAATCAGATTGTTGCTGCAGATTTTGTACCACCAAAGAACACTAAATCTGATTCTAAACATGCTACTGAAATTCGTTTGAAGAGTCCATGTATGCTTGCAAATAAAATTGATATTGTTGAACTAGATGTAAACAATACTCAATGTTATGCAATTCTCTGCAAAGAGGTTTTGTTTTCATTTGAGGATATGCCTCCTTCTTTGCCACCTGCTGTTGCTAACCTTTTGCAGGAATATGAGGATGTTTTTCTAGCTGAGATGCCACCAGGACTACCTCCTATTAGGGGAATTTAGCACCAAATTGATCTAATTCCTGGTGCTACATTGCCCAACTACACGCCATATAGAACCAATCCAGAGGAGACAAAGGAGATACAACGCCAAATTCAGGAACTACTCGACAGAGATCATATTCCCAAGATTGAAGCTATTGAGAATTGGCCGCAGCCCAAGACGGTCACACAAGTGAGGAGTTTTCGTAGCCTCGCTGGTTTTTATAGGCGCTTTGTGAAGGCTTTGGATCAATTGCCGCGCCACTGAATGAACTTACCAAGAAGTATGTGCCCTTTGTTTGGGCCGATGCACAACAACAGGCCTTCGTGATATTGAAAGATAAGTTAACACATGCTCCATTACTCCAACTTCCTGATTTTAATAAGACATTTGAGCTTGAATGTGATGCTAGTGGAATTGGCTTGGGAGGTGTGTTATTACAAGAGGGAAAACATTTTGCATATTTTAGTGAGAAATTGAGTGGGGCTAGTCTGAACTATTCTACTTATGATAAAGAATTATATGCGCTACTTGGCAACATTATCTATGGCCTAAAGAATTTGTTATACATTCTAATCATGAATCTTTGAAGCATATTTGTAGTCAAGCTAAGTTGAATCATCGTCATGCAAAGTGGGTTGAATTTATTGAGTCTTTTCCTTATGTTATCAAACACAAAAAGGGTAAAGATAATGTTATTGTTGATGCTTTGTCGCGCTGTTATACTTTGTTATCTCAACTTGACTTCAAAATATTTGGATTGGAAACTATTAAGGAACAATATGTGCATGATGCTGAAATTAAAGATGTGTTGCGGAATTTTAGAGATGGTAGAACATGGAACAAGTTCGTCTTCAATGATGGATTTGTGTTCCGTGCTAACAAACTATGCATCTCAGATAGTTTCGTTCGTCTTTGTTGTTATAGGAGGCGCATGGAGGAGGATTGATGGGACACTTTGGTGTCAAGAAAACAGAGGATGTTCTTGCTGCACACTTCTTTTGGCCACATATGCGTCGAGATGTTGAGAGATTCGTGGCACGCTGCACTACTTGTCAAAAAGCTAAGTCTCGCCTTAATCCACATGGTTTATATATGCCTCTTCCTGTTCCTAGTGTTCCTTGGGATTATACAGAAGGGGAGATAGCATTTTTGTTGTTGTGGATAGGTTTCCTAAGATGGCACACTTTATTCCTTGTCATAAAATGGATGCTGCTGCACATATTGCTGATTTTCTCTTTCGTGAAATTGTTCGTTTACATGGTGTGCCAAATACTATTGTTTCTGATCGTGATACTAAATTTCTTAGCCACTTTTGGAGATGTTTATGGGATACGTTCGGGACTAAATTGTTGTTTAGTACTACATGTCATCCCCAAACTGATGGACAAACTAAAGTAGTGAATAGAACTTTATCTACTATGTTGCGGGCTGTTTTACAAAAGAACTTAAAATTGTGGGAAGAGTGTTTACCTCATATAGAATTTGCTTATAATCGTTCGCTGCATTCTGCCACAAATATGTGCCCATTTGAAATTGTGTATGGTTTTGTTCCTCGTGCACCTATTGATTTATTGACATTACCTTCTTCGGTGTAAAATAATTTGGATGCTACTCAACACGCTAAAATGATATTAAACTTACATAAGACTACTAAAGATAACATAGAACACATCAATGTTAAGTATAAACTTGCTGGAGATAAAGAGAGAAAGCATGTTGTGTTTGATGTTGGAGATCTTGTTTGGTTACATTTGTGTAAATATCGTTTTCCTGATTTACGCAAGTCTAAGTTCATCTCACGTCCTGCTGGTCCTTTTAAGGTGTTAGAGAAAATAAATGATAATGCATATAAAGTTGAGTTGTTTGCAGACTTTGGTACGATTAGTCCTACATTTAACATTACAGATTTAAAGCCTTACTTTGGTGAGAAAGATGAGATTGCGTTGAGGATGACTTCAATTTAAGAAGGAGAGCATGATGTGAACATCCCATCTATTGATACAACCGTTATACCTACAACTACACACATACAAGGACCTATCACTCGAGCTCGTACCAAATAACTTAACTATCAGGTACTTTCGTTTATTGGAACTATTCCGCACATACATGAGAATATGATGTTGTCTAAATCAGATGTATTTCTTACGCTTAGGAATGATGGACCAAGCATAGATGAGAGGGACAAGCATTGGAGCATGGTCATGCATGAAGATGGCAGCAAACATGTGATGATTCAAGAGAAGGCCACGGATGAAGATTTTAGAACTTTTAAGCCACCATAAAAGAAGGCTTGGACGAAATATTTAAAAAAATTACATCATAATTTCGTCCATAGCTTAGTTGGGTGCTATGACACCTTTTATTTTGGACCAAGCCCATGTAATTTTCGTAGGAATTAAAATAGCCACTTTTTAGAGTCTGTATTTGAGGAGAAAAGGACTTCTAGGGTTGGTTTCGGCCACCACCTCTATGGTTGGCCGAAATCCCACATTTTCCTCCTTAAATACTCCCCATAGCCATCACTTTAGACTCGGATTTTGTTTAGACATAAAGTTAGTCATCATGGCAACTTCCCCAAGGCTCGAGCGTCGCAGAGGCCTCTTGTACTTCGTACCTATACATGATCCCACCTTTTCAATAAAGCTTTTATCTTAATCCGCAGTATCTTGATTGCAATATTAGTTTTTACTTGTTCTCGATTTTAGGTAGGAATTAAGACCCTCGTTGGTCAGGTTGATCGTGTTTCCACAGAATCGATAACCTACAGGAGATCGGCCTAGCGATTGCATTAGCGCTCGTGCTCGCACGTGTAGTCGGATCGTCACAGACTTCACCAAATCGACTATCACCATCTCATCGAAAGATCGGACACCTTTATCCTATCACACGCCGCACCATGTTTTACTTGATTTAAGATTCTCTAAGGTTTTTCATTTTTATTTTTTCAAAAACTATTTTGCCTAAGTTACCAACTTAGCAAGATGGTGACATCTACAAATGATGCAACGTGCAGTCTTTGTCCAGAACAAACCACTTTGGATTGGTAAAGTAAACGGTTTGTTCTTCTCGATCACACCAGTGTATTTATTTATTTATTGGTAAATTGACAGTGTATGTTATTTGGTATTAGAAGATAGCGTCAAGATGACGAAATAGAGTTAAAAAAAAGCTGAAACAAAAGAAAAAAGAAGAAATCAGAACATAACTATACAAGAGAGGTAAACGATTTTAGTGTTGAAAATTGAAGAATGAACTTCAACAATTTTTACAGTTGAAAAGTGGAATTGTCTCTTGATAAAATGAATATTTAGAAATCCACATGCATACAAATAGTGGACCGTTTTAAACAACCGGCAAAGTACATTGCTTAGGAAATAAATACATATATACTGCCCAACTTCACGCAATTACACGAGTAATTGAGTATGGAAAATGATTGGACTCCCCCAGGGATCGATAGTTTCTATCCCCCGAGTCGCACAGCTAGGCTTGGAAACGGATGTACACGGGAGTGTGGGCCTGACCTTATCTCTTCCCCTTCTCCTACCTTCCTCCCAACAAAACTCCCAACAAAAATCTCCGCTGCCCAGCCGCGATGCTGCTACCCAGCCACGACATTGCCCCTCCGCCTCGTCGAGCCGTCGTGCTCCTCCGTGACTCTCTCCTCTGTCGGTCCCTCCTCCGCCATGCCTCCTCCTCCGCGCTTGCATGGTGCTCGTGACTGGTGCCGCCGCGCGCTTGCACCACCACTGCGCCCTCTTCTGTTCTGGTCGACACCAAGCTCGTGAGGCAGTGCTGCAACGATGGCTGGTGTTGCTACCGCTGGCGGCGAGGACGGGCGGTGCTGCAACCATGGTGGGCGCCCTTGCAGCCGACGGCGGGCGGTGCTGCAACGACGGCGGGCGGCGCTGCTAACATATGGTGGCGACCGACGCTGCCTGCTACAGACAGCGGGCGGCGATGCTATATAGGCGCGGCGCCCCTGCTACAACTGGCGGTGTGCCCTGCTACAGAGATACAACGACGCTGCTATAACTCGCGGCAGGCACTGCTACAGAATCCCGCTGACGCTGCTAGAGAGGCGTAGAGGCGTTGCTACAAGCGGTGTAAGGCTCTGCTATAAGAGATGTCTAGTGTTGCTAAGGGGTACAATGACCTTGCTACAAACGGTACAAAGCCCTGCTACAGGGGCACAACGGCCTTACTACAGAGGCACGGGAAAATCTTCTCCTCTGTCGATAGACCTTTTTTGCTACAATTGTTAATTTATTTTGCTATAACCGTTTTATGAATTTGCTACAACAGCGTAATTTTTTTGCTACAAAGTCTCTGACGAGATCTTCCGACGAAAGTCTCCGGCGAAAAAGTTGGTTTTACTACATTAGTACTTTTTTTTGCTACAAAGTCACTGGAGAGGTCTCCGGCAAGATCTCCAGCGAGGTCTAGTCTTTTTTCTATTTTGTGAGTCAAACCATTTTTTTGCTACATGTCGTAAAAGCGGGACGTTTTGTAGCAAAATTGGTATATTTTATAGTAAAAACAGGATTTGACCGAAAATAGGAGACACGTGGTTGGCTGGGGACCGGGGGATGAAAACCACAAATCCCCCGGGGGACGTCTAGTATCGCCCATTGAGTATACGGTCCATCCATGATGAGTATATACACAAATCTATATACGATCTACACACACATGTATGCCTAGAATACACAGTCCTATCTTCTGTGTGTGTATGATCAGTTTTAAGAACATGCACTCCACAACTATTAGCCAAGTCTAAATAACGTGCAATCTCAAAAAGCCAAGTCTAAATGACCAGCAAGTAGATTTTCCAATATACACACACTACACCAGCAAAACGCAGCACATGATTAATCTGTGGTTATGTAGTACGTACGCAGCAAGCAATAGCATCTTCATGCTTCAGCTAATGTCCCGATCTCCAGCGCATACTCTAGAGCGAATGGAGATGCCTGACTTTCTCGATCGCCGCCTTGATCCTCTGTGTAGGCTCCTCGTACAACACCGCTGGGTCATCGAACTGCGCGGCGAGGCTGGGCTTATCGAGAAACGCATGGAAGGTATCAGCGACTGAGCTCGAGAGGGACTGCAGGTTGTACCCGCCTTCCAGGAAGAAGACACATCGGCCACCACAGAGCTCCCTGGCCAGCTCCTTGATGCTGGACGCGAGCATGTAGAAGGTGCCCGTTGTGAATTGCAGCCCAGCTAGAGGGTCCAGCACGTGGGCGTCATAGCTGATAAAAGGATGGATGAACTTCAACGCAGATAATACTATGGAACATATTCACATTGATAAGCTACTGCTTATTTTCAGAACTCTGAAGAGTTCAAACATTTCCTTTTCGGCATGTTTCTGCTCTCAAGAGTAATGTACCGTTGAGGAACTCACCCAGCTGAAACGAGGATGATATCAGGCTTAAATCGCTGCACCGATGGAACAACGACCTCATCAAACGCACACCTCATCGAGTAATCACCTGAACCACCGGGCAGTGGCAGGTTCAGTGTTGTTCCTTCACCACTGCCCTGGCCAACTAGGTCCATCTTGCCAGTACCGGGGTAGCTTCCTAGCTGCAGACACCAAATACAGATGATCATATGGTAAAATAAATCCAGCAACAAGTATGTAAGGTGATAGTCTTATAGACCTGATGTGTTGAGAGGAAGAAGATGTCTGGATCGTCATAAAAGGCATCACATGTTCCATTTCCGTGGTGAACATCAAAATCTATAATCATTACTCGCTTTAGTCCATGTTGATGTTGAGCGTAGCGTGCTGCAACCGCAATGTTCCCAAAGACGCAAAAGCCCATGGGACCTTCAGGAACAGCATGGTGTCCTGGTGGCCTTACTAGTGCAAATCCAAGGGGTGGGCTTGGGCCCAGCTTTGATGCTGCAACCTAGGAAAACATACAACATTCTCGGGAAACGGGCACTGCGAAGGAAAATTTACTAAATCATGAAATAACAAACACGCCAAAACCACCAAGGAGATCAATTGGAAGAAAATTAGTTACCACTGAATCAACCAATGCAATTCCAGCACCAGCTGAAAGAAGTGATTCTTGGAAAGTCTACATAAACAGAACAAAATTATTTTGAGAAAGAATAGGAGTATGTAAATTTAGATGATTATAATGGTACACAATATCGTTAAATTAAAGTACGAACTATCCTCCGGGTCACAGAAAAGTATGAAGTGTGCCCTGGTCAAAGAAAAGTACGAACTATCCTTGAAGTAATTCAAACAATTCTATCATAAGAAGTCGTTCTCTTATTAAGATTGCACTCAACAATATCATCTTGAACTTATTTTATTATAAGCAAGACCAATAATAACTTCAATATCTGATCAATTTTGTTTACAAAAACAGGGTAGAAATTCAACTCTGCTCATTGTAATATATAATATTGTAGTATATGTTACATCGACTGAACTATGTTCATCCCAAATCCTACTGTTACTTTCAAAAGGCAATGAAAGGTGTCGGAGCTGCTAGGCATCATTCTTAGGGACGGCTGGCAATTGTAGCTTTTTCTAACATCAAAAGCATGAATATCATCAAGACCTCAACTAATCACCAGGTCACCATAGAAATACAGGTTTCCCTTATTTTCTGAAGGCAGACCAAATTTGTCCATAACTTATTAAGAAATGGATTGTGCACCAGTTAACCAAACCATCATTATAAGAGAACTGAAAATAGAAGGTTTACAATACAATTCCTAAGTAAATCCTTCTGCAGTGCATTCATGAAACTGTGAAGTGCACAAAAGACTGATTCTGAAGGGATTAGGGGAAAAAAGTACATAGAGCATTACAGAGTGTGTAGCATATGTTGGTCCAGTTCCTTCGATGAATATCAAACCTTCATCCGAAGCCCTACTCATAGCCTGCAATACTGACCTGTTTAATGCTGTACTTCTGAAAGTCGATTTGATACATCAATTTAAAATACTTTAATTCTTTTAGTTGGGAAAAGATAATATAATGCAGATCAGAAGCAACTGCTATCTGCTCTTTTTCATCCCTACAAAGTAGGACCACGAAAAAAACAGCTGGATGAAAATTACCTTTTCTAGTCCACTAATGTATGTTCTTGAATGAACTCGTGCAACATCATCAAGTGAAGCAGGGTAGAAATTTTGAATTTCAAGCACCTGGGAACCACGATGCTGCATACGAAACAAATAAGATGGCATGTAGTAACAAACTCGTGTTAGAACATTGATCTTTTCAATGAGATGCGATACAGATGAGGCTATGATCAAAAAGTAAAAAAAAAACTGTCAAGATTTAACCGAAAAAACTTAAAAATTGTATCTCGTTATTTTCGTTTATCTATCCATATAGTCCTGTTTTCGAGTGCAAGAACATGCCATTTCAGGTTCCAGAAAAAAACATGTCACTTTTAACTGAAGTGCACTCAGAGAATTTAGAAGTTAAGCACAAAAATACACCAGTTAAAAACTTAAAATACAATATTATAATAAGCATAAGAGGGGTGTTCGAGGAAATAATTTATAAGAGGGCAAAGTGTTTCTGCAATTCTGCTTACATACCTTGGGCGTAAGCTCCAATTTTTCAAGAGCATCAACTATGGCCGGCACTCTTTTGTTGGATTCTGGATGTGATTCCTAAATACCATTTTACATGATATATTAGTATACAAATCCGAAAATGCAACTATCATGGCTTTACTATGCTACACCCTTTCTTTTACAGGGCTTACACTTTGGACACATAACTTATACAGAAAAGTAAAGTACGAACTTGATAGCAGGAAGACTCTAAGCAAGGGTTGTATAATATAGTTCAACAGTAACTAATTTCTTGAACAGAGTGAAGTTGCAAAGAAATAGTTGGAGCAGGAGGCCAATCTAAAAACCATAGATGAATATCTATTTTTTATTTAAAGGCTATAACCTTTATTCCCCCTCAGTTTGATCAAACTTTACCATTTTATATTACCATACATTTATATATTCGATGGCGTGATCAAAGAAAATGCATGCTAGAGCTAATTTAATTACTGCATGTTGGTCAGCAATCTGCAGTCCAGTCTTTTGTGTTCTGAAATCCTGATCCGCATGCGTTAGACCTCATGAAGATAACAAAGGACAAACCAGGCTGCTTTTCCTACATATTATTTACAGTTTTTTTGTGTGAACAATGTAAAATATACTCTTCAATATCGTGAGGATACAAGGAAAAAAACTCAAGAGTCAAAGTCAAGTGAACTGTGTGGTGATTTTTTGTTATAAACGTGTATGTTAAGTTTCACTGTTTGATTTGCTGGATACATCATAATGTCATCATACCTGTGAGCTGAATGTCAAAGCTGCTTTACAAAAAAAACAGAGGATTGGAAGCAGCTAACCTTGTTATGACCCATGGCAGGAGATGCACAGTAGAGAATACGAGCGTCGTGAAGCAAACTATCCGGCAAAGCAAAATCCTTTCGGGCACCATTCACGTCAGAGGCAGAAGTTCCACTGTCACTTGCGGTGCACTGCACAGACCAACAACCCCCATTCAGGTTTTGATTTCTCCCAGCTGCTTGTATTAAGGGATGATGAGTTCCAAAGACACAGTAGTGCCTGAGCAAAGGAACCATCCTTCCTGAAAAAAAGTGGCAATTCTCTTAATATGTTACATTCATTACTGCTATTACATTCTCCGGGTTAACTGGTAAATGGATTGATCAGTAACAGAAGCATACAGAAAACTCTGATAAAGTGGAGGCCTAAGTACACCTTGGCATTTTCACAAGCAGGTGGTAGGAAACTAGGAATGGCTATGGCAACATGACAACACAAGAGACATGGATCGCCAGGCGATGAAGGCGAGTGGGTTTACTGACCTACCTCCAAGAATCGGAAGGGATGGTATCCGCAGCCGCTCCATCACTTGTCTGTCTCCTCCTATCCTCCCCTGAACAAGAGAAGGGAGTCGGAAAACCACAAGTTTTCACCCCGAATCTTCTTCCTCTCGCTGTCTTTTTTTTTTTTTTTGAGAAACCTCTCGCTGTCTTCTAGCTGCGCAAAATCTAAGCGCGAAACGGGCCACGTATAGCCCAAGCCCAAGCCCACTATGGCTGGGTGAAGTGTGCCGAGCTGATCGTCACCTACCTTCTCTCGTCTCCTACCTTGTCTCTTCTAGCTCTCGCTCCCCTTACTGCGTTCTTTCCCCCAAATCTCGATCTAGTATAGTCCTTGGATCCATTCTCACGCCCGGAGTTATCCGTGGCAAGCGGAGCCTTACAACCGTTCGCCGCCGCACGTAGCAGCAACACCGTCGTCTATCTCTTAGCCCTCATCCGACCAGCAACCGCAGCAGACAGAGAGAGGGAGGAGATGGTGCGGCCGAGCAAGGAGCCGTGCAAGAAGGAAGCGTGCGACATCCAGGCCTGCCTCTCCAAGAACCTCTTCGATTCCAAGAAGTGCGTCTCCTATTCCCTTTCTTGGTTCTTCTAATTCACTCGAGGAATTCATGGATAGTTCTGGATGGCAGCTGGGGGTTTGGGGGGTTTGAAGAATTCGTTTGCGATGCTTGAGCATGTCCCAGGATAGGGGAGACCTAGGCAAAGCATTGGAGATAGACCTAGGCTTTTGTGGGATTTAGGAGTCAGCCATAAAGATCTCTTGCTATGGTCGACTTGATGGCTTCGCTCTATTGCGTCGTCGTTACCGGCATCTATGCTTGGATCTTGGCTGCGGTATCGAAGCTAAGGTCTCATGGATGGTCATGGCAGCAAGGTGTTGCTTCCTTTCCTTCCCAGGGGTGTTGTTTTGGTGTATGTTTTAGTTGAATGTTCTTATGAGTCAGCATATGTAGATTTCAAGGAAGCTGTATTTATGTTCCTTTTTTGTGCTGTTGTTCTGATTGCATCACCTGTTAATTGATCATAACGAAAGATTGGGGATGGATGATAAGAATCCATATATACCATTTCTGAATAGCCAGCATCTACATCATATACCTTCAGAAAAAGTGGGTATCGATGCTCCATCTTGTAGGTACCTGGATGGCGTAACCCTTCAGTTCTAGTCAGGGAGCTATTCAACCATGAATTGCAGTCTTACCTCCTGCCTATATATTCTTAGGAGCCACCGCATGTACGCTAGTGAAACTAGCATTGATGTATTATCAGGGAACTTTTAGTCTATGCTGCATAGTAAAAGTGGTATGGTATGTCATTGTGGTGAACTCTGTTGCTCTTCTATGGTATACTCTTGTACGAATAGCATAGTTGGAATAAACTCTCCGATGTACGTTCTGATTGTTCTTGAGATATCTTTTATTATTGCCTTCATTGCATATGTAGATATTACATTAAATTCTCCCATTGCCTCTCTTGAGTCTTGACTTTCGAGAATTACACACTAGTGCAATATATAAAACGCTAATCTGTTGCCAGCACCATTAGGTGGCAGTGAATTCTGTTTTCATTGGCTACATTGGTTAGTCTTGCATGATATTAATATCTGGCTTTGCTTGAAGGCACTTTGGTAGGGAACAAGCAACACCTTGAGCACCAAGCTGCCAAACCAAAAACGTTGGCAGTGAAGTCCGCGACAACCCCCCTCGCATTGCATGGAAGTCTCAGGTGGCGCCCGCGGCGGCGGTGGCGGAGGAGGCGGACCGGCGCCGTTCCTGCTGAAGACGTACGAGATGGTGGATGACCCGTCGACAGATGCGGTGGTGTCGTGGAGCGATGCGTCGGACGCGAGTTTCGTGGTCTGGAACTCGCCGGAATTCGCTGCACGGCTGCTGCCTACCTACTTCAAGCACAGCAATTTCTCCAGCTTCATCCGCCAGCTCAACACCTACGGATTCCGTAAAGTAGACCCTGAACGATGGGAATTCGCTAACGAATACTTTGTCAAGGGGCAGAAGCACCTCCTGAAGAATATCTACAGGCGAAAGCCAATCCACAGCCACAGCCATCAACCTGGTGCGCTGCCTGATAATGAGCGTGCATTCTTTGAGGATGAGATTGACCGGCTTGCACGGGAGAAAGCAAACCTCCAGGCTGAACTCTGGAAATTCAAGCAGCAGTCGTCTGGAACAATGTTCCAGATTGAAGATCTTGAGCGACGAGTGCTCGACATGCAGCAGCGGCAGGGCAAGATGGTTGCCTTCCTGCAGCAGGCTAGCAAGAACCCTCACTTTGTCCAGAAGCTTGTTAAGATGGCAGAGGCATCCTCAATCTTGGCAGATGCTTTCCACAAGAAGAGAAGGTTATCTGACTTGGATCAGGCCACAGGGGCCACAGAAACTACTAGTAGCTTTTATGATGACCATAGCACCACGTCCAAGCAAGAAATGGGCAACCTTTTGAATCAGCACTTCTCGGATAAGCTTAAGTTGGGGCTTTGTCCCGCAATGGCAGAGAGTAATCTCATCACTCTCAGTGGTCAAAGCTCACACGAAGATAATGGTAGCCCTCATGGCAAGCATCCAGGGTGCAACGGAATGGGGACAGAATGCCTTCCACTGGTGCCACAAACTATGGAACTCTCTGATACTGGGACGTCCATCTGTCCCTCCAAGGACACTTGCTTTACGCCAGCTGTGAACGACGAAGGGCTCTTCCCGTGCCATCTGAGTCTTACTCTCGCATCATGCTCGATGGGCGTCGACAGAAGCCAAGTCTCCAATGCAGATGTGAGCACCACTGCCGATCAGGGAAGTGACAACCCACCGGAGGCCACCAAGGATGGTAATCAGAAGACATCAGCTGATGCTGGTACTGCAGATGTGTCGATGCCGCGATGGGACGCACACGTTACCACTGAGATGGCTGCTGCAGCTCCCCCTGCTGTTGTGAATGACAAGTTCTGGGAACAGTTCCTGACCGAGAGGCCGGGCTGCTGTGAGACAGAAGACGCAAGCTCTGGCCTAAGGAGTGATCTTCCAATGGACAAGGGGCAAACGGAGGGCAACAGAAAGGATGGCAGGGAAGAGATGGAACAGCTGAAACTCTAATTTTTCTTATAGCGCTACCGATTTCGTAGAGGTGATATACACATACAGGCATATTGTTGTAAGATGTTAGGATCAGGATGTGCTCTTTAATCAGGATTACGTGAATTATTGGGTGTGTGATTACGCACAACATGGAACGTCTGTACATATTTATAAGGAAAATGTAATACGGTGTAGATGGGATGTTGCGGATGCCCCCTTGTGGTATTCATTATGCTGACCATATCGGAGAGTATGTATGATATACTACCTTTATAATTCCGGTAAGTCTCATTTTGGTATACCCTCTACTTGCCAGGACAAAGTTGTTTATGCTTCGTTTGTTGCCACATACTCTTTTTTTTCCATAATATAAGTTTTTTAGCAAGCTTAGAACATCTCTAACCCAACGAGGGCTTTTTTACTCCTTTTGTACTCTTTTTATTCCATAATATAAGTTTTTTTAGCAAGCTTAGAGCATCTCTAACCCAACGAGGACTTTTTTACTCCTCAAACGACTGAAGCGGCCTCTAACAGAAGCCGCATAACCGGTTAGACGACTTTTTTTAGGAAACCGGCTCTTACCATTTCTAAATTTGGTCGGCCGCCAACGCGAGGACTTTATTTTTCTCCTCCCGCCTCGCCGCCAACTCTCCCGTCCAAAAACGCCGCCAGTCGGTGTTGGTGCCACGATTCCGGAAGCCAATGGAGGCCATGCTCGCCCATTTGCAGGCGGTGGAGGATAAGAAGATGAGAAGGCCGCGGCGTCTCCATGCCCAAGCCACCGTCCTCAACAACCAAGGGCAAGGCCAAGCCATCGTATGCTACCTCCAAGGCCACGCAATCTTCCTCCTCCACGGCCACCGTCGCACCTCGAGTCACCGCCCGCGAGGTGATCAACGAAATTCCCGAGTCGACTCAAGCAAGTGCGGCCGAGATGACCATCGCCGGATTCATGTCGCAGCTTGATTCTTCTCATTTTCAAGGGCTCGATGACATCAACTTTAGCGGCGACGATGAGGTGGCCGAGGAAGAAGCAGCCGATACAGCCGACGAAGAGTACGTGGCCGGGGAAGAGGAGGCCACCAAGGATGCCAGTGAGGAAGAGGTGATCGGGAAAGAGGAGGCCACCGAGGTGGAGGCACCAACCAAGGGCAAGGGTAAGGGCAAGAGGTCTGCCACTATAGCGAAGAAGAAGATGTCGCATTGTGCCATGCTTGGATGAACGTATCGCTTGATGCATTTGTTTGCGCAGATCAATCGAAGGAGAGGTTTTTGGGGAGAATTAAGGACTACTACCACAAGATCGTCATTGTGCCATCGTACCGAACCCAAGGCTCACTTGGACATCATTGAGGCATAATACTTGAGTGTTGCAACCGATGAGCCGGATGTAGGGTTCGCAACATAGAAAACAAAAAATTTCTTACGATGGGAACAACTATGTACCAAGATCTATCTACTAGATACAAGAAACGGGTGGATATACATACATAGAGAATATATCTTTGTAGACCGACAAAGTTTAACAAGGTTGTACTCGTGAATGATGTAGACGAACGCTTGCCGATCTCAAGATCGAGAAAAAGTCCAGCGCCGCAAATCAGCAGCGCATCCGTGCTCGCACATACGTCCAAGCCACCGAGCAACCTCCGCCTCCTCGCTCCAGCGATGCAGCGGAAGTAACAACTCTTTCTCAACGAAAAGCTACCGGGAACATGTATCTCGCTAGTCTGAGACCATGTGGGATAAACTAGAAGGGGAGAGAGATCCTTCACAAGGAGGTGTGAGTGTGAGAGAGAGGGAGGGAGGCCTTATATAGGAGGGGGAACCCCAAGGGGGTGGCCGGCGCATGGGTCTGCCCCCTTGCCCTCCCTCCATTTATGTGGGTGGATCTTCCACTCACAAAATTCCTCTTCACTTCTCCACTCAAAATCCCACTCAGAAATCTCATTAAATTTCCACCAAATTTAATGCAATCTCTCTTTAAATAAAACTCTTTTTATTTATTTATTCAGAATTTTGTCAATTCATTAATGGACAAATATTTACATAAAAACCCTTGCTAGTATTATATTTCACATGCAGAAACACTTTCAATAATTTTACCCGAAACAATTCCGGTGTCTAGTGAAATAAATTCCCGCGCTTTGTAATTCTTTATCAAGACCCCTCTCAGATCAATAATAAAAAAGGGACCTGGAGATCCATACTGACTCTCACACATTCAACGATGACTTCTTGTGATCACGAAAACCTTTTACGCTAGAATCTTAATCCCTTTGTCTTGCGATATATTACATGTCCGATATTTGATCATCGGTATCTTCATACCTAGTTTAATCTTGTTGCCGACATGTACTATTTTCTCGTTCCCATGATATAACGTTCTAGTGATCAAATCACTTGCTTGCAAGCTAACTAATGTGATATCACCGAGAGGGCCCAGAGTATATCTATCTGTCATCGGGATAGACAAATTCCACTATTGATCCATGAGCCTCAACATAACACCTTCGTAGCACTGAACCCATCTTTATAGTCACCTTGTTACGGTGTGATGTTTGATGTTATCAAGATACTCTTCTAGTATTAGTGATTGACATGATCTCATGGTCTAAGGATTAGGATTACTTCGTATGATGTTATTGCAATATAAACACAATGACTTTGGTCGTAATGTTATACTTCGGATGAATGTTTATCACACCATTTCAATAATGTTATGACCTCGTTATTAACAACATCCAATGTCTATGATCAGGAAACCTTGATCATCTTGTTAATTAATGAGCTAGTTTATAAGAGAGGCATAACTAGGAACTTTCCTTTTGTTCATTAAACACACATGTATTAACATTTCTGTATTAATACAATTATAGCATGCAAAATAAACATCTATCGTATACTTGGAATATACATAATAACAACTTTATCATTGCCTCCCAGCGTATATTCCCTTCACTCTCCCGCTTACACTAGAGACAATAATCTAGTTACATAGTGATAAATCTAACACCCATGGAGTTCTAGTGTTGATCATGTTTTGCTCTAGGGAGAGTTTTAGTCGATGGATCTGCTACATTGAGATCCGTGTGTACTTTACAAATCTTTATATCTCCATCCTTGACATGCTCGCGGATGGAGAGAAACCGGCTCTTAATATGCTTGGAATTCTTGTGAGACCTTGGTTCTTTGGCATTGTCTATGGCTCCATTGTTGTCACAATAGATCACCATTGGATCCAACGCGCTAGCAACCACACCTAGTTCGGTTATGAATTCCTTCATCCAAACTACTTCTTGAGCCACTTCCGAAGCAGCAACATATTCGGCCTCTGTTGTTGATCCCGCCACCATGGGTTGTTTGGAACTCCTCCAACTAACCGCTCCACCATTCATGAGAAATACGTATCCAGATTGAGACTTAGAGTCATCCGGATCGATGTCGAAGATAGCATCGACATAACACTTAGCAACAAGCTCTTCTTCACCTCCCTACACGAGAAACATTTCCTTAGTTCTTCTTAAGTACTTAAGGATATTTTTTACCGTTATCCAGTGTTCCGATCCTAGATCAGATTGGTATCTACTAGTCAAACTAATAGCATGTGCCACATCTGGTCTTGTACATAGCATGGCATACATTATAGAGCCTATGGTTGAAGCATAGGGGACTTTGTCCATTATCTCTCTTTCTTCCGCTGTAGACGAACTTTGAGTCTTACTCAATGTCTTGCCTTGCAACATAGGTAAGAACCCTTTCTTACTTTCATCCATTTTAAACTTCTTTAAAATCTCGGTATGTATTTTGTGATAGCCCTATTAGGCGCCTTAATCTATCTCTATAGATCTTTATGCCTAATATGTACGACGCTTCACCTAGTTCCTTTATTAAAAATTTGCTGTTTAGATAACTTTTAACATTGTTTAAAAGATCTACATCATTTTCAATCAGTAATATGTCATCCACATATAATATCAGAAATGCCACATTGCTCTCACTCAATTTCTTGTAAATACAAGCCTCTTCATAAGCTTGGACGAATCCAAACTCTTTGATCACCTCATCAAAGCGGAGATTCTAACTCTGGGATGCTTGCTTCAGTCCATAGATGGATCGTTGAAGCGTGCATACCTTGTTAGCATCCTTAGGATCGACAAAACCCTTTGGTTGTATCATATACAACTCTTCGTCAATGTTGTCATTGAGGAATGCAGTTTTGACATCCATCTGCCATATCTCATAGTCGAAATACGTAGCAATTGCTAACATAATCCTAACTGACTTTGGCATCGCTACGGGAGAGAATGTCTCATCGTAGTTAACTCCTTGAATTTGTCAAAATCCCTTTGCGACAAGTCGAGCTTTATAGACGGTTACGTTACCATCGGCATCAGTTTTTATTTTGAAAATCCATTTATCCTCCATGGCCTTTCGGTCATGAGGTAAATCCACCAAGGTCCAAACCTGGTTTTCATACATGGATTCCATCTCAGATTTCATGGCTTCTAGCCATCTGTTGGAAATCGGGCTCATCATCGCTTCTTCATACGTCGTAGGGTCATCAATTTTATCGACCATGAAATTCATAACAAGATTTCTGTATAGTTCTGGAGCTGCACGTGTCCTGCTTGATCTGCGAGGTTTGGTAGTATTCTCTTTTGGAGTTTCATGATCGCTATCATTAGTTCCCTCTTCATTTGGTGAAGTCAACTCTGGAAGAACTTCCGGCGCTGCACTACTCGCCATATTATGAAGATAAGGTTCAACAACCTCTTCAAGTTCTACCTTCCGACTACACACACCTTTCGCGAGAAACTCTTTCTCTAGAAATGATCCATTCTTGGCAACAAAAACCTTACCCTCGGATCTGTGATAGAAGGAATACCCAATAGTTTCCTTAGGGTATACTATGAAGACTCATTTTTCCGCTTTGGGTTTGAGTTTATCTGGCTAAAGTTTCTTCACATAAACATCGCACCCCCAAACTTTAAGAAATGACAGCTTAGGTTTGTTTCCAAACCATAATTCATACGGTGTCTTTTCAACAGATTTAGATGGTGCCCGATTTGAAGTGAATGCAGTAGTTTCTAGCGCATCACCCCAAAATGACAGTGGCAAGTCAGTCAAAAACATCATAGATCGAACCATATCTAGTAAAGTACGATTACGATGTTCCGACACACCATTTCACTGTGGTGTTCCAGCAGGTGTGAGTTGTGAAACTATTCCACACTCTTTCATATGTGTGCTAAACTCGTAACTGTAGAAATTTGATCTTTCTATTACGATGATTTTCCACTTCATTCTAAAATTTCTTGAACTTCTAAAAGGTTTCAGACTTATGTTTCATCAAGTAGATGTAACCGTATTTACTCAAATCATCCGTGAAAATAACAAAATAATGATATCCACCTCGCGCCGACACACTCATTGGACCATACACATCAGAGTGTACGATTTCCAATAAATCTGTCGCCCGTTCCATTGAACCAGAAAACAGCATTCTAGTCATCTTGCCCATAAGGCATAGCTCACATGTATCAAATGATTCAAAATCAAGTGATTCCAAAAGTCCATATGAATGGAGCTTCTTCATGCATTTAACGCCAATATGACCTAGACGGTAGTGCCACATATATGCGGATATATCATCATTAAGTTCAATCCTTTTAGAATCAACATTATGAATGTGTGTAACACTATTATCGAGATCCAATAGAAATAAACCATTCATCACAGGTGCATGACCATAAAAGATATCATTCATATAAATCAAACAACCATTGTTTTCGGATTTAAATGAATAACCACTACGCATCAAACATGATCCGGATACAATGTTCATACTCAGTGCAGGCACCAAATAATAATTATTTAGGTTTATGACTAATCCCGACGGTAAGTGGAGAGGAAGCGTTCCGACGGCGATCACATCAACACTTGATCCATTGCCGACACGCATCTTGACCTTGATACGACGGAAATGTATCTATAATTTTTTATGCTCCATGCTTGTTTAGTATCTACTTTGCTTTGTCTACACTTTGAGGTGTTTTTATATCTTTTCTGGAACTAACCCATTAACAAGTTGTCATACTGCCAGTTGCCTGTTTTCTTCTGTTTTTGGTTCTAGAAAGGCATAAAATCAATATTCTCGGAATTGGACGGGACAAAAGCCAAAGTCAATATTTTACCGTGGGGGACACGAATCCAGAAGACGAGACGAAGACGCGAACCAGGGCGGCCAGGCCCCCCTAGGCGCGGGAGGGCCCTGCCCCATTCCTGGGTAGGGTGTGGGGCCCCTGGCCGCCTCCCAGCCTCGCCTCTTTGCCTATAAGAAGCCCCCGATGCAGGAACCCTAAGTACCCGATCAATATTTCATGAAACCTTCTGTAGCCGCCGCCACCGTCGTTCCTAGATCCGGGGGATCTGAAGTTCTTCCCGGCACCCTGCCGGAGGGGAGATCATCTCGGAGGCCTTCTCTCCGATATGATGCGTGAGTAGTTCCACCTTCGATTATGGGTCCATGTAGTAGCTAGATGGTTGTATCGCCTCCTTGTGCTTTCATGTATAGATCTTATGAGCTCCGTTCATGATCAAGATCTAATCTATTTGTAATCATGCATGTTGTGTTTGCGGGGATCCGATGGATATTGAGATTACTATGTCAGATTGATTAATGGTTTTGTCTTTATGATTCTATCATGTCTGTGTTGTTTGTGATCTTGCATGCTTTCTGTTGTTAGTAGCTATCTTGGCCGAGTAGTTGCTAGTGACTCCAAGAGGGGCTATTTATGCTCGATAGTGGGTTCATGCCTCTAGTTTCCAAGGGAAGTGACAGAAATCTCTTCGGTTGTAGATGTGATGTTGCTACTAGGGAGAAAACAACGGTCTCTTGTTCATAGAACAAGTGGATTGTTTAACTTTAAAGTAGTTGTCTGTTGCTTGCAACTTAATACTGGAGGGGGTTCGGATGATAACCTCAAGGTGGACTTCTAGTCATAGATGCAGTTGGATGGCGGTCTATGTATCTTGCTGTATTGCCCAATCGGATCTCATAGTATCTTTTTGTCTAGTATTGCATTGTTATGCCATGCTTAGTTCCTATCAATTGCCCCGCTTTAATTTGTTTACCCTTCATGCCATGTTGTTTATCTAAGGAGAGCACCTCTAGTGAACTATGGACCCCGGTCCAATCTTTACCATTGATACATCTTCCACTGTTACTTGTTTACTTGCTGCAAACCATTACCTTCCACACCATACGTTTAATCCTTTTTTACAACAAACCGGTGAGCTTGACAACCTCACTGTTCGTTGGGGCAAGGTCTTGAGTTTGTGTTGTGCAAGTCTCCGCGTTGCTTGCAACACCTGTATGACGTTTCCTTCCTCCTTCTGGTTCGATTACCTCGGTCTCTACTAAGGGAATACTTGTTGTTGTGCTCATCACACCTTGCTCTTGGGGTTTCCAACGAAGTGCTCCACGTCAAGCACCAACAAGTTTTATGGCGCCGTTGCCGGGGAGGCTAAGGACGTCTTCACTAGGGGAGTCCTTCACTTCCTTTCTCTTTACTTTGTTTTTAGTTAGCTTTGTTCCTTTTGCTTGGTTTTGTTTTCCTATTTTCGAAAAACCAAAAAAAATAGTCTAGTTTGGTTTGCTTGCTTTATTCAAAACACCAAAAATTAGTTCCTACTCTAGTTGCCACCATTGGAAGATTGTTATTTGGATGTCCCACTTAATGATAATGCTTAGAAGAAACTCATGGGGAGTATTAATGATGTTCTCATTATGGTTAACAATGCTTATGTCCCTGTGAATTTCTATGTTTTGGATGTTGAATACAATGATTCTTGTCCTATTACTTTGGGAAGACCCTTTCTTGGAACAGTTGATGCCATCATTGATATGAAATAAGGCACCATTAAATATCATTTTCTATTCAAGAAAGGTATTGAACACTTCCCTATGAGGAGAGATAAGTTGCTTTTTGCTCCTCCTTTGAAAGCAAGGTTTGATGTGAATGCTTCCTCATTTGAAAATACTTGATTCTTCTTGCTTCGTGTGCCTAACTTAAAGGCGTTAAAGAAAAGTACTTGTTGGGATATAACCCAAGAGTTTCCTTAAGTCTTGGAAGTTATTACTTCAGTAATGACCTCTCCTTATCATTTTTTTGCTATTTGTGCAAGAATGACCTGTAATGAGAGGGAAATAAGATTTGGGGAGTTGCTGTCCCGAAACAGATTTCTGTCCTCTACCATAAAAATTCGTGAGGATTCTCTGTAACTCGGATTGAGCTTAAAATTTACGAATAAATCCCCCTGTATGTTAGATAACTTTTGTTAGTTTAACACTTTTTGATTTGAGCAACAGAAGATGTTCGAAAAATCAGTTTCTACCTATTGGTCTGTTTTGACAAATTTCTGCCATTATTTGCATTTGCTTCTTATTGATTTATTTTTGAGTTCTCTTTAGGTGAATTGACCTTTTTGAAGGAGTTACTACGGTAGCTTGTGTTTTTAGTGAAAATTCTTGCTATTCCAAAGCTTTTCCAGAGGTCTAATATCTTTTGAATACACTAATGTTGCTAATGAAGATTGCGTGAAGTTTTGTATGAAGGGAATATTTTAGGTGTGGAGAGAGAATGATGTAATGAGATAAAGAACGGACAAAAGCTCAAGCTTGGGGATTCCACCCCGGTGTCACCCCAAGAAATATCCAAGAGGTACAAGCGTCAAAGCATGGGGATGCCCAAGGCATCCCCTTCTTCATCAATAAAAAGCTCAGGTCTGTCTAGACACTTTGTTTTTTTGTTTCATGCACTGTTGTGTTGTTCTTGGAGCATCTTAGTTTTCGTTTGCTTTGCTTAGGTTGTTTATTTTGCTTGAATAAAGTAGTTTGGACCCCCCGTTCTCGATGTGTTGTTGCAAATAAGTTGCTTGGTGTTGGAAAGGAGTAGTAAGTTCTTGCTTGTAAGTGCAAGAGGAGCTTGCATTGACTGTGACTTAGACTTTAGCATGACATGCTAGGTGTTGTTTTGACCTTATGCTTAGTGATTATTGCTGTAGCATGTCTTGTTCCAAACAATTGGGATTGCTTAGTGTGCCTTGAAGAAATTATACGTTGTTTTAGCATGCAAAAGCATAGTATTGTGGTATTCTCCTTTGATGCTTTGTTTGGGTTGACTTGGCACATGCTCACACCATATTATGACTATGACAAGTCACCATAGACTCTATGATCATCTAGTCCTTGACTTGTAGTACCACTCTATGCTTTGATTAGTAATGCTTTGTTGTTCTACATGATTATGGCCATTATGCTCTTTTAGTTGGTTGCTCCCAGTATTTTGCTAGCCTCCACTTGTATGAGTAAGCTCTACTCATGCTTCCAACTCCCAAAAAACCCAGTTATTCCAAAGTGTCCAGTATAAACTCCTATGCATGGTATGTTATACCATTCCAAGTATATTCTTGTTTTTAGCTATCTTCCAATTAAAAACTATTTTGTTATATGAAAACTTAAAAGCCCTCACGAACTTGATGGCACACTTTATATTCTTTGCTCCTAATAAACTTGAACCATCGTGTCATCTATGTTGTATATTCTTGCACTTATACGTTGGAATTAGCAGAACTGTGCTGTCACGGGGAACGTTTTCAACATTGCACTTGTACTTTGTACTAAGTTGATATCATGCTCTTTTGTCTATGGATGTCACCGGTGTGAAATAAAGAGGGAACTTGTAAGTCCATGGAGTTTGTATTTTGTGTTAGAGAAACGCCTGGGCCGCTAGCCTAAGCCATGCCTAATCATGGTGGAAACTTGCAGCATCACCATAGTGAGCTATCTATGAAGCGTCCTCAATAAAAAGCTATGCATATAGTAAATAAAAAGATCGCTGAGATGCTCATTGTCTGCTTGCATTATCATTTTGGTTATGGGATAGATCTTGTACCATGTGCAAGGGGTACCCCGTTGGCAGTTCTCTATGATATGCAAATACCGAAGGGTTCGCAGCATAGAAAACAAAAAATTTCCTACGATGGGAACAACTATGTACCAAGATCTATCTACTAGATACAAGCAACGGGTGGATATACATCCATAGAATACATACCCTCGAAGACCGTATAGCGTTAACGAGGTTGTACTCGTGGATGATGTAGTCGAACGCTTGCCGATCTCAAGATCGTGATGAAGTCCATCTGGTCCAGCCAGTCCAGCACCATCACGTCCAGCACCGCAAAGCAGTGGTGCATCCGTGATCGCACACACGTCCGGGTTCCCCGACAACCTCCGCGCCCTCGCTCCATCGAAGCAGCGGAAGCAACAAATCCTTCCAGAAAAAGCCACCGGGAACATGTATCTCGCTGATCCGAGACCATAGGGAAATTCTAAAGGGGGGAGAGAGATCCTTCACGAGGAGGTGTGCTTTGAGAGGATGAGAGGGGGGCCTTTTATAGGGGAGAGGGGGGGCACCCAAGGGGCATGGCACCCAGCCATGGGGGCTGCCCCCACCTCTTCCAAATTCATGTGTGTGGAGCTCCCACTCAAAATGAAAAGCCTCCACTCCCATAAAAGAGCCTCCACTCAAAAATCCACTCACATGCATTAAATTTCCACCAAATTTAATGTAAGCTCTCATTTAAATAAAACTCTTTTATTTATTTATTCAGAATTTTGTTAATTACTTTAATTAACAAACATTCACATAAAACCCCTTGCTAGTATTTAATTTCACATGCAGAACCAGTTTCAGCAATTTCAACCGAAACAGTTTCGGTGTCTAGTGAAATAAATTCATGCGCTTTCCTTTTTCTTTCTCTGACATATTATTTGCTCCGAATGGTGTCGGTATCCCTTAAGTGTGTCACCCTATGGTTCACGAATAATGTAGACATGATCGAGACCCCTCTCCGATCAATAATCAGCAGTGGGACCTGGAGATCCGTACTGACTCCCACATATTCAATGATGACTTCTGTGATCGTGTGAACCTTATACGCATGTAACTCAATCCCTTTGTCTCGCGATATATTACATGTCCGAGATTCGATCATCGGTATCCCCATACCTAGTTTGATCTCGTTACCGACATGTACTCTTTTCTCGTTCCCGTGATATAACATTCTAGTGATCAAATCACTTGCTTACAAGCTAATCAATGTGATATCACCGAGAGGGCCCAGAGTATATCTATCCGTCATCGGGATGTAAAAATTCTACTCTTGATCCATGAGCCTCAACATAACACCTTCGTAGCACTGAACCCATCTTTATAGTCACCCTGTTACGGTGTGACGTTTGATGTTATCAAGATACTCTTCCGGTGTTAGTGATTGACATGATCTCATGGTCTAAGGACTAAGATTACTTCGTATGATGTTATAGCAATATAAACACAAAGACCTTGATCGTAATGCTATATTTCGGATGAATGTTCATCACATCATTACACTAATGTTGTGACCTCGTTATTAACAACATCCAATGTCCATGATCAGGAAACCTTTGATCATCTTGTTAATCAACGAGCTAGTTTATAAGAGAGGCATAACTAGGAACTTCCTTTTTGTTTATTAAACACACATGTATTAACGTTTCCGTATTAATACAATTATAGCATGCAAAATAAACATTTATCATAAATAAGGAATACGATAATAACCACTTTATTATTGCCTCTCGGGCATATTCCCTTCAAATACTTACAGTGACAAGAACTTACAGGTGACTGAAGTTGAGTAGCATGAGGTGTGGCCCTCGTATTCAAGGGACTTGAGATTGCCAACTTATACTTTGTCAAGCATATACTCCATAGTTTGTTCACTTTAACCTTAATCACTTCAAGATGCTTATGATAGGGGCAATGAGGGCTGAAAGCTAACAAGTACCATAATTTTTGGAAGCTCATTTTGAAACTTGAAATCCCTGCTTCCCTTTACAAAGGGCCTTTATTCCACCATTATTTGAGTCTCCACCTTCTATCTTTAGGCACCATTAAGAGAGCATAGTTGTCATCCTGTGTGCAGGGTCCCAAAGCTTATTGATTGATGCATATTGTGATATTACTTGTTCTTGTGTTATTTGTTTCTAGTCACCCTTGTGAACTTTGAAGGTGTCATATGCATCTATTTGCTACCATACGAGTGACAAGATGATTGCCACTATGCTATGTTTTCTGTATGTGAAACAAACAAACGTTTTCAATGCATGTTATTCATGATCTTTGTTTGTAGCCTTTCATGTTGCATGCATAGTTACTATGTCCTATAGTTAGAACTCCATCTTTCATGCACATGTTTAGATTTCTTTGTTTCCAGCTTTCAATGCTTGCAAATGGTTTGATCTTGGTTTTGATGGTGCACGTCACCTCAAAAATTATTCTTTTTATCACTTACCTACTCGAGGACGAGCAGGAGTTAAGCTAGGGGATGCTTGATACGTCGGAAACGTATCTATAATTTTTGATGCTCCATGCTTGTTTAGTATCTACTTTGCTTTGCTTTGTCTACACTTTGAGGTGTTTTTATATCTTTTCTAGAACTAACCTATTAGCAAGTTGCCATAGTGCCAATTGCCTGTTTTCTTCTGTTTTTGGTTCCAGAAAGGCAGAAAATCAATATTCTCGGAATTGGACGGGACAAAATCCAAAGTCAATATTTTACCGTGGGGGACATGAATCCAGAAGACGAGACGGAGACGCAAACCAGGGCGGCCAGACCCCCTAGGCGCGGGTGGCCCTGCCCCGCGCCTGGGTAGGGTGTAGGGCCCCTGGCCGCCTCCCAGCCTCGCCTCTTCGCCTATAAGAAGCCCCCGATCCAGAAACCCTAAGTACCCGATCAATATTCCACAAAACCTTCTGTAGCCGTCGCCACCGTCGTCCCTAGATCGGGGGGAGGGGATCTGAAGTTCTTCGCGGCACCCTGCCGGAGGAGAGATCATCCCGGAGGCCTTCTCTCCAGTATGATGCGTGAGTAGTTCCACCTTGGACTATGGGTCCATGTAGTAGCTAGATGGTTGTATCGCCTCCTTGTGCTTTCATGTATAGATCTTGTGAGCTCCATTCATGATCAAGATCTAATCTATTTGTAATCATGCATGTTGTATTTGCGGGGATCCAATGGATATTGAGATTACTATGTCAGATTGATTAATGGTTTTGTCTTTATGATTCTATCATGTCTGTGTTGTTTGTGATCTTGCATGTTCTCTGTTGTTAGTAGCTATCTTGGCCGAGTAGTTGCTAGTGACTCCAAGAGGGGGTATTTATGCTCGATAGTGGGTTCATGCCTCTAGTTTCCAAGGGAAGTGACAGAAATCTCTTCGGTTGTAGATGTGTTGTTGCTACTAGGGAGAAAACAACGGTCTCTTGTTCATAGAACAAGTGGATTGTTTACCTTACACACTTTGCTTAAAGTAGTTGTTTGTTGCTTGCAACTTAATACTGGAGGGGGTTCGGATGATAACCTGAAGGTGGACTTCTAGTCATAGATGCAGTTGGATGGCGGTCTATGTATCTTGTTGTATTGCCCAATCGGATCTCATAGTATCTTTTTGTCTAGTATTGCATTGTTATGCCTTGCTCAGTTCCTGTCAATTGCCCCGCTGTAATTTGTTTATCCTTCATGCCATGTTGTTTATCTAAGGAGAGCACCTCTAGTGAACTATGGCCTCCGGTCCAATCTTTACCATTGATACATATTCCACTGTTACTTGTTTACTTGCTGCAAACTATTACCTTCGACATCATACGTTTAATCCTTTGTTACAGCAAACCGGTGAGCTTGACAACCTCACTGTTCGTTGGGGCAAGGTCTTGGGTTTGTGTTGTGCAGGTCTCCGCGTTGCTTGCAACATCGGTGTGACGTTTCCTTCCTCCTTCTGGTTCGATAACCTCGGTCTCTACTAAGGGAAGACTTGCTGCTGTGCTCATCACACCTTGCTCTTGGGGTTTCCAACAAAGTGCTCCACGTCAAGCACCAGACCTCACCACTTGTTTGCGGTCGCTTGTTCCATAGCCCCTAATTCGAGTTACAAATATTAGCAACCGATCCGGTATCAAATACCCAGGTGCTACTGCGAGTACTAGTCAAGTACACATCAATAACATGTATATCATATATACCTTTGTTTGCCTTGAAGGCATTCTTTTCTGCCAAATACTTGGGGCGATTATGCTTCAATGGCGATCCTTACAATAATAGCACTCGGTATCAGACTTAGGGACAACTCAGGATTTCTTTTTAGGTATGGCAACCGATTTTCCGCCATTCTTTCCCTTTTGTTTACCCTTCTTGTCTTTCTTGAAACCGGTGGTCTTATTGATCATCAACACTTGATGTTCTTTCTTGATCTCTACTTCTGTAGTCTTAAGCATTGACAGAAGCTCGGGGAGAGACTTCTTCATACCCTGCATGTTATAGTTCATCACGAAGCTCTTATAGCTAGGTGGCAAAGATTGGAGAATACGATGTATGCCTAAGTCTATGGGAAACAATATTCACAAGGACACAAGCTTATCGGCATACCCAAACATTTTGAGTACGTGCTCACTAATGGAGTTGTTCTCTTCCATCATGCAACTAAAGAACTTTTTCTGAAGCATTATAACTCTCTATAGCAGCATGGGTGTCGAAAATCATTTTCAACTCACCCATTGTATCAAAGGCATTGCCGTTTTAGAAACGCTTTCTAAGTTCTGGCTCCAGCCCATACAATATGCCGCAATGAACTAAGTTGTGGTTCTCCTGACGAGTCTAATAGGCATTCTTTTCCTCGCTAGGGGCATCATCAAACGGTGGGGGGCCTAGCGGCGCTTCTAGCACATATTGCTTTTGTGTAGCAGAGAGAAGAATCCTCAAATTCATAGCCCAATCAGTAAAGTTGCTACCATTCATTGCAGGTTTCTCTTTCTCCATGAACAATTTGAAATTAAAAGCAGGTGGTGCCATCTATAACACAATTTGTAAAGTTTAGACGCAGTTTATGATAGATCGAGTTCAAATAATCCAAATTATGAATGAACTCCCACTCAAAAACGACATCCCTCGTGTCTTTTTGGTGATTACATGAACCAAATGTCCAAATCCCCTACACCAAGTCCGATCATCACGTGAGCCGGTGTAGCTTCAAAGGCGAGCATCTATATGGGCATCATATCATCATATGACTCATGCTTAACCTTTCGGTCCGTGTTCCGAGGCCATGTCCGTACATGCTAGGCTCGTCAAGTAAGAACCTTAGTATTCGCGTGTGTAAAACTGTTTTACACCCGAAATATGATCGTGGATCCAAAAACACCCGATCATCACGTGATGTCTTGAAGCTGTGAAACATAATCGGTGCATACTTAAGGGAGAACACATTTTTTATCTTGATATCTAAATGAGGGATCATCTTATTATGCTAATAAAACGCCAAACAAGAAATATAAGATGCAACAAACATCATATGTGAAAAGTGAAATGATATGGTTCTTGCACTTGATCATCATCATATGCATCGTGGTATGATCTTTATCATTCCTTTGTATGTAAGGCCAAGGTCTATGGAACTTATACGATAGGTGTGTTGTAAGAGTATCTATTATACATCTACTTACAACATTACCATATCATGTCACCAGCCCAGCAACAATCTAAACTAGACGCTTCTAATTTATCCATTGCAAGTTTTACGTGGCTTAGGGCTTCGAAGATAGAGCCGTTCTTAACTACGAACATGGAACCACAATGAGGATAACCAAATTATTAACAACTCTTTGTAAACTAGATATTGACTATAGTAGGAGAGACAGACACCCTCTAGCCACTTATGCAAAACTAGTTGCATATTAAGCGTGGAACAGGTCTCATGTGCGAGGACATGTAAAGTTTGTCCGGGCCGCTTCATCCCACTATGCCACCAATATCCAAAGTATAAACAAGAAGCAATAACATGATCATCATCTCCCACATACTCATATGTGTACTACCCGTGCAAAGCATTTATGCATAGATCCGGCTCTGATACCACTGTAGGGTTCGCAACATAGAAAACAAAATTTTTCCTATGATGGGAACAACTATGTACCAAGATCTATCTACTAGATACGAGCAACGGGTGGATATACATCCATACATAACATACCCTTGTATATCGACAAAGTTTAACGAGGTTGTACTCATGGATGATGTAGACGAACGCTTGCCGATATCAAGATCGATAAGAAGTCCAGCGCCGCAAATCAGCAGCGTATCCGTGCTCGCACACACGTCCAAGCCACCGAGCAACCTCCGCCTCCTCGCTCTAGCGATGCAGCGGAAGCAACAAATCTTTCTCAATGAAAGCCACCGGGAACATGTGAAAGAACTGTTGGAGATATGCCCTAGAGGTAATAATAAAAGTAGTTATTATTATATATCTTTGTGTTTATGATAAATGTTTACATTCATGCTATAATAGTATTAACAAGGAAACCATTAATACTTGTGTGATTTGTAAACTTAATTTGAAGTCCCTAGTATGGCCTCTATACTTCACTAGCTTGTTGGTTGATTGATGATGTGGTTTCTTTGTCATGAACATTGAGATGTTATCAACAACAAGATCATATCGTTAGGAGAATGATATGGTGGACATACTCCTATAGACAAGCGTAGCATAAAGATCAAGTCATTTCAATAGTTCAATTGCTATATGCTTTCTGATACATAGTAACCTAATTCCTTCGACCATGAGATCATGCATATTGCCTTTACTGGATGGATGCTTTGATGTCATCAAACACCACCGTAACAGGTGGCTATAAAAGTGGCATTGGGTGTTCGGAAAGTATTGGTTGAAACACATGGATCAAGAGTGGGATTTGTCCATCCACATGACGGATAGATATTCTCTGGGCCCTCTCGGTGAAATGTCATCCAATTAGCTTGCAAGCATGTGACTTGGTCACAAGGGATCACATATCACGGAGCGAGAAAAGAGTACTTATCGATGTGAGGTTGAACTAGGTATGCGAGATACCGATCATGACCTCGGATAAGTAACATATCGTGAGACAAAGGGAAATTGGTATCGTATGTAAGTGGTTCATTCGATCATAAGTAATCGTAGAAATATGTGGGAGCCATATGAATTTCCAGATTCCTCTATTGGTTATTGTTCGAGAAGTGTCTCGATCATGTCCGCATAATTCACGAACCGTGGAGACACATAAGGATTGACGTTGTTTGAGTAGTTATGGTATTATGAGAAAGAGACCGAATGTTGTTGAGTCTCGGATGGGATCCGGGATATCACGAGGTGATCCGGAATGGTCGGAGAATAAGATTCATATAAGGAAAGTCCCATTTGAGTTGGGGAATGGTTCCGTGTTTTCATCGGGAACATTCTAAAAGGTCCCGGAATGTCCGGCACTCCGGGGGGGAAGGGGTACATGAATGTGTCATTGCAAGATGGAATGATTGCATCATGTACTAAGTGTTCTCGCTGTCCAAAATAAAGGGTTTATTTAATTCCTATATTGGAAAAGTCAAGCCAGTTTCGGTCAAACCGATTTTAAAGAGGAGAAGTTGAAACCGACTTGGGGAGGAGTCCTCCTCCCAAGCCGGGGCCAGCCCTAGACCGAGTTGGGGAGGGACTCCCTCCCTCCCCTGGCGCGCCAGCCCTCCCACCTATAAAGGGAGGGGCAGGGCCTCCCCTCTAGAGACACACAAGTTCCTATCCTCTAAACTAGAAACTAGACCTAGACCCGGTTTAGAGCTGTTTTGGTTTAGAGCCTTCTAATTGGTTTAGAGCCCTCTAATTGGTGTGTCTAATTACTAGACCACTAATAGCCTCTCTCATAAGCTCCACCATACTGCACCGGCTTAAGGCGAAGCCTGGGATCTCCCCTCTACCTCCGGTACCACGCGTTGTCTTTGCGGAATCGCGAGGAGAGTGCTACAACCTCCGGCTTTGGAACAAGGAGAGGAAGGTCTTCGTCGATCACCGAACGTGTGACCGATCATGGGCGCCTTGAACGCAGGCCGGAAGGATCGTCTCTGCGATCTTGAGATCGGAAAGAATGCGACTACATCACCCACGAGAATCTCTCGTTAAACACTTTGGAATCTTCGGTGAGTTATTCCATCGACTCGTTGCTACAATCTAGTAGATAGATCTTGGCTTGTTTGTTTGTATGCGATAGAAAATTTTTGTTTTCCATGCTCTGAACCCCTCTGATGGTATCGAGCCGTGTCTATATGTAGATCTGTTGCGCACAGTAGAACACAATGATCATTGTGGGCATTGATGCTTTTATTGTAGATTGCTTTTGTGTACTTTGCATCTTGCGGTATGTTGGGATGAAGCGGCCGGGCTAACCTTACATGACATCGTTCATGAGACTTGCTCCACGCTTAACATGCAACTTGTATTGCATAAGTGGCTTTGCGGGTGCCTGTTTCTCCTAGCATAGTTAAGATCCAATTTACAACGGGTAATCAACAATGCTAGTATCAATGTTGTGGTTCTTGTTCGTAGGTTAGAACGACACCTATGGAAAGCCCCAAACCACGTAAAATATGCAAAGAAAGTAGAAGCGTCTAACTTTGTTTTGCGGGGGTGTCAGATGATGTGATATGGCCATGATTGTGATTATATTTGATGTATGCAATGTTCCTTATTGTAAGTTGGCAACCGCGGGAGCCATATGGTTGTCTTTAATTTACGTTAAGACTGCGTGTCTATTCAAAATAGTTGTAATAGTTGAAGCTGGTGGACGACAACCATGAAGAAGCGTCATTGACCTTGATGCTGTGCCGGTGATGATGGAGATCATATTCGTGCTTGAAGATGGAGATCGGAAGCACAAAGAAGAAAGGCCATATCATATCACATATTATGAATTGCATGTGATGTTAATCCTTTATGCATCTTGTATTGCTTAGTAGACGACGGTAGCATTATAAGATGATCCCTCATGCAAATAAATATCAAGTTCTCAAGTGTTCACCCGAAGTAGGCACCGTTGCCAAAGCTTGCTGCAAGCACCACGTGATGATCGGGTGTCTTTGATTCCGGGTGACTACAACGTAAGCAAGCCAGATTTGCTTATGCGGAAGCTAAGGTTTGTCTTGACGAGCCTAGCATGTACGACATGGCCTCGGGAACACGGATCGCGAAGGCAAAGCATGAATCATATAGTAGATATGATGAACATGATGATTGTTCGCCATTGAAACTATATCAACTCGTGATGATCGGTGTTGATGTAGTGGATTTGGTTCGTGTGATCACTAAAACAATGTGAGGGATGTTGTTTTGGTGGGAGTTCACCTAGTTTTATTTCATTAATTAATTTGAACTCAATTTGTCATAAACTTAGTCTAAACTATTGCAAATATGTTGTAGATCAATGGCAGCCCCTACCATCAATTTTAATGCGTTCCTAGAGAAAGAAAAGTTGAAAAACAATGGAAGCAACTTGGCGGATTGGTTCCAATTTGAGAATTGTCCTCACGGTGGTAATTTGACCTATGTCTTTGGATGCACGCTAGGTGACCCACTGCGGTGATGCTACCGATGAAGTAAAGAATGTTTACCTCGCTCGGAAGAATCAGTACTCCATAGTTCAAAGGTGCTATCTTGTATGGTTTAGAATCGAGCTTGAGAAAAGGTTTGAAGAGTCGACCCATATGATATTGTCGAGGATCTCAAATTAATTTTGAGACTCATGCGGCAATTGAAAGTTATGAAGCTTCTGAAAAGTTCTTTAAGCGCAAGATGGAAGAGGGTAGCTCCGTCGGTGAGCATGTGCTTAAGATGTCCAGGCACGCAAATAAACTTCAAAGTTTGGGTATAGTGATTCCTAATACTTTGGGGTTTACCGCATCCTCCAATCACTACCACCAAGTTACAAGAACTTTGTGATGAACTACAACATGCGAACATGAACAAAGAGTTGCGAACTATTTGCTATGTTAAAATCTGCGAAGTGGAGATCAAGAAAGAGCACCAAGTGTTGATGGTCAATAAGACCACCAAATTCAAGAAAGGCAAGTCTAAGCGGAAGGGACACTTCAAGAAGGGTGGTAAGAAAGTTACCATACCGACGAAGAGGACCAAGGCTGGACCAAACCTGAAACTGTGCTTTTCTTGCAAGGGAGAAGGTCCTTTGGGCGGAATTGCCCAAAGTACTTGGCGATTTGAAGAACGGCAACATCAAGAAGAAAGGTATATCGATATACATGTTATTGATGTGTATCTCACTAGTATTCGTAGTAGTGCACGGGTATTTGATCTTGGTTCGGTTGCTCATATTTGTAACTCGAAGCAGAGCTACGAATAAACGGAAGCTAGTAAAGCGAGGTGACGATGCAGCGTGGGAAGCGGATCAAAGGTTGATGTGATCAATTCGGCACACTACCTCTTCATCTACCATCGGGATTAGTTTTATACTTAAATAATTGTTATTTGGTGCTGCGTTGAGCATGAACATTATATCGGGATCTTGTTTATTGCAGACGATTTACTTGTTTAAATCCGAGAATAATGGTTGTTCGATTTATATGAGTAATGTGTTTTATGCACATGCACCTTTGATAGATGGTCTATTCATATTGAATCTCGATAGTAGAAATACACATATTAATAACATTGAGGCTAAGCGTTTTGAAATCAGCGATAATTTGACCTATATGTGGCAATCGCTGCCTTGGTCACATTGGAGTGAAGCGTATGAAGAAACTCCATTCGATGGACTTCTTGAATCACTTGATTTTGAATCACTTGAAAGATGCGAAGCATGTCCGATGGGTAAAATGACTAAGACTCCATTTTACGGTATGATGGAGCGAGCTACGGACTTATTGGAAATCATACATACCGATGTGTGTGGTCCAATGAGTGTAGCATCGCCAAGATGGTTATCGTTATGTTCTTACCTTCACGGATGACTTGAGTAGATATGGGTATATCTATTTCATGAAACATAAGTCCGAAACTTTCGAGAAGTTTAAGGAGTTTCAAAGTGAGGTAGAGAATCAACGTAACAAGAAGATTAAATTTCTACGTTCGATCGTGGAGGTGAATATCTGTTACGAGTTTGGCGAGCATTTGAAGAAATGTGGAATACTTTCAGCTTGACACCGCCGAACACCACAGTAATGGTGTGTCTGAACGTCGAATCGAACTCTCTTAGATATGGTTCGCTCTATGATGTCACTTACAGATTTGCCACTATCATTTTGGGGTTATGCATTAGAAACAGCCGCATTCACTTTAAATAGGGCACCGCCTAAATCCGCTGAAACGACACCGTATGAATTATGGTTTGGGAAGAAACCTAAATTGTCGCTCCTTAAAGTTTGGGGATGCTGAAGCCTATGTAAAGAAGTTACACGGACAAGCTTGAACCCAAAGCGGAAAAATGCGTCTTCATAGGATACCAAGGAAACTATTGGGTATACCTTCTATCATAGATCCAAGGCAAAATCTTTGTTGCCAAGAATGGATCCTTTCTAGAGAAGGAATTTCTCTCGAAGAAGTGACTGGAAGGAAAGTAGAACTCGACGAGGTTGTCGAACCTTCTCTCGAATTATGAGTAGCGCAGACCGGAAGAAGTTCCTGTGGTGCCCGCACCAATAAGAGAGGAAGCTAGTGATGGTGATCATGAAACTTCGATTGAAGTTGCTACAGAGCCTCGGAGGTCAACGAAATCGTACCACTCCATTGGTATGATTCCGTTATGAATGTCATGTTGGTGGACAACACCGATGACCCCGAGACATATGAGGAAGCAATGATGAGCCCAGATTCCAATAAATGGCAAGAAGCCATGAAATCGAGATTGGATCCATGTACGAAAACCAAGTATGGACTTTGGTGGACTTACCGGATGGCCGGAAGGCCGAGAACAAATGGATTTTCAAGAAGAAAACAGATGTTGATGGTAATGTTATCATCTATAAAGCTCGACTTGTCGCAAAAGGGTTTCGACAAATTCAAGGAGTTGACTACGATGAGACTTTCTCACCGTAGCGAAGCTAAAGTCTGGAGGATTATGTTAGCAATCGCTGCATATTATGATTATGAGATATGGCGATGGATGTCAAAACAGCATTCCTCAATGGAGACATTGATGAAGAGTTGTATATGATGCAACCCAAAGGTTTTGTCGATCCTAAAGATGCTAACAAGGTATGCAAACTTCAACGGTCCATCTATGGATTGAAGCAAGCATCCCGTTGGAATCAACGCTTTGATAAGGTAATCAAAAGTTTTGGTTTTATACAAACTTATGGAGAAGCTTGTATTTACAAGAAAGTGAGTGGGAGCTCAGAGCATTCTTAATCGTATGTGGATGACATATTGTTGATTGGGAATGATGTAGACCTTCTTAATAGTGTCAAAGAGTATTTGAATAATAGTTTTTCAATGAAGGATCTTGGCGAAGCAGCTTACATATTAGGCATAAAGATTTATAGAGATAGATCGAACGCCAAATATCATTGTCACAAAGTACATATTTGGACAAAGTTCTAAAGAGGTTTGGAATGGAAGATAGCAAGAAAGGGTTCTTGCCCATGTTGCTAATCTGACGTTGAGTAAAACTCAAAGTCCGACATCGGCGTAAGATAGAGAAAAGATGAGTAAGACTCCTATGCCTCAGCCATAGGATCTCTAATGTATGCCATGCTATGTACTAGACCCGACATCGCATATGTTGTTAGTCTAACTAGCAGATATCAAAGTGATCCAGAGTGGATCATTGGACAATCAAAACATCCTTAAGTACTTGAGAAGAACTAAGGATATGGTTCTTTCTTATGGAGGTGATGAACAGCTCGTTGTTAATGGTTACACCGATGCTAGTTGGAACACCGATCCGGATGATTCTAAATCACAATCTGGATAATGATTTATTTTGAATGGTGCAGCTTAGGGAGGAGTGCAAAGCGTTGTGGCGAGATCTTCAACTGAATCGGAATACATGGTCGCTTCGGAGGCTTCACAAGAAGCGATATGGATGAAAGAGTTCATTACAGAGCTGGGTGTGGTTCCTAGTGCTGGACCCAATGTCTATCTACTGTGATAACATGGGCGCCATAGCCAATGCGCAAGAACCAAGGTCACACAAGAAGTCAGATATCAAGCTGCTTTCACGCTATTCGAGAACATATCCAGGATGGGGATATAAAGATTTGCAAAGTACACAGATCTGAATGTGGCGGATCCGTTGACTAAACCTCTCCCAAGGGCAAACATGACCAACACCAAACTGCCATGGGTGTTCGGTATATTACCATGTAATCTAGATTAGATGACTCTAGTGCAAGTGGGAGACTGGAGATATGCCCTAGAGGTAATAATAAAAGTAGTTATTATTATATATCTTTGTGTTTATGATAAATGTTTACATTCATGCTATAATAGTATTAACAAGGAAACCATTAATACTTGTGTGATTTGTAAACTTAATTTGAAGTCCCTAGTATGGCCTCTATACTTCACTAGCTTGTTGGTTGATTGATGATGTGGTTTCTTTGTCATGAACATTGAGATGTTATCAACAACAAGATCATATCGTTAGGAGAATGATATGGTGGACATACTCCTAGACAAGCGTAGCATAAAGATCAAGTCATTTCAATAGTTCAATTGCTATATGCTTTCTCGATACATAGTAACCTAATTCCTTCGACCATGAGATCATGCATATTGCCTTTACTTGGATGGATGCTTTGATGTCATCAAACACCACACCGTAACAGGTGGCTATAAAAGTGGCATTGGGTGTTCGGAAAGTATTGGTTGAAACACATGGATCAAGAGTGGATTTGTCCATCCACATGACGGATAGATATTCTCTGGCCCTCTCGGTGAAATGTCATCCAATTAGCTTGCAAGCATGTGACTTGGTCACAAGGGATCACATATCACGGAACGAGAAAAGAGTACTTATCAAGAACGAGGTTGAACTAGGTATGCGTAGATACCGACGATCATGACCTCGGATAAGTAACATATCGTGAGACAAAGGGAAATTGGTATCGTATGTAAGTGGTTCATTCGATCGCAAAGTAATCGTAGAAATATGTGGGAGCCATATGAATTTCCAGATTCCTCTATTGGTTATTGTTCGGAGAAGTGTCTCGATCATGTCCGCATAATTCACGAACCGTAGGGAGACACACTTAAGGATTCGACGTTGTTTGAGTAGTTATGGTATTATGAGAAAGAGACCGAATGTTGTTCGGAGTCTCGGATGGGATCCGGGATATCACGAGGTGATCCGGAATGGTCCGGAGAATAAGATTCATATAAGGAAAGTCCCATTTCGGAGTTGGGGAATGGTTCCGGTGTTTTCATCGGGAACATTCTAAAAGGTCCCGGAATGTCCGGCACTCCGGGGGGGAAGGGGTACATGAATGTGTCATTGCAAGATGGAATGATTGCATCATGTACTAAGTGTTCTCGCTGTCCAAAATAAAGGGTTTATTTAATTCCTAAATTGGAAAAGTCAACCTGCCAGTTTTCGGTCAAACTGCCAGTTTTCGGAAAGAGGAGAAGTTGGAAACCGACTTGGGGGAGGAGTCCTCCTCCCCAAGCCGGCGGCCAGCCCTAGGCCGAGTTGGGGAGGGACTCCCTCCCTCCCCTGGCGCGCCAGCCCTCCCACCTATAAAGGGAGGGGCAGGGCCTCCCCTCTAGAGACACACAAGTTCCTATCCTCTAAACTAGAAACTAGACCTAGACCCCGGTTTAGAGCTGTTTCGGTTTAGAGCCTTCTAATTGGTTTAGAGCCCTCTAATTGGTGTGTCTAATTACTAGACCACTAATAGCCTCTCTCATAAGCTCCACCAAACTCGCACCGGCTAAAGGCGAAGCCTCAGGATCTCCTCTACCTCCCAGACCACGCCAGTTGTCTTTGGAATCGCGAGGAGAGTGCTACAACCTCCGTCACTGGAACAAGGGAGAGGAAGGTCTTCGTCACGAAATCGAACGTGTGACCGATCAAGGGAGCGCCATGGAACGCTGGCCGGAAGGATCGCTCACGATCTTGAGATCGGAAAGAGTACGACTACATCACCCACGAGAATCTGCTCTCGTTAAACACTTTGGAATCTTCGAGGGTGAGTTATTCCATCGACTCGTTGCTACAATCTAGTAGATAGATCTTGGCTTGTTTGTTTGTATGCGATAGAAAATTTTTGTTTTCCATGCTACGAACCCCTACAAGAACATGTGGGGCCCCATGTGTGGTTTTGGTAATTAATGACAATCTCTATGGACTAATGCTTGTATCAAGTTATACTTGTAGGAATTGTCCATAAGCAATGCTTGAACCATATGTTGGCTTCAAAGTTTGGAGAAGAAGAAAGTGAAGAGGATCAAGTGATGACCAAGGTGTTCAAAGAGTGATCCACAGATTGGTCATGTGAGAGTTGAGCCTATTGCAAGGGTGTCTTGAAGAAGATATAGTTCATCATATGTATCTTCAAGACATAATCCAAATGGTGTTAGAAGTAATGTTCTGTAAGCTAAAGATGTGCCATATCTAGAAGATATCATGCTTGAAGCTTGCCATCCTCGGTGATCATGGATCGATGAAGAACAAGGTCAAAGTAAAGGTTTCCCCATGTCGTATGGGGGAGCAACTTGCAAGTCTTCATCAAGCAAGTGCATGCAAGAGCAATCGAGAAAGGTGTTCCATCTTGAGAAGGACAAGATCGTCTACATCAAGTTCAAGTGGAATATGCACAAGGCAAAGGTATGATATTGATAGGGTTTCCTTCTTACTGGTATCATGGTGTTAGTTGGGCAGACCGGTTTATAGGATAGATAACCGTACTATCAAGAGGGGCTCTCAAGTGAGTAACTCGATCATATCTTTCAGAGAGAGCTCAAACCTTTGCATAATTAGCATCGTCTTTTCTTGGTTGTTATTTGGATCTTATCCATGTGAGGTTTTAGAGCTTGTGGTAATATTCATAACAAGCTCTAGTTCATCAAAAACGGATTTCCCTTTTATATCATATTGTGTTTTTGATCTTTGAGGCTTTACGGTTTCTCACCAAGGGAGGTATCTCAAATTATAATACATGAAATGTTCTCACTTTTTTTTGGGTATCTCTTGTTGTCCTCTTTCCAACAAAATTGGTTTCGAGTCAATTAGAGTTTTCAAACTCTAGATATCGCCATTTGAAGTTTGCCTCTTATTTGGTCCAGATCGGAGTCTCCGGTCGTAGTGGACCGGAGTCTCCGGTGTGGTCTGGAGTTTCACCTGGAGTCCCCGGAGGGGGCTCCAGAATTCAGCCTAGGACAGTCTGTTGGTTGGTCCGGAGGAAGGTCCGGAGACTGATCGGAGTCTCCGGTCCATGCCTCAGACCGGAGTCTCCGGTGTGGCTGGACCGGAGTCTCCGGTCCACTTGGTTTGCAGAGGCGCTCGGACAGTCTGATAGGTGGTCTGGAGGCTGGTCTGGAGGTTGGACGGAATCTCCAGTGTAGACCGGAGTCTCCGGTCTGACTTTTCCCCAACGGGCAGGAAACAGTCAGAAATCTGTGGGCCTATAAAAAGGGGCCCTTCTTCCCCAATGACAATGCTCGAGTTTTACAGGCTTTCTCCTCCATTCTTGACCCTCTTGAGCTTGCTCCCCTTTAATCCCTCCCTTGATTCTTGCATATACTTTGGGGATTTGAAAGAGGAGATCTAGATCTACAATCCCACCAATCCATCTCTCCTCTAAGTGAGGGGAACATATTGGGATCTAGATCGTGGAGTCTTTTGTGGATTTCCTCCATTGTTCTTCCTCTCTTATTCCCCCACAAGCTTTTGTAGCTTTGGTGGAATTTGGGAGAGAAGGATTTGATCACCACTTGTGTTCTTGCCATTGCATTTGGTGCATCGGTTAGAGTTCTCGGTGAGGATTTGATTGAGTGAAAGGTGAGAAGCTTTTTACTCTTAGGTTCTTGGAACCCTAGACGGTTTGGTGGTTTTGCAGGTTCTTGGACTACTTGGGGCCTCCAATTAAGTTGTGGAGCTTTTCCCAAGCTTGTTTGTTGGGATCCTCCAATTGAGTTGTTCAGAAGTGCCCCAACCTTGTGAGAGGTTCCGGATTGCCACCGACAAGTGCACCGATAGTGGAAGTGTGGATCGATCCCGTTGGGGTGAGATTCATAGGAGAATAAGGGAGGCCTCTTGTGGCGTTGGTGGTTTGATACCACCCCCTGTCCAAATGAGACGTACTCGATGTTGGGAGGAACTCGGTAAAATATCATCGTCTCCGCGTGCCTCGGTTATCTCTATACCCGAGATCTTTACTTATGCACTTTACATTGTGATAGCCTTCATGCTTGAAGTAATCTATATCTTGCTATCACATTGTTGCTTGTATTGCTTAGCATAAGTTGTTGGTGCACATAGGTGAACCCTAGTTGTTCTAGGTTTTGTGCTTAACAAAGTAAACGCTAGTTTTATTCCGCCTTTGTTGAGCCACTCTCAGAAAAGTTTTAAACCGCCTATTCACCCCCCTCTAGGCGGCATCTGTATCCTTTCAACATGTATATCGCTAGTCCGAGACCATGGGGGATAAACTAGAGGTAAGCGAGATCCTTCACGAGGAGGTGTGAGTGTGAGAGAGGGAGAGGGAGAGGGAGAGGGAGGCCTTATATAGGAGGAGGGGGGAACCCCAATGGGGTGGCCGATGCATGGGGCAGCCCCTTGCCCTCCCTCCATTCATGTGGGTGGAGCTTCCACTCACAAAATGCCTCTTCACTTCTCCACTCAAAAATCCCATTAAATTTCCATCAAATTTAATGCAATCTCTCTTTAAATAAAACTCCTTTTATTTATTTATTCAGAATTTTTTCAATTACATTAATGGACAAACATTCACATTAAACCCCTTGCTAGTGTTCTATTTCACATGCAGAAACACTTTCAGCAATTTCACCCGAAATAATTTAGGTGTCTAGTGAAATAAATTCCCGCGCTTTGTAATTCTTTTCGTCAAGAAACTATTTGTTCCAAATGGTGTCGGTGTCTCTTAAGTGTGTCACCCTACGGTTCACAAATAATGCGGACATGATCGAGACCCATCTTAGATCAATAATTAGAAGCGGGACCTGGAGATCCATACTGACTCCCACACATTCAACGATGACTTCTTGTGATCGTGAGAAAGTTTTACGCTAGAATCTTAATCCCTTTGTCTCGCGATATATTACATGTCCGATATTCACTCATCAGTATCTTCATACCTAGTTTGATCTCATTGCCAACATGTGCTTTTTTCTTGTTCATGTGATATAACATTCTAGTGATCAAATCACTTGCTTGCAAGCTAACTAATGTGATATCACCGAAAGGGCCCAGAGTATATCTATCCGTTATCGGGATGGACAAATTCCACTCTTGATCCATGAGCCTCCACATAACACCTTCGTAGCACTGAACCCATCTTTATAGTCACCCTGTTACGGTGTGACGTTTGATATTATCAAGATACTCTTCTAGTGTTAGTGATTGACATGATCTCATGGTCTAAGGATTAGGATTACTTCGTATGATGTTATAGCAATATAAACACAATGACTTTGATCGTAATGCTATACTTTGGATGAATGTTCATCACATCATTCCAATAATGTTGTGACCTCGTTATAACAACATCCAATGTCTATGATCAGGAAACCTTGATCATCTTGTTAATCAATGAGCTAGTTTATAAGAGAGGCATAACTAGGAACTTTCCTTTTGTTCATTAAACACACATGTATTAAGGTTTTCGTATTAATATAATTATAGCATGTAAAATAAACATTTATCATATACTTGGAATATACATAATAACAATTTTATTATTGCCTCTCAGAGCATATTCCCTTCACCGGGGTTGTTGACTATGTGACCAATTCACCACCGAGTGAGGTGCCAATCGCCGAGTACTCTCCAACAAGATGCCTACAAGCACCACAACAAGAGAGGCAGCAACAAAGCCTTTGCTTTGCACCATTGCTACAAGGAGCTTACTAGCAATGAGAAGTGGATTGGAAGGAACTACGAGACCACATTAAAAAGGGCAAGGCTAAGACAAGACAATGATGTCGATGATGATGAGGAAGAGCTCAACAAGAGGCCAGAGGGTGTCAAGATATCCAAAGAGAGGAAGAACAGGGAAGGTGTCGACGCCTACAAGGAAGAGTTCAATGCTATCATTGAGACAAACAAAACATTAGCGACCGATTGCAAAGAGGACAAGGAGGCTAGGTGGAATGAGCTCAAATTGTTGGAGGAGGAGAAGTGGTGGTCCAAGTTGGCGGTGGAGGAACGAAAGATTGCACTTAAAGAAGAAAGAATGTCGAAGGAGAAGAAGATAGAAGAGCAACGGCTAGCACTTGAGGTGGAGAAATTGGCCAAGAGAGGGAGAATGCCGACCGCGCCATCATGTTCATGAACCCAAGCACCTTGGATGACAAAGCTAAGGCATATTGGGACATTGCTCGTGCGAAGATCTTGGCCCGAGAGAGTGGCGACGACGGCGGTGGTGGTGGTGTTGATGGCCGAGGTGGTCTTTGAGGTGGCCGAGATGGTGGTGGCTAAGATGGTGGAAGAGGCGGCTGAGATGGTGGTTTTGGATCTAACTTGATCTATGTGATGTATTTTGGACAATAATTTTGCATGTTTGTAATATGGATACTGGCATATGGTGATGGAGGTTTTAAAATGATGCTTAAATTTTTTTAATCCTCTAGGTTTTTGGGATCGATTCCGTCTGCCAAGATTTAGAGGAGAAAAAAAAGATCCACTTTACTCTGGCTTTTAGTCCACTAAAATATATGGATTCAGTTAGAGATGCTCCTAAGAAATACCAACTTTTAGCAACCTATGGATTGGGGAAGTAGCGATGTCAAGTTTTAAAGGACTAAATCATTTGCATATCTAAGCCGGCTTTGTTACCAAATAATAGTGCTGTTCATGTTGCTATATTTCGTTTGAAAGTTATTTAGTCACTTCAGTCTTGTGAGCAATGTGAGTGTTGTGGTTCTTTGTCTGGATTACCGGAGAATATTTCAAAGTTACGTTTATTTTCTGTAGCTCTTTGATAAAGGTAAGATTTAGTGAGTGGCAGAAGCGGATGACGGTTCATGAGAGGCCGTAACTAAGTACTCCCTCGGCCTTGAAATAGATGGTGAAGGTTTGTCTAAATTTGCATATATCAATGTGAGATATTTCAGTCTACAGGTAAATATGAACTTAAGAAACGGAGAAAGTACTGTATAGACGACCGTTTAGAATAAATTTTACCCAGCAACCGCTCCCATCACCTCCTGGTCAGCGTATATGTTTTTCCCTCCGATTCCTTGTCTCTCTGCGCAAAATATATATGCGTAATGGGCCACCGTGGTAATCTAGCGATTTTTTTACATAATACATTTTTTAAATTATTTTTAGATATATTGCATGATTTTAGCAATTTATAAATCTATCACTTTGTCGACCTCGGCCAAGCCGAATAGACCAATCGTGGGCCAAGTCGAGTCAGCTCCATTTGGTCAGAAGCTAACCAACTGCACTTCGGCGTGTGGGGTCACGAGGCCTACGCTGCCGAGTGCCCCATTTGGTCATGCCCAAGCCGAATGTCCTTTCAGTCATGAGAGCCGAATGAATGGTCTCCATTCGGTCATACGTGGGGGAGCAAGCCGAATGGATGGTCTCCATTCGGTCATGAGTAGGGGCCATCCATTCAGGGTTGCTCCTGACCGAATGGACATTCGGCTTGGGCTTAATTGAATGGAGCACTTGGCTGACGTGAGCCCCGTAGCCCCACGCGCCGACGTGTAGTCGGTCAGCTCTTGGCCGATTGAAGCCGACTCGGCTTAGCCCACGCCGATTGGTCCATTCGGTCAATTGGCTTGGCCGAGGCCAACAAAGAGATAGATTTGTGAATAGCTAAATGCAATACATCCGATTAAAAAAAAGAATAGAGCTACGCGTCCCCCGAGGGATCGGAACACCCGATCCCCCGCCTCCCAGACCGTTCGATTTATCCTATACTATCATTAGATTAAAACGTCAATGAGAACAGAAAACTGCTCGTGCTCTTGCATTCTGGCTCGTCAGTTCCTGGCGGCCGTACAAAGCGCCAACGCTGCGTGCACTCTCTCTCCCAACCCGTATACGCCGGAGTCGCTGCTCCGTCGGCCGAAGAACCCCCTCGTGGCGTCGCCGAAGAACCCTCGTCGTGGCGTCGCCGGTGCAGTAGTCGTCCTTGCCTTGCACATCCCTCGCCGCTCTGCCTCCCCCCATCGATGCAGCCTGGCGTTGCTCCTCCGCGGGCCACGGGAGGGCCACAGACGTCGGCATCGCTGATGCAGTAGCGGCATGGTAGGCACTTGCAGCAACGCCAGTGGTCCATTGTAGCCGCCCCGCCATACTCGGGTAGCAGAGCCGCCGTGCCGTTGTAGTAGAGCTGCTCGGCTCTAGTAGCAGCGCCGCCCTGCCCCATTGTAGCAGAGCCGTCCTGCCATTGTAGCATAGCCACCATGCCATCAGAGCATACCGCCATGCTTTCGGGTAGCAGTGGCCGTCTGCGTTATATGAGCCGCATGTACAGCAGCCGCTGCGTTAGCGCAGAGCCGCCGTTCCACTATAGCAGCGCCGCCATGCTAGGGTAGCAGCACCGCCATGCTCGGGTAGCAGCGTCGCCATGCCGTTGTAGCAGAGCCGCCATGCCGTTGTAGCAACGCCGCCCTACCCATGTAGCAGAGTCACCCCGACTCTAGTAGCAGCATCGCACAACTCTGGTAGCAGAGCCTCCATGCCGTGGTAGCAGTAGCAGCGCCGTCGTAGCAGGGCTGCCGTACCGCTCAACGGGGTAGCAATGACATCCTCCGCTAGAGCTGCCTCACGGCTCGCAGGCGAATCGACTAACCCTGCAGTACTACCGTTGGAGAAGGCGTCGGGGGAGAGAGGAACAGCCACGACGGTCGGTCATAGCCATGGCGGCGGAGGTGAGCGTGGCCGGAAATTTCATGACACTTTTTCTCTGTGAAGAAGAAAAAGGGTAGAAGGAACTACGGGTCGAGAGAGACAAAGAACAAGATAAGGCAGGGAGACAAAGAACAAGATAAGGCAGGGCCACCCTTTGAGTCAGCCACGGAGGGACACGTGTCTCGCGTTGGAGCCGGGGACGTGAGCGTGCGAACCCCCCCCCCCCCACCCCCACCCCACATCCACCCCCAGTTATTGTATCCTTTTTCTTAAAAAAATGTGTATTGTTTTTAAAAAAAATCGCTGGTAATCTAAGCCCAATGTGGCTGGGTAAGTGGGCCGAGCTAGCCGACGGCTCGTCGGCCAGAATCACTCCTCTTCTAGAAAGCGGACACCCCGTTATTCCTTCCTTCCCACGGACCGGCGTATCTCTGAGCCCTGAATCGACCGGCTGGAGGAGGAGGGGGAAGAGAGAGGGAGGAGATGGCGCAGCCAAGCAAGGAGCCGTGCAAGAAGGAAGCCTGCGACATCCAGGCCTGCCTCTCCAAGAACCTCTTCGATTCCAAGAGGTACGACTTCTTTCCCTTTTTCTGGTTCTCGCAATTGATTCGAGGAATTCATGGATAGTTCAGGACTGCAACTGGGGTTTGGGGGTTTGGAGAATTCCAGCGCGATGCTTGAGTATGTCCCAGGAATTGGGGAGACCTAGGCAGGCATTTGGGATAGACATAGTCACCAAGCTTTTTGTGGGATTTAGGAGCCATCGTGACCTCATGATATGGTGGAACTTTGATGGATTCAGGCTATTTCGTCGTCGTTACCAGCGCTATGCTCGGTTGCAGTGTCGAAGCTAAGGTCTCTCGTGTATGGTCATGGCAGCAAGAGGTTGCCTCATTGTCACGTTTTTTTAGAAAGGAGCATTATTAATATCAGATGATACCAATTATATCCAGCCTCTGCAACAATGCATTGCCCTAGCGGCCACACCGATGCACACAGCCAAAAAAAGAAGAAAAAAGAATTTCAAAAAAGAAAAGTCCTGCTACAGTGACTCATTCATTAAAACAACAGTACTACCACCACCAAGACAACACCAGAAGTCCATCTTCTCCAAAAACGACGCCTCCAAGAAGGAAACAGTGCACAAATACCGTAATAGCCCGATCAAAGATCTAGATTTTCACCCTGAAGAAATCCTGCGCTCTCAAAACAATACCTTCAACAAAACCATTGCCAGGCACAACCAATTAAGGCCCAACCAATTAAGGCCAGACCCTGGGTTTTCACCCTGATAGGTAGGACCATGAACCTCGCCTGTGCAGTCGCCCCCACTTGCATGGCACTACTCCAATTCATAAGTCACCTAGCCAATTCCTCATCACCATCTAGACTCGAACCACCATTATCTGTCCTCAGATCTCGGTCTCCGTGACTTTCTTCGTCAGCACCATGGAACGAGAACATGCCTCATGATAATAACAACCAACAAAGCTTCGAAGCACACCCTCTGAAACCAAACGGTCAGGGTAAAACATGGGTGCATATGACCGAATTCAATCCTTCCAGTAAACTCACGGCATGATAGCACTTATAGAGTTCGCCGACGGAGTCTTCCAAAACACGACACTGAAACCAGATCAATGGAGACCAACATCTGGCAGATCATCGTCTTGGCTTGAGAGGGATCCAGGACCACCTTCTTTATTGAAACCGAGCCAGCAGCCCCCACGCCACCCGCCGGAAACTAGCAGGATCCGCCGCAAGACCACTTGGCCGACCATTCCGACGGAGAAGGAGGCCACCACCACCATGCCGGGGGCAGATTCCCCAAGCGCCCTAGTGTCACGGACAAGGCCCAGGTCTCCTGGGCGCCGGCGTTGAGGCCAACGTACGGGACAGATCGCGGCTAGGCCCAGATCCCCGCTGCCGCCTGCCGCCATCTGGGCCGAGGATCACCGGCCGACGCTCACCGCAACACCACCGCCAAACCAGCCGGGACGGACGACACCGCCTTCCCGCCAGATCGCTATCAGGGACGCCGCCGCCGCCACGCCCCCAGGTCTTTGCCTCGCGACGATCTGGGCGGCGGCGGCGGGAGGAGAGACCACGGGAGAGAGGGCTCGCCGGGGAGGGGAGGCCGCCCGGCGCGGCGCGGCGCCGCCGCGCGGGTGCGGGAGGAGGAGCAGGAGTCCGTAACCTATACTAGTCAATTCCCTCCTTCTCACGAATATAGCTTGTTGGGTGTTTTTGTGGTAGTATGTTTTAGTTGGGATGTTATTACGAATCAGCATGTGTCAATTTCAAGGAACCTGTACTTATGTTCTCTGTTTTGTGCACTTGTTCGGATTGCATCGCCTGTTAATTGATCGTAACCAAAAATTATTGATGGATGATAAGAATCCATGTACCACTTCTGAATAGCCAGCATCACATCCTATACCTCCAGCAAAAAGTAGCTATTGATGCTCCATCTTGCAGGTGCCCGGATGCTCACCATGAATTGCGGTCTTTTCTCCTGCCTACATATTCTTAGGAGCCACCACATGTACACTAGTGAAACTAGCATTGATGTATTATTACCAGGAAACCTTTAGTCTAGGCTGCATAATTAAATAGTGGCATGTTATGTCATTGTGAAGAACTCTGTTGCTCTTCTATGGTGTATTTTCGTACATAACATTGAAATTTTTCTCCCATGTACATTTCGACTGTCCATGAGGTTTCTTTCATTATTGTCTTCACCGCATACCTAGATAATGCATTAAATCTGAGAGTATTTTATGTTGGCCAAAATTCCTAAGGAAAACATCCGTAACACATTGCCTCTTAAGTCTCGACTTTCGAGCATTACACAAATACAATATGCAACATACTAGTCTGTTGCTAGGACAATTAGGCGGCACTGAATTCTGTTTTTATTGGTTACATCGGTTAGTCTTATGATTAAAACATGCTAGCATGGCTCGCCAACACTTTGTTACAGAATCGAACAACACCTTAAGCCCCAGGCTGCCAACCCAAAAACGTTGGCAACGCCAAAAGTAGTTTGTTTGCAACAAGGTAGTGATTCTGACAACTCCCATTTGGGGCGTACCTTCAATTTGCCAGGAAAAAGTTGTTTATGCTTTGGTTGTTGCACATACCAAATTTTAGCCTTTTGGGGGAACTTTGCTTATGGATTGGGAAAGTTAATGATGTCAAGTATTGTCGAACTAAAGGAGTAAATCAGTGTGTATCTTAAGGATCTCCGGCTTCATTACCGAATAATAGTGTTATTCATGCTTGCTATCTTTCTTCAGGTGTTTGAAAGTTATTCAGTCACTTCAGTCTTGTTATGAGCAATGCGAGTACAAATCAACACACTGCGGTTCTTTGTCTGGGTTACTGAAGAACATTTCAAAGTGATGTAACAAGACTGCCTTGTTTTCCTGTAGCTGTTTTAATAAAAGTATAAGATCTATTCTACGAGTTACCAAACTTTTTCTACAGTGACCAAACTTTATTGAGGTTCTGCAGTTGTCAGTTCCATTTATGTTTCTACGTTATCACTTGTAGGTTGGAAGTTTATATTAAATTCTCTTATTATGGTTAAGTTTTTCTATTTGAATAAATTATTCTTAGCCCCCTTGCAACAAAAAATCCAGGTATTAAGAAAGCTTTATAGTAGTTACCTAATAGGTGGTACTGCACTTTGAATGTCTATTTTGGTTATTAGGCTTTCTTTTGTACAGTGTACATTTCTCTTTCTGTCACTGTGTACTAGCTGACTAGGTATATTGTAAATATATTATGTCAGTATAAACTAGAAATAATATATTTTGATCTGTGTATATCCAAATGTAGATGCATTAGTTTGTCATCTTTGGCATCCTAACACAGGTCAAGATTACATGTGTTCTCGAGAAAGCAAAGATTATTGATATATGTATGGATGAACTATAAGCGTGCACCAGAAAAGGAATATAACATAAGGGAAATGTGTCACTCTGAAGCCTGATGGATATGTGTCAGCATAATCAACTTAAACTGAATTGATAGTTGTAACACCCTTGGATCGGCCCTATGCAAGTTTTAGCGATTCCCGTCAAATCCGTATAAAAACGATTCAAAAATGCTCACCAGGCACTTGCGCGCGGGTGAAAAACGAAGTAATACCATTACACAATAGTTCACGATGGAACCTACAGACAGATATATACAACAATGACTCAAAGAGTCACGGGTACATATATATAATAAAAGATCCAAATCATCTTTGAAAACGATACAACATCCGAGTACAGATAAGATACAAATTAGGCTCTAAGCCCTGAAGAGTAACCAATGGCATCCATAACCCTGCCCAGGCCAAGCCGAAAGGATAACCCTGCTAACGACGTCAATTTCAAAACCTGCTTAAACAAAAGGGGGACCGACAAAAGGCAAAGGTAAAAGAGAGCGGTTAGAATTAGGTGGTTCTCGCCTACATAGTTATGATGGACTGATGCGGCAGCAAAGCATGCTCTAAACACCTATAGAGACTCGATATATCTAGCGGTATCAGAGAGGGATAAAAAGACCTATTCGGATCAAACCTGATACTATTATCAAGCATATCCATCCTGGTATTTCCCCTCGAGACCAAACGAGAAAGTCATACCGAGGAAACTCACACAGTTGGCAATTTTATAGTTAGCATGAATCATCCTGATATAATAAGCAGTGGACACTTTTACTTAACCATTCCGTTATAGTTGCGATGCTTACTAGTAAGATACATATAGCACGAGGCATTCTAATTCCAGCAGTTGTTGGTACTTTTATTTAGTCATTTCGTTGTAGTGAAAGTTGATTACTAGTCATTTCAAAGTTAAATTTATAGCACTACTTTAGTTATAGTTGTCTGATCGAGATACTGTACTCCAAGTCGTCCATAACCGCGGACATGGCTTTTAGAAAGTTTTACCCTACAGGGGGACACAAATACCAACACACGCACGATCAACCTCGGATAAACCAAATAATAATCCAACGAGACATCACGACAAAGCAATCACAAGATTCATATAATATTTTAGGGGCCACCCCACGAAGTTGGCCGGCTCCGAGACAGACCCAAAGTGTGACTGGGCTTGTCGATACCACGAAAATGTGGCACGAGGTTCCAAAACAGTATAGTAGTAAACGCTCTCCACGAGCAACAGTAGTAAATAAAGCAGTAGCATGGCATAAGTACAGGATAATAATAAGCCCTAAACTACTTTGTGGCCCCAAAAAATAAGATATGATTCAAGCTCTGGCTAAGGGGATTCATGGTCCCACATGCGGATAGTGCGATAGTCAAGGAACAGTTATCAAGTACTCGGGATCCTACGGGACACCAGTGAGCGGTTAAAAACCAAATAGCATCTATTGCCCACAGATGTCTCTGCATTAGTTATAACTATTCCCAACATTTTAATATATGTTGTAATTTAAGTCATGATCATCTTCAACATAAAGCATATGGCAACATTCCAACAACTGTGGTACTTGACGGCATCGAACAACACTGAGCAAGCACTACGACTCGCAAGGCCATCTAGCTACCAAGCAACAGGCAATAGGAGGTGTCCAAGAAAATTATAGAGGCTGCAGGGAATATGACAGGTACGGAAACTAAAGCATTGCAACACAGATAGCAATAAATTAACAAGAGAAAGTAAAGACTAGAAAGACAAAATAGGTAGAAAAGGAGAATGCTCACCTGAAAACATTGTCGAAGGTTCATCCGAAGATCGGGGCAAAGCTCACATCAACTCATAGGCCTAGTCCGTGAAGAAGCAAAACACTAAAAGAAACACTGGATGCACTATTTAATACTACTGCAGAATATCGGGCATGATGCATGTATGATGCATGACATGGAAAAGGTGCGATGCAATTAGGCAATATTAAGTAGAACATGGGTCCCGACAATTATTTAGATGGTTCATATTGTTTAGGTACCCCGTAATTTAAATATGGTCTTATCAAGACAAAATATGTAATCGGTTTGATGCACAAATTTAAATGGAGCCAATATAAGACTAAAAACCCGCATATGGTCTCCATATTTAATTATGGGGTGAATCAGCATAAAGCCCCGAAACCACATCATATGATGCGAGCATGACAATTTATATGCAACAACTAGATATATAGCAATTTATAAAATAGGGCTATAGGATCGGGGTCACACATAGGGTTCGATGATCTTGGGCTTCGGGGGTTTGGGTCTTCGGAGTCTCGGCCACCGGATCCGAGAAGGTCATGGCGTCCGGGAAGGCGAACTTGGCGTGCCGAGGGTTCGTTCTTCGGGAGATCTTAACATAGTGACAGTTCTCGTCGGTGTTTCTCCGGTAGCGGCGCTTCGGCGACGTCACGAACGGTGTTGGAGGTTTGGCCACTCGTCGGTCTTGTTCATCGGGAGGGCCTCGAGCATCTTCCCGAAGGGATCAGGAAAACTGGCCGAATTGAGGCAGAGACGCACGGCTGCAGGTGTCCTTCAAGCCTGACGTGCACAGCCCCATGCACAACTACAGGAACCGAGGGAGGCACGGGCGTGCGGCCGGAGCGCAGGCTAGGTGACGATGAGGAGCCAGGGCCCGCAGATGGAGGCGGAAGCGGCGGATCGCTGGCTGCCTGCAGGGAGGCCGAGGGCGACACGATGCGGTGGAGGCATCGGGAAGCACGACGGCTCTGCGGGGTCGTGTTGCCGGCGGGGAGGTGCAGCGGGCAGAGACCAAGGATGCAAAGGAGGTTGCCAACGACGGGGGCAGCGAGGGCGCTGGTGGCCGGCAAGAGGCGCAGGGCGGGGAGAGCGACGCAGACGGCGGGGCACCGCGCCGGCAGAGAGGGCCGACGGGCGGAGTCGGGGCTCACACGGAAGGCGGGGAAGCTCGGGCCGAGGCGATCGACAGAGGGGAGGACGGCGCAGGCGCGGCGCCGGTTGAGGCGGAGGCGCACGGGCGGATGGCGGTGTGGAACACCGTGGCGGTGAGCTGTGCTGGAGGCGGGCGGCCAGGGCAGCGGGGATCGAGGGAGCCAGGGGTTCGGCGAGGGAGAGACGCGAGGTGGGAAAAACGTGAGCGGGGATTGCGGGATCGAGGCCGGCTTCCTGTGCGTGATGGGATCGGGGTGGGGTCGCGATGGGGATGGGAGAGAGATGCGAGTGGGGTAGGTGGGACTATCGCGCGCGTGGGACGCGTCGCGTGGGTGCCAAGCACGCGAGGTGGGGCTTCGGTGGTTGGTCGAGTCAGGAAAGGTGGGGCTACTCACGTGCGTGCGTGAGCTAGGGAGGTGGCGGCGGCAGGAGGAGAGAGGGGTGGGGTTAGGTTAGGGTTCTAGGAATTGGGGTTTGGGGTAGTAGGTTGTCAACAAAGGCTGGCAGGCTGCCTCCCCCGGGCATTTTATATAAAAAAATATGGTTTTCTTATTTATTTGTTTAATAATAAAACATTTACATATATGTTTTAGACAAAATAAAGATCCGAGGGGGCGGGGGTTTTATATTAAAATATAAGAAGGGGTTGTTTGAAAAACAATGAGAGGCTTCTATAAAATAGTTCTAGATAAATAATATGTATGATGATACGACGACGTTCAAATGCAATGTGGCAGATGACATGGGCATGCAGTAATGATGATGTATAAATAAAAACACATCGATTTTCTAGTTGTGGTTTTACCGACTAGTGCACCTACTTGACGATTCACTGGCCTAACTGTTATATGCAACAGTTAATCTGCTGATTGTGCTGCTGCCGTCCATTTCTGTTTCAATTGAATGCTGAATAAAACTGCTTCTTTGTTGACAGATGATCTTTGCATTTACAGGTAATTTTAGGTTTGCTTAGGAGTCAAGACAGATACCAGTTTCTCTTATCCATCATGATACAGTACAATCTGGATACTACGGTTTACTTTGCATAGTGGATCCTGTTGACTCGAGCTTGCCATATCGAGTTCTGATTTCAGTGCTATTATAATAGGAAGTCATCCTCAACCTGCAGAATCATGCCCTGGTTGCTCAGTTGTTCGGTACTGAGATTTGTCAACAGATAGACATTTATATAAGATGGATACTGATTCACCATATACCTGTAATACTCTTTATAGTTCTTATGCTTGTGGTCACATGTAATCCCATGTGCCCCTCAATAATAATTGAACCCCTGAGTTCATGTACATTTGTCCACATATGTGATGATACTGGAAACATATTTTGAATGCCATATTAAACTCCCAAAACGTTTTATATTTAGGAGCGTTGGGAGCAAAGAAGAATAACAATTCTGGCAAAAAAAATCATAATGTACAGTTAGCTCTCGTTCAACAATATGTGTGTACTCCCTCCGTTTAAAGATGTTTTAGGTAAGAAAATAAATCTAGACTTTTTAGTGTGTAGATTCGTTCTAAAGTTGAGTGAACCTATATACTAAAACAAGTCTAGATTTTTTTTTTATAAAGCTAAAATATTTTATATTTTGAAACGGAGGAAGTACCAGATATGATTCCAATCGGCAGGTAATCTTTCAGATCGTAGCGAGTCTCCTCTGTGATGTGATACCTACCAAGCAAGTGTAGATTGGTACGCGGTGCAATGACCTCAATGTGACATGTACATGACATTCTGTACAACTTTTTGTTGTTCAATTGGGAGCTGGCCAGCTGGGACCTACAAGCTTGTTGGTGTGCCCTCTCAATGGCCATTTCTTAATTTGCTGCTTATCTTCCATAGATGCAATAATACATTGAACATCATATATGCAAAAGAGTGGCCGGTTTATACGGTTATACCAATTCTTTTTAACGATGAGGCTTTTTTTTAAGGCAGTGCTACCCGAAAGGTGTTCGTTCGATATATTGTAAAATCTGGCGGGATCCGACAAGCAGTTTTCCGACCAGCGAGCGTGCTTTGCATGCGTCAAAAACTTGGTAGGCGTTTGGACAAGAATTGGTCCAGTAAATACATGTATGGTACCTTACTAGACACTAAAAGCCAAGATTTCTAATTAGTCAGTTCAATTCAAATATGAAAATTCAAAATGTTTTTTAGGTTAAACCGTTTGTCCGAATTAAGATCCATTTTTACCGTTAGACTAGTCATGACGAGATCTTCAAAACTAGATCCCACGTTGGTATATTCTTATAATATTTTTTTAACGAAAAGTTATTCATCCGTAACACGCGAGTTATCCAGACTTCAGCATGTAATATATCCACCTAATAACATGTAAGTTATCCACTACTATAAAATTTACCTATAGATCATGTGTTAAAGATGGGTAACTTATTCAGTAACACGAGAGTTATCCAGGCTTTAACATATAAGTTACCCACTAAATAACATATAAGTCAGATAGAATATAAAAAGTTTTTTTAACTACACGGCCTTGTCATCCGTCGCTCTCTCGCAGCGTATGGATTACTCAACCTCGAAAGGCTATCGTGTCAAACATCAAACATAATTTTTTAAAGGAACTAAATCTAAGCTTTTTTACATACTATATAAATTAATGGGGTCTTATGACCACCTACCACGTGCAACCAGTAATCTAGCGACTCGACTTTGTAGACATCCGTCGCTGCTACTGTAGTGGACGGGTGGCGAAGCCTCGAAGGGTTTTAAGATACCGAGCCTTAATTGCTCGTCGACGCTAACACGTCGATGGCAATAAAGTTTCAGTACCCTAACAACTAGCGTACCACATTCCAATTAAACTTGTTCAACACATATGCGAGAATGCCTATACCTAATATGTTTATATGGTGGGTAGCTTATGTCTTACTGGATGAATAACTTATATATTATGACATGGATAACTCACGTGTTTGGGATGAATAACCTTTTGGTCCGATTTTTTTTTCATCGAAACATATCAACATGAGATCTAGTTTTAAAGATCTCGTCACGACTAGTCCAACGGTGAAAACGGATCTTAAATCGGATAAACGGTTTGATCTATAGAATATTTTGAATTTTCGATATAATTCTACGCTAACTAACAGCACGCGTTCATACCTGCCAAGTTTTACAATCCAACAACCAGTCTGAGAATAGAATTCTCCTTTTTTTCTTCTTCTTTACAATGATTTGGACATCTATATAGGCGGAAGATGCTGTGTTTTGATCCTGTTAAAGAAAAAACAGGGACCTCCTGATGTCCTAAGTTAGTCAGCTTAATCGCTAATGTCAAGTCATAGAACTGTGTGTGGTAGGTCACTCGATTAACTGTCTGACGACGATTCCACTAAGTTGTTAGTGGGTAATCATGACAGCACTTTGAGCTTGAGGACGGATATTTCTCATGATGGTTGCTGAATTACCGAAGTGGAGAGACCAAACTATCTTTGCAACCTTTCAAAGGAACTTAAGGTTCCAATATTGGAAATGGTTCGGAATCTTTGAATCTGCCTGAGTGTTTATTCTAAAAAGAATTAATAGCAAAAGAAGCAGAACCTTGAACATTTTTTTGCAGGGAGCAGAACCATGAACTTCGGATGTGACTTCTCAAGCAGATACCAAACCGATCCACGATGACCAGAATTGAGCCGAGCAGTAGTGTAGAACAAAAATAACTGAGCAGAACAATTTTCTGAGGAGCCACTCAGACATGGGGAAAAAATCAAGTGAGAGAAACAAAGAAAATGCCATTTCTGCAGCAAAAACTTACACCTGATATCGATTTACCAAGCACGCACTCTATATAATTCTCGCATCCAAGCTGTTGATCAGACTGGAGGCCTCTTCCTTGAGGCGGTGGCGCTGGAGTTGCGCCTCAAGAAGAGCTTCTTGAGCAGCTTGAGCATCATCAGCAGGCTCAGCCTCCTGCGCCGTACCACGCTGCCACCGGAGGCGGCCGCCACGTGCCGTGATAGAATCCCGTCGCCGGGGAGCCAGGCCTCGCTCGCCCACTCTTTGCTCAACGGGCACGGCGGCGCGGTGCAGGAGAGCTCCTCGTTGAAGTCCTCCCACAGCATGTCCATCTTGTGCTCCTCCACGACGGCGAACCTCTCCGAGCGTGCCCCCGGGTAGTCGGCGCAGCTGGATTTTCCGGCGTGCTCGACGGCCGAGAAGCACCTACGGTGGTTGTCGTGCCCCGCCGCATCAGCATCCCCAGCGCCCGGGACGACGAACCACGGAGGCGTGGAGGCGAAGAGAGGGAAAGGGAGCTTCTTGGCGCCGCACTGCTCCTGTGGCACGCTAGGGAATGTGAAGTCTTCCACCATGACGATGGCGTATCTGTTTGTGTATGGAAGTCTCTCCGTGTCTAATTCTCTACTAGGCAACTTGGCGCTGTGGCGCCACGCCGCGCCTTCGCGGTTAACTCGATTGCTGACGATTACTGTTTGTGTCTCGTTAGAAAATACTAACGGAAAACTTGCGAAATCTGAAACAATTACTGTCAAATAGTTGGCCAAAAGTATCGTTGGAGATTATCTGGTATGTAATTTAGTAAAATTTGTTGGAGATTATCTGGTATGTAATTTAGTAAAATTTGTTGTCCCAAGTTACCATAGAAGATAATTGCGCTATCTTTCCCATAAAAAAGCATGCGGTGAAATTAATGTCAAAGAATTAGAAGGGTCAAAAGAATCCGAATTACTCATGGGACATGGCTCGAAAATTACCCACCCTCGAAAAATTATTGAAAGATAGTGACCATATAGAAATTGCGGCTTGATAAAGTGTGATGACAAAATAATGCCAAAGAATGTGAAGAAAACCTAAAAGCAATATCATCGATGAAATATAGTTAGAGAATATTTACCAGCCACGAGGTATGATGGGGTAACAACCAGCGAAAAATTACGGCCATGAAGTTAAATACAGTTGCAAAATCACAGTCAGAGAAACGCCTATAAAAAAATTCGGTATGGCAATCCTTGTCGGGTATTATTGTTTGAGCCAGGATCTGCACCGATAGAAAATCACCGTGAAAAGTACGGTAACACACATGTTGTACTGAAAGAAAAGCTATGATTCGGTAATCACTGTCGATATTATTGTTTGAACCGGGGACCTATATTGAAAATTTACCGATAGAAAATCACCATGAAAAGTTGCATAACACACACCATACCAAAAAAAACTACTGATAGAAAATCACCGTGGAAAGTACCATAACACACATGTAGTACTGGAAATGTATTGTAAATAATCTAAGTTTTTTTTAAAGCAGTACCGTTGCAATATTACCGTCCAAGAATTGCACATCGTCGACAAATCACTGTTGAGTAGTTACAACCATTAAATTACTATGAAAGTTAAACATATGTACCCAAAAATTACTGTAGGAAACCGTTAGTAAAACTACTGTAGCATGCACTAATCATGTTGTGTAGAAAATATTATTACAGTGCGTATTGTAGCAGATTGTTCTGGGTGTTATTTTAGCGGGATGAAAATCTAATGATCAGAGGCTGTTTTATTCTTTTGATTAAAAGATGACGGTCTAAAAAACGATGACACTGTTCATATGAACAGTGCATAGGACGCTGAGGGGCTGCGACGCGCCTTTAATTATAGTTATATTAATATTATATGGTGTACATGTAGAATTGCTAATGGAGGTTGCAACTTCTTATCTACCTCTTCCAATGCCTAGAGAGAGAAACATGGGAGAGAGGGTATGGTCTACGGTGGTTTCTTTTATCTCTGGAGCTGCTCAAGTGATGGTTGGCGAATGGGAGTACTATAGTTTGGTGGTTGGCTTGATTCAAACTAGATTTAGGAGTGCGCCTTGGCGCACGATCCCGTTGAATATGAAATTTAATAAAAATAAATGAGTGAATAAATACATCCAAATGGTAGCGGGCCGTGGTGTCAAGGTTCAAATTTGATAGAAGATGTCAAATGAGATTCTAATTTAATGGTGAAATAATGAAATTCAAGAGTTGATTTACCACATCGAGCAAGAATATATGCATATTCTCATTGATCTTTATATAGCGAATGACTGCAAAAGTTACAAACGGCGTATATATATATATATATATATATATATATATATATATATATATATATATATATATATATATTAGGTTAGGTTTGTAGCGAACGATAAAAGAGATAACATCTATATTAGTTCATATTTCGGTAGACTTTGGGCAATAAGGTTGAAGCGGTTGGTAACTTTATTTTGTATAACACGTGGCATGGCACGACCAATCAAGAAGACCATTTTTTTTATTGCAGCAAAGGAACACACATTTTTTTTCGGATAGAGAAACATATATTTTTTGGCAACGCAAGGAAGATCCCGTTTTCCTGCCAGGACATAAAAAAACATAATTTTCATGCCACATCAAAGAAACTGGCCATTTTGCTGCCATGGGATAGAAAATGGATGCTTTTTCTGGCATGGCAGAATTTTTTTGCTGCCACGGCAGAAAACAGACCATTTTGCTGTCGTGACAGAGAATCAATCATTTTCTCAAGAAAGGGGTGTCGAGACAAACAGATGTTTTGCTTATTTGTTATTCCTCCTTAAAGAAAGTCTAGATTCATTTTTTTCACAAACCTAAAACATCTTATATTATAAAATGGAGGAAGTAATAAAGAACCGTTTCAAAGTCTTTTCTCTCAGATTGATCAATGTCTAAAAAACACTTACCTAGTGGATCAAGGTACGGAATCAAGATAAAATTAACCACTCATATAAGACATAACCAAGACAAAATAGACAACATAGCTAAAGTATTACCCATTGGATCAGTGTATGAATAGACGCAATGGTTTATATTGGTAAAAATCGAGTGGAGCAAAAATAGTTTAGCTTAAACAGTGTATGAATTTTTCACCGAGAATGAAATACAACTTTGGGATCTAAGTGATCAACCTGGGCCAAACTTGGTCTGGTTGGCATCACAATCTCAGCCGGATCCATCCCATCTCCTATTTTGGCGAATAGCCTTCTTTATCCAATTATCCCTAGGTATCACGCACCGACACTGCCAAAATTCTTGTTTTAAGGGTGCATCTTGGCGCATGGGCCCCGTATTTCACACTGATGATTGTTATGTAAAACACTTTATAATAAGCTTATAGAACAACACGTACATCGTCATAAACATGATTTCTGGAACCACCAAATTACACAATTGTCTAACCAACCAGATAATAGGGTGATAATATATGGCGTGGCAAAAGCGATAGAACAACAGAACCGAGGAGGCTATAAACACCCAACGGATCGTAGACGAATGGACAACAATCTTTTATAGATACAACCTTTGGTTCTATATATAGAGATAGAACAATAGAACAATCTTTTATAGATACAACCTTGGTTATATATATAGAGATAGAACAATAGAACCGAGGAGGCTATAAACACCCTACAGGTCGTAGACGAATGGACAACAATCTTTTATAGATACAACCTTTGGTTCTATATATTGGAGTACGAGCTCATCCACATTTGATGGAGACGTTTCTCTAGAATTACCAGAAGTTTCCAAACCTTGTCCACGGGGCTTTCTTCTTTTGAGTGGTTGAGATACACAATGCTTAGAATCTATAGACAAAAGGAAGAATTTAACACTTTTTCAAGAAAAACTCATATTCTCAGCGGAGAAGGAGAACATTCATGTATGCTTAATAAATATCTAAAATACATAAAGTTCATAAATAATAGGAAGGTAGGTCTAATAGAGAAAATGATTGTATAAAAAAGGCAAGTGAGTCCCCATTCTTACCAAAAAGAGGTGCGGCATAATTACCCTGTTTAGGAAATATGGAGCTTGTCTTGTGAAACTAAAGAAATATTGTAAGAAAGAATATGGGTATACATTCTACACTCTACTCACATGAAAATAAGACTGTTGCCTTGGTTGGAAATAAATAAAAATGAAGAATTGTCCAAAATTACTGTTAATGAGAACAATCAGATAGTTATGCTTGTTGTAGTTTTGCTACTATTTATGCATGAAGAGAATAGCATCAAGACATGTATTTAAAACAATTCAAGCAGAATAAATACACTCAATCCTGATTTCACATGCGCAAAAAGAAACCAACAATTCAGCATCCTTGATTGCTTAATTAGCTAGTCTTCTAGAGTTAAATAAATGTGTTTCTTAGGTACTCGAGAGCAGCAGGGCATGCTGACTCGCTAGCTAAGCTAGTTAACCAAGTACACTATCCATAGAACTCATGGTTTATTCAACCGGTTTTGTCCATACAATATTACATCCATACACATCGATGCTACTATGTCGCCATTACCCATGTAGGCGTCCTGAAAATAACTGAAGAGTGATGGATTACATACCTAGGCTGCAGGCAGGTAGGACAACACACCCAGGACACTAAGGGCTACAGAACACCACATCAGCATGCCAAAAAGATAGCGACTATATATTTGAATCTACTGGCAAAAAAAAACAGTGATCTAGTAGTGCCTACATCGATCACACAAAGCAAAAGTTCATTATTCGGTCGAAAAGAGTAAATATGAAGAAAAATATTTAGTTTAATAGGCTTAAGTTCATATGGTGCTGGTTCAAGGAGAAACCTCTTATCAGTGGATACCAAGCAAGACATTGATGTTACATGTGCATCCATAGTCAAAGGAGACAACTTCACCTCCACACGGTCCACTAATGCTTCAGGTAGCATAATTGTTGTTTCACCAACGGGCAGGGTAGGCAGCAAGAGTCGAAGCTATTTCTGGATCCTTCATAATTTGGGAGCCTGAATCAAGAACTGTTGGATCTGCGGATGGTGGATGTGCATCCATAGATGCTCCGTGTGGTTAACTCAAAGGTTAGTTAATCAGGATGGGCTATACCTTTCTACACTGCCTGAAGAGTATAATTTACGGCATTATCCAGCTAAGAGGATCCAAATAGTGTACCATTCTTTAGCTGTCTGGTAGGCCTTGTTATTTATGTTCGAAACATCAACTATAAAACCATCTGCATGCAATTTATATTAGTGGCCTATCAGTAAAACAACCCTCGTATGAGTCGCTAATTAGCATAGGAAATGTGAAGTAATCTGATCTAATAAGCACTACATATGGAAATTCTAGTAGCAATCTAGAAAATCAATAGCTAAGAACGTATATTGACCCAAATAAACTGCAGAATAGCAAGTGTAAAGGATCCACAGAAGAGGTCGATAACAATTATTCTACTCACCTCAGAAGAACAAGCTATCAGTAGAGACTGGAGCATCAGAAAACTCAGCAATGGTGTTTGAGGAAGAGCTCTGACCAAGGATAGCCACATCAGTTAAAGCTTCACAAGCAGAACTGAGGCTGCTCTCAGTAATATTGTCGGATGAAGATAATACCACCACACGTATATATTTTGCCATCTAGAACACTACATATCATGAAGAAACTATATGCTCTAGAACCTAAAAACAAAACAATGCACTGACTTAACTGCAAACTGTAAGTTGCAAAAAAACATGTCCAGAAAAATAACGCAACACCTCAAAACACCACATGTACGATAGTAGATAAATATACGTGAATGAGAATCTCTTTTTTTGTAGGACTTTGATATTGATTAATTGCCTTCCTTAAACCGGTCTCAAATTTTGTGTAGTCTCATATAGCAAACTTTCTCCCAGCTCCCAGTACAACACTGCAAAATGGAACAATTTCCTTTAGCAATCCAAAATCTAGGATGATTGTCTAGAAATTATAAAACCAACAAAGGCAACCTTAGAATAACATATTATAAACATCATTAGAACCGCTGCCGTCAGCTTGCCACTGCATCTCCCTCTTTGCGTCCTCCTCTTCCTCCCAGTTCTCACTGGCAGCATAGCACTGTCGGCCTACCGCTGAGCTTTAGGAAGATATATGTTTGCTGGACTGAATGCAAACAAACAAGAAACACACTCCATGATCGTAGTTTGTTCATAACAATTGGGAACTGATTAGCCGTTAGATACGCGCATTAGTAAATCAAGATTGTCTAAAGCAACACATTGATTAGCCGTTTGGAGTGTCCGTTTCTTGTTTTAGACACTCCAAACGGCTAATCAATTCCAACAGACAACAAACAATCTTGACAATTGCATCTAAGCCATGGCTAAGCAGCACATTTTTTTATTGGCAAATGCCGCACAAACAAGAAACGGACACTCCATGGTCGCTTGCATGCTGATGCTGAACAGTAATCATACATGAATAAATACACCCTATTTGGAAAGTTATAGCAATAGGAATGGGTAAACAACACAGCTAGATAGAAGAGAAACATCCTAAAACTGATTATTATATGGAAAATGGGCAGATGAACCAGGAATTTGGTAGCCAAAAGAAAGCAAGTGAATTTACTTTTGGTAGTGATAAAACTTTAATCTATTGGGAACCAACGAGGCAACGATTGTCATCTCAAAGTAGTAGTTGGTACACAACATACCAGTGATATGAAACAGCAGTTGCAAACCAAAATAACATGTACAGTTAATTAAAACCGAGTTGTTAATGACACAAATCACTAAGATGTAAGGGGAACCTATGAGATGTTAGCAAGAAGATTTTCATCTCAAAGTAGTAGTTGGTACAGAACATACCAGTGATATGAAACAACAGTAGCAAGCCTACAGTACGAAAAAGAATTTTGCCTCTGATATAGCCACCGGGTAAATACAAAAGAATGTTTTTCCACTAAGGATAGCAGCTTTTTAGAGCCACTGGGTAAAACATGCTGGATCATAAATACATGTACCACTGTAATAAGAATTAAGTTTGATTTTAGCCCACCAAACTATATACGTGAGCACCCGGCATGGAAGGCTAGGTGGAAACAAACAGAGGCGTTATTTTTGTATCCCATGGAAATCATTGACAGGCAAGATCATTAAGCAAATCTTTTAGAAACCTACCACTTATTCATGAGTGGATATAGACAAATTATTCAGTTAAACTCAGATGACATCAATGGCAGTAAAAAATTCTTTTTATTTTACGATGAAGCTAGTACGATGGATAAAAATCCCTCAAACATCTAGAAATCATGGTAAGCCAAACATATGTAATATTGTAGTTGGTCCGACCAGAATCATTTCGGGGGTTTCACCTCCTTTGCCTGAAAAGCAAAGAGAAACCAAGATTAGTAATATATAATTTATAGGATATCTTAAAACACCAAGAATCCATGTAGGAAATAAAATAGTCATTTTATCTTTAGAAAAATAGGAGCTGGCCACCAGCTTGCTAAACTGTAATCATAATGAATTGGATCACATAAGAACATAATATCACCAGGCTACAGCTGATACATAGACAATCTCAAATCATATGGTGAGAAAATAGAACATAAGCTCAAAATGTACCTCATTTCTATTTTCTTGTGACTTTCTAATATCATTGAAAGAATCTACAAATGTTCAAAAATAAAAATTAGTATTCATATTGTTGAACTCTTGAGTCCTGATTGAGAAACGAAAACATCGTGTGAAGTTCAATAGTGAACCAATATTCATCAACAAACTGAATCAATGCATGATCCTACCAGACAAAAAGTGCATCACTTCACCTGATTATGTCACTTTTGCTACATATATAATCCCAAGGATTGCCTCAACCTCTCCTTGGTACATAAATAGACCCAATCCGGCTGCACCAAGGGGAAGAACATTAGCACCTCCGACATGAGTAAAAAATCAAGCAGGCAATAGAAGGAGGGGAGTTTGGGCAATAACAAAACAAACATGTTGCTTATGGCCTGCATAAAAAAATAGACACAATGCACCACGTTGCTAGCATTTTAATCATGTATAGATCAATAACAAATTATCGTCGACCATACCAAAAGTGAAAATAATGCAAGCTAGCAAAGAAACCGTTTAAGTACCTTCAGAATTCCATCTTTGACAAGTAATCGCACCTGCATCATGTTACCTAAATAAAATAGAGGATGGAAATTTTACATGCACATATACTTAAAATATTCACTCAGCCAAAAACGGTTCAAACAACAGAAAAGGTAGCAAAATCTATCGAAAACAGAAACTACACATAAGACAAAGTAATTAGAACACAAATGGAACATTAATCTTACCAGGTATTTTAATCAAATACCTTGTACGCACGGATATAAATGAATATGCAGGAACAAATATTGATGTGCTGGGTGCTAAATCAAACATGAGCAGTCTTCTTTCAATTTTACCTCAAGCCTCAAGGAGTTAGAGGCAAAGCAGCATCACGTGTGGTGGCATGCTCTCCTCCCGGTGATGGAGATGCCATAGTCCTTGCTCCTCAGGATGACCTCCCTATAGTATAGATCCTCCCTGTAGTGTAGCGTTTCTGAGTTAGCGAGAGAGTGAGATGTTACATGAGAACGTGAGGGAAAGATGCAGCGCCAAGATCCTAAGAAAGCCATAAGTAGTTCAATTCTTATCCAATCAAAATATGTGCGTCAAACAAACATAAGTACTCACAAGTACACCTTAAATAAAACATATGATTTTCATCGAACACCTTATGAGCACAGATAAAAATAGATGTGTAAGGAGAGAGAGAGAGAGGATGCGTGAAGGTGTTCTACCTCAGGAACTGGAGCAGAGCAAGCTCGTAGGAGGCGCCTCCATGGTTGTGCAGAGGAGCCGACGACAAGGTGTAGGTGCTGTGCGTCGCTGCAAGCTCCGTAGGGTGCCCTCCGCCACCGGATGGCCACGAGCTCCCATGGGTACCTCCGCCGACGGCCAAGCCATGAGCTCCCATGCATACCTCCACCGCTAGCCCGGCCGCGAGCTCCCCTGGGTCCCTCCGCCGCCGGTTGGGCCACGCCCTAGGTACCCTCCGCTGCCGGCCACAAATCCCCTCTATTGTGCGCTCTCGACGATGATGAACGTGGACAGTAGGGGAGTGCGGGAGGAGCTGAGGCGGCGCAAGCACTGGAGGAGGAGGCAAAGTGGCGGCTAGCGGCCTGAGCTGCAGGGGATTGGTGGCTGGCCACGAGAGGGAAGAGAGGTAGGCGAGAGGGACGAGAGCGAGGGAGTCGTAGACTCGCGGGCGGCGGCTGGAGCGATTATGCGGTTTAGGGTTTCTTACCGCGAGCGTGATTTTTATATGGACGCGATTTTGCTCACTTCAATCCAGTGAACGAAAACTTCGGGTCCGAGGTGTGAGGGCAGAACCGGAAAATTTGATCGCTTCACATCGGCTCTACCCAACCCACCTGCTGAGTGGTCACTGCGAGGTGGGCCGACGAAAGTGCGGGACCCAACAGCAGTGAGACGCACTACCAGACGGGTAGGCTAGGACCAGTCCATTACGTACATACGGGTATGACTGAGCAGATCTACACCGTTGTTTCCAGATCGAACAGCCAAAAAAATCAGATTTTTGTGGGACGTCGTACTGCCCCCCTAATTATGTTTCTTAATTGGCGAAACGCCAATCAGTCAGGAAGCACTAAGACAAAAGGCCCTACCAATTTATTGTTAATTTTCAGTTGCAACATTCCAAGGTCATGACATATAGCTAGAGCTCAAGATCACATTAAAAATTGAGCTATTGGGCCCTAGAGAATGTCTAGTTCAGACATGGACAGAGCCGAACAGAAAAATCCTAGTTGCAAACGCCTAGCTAACCAATCAGGCATACAGTTGCTGTTTTTCTGTTAAACTAAATCAGGTGGAGTGTTGGTTAGGGTAATGGGTGATTATGCTGGGAAACAGAGTCAAGCAAGCTGGAGTCCACAGGATAACCATGGTGATGTCGGGAGTAGTGTTGGGTGTTTGAACGGTTTTGGAGAGAGAGAGCATAGAAGAAGTATTCAGAGCATCTCCACTCGTTAGGCGAACCTAGACCAAAAACTGGATTTTTTTTCGTCCGAACGAAACAAGTTTTCGGCCTGGGTACACCAAGTTTCGCACTCGCGTACCCAGGCCGAGTTTCCACGTTCGACTAAATTTCATTAATGATAGGCGAATATAAGCGGATTACATCGAATTTAAACTAAAGTAGTACATAATAAACTAAAATAAGGCCGCCGCCGTGGCCTTCGCCGATGTCATCGCTGTTCTACATACTGAAGTTGCTGTAGAACGCCGTATAGCCGGGATCGGCCCTGCCATCATCCTCGCCACCGTCGTCGTCGTCGCTCGGCGGCTGGTGCTGGCGGGAGCTCCCTGGCCTGGATCGCCATACCTCCACGGCTGGTAGGAAGGGCCGTCCTCCTCGTCGTCGTCGAGGACGAAGAGCGGGGCGTCCTGGTAAGCGAGCTTCCGCCCGGACAAAGCCCGTCTCCGGGCCGCCTGCTTCTTGGCCTGCTACTGCAGGCGGCGGACGCGCTGCCGCTCCATCTCCTCCCAGTCCGCCCTGGACCATTCCAGGATGTCCGGCGAGGAGGGCTCCACCGACGGCGGCTGCGGCATCGAGTCGCCATGGACGACCCCATTCCAGGAGTACAGGAGGTTGTCGGGGCTCTCGGCAGCGGAAGGGTCATCCATGGCGCCGATGTACTCTTGGATCTCGTACGCAACTCCTCCAGCGTCGGCGCCGACGGGATAGGGATGCTGCCGGCGCTTAGCTTCCACCCCGAAGGGTTCCGCGTGTCTGGCGGCGCCATATAGCCGGCCTCGTAGAGCAGGCGCGCCTCCCAAGCCTGGAGGGTGCGCCGGCCGAAGCCGTTCGCCACCGTACCGTCGCCAGGGTATCGCTCGACCATGGCTGGGGAAGGGGATCTATGAGAGAGTGTTCGGCGGAGTTCAGGCTGATAGGATGGGGGAGCTGTGAGAGAGTGTGAGGAACTCCGGCGAGGGGTACAGCTTATATAGGCCGAGGTGGGCGGCGAGGGCGGAAGGGGTGTAGCGGCGAGGGTGGGAAAAGGGAAACAGCAGGAAGTTAGTGCCCGTTGGTCCGTCGCGGGAGCCGAGGCGGCGGCGTTGGCGCTGCAATTCGGCGACGCGAGGCCGACGGGACAGGTAGTTAATGTCCGACGGTCGCCGCGTGCCGAGGATGACGACGACTCGGCTTCCGTCGCTGACTTGGCGGGTCCACGCGCCACTTCGTTTTTTTCCGCTGAGTTCGCTGCGTTCGGCGTTCCTAGGGCGTACCCGGGAACCTGGATTCGGTTTGGGTAGTCTGGACCAAAATTGGTCCAAATCCGGTCAAAAACAGGTTCTTGGATACACGACTGGGACATTTTTTAATATCCGGAACTAAATTCGACGTCCGAATCAGCGTCCTGGGTAGACTCGAGTGGAGATGCTATTAAAGGGGACATGCAGGACAGTGTTCCGCAGCTGCTGGTGTGCGGCTTTCTGCTAAAGGTGTGATCTATTTGGATTTTTTTGACGAAAAACAATATATTAAAATTAAGCTAACAGGCCCGCCTCATTAAAAACCTTGCAGCCCCCTTCGGTACCCTGGAAGGAAAAGAGTGCATCTGAAAACCTGCTGCTTTGGTCTGGATTACAATCAGTCCTAAGACTGTTATCTAGGAAATCAGGGGGTTCATCCCAAGACCTACTCTCTATTGTGTACAAGCATAGCATGCACACTCATGAGCTACTTTGTTTGCATTACGACCCACAAAACTAAACTCGAAGAGCTCAAAAGAGGAGCTCATCTCATCTATTTCACTAAACATAGGGGCTAAAGCCGAGTGCTGTGTCTTCCTTCCTCTCCATAGATTCACTAACTCTGCATAGTCTGACTCACAGATGACTCACACAAAACCATGTTGCTTTGCAAAGGCAACTGCATCTCTAAAGGCAAGTTCTTCGACAGAGAGAGGATCCGAAATGCTGTGGTAAACATGACACCACGCAGCCCTAAAACCCCCTGCATCCCTCGCAACACCTCCACCTCCGGCAATCCCCTGCTCCTCTCTAACTGCACCATCACAGTTCGGTTTTATAACATCTGGCCTGGCCATGCAGTACATGGTGGTCGACTAGCTCCCACCTTAGAAACCTTCATCTCCAGGTAACCCAATGTCTCATCAATAGACTCCAGTGTTTTAGAAGGATCATATCCCGTATCTTCATGCGTCCATCGATTTCTTAAATCCCAAATTGCTGACATTATGGAAATCAATCTCTCTCGCTCCCCTTGACTGAACATAGCATCACATAAGATGTCCATTGCCCAAGTCTCGGGATGCAGATTTGGTAATGTCAAATGCAAGATGTCTCGGGCAGCCCTCCAGAATTGTTTCGCATGCCCGCACTCCATCAATGCATGATACAAAGTCTCTGATGTTGTCTTACATACCGAGCATGTACTATCTACTCTGACATGTCGCCTGGTGAGAGTTGCATAGTCCGGCAAGATGCCTTTCAAAACCCGCCACCAAAAAACTCGTACTCTCGGTAAAACATCCAACTTCCAGAGTCTTCTCCACTTTTCATCATTGTGCATACTAGAATGTCCAACTCCACTGGTGATCGCTACCTCTCTACCCTCCTTTGCTGACAAGAGCGCACGATAGGCCGATCTAACAGAATAAAATCCGTTTTTCTCATAATGCCAAGCTAGCCAATCTTCTCCTCCACTCCTCCGAAGAGGGATCTGCAATATCGCTCGAGCATCTGGGGCTAGAAAAATTTCCTGTATCTTCTCAGTTCTCCACTAATGCAGCACAGGATCAATGAGCTCATTAACTGTCACAACATCAGTGTCAATCAACCTACCGATTGGACGGCAAGCAGCCAAACCAGGGATCCACCGATCCTGCCATATAGACACAGTAGACCCATCACCAATCCGTTTTAACAGTCCCAATTCAAGTGCCTGTCGTCCTGCAAGAATTGCCCTCCAGGTTTTTGATGCAGTCCGAGCTGGGGTAACTGACATAAAATCACCACTTGGATAGTACCTGCTACTCAAAACTCGGGCACATAAGGATTGAGGTTGAGTGAGAAGCCTCCATCCTTGCTTCCCCAAAAGGGACAGATTGAATAGCTCCAAATCACGGAAACCCATCCCGCCGGAGGCCTTCGGTCGCGCAAGTTTTTCCCATGAAAGCCAATGCATAGCTTTCTTATCAATCGAGCCACTCCACCAGAATCGTGCAATAAGGGATACAATTTTCTGACAAGTACCCTTTGAAAGCTGAAAACAACTCATACTGAAAGTTGGGATAGCCTGGAGCAGTGTCTTAATCATCACATCCTTTCCCGTATAAGACATCAATTTATCCCATCCAGTTATCTTACTCCTTATGCGATCGGAAATATATACAAAGTCCTCATTACTGAGATTGCCCACTACTGTAGGTAGACCCAAGTACTTCTCGCTAAAGGCCTCCACCATTATATCCAGCTCCTGTTTCACCAAATCACGGGTGTTGTCGGGAATTCCAGAACTGAAGAAAATGGAACTCTTCTCCCTGTTTACCATTTGACCCGAAGCCTCATTATATATATGTAGAATAGTGTTTAGACGATCTGCACCCTGGACAGATGCATCAATGAAGATGAGGGAGCCATCAGAAAATAGGAGATGTGTGATCCATGGTGCACGATTGCACACCCGCATGCCTCGATCCACAAATCCCCCTGTATAATTATTTAGGAGCGCTGAGAGACCTTCTGCACACATTAGAAAGAGGTAGGGAGAAACCGGATCACCCTGCCTTATACCTCGAGAAGGACTGAACTGTGGCAGCAATTCACCGTTAACCTTAACTGAGAATCTGACTGACGAGACACATCTCATAATAAGATTTATCAAGTGATCTAGGAAGCCCATCTTGCGCATCATAGCCTCAAGAAAGGGCCATTCCACTCTATCATATGCCTTCATCATATCAAGCTTTACCGCACAAACTCCTTTTTTGGCTTTCTTTCTTCTCCTCATTGTGTGGATGCACTCAAAAGCCACCAAAGTGTTATCTGTGATCAACCGTCCCGGAACAAAGGCACTCTGTTCCGGACTAATTGTTTCCTCAAAAACCGGCCTTAATCTCAAAGAAATCACCTTTGTACAAATCTTGTAAATAACTGTACACAAGGAGATCGGTCGGTATTGCTTAATGGACTGGGGGTTTCGAACCTTCGGAATTAAAACGATGGATGTGTCATTAAGCTCACTTGGAAGCTCAACCCCACTCAGAAATTCCAACACCGCCGGGTCCACAATTGTTTTCACGGTCTCCCAGTGGCGTTGGAAAACCCCCGCAGTAAAACCATCTACCCCAGGAGCTTTAGACGGATGCATCTGAAAAAGAGCGTACTTGATCTCCTCCTCTGTAAATGGTCTATCCAAAGACACCCTCATCTCATTTGTAACACGTTCCTGGACAAAAAGCAGAAGTGCATCCATATTTGGTACCCCTTGAGAAGTGTACAGCTGTTGGTAAAAATTCTAAATCTCTTCATGTATTTCTCCTTCTTCAACACACAAAGAGCCATCATCTATTTTAAGAGAGGAAATTCGATTTATCCTCTTCCTCTGAGCCGCCTGAGCATGAAAATAGGCAGAGTTTTTATCCCCTGCCTTTAACCATTGGACACGGGAGCGTTGTTTAATCCATATTTCCTCCTGAGCAAGGGCTTCGGTAATTTCAGCCATCACCTCCCTTTCCTCCTTGCCTGGACCAGAACCCATGGAATTCAATCTAAGACGATCCAAATCCTTTCTGAGCTTGGATAACTTGTTCTTGAAATTTCCAAAAGTTCTGTCACCCCATTTATCCAGCCCCTTCTGCATATTCTGCAGTGTACTCATTACACCCCTCAAACCGCCACCAACAGCATTCTCTGTCCACAGATTTTGAACAATTTGATCATATTCGGTATGCGTTTGCCATACATTCTCATACCTGAACACCCTCTGTCCCTTTTTTCCAGCATTTAAATTCTTTCTTGTCATCTGAATAAGAATGGCACTATGGTCAGACTCCACCATGCTCAAGTGCTGGGCTCGGGATACAATAAAATTTTCATATAAAGCGTCATTACCAAAACCCCGATCCAGTCTACGCTTCACATTCGATCCCCCCGGCTGTCTGTTATCCCAAGTGAAGGGGAGTCCCGTCTAGCCCAGATCAGTTAGATTGCAATCTTCAACACATTCTCGAAACGCCCGCATTTGAGGTTCCGGGCGCTCCGAGATACTGAAGTGCTCACTAGCGAACAAAGTTTCATTGTAGTCGCCAACACACATCCATGGGTAATCTAGAGAGTGAGCCTGCCGCCTCAAGAGCGTCCAACTCAGATTCCTATTTTCCTTCCTGGGTTCACCATAGAAGCCGGTGAAGCGCCATGGTTTCTCATCATTCCCCATAGATTTGATAAGGACATCAATATGGTTGGAAAACTCTTCAGTTCTACCACCATATCTGCTTTCCAGAACAGCCCAATACCACCACTGAGTCCATCGCTGTTCACTGCAAAACTCCCTCCAAAACCCAAAGAGTTTGCCAATTTTCCCACTCTTTTACCTCCAATCTTCGTTTCCATCACGAAGAGAAGAGAGGGCGCTTCCCGCTTAATAACATTGCGGAGTTCTCTAACTGTCGGATGGTTCCCAAGCCCCCGACAGTTATAGCCTATGCAACTCATTGGTCCAGGCGGGGCTGGTTCTCAGCCGCCGCCATAAAATCAGACTCGGATTGCTGTTCGTCAATATCTCTAGTGCCCTTAGTTCGCTTTGCCGGGACACTAATACCAGAAACTTTACTTGGAGAATTAACTAGAGCATTTCGCTTACTGCCCGCTGGATCATCTTCAAACATGATTACATCGTTGGGGCTTTCGGCGTCTCTCTCCTCTTGTACACTTTGGCACTACCATCACGAGCCCCTCCCGTAGTCCTAAAGTTAAAATTCGATACCACAATCTTCACATGGCTAGTAGAGGGATCAAAACTTTTTTCAGGGTCAGTTCCATTAGCTTTAGCGGTTCCATCACGCTGAACCTTAGAGTCACCTTCCCGGCTATGATACTGCATCTTTGTGTCGTCTCTGGTCCTTGCCTGCTGCCATTGAGATTCTTGCTTCCATGGATCCTGGTAGCGCAGCGAAGCGTCATATGGAAAACTACCCTCCTCATCTCTTTCAGCGGGAGTTGGACAAAATTTTTCAGAGTGACCGAATCTCCCACACGAGAAACAGAAGTATGGCAGACGCTCATATTTTATTGGGTACCACTCTACCATCCTCCTCTTCTTAGATTCAATCGGGAACCCCCTCATAAGAGGTTCATCAAGATCAATCCAGACTCTCCCACGCAGACTCTGTCCCCAACCAGACCTGGAGCCATTGCCATGCAGATCCAGCCTGATAAATTCTCCAACCTGGCTAACAATAGATTTTCCACGAGCTTCATTCATCCAGTTGAACGGCAGATCATCACATCTGAACCACATCGGAAGTCTCTTGAATTTGATTTCCGATGGCTTCATACTCTCATCGAAATCATCCAGAACGACTGCATGTTTTGATACTGTCCATGGTGCCCCCTCCCAGATGCGCTTCCGATCTCTCTCAAAATCCATACTAGCTAAGAAGACATTGTCACCCTTTAGCCGTGAAGGACAAACCCCTAGGGTTTCCCCACTGCGGCCGCAACGCACTATCAATCGTCTGAATATGGAATATTTTTGTTGACAGGACTTTGCCCATCACTGCAAACTTCACTGGAGCCCCTCCATCCTCATTCTCATCCTCCATCACCAAGATCGTCTTCTCCCTGGCGGTCAGACCAAGCTTGGCCAGCTTTGACGTGACCCCCTAGATCACTCGTTCTCCGTCACCATCTTCCCCCAGGCTTGCACCACTCCCTCACCGCGTTTCCAACATGGCAGATCCCGTGGGAGGTGATCCAAGACGTGGTGTAGATTTCCCCGTGCGTCGTGCAGGACCTGAACGCCGGTAGATCGCCGCCTGGTCGCCCACACGCACCGCCAGAGCCCCTAACCCTAGAAAAACGGTTCAGGCTAAATTGACATTTCTATTTGGATTTGACAACGACGATGTTCACCTTTGATTTTATGCAGACAATATCCGACCGCCTCCCGTACAAAACCGTAAAATAACCACTGCTTTGCGTTACGAGCGAAAGACATGGTTATTCTAGATACTATAATGTCTACCGCATCGGATTTTTTAGGATTTATCGCAAACACGCGCTTCCGTGTTGCATATACGCCGTATAAAGGGGGCTTGCGATGCGGTACACCATATCTAGAAGATTCAGTTGGTGCGAGGGAAATTCTCTTGCCCCTCCCTCGGTGCAGAGCTGCCACCGGCCGTTTCCATCCACTCTCTCTCCCCTCCATGCCACCATGACGAGACCCAGTCTGAACTTCTACGAGGTTGCTATGTTCGCACACTACGACATCCTCGCGTTGGCTCGCACAACGCTTCCGGCTGGCTAGGAACTCAGCTACACCAGTGTGCCGGTGGCGCCAGTTCAGCGCGGTGTCGAATTGGCTCGCCAGATCGAGGATTGGCACGACCAACTGTTGGAGTGGAAGAGGGCCATAGCCCAGTACACTCCGACGAGCTCGTATTGGAGGAAGCGGTTCAACAAGGAGTGCAGGGTGGTGCTTGCCCTCTACGTTGTTCATGGGCGACAGGTCCACCCCGATCTCCGCAACCTCAAAGGGAGAGCGCGATTCTTGGCCGTTCATGGCCGAACCATCTACACCGTCATCGACGAGGCGCGCCGGGAAGAGTTCCAGAGGGAGGCGATCAATGCCAGAATCGTGGAGATTGATGACAGCGGAAGCGACACGGAGAAGGCGGCGGACGACGGAAGCGATATCTTGGATTAGGGATTCACTTTAATCAATTGTCATTACTATGATTGTATTGCTTATCGTCGAATTATGCATCCTAATTACTAATATGTATGGCCAAATTCTTGTTCAAACGCTGAATTGTGTTATTTGAGGTAAGATTTGTTTTATGGTTCACGCGACGGGCATGCCTGACCCGTAAAAAGAATATTTGATTTTGCGATACACTATACGACATCTGCTCTGCCCGGCCTTTTTTACACTGAAATACATTTTGCGGGATGACCGGATGCAGTATCTGATAGATGCTCTTAGCGTCCGCATTCTCAACAACACAAAGAATGGCTGCACACAAATACTTAAGAGCATATAGTTTTTTTTTTTGCCTCCTAACTGATTAGTTTTATAGGATACTAATTGCTAAACTCTTTATTACTACTAGCTCCGATCCATATTAATTGATTTTGATTTATCAAAATTTTAATGAATCTATATACTAAATAATATCTAGATTCATTCAAATCTAGATAAATTTAAGTCAATTAATATGGACCGGAAGGAGTAGTATGTCTTTATCATTAACATAAAAATTACATTGGAGCCTTTTTCACCTTTTTCTATTAGAAAAATGCATGTACTTCCTCCGTTCTAAAATATAAGATGTTTTAACTTTGTGAAGTAAATGTATGCTTCACAAAGCTTAAACATCTTATACTTCCTCCGTTCAGAATAACTTACTTGGTTTTGTCTTAATTCAAATGTATTTAGTGCATTTTAATGTATAGATATATTTGAATCTAGATAAATCTAAATCTATTATTTCTAAATAGAGGAAGTATTTTGAAACGGAGGGAGTAGTTAAGAAAAGCCAATATGATATGTCTAATGTCGAGTTCCCTTTGTAATCGATCCGGACGGACGTACCTTTGAACTCGTAAATGATCTGAAAAAGTATGGCACTGTTATGATTTATGAATATGAAGAAATGAACGTAGCTAGTTGCGCCTACTAGCTGTTAGATTTTGGAGTAAACAGAAAAGGCACGTGACTTGAAATTATGTGCGCTAATAAGTTGTAGGCTTTCATGTCAATGAAATGGCTGGGTGATTTCTTGTACCTTTAAATTAATTGATTTGAATTTATTTTGATATAAATATATTTAATACTAAAACATGTTTAAATATATTTAAATTTAAATAAATCTGAATCAATTAATTTGGATAGGTGTTGGATATCCAACCAATATGCTCTCGATCAGTAGCAGTACATTACAACAACAACAACAACAACCAAGCCTTTAGTCTCAATCAAATTGGGGCAGGCTAGATATGAGACCCAAACGGAAACTAGAAAAAAGTGCAAGTCAAGCGGAAAGCAGTAAAAAGTGCAAGTCAAAGCAAAACTAGTGAAAAAAGGCAAGTAAAAAAAAAACAAGAACAAGAATAAAGAACAAAGAATAAACAAAGTAAATCAAGGTTCACGCACATGAATTGCTGATTTCCATGCAGCCCTATCAAAAACCAACTCTCTAGGGACATTTCACTCCTTCATATCCCTTTTGACCGCCTCCTCCCATGTTAGCTTTGGTCGTCCTCTACCCCTCTTTGCATTATCAAAACCCCTTAGAATCCCACTATTGACCGGTGCTTTTAGTGGCCTTCGTTGGACATGCCCAAACCACCTTAATATGTGTTGAACAAGCTTCTCTTCGATTGGCGCCACCCCTACCCTCTCCCGTATCACTTCATTCCTGATCCGGTCTTTTCTTGTGTGGCCACACATCCACCTTAGCATACGCATCTTGGTGACACTCATTTGTTGGATGTGTTGTTTCTTAGTGCGCCAACATTCTGCTCCATGAAGCATGGCAGGACTGATTGCTGTCCTATAAAACTTACCTTTTAGCTTTTGTGGGACCTTCTTGTCACATAGGATTCCGGATGCTTGCCGCCACTTCATCCACCCTGCCATGATCCTGTGTCTAACATCCTCATCAATACCACCATTGCTTTGAAGCATTGATCCCAAGTATCGAAAAGTGTCCCTCTTGGGCACCACTTGCCCTCCTAGACTAACCCCTTCGTCCTTGCATCTATCGCCTCTAAAGTTCGCACCACATATACTTAGTATTTGTCCTACTAAGTCTAAAACCCTTGGATTCCAAGGTTTGCCTCCACAGCTCCAGTTTCCTATTGACATCCTCCCTACTCTCTTCCACCAGTACCACATCATCAGCAAAAAGCATACACCAAGGAATATCTCCTTTTATGTCCTTAGTGACCTCATCCATCACCAAGTCAAAAATGTAGGGGCTCAAAGCTAAACCTTGATGTAGTCCTATAGTAATTGGGAAGGTGTCGGTCTCACTATCTCCAACCCGAACACTTGTCACAACATTAGTGTACATATCTTTGATGAGGGATATGTACTTTGTTTGGACCTTGTGTTTCTCTAGCGCCCACCACATGACTATCCTTGGTATCTTGTCATATGCCTACTCCAAGTCAATGAAAACCATATGTAGGTCCTTCTTCTGCTCCCTATATCTCTCCATAAGCCGGCGAAGCAAGAAAATGGCCTTTGTAGTTGATCTCCCAGGCATAAAGCCAAATTGATTTTTAGTGACATTCGTCACTCTCCTCAAGCGATGCCCAATCACTCCCTCCCAAAGCTTCATAGTATGGCTCATAAGCTTAATTCCCTTATAATTAGTACACTTTTGGATATCTCCCTTATTCTTGAAGATGGGTACTAATTTACCTTTCCTCCACTCATCGGGCATCTTGTTTGACCGAAAAATGTGGTTGAAAAGTTTAGTTAGCCAAACTATCGCCATGTCTCCAAGACATCTCCACACTTCAATGGGAACATCGTCGGGACCCATGGCCTTCCCTCCTTTCATCCTTTTCAGGGCTTCCTTAACCTCAGTCTCTTGGATCCTCCGGACGAACCGCCTGTTGGTGTCGTCAAAGGAATCATCTAGCTCGGGCGTAATGCTCTCACTCCCATCATTGAACATCCCGTCAAAGTAGTCTCTCCAACGCTTCTTGATCTCCTCGTCTTTCACTAGAACTCGATCATCCCCGTCCTTGATGCACTTCACTTGGTTGAGATCCCTTGTTTTCCTCTTGCGGATTTTCGCCATCTTGTAGATGCCCATTTCGCCTTCCTTTGTTTCTAGTTTCTCATATAACTCATCATAGGCCTTCCCTCTAGCTCCACTCACCGCTCGCTTTGCATTCTTCTTGGCTTCTTTGTACTTCTCCATGTTGCTTGTGCTTCTATCTTGCTACCAAGTCTTGTAGCACTCCTTCTTCTCCTTGATAGCCTTTTGGACCTCCTCATTCCACCACCACGTGTCCTTAGGCTCCTTTTTCTTGCCTTTCGCCACCCCAAGCACCTCCCTAGCCACCTTCCGAATTTGCGTCGCCATCTTCACCACATGCTCTCTGCATCTCCATCTTCATTCCATGGCCCTTCTGCTACCATCCTCTCCTTGAAGGTTTGTTGGGCTTCCCCTTTAAGTTTCCACCATTTTGTTCTTGTGATTTGGGCACATTTGTTCCGCACAACACGTGTGTGGAATCTAAAAACGGCCACCACAATCTTATGCTGCGCCACGACACACTCTCCAGGTATCACCCTGCAGTCCAAGCAAGCTTGCCTATACATCCTCCTAGTAAGGACCAAGTCAATCTGGCTAGTGTGTTGAGCGCTAATAAAAGTTACTAGATGAGATAGCCTCTTCCTGAAGAGGGTGTTAGCCACCAACACGTCGTAGGCTACTGCAAAATATAAAATGTCCTTACCCTCCTGATTTCTATCGCCCAAACCAAGGCCCACGTGCACCCCCTCAAACCCCGTGTTAGATGTACCCACATGGCCATTGAGATATCCTCCTATGAAGAGCTTCTCATTTGTGGGTATGCTACTAACCAAGCCCTTAAGGTCCTCCTAGAATTGCCTCTTAATGCCCATGTCAAGCCCAATTTGTGGGGCATAAGCACTGATGACATTCAAGACAAGGTCTCCTACGAATACCTTGACTAGGATTAACCTGTCTCCCTTCCTCCTAATATCCACCACTCCATCCTTGTGTCTCTTATCTAACAAGATGCCAACGCCATTCCTATTACTAACTGAACCCGAATACAAAAGTTTGAAGCCGGTGTTCTATACTTCTTTAGCCTTCTTACCCACCCATTTAGTCTCTTGGACACAAAGGATATTTACACGCCTCCTAATCGCTGCATCCACCAACTCTCTTAGCTTCCCTGTTGGGGATCCTATGTTCCAACTACCCACCCGAAACTTGTATTCCTCGGCTAGCTTCCTTGCCCTTCGCATCCGTCGAGTGGAATGCGAAGACCCTTGCTCACTTGTCACTACACCCGGGCGAAGATGTAACGCGCCACTAAGGGAGTGAAGACCCGACCCTTGCTCATTTAACACCACACCCAGGTTCCGATGTTGCGCGCCACTAAGGGAGTAACGACCCGGCCCTTGCTCATTTAACACCACACCCGGGTTCCAATGCGGCGCGTCGCTAAGAGGGTTACGCACCAACGAGTTTCTAGTGGGTTTATATCCATAGGGATGGCTAGTTTTTACGTTGGCTCGCCAAGCCTATCACAACCCTCCTCCTTCACCCGGGCTTGGGACCGTCTATCCCTAGGGAGACATGGCGGAGTTAATATATTTACAAGTCAAAAAAATAGTACATCACAAAAGGAAGTAGTATGCATCTACCTGTGTAGCTAGAAGTTTGGTTACCAAGGGCTAGCTCCTCCTTTAGTTCATCTTATTTTTTGTGTGAATCTTATTTGGTGTATTGCACAATGACGTGTTTGGTTGGCTCCACCTAGAACTGGAAGCAGACACCTTTTGCATTACTCATTAGAGCACCTCCACCGGTTCCCAGGCCCAATTCCGACGCTATTTAGTGTTGGACGGATACAACATTCAGCTTGCGAACGTCTAGTTTCTCACTCGCGTTCCTAAGCCAAGTTTTCGGTTTTGGCTAAATTTTGAACAAACTCAATGAAATTTGGAAAAATATAGGTGATTTAATTTAAAAATAAGCGAGTTCATACATATTATGTCAAATTCGGACATATACCCGAAATTTGACTACATTAGGCTAAAGAAAAAGTAAAAACATAATAATAACTAGGGATTTCTATTTCGAGCCCTTGGTACATTTGTTGTACTCACTTTTTCCCAGCCTCTTAAATTTTTCTCACTTTTTCCCACCTCTTTCGCCGAAACTCTCACACGGTCTGAAACTCGCCGTTACATGATGACAAGTGGGGCCGTGTTCAGTCGGGTACTGTAGTGGACCCTTGCCGTTACGTGCTGACAAGTAGGGCCGCGTTCAGTCGGGTTCCATAATGGACACCTCTCTCCACTTATCCAGATCAGCATGAGAACCATAGCTTATTCACGTGAGCACCAGACCCACAACTTATCTAGGTTGACGTTGCAAGATGGGATCCCGAGCGAGCCCCACGCCCATGCCCGTGTTGTTGCCTCCCCTTTCTTCTTCTTCTCTGTCTATGACGACCATTTGTCTAGCTTCACTTCAGCCTCCCGTTCGTCTGGACCCAGTATGGTGCCATCCCATTGACCTATATAAAGAATGACAATGGAAACTGTGCACAGGGAAGGTTAGATGTCGCACCAAATTGTTCCGATTAGAGGGACGCTTGTTGCGGACAATCAATTTTCACAACTCGGGAGCTTAATTGGGCGTGAGCTTGCTATAGAGAATGCAACTGATAGAGGAGTCATTCCGATGATTTAATTTGTTTATCGAGTTAATGTTTCGGTTACAATCAAGTGAATCTATGAGGTGAAAGTCAAACTTTGAGATTTAGAGAGATGGAAGTATAAGAAATAAGAAAATGACACAACTCTTGAACACTTTCAAATTAAAAAAATTATACAACTGTTAATGTAAAAGAGTGTTTATAATTGACACAACTCTTAAACACTTTTAAATTACAATTTGTACATGATAATGTTGTCCTAAGAAAATCTTGAAAGTTTACTATTTTTAGAGCATGAAAAGTGATCGCTAAAAAATCTTTATGCCTCGTTCATATATGAAAATTATACACCTTTGAACACTATGAAATCGTACTTAGGACATGATAATGTTGTGCTAATAAAACCTTGAGAGTTTATAATTTTCATAGAGTAAAATATTATGCATAAACTTGGATATACGCAAATTATACACCTTTAAACACTGTGAAATCGCACTTAATACATGATAATGATGTGCTAACAAAATCTTGAGAGATTATCATTTTTATAGAGTGAAATGTAATGCATAAACTTGCATATATGAAAATTATACACATTTGAACTCTTTGAAATCGCACTTAGGACATGATAATGTTGTGCTAAGAAAATGTTGATCATTTACCAATTTCATAGAGTGAAAAATATAATGCATAAACTTGCGTATACAAAAATTATACATCTTTGAACACTGTGAACTCGCACTTAATACATGATAATGATGTGCTAACAAAATCTTGAGCGATTATCATTTTCATAGAGTGAGATGTAATGCATAAACTTCCATATACGAAAATTATACACCTTTGAAATCTTTGAAATCACACTTAATACGTGATAATGTTGAGCTAATTTTTTTGAGAGATTATCATTTTTCATAGAGTGGAATGTAATGCATAAATTTGCATATATGAAAACTATACACATTTGAACACTTTGAAACCGCACCTAGGACATGATAATGTTGTGCTAAGAAAATCTTGAGAGATTATCATTTTCATAGAGTGGAATGTAATGCATAAACTTGCATATACAAAAATTATACACCTTTGAACACTTTGAAACCACACATAGGACATGAGAATGTTGTGCTCAGAAAATCTTGAGAGATTGTCATTTTTATAGAGTGGAATGTAATGCATAGACTTGCATATATAAAAATTATACACCTTTAAACTCTTTCCCTTCAAATTATATTCAAAATCATTTGTTTATGGAGTTAAAGTACCAATAGAAAACTTGTTATTTTGCATGGATAGAGGGATGCCCCTCGACAGATATAGGGGTTATCCCGTCTGCTAGATCACAAAGGATCAACGGTTGGTGGGCACGGTCCACATGACAAGTGTCTTGAAAATGAGAGCATAGCAGCCAAATGAACACAAGTGTGAGAGTTTATGACTAAGAGAGAGGGAAAAACTGAGTAGAACTTAAAAACCAAGGGCAAAACTGACAAATGGATTAAAAAGAAAATAAAAATAGATTTAAAAAATGGAAAATGCGTCTTTTATAAAATAAAATACATCTTGGCATATATCAAACTATTTGCAATTCAAATATATATGAATGTGACAATTATTGCCTCATTCAGACAAACTATGTTTTAGGGAGGAATGTTTTGGGAAGAGGCTTGAGTAGAAATCCATGAACCTTCAAAGATAGTACGTGATTTGAGAATGGTGGTTTAGGTTAAAACTTGATTTCTATATATTTCTTATGCTGGTAGGTCACGTAAGAAGACTCCCTAGGTAGGTGCCACTATGCTTTGATAATTTTGAATTTGTTGTGCATAAAATGACTCAATTAGATAGCTAAAACTCATGTATTGACTCTCTGTTGACCAACCACCGAAGGGTAAAATTGAGTATATAGCACACGACCGTGTTAGTACTAGAGGGAAAACTGAGTACAACCAAACTGCCAGTGTTACACTCGAGGGTATAACTGAGCACAACTAAGTCACCAGGGTTAAAAACGAGGGAAAAATATGATGCACGGTATGCGTGTTGCGGTGCACGAGGCGGTAATTGATGCTTGTGCCATGCACGGTGCAGTAGCGTACGCGGTTATGTGGTGCACGATGGTGCAACGAAACATCCCTTCCCTTCACCTTTATAGAGGTCTCCTCACTCTCACTCATCACTCACTCGCTCACTCACGCAACCATCTCCACTGTCCCATCACCTTCTGCAAACCCCCAAGAAAATCCCAACAGTGCCAGCGATGGAGAAGAACGGCGTGGTAGCCATCGTCGCCTCCAAGGTCACCGAGGAGGACGACCCCGTCCCCGTATAGGCCCCCATCGAGGCATCGAACACAGCCGCTGTCCCTGTCCAGGCCCCTGTCCCCGCTTCCGCCGTCCCCGTATAGGCCTCCGCTGGTCTCGGGCATACCCCGCTTGGTTGGGACACCTATGAGGAGGAGGAATACATCAGGCCGGAGAACCTCTATGACACCAGCATCGTCGACCGATGGTCGGAGGTAACTAGGGTTTTCTCCCCTTCCCTTGTTCTTTCTCCATTCCTATTGTTGGATGCTAAATCGTGTGTTATTAGGATTCGGCTGTTCGTATTTTGATATGTTGTGAACATATCTATAATTTTTTATGCTCCATGCTTGTTTTGTGCCAACTATCTTATGTTTTGTCTACACTTTGAGGTATTTTTATACACTTTCTGGAACTAGCCTATTGACAAGATGCCGCAGTGCCAGTTGCCTATTTTCTGCTATTTTTGGTTTTAGAAAAGCTAAAAATGAATATTCTCGGAATTGGATGGGACAAAAGCAAATCTGCCTATTTTTCCTGGAGCAATACGGAAACACGAAGCAGAGACGGAGGAGGGCACCAGGGCGGCCACACCCTATGGTGGCGCGGGTAGCCCCTGGTGGCGCCACCAGGGGGCGTGGGACCGCTGGCCCTCCACCGACCTTCCCTTCCGCCTATATAAAGCCCCCGATGATTAAACCCTAGAGGAATTGGCATACATCCACAAAAAGTTCCGCAGCGTCGCCGCCACCGAAGGGGAGATTCGGGGGGACAGAATTCTCTATTCCGGCACCTTGCCGGGACGGGGAATTACCCCCGGAGCCATCTCCATCGATCTCCACCACCATCTCCATCGCGTTTGCTGACTCCTATGATGAGGAGGGAGTAGTTCTTCCCCGAGGCTAAGGGCTCTACCGGTAGCTATGTGTTCATCTCTCTCTCTATGCATGATCATATTGTGATCATGAGCTTTGTAATTAAGTAGATCTACTCTGCTACTCAAGTGCTTTAATAGATCTCCGTGTCTCCCCACATGTGTGAAAGTGATAGCGTGCACACCGTGTGTCACTTAGGCTAGAGATTACATAAATACTTGTCATGCGTTATATTTTTAGTTAGTTGTCTCCGAAATTGTGGTGTTTAAAGGAAACATCTAGCGCTCAAGGTGACAGTGTGTGGTTACCTAGATGGGGATTGCAAACTTTAAGGAGTGCTTTTGTAGCCCTACCATGGATTAGAGTTATCCAACCAGAGAGTAGTTCAGAGTAGTATCATGAAGAGAAGATATTTATATGAGAGTGTTTAGTAGTGAAAGTATGAACCCTAGGCCTTGTTTCTAAACAATGAAACACCGTTTACAACTAGATCTGTGTTTGCTTGCTGCCATCTTTATTTCAGATTGCCTTTAGTCTCTTCCACCCGTCAAGCTCTTTGCTGGCACCGTTGTCTTATAATCATCCATACTACTTGTATTTCACTATCTCTTTGCCGAACTAGTGCACCTATACACCTAACAAGTGTATGGGTGTGTTGGGGACACAAGAGACTTCTTGTATCTTGATTGCAGGGTTGCTTGAGAGGGATACCTTTGACCACTTCCTCCCTGAGTTCGATAAACCTTGGGTAATCCACTTAAGGGAAACTTGCTGTTTTTCTACAAACCTCTGCACTTGGAGGCCCAACACTGTCTACAAGAATATAAGCGTGCATATACATCAATCTCTTTTCTGGCACCGTTGCCGGGGAGGTAAGGTAAAAGGTACTCACATCCTCTAGCTACTAAGCTATCTTCTAGTACTGTTGCTGGTGTGCGAGTGCTCGAAGTTATTTCCTTTAGATTCTGTAATTTTATATTTTTGTTTCTTGTTTTTATTTTCACTAGTTAGGCTTAATGGAAAACAAACAAAAAAATTAGAGAGCTTTACAGTGTTTATCTTGAGTTAGGACATGAAGTGTTTGAAGAGAAAATTTAAAAACCTATGGAACTTTATTTGCATGCTAATAGCAATTTTATTAGTATGAATTCTTTGAACACCATTATTCCTAATGCTATGGAAACGTCTAAGCTTGGGGAAGCTAGTTTTTATGAAAAAGATCTTTTTAGTTCCCTAGCTTTAGGGAAGAAAATTTGCTCTTATGATACTTTATCTCCCATATGTGGTAATTCTAATGATACTTGTGATATTTTAAATCCACATACTGAAAGTGTCCCTTTTAAAATACCTATTGAAATTGTTGAACGTGTTACGAATAACTGCTATTTTGGAGATGGAACGGTCCATCCTGGTGATCATTTACTCTTTATACATGAATTACGCGAGTTGTTCAAGTGTGCAGGTATTTCAATGGACCAAGTTAATATGAAGCTATTCTCTTTATCACTTAGGGACAAAGCAAGGGAGTGGTATGAGCTACTAGATGATCCTCATCATTTGAAGTGGAAGGAACTTGAATCTCTCTTTTACTCTAAATTTTATCCTCCTCATGAAATTCATAAAGATAGGAATTATATTTATAATTTTCATCCTCATGATGGAGAAAGTATTTCCCAAGCATGGGGGAGATTGAAGTCACTAATGCTCAAATGTCCCATTCATGAGCTCCCCAGTATTATTATTATTAATAATTTTTATGCAAGGCTTTCAAGACATTACAAGGACTATGTAGATACCTGTTTAGAGGGATCTTTCACAAGTAAGGAGGTCAAAGCTAAGTGGGATCTTCTTGAAACAATTCAAAGCAATACCGAAGATTGCGATAACGACAAAAGTAAAGAACCATGTATAAACTATGAGTATGATTGCATTAAGTCTTTCACTGAAACTACTGATTTTCAAGAGCTTAGTGCTAAATATGGTCTTGATCCTCAAATTCTTGTTAAATATTGTAGAGCCTTTGCTTCCCATATTAATGCTCCTAAATAAAAGTGGGACATGTATCATGAACCTTTTAAAGACACTTTCATGAAAAATTAAACTATTATTAATGATTGCAATAAACATGCTCAAACTTCTGAAAGTACTATTTCTTATAAGCATGCTAATTTTTGTGGTACATAGACCTTGTGAAAAGAATCAAATTGAAGAAGAATATTGTATCACCCACTGGAATGAAAAAACTAGAACATGGTATAAGGCTCTAAATGATCTTGGTAAAAAAGTTTGTGCCATCTATCCTTTTATTTGTGAACTTTGATTTGAAGTGGGTCATTTCAATTTTCAATGCTCAGGCCATAATAATCCTGCAAGTTTGTATTGTGATAACGTGATCACTGATAATCAACATGATGAACTTACATTATTTTTGGGGTGTGAAGAGTTATCAAGAAACACTTCTTTGGTAGACATGCGTACTTTTGATATGAACAATGTCCTTCATGGTTGTCATCTTTATTATGTTGAAAACTGCCATGCAAATACCTACATACAAAATATTATAAAATATTATATTTTACCAAAATACAGGACTGATATGTGTTTTGTTCTTATTAATGAAAAGGAGGAATCCTCCAAAGTTTCTCCTATTGTCTCTAACAATAAACCAGGGTATGTGGAGAAGCTTCCTTTCAAGCCTCTCCCTCCTAAAGAGGAGAAGAAGAAGAAGAGGAGTAAAAGGAGAGTGGAAACAGTATATTCCCCTAAGCATGTTGCTCCTATTATAGTTTTTGCTGATGAGTCTGAACTAGATGATGTTCCTATGCCTATTACCTATAGTAGTGATCATGATTGGGAAAATCACACTACTTTTGATATTGAAAATCTCTTTGGTACCAATTCTGAAAATGATGATATTAATAATTGTTGTACTATTAGTACTATCCATGTTCCTTCCAATGATGATATGTTTACAAATGAACACACTTTGGAAGATAGCTATTCTATTGCTTATGATAATAATATACCTCCAATGTATGATGATTACAATGATGAATATGATATTTTCACTCCACCTACTATTGAGGAGAAAATTAATTATGATTACAGTATGCCTCCTATATTTGATGATTATGGTGATGAGAATAATAATGATAGCTATTTTGTTGAATTTTCTCCCACTACAATTAATAAGAATGACTATGCTTATGTGGAGAGTAATTATCATTGTATGCATGTAGCTCATGATAAGAATGTTTTATGTGATAGTTATATTGTTAATTTTATTCATTTTGCTACTGAAAGTTATTATGAGAGATGGAAACATGGTCTTATGTATCTCAACAATATTAAGTTTCCCCTCTTTATGTTGAAAGTCTTGAAGTTGCACTTGTTTTGCTTTCCTATGCTTGTTGCTTTGTGCTTTCATGACTTGTTTCTTTACAATATTCCTATGCATAGGAAGTGGGTTAGACTTAAATGTGTTTTGAATTTGCTTCTTGATGATCTCTTTTACTTAAATTCATATTTCTCATGTGAGCATCTTCTCAAACTATCAAGCCTAACTTAAAGGCGTTAAAGAAAAGTACTTATTGGGAGATAGCCCAAATTTCATTAGGTTTTTCTTTTGTTGAGTCTTGGAAGTTATTACTTCTGTAATAACCTCTCCTATCCTTTTTATGTGGTTTTTGTGCCAAGAATAACCTCTAATGAGAGAGAAGTAAGATTTGTATGTCGAATTGAGATGTAATTTTCTGTGCATATGCCCCATGTTATTATCTAACTTTCATTACTCCAACACTTTTTGATTTGAGCAACAGAAGGTCTTCAAAAAAATCGGTTTTTACCTGCTGGTCTATTTTAATAGATTTCTGCCATTATTTGCATTTGTCTCCTATCGATTTATTTTTGGGTTCACTTTGGTAAATTGAGCGTTTTGAAGGAATTGCTATAGTAGCTTGTGTCTTCAATGAAAGTTTTGCTATTTTGAAACTAAAACCCAAAGGTTTATTATCTTTTGAATGCACTAATGTTACTAATAAAGATTGTGTGAAGTTTTGTATGAAGGACAATTTTTAGGTGTAAGGGAAGAATGATGTAATGAGATGAAGAATGGACAAAAGATCAAGCTTGGGGATGCCACCCCATGTCACCCCGAGAAATATTCAAGAGGTACAAGCGTCAAAGTTTGGGTATGCCCAAGGCATCCCCTTCTTCATCATTAAAAATCTCAGGTATCTTTCTAGACACTTCGTTTTTATTGTTTCATGCACTATTGTGTTGTTCTTGCAGCATCTTAGTTTTTGTTTTTAGTTTTCTTTTGATTTGTTTTCTGCAATAAGTTGGTTGGATCCCAACACACTTCTTTTGGAGAGAGACACACTTTGTTTTTATTGCTTAGAACACTTTAGTTTTCACTGTTTTGTGAGTGTTCTCTTTTGCTAACACTGTGTTTAGCCTTATTTTTTATGCTTTTTGATTAGAACATTTTAGTTCTTATTTGTGGATTTGTGAGACAATCTCACTGATATTTATGATTATTATATTTGTGAGTTGTTTCAAATAAGTTGTTGGTGTTGGAAAAGAGTAGAGAGCTTCATGCTTAAGTGGTACAAAATGGAGCTTGTTTTGACTGTGGCTTAGACTTTATCATGTCATGTTAGATGTTTCTTTGACCTTATGCTTAGTGATTATTGCTGTAGCATGACTTGTTCCAAACAATTGAGATTTCTTAACGTGCCTTGAAAGAATCATGCATTGTTTTAGCATACAAAAGCATAATATTGTGGTATTCTCCTTTGATGCTTTATTTGGGTTGACTTGGCACATGCTTACACCATGTTATGACTATGAACCGGTAACCCTACCTCTATGATCATTTAGTTTTTGACTTGTGATATCACTTTATGTTTTAATTGATAATGTTTTGTCGCTCTGCATAACTATGGCCATTATTGCTCTCTTAGTTGGTCGCTCCTAGTCTTTTGCTAGCATCCACTTGTATTGAGTAAGCTCTACTCATACATCCAACTCCCAAGAAACCTAGTTATTCCAAATGGTCCAGTATAAATTCCTATGCATGGTGTGTTACACCATTCCAAGTATATTCTTGTTTTATCTATCTTCCAAATTAAACTTGTTATGTGAAAATTAGTGATTAAAGCTCTCACAAACTTGATGGCACACTTTATTTTTCTTGCCCCTAATAAACTTGAACCATTGTGTCATCTATGTTGTATATGCTTGCACTTATAAGTTGGGAATTAGCAGAACTGTGCTATCACGGGGAACGCTTTCAACACCAGTAAATATCTACCCAGTTGATATCATGCTCTTTTGTTTATGGATGTCGGTGTGAAATAAGAGGGGAGCTTGTAAGTCCATGGAGTTTTGTATGTGTGTTAGAAAAATGCCTAGGCCGCTAGCCTAAGCCATGGCTAATCATGGTGGAAACTTGTAGCATCACCATAGTAAGAAATCTATGAAGCATTCTTATTATAAAAAAATAGAGATAGAAAAAAGAGAAAAAGAGGAAAGAAGAGAAAAAAGCACCATTTTCCCATGGTAAATAAGAAGATTGCTGAGATGCTCATTGTCTGTTGCCTTGTCATTTTGATATGGGATAGCTCCTGTATCATGGGGCAAGGGGTACCCCGTTGGCGGTTCTCTATGATACACATGTACTTACTATGACAAGAACTTACCGGTAACTAAAGTTGAGTAGCATGTGGAATGGCCCACGTACTCAAGGGAGATGAGATTGCCAACTTATACTTTGTCAAGCATATACTCCATATTTTGTTCACTTTAACCTTAATCACTTCAAGATGCTTATGATAGGGGCAATGAGAGCTGAAAGCTAACAAGTACCATAATTTTTGGAAGCTCTTTATGAAACTTGAAATCCCTGATTCCCTTTGAATGGCCTTTCTTCCACTTTTATATTGAGTCTCCACCTTCTATCCTTAGGCACCAATTAAGATAACACAGTTGTCATTCTTAGTTCTATGTGCATTGTCCCAAAACTTATTGATTGATTCATAATGTTGATATTGCTTGTTCTTGAACTATTTGTATCTAGTCACCCTTATGAACTTTGAAGGTGTCCTATGCATTTATGTTTTGTTACTCCATGAGGGACAAGCTAAATGCCACTATGCTATGTTTTCTATATGTGAAACAAACAAACGTCTCTCAATGCATTGTTATTCATGAATCTTTCTTTGTATCCTTTCATGTTACAACATAGTTTCTATGTATTATTGTTAGAACTACATCTTTCATGCTCGTGTTTAGAGTACTTTGATCCCATCTATCAATGCTTTGCAATACCTTGATCAAGATTGTGATGGTGCATGTCACCTCAAAAATTATTCTTTTTATCACTTACCTACTCGAGGACGAGCAGGAGTTAAGCTTGGGGAGGCTTGATACGTCGTAAATGTATCTATAATTTTTGATGCTCCATGCTTGTTTTGTCTATACTTTTAGGTATTTTTATACACTTTCTGGAACTAACCTATTAACAAGATACCGCAGTGCCAGTTGCCTGTTTTGTGCTATTTTTGGTTTCAAAAAAGCTAAAAAATGAATATTCTCAGAATAGGACGGGACAAAAGCCAATCTGCCTATTTTCCTGGAGCAATACAGAAACGCGAAGCAGAGACGGAGGAGGGCACCAGGGCGGCCACACCCTTGAAGGGATACGGGTAGGCTACACTAGTGCAAATCAAAAATTTCTACCGTGTAAACCAGGATTACTATTGTCATAGATCATGGGATTACCACTATACACGCAGTTGCGGAACTTGATGAAGCGCGTCGAGGCAGCGTAGACTTTCTATGTCTCCTCCTCATCCTCGTCCCACGAGCAGCTCCCCTTGTGCGGCTCGTCCAAGTGCCACAGATGCAGCACCTCTGAGGTATCCACACGTGCGGGGTGGAAGCGTCAGACGCCGGACTGCTAGGTCCGCGCGTGCAACACACGCGTGAAAAGTGGTGGCTGGGAGGAATGGTCTAAGCCTGGTCAGCTCGCCCCACCCTCTCTTATATATACATCCCTAGTGGGCTTCCACATTATCAGCCCATTAGTAGCCTAAGCCTGGTCTAATTCGGGTCTAATCCTCATTAGGTTTCCAGCCCCTTAAGTGTGTGACCCTATAGGTTCATACACGTATAGACATGTGTAACACCCTCGCCTGATAAGGCTGAGTTCATGTGTATAGTGCCAATCCCTAGATCGGTTCACTGGCACACACAGTACAAATGAGTACCAAAGAATTTAACAGTGCATCATAAATAACGAATTGATCCAGAATTTGCAATTATTAAAATAATGCTTAGCTCAAGGCTAGCTCAATATCAAGTAGCATATGAAAGCATAAACAATTGATAGGCTCCATCTTCAATTGTGCCACAGGCGAACAACTGTTGAGTGAAGTATCATGACCTATTCGATCACTTAGAATTTGAATAATAACCTGCAACATAAAATGTAGCAGCCTCGAAGGATCAATACTTGGAATGTATGGCAAGTAGAGCTATTAAAGGAGACAATAAACCTAGCATCTACATTCTTATTTGGCACGTGGAGCTGTGGCTAGCTTGCATTTTCAAATACCTTTGTCCTACTTTCATAAACAGTTTTTGATTTTCTTTGAAAAGATCCCAATTAAGTTAACCCATCAATATTAAAGCAATTAGGAAATTAGAATGAGTGAGAAACATGTCATGAAATCAATATCAAGCAACTCAGATGTCCATAACCGGGGACACGGCTAATCGATTAGTTTATACACCCTGCAGGGGTTAGTACACTTTACCCATGTGACTTGGCCAGCCCAGCTTGTACCACCACTCCCATATTTGGTGATGATAGGGATAAGTCCAAGAAGGGACCGTTCGGGAAGTAGCTCCCCAAACCCGACACGCACCGGTCCAACCTACCAAAATTCTACATCTCTGGATACGTGGGTTCGAGTTACCACGACCTACTGAGTCCAACCAACCGCCCATTTCATTATTGGCACATGGTTGTACACGTAAGCTACAAAATAAAGAAGCCAATCATTTTCTCTTGATACCTGGGTGCCTTTCCGCAATGATACCACCAAAAATTATCAACCCCATCACATCCAGGAGATTTATTGATTATGTTGTTTTTAGTTTTCACAAACCAACACATTTAGAAACAACTTTCAGTGATGTAACCCAACCCTCGTTCATGATAGCATGGCTAAGCACATCTACCAACGGTGGCTCATCTGCAGGAAAGCCCTACCGCATAATGGGACATATCATAGCGATAGTAATATACTACACATGCATCTACAAAATACACAACAATGCAATGAAAGTAATATGACCATATCATGAACAAGGTAGCATATACTTGCCTTGATTGTATTTGAAGTCGTTCAAGCACTCGTTGCAATCACACACGTTGCACTCCTTGCAATCTATTGATCAAACAATTGCATACAACATAAGCAATAGCACATAGAGATCAAATAGATGCAGCAAATGCATGCATGCCAATTTAATAAGTGACAATGGTTGTTGTTTTCATTCTCTAAACATTACTGAAGTATATGATGCATGCAAGAGATCAATTAATGCAATGGAGTATTTGTTATTAATAATTAGTTACCAATATAGGGGTTTTAATAGTTCTGTTGTAACTTCTATTTTCATTGTCGAATTAAATTTGGATCTAAGGTGTACTGGATAGAGGGCATTAATATGAACCAGTATGCGTTGGATTCACCCTAATCGGAGTTATAGATCTTTTTGTATGATTTAAATAGTGTTTAATGGGTTTTAAATCATTTAAATACTTTCTGTAGTCTAAAAATCAAACTAAAATAAGATCTGTAATCTCCACGGAATTTTTATTCCAGGGACATAATATTTGTAATTTTCTGAACATTATTTATTTTCTTATGAATTTATTACTCTAAATAAGCCATTAAACCATTTATTCAATTTCTGCAAAACCTTACAGTATTTGACTGAACCATTTGCATATTGATGATCTACATGGAACCAGCTTTCCATCGGTATATTATTTATATTTTTGTGATATGCAAATAATTTACTATGAATTTATTAACCTAAAAGATCATTAAAACTAATTAAATTATTACATTAAATACGTACTTTAAAAGTTAGATCTAGTGCCATAATAATATTCTACACGTTTTTCTGAATCCATTGATATATAATTTGATATTTTTGGATGTACAGATCTTTTATTATGAATTTTACATATTTATACAATTTTCTGAAATTTAATTCAATTTTAAATTCACAGGGAATATTCACTGGGAATATTCTTCGCTGACTGGGCGCAGGAGCTGACCTAGCGCTGACGTGTACGCTGACGGAGTGGCGACGCTGCACGCTGACTGTGCTGCCACGCGTCAAAGCCTGAGTGGCCGGTACCCCTTCGTCGTTCTTCTAATCGCGACCGTCCAGCGAGGATCCAACGGTCCTGGTGGAAAGCCTCTGGGCTGGGTGGGTCAACGGCGGTCCGCGGCGGCGGTAGCGCTTGGTGGCGATGGTGGCAGTGGCTCCGGCGAGTTCTCGGCGAGGGGAGGTGGCAGACGCGGACCGAGAAAGGGTGGCGTGGTCTATGGAGGGCTCGGCGGCGTGTTCTGCTTCCAGGGGCGGCGTCGACGGACGAATGGAGTGCTCAGCGGTGGCCGAACTCCGGCGAGGCGGTGCTATGCCTCTGGGGATCTGCAGAAGGGGAAAGATGGTCAGGGAGGTGCGGTGTGTCAAGGGGAAGAGGACAGGGGTCAAGGAAGGATCAGGGCGGCTCGAGAACCTCCGTATTCGAGCTCGGCAATGGCGACAGACGGTGGCGAGATCGGGCGAGCACCAGGGCGGCGCTAGGGTTGGCTATTCTCAAAAAAAACGTTCAGGAGGAGGGGGGTATTTATCGGGGAGGGGTTGGTTAGGATGCGGGGGAGTCTCGGAGTCGAGCTGAATCGGCGCAAACCGTGGTGGCGGTAGCGGTGTCCATGTCGGGGACGAGCTAGGTGAGGGAGATGATAGGTAGGCCCCTCCTGTCGGTCGCACATAGTGGAGACGGGCTGGCCGCTGGGCTCTGGCGCTAGCGAGTGAGCCAATCGGGCTGGCTGTTGGGCCGCTTCTGCGCGCGGCTGCTGCGTTGCGCGCTACGGGGGAAGGTGGGGTGAGCGGCAGTTTAGTTGGCGGCGCTAGGTGGGATGGGCCGCAGGGCAGGCAGGGTAGGTTTAGTTAGTTTTTTTCCTGTTTCTTTTATTCTTTTTTTTGCTTTTCTTATTTCTTTTATAACTTTTTATTAGATAATCCAATTGAATTGATTTTAGTTTCCAAATTTTTCTAAAATTCATAGGATCAACATAGGATCATTTTTTGTATCTTTTCCATTAGTTTGCAAATAGTGGATTTACAAATCCCTAGTATATTCTCTTGTAGGTGCATTTTAGTGATTCAAAATAGTGTTTATAAATGAGGTTTTGCAATTCAAATTTTTCATGAATGCAAAATGCTATGCCAATGCAATGCAAATGCAATTTTTTTAGTCCCAATTTCTAAAAACTTGGGATGTGACAGACTAACCCCCTTAAGATGAATCTCGTCCCGAGATTCGGAATGGCTAACAAGTTATGGGTGTTGTTGTCGAGGCTAACACCCTTAAGAAAACTAAGCTTGGCAACTCCAACATCCAATACTTAATTGTGAAATCTTGTGCTAGCTATCAATCATTTCCAGTGGGTTCTCTTCAACAGATCCTCTAAGTAACTCCATAAGTAACTATTCTTATCCATGAATGCCTCAATGTGAATGAACATGATGCACGAGTATTAAATATCACGACTGAGATGTATGAATTAGCGAGAACTTACTAGTCACACGACATGGATTGTTGAGTGCTTTCCCCATGCTCACATGGTTCACAGTTGCCTTCGGAGGTGAATCCGGCTTGGCTCCAGCTTCACTCTTCTTCTCTGGGCATTTATCAGCATAGTGTCCCTTCTGGTTGCACTTGAAGCATATCACTTGGCTAATATCCTTCTTCTGATGGTGGTGGTTGTGATCGTTGTTGCTTCCAGAACTATGTCCATTGCCTCCATTGTGGTTGTGTCCATTGCCTCCATGCTTGTGATTTCCAGAATTCCCATTACCGTCATGGTAGGTACGCTTATGGTGTGATCCTGAGTTGTGATCATTGTTCTTCCTCTTGCGTCTTTCCACTTGCTTGTGTTTTCCCTCTAGAATTCTGGCCTTGTCCATCAGTTCTTGGAAAGTGGGGCAATAGACCACTAACAGCTGTACCAAGAGCTCATCACTGAGGCCATCCAGGAACCTCTCTCTACTCTTGGCATCGGTGTCAACATCCTCAGGGGCATAATGCGATAGATTGTTGAACTCCTCTATATATCCAGCCACGGTGCGGTTGGTCTGGCACAAGTTGCAGAACTCCTTCCTCTTCAGACTTAGGACCTGTAACATCCCAAAAATACTAAACTTAGATCATCAAACTCTAATCATCAAAATTAGGGTTAACAACAAACTTTTCTAAATAAAATTATGGAAGCATGCATGTGAGTATGCATTTCATTTTGAATTCTTTTGAACCACCTTTTTTGTGTGTTTCTTTGCTTGTAAAATGTTGCTTAGGTGAAATAAACATCATATAAACATTTCCCAAACTTTTCCCAAAGACAAATAAATCAAAACAAAGCTAAATGAGTGAATGGTCATTTTGACCAATTTAACTCCCATGCCTACTTTGCCTGTCTCAAACTTTCAGAACCTAACAAAAACTTTTCTGGATCTTTGCACCCCTTGATTGTACTCATAACAAAGTATCAAGCCCCACTTTGTGATCATCCAGAAACATTCAAATGCATAGTTTAAAGGACAGTTCAAAATTGAATCTTTATCACATGGGAAGATCCCACTTTTTTAAAAACCACTCAAACAAGCTCAACTTTCCAAACCCAAGCATCTGCAGACTCACCAGCACCAACCTAGCACACCCACCAAAACTCTTTCAAAATTCAAAACTTGAATTCTTGCGACCATTTCATCAAACACCTTGCAGACACAAATCAAACAAAATCCAAACACTGTTTTGAGCAGTGAATTGATCCTAACTTGTTCCCTCTCTGGGCACCACTAGCCTTATTAGATCATCTAACCATCTTAACTAATCCCTAGCATCACTGTGAGCTTGGCAATGCCATCAATGGTGAACAGCCGAATGCACCCTTGTCACCCCCATGTCGACAGCAAGCTAGGAGGAGAAACAAGCCTAGCCAGCATGTCTGGGAGGCAGCCCACCGTCCACCGCCACTCCCTGTCCAGCGCTCAAACGTTGCCATCCACGTGACCACACGCACGAACCGCGCCCAGCTCGCCAGCAACCATGCCGAGCATGCGGCAGAGCGCCACCCTCGACCGAAGCCCACAGACCGCGCGCCGCCCTCGCCGTGTGCATACATGATCGCCACCGACCCAGGAGACCGCCAGACATCCCTGTTCGCCGCCCCATGCCTCATAGCCACCGCTCGCCGTCGAAGACGCCACCTCTGCCGCGCAGAGCATCGCGTGTTCCAGACCAAACCGCACCGCCCCTACAAGCGCATTAAAGCCGTAGAGCATCGCCAGGAGACCACCAAGCGATCGCCACCACCGGCCATGTCTCTAGCAGCCCGTAGCCGTGTCGCCACCGTCGCCTGCCCATGCCGTTCGGTCTCACAGTCGCAACTATAAATAGAGGCCTCCCAGATTGAATTCTTCACACCCTTCCACTCCTCTCTCACCCAGAACCACCCCACCTCAGTCCCGGAGCAAGGCGAGCAGCGCATCGCCGGAATTGCGCCGGAGCAGGCCGCCTCTAGAGAAGAAGGGCGCCGTCGATTTCGTCCACCCCAGGAGCTGCCGCGACCACCCCTGAGTTCATCATCGTCGACCGCTGCTCGCCCTTACCTCGCCTCGAGCCCTACTTTGAGCCCCAACGACCCTCACCTGTCGCGTTAGGTTTCAGTCTCGCCGGAGTTGCCCGACGTGGACGACGACCCTCAGCCATTGGATTAGACTTAGATCGTGTGGCCGATATTGCCCCGTACCGCTTCGCGTTTAAAGAGCCACTGACTGGTGGGACCCCCTGTCAGCTGAGCCCCGCGCCGTGGAGTGTCACTAGGCCGGCCCGTTAACAGTTCCCGCGTAGCCCACTCGTTTGAATTTAGATTTTTCTATTTAGATTCAAACTCAATTCTGTACCTAGTTTCATCAACCCAGCTCGATTCAGTGAACCAAATTGAATGAAACCAATTTTGTTAGAAAGGTCTGGAAGTGCTGAATCCAAGCCCGTTGGATTTAAATCATTTGAATCTGTAGATCAACCTTGGTAAAAATAACAAGGCAGAAGCTTTTCTTCATTCAAACATTTTTCAAATGAAAACCATAATAGCTTTTGAGTTGATTCCAACTCTCAAAAATCACATTTAACCATACCTTTCAGAATATATAAAAATATATAGGTTTACTTACAGAAATAATGTTCAAGTAATAAAAGAATGCTACATAGGCATTTCTAGTCACTTTATTTAATTAAAATAAAAGGGTAAAACCTTATTAAATTGTGACACCACTTTAAATCATATTCCCATGGACTAAAATATGTGGTGATGACATGTGTCAACATGATCCCATGTTTGGTTTGTAGAATATTAAATCTTAAGTAGTTTTTCAATGAGTAGAAATTACTTTTCTAAAAATAAAAGGAATTAAACCAAACTTTAATCTTGTAATGTTAGTGATGATGCTAGATCATCTATAGGACAATCTTGATGTCATCCTAAGGCATGAGATTAAACTTAGTCGAACCCCACTAGTGTACCACCCCTCATTAGTGCTTACCCCCACTTGCAGATGCTAGTGCTAAGCATAAAACTTGACCAACTTTAGATGGGAATACTTGGTGAAAATGGTTATGAAAACCTTGGAATGATGGATCATTCTATTGAAATATTTTGGACATGTGTTTCCGAACACTTCATGATTTTGGTGATGAAAATGATGAGGCATGAGCCTTAGACCTTTATAAAACTGATGGTTGTTTGGATGCGATACCAGTCCAATTTTATCGTACAACCACAATACCCAAAGATTGGGTAGGGCTTGACTGGAAACTTATATACCTTAGTATTAGTTCCCTCACGGCCAAGGTCTGAGCTGAGGCTACCTTGTGAAGATTGTCCATCTATGCAGTACCCAAGATGACAGTTGGTCATGGTTGGGAGGCCAAACTCATAGGAGAGGTGCTTATACTAGGGCGTGTAATTGAAAGGTTTGGATTGATTATCCGCATACTAAGTATGGTGAATTCAGGATTTGTTCCTGACGGATGTATCGAATGTTGTGGTGAAAGTGTACAATCTCTGCAGAGTGTCAAACTATTCGAATAGCCGCGTCCACGGTTATGGACAGTTGGAGTGGCCATACTGTTCCCCCGTCAGATGTTTTCAGAAGACTTGTGAAATGAATTGAGACTTTGACTCGACCATAATAGGGTTGTGATATGAAATACAAGTTCCCACTTAGGTGTTATAAAACTTCAACTAGCATTCTTTGCTTCTAAACTTAGTAGAGATAAATCTGGCTTTTGCAAAATAACCCTAGAGCCTAGTGTCCTATTACCAAAAACCCCTTTCACTTGTTAGTATTAGTTTGCGAGTACTTAAAGAGTACTCATGGCTTTGTCCCTAGCTATTCCCGTGGCCAGACTATGAAGAGGAGTACCTGGAGGATGGACCCAGGAAGGTTACGACAACTAGGATCATCTCCCATCGTCAGCATTGCCTGTGACCCCGAAGATGGAGCTTCGCCTACACTACCATTATTATTACGTATTCCGTTGCTTGAAGTTGTATTAAGAACTGGATCATGAGATCCCTATTTGTGTAAGAACTTATGTACGGTTTGTAATGGATGATGTACTATGGTATCCAATTATTTTATGTCTCGCAAAAATGGTAATCCTGGAATTGCGATGTATGGCATAACAAGCATCTGGGATTAAAAATCTGGGTGTTGACAGGACCCCTAAAGAAACATGGTTGGTCTTGAATCCTTCTTCAAACATGGCCCAAGTAACAGTGTCTAGTGGGTGGGTGATTGGAAAGTATCCCACCAAGAAGCGGCTGGTCCCTCAAGTAGGTGAGCAGCAAATCTCACCTTCTCAGCATCAGTGCATCCAACAGTCAATAAATCTTTGTTCACCGAGTGCAACCAGTCAAGAGCAATCATAGGTTCAAGTGTAGTGGAGAACTTAGCTGGCCTCAGTTTTAGAAACCTGGTGAGAGCATCCTCCTGGGGCTGGTTGTTCCCTTTGTTGTTGTTGTTGTTGTTGTTATTGTTGTTGTTGTTGTTGTTGTTGTTGTTGTTGTTGTTGTTGTTGTTGTTGTTGTTGTTGTTGTTGTTGTTGTTGTTGTTGTTGTTGTTGTTGTTGTTGTTGTTGTTGTTGTTGTTGTTGTTGTTGTTGTTGTTGTTGTTGTTGTTGTTGTTGTTGTTGTTGTTGTTGTTGTTGTTGTTGTTGTTGTTGTTGTTGTTGTTGTTGTTGTTGTTCTGCGCAGCCATGAATTGAGTCATCACCTGCGCTAGCTGCGCCTGGGCTGCCATCATCTGCTCCATCTCAGTGGGTTGGCGGCGGGGCGGCATCTGTTGGGATAGCATAGATAAGTTATAGATAGAAAGACTAGAGAAGTATTACTACCCATAACTATATGAATCAAACAATAGGCACACAAGCAAACAATCATAACCAATCAACACACAAGCAAACACTTGCAATACAACATTACAGTGGTTTAAAACTAGCAGTATATAACCACAAAATGGTTTGAAAAGGTTGGGTACAATACTAGAGTAGAATAGAGCAACAAATAAACAACAAACAAAATCTGTCAAAATGGTACAGCAGCTTTCACGAATTTTTATGGACACCTTAAACTCGTATGGAATTTTAGCCAATTTTTGTGCATGTACTACAGGTAATTACGCTCTAGATCCTATTATTTGCGATTTTCTGAGTTACCAATAAAATATGAAAAATCTAGCGGTACAACAGGTCAGGCAGAAAACTGCAGCAGTAATTCCACGAATTTCAATCAATTCACACCATTAAAATAATTTTAAAACCACACGAAAACTCCAACAACTTTAGGGTTTCAAAACAACAGATCCTAAACAAGGCATCACACGATATGGTTCAGTACAAACAAGCAAACAACCTATATTGTCATACCACATAAGTTGGTAAGAACAATATGCTAACACGATAGCGATGATCTCCTAAAGAGATAGAACATGGTGGTCTAGACCTAACCAAACTTGATGAGATGTTTATTTATGTCATACTATTTGTTCTTTTACTTAGCTAACTCTCATATAGGTACCATAAGAATGGACAACTATAAATGTTTGAATAGGAAGAGGTTCTAGAAAAAAATAGATAAGAAATATAAGAACTCTAATAAGTAGCAAATATGATTGTTCTCCTAATAGAGGTCTTCTATTACTAATCCATTTCTAAGGTCACGATCCTAAAGTCAACACACTGCTCTGATACCATCCTGTAACACCCTCGCCTGATAAGACCGAGTTCATGTGTATAGTGCCAATCCCTAGATCGGTTCACTGGCACACACAGTACAGATGAATACCAAAGAATTTAACAGTGCATCATGAATAACGAATTGATCCAGAATTTGCAATTATTACAATAATGCTTAGCTCAAGGCTATCTCAATATCAAGTAGCATACGGAAGCATAAACAATTGATAGGCTCCATCTTCAATTGTGCCACAGGCGAACAACTGTTGAGTGGAGTATCACGACCTATTCGATCACTCAGAATTTGAATAATAACCTGCAACGTAAAACGTAGCAGCCCCGAAGGATCAATACTTGGAATGTATGGCAAGTAGAGCTATTAAACGAGACAATAAACCTAGCATCTACATTCTTATTTGGCACGTGGAGCTGTGGCTAGCTTGCATTTTCAAATACCTTTGTCCTACTTTCATAAACAGTTTTTGATTTTCTTTGAAAAGATCCCAATTAAGTTAACCCATCAACATTAAAGCAATTAGGAAATTAGAATGAGTGAGAAACATGTCATGAAATCAATATCAAGCAACTCAGATGTCCATAACCGGGGACACGGCTAATCGATTAGTTTATACACCCTACAGGGGTTAGTACACTTTACCTATGTGACTTGGCCAGCCCAGCTCGTACCACCACTCTCATATTGGATGATGATAGGGAGAAGTCCAAGAAGGGACCGTTCGGGAAGTAGCTCCCCAAACCCGACATGCACTGGTCCAACCTACTAAAATTCTATATCTCTGGATACGTTGGTTCGAGTTACCACAACCTACTGAGTCCAACCAACCGCCCATTTCATTATTGGCACATGGTTGTACACGTAAGCTACAAAATAAAGAAGCCAATCATTTTCTCTTGATACCTGGGTGCCTTTCCGCAATGATACCACCAAAAATTATCAATCCCATCACACCTAGGAGATTCATTGATTATGTTGTTTTTAGTTTTCACAAACCAACACATTTAGAAACAATTTTCACTGATGTAACCCAGCCCTCGTTCATCATAGCATGGCTAATCACATCTACCAACAGTGGCTCATCTGCAGGAAAGCCCTACCGCATAATGGGACATAGCATAGCGATAGTAATATCCTACACATGCATCTACAAAATACACAACAATGCAATGAAAGTAATAGGACCATATCATGAACAAGGTAGCATCTACTTGCCTTGATTGTAGTTGAAGTCGTTCAAGCACTCGTTGCAATCACACACGTTGCACTCCTTGCAATATATCGATCAAACAATTGCATACAACATAAACAATAGCACATAGAGATCAAACAAATGCAGCAAATGCATGCATGACAATTTAATAAGTCACAATGGTTGTTGTTTTCAATCTCTAAACATTACTGAAGTATATGATGCATGCAAGAGATCAATTAATGCAATGGAGTATTTGTTATTAATAATATGTTACCAATATAGGGGTTTTAATAGTTCTGTTGTAACTTCTGTTTTAATTGTCGAATTAAATTTGGATCTAAGGTGTACTGGATAGAGGGCATTAATATGAACCAGTAGGCGTTGGATTCACCCTAATTGGAGTTATAGATCTTTTTGTATGATTTAAATAGTGTTTAATGGGTTTTTAATCATTTAAATACTTTCTGTTGTCTAAAAATCAAACTAAAATATGATCTGTAATCTCCATGGAATTGTTATTCCAGGGACATATTATTTGTAATTTTTTGAACATTATTTATTTCCTTATGAATTTATTACTCTAAATAAGCCATTAAACCATTTATTTAATTTCTACAAAACCTTTAAGTATTTGACTGAACCATTTGCATATTGATGATCTACATGGAACTAGCTTTCCATCAGTATATTATTTATATTTTTGTGATACGCAAATAATTTACTATGAATTTATTAACCTAAAAGATCATTAAAACTAATTAAATTATTATATTAAATACATATTGTAAAAGTTAGATGTAGTGCCATAATAATATTCTACACATTTTTCTGAATCCATTGATATATAATTTGATACTTTTGGATGTACAGATCTTTTATTATGAATTTTACAATTTTATACAATTTTCTGCAATTTTAATTCAATTTTAAATTCAGAGGGAATATTCCCTCGGAATATTCTTCGCTGACTGGGCGCAGGAGCTGACCTGGCGCTGACGTGTACGCTGACAGAGCGGCAATGCTGCACGCTGACTGTGCTGCCACGCGTCAAAGCCTGAGTGGCCGGTACCCCTTCGCCGTTCTTCTAATCGCGACCGTCCAGCAAGGATCCAATGGTCCTGGTGGAAAGCCTCTGGGCTGGGTGGGTCAACAGCGGTCAGTGGTGGCGGTAGCACTTGGTGGCGACGGTGGCAGTGGCTCCGGCGAGTTCTCGGCGAGGGGAGGCGGCAGACACGGACCGAGAGAGAGTGGCATGGTCTATGGAGGGCTCGATGGCGTGTTCTGCTTCCAGGGGCGGCGTCCACAGACGAATGGAGTGCTCAGCGGTGCCCGAACTCCGGTGAGGCAGTGTTGCGCCTCTAGGGATCTTCAGAAGGGGAAAGATGGTCAGGGAGGTGCGGTGTGTCAAGGGAAAGAGGACAGGGGTCAAGGGAGGATCAGGGCGGCTCGGGAACCTCCGGATTCGAGCTCGACAATGGAGACAGATGGCGGCGAGATCGGGCGAGCACCGGCGCGGCGCTAGGTTTGGCTATTCTCGAAAAAAATGTACGGGAGGAGGGGGGTATTTATCGGGGAGGGGTTGGTTAGGATGCGGGGGGAGTCTCGGAGTTGAGCCGAATCGGCGCAAACCGCGGAGGCGGTAGCGGTGTCCAGGTCGGGGACGAGCTAGGTGAGGGAGATGACAGGTAGGCCCCTCCTATCGGTCGCACAGAGTGGAGACGGGTTGGCCGCTGGGCTCTGGCGCTGGTGAGTGGGCCAATCGGGCTGGCTGCTGGGCCGCTTCTGCGCGCGGCTGCTGCGTTGCGCGCTGCGGGGGAAGGTGGGGTGAGCGGCAGTTTAGTTGGCGGTGCTAGGTGGGCTGGGCCGCAGGGCGGGCAGGGTAGGTTTAGTTAGTTTTTTCCTGTTTCTTTTATTCTTTTTTTGCTTTTCTTATTTCTTCTATAACTTTTTATTTGATAATCCAATTGAATTGATTTTTGTTTCCAAATTTTTCTAAAATTCATAGGATCAACATAGGATCATTTTTTGTATCTTTTCCATTAGTTTGCAAATAGTGGATTTACAAATCCCTAGTATATTCTCTTGTAGGTGCATTTTAGTGATTCAAAATAGTGTTTATAAATGAGGTTTTGCAATTCAAATTTTTCATGAATGCAAAATGCTATGCCAATGCAATTTTTAGTCCCAATTTCTAAAAACTTGGGATGTGACAACATGACATGAATACACTTATTCTATCAATAGTTGGTAGCAGCCTCTAGCAAGACGTGCCAACTCCTAAACGCATACAAAGATCATATCGGACGAACCATCACAAGATTTAGTACATGTCTTTCCCTTTGCCTCACGATATTTGTTCTAGATCCAAGCTGACCTCCCTTTCTAAATACTGTGATTCGGAATCCCTTAACTAGGTTAACTCTTAACCTTATGTAGCACGGCCATGCATTTCTGGATCCGATCACTCGAGGGGCCCAGAGATATCTCTCTCAAGTAGAGAGGGGAAAATACCATCTTGATTAACCATGCCTTGCACCATGCTTCAGGACAAACCCGAAAGCTACCTTTATAACTACCCTGTTACGGAGCAGCGTCTAATAGCCCCAAAGTAGGTCGATCCACATCTCAAGTACATGCAACAATCTCAGTTCTAAGGACAAAACATACACGATGTGTAGAGACAGCTGCAACTAATTGCCAGTCTCAAGTTGGGTCAGTCCAACCCCATGTTCATAACATGTATCCACATCATTGGTTTGACATCTGCATGTCTATGACTTGCGAAACATAGTCATCAACCAATCGCTGTGCTAGTCTAATATTCACGTGTGTCCTCACATGAACTCCCACTAGGGACAACTATTAAATAACCATACAAGTATAGAGTTTCACAAACAATTCACATAATTTCCAATCAATACAAGTTGCCTGATATGGATATTCAAGGAACATTACAATAACTCATGGATACATAAGAAATATAATCATCTCTATGATTGCCTCTAGGGCATATTTCCTTCAGTGTCCCACTTGCACTAGAGTCAATCTAGATTGTATCTAATACCTATTTCTCTTGCATGCTCCTCATGCACAGGCTGCAGGAGTGGCTTTGTAAAGGGATCAGCAACATTTGAGTCAGTATGTATTTTGCATATCATGACACTACCATCCTCAACGAACTCTCGAATCTGATGGTAACACATGCGAATATGTTTGTTCTTCTGGTGCTGTCTAGGTTCCTTGGATTGTGCAATAGCACCATTGTTGTCACAATAAACGTCCATGGTATTGGACGCGCCCTGAACCACACCAAGAGCGATCATGAAATTCCTAATCCAAACAGCTTCCTTAGCAGCCTCCGAGGCGGCAATATATTCAGCTTCTGTTGAAGAGGAGGCCACCGTATCTTGCTTGGAACTTTTCCAACTCACAGTACCACCATTCATGACAAACACATAGCCAAATTGTGATCTGGAGTCATCTGAGTCGTTAAGGTAACTCGCATCTATGTAACCCCTTACACTGAGTTCATCCTCACCTCCATAAACTAGGCTCATCATTGTCTAACAATAATAATTCTCGCGTTTCGCGGAGCCTCGCCGACCTTCGTGGTTGTGGTGCTTCTATTGCCACTGGTTCCTCAACTTATTCTGCTACAATAACATCACTTGTAGAAGCATCCCCGACTGGCTCATCTTAAACTTCAAGTTGCACCGACCTTCCACTCGTTCCCTTTGAGAGAAACTCTTTTCTAGGAAAACACCGCTATGAGCGACAAACACTTTGCCCTCTTCTCGGTTGTAGAAGTAATACCCTAAGGTTTCCCTTGGATATCCCACAAAAATGCACTTATCCGATTTGGGTGTTAGCTTGTCCGACTGAAGTCGCTTGAAAAATGCATCACAACCCCAAATCTTTAGAAAAGACAAACTGGGATTCTTTCCAGTCCACATCTCATATGGTGTCTTAACTACAGATTTAGATGGTACCCTGTTAAGTGTGAAAGCTGCCGTTTCTAGAGCGTATCCCCAAAGTGATAATGGTAAATCCGACTGGCTCGTCATCGATCGAACCATGTCCAACAGAGTTCGATTGCACCGTTCGGAGACCCCATTCCTTTGAGGCGTTCCGGGCGGCGTGAGTTGTGGAACAATTCCGCAACTCTTAAGATGATCGCTAAATTCGTGACTCAAATATTCACCTCCACAATCAGATCGCAAGGCCTTTATTTTCTTGCCATGTTGATTCTCTACCTCACTCTAAAACTCCTTGAACTTTTCAAAAATTTCATACTTATGCTTCATCAAGTAGACATAACCATATCTACTGAAATCATCAGTGAAATTAATGAAGTAGTGATATCCTCCTCTAGCTGTCGTGCTCATTGGTCCACATAAATCAGTATGTATGAGTTCCAACAAGTCTGTCGCTCTCTCGGGTAAACCCTAAAAAGGCGACCTGGTCATCTTTCCAAGTAAACAAGCCTGACATGTCTCGTATGATTCAAAATCAAACGAAGTTAGAAGACCATCACCATGGAGCTTCTTCATGCGCTTTTCAATTATATGCCCCAAACGACAATGCCATAAATAGGTAGGACTCAAATCATTAGGCCGAAGCCTTTTAGCACTAACATTGTAAACAGATGCATCATCAAGATTTAAAATAAATAACCCATTCACAATGGGAGCATCAGCCATAAATATATCATTCTTAGAGATTACACAACCATTATTCATACTCACAAATGAATATCCATCCCTCATCAAACATGAAGGTGATAAAATGTTTCGACCCATACTTGGAATGTAATAACAATTATTCAACTCCATAATAAATCCTAACAGAAGGTGAAGTTGCATGATGCCGATGAACAATGCAGCAACCCTTGCTTTATTTCCGACACGAAAATCCACTTCGCCTTTCTGCACTTCTCTAGTCCTTATTATCCCCTGTATCAAATTGCAAATATGAGCAACCGATCCGGTATCAAATACCCAAGAGTTAACATAAGAATCAGCGAGAAGAATGTCCACAACATTTACAACAAGCGTACCTGAGTGGGAAGTACTCTTACTTCCACTCTTCTTCAAAGAAGCCTGGTACTTGCTGCAGTTTCTCTTCCAGTGGCCATGTTCATGACAAAAGAAGCACTCAGTGTCTTCTATAGGTCCAGCCTTTTTCTTGGGTGCAGGATTAGAGATCGTATCCTTAGCCTTGACCTTCTTATTCCAAGAAGTAACCTTTTTCTTAAAGCTAGGCTTGTTCTGCACAGCCATCACATGGCTATGCCCTGCACACTTCTTCATGTCACTTTCTACTATTTTTAGCATCCCGCATAACTCATTAATGCCCTTCTCCACCCCATGCATATGGTAGTTTGAAATGAACTGCCCATAGCTAGATGGAAGAGACGCCAAAATGAAATCAGTAGCCTACTCTTGGCCTAGTGGAAAACCAAGCTTTTCCAAAGTCTGACTGTAACCAACCATTTTGATCACATGGGGGCCTACACCTGCTCCCTCTGCCAGCTTGCATTCCACAAAGGACTTGGCGACATTGTACCTCTCAGTCCTTGCCTGAGTCTAAAACATGTCGCTAAGCGCGATGATCATATTGTACGCTTCTGATCCTCAAACTTCTTTTGGAGTTCAGGTTCCATGCATGCAAGCATAAGATAGCTAACCTCAAGAGAATCATCACATGCTCTCTTGTAGGCATTCTTGAGGGCAGCAGATGCATTATCAGCAAGTTCATCGGGGATTGGGGTATCCAGAACCATTTCCTTTTTATCAGACCTGAGAATAGTTTGTTCCATATAGTTTATCTTTGTCAAGAATTGAACGCAAAGAAAAGGTGCTGCAGTGTTCGGTGCCATTGATCTACAACAGAAAACATGCAAAATACTAAGCCATGTAACCATGAAAGAGTAAAACATATTAAACAATTTAATAGCATATAGTCCAACTTAAATCAATATCCCACTATTGATACTAAGTGATTCAAGATCCACAATTAACAAGTCGACTAGTGAGCTTTAGCATCACTGCTAGAAGACAAGGTAAATCGGTAAGCAACACTAGCTAATCATATCACATATGACTCTTGTTGTTGGGTGATATCTCTATGTCTAAACTAGTCACCCAACTTTTATGCCCCAAGGTCCTTAACTGTTAAGATGACCTTGTCAAGCTCACCAACCCTTATGCGTGTAGGTATCCGATACAAACCCATCCAGCCAAGGAAAACCGCGGCACCATAATTTCATAGGCCCACCAACGATTGTACAAGGCATAGGATGGTGCAAGGTTTGGTTGGGAGGGCATGGTTTAACTTAAACTTTGTGAGGGATCGTTCTACTTCTATCATCTAAGCATGCATAGTAAAACACATAAGAATAACATTCACATAGTTGTGACACAGTATGGCCCATTTTCTCATGGTGATCTCTATCGCCATAGAACCTATCCACCATGATGATCTCCATCTTCATGTTCCATGCGAGCCATCCTCCAAGTGATGAGTCCTCCAAGTACAAGCTATTACTCCTAACATCTAGTAATCAAAATTACATCGTATTGGGATCATCACAAGTTGGCACGCATGCCATTACAATAATTGAGAACACATTTGGCTCTAGCCATGTTGCCGTACTCACGACACGCATGTCATGAAATATTTCATAAATGCATCACATACATATATGGGCCATACTGATCACACACATCCTTCAAAAACAAGTTATGCATAGAATTGCATTTTACCGGATCATGTGACATCGCAGCACCTAGTTACCTTAACGAGATACAAAAGGGGCTACGATAAAGGGGGGTCTAGGGGGTCTCCTCCCGCGGGGTTCGAAGGGGCAGTGCCCGTCGCGCTAAATCAAATTTTATTTAAGGATTTTGATCGGCAAATCAAATTTACCCTAAACCGTCTATTGTTCTGATTTGATCGAACTCCTTTGATCACGGTACATCGATTTTAGATCTAGGTTTCGATTCGATCAATCATATTGATCTTCGCGTGATTCAACAGGATTTATGTGTCACTGTCTATGCTGATGGCGGAAACCGACCGGTAGGGGTAAGTCGTTCGACAACCTCAGAATCACGATCACGGAAAGCAAGATCATAGATCAATCCTGAACCACCGCAATACAAACGATCACATCATTCATATCAATCTGCATATCACCATATGCAAACATCCCGAACCTATAACTGAACAACATCGGCTCTGATACCACTGAAGGGATACATGTAGGCTACACTAGCGCAAATCAACAATTTCTACCGCGTAAACCAGGATTACTATTGTCATAGATCACAGAATTACCACTAGACGCGCAGTTGCGGAACTTGATGAAGCGCGTCGAGGCAGTGTAGACGTTCTATGTCTCCTCCTCGTCCTCGTCCCATGAGCAGCTCCCCTTGCGCGGCTCGTCCAAGTTCCACAGATGCAGCACCTCCGAGGTATCCACACGTGCGGGGGTGGCGTCGCCTTGATCGCTAGGTCCGTGCGTGCAACACATGCATGAGGAGTGGCGGCTGGGAGGAATGGTCTAACCCTGGTCAGCTCACCCCACCCTCTCTTATATATACGTCCCTAGTGGGCTTCTACATTAGCATCCCATTAGTAGTCTAAGCCTGGTCTAATTCGGATCTAATCCTCATTAGGCTTCTATCCCCTTAAGTGTGTGACCCTATAGGTTCATATACATATAGACATGACACGAATACACTTATCTAGTTGGTAGCGGCCTCTAGCAAGACGTGCCAACTCCTAAACGCATAGAAATATCATATCGGACAAACCATCACAAGGTTTAGTACATGTCTTTCCCTTTGCCTCACGATATTTGGTCTAGCTCCAAGCTGACCTCCCTTTCTCGATACTGTGATTCGGAATCCCTTTACTAGGCTAACTCTTAACCTTATGTAGCACGGCCATGCATTTCTGGATCCGATCACTCGAGGGGCCCAGAGATATCTCTCTTAAGTAGAGAGGGGCAAATCCCATCTTGATTGACCATGCCTTGCAGCATGCTTTAGGACAAACCCGAAATCTACCTTTATAACTACCCTGTTATGGAGCAGCGTTTGATAGCCCCAAAGTAGGTCGATCCACATCTCAAGTACATGTGACAATCTTAGGTCTAAGGACAAAACATACACGATGTGTAGAGAGAGCTGCAACTAATTGCCAGTCTCAAGTTGGGTCAGTCCAACCCCGTGTTCATAACATGTGTCCACATCATTGGTTTGACATCTCCATGTCTATGACTTGCGAAACATAGTCATCAACCAATCGATGTGCTAGTCTAATATTCACGTGTGTCCTCACATGAACTCCGACTAGGGACAACTATTAAATAACCATACAAGTATAGAGTTTCAAAGACAATTCACATAATTTCCAATCAATACAAGTTTCCTGATATGGACATTCAAGGAACATTACAATAACTCATGGATACATAAGAAATATAATCATCTCTATGATTGCCTCTAGGGCATATTTCCTTCAACCCTATGGTGGCGCGGGTAGCCCCTGGTGGCGCCACCAGGGGGTGTGGGCCCCTGGCCCTCCACCGATCTTGCCCTTCCGCCTATATAAAGCCCCCGATGAGAAAACCCTATATGAATCGGCATACATCCACAAAAAGTTCCGCAGCGTTGCCGCCACCAAAGGGGAGATTTGGGGGACAGAAGTCTCTATTCCGGCACCCTGCCGGGACAAAGAATTGCCCCCGGAGCCATCTCCATCGATATCCACCACCATCTCCATCGCCGTTGCTGACTCCCATGATGAGGAGGTGATACGTCGGAAACGTATCTATAATTTTTGATGCTCCATGCTTGTTTAGTACCTACTTTGCTTTGCTTTGTCTACACTTTGAGGTGTTTTTATATCTTTTTTGGAACTAACCTATTAACAAGTTTCCACAGTGCCAGTTGTTTGTTTTCTTCTGTTTTTGGTTCCAGAAAGGCAGAAAATCAATATTCTCGGAATTGGATGGGACAAAAGCCAAAGTCAATATTTTACCATGAGGGACACGAATCCAGAAGATGAGACGAAGAGGCGAACCAGGGCGGCCAAACCCCCCTAGGAGTGGCCAGGTGTGGGCCCACGCCTGGGCAGGGTGTGCCCCCTTGGTCTCCTCCCAGCCTCGCCTCTTCGCCCATAAGAAGCCTCCGATGCATAAACCCTAGGCACCCGATCAAAACTTCACGAAACCTTCTGTAGCCACCGTCACTGTCGTCCCTAGATCGGGGTGGATCTGAAGTCCTTCCCGGCACCCTGCCAGAGGGGAGATCATCCTGGAGGCCTTCTCTTCGGTATGATGCGTGAGTAGTTCCACCTTGGACTATGGGTCCATGTAGTAGCTAGATGGTTGTATCTCCTCCTTGTGCTTTCATGTATAGATCTTCTGAGCTCTGTTCATGATCAAGATCTAATCTATTTGTAATCATGCATGTTGTGTTTGCGGGGATCCGATGGATATTGAGATTACTATGTCAGATTGATTAATGGTTTTGTCTTTATGATTCTATCATGTCTGTGTTGTTTGTGATCTTGCATGCTCTCCATTGTTAGTAGCTATCTTGGCCAAGTAGTTGCTAGTGACTCCAAGAGGGGGTATTTATGCTCGATAGTGGGTTCATGCCTCTAGTTTACAAGGGAAGTGACATATATCTCTTCGGTTGTAGATGTGCTGTTGCTACTAGGGAGAAAACAACGGTCTCTTGTTCATGGAACAAGTGGATTTTTTACCTTACACACTTTTCTTAAAGCAGTTGTCTGTTGCTTGTAACTTAATACTGGAGGGGGTTCGGATGATAACCTGAAGGTGGACTTCTAGTCATAGATGCAGTTGGATGGCGGTCTATGTATATTATTGTATTGCCCAATCGAATCTCATAGGATCTTTTTGTCTGGTATTGCATTGTTATGCCTTGCTCAGTTCCTGTCAATTGCCCTGCTGTAATTTGTTTACCCTTCATGCCATGTTGTTTATGTAAGGAGAGCACCTCTAGTGAACTATGGACCCCGGTCCAATTTTTACCATTGATACATCTACCGCTGTTACTTGTTTACTTGCTGCAAACCATTAACTTCCACACCATACGTTTAATCCTTTGTTACGGCAAACCGGTGAGCTTGACAACCTCACTGATTCGTTGGGGGCAAAGTCTTGAGTTTGTGTTGTCCAGGTCTCCGCGTTGCTTGCAACACCTGTATGGCGTTTCCTTCCTCCTACTAGTTCGATAACCTCGGTTTCTTTCTGAGGGAAAACTTGATGCTGTGCTAGTTCACACCTTGATCTTGGGGTTCCCGACGAAGCGCTCCTACATCAACTCAGCGCTGCATCAAGTCTTTTCTAGCACCGTTGCTGGGGAGGCTAAGGACGTCTTCACTAGGGGAGTCCTTCACTTCCTTTCTCTTTAATTTGTTTTTAGTTTGCTTAGTTTATTTTGCTTGTTTTTTTTGCCTCTTTTCAAAAAACCCAAAAAATTAGTTTAGTTTGGTTTGCTTTTTTTATTCAAAAACACAAAAAATTAGTTCCTACTCTGGTTGCTGGTTTGTTATTGCCTTGCTTGGTCATGGTTTCTATCAATGGATGGTTTCTTTGAAACTAGTTCTTATTGGCAAGGTGTGTTCACGAAAGAACAAAAGTATTATTATAAGGAACACTGTTTGTCACAAAAAGGGAAACACTTATGGGAACAAATTGATAAGTTGAATACTATTGCTAGAGACGTGTGCTCTACTTATAATGTTACTTGTTACTTTGATAAAGCTTGTTGCTGCAGGAGGCATAAACACCTACCTTTTCGATGTTAGTATAATGATAATGTTACCATATCTTCTTATGTTAAAGAAAATTATGACTTTTATGATGTGGAACAAATTGAAGAATTCATTGCCTTCAAGGGTGCATTTGAACTTGCTAGTTTGTTTGAAAATACTGATGATGCACCTTATGAAAATGAGGTTTATAAGATACTTAAATTTTGCTTTGACAATTACAAGGAAGAAAATGGCTATATTCTTGAATATTTTAATAGACGCTTTCCAAAATTGGAAGAGACTAATGCCTTGCAGGAGCCTATGGAAGAAGAAATTGCTGAAACTAAAAGCTCATTAGATGAAAAAGAGGAGAAGAGTGATGGTCAAGAGGAGGAAGAATGGATCTACCCATGTCTACCTTCTAATGAGAGTAACTCTTTACCTCTTAAATTAATTGATTGTCCCCCATGCTTACCAAATGATGAGGAATGTTATGTTCCCGTGGATCCTTTTGAAATATCTACTTTGGGTAAAACCTGTGAAGGTTTTAATCCCACTATTTTTGAGCTTGATAGAAATTATGTGTTTGTAGATCATGAAAAGCATGCTTTATGTGATAGCTATATTGTTGAGTTTATTGATGAGGTACTGAAAATTATTATGAGAGAGAAAAATATGGTTGGAGAAGTTTTCATAGTACTGAAACACCTCTCTATGTGCTGAAAGTTTTGAAGTTACTCTTGTTTCATCTTCCTATGCCTGTCACTTTGTTCTTTGTAAATTTATTTGCATACAAGATTCCTATGCATAGGAAGTGGGTTAGAATTAAATGTGTTTTGAATTTTCTTCTTGATGCTCTCTTTTACTTCAATTCATATTTCTTATGTGAGCATCTTCTCATGCTATCAAGACTAACTTAAAGGCGTTAAAGAAAAGTACTTGTTGGGAGATAACCCAAGAGTTTCCTTGAGTCTTGGAAGTTATTACTTCATTAATAACATCTCCTTATCATTTTTGTTTGATTTTTGTGCCAAGAATGACCTCTAATGAGAGGGAAGTGAAATTTGGGGAGTTGCTGTCCCGAAACAGATTTCTGTCCACCACCAAAAAAATTCGCGAGGAGTCTCTGTAACTCGGATTGAGCTGAAAATTTACGAATAAATCCCCCAGTATGTTAGATAACTTCCGTTAGTTCAACACTTTTTTATTTGAGCAACATAAGGTGTTCTAAAAAATCGATTTCTACCTGCTTTTCTGTTTTGACAGATTTCTGCCATTATTTGTATTTGCGTCTTATTGATTCCTTTTTGAGTTCTCTTTTGGGGAATTGAGCTTTTTGAAGGAGTTGATACAGTATCTTATGTTTTTTGTGAAAAGGTTTGCTGTTCTAAAGCTTTGCCTAAGGTCTAATATCTTTTGAATACACTAATGCTGCTAATGAAGATTGTGTAAAGTTTTGTATGAAGGAATAATTTCAGGTGTAGAGAGAGAATGATGTAATGAGATGAAGAATGGACAAAAGCTCAAGCTTGGGGATGCCACCCCGGTGTCACCCCAAGAAATATCCAAGAGGTACAAGCGTTAAAGCTTGGGGATGCCCAAGGCATCTCCTTCTTCATCAATAAAAAGCTCAGGTCTGTCTAGACACTTCGTTTTTATTGTTTCATGCACAATTGTGTTGTTCTTTGAGCGTCTTAGTTTTCGTTTGGTTTGCCTAGTTTGTTTAGTTTGCTTGAATAAAGTAGTTTGGACCCCCGTTATCGCTGTATTGTTTTGCAAATAAGTTGCTTGGTGTTGGAAAGGAGTAGTAAGTTCTTGCTTGTAAGTGCAAGAGGAGCTTGCATTGACTGTGACTTAGACTTTAGCATGACGTGCTAGGTGTTGTTTTGACCTTATGCATAGTTATTATTGCTGTAGCATGTCTAGATCCAAACAATTGGGATTGCTTAGTGTGCCTTGAAGAAATTATGCGTTGTTTTTTCATGCAAAAGCATAGTATTGTGTTATTCTCCTTTGATGCTTTGTTTGGGTTGACTTGGCACATGCTCACACCATGTTATAACTATTACAAGTCACCATAGCCTCTATGATCATTTAGTCCTTGACTTGTAGTACCACTTTATGCTTTTATTACTAATGCTTTGTTGCTCTGCATGATTATGGCCATTATGCTCTCTTATTTGGTTACTCCAAGTCTTTTGCTAGCCTCCACTTGTATGAGTAAGCTCTACTCATGCTTCCAACTCCCAAGAAACCAAGTTATTCCAAAGTGTCCACTATAAACTCCTATGCATGGTGTGTTACACCATTCCAAGTATATTCTTGTTTTCAACTATCTTCCAATTAAAAACTATTTTGTTATGTGAAAACTTAGTGATTAAAGCCCTCAAAAACATGATGACACACTTTATATTCTTTGCCCCTAATAAACTTGACCCATTGTGTCTTGTATATGCTTGCACTTATACGTTGGAATTAGCAGAACCGTGCTGTCACGGGGAACATTTTCAACATTGCACTTGTACTTTGTACTCAGTTGATATCATGCTCTTTTGTCTATGGATGTCACCGGTGTGAAATAAAGAGGAAACTTGTAAGTCCATGGAGTTTGTATTTTGTGTTAGAGAAACGCCTGGGCCGCTAGCCTAAGCCATGCCTAATCATGGTGGAAACTTGCAGCATCACCATAGTGAGATATCTATGAAGCATACTTAATAAAAAGCTATGCACATAGTAAATAAAAAGATAGCTGAGATGCTCCTTGTCTGCTTGCCTTGTCATTTTGGTAATGGGATAGCTCCTGTACCATGTGCAAGGGGTACCCCATTGGCGGTTCTCTATGATACGCATGTACTTACAATGACAAGAACTTACATGTGACTGAAGTTGAGTAGCATGAGGTGTGGCCCTCGTATTCAAGGGACTTGAGATTTCCAACTTATACTTTGTCAGGCATATACTCCATAGTTTGTTCACTTTAACCTAAATCACTTCAAGATGCTTATCATAGGGGCAATGAGGGCTGAAAGCTAACAAGTACCATAATTTTTGGAAGCTCTTTTTGAAACTTGAAATCACTGCTTCCCTTTATGAAGGGCCTTTCTTCCACTATTATATTGAGTCTCCACCTTCTACCTTTAGGCACCATTAAGAGAGCATAGTTGTCATTCTGTGTGCAGTGTCCCAAAACTTATTGATTGGTGCATATGGTGATATTATTTGTTCTTGTGCTACTTATTTCTAGTCACCCTTGTGAACTTTGAAGGTGTCCTTGATGACCCACAAGTATAGGGGGTGTATCGCAGTACTTCCGATAAATAGGAGTGTCAATCCCAACAAGGAGCAGAAGGTGCTGAACAGTGGTATGGAGTAGGAAATCCCTGTGAATACTTAGCAAATGGATTTTTAGTGGTTTTCTGATAAGGCAACAAAACAAAGATAAAGTAACAAAGGTAACGAACAAACGGAGCAAGTGGCCCAATCCTTTCTTAGCAAAGGACAAGACAGTGGAAATACTTATAAGGAACAAACGTTCTCGAGGACACATGGGAATTCTGCCAAGTGCTTTCGCTTCAAATAGCTGAGTACTCTTCTCTGGTGTTGTAAGTGTTGTGTGGGTGAACCTGTGCTAACATACCGACCTTACTTGGACTAATACATACTTGTGATTAAACCCCCTGCAAACATCCGTAACTATAGGAAAGTAATTAAGATATAAATCTAACCACAACCTTAAACTCTGAGATCCTACGCTCCCTTGTGCAAAGGTGTCCTAACGGAGGTTCAGGTTTCTGTCACTCTGACAACCCCACAATTAGTATCCAAATACACAATTCATTCCCCTAGGCCCATAAATGGTGAAGTATCATGTAGTCTATGTTCACATGACACCACTAGAAGAATAACACCACAACTTAAATAATAAACCATTGAATAATAACTCAACACAAATCCACAAATAACAACATGACTTGTCACATGTCCTCAAGAACACAACGAACTACTCACAAGACATCATATGGATAAAGATCAAAGATGATATGGTAATGGATAACAATCTGAACATAAACAATAATCGAATGGTTCCATTCACAAGCATCAACTACAATAATAATTAACACCGGGAAAGTTTCCCCTAAGAACTAAAGCAATATCCAACACAATTGTTACAGCGGGACGAAGTGGTGATGATGGTGCTGGTGGAATGATGGTGTGGATGATGATGATGATCCCGATGAAGCCTAGCTTGCCGATGGTGTTGATGGCGATGGTCTCCCCTCTCCGGGAAGGAATTTCCCTGGCAGAAATCTCTCCGCCAGAGAGATCTTTCTCTCTCGGTGTTTTCCGCCCCTAGAGGCGGCCGAAATCTATATGTGGTCGCTCCCCTAGCCTTAGGGTTTCGTAGGGAAGATATAGGCGAAGGGGCGGATTTGGGAGCCGGGCAGGTGGGCCACACCTGCCCTAGGCACGACCCAGGGGGGCCGCGCCTAGGGGTGTGGCCCCCCTGTGGACCCTATTCGCTCCTCCTTCTGGCTTCCTCAATCTTCTAGAAAAATAATATTTTCCCATATTTTTCTGGTATTTTTTTGATCTTTGCGAAATTGCACCGAAACGCCTTCTTTTCCATCAGAATCTAGACTCCGGCAGTTCATCCTCCAAGAATCATCCAACATGCATAAACAGATGAAAATCCATAAGTAATACCTCATAATAAGAGATATATCAATGAATAGAGGTAAATTATGATATAGAATGGTGATTGATGACCCACGAGTATAGGGGTGTATCATAGTACTTTTAATAAATAGGAGTGTCGATCCCAACGAGGAGCAGAAGGTGCTGAATTGTGGTGTGGAGCAGGAACTCTCTATAAATACTTAGCAAACGGATTTTTAGTGGTTTTCTGATAAGGCAACAAAACAAGGAGCAAGTAACAAAGAACAAATGCAGCAAGTGGCCCAATCCTTTCTTAGAAAAGGACAAGCCGGTGGAAATACTTATAAATACCAAATGTTCTCGAGGAGACATGGGAATTCTGTCAAGTGCTTTCGCTTCATATAGCTGAGTACTCTTCTCTGGTGTTGTAAGTGTTGTGTGGGTGAACCTGTTGTAACATAACGACCTTACTTGGACTACCACATACTTGTGATTAAACCCCCTGCAAACATCCATAACTACAGGAAAGTAATTAAGATATAAATCTAACCATAGCCTTAAACTCTGAGATCCTACGCTCCCTTGTGCAAAGGTGTCCTAACGAGGGTTGAGGTTTCTGTCACTCCGGCAACCCCACAATTAGTAGCCAAATACACAATGCATTCCCCTAGGCCCATAAATGGTGAAGTATCATGTAGTCAATGTTCACATGACACCACTAGAAGAATAGCACCACAACTTAAATACTAAACCATTAAATAATAACTCAACACAAATCCACTACTAACAACATGAATTCTCCAATGTCCTCAAGAACTAAACGAACTACTCACAAGATATCATATGGATCAAGATCAAAGATGATATGGTAATGGATAACAATCTGAACATAAACAATAATCCAATGGTTCCACTCACAAGCATCAACTACAATAGTAATCAACACCGGGAAAGTTTCCCCTAAGAACTAAAGCAATATGCAACACAATTGTTACAGCGGGATGGAGTGATGATGATGGTGCTGGTGGAGATGATGGTGTGGATGATGATGATGATCCCGATGAAGCCTAGCTTGATGACGGTGTTGATGGCGACGGTCTCCCCTCTCCGGGAAGGAATTTCCCCGATAGAAATCTGTCTGCCAGAGAGATCTTTCTCTCTCGGTGTTTTCCGCCCCCAGAGGCAGCGAAAATCTTCTGTGGTCGCTTCCCTAGCCTTAGGGTTTCATAGGTAAGGTATAGCTGAAGGGGCAGAGTCGGGAGCTGGGCAGGTGTGCGACACCTGCCATAGGCGTAGCCTAGGGTGGGCCTATGCCTGGGGGGAGGGGGGGTGGGCCCCCTGTGGCCCCTCTTCGCTCTTCCTTCTAGCTTCCTCATTCTTCTAGAAAAATAATATTTTCCCATATTTTTCTGGTAGTTTTCTGATCTTCACGAAATTGCATCGAAATGCCTTCTTTTCCATCAGAATCCATACTCCGGCAGTCCATCCTCCAAGAATCATCCAACATGCATAAACAGATGAAAAGTCATAAGTAATACCTCATAATAAGACATATATCAATGAATAGAGGTAAATTATGATATAGAAAGGTGATGCAAATTGGGCGTATCAACTCCCCCAAGCTTAGACCTTCGCTTGTCCCCAAGCAAAAACTGAGATCAGTAAACATGTCCACAGGTTTATGGAGTGAAGTGTCGATAAAAGAATACGAACAAGAAGCATCACACTTACCATGGCACAACTCATAGAAGAAAGCAACTCACCATTATATAACTTAGCTTGCAACCTAGTACAACAGTCACAATAGAGATGCATAAAGATAAATCATAATTGGAATTGGCAAACTTTGTTCCTGGTCAGGGAACAGCTGGCAACAGTGTCACAAATAAATCTTTGTAGAAGTTTTCAAAACAGGAGCACCCTTTGCTCTAAAAGGTCTTTCACAAGTGAAGGCTTTCAAAGTAATACTCAATAGAAAAGAGTTTTGTGCAAACAAGGAAGATAAAGAACATGATTGAATAAATCACCATATGAATGCTTGAAACACAACAACTCAAATGCTTGCTAGAGATCGAGAGGAAGTAGGCTTTACTGACTCAACTTGGAAATGGGAGAAATGTCCCTTTATAGAGGGAAGCAGGGATTATAAGTCATAAAGAGATTCCAAAAGATTATGGTACTTACTAGCTTTGAGCCCTCATTGCCCCTATCATAGGCATCTTGAGATGATTAAGGTTAAAGTGCACAAATATGGAGTATATGCTTAACGAAATATAAGTTTGCAATCTCATGTCCCTTGAATATGAGGGTCACTCCTCATGCTACTCAACTTTGGTCACCGGTAAGTTCTTGTCATTGTAAGTACATGCGTATCATAGAGAACCGCCAACGGGGTACCCCTTGCACATGGTATAGGAGCTATCCCATAACCAAAATGACAAGGCAAGCAGACAATGAGCATCTCCGCGATCTTTTTATTTACTATGTGCATAGCTTTTTATTGAGGATGCTTCATAGATAGCTCACTATGGTGATACTGCAAGTTTCCACCATGATTAGGCATGGATTAGGCTAGCGGCCTAGGCGTTTCTCTAACACAAAATACAAACTCCAGGGACTTACAAGTTCCCTCTTTATTTCACACTTTTGAAATCCATAGACAAAAGAGCATGATATCAACTGAGTACAAAGTACATGTGCAATGTCGAAAGCGTTCCCCGTGACAACACGGTTCTGCTAATTCCAACGTATTGGTGCAAGCATATACAACTTCGATGGCACAATGGTTCAAGTCTATTAGGGGCAAGGAAAATAAGGTGTGCCATCAAGTTCGTGAGAGCTTTACCAACTAGTTTTCTCATAACAAAATACTTTTTAATTCGAAAGATAGATGAAGCTTGAGAATTTGCTTGGAATAGCAAAAATGCTACTAGGTAGATATAGTGGACACAAATGGTATAGGTTTGGTTCAAAGTATTTGGAAACATGAGAAGTATACCTTCTCAAAACAGGTTTTTGGCTAGCAAGGTTGGGTAGAAAGCAAGAGAGTTGAAAGAAACAAGCAAACATACAAGTAATAAAGCCAAACATGCAATCTTCCTTGAAGACACAAAAGATCTTAAATACATAATACTAAGCTCATGATCCAACAAGAAAGAAAACAAATGACAAAAAATACCTATAAGCTCTTTCTCTTTTCTTTCAAACATCAAAAAGTATTGCTACTGACCAGAACTTGGTTTGCCAAAACCAATTTATATCCACTTGATGATCCCAAAGTGATGCTAATACTGATCAACAAGATCCATCATATAATAGAGATTGCAAACTAAAATAAGAAGTGCAAAAAGTAAAAGATGAGACTTCTCATTAATATTCCAATAAATGCACTCACACCAAGGGATACAAAGATAATCAACTAAAGGAGAGATACTTCCACATGCAAACCAAACTATAAGATAACTTCTCTACCAAAGATATGAATCCACTAAAAATTTAAAAGATAAAAGATAATTATGGTGATACCGCGACACTCCCCCAAGCTTGGAACAAGCCAAGGGGATGCCAAACCTGATGGTGAATTACTCATTTGGTGGTGGTGGTGGTGTTCTTTTGATAATCTCTTTAATAAGCTTCTTCAACTCCTCAAACTCGAAGGTCAGAGAATGAATCAGCTCCGAGTTCAGCTCTATGCGGTTCATGATCATGTCAGACCGAGAATTCCAGTCCTTGTTATTCTTTCTGACTCTTCTTTCTTGGAGTATTCCTTCCCTGCATGGTTAGAACGAGGCATATCCCACATCGAGGGCAAGTTCCCTTTGGGCACATGTTGAAATTGACCCTCATGTATAAGAGTGTGGAAGGGTTTCTTGGTACTTGGAGGAGGTGAAAGTGGAGAGAGGGTATGACATCGAGATTTCCCTCCTGTAGACATCCGTGCTGTCCTCCTAAGCTTGGTAGGTCGTGCCACCAATCCAATGCTTGCGACGGTAGCGCGGGTGTCCGGATGCTTGTCCTCCTCCATGTCCTCTTAATCCCCAACAAGAATCTCCTCCTCCATGGGATCTTGAGGATCTTCTTCCTCGGGCTTGTTGCCTTTGTCGTTGGGGGAGACCATGGCGCTCTAAACTTGAGAAGGTTTCCTGACAGAAACAGATCAAAACGAAAACATGAAGAGAACACGATGCACGAACCTCGGGGGATCCGGGGGGTTATATATTACAAAGTTTCAAAGCATAAGGAAGGTTCTGATACGGAAACGAGGAGGAGTCAGAGCTCGGGGGTGGCACACCCCCTCCAGGCGCGGCCAGGTAGGGGCCCATGCCTGGGGTGGGTTTGTCCACCCCGGAATCCGGTTCCTCCTTTGTTCCGTCTCGTAGTATTCCTTATGTATTAAAAACATCAAAAATACAAAAATATTGGATTTTCACGAACCTTCTGTTTTCACTACTTTTACCTATTCAAAGACGAACTGCAGATTCCTTTTCTCCTTCTCCTAAAAATTTCCTTCATACAAAATCCTTGCAAAAACTCAATGAAAACATTAGTGTAAGAAAAAAAAATAAACCTTTGGGTACACACTTCAACTGAAAACCCATCAAAACAAAAGCTTCTGTAAGAGGCAAATGCAAATTATGGCAGAAATCTGTCAAAATAGACCAGCAGGTAAAGATTGATTTTTTCGAAAACCTTCTGTTACTCAAATAAAAAAGTGCAGAACTGATGAAAGTTGGGTAACAACTTGGATAACAATCTCAAACAAATTCAGCTCCATCCGACGTACTGAGCTTCCTCATGAAATTTTACAATATAGCACAAAAATCTGTCCCAGGACAACCACTTTTCACAACTTCTCTACTTCACAAAAATAGTTGGACTTGACACAAAAACCAAAACAAAAAGGATAAGGAGCGGTTATTACTAAAGTAATAACTTCCAAGACTCAACCAAACTCTTGGGTTATCTCCCAACAAGTACTTTTCTTTAATGCCTTTAAGTTAGGCTTGAAACTTCCAAAGATGCTCACAAAGGAGATAAATATTTGAAGTGAAAGAGAGCATCAAGAAGCAAATAACCGACACATTTGAGTCTAACCCACTTCCTATGCATGGGGGTATCATGAGAAAACGAATTTTTGAAACAAAAAGTGTCACATCCCAAAATTTTCCAAATTTTGAAATGTGAAAAATAAATAAACAAAATAAATAATGGTTGAAATTTAGGGTGAAAAGAAACTTTTTGTTTCTAAATGGAAACATCAAAACCCTTTTTGAACAAACTTTGAATAAAATGGAATCCAACAAAATTCAATCAAGTGAAATGAATTCATCAATGAATGTATCTTGAAATTTAAACATTTGTAAAAGTTAAACCAAAACCCTTAAACTCTAATAAAAGAAATCATTTCCAAGATCTCTCAAAGACTATGGATTTGATCCATATAAAAATTCAGCAACAAACATTTGTAAATGATCAAAAATGGTAAACAAAAATATTATAAAACCATAGAAATTGGTTTCATTTAATTTGAAGCCATGGGTGAAAACTTATGAATTTAATAAGTTAAAAGGAAATAATTTCTAAAGCTAATAAAGCTCCTATCTAAAATCCATACCAAATTATGAGCAAAATAATCCTAAAGAGATTTAAAAGGATAAACAAATATTAAATAAAATTATACAAATTGGAATCACCAATTTTGGATCTATAAATAAAAAGATATGGATTTTATAAGAAAAAGAAAGAAATAAAAAGATTATTTAAATAAATTGCGGATTACTGATGAAGCGCGTCAGTTGATGCAGTGCAGTCCTTTGCGATCCGATCGTCCTGGTGCTGATCGTACAACACCTCTGCTGGTATCCACACGTACAAGGAGGAGCACCGACGGCAAACTGCTAGGTTCGATACGCCGGCAGGACTGCTGTGGAACTAGGGTTTCCAACACATGGAATGACCTAACCGATCAAAGATTAACCCTTCTGGGTTACTATGCTCCACTATATATAGGGAGTGAACATGGGCTCCACTCTCGTGGCCCATTCACCAAAGCCCATATAACACTAGTCACCGTGAGCCAGACTCACTGACTCAGTCCTAATCCGGCTTGGGTCCAACCCAACCAGATTTTCAGTTCAGATCCAATCCAAATTTGCTCCCGCTCTTAAGTGTGTGACCCGCATGCTCATGGCTACTTGGACATGATTAGAGTCCGACTCTCAATCGATCAGTCGGTAGCGGCTCCTAGCAGAACATGCCGATTCCCAAGTACCAAAGAGTCATGACGACTAGCCTTTCCAATGCGACTTGCGTCCGAGTCCCTTCTGCCTCACGATATACCTTGTTAGACTATAGGCGAATATTTGTCATCCCTTAAATTGTCCAACTCTCTTCTCGATCTGAGATAAGTGATTCACCCGACTAACTCTTAGTCAATCGCCTCGGTTAACACTTAACCGAGTCGTGCATGGCCATGCTTTCCGAATCATATCATCCGAGAGGGCCTAGAGAATATCTCTCCAAGTGCAGGGGCAAAATCCCATCTTGGTTATTCACATCACGCAGCTTGATTCTTAGTCGACCCGAACTCTGCCTTTATAACTGCCCAGTTACGGATCAGCGTTTGATAGAACCTAGGTCGGTGATCCTCAACTCGGACTGTGGAACAACCTCAGGTCTAAGGATTACATTAATTGAGATATAAAAATGACAACTTGTTTATTGTACCTCAATATGGGTCAATCCGACTTGCTAAACTCTTTAACCAAATCTGTGTAAATCGGAATGGCATCACCATGCCCATGACAAGTGGAACCGAGTCATCAAGCCGACTTTCACATTGGTCTAAGTTGTGTCTCCAGCACAACCTCAATGACCAAGGACATTTAGTACAAACAACATGAATGTATAGTTCCACAACCGAATCACATATTCAATGATACACATAAGATGTTTATACAAGGACAACTTAATATCTTTATGAATACAATTGGAAATATCATCATACATGATTGCCTCTAGGGCATATTCCCAATAGTCTCCCACTTGCAATAGAGTCAATCTTCCGACATCACATGTCTAAGAATATAATGCCCATGGCTCTCAGGTGCGCCTCATGCTTCGGCTGGGGTAACGGCTTTGTCAATGGATCCGCAATATTTGCATCTGTGTGTACCTTGCATAACTTGATATCACCCTGATCCACGAACTGGCGAATCAGATGGTACCGCATGAGTATGTGCTTGTTCTTCTGGTGTTGTCTAGGTTCCTTGGCTTGTGCAATAACACCATTGTTGTCACAATACACGTCTAACGGATTGGACGAGTCCTGAACCACACCAAGATCCATGAGGAAATTCATCATCCAAACAGCTTCCTTTGCTGCCTTAGAGGCGGCAATATACTCAGCCTCTGTTGTAGATGCGGACATAGTCTCTTGCTTGGAACTCTTCCAGCTCACAACACCTCCGTTTATAATAAACACGTATCCGGATTGCGAACGAGAATTATTAGAGTCGGTAAGATAACTCCCATCCGTGTAACCCTTTACACTGAGTTCATCTTCACCACCATAAACCAAAAACATATCCTTAGTACTTCTCAAGTACTCTAGGATATTTTTAGCCGTTGTCCAGTGGATTTCTCTAGGATCATCCTGGTATCTGCTGACAACACTTAGATCGTAGGAAACATCTGGCCTAGTACAAATCATGGCATACATGATGGATCCGACTGTAGAAGAATACGGAATCGCACTCATCCGACTTCGCTCATTAGTTGTCGAAGGACACTGAGTCTTGCTAAGTTTTACACCATGGGACATTGGTAAGAACCCATTTTTTAGACGATTCCATGTTGAAATTCTTCAACACTTTGTCCAAATATGTACTCTGAGTCAATCCAATGAGCCTCCTTGATCTATCTCTATAGATCCGGATTCCGAGGATGTATGTTTCCTCACCCAAGTCTTCAATTGAGAAACTCCTTTCCAATGATTCCTTGGTTTCTTGCAACATCTGGACATCATTTCCAATCAATAATATGTCATCCACATATAAGATGAGAAAGTTTACTTTGTTCCCACTAAACTTCTTGTATAAACAAGAATCATGATCACTCTTGATGAAGCCAAACGATTTGACTAACTCATCAAAGCGAATATTCCAACTCCGAGATGCTTGCTTCAACCCATAAATGAATTTTTGAAGTTTACATACCTTGTCAGCATTAGCCGGATCGACAAAACCCTCAGGCTGTATCATATACATGTCCTCGGTTAAATTTCCGTTAAGGAAAGGCGTTTTGACATCCATCTGCCAAATCTCATAGTCAAAATAGGCTGCTATCGCTAACATAATCCGAACTGATTTAAGCATCGCTACGAGCGAGAAAGTCTCATCGTAATCAACTCCTTGAACTTGTCGGAACCCCTTCACGACAAGACGTGCTTTCTAGATGGAAACATTTCCATCCATATCAGTTTTCTTCTTAAAGACCCATTTGCACTCGATGGGTCTTGCACCGTCTGACAGATGAACCAAGTTCCAAACTTGATTTTCATCCATGCACTTTAACTCGGATCTCATGGCTCCAAGACATGACTCGGAATCAGATCCCACCATCGCTTCCGAATAATTTGCCGGCTCATCACTGTCTAACAGTAATACATCACGAACACTTCGCAATCTCGCTGATCTTCATAGTACAGGTGCTGTTGCCGGATCAACTACCATGACCGGCTCGACCTCCAAGGTTTTTTCCGACTCTCTACTAGCCGATTCCTCTCGAATTTCTTCGAGTTGCACCGTGCTCCCACTGACTCCTCGACTGAGAAACTATTTCTCAAGGAAGACACCGTTCTGAGCGACAAACACTTTGCCCTCTTCTCGGTTGTAGAAGTATTAACCCAAGGTTTCCCTCGGATACCCCACCAAAATACAATTTTCTGACTTGGCCGTAAGCTTGTCCTACTGAAGTCGCTTGACAAGTGCTTCACAACCCCAAATCTTAAGAAAAGACAAACTCGGCTTTTTGCCTTTCCACATCTCATGCGATGTCTTCTCTACTGACTTTGATGGTACTCTGTTTAGTGTGAACGCCGCTGTTTCTAGAAAATAACCCCAAAAGGATAAAGGCGGATCTATCCGACTCATCATTGACCGTACCATGTCCAACAAGGTCTGATTCCGCCTTTCCGAAACACCATTCCTTTGTGGCATTCCTAGCGGAGTAAGTTGAGGAACTATTCCACAACTTTTTAGATGGTCATCAAACTGATGGCTCATGTACTCGCCTCCTCGGTCCGACCGAAGAAACTTTATTTTCTTGCCGAGTTGATTATGTGCTTCATTCTGGAATTCTTTGAACTTTTCAAAGGCTTCTGACTTATGTTTCATCAAGTAAATATATCCATACCTACTCAAATCATCAGTGAAGGTAATGAAGTACTCACAACCAGCCCTGGCTGTCGTGCTCATTGGTCCACATACATCACTATGTACTAGTCCCAACAAGTCGGACGCCCTCTCACAACTCTTTGAAAAAGTTGTCTTGGTCATTTTACCGAGTAGGCAAGATTCGCATGTCTCGAATGACTCCAAGTCGAATGAAGTTAGGAGTCCTTCATCATGGAGCTTCTTCATGCGTTTCCAACTTATATGACCAAGCCAACAATGCCAAAAGTAAGTAATATTCAGATCATTTGGTTTCAACCTTTTAACATTTATGTTATAAACCGACTCACCATCAAGATTCAAAATAAATAACCCTTCCTGGACGGGTGCAAAGCCGTGAAACATATCATTCAAATACAAAGAACAACCATTATTCTTGATATTCGACTCATAGCCTTGCCTCACCAAACATGAAGCAGAAATAATGTTTCGACTGAGCACTAGAACATAATAACAATTATTTAGTTCCATAATGAATCCGGAAGGTAAATGAAATTGCATCGTGCCGACTTCCAACGCAGCAACTCTTGCTTTGTTGCCGACTCGAATATCAACCTCGCCTCGTGCTACGCTCCTAGTTCTTACCAGTCCCTGCAACGAGTTGCAGATGTGAATAACTGATATGGTATCATATACCCAAGAACTATTAGGTGCATCAGCAAGATATATGTCTATAACATTGCAAACAAGTGTACTTGAGCCAGAAGTCATACCTCCACTCTTGGCTTTATCAGCCAAATACTTCCTGCAGTTCCCCTTCCAGTGGCCATGCATCTTGCAGTAGAAGCAAGTGGATCCGGCTGAAGGAGATGGCTTAGTCCCTGAGAAAGCTCTTGGGACCGGGTCCTGAGCCTGCTTTCCTCCCGACTTAGCCTTCTTCTTAGTCCAAGAACTCTTCTTGAACTTATCCTTATTCTGCACCATCAACACTTGACTGGCGCCCTTCTTGATATCCGCCTCTGCCTGCTTAAGCATCTCATGCAATTCAGTGAGCTTCTTATCCATACCATGCATGTGGTAGTTCGAAATGAACTTCCCGTATGCACTAGGAAGAGAGTTCAGAATTATATCTGTAGCGAACTCTTCGCTAATGGGGTAGCCAAGCCTTTCCAGAGACTACACGTAAGCAACCATTTTGATCACATGCGGACTCAGTGGATCACCATCCTTAAGCTTGCAACTCAACAAAGCCTAAGAGACTTGATACCTCTCAGTCTTCGCCTGAGCCTGGAACATACTTTTGAGGCTTTCGATCATATCGTAGGCCTCAACATTCTCGAACTGCTTTTGCAAGTTCGGTTCCATGTGAGCAAGCATAAGCCAGCTGATATCCGTGGACTCATCCTTAGCCCGACGGTAAGCATTGGTGGCAGCGACAGTTGCATTCTCATTCTGCTAATCTGGAAGTGGGTTGTCTAGGACATGGTCCTTCTTTTCTTGTTTGAGAACAATTCTCAGATTTTGATACCAGTTGGTAAAATTAGTGTCGTTCAGTTTATCTTTCTCAAGAATGGTTCTCAATGCAAAATCGGATATCTGAGAGTGACTGCTACTTGGTGCCATGATCTAGAACAGAAAACATGCAAAACACTTAAGACATGTATTCATAAAAGAGCAAGAATATTAAACACTTTAATATTTTATGCTCCCACTAGAACCAACACCCCACCGATGGTTGCTTAGTGATTCAGGATCCTAAATAAGCAAGTCAGCTAGTGAGCTTTAGCATCACCGCTAGCCGCCAAGTGATCTAGGTAGACAACTCCTTGTCAATCGTATCTCATATGACTCCTGTTGGACGGGTGGCATCACATGCCCCGGCTCCCATACGACTTTTCCCTGAGCCCCACAACCGTTGTGATAGACCCGTCTAGCTTACCGAGTGTTTCCGAAGTAAGAGTCCGACTCGAACCCACCTAGTCGGAAAGAATTGGCAGCACCTCAATTTTATGAGCCCACTACCAAAAATGTCCGACTTGTGATGGTGCAAACACTGGCGGGAAAACCGACTAGACCTTCTTTGAGGGATTAAATTTTACCGACTATCTAATAGAGGTAAAACAGAGACATAACAATAACACAAAATAAAGCAATTATAATGTGAAATGGTATGGCTCCCTTCATGGCAATCTCCATCTCCACAAAGCCTGTAATCCGACTCGTGCCAACTCTTCTCACTTGCCATCTTACTCCATGTCGCTGACATGTACAACGCCTTGTAATGTCATCTGGGTTCTCCAAACAGCTACACTAGCTTAGTAAATTAAATTACAAGGAGAATCCGACACGCAGGTCGTTATACAATAATATGACAGCACCTAGGCTCCAGCCGACTGACAAAAACCGTGATTCTCAGATCATATATAGATTACACACATACATCACATGCACATGAACCATACCATTCACAACTTCCTACAAAAACAAGTTATGCATAGATACGCTATCTACCGGCGTTGTGAAACTCGCAATGACGTCTAACGCGCTACGACAGGGCGAAGCCAGCAGTCCCGCTAGCCGGATAGAGGGCGGGGATCGAAGGGGCTGTGCCCGATGATTTTTTCCGAAAACGTAGATCTCATCTATGATCCGGACATGGATTCCGACCATTGTTCCGATTCGATCAAATTTTTTGATCTTCGATCACCGCCTCTGGATTTATGTGTCACAGTCTACCCTAATGGCGGAAGCCAACCTGTAGGGGTATGTCGTTCCACGACCTCAGCAGTATGATCAGGGAAATAAGATCTACCATTCCCCGAGTACAATTGATCCAATCAACATCAATCAAAACCGATCTCTCTCATAGATCGACCAACAAAATAGCACACCGATCTCATCTATAGCCAACCGCATATTTCAAATGCGAGATCTCGAGCCTAAAACCAGAAGCTATCGCTCTGATACCACTGTTGGGCAACAAAGAGATAAAACAAAACTTTTCCCCCTTAACATGGTGATCCCAAGATCCAGTTGAGGTAGAAGGCCACGAGGTTTACTGATGAAGCGCGTCATTTGATGCAGTGCAGTCCTTTAAGATCCGATCGTCCCGGTGCTGATCGTACAACACCTCTGCTGGTATCCACACGTACAAGGAGGAGCACTGGCAGCGAACTGCTAGGTTCGATACGACGGCAGGACTGCTGTGGAGCTAGGGTTTCCAACACATGGAATGACCTAACCAATCAACGATTAACCCTTTTGGGTTACTGTGCTCCACTATATATAGGGAGTGAATGTGGGCTCCACTCTCGTGGCCCATTCACCAAAGCCCATATAACACTAGTCACCGTGAGTCCGACTCACTGTCTCAGTCCTAATCCGGCTTGGGTCCAACCTGATGGGGATATGCCTACCGGGTATACCAGCGGGGCGTTCAATCCGATCGATCTGATGCGGTGGGCACCTGCAAGGCGGCCCCGGATCAAGGCCGGTGTGGATCCAAGAGTGGAAGCTGAAGGCCCAGCAGTGGATAGGCCCGATCGGATTAGGTTAAACAAGTACCAAGCCTTAACTGATTCGGTTGAGATATAAACCCTAGGGAGGTAAGCCTATATAAACCTCCTGCGGGCGTGTAGAATCGTTCCATCATACACCCAAGCGACGCCGCCTAGCCGAGTTCGCCCATTGTACCTCCATCATAATACAATCTAGCAGGAGTAGGTCTTTACCCTCCGGGGGGCCGAACCTGGGTAAAACCTTGTGTCTCCGCCCTCATCTCGCACCGCAGATGGCTGGCCGCCCTTGCCCCTCGTTCTACTACTCGCTGCCGATTGCAGCATCTGCCGTAACCATTCCCACGACAGTGGCGCCCACCGTGGGGCCTGGCCGGTCTGGCCGGTGTTCTGCAGCGAGATCCAATCTGCCCATCAACGAGACGGTCGCCACCGGACGCATGATAGCGATCGGCGAGATGCTCCAGATCATGCCGAGCAGCTATGTCCCGGCGGCGCGACCCGTCACGCACAGCATGATCCTGCCGGTCGGCACGATCAGCCTCTTCGTCGGCCTCACCGACGTCATCGTCTCGGAGGATTCGGCTCGCATCCGCGAGTCGCCGCCACGCGACCGACTCTCCGAGAGCCAGGTCCGCACGATCCATCGCCTCGAAAGTACAACGCCCACAACAACGTGGCGAAAACTCAGCGGCAGCGGAAAGGCGGACCCTCAATGGCGGCGCCCTCGGCGACCCCGGCGTCACTCGCCGGATCCATCACCGCGGCTTCACCCGCGGGCTCCATCACCCAGGTCTCCAACATGGGAGACTTCGAGGATCCCTCCATCCTTGGGATCTTCGACTTCGACTCCGGGTCGGAAAATTCCGCCGACCTCCGTGACGGGACCGGTCGCCACGCCGCGACCTACATGGCGACCGGCACCGACCCGCCGGAGGATCCTTTATCCACCCCGATCCATCCTAATGCCACGGCAACGAAGGTCGAGGAACTCCGCCTGAAGTTGGCGGAGGCAGTCCGCAAGGAACAAGCCGGGCGCGAATTTTTTTGCCTCGAGCAGGTGACGGCGCAGGAGCTGTCGCGCTACCACCAGCAGCGAATCAGGTCGTGCCTGAATCCCACCATCCAGGGGAACGCCCTAAACTTCGACGACGAAAACGACCCGGCCCGCGCGGCCGAGCGCGCGATCTGCGAGAACGCGCCACCAGGAGGAAGCGCCCCACCTCCACCCATCCGCACACCCCCCAGGGATCAGCCGCGGATAGTAGTCTCCTCACGGGAGCGAGACGCGAACGACCTCCCACTGTTCTCCACCCCGATGGACAACCTCGTGGCAGGCCGAGCAGCAGCCGACAACATCACGGCCACCAGCGACGGCGCCCTACAGATCCGCAGATGTCGAGGGCCTGCTTTCAAAAGGCCGTCGAGCAGCAAAACGCAGGCGCCGACTCGCGAGGTCGAGTGTACTCGCGTTCTTGAAGCGAGCAGCCTCAAGCCGCCCAATGGCGGCAAACACCTCAACTGCCCGCCACGAGCCATTGCAGCTCCAACACCGACCGAATGCGGCACTCTCCGACCAATGACCCCGGGCCAGCGACCAACCGTGCCGCCAAGCGGTCAACCCATCGACGCCCGCACCCACATCATCAACAACCAAAGCTGGCGCGCACGCCAGCCCGATGACCTGCGACACACCCTAACCAATCGCCGCGACGGCGAGCCGATGGGGTCGCTAAGTCGACTCGGCCCCAAGTGCTTCGGACCGATGATCCGAGGCGAGAAGTACCCGCCAAACTTCAAGGCACCGAAGGAGATAGAAAAGTACGACCCTTCATACGACCCCTCCGTGTGGCTCGATACATACCTCATGGCGATGGGGATCGCAGGCCACACCGACCTGCTAGCCGCCCGTTACCTCCCCCTGATGATGGAGGGGATGTGTAGGCAGTGGATTAACACACTCCCCCAGGATAGTATCGACTCCTGGGAGGAGATGCGCGACGCCTTCATCAGGCACTTCGAGTGCTCCTACACCCGCGCCACCACCATCGAGGACCTGGAGCGATGCGTCCAGGGACCCCGCGAGTCGACCCGCAACTGGGTCCAGCGGTGGCAAGAACTCTGGTACAACGCGGTCGGCATCCACCCGGACACCACGATCCATTGCTTCAAGACCTCGTGCCGCTACGAGCCCTTGGTCGCTAAGCTCAAGCGACATTCTCGCACACTCGACAACATACCGGACCTCCTCGAGATCTCCAAACGGTACGCGGAGGAAGATCCAAACCAGGAAACTGACGACGAGTCGGGAGGCCAACGCCGCATGAGCGGCAACGACAACGGACGACGGTCCGACCTACGCTACAGCAACACTCACCTCACCGGCAAGCACCACAGTGACGGGCGAGTCGACTTCGTCGCTAACACCGGGCACGCACAACGCGAGCCCAAAAGCTTCCGCCGCGACGGGGGACAACGCCGCGACGGCGGCAACTACAAGGCCAAGCCAAGGTTTGACCCCGTGGCCCTCCTTAACCAACCTTGTGCGTTTCATAGCAGGGAAGGGAAGCCCGCAACACACACGACCGCCGACTGCCACACCCTCAGGGAGATTGAGAAGGCACGGCGAGCACGGGAGGACCCCAACAACAACCCGCCAAACGGCGCAAAATTCGGCAATGTGGCCGGCTCGCTCCATACCTTCACAGGCTTCAACACGAAGCGCGAGAAGAAGGTCGACCTGTGCCGCCAACGCGGTGGCCGGTGAACGTTCCCCAGTTCCTCAACTGGTGGAGCAGCCCATCACCGAGCCGCCAGACCACTCGCGCGCGCCAGTACCCAGGCCGAGTCGCCCTAGTGGTCAAGCCAAAGGTGGGCGACTACTGGCTCCCCAAGACATTGATGGACGGCGGCAGCTCCATCAACATCCTATACCTGGACACCTTCAGGCGGCTGCGGCTCCCGCAGTCGATGATCGAGACAACCCACACCACGTTCCACGGCATCGTCCCCGGTCGGAAGGCGTACCCGATCGGCAAGGTCACGCTGCCAGTCACCTTCGGCACACCAGCAAACTTCCGCACCGAGCGGATCGTCTTCGAGCTGGTACCCTTCGATAGCCCCTACCACTGCGTCCTGGGGCGCCAGGCGTTCGCCAAATTCATGGCAGCACCACACTACGCGTACAATGCGATGAAGCTCCCCGGGCCGTGCGGCGTCATCACCATCAACGGGGACCCAGACATGGCCGCCGAGTGCGAGGCCAAAGGATCCGAACTCGCCGATGCCGTCATCGCGGCAGAGGCCAACCACGCTGACGAGCTCTCCAAGTACGCGAGCGGGGTGAACAATGACGACCCCACCATACTCAAGAAGCCCAATTCGGAGGGCGCAAACACCTCAGCCTTCGAGGCAACGACGCACACCCGCACCGTCAAGCTGGTCCCAGGCGACTCCAGCCAGACGGTGACGATCGGAACAGGAATGAGCCCAGCCTAGGAAGGCGCGCTCATCGAGTTCCTCCGTGAGAACAGGGACATCTTCGCATGGAAGCCCTCTGACATGCCTGGTGTCCCTAGGGAGCTCGCTGAGCACAAACTAAATGCCGACCCCAAAGTGAGACCCGTCAAACAGTCGCTGCGGCCCTTGAATGAAGAGCGCCGCCGAGCCATCGCTGAGGAGGTGTAGCGTCTACTCGCTGCAGGCTTCATCCGGCCAGTCAAGTACTCCAAGTGGCTGGCAAACCCAGTCCTGGTCGAGAAGAAGAACGGGACCTGGAGGATGTGTATCGACTACACAAACTTGAACAGCGCCTGCCCGAAGGAGCAGTTCGTCCTCCCGCGGATCGACCAAATAATCGACTCCACCGCAGGCTCGGAGTCTCTATGTTTCCTCGATGCCTACTCTGGATACAACCAGATCAAAATGGCTGTCGAGGACGAGGATAAGACGGCGTTCATCACGCCATTCGGAGCCTTCTCCTACACCTCCATGACCTTCGGCCTCAAGAACGCCGGGGCGACCTACCAGCGGTGCATGCAAGAGTGCCTCGCGAGCCAAATTGGCCGCAACATCCACGTCTACATCGATGACGTGGTCGTAAAATCCACTCACCAGGGTGATCTACTCTCCGTCCTGGCGGAAACATTCGCCAACTTGCAAAAATACAAGATAAAGCTTAACCCAGGCAAATGCACTTTCGGTGTACCAGCAGGACAACTACTGGGGTACGTCGTCTCCAAGCGAGGGATCGAGGCAAACCCCACCAAGATCGACACGATCGCCCGACTCGGCAAACCCGAGTGCCTGCGCGACGTCCAGAAGCTGGTCGGGCGAGTAGCGGCTCTCAGTCGCTTCATCCCCCGCCTAGGCGAAAAGGCGATGCCCCTATACCGTCTGATGCGCAAGAACCCCACCTTCCAGTGGGACAAGGAGGCGGACGACGCGCTCCGCGACATCAAGAAGGTGCTACTCGCCGCACCGCTACTCGCCGCCCCAGCCGAGAAAGAACCCATGCTGGTCTACGTCGCGGCTTCCGAGCGCGTCGTCAGCGCCGTCATGGTCGTCGAACGGCCGGAGGAAGGAAAGGAGCGCCCAATACAGCGACCGGTGTACTACATCAGCGCCCAATACAGCGCCCAATACAGCGACCGATGTACTACATCAGCAGTACCAGAAACTGGTATACGCGGTCTTCAGAGCACATCGGCGACTGCCGCACTACTTCCAGGAGCACCCGATCACGGTCGTCTCCTCAGCACCGTTGCAGGACATCATCCGCAACCGTGAGGCGACTAGGCGAGTCGCTAAGTGGGCCGTCGAAATCGGCGTCCATAATATCAAGTACGAGCCACGGAAAGCGATCAAGTCGCAGGCTCTAGCGGACTTCATCGCCGACTGGGAAGAGGCCCAGCAGCCAAAAAAGCGGCCATACCTCCATTACTGGAGCCTGCACTTCGACGGCTCCAAGAACGCGGACAGCGCAGGAGCAGGGATCGTGCTGACTTCACCAAAGGGCGACAAGCTCCGCTACGTCCTCTACCTCGACTTCACCCCCTGCACCAACAACATGGCCAAGTACGAGGCACTACTCCACGGCATGCGAGCTGCCAAGGAGATGAATGTCAACCGCCTACGCTGCTACGGAGACTCCGACCTCGTCGCTGGGCAAGTCGCTGGCACCTGCGACGCCGTCTTCCCCACCATGGCGGCATATCGCCAAGCAGTGGAAAAGCTGGGCGGACACTTCGCAGGCTACTCCGTCGAGTGGATTGACAGGCGGAAGAACGAGGAGGCCGACGCACTCTCTCGCATTGGGTCGGCTCGACTCGCACCACCTGCCGGCGTCTTCCTCGACACGATCACCAAGTCATCAGTCTCTCCCCCAAGGGAGATCGACATTGGAGTCCCGCTGCAGCCAGAGGCAGCCCTGGTCGCACTCGTCACCGAGCCAGATGATTGGACCAAGCGCTACGTCGCCTACCTGGAGGTCGGCACCTTGCCGGCAGACGAGACGGTCGCCCGGATGATCGCACGCCGATGCAAATCCTTCACAATCATCGACGGCGAGCTCCACAAGTGCAGCGTCACCGGCGTGTTCCAACGCTGCGTCCAACCCGCCGAAGGACGCAAGATCCTCCACGACGTCCACTCCGGTGACTGCGGCCACCACGCCGGCGCCCGCTCTCTGGTCGCCAAGGCCATGCGGCATAAACTGACCACCGCTGCCGGACGCCGTCGACATTGTCCAGCGGTCGCGCGGCTGCGATATGCCAACGACGCATGTGCCGAGCTCCGCGCTCAAGACAATCCCCATCACCTGGCCATTCGCCGTGTGGGGTATGGACATGGTAGGCCCCTTCAAAAAGGCTCCCTCTGGCTACACCCACCTCCTGGTCGCGGTCGACAAATTCACAAAGTGGGTGGAGGCCAAACCAGTCCGGAAATGCGACGGGAAGACCGCCACTAAATTCCTACGCGAGCTCATATATCGCTACGGGTTCCCAAACAACATTATCACGGACAACGACACCAACTTCGCCAAAGGATCCATGGCCGAGTTCTGCGAGGAACACCACATCCGGCTCGACCTCGCGTCAGTCGCCCACCCGGAATCCAACGGCCAGGCGGAACGGGCCAACCAGAGCATCCTCCACGGCCTGAAGCCGCGGCTCCAAGTACCACTCGAGCGCACCGCCGGGTGCTGGGTCGAGGAGCTGCCCTCCGTCATCTGGGGCATCCGCACCTCGGTCAACAGGTCAACAGGGTTCACCCCCTTCTTCATGGTGTACGGCGCCGAGGCAGTCATGCCCACCGACCTCGAGCACGACTCACCACGGGTCGTCCACTACACGGAGGCTGCGAACGAACTCGCCCGCCAGGATGGAGTCGACCAACTCGACGAGGCACGTGACCTCGCTCGATCACGCACCGCCATCTACCAACAAGGACTCCGCCGCTATCACAGCCGGCGGGTGAAAACTCGCACCTTCCAAGAAGGCGACCTGGTGCTGCGCCTCATCCAGGACAAGAAGGGCATGCACAAGCTTTCCCCTCCGTGGGAGGGACCATTCGCCATCGTGCGCAGCGTCGCAACGACGCCTACTACCTCATCGACGTCCGCGGGGACGGAAAACTCGACGTCAAGCGACCGTGGAATGTAAACCTCCTACGGAAGTTCTACTCCTAGAACCCCACTTATGTACCCTCTAGTCGCTTTGAAATAAAAAGAATTGGTTACCGCAAATTACGCCTACTCTCCATGTCTTGTGCCACTCGCACTCGTAATAACAACGTCAAGCTAACTGCAGAAGTCAACCGTTGGTACAGCGATTGGCACGGCCAAGTAGTGCGTTACAAGGGCACTGGGTCACCTCAGGCCTTGCAACGTCCACGAAAAAACCTACCCGGAGCCCCATCGGAGTCGCCTAGCCGATCGCTCACGAGCCAAGACAATCGCCTTCGCTTCACAGCGACCACGATCCTCCGCATCCTGGACATAGCGACTCGAGCGGCCAAGTACCACGCCGGGGGATCGACGACCAGCGGCGGCTAGGAAAAACGCCAAGTATGAGAGCATGCCCAGGACTCGCCATGCGACTGTCCCAACGGGCCAGGCAGGAGTGACGCGCTCAAACTAACGCGCCAAGCCCTCACCCATCCTCGAGTCGCGCCTAGAACAACCAAGTACCACGCTCGGGGACTCGGCCACCCGACCTCGTTCGCGCAAGGGAAAACGGCAAAGTACAGAGCGCTCAAGGGAGTCGCCTTGCGGTGGCTCTCGAGCCAGGCGAGTCGACCACAATAAAAAAAACATCAAAACCGCAAACACATAACACGAGGTAAACCCCATAAAAAAAGGCGGGCCGCTGGGCACTCGCTCAACCTCAATCAAAATAAAACACACGACAAATCGCACAAACACGATATCTCATTAATAGCATGCATATTGTCTCAAAATACATAGTATGCCCAACGGCAGAATTACTAACGCCCGTGGCAAATTAGTTCACTCTGCAGGCTTCGACGACGACTCGCCAGCACCCTTGCGATTGCGGATGAAGGGAGTGTACGGGTTCGACGGATACGTCATCAGCTCACCCGCCATCGCCACACGAAAGGGCTGCTCGACCTTGAAGTCCCGGTGCTGCGGCTCGGGGTCGTTGGGTGCGACGGCCGTCTCCCAGTAAGGAAGGAGGTCGCCCATCGCCCAGACGCGCTCGGAGTACACCGCGGCGCGGTCCGTCAACTTGAGTACCTCAGAGATCTCCACCAAGCCAGTCGACGACGGGTAGCCACTCGTCACGTCGTCCAGATCGAAGTCCTCCGGGAAGTGGGCGAGCCCAAGGCTAAGCGCCGTCCCGTCGCCGTCGAACGCCGACCGCGTCATAAACTCGACGACCGACGGCGCCTTCTCCAAGTACTGCCACACCTCGACGAGGTCGCTGGGAATTACTTCCGTAGGCGACATCTCCTAGAGGTAGGCCCGGATGCATGTCGCCGACAACGTCGCCGAGTCGACGAGCATGGCTACACATTGTCGCGCGTCGAACGAGCTCGCCTCTTCCGCGCTATCAAGGATGCGACCCGCGGATAGAAGATAACAGTGAGTACATCGGATATCACAAAAAGGCACATGCAATAGGCATCGGCAGACACACTCACCAATCAAGGGATGGGAGAGATCCGTGATGAAGCTCTGAAGAGAAGTGTAATCATCCTAAAGCCCAGCAACAAGGGCGTCAGAAACTTTACGTTCTTCCACGGCGGCCGTAACGGCGGCCTTGGCTCGACCATCCGCCGACCTCGCTTCCTCTTTTGCCTCCCTCAGCTCGCGCTCGAGGTCGGCGATCCGCTTCTCAGCCGAGCTCAACGCCGATTGAGCCGCTGCCAACTCACTCGCTGGGACAAGTCCCTGGCGGGCCTCCTCAGCCTTCGCGGCAATTGCCTGAAGCCCCTTATTCGCCTCTTGGACGGTGGCCAGTTCCTTCTCCGCGCGACGTGTCGCAGCAAGCCGGTCAGATGACTCACGTTGCAGACCCTGCACACAACTCAAACAGTTAACCAAAGCGGAATCCAACGTGCCCACCCGCTGAAATTCAGCGAGTGCGCACTCGGGGACTGGAAATCAAAAAATCCTAAGTGCCCACCCGCTGAAATTCAGCGTGTGCGCATTCGGGGAGTGGCAATCAAAAAATCCTAAGTGCCCACCCTCTGAAATTCAGCGTGTGCGCACTCGGGGACTGGCAATCATAAAAAATCCTAAGTGCCCACCCGCTGAAATTCAGCGAGTGCGCACTCGGGGATTGGCAATCAAAAAATCCTAAGTGCCCACCCGCTGAAATTCAGCGAGTGCGCACTCGGGGACTGGACGCGAAAAATAACAACAAGACACTAAAAGAATCAGACCGCTGCAACACACCGGCCTGATCCTCGGGGACTGGACATACCTGGATGGCTGCGCCAAGCATGCCATGAAGTTGTATCGCATCCACGGACGCGAGGAGAGCTGGCGTGTGCCCACGACGCTGCTCGACCTCCGTATCGGCGACCCCAGGTGCATGGCTCGAGGGCGAGGTACCACTCGCTGTAGCTGCTTTGGCCATGAAGCGCGGGAACATTGCGATGGAGGCACCGGCACCAAAGGAGGCCGGCTCGCCCGCCCCAGGCGAAGGAGCACCTTCCTTGGTCGGTAAGGCTACCTCCGCGACGGGTTCACTCAGCGTGATCGCCGTGTCATCAGACACCGTGACGACTTCGTCGCTTCTGGCCTTCTTGGCGCTATCCGCGGGGACGACGAACTCGTCCGCCTTCCTCTTCCGGGAGGGATCCTCCTCCCTGACGACGGGTGGCACCTTGGCCACGGTCGGATGGCCTATCTTTTAAGATCCAGTCCTACAAGTTGATCGCGTGAGCAAAATAATCAAAATACATTGAAAGACGAAAGTAGGTGAGCAAAACTCACTTGGCGACTGGAATGAAGCGTAGCCCGGTGCGGATGCCGGCCGGCTTCTCTAGTTTGGGGCCCAGTCGGCGACTGAGGCCCATTTCCAAGACATTGTCTGCCCAAGACACGTATGGTTTCTTCGTCGTCGAGGCTGCGACGGGAGCCTCTGAGACATCTTCAGCGGGAGCTTCCCTGCGAGGTGAAGCCGCCGCGACCGGAGTGGCCCCTAGCCCAGAGACTGGGGCGAATGGCAGAGGCATCGAGGCCAGCGGCACCTCGCTCAGGACAGTGGCCGTGTCCAGCGCGGTTACCGTCAACGGCGCCTCGCCCTTGGCCAGGCTGGTGGCGTCGGAGCTGCTCGCCGAGTGCGGCGGGGAGGCCGGTCTCACCGGCTTCGTCTTCTTCTTCGGAGGAGCCTTTACCTCCTTCTCCTTCTTCTTCTTCTTCTTCGACGGAGTTGCCTGGCGGCGCGAGGTGGTTTCCAGAAGTTCGTCATCATCATCATCATGTCGCTCGAGGCTTGTACTCGCCTCAAGCTCACGCTGACGCCGCCCGCGGGTCTTGCGAACCAGCGGGGCGACCTCCTCCTCGGATTCGTCGTCGCTGTTGCTCTCGGTGTCGCCCTTGGCGGGAGGCGACTCGCCCATGTCCCGGACGGACGAGCTCGAGTTCTCGTCGTCTGAAGGCGGGAGCCATCCTTCCACCACTTGGAATAGCTGCAATGAGCACAAGATGAAATTAGAATGACCGCGACTGCATAAACTGCGACTGCGAATGATGCAAAGTGACTTACCATTGGGGCTGGATGCTTCGCGGTGTAGGGGGCGACCCCGGCCTTTGCGTCCAGGTACACCGCCTAGGTGATTTTCTTCAGTGCTGGGATGTAGTCCTCGAGCCTCCACTCGGCGAGGCAGGACTTCGTCGAGTCCTCCCGGCCCGTGTATTGGTACATATAGTGGTCGCGCTGAGCCAGAGGGACGAGCCGCCGCCCGAGCCAGCAGTTGTATAAGTTAATTATCTGGAGGCCCTTCTTCTTTAGACCGCGGATGGTTTGAAGCATTTCGTCCACGACCATCCGCTGGTCGGTGGGGAGCTTGCCGACTTGGAGTCGGCGCGGTTCGGGCCGGTCGGCGGAGTATCGTGGGATCGCTGCCTCGCCCTCCGGAGTCGCCTCGGTGACGTAGAACCAAGACTTCTTCCACTCGCTCGCCGCCTTGGCGGGCAGCATCAAGTCAAAAAACGAGGCCTTCGACTTCAGCTGGAATGTCAGGCCGCCCGCGGCAAGCATTGGGCCGCCCGCTTCCTCGCTACTGATCCGTCCGTGGAACAGATCTTGCCATAGAGGGAAGTAGGGCCGGCAGCCCAGGTAGCACTCGCAGAACGCCACGAAGATGGCGAGCTGCTCGATGCTGTGCGGATCCAGGTCCGACGGTTGGATCCCGTAGTAGGCGCAGAAGCGCCGGAAGAACAGGGACGTAGGGAATCCCAGCCCCCGTTCTAGGTGGATGGTGAAGCAGATGAACTCTCCCTCGCGCGGATCCAGAGTCACCTCTCCGGCCGCGGGGGTGCGCCACCTACCGGCGTGTAGGATCCCTGCTTCCTCGAAGGAAGCCAGGAGCGCCCTTGTACACTTGGACCTGCCCCATGGTTCGGTGGAGGGGGCCATTCGTGAGAAGGTTTGGTGAGGTCGGAGGATTTTGGTTCGACTGGATAGCGACGCGGAGGAGAGCGAAGGAGCGCGCAATCGGAGGAAATAACGAGGAAGTGGTTCTCCGATCACCTACCATTCCCCTTATATAGCGGTTGTTACCCGCCAAATCAGGGAGCCGTTACTACGCGGTGATTACGCCAAAAGTCACCGTTGGATTACCCCAACGGCTAGTTTGACCACGTTTAATGGTCCAACTTCAGCCACTCGGCTCGCCGGCCCGATCACTACGACAGTGACTAAGAGCCCGCCGACGATTCGACTGGATGTCTGCTTTGAGGCCGTATACTCATACTGCCAACAACCACCTGCGCCCAATCAACGATGGCCTCGGGGACTACTGATGGGGATATGCCTATCGGGGTATACCCAGCAGGACGTTTCCGACTGGCCCAGGAACTGGCGAGTGGGCCTGCAAGACGGCGACTGGATCAAGGCCCGGTGTGGATCCAAGCGACTGGAAGCTGAAGGCCTAGGCGAGTGGATAGGCCCAGTCGGATTAGGTTAAACAAGTACCGAAGCCTTAACTGATTCGGTTGAGATATGTAAACCCTAGGGGAGGTAAGCCTATATAAACCTCCCTGCAGGGCGTGTAGAGATACGTTCCATCATACACCCAAGCGACTCGCCGCCTAGCCGCCGAGTTTGCCCATTGTACCTCCATCATAATACAATCTAGCAGGAGTAGGTCTTTACCCTCCGGGGGGCCGAACCTGGGTAAAACCTTGTGTCTCCGCCCTCATCTCGCACCGCAGATGGCTGGCCACCCTTGCCCCTCGTTCTACTACTCGCTGCCGATTGCAGCATCTGCCGTGACCATTCCCACGACACAACCCAACCAGATTTTTAGTTCAGATCCAATCCAAATTTGCTCCCGCTCTTAAGTGTATGACCCTGCAGGCTCATGGCTACTTGGACACGATTAGAGTCCGACTCTCAATTGATCAGTCGGTAGCGGATCCTAGCAAAACATGTCGACTCCCAAGTACCAAAGAGTCATGACGACTTGTGTCCGAGTCCCTTTTGCCTCACGATATACCTTGTCAGACTATAGGCGAATATTTGTCATCCCTTAAATAGTCCAACTCTCTTCTCGATCTGAGATAAGTGATTCACCCGACTAACTCTTAGTCGATCGCCTCGCTTAACTCTTAACCGAGTCGTGCATGGCCATGCTTTCGGAATCATATCATCCGAGAGGGCCCAGAGAATATCTCTCTAAGTGGAGGGGCAAAATCCCATCTTGGTTATTCGCATTACGCGACTTGATTCTCAGTCGACCCGAACTCTGCCTTTATAACTGCCCAGTTATGGATCAGCGTTTGGCAGAACCTAAGTCGGTGATCCTCAACTCGGACTATGCAACAACCTCAGGTCTAAGGATTATATTGATTGAGATATACAAATGACAACTTGTTCATTGTACCTCAATATGGGTCAATCTGACTCGCTAAACTCTTTAGCCGAATCTGCGTAAATCGGAATGGCATCACCATGCCCATGACAAGTGGAACTGAGTCATCAAGCCGACTTTCACATTGGTCTAAGTTGTGTGTCCAACACAACCTCAATGACCAAGGACATTTAGTACAAACAAGATGAATTTATAGTTCCACAACCGAATCACATATTCAATGATACACATCAGATGTTTATACAAGGACAACTTAATATCTCTATGAACACAATGGGAAATATCATCATACTTGATTGCCTCTAGGGCATATTCCCAACAGAGGCAGCCTCAACGATCTTCTTGAAGCGATCTTCATACTCACAGTTCTGTTTTTCCACATCCCACATGAGGGATTGGAACCTATCTAGTTGTGCAAGGGTATGCACATACTTATCCTCTAGATCTTTGATCCTTACTTCATAGACTTCAACCTTATTCTCCATCTCTAGATTCATGAGGTGATGAGCATCAAGAACCATTGTGCCATACCTGAAGATGGTGTCCTCCAAGATTTCCAGCCTCTCCTCCATGGTGTCTTCGGTCTTGGGGGCCTTCACCTCCTCCATGAGCAGCACCCCTTCCTTGAAGGTCAAGATCTTCATGGAATCCACCATAGACCCAAGGTAATGATTCACCGTGCCTTTCTTCTCGGAGTCATCTCCTTCGAGATTGGATTTGGAGCTTGCCATGGCTAAAAGCTAAAGGAATAGGATGGAAAAACAAATTTTGCTCGAAAAGACTCGATGCGAGATTAGATCGGCAGAGAGGAGTATATATTGATGATTTTTAGGGTAAGACGAATCATTGAGGAAGAAACGGAGGCGAAACGGACTTCGAAGGGAAAGACCTCGGGTGATGCACCTAGCAAGGAGGTGCCACCTTGTCTCTTTCCCTCCTTGGTACTCCGTTTTGTCTAATTCTTTCGTAACACACATTTATTTTCCAAAATAATGACTTTCCTAAAATATGAATATATTCCGAGATCGTTACGCACCTTTTCTTGACTTTTAGTGATTTTTGGTATCTGGCAGGGGATAATTTTTTATGATTATGTCCTACGGACTTTGGAGATTCATTACTTCAACCCTTCCAGCAAATGTTTGGCCTGCAATATAATGTTTAAGACATTGTCCATTAACAAAATGAGGTTTACCGTTAAAGTCTCCATGAAGACGGATTGCTCCGGAGCGATACACCTCCTACACAACTAATGGACCCTTCCACTTTGAAGCTAACTTTCCTACATAAACTTGAAATGAGAGTTGAACAATAATACTTGATCTCCTACTTTGAATTCCTTTCTTTTTATTTTCTTATCATGCCAAAAATTTTACTTTCTCTTTAAATAGTCTAGCACTTTCATATGCTTCATTTCTCCATTCATCTAACAAGCTTAAGTCAAGAACTCTTTTCTCTCCAGCAGTTTCAAAATCAAAGTTGAGTTGTTTAACAATCCATCTAACTTTATTAGAACTAGAACATGACATGCTTTTCCATAAACCATTTTATAAGGAGACATACCCATAGGATTTTTAAAAGCAGTTATAAAAGACCATAAAGCATCATTAATTTTGGTTGGCCAATCAGACCTAGCTTTATTAATTGTTTCCTCCAATATGGTTTTAATTTCCCTATTTCTTAGTTCAACTTGCCCACTAGTTTGAGGATGATATGGAGATGCAATTCTATGAGTAACACAATATTTAGATAGAGTTTTTCTAAATACTCCATGAATAAAATGAGAACCACCATCAGTAATTAAAAATCTAGGTACTCCAAACCTGGGAAAGATGATGTTCTTGAGAATCTTCATTGTTATGGCATGGTCCGCACTTTTATTTGGAGTTGCTTCAACCCATTTGGTGACATAATCCACTGCAACCAAAATATGAGTGTGTTTTGTTTTTGATGGGGGGATTGGTTCCATAAAGTGAAATCCCCATACATTATTTGGTTCAAGAGGTAATGAATAGTTCATAGGCATTTCATTTCTCTTATTGATATTTCCAATGTGTTGGCATTTGTCACAAGCTTTAACATAATTATCACAATTCTTAAATAATGTAGGCCAATAAAAACCATATTGTAATACCTTTGCAGTGGTTAGGTCTCCTTCATGATGTCCTCTGTAAGGGCTGTCATGAAAATCCCTTGTGATAGCCTGCTGCTCAAACTCAATAACACCTTAGAGTCTACAATATAAGGTCTAAACTTATCACATCCAAAAATTACAGCCAAGAACTCTTTTTCAGTTGTAGCATAATTTCTTTGGGCGCCATAAAGAGTTTTACTAGCATAATATATCACATTAAGTTTCTTATCAAATCTTTGGCCTAAAAAAACTCCTACAACATAGTCACTAGCATCACACATGATTTCAAATGGAAAATTCCAGTTAGGAGGTTTAATTATAGGAGCACTTATCAACGGATTCTTTAAAACATCAAAATACTCTACACAATCATCACTGGAGAAGAATGGAACATATTTTTGCAAAAGATTTTGGATATTTTAGAAACGTCTTTGATAAACCTTCTGTAGAAACCAACATGACCAAGAAAGCTTCTTATAACTCTTATATCCCTAGGATATGGCAGCTTCTCTATGGCTTCTATATTGGCGTGGTCCACTTCAATGCCTCTACCTAAAACTCGTGTCCAAGAACAACACCTTCTATCACCATGAAATGGCACTTCTCCCAATTTGGACTAAGTGTTGGTCCTCACAACGCTGTCAAACTTTGTTAAGATTGAACAAATAGTTTTCAAAAGAGGTACCATACACAGAAAAGTCATCCATGAATACTTCCATAATTGTCTCAGTATAATCAGCAAATATAGCATTCATGCATCTTTGAAAAGTAGGAGGAGCATTGCACAAACCGAATGGCATTATCCTATAAGCATAAGTACCAAAGGGACATGTGAAAGTAGTCTTCTCTTGATCATCCTTGTGCACCGGAATCTGTGATAAACCTGAATAACCATCTAAATAACAAAAGTGAGAGTGTTTGGATAATCTTTCAAGCATTTGATCAATGAATGGTAAAGTATAATGATATTTACGAGTTTTCTTACTAAGTTTCCTATAATCAATGCACATTATATAACCAGTAACGGTATGTTGAGCAACAAGTTCATTTTCATCATTTGGAAGAACGGTGATTCCACCCTTTTTAGGCACACAATGAACATGACTTACCCATTTACAATCAGCTATGGGATAGATAATACCTGCCTCAATGAGTTTGATTACCTCTTTTCTTACCACTTATTTCATTATTGGATGAAGACGGAGTTGATAGTCAACAACATGCTTTGCATCTTTTTCCAAGTTAATCTTATGCATGCATAAAGCGGGGCTTATACCTTTCAAATCATAAAGTGAATAGACAATGGCGGGCCTATGAGCTCTCAATATTTCAAGTAATTATGATTCTTCTTCATCTGAAAGGTTAGCACTAATAATAATAGGATATATTTTCTTATCATCAAGGAATGCATATTTCATATCTTCAGGCAATGGTTTAAGTTCAAAACTAGGATCTTCTTTAGATGGTGGTAGTTCTCCTAGATTATTAGGTGGAATATGTAATTGCAGCTGTGGTGGTTGTTGCGATAGTATTTTTTCTAGAGTTTCTTTCTCTTCATCATCAAATCACTACAAGAAACGGTTCCTTCCGCAACGACTAGGCCCGTTGGTCATCATAGAAGGCGCCTCTTCCACGACGAAAATCTCGGCTCGACCGTGGCCGATGCAAAATGTTTTTTCCGGTTTCGCGCCCTTCTACTATGACGAAACCGCTAAAAACATGGAGGAAGCTCGATGGGCGCGTGATAGAAGTAAGATTTCCATTTCCTCGTGAGATGTTGACTTTCCGACGTATTTTTTGCGTGTGGGTCCCGGACGTCAGTGACTCTAGCGGACCAAACTTTTCGGCCACGCCTCTCTGATTTGAACTCGATAATGTTGTTAGATGCCTCTTCCGTTTAGTCAGGTTGCTGGGTCCCGCATGTCTGCCTCACATTAGATGAATCGTGTGTATGATGGATTTTTTCCTTCCCTGTTCTAAACTTGATAGCGTCACTCGATGCATCTGCCGTTTAATCAGTCTGCTGGGTCCCACATGTCATCCTCACACTAGACGAAACGTGTGCATGATGGATTTTTTTTCTTGGCTCGTGCCTCCCTGATATAAACTCGATAACGTTGCTCGATCTATCTGCCGTTAATCACGACGCTAGGTCCCACATGCCAGCCTCTCCTTACAAGAATCGTGTGTATGCTGGAATTTTTTCCTTCGCTCTCGCTAACCTGATCCGAACTTGATAGCGCTGCTAGATGCATCTACAGTTTAATCACGCAGCAGGGCCCCACATGTCATCCTCTCATTAGAAGAAACATGTGCATGATGATTTTTTCCTTGGCTCGTGCCTCCCTGATTTGAACTTGATAACGTTGCTTGAACTATCTGCCGTTAATCGCGATGCTGGGTCCCACATGCCAGCCTCTCATTAGAAGAATCATGTGTATGATGGATTTTTTTCCTTCGCTCCCGCTATCCTGTTCCGAACTTGATTGCGCTGCCGTTTAATCACGCATCTGGACCCACAGGTCATCCTCTCATTGGAAGAAACGTGTGTATGATGGATTTCTTCCCTCGATCGCGCTACCCTGTTCTGAACTTGATAGCGCTGCCAGATGCATAATCACGCAGCTAGGCCCCACATGTCATACTCTCATTAAAAGAAACGTGTGTATGATGGAATTTTTGCCCTCGATCGCTCCTCCATGTTAACTTGATAGTGTTGCTCGCTGCATCAGCCATTTATACAGGCTGGTGGGTCCCATATGCCAGCCTCACATTAGAAGCATAGTGTGTATATGATGGAATTTTTTCTTCTCTAGCGCTACCCTGTTCCTCGGTCGCGCCTCCATGTTAACTTGATAGCATTGCTCGGCCAATCTGCCGTTTGGTCACGTAGCTTGGTCCCACATGTCAGCATCTCATTAGAAGAAACGTTTGCATGTTGGACTTTTTTCTCGCTCGTGCCTCCCTTATTCAAACTGTCAAAGTTGCTCGATGCAGACCTGTAATAAGGTTTATCTGGTGGGCCCCACATGTCAGCCTCTCTGTAAATGAAACGTGCTAGTATGATGAACTTTTTTTGGGCGGTTGTTCTGACCTTGGTCCATTGCTGCGTCCTAGATGTCAGCCTCCTCCGTGTAGGACATGTGTGTAGGCTGGGTCCCAGATGTCAGCCTCCATCTGAAAGAAATGTGTGTATTACGTTCGACTATTTCTTGACGTAGAGTCCGCCGTTCTAATCTTGGCAACATTGCAAGATGCAACATCGGTTTATTTGGGTCCCAGGTATCAATATTTTTTTTTAAAAAGTGAATCTATACTCTATTGCCGGGTCCCACATGTCAGCATTAGTATATAATAACAGAAATTGCCACGATCACTGTTTTGATCTTGGTCCGTTGCTAGGTGATACGTCCATTTTGCATCACTATTTATATCATAATTTGCTGTTATTCATTGATATATTTCATATTAAGAGATGATACTCATGTTATTTCATCTATTTTGCATGATTGATGACTTTTGGAGGATGAACCGCCGGAGTCAGGATTCTGATGGAAAAAGTGCTATCCAGATGCAATATTCGTGAAGATCAGAAAATTCCAGAAAATATAAGGAAATCCCTATTTTTCTAGAAGACAAAGGAGGCCAAAAGGAGGAGTGGAGATGGGCCATAGGGGGCCCACACCACCCCCTGGTGCGCCCCCTGGGCCGCGCCACCAGGTGGTGTGGCCACCCGGCCTACCTCTGGCATCGCCCTTTCACCTATATCACCCCCCGAAACCCTATGACTCAAGGGGCGACTATAGAAAGATTCCGCCGCCTCTGCGGGGGCGGAAACCATAAAGAGAAAGAGCTCTCTGGCAGGCAGAATTCTACTGGGGAAATTCCTTCCCAGAGAGGGGAGATCGTCGCCATCAACACCGTCATCAAGCTAGACTTCATCGGGATCATCATCATCATCTTCACCATCATCTCCACCAGCACCATCACCACCACTCCATCCCTCTATAACAATTGGGTTGAATCTTTCATAGTTCTTAGGGGAAACTTTCCCGGTGTCGATTACTTGTTGTAGTTGATGCTATTGAGTGGAAATATTGAATTATTGTTTATGTTCAGATTGTTACTTATCATTATTTCATCTCTGATCTTAATCCATATGATGTCTCGTGAGTAGTTCGTTTAGTTCTTGAGGACATGGGAGAAGTCATGTTGTTAGTAGTGGAATTGTGTTGAGAAATATTCAATGGTTTGATATTTAAGTTGTGGTGTTATTATTTTAGTGGTCTCATGTGAACATCGACTACATGATACTTCACATTTATGGGCCTAGGGGAATGCATTGTGTACTTGGATACTAATTGTGGGGTTGTCAGAGTGACAGAAATCTAAACCCCCCTTAGGAAACCTTTGCACAAGGGAGTGTAGGATCTCAGAGTTTAATGTCGTGGTTAGGTTTTTATCTTAATTACTTTCTTCTAGTTTCGGATGCTTGCAAGGGGTATAATCACAAGTATGTATTAGTCCAAGTAAGGTCGGTACATTAGCATAGGTTGACCCACACAACACTTGTCCAACTAGAGAAGATTAATCAACTATATGAAGCGAAAGCACTTGATAGTATTCCCATGTGTCCTCGAGAACGTTTGGTCCTCATAAGTAATACAACCAGCTTGTCCTTTGTTGAAGAAAGGATTGGGCCACTTGCTACAATTATTATTATTGTCTTTATTTACTCGCATTTTATTTATCTGCATTATCAAAAACCCCTAAAATTCCGTTTGCTAGTATTTACAATGAATTCCTGATCCAAAACACTTGTCAACACCTTCTGCTCCTCGTTGGGTTTGACACTCTTATTTATCAAAAGTACTATGATACACCCATATGTCTACACACTTCTATTCTTGTAGACAGTTGTTGGGCCTCCAAGTGTAGAGGTTTGTAGAACAGCAACAAATTTGCTTAAGTGGATTACCCAAGGTTTATCAAACTCAGGGAGGAAGTGGTCAAAGGTATCCCTCTCAAGCAACCCTGCAATCAAGACACAAGAAGTCTCTTGTGTACCCAACACAATCAATACACTTGTCAGGTGTATAGGTGCACTAGTTTGGCGAAGAGATAGTAAAATACAAGTGATATGGATGATTATAAGACAACAGTGCCAGAAAAGAGCTTTTGCTGGGGAGGAAAAGGTTGAAGCTGTCCTGTATATCCCTGTCAACGGCCCCAGAAAAGAGCTTGATGGGTAGGAAGAGACTAAAGGCAAACTGAAATAAAGATGGAAGCAAGCAAACATGCAACAGATCTAGTTGTAAACGGTGTTACAATGCTTAGAAACAAGGCCTATTGATCATACTTTTACTAGTGAACACTCTCATATAAATATATTCTCTTCATGATACTACTCTGAACTACTCTCCGATTGGATTTAGTCCATGGTAGGGCTACAAAAGCACTCCTTAAAGTTTACAGTCCCCATCTAGATAACCCCACACTGTCACCTTGAGAGCTAGATGGTTCCTTCAAACACCACAATTTCATAGAGCCATCCAACTCCTAAGATAACTCATGAAAAGTATTTATGTAATCTCTAGCCTAAGTGCCACACGGTGTGCATGCTGTCACTTTCACACACGTGGGGAGAGACGGAGATATATTAAAGCACTTGAGTAGAAGAGTAGATCTACTTCATTACAAAGCTCATGATCATAATATGATGATGCATACAGAGAGAGAGATGAACACATAGCTACCGGTAGATCCCTTAGCCTCGAGGAAGAACTACTCCCTCCTCATCATGGGAATCAGCAACAACATGGAGATGGTGATGGAGATCGATGGTGTAACTACCTCGGTGAATTACGCTCCTAGTTACAAGCCTGGATGAGCAGAAATGGTTGAAATAGTACGGTGGGGCCCAAATGCCACTCACAGGTAGACCTTTCGGCCGTCCCAACCATTTCCACACATCGGGACAAGAACGGGCGGCGTAATCGGCAGGCGAAGGGATCAACTACATACACAAATGAGTATGTACGCAAGCCACCATACAACAGTACATCAGAGTCATCCCATCTAAAAAGAAAGGAAATATTGCAACGCCATACGGCAAGATCCAAATATCCTAGATAGATATAATAGTTTAGGATATCTCCTCATACATCAATCAGCAGTATCAAGCGGAGAAGACAAAATCCGAGTACGGATAAGAAGCAAATCGGCATAAGATGCCCCATAAATAAGCGAACTCGCCTACGATCTCACGGATCCCGTTCCGGAATCTCTACACCGAATGATCGTTGCCCACATCGTCTCTTCCACCCAGATCCATCTTGCGAGTGTACCTGTTCATCTGAACCAAATAATTTATCGTGTGAGACCCTAGGGTAATTTCGGCAAGTCTTTATGCCTCTAAAGGGACACAACCTGGGTGACGAATTGCAGAAGATAAACCCTAGCAATTCTATAGATATGCTAACCATCCGCCTAACCAGAGATAGACGGATGTCCGTGAATTAATAGCAACAATTATAACAGTTATAACGGTAATATCCACAGATCCATCCTCCTCCTCGCTTACCGACGAGGAAGCGGACGAACAACCTCCCTCCATCCGTTGGCAGTTTTATTATCCATTCCGTGAGTGTTGCACTATTTACTAGTCAGGTACCTAGTCTAGTCAGATTAAAAGCGGTACGTTAGTTGTGCTTGTCTATGATCGAAAACTGTGCTCCAAGTTGTCCATAACCGTGGACACGGCTTTGAAGTTTTACCCTGCGGTGCACAAATAGCAACACACACTCGATATGCCTCGGAAAACCAAATCAAAACCCAACGAGGCGATCACGACAAAGCAATCACAGGATTCAGAAATATTTCAGGGGCCACCCCATTAAGCTACCATGCAAGTTGGCCGACTCGAGACAGACTCAAGGTTTGCGCCAATGGCTGTGAACGAGGAACCCGAAAATGTGACTGGCTTGTCGACACCGCTGAAAACACTCCGCTTTCCTAAGCAAAGATTGCGTTACCTGCACAATTTAAATAAAGCGAGAAAGCATGGCATAAGTGCAGGATAGTAAATAAAACCTCAAACTAGTTTGTGGCCCCAAGAAATAAGAATGAATCAAGCTCGCTCGGGGGGTCCATAAGGCCTCCGGATGTGGATAGCGAATATTCTTGGAACAGAATCAAGTACTCGGGGTCTTACGGACACAAGTGAGCCTGAAAAACCAAATAGCAAATATGGCTCACCGATGCCACTTTCATTAGTTATCCCATTACTACTCAGGTTAAGTTGTTTAGGTACCTCATTATCCATCAGACACTCACATACCCTACACATGCTGTTCTACGACTCGCATGGCTCAAACAACTCCTGTAGTAATGGCTCATGGGTGGAGGAACAAGCTTCGGTGGGGTTTAAAAGTAAAGGCTATGCAATACTTGGGATTCAATTTAATGCAATCGCGACTCAATGATGCAAGAATAAGATAGAGGCAATAGGTACTATATGTATGCAAGCATGTGGTAGTGCTTGCCTGGCAGCTCAGTTGAAGCAAGGGATGGATCTGGGTAGTGCTCCTGGTTCTCTTGATATATCCCCTGCTCAGCGTCTATTCGAAGAAGAACCAAACAAACAAGGGCCAACATAAATAAAGTGCACAAGCATAGGAATAAATGCGACAAGCAAACAATCATGCCATGATGAATGATGCACAATTTGCATGGTATTAAGGTAGCATGGCATGGTGAGGTGTGAGATACAAGATTAAATCATTTTATTGAGTTTTGGGCCCATTTTATTCACAATTAAGTTGCTGCATACAATATATTTATATGATGCATGCTTCAAATCAAACCATGGAATGCATAAACAGAAAGGTCTCGTCGAGCTAATCATTTTAGACATATTATTTGTTAAATTTGGAGTTATAAAACAAAAGTTATTAATTAATTAAGGCAAAAGGGCATTTTATTGTAATTTTAATAAACTTGGAATTTTAAATGTTCAAAATATATTTTGAAGGCTATATTTGAATTCCTCATATTTTTCTGATTTGAAAACATATATTATTTGTATTATTTGGATTAATACTTGAAAAGTTATTTGAAAACAGAATTTCAATTGAATTTGAAATAATTTGAAAAATATTTGAATTTAAACAGATAGACTGAATTACTTTTTATACCCAGACAGACTCAGCCGCTATCGCTGACGGGTGGGGCCAAGGTGACTCAGCAAACAAGCGCCTGAAAGGTTTTGTCACCGCTGGTTGAGCTAGCCCTAGAGGATGACGGTGGGGCCACCGATCAGAGGTCTTGACGACAGGCGACCAGTGGGTGCCATGCCAGGGTGAGGCCCGAGTTGAGTACCGAGAAGCGGGGGGGCTCTTTTGCAAGTTTGCTCGGCGACTGACTGGTGGGCCAAAACGTACCGCGGGTTAAGCGTAAAAACTAGCAGGGGGGTTAAGCGGAAAATGTCCACCGTCATCAGGATCTTCCTATCTCGGCGACAGTCGATCTGCGCAGTGGCGCGGGCGCGCGGGATCGAACCAGACGCCTTGCGCGCGCTCTGAGGCAGAGCCACTGCGGTGGCTCGGGCTAGGTGTCCGCTAGGAGGTTGGGGCCTAGCTAGGGTTTCTACAGCGCTCTGACGGGGACGACGCGACGCGACGCCTTGCGCCTGCAGGCCGTTCGTCGGATAGTCCGGCGCGACCAGGGCAAGGATGCGACGGCGAGGATGTCAGGGGGTTAGGGTAGCTCACCGAGAGGTGGTTGACGTGGTCGGAACGGGCAGGGGAGCAGGCGATCGACGAGGACGCAGACGGACGGCTCGGGTTAGGGTTTCGGGGAGGCGCGTCGGTACTGGCGGCTCCGGTGCTCCTCTTCGTCGACGGCGTGTACAGGGCGATGCAGTGGTCGGCCGTGAGCTTCCCCGACAACCTGGAACGCCACGCCACCGGCTGGTTCGTGTAGAGGAGAAGGAGGCCGACGGTGGCCGGCGATGGTGTAGGCGGCGACGGTGGAGAAGAGAGGGGGAGGAAGCGGGGCTCCTCGGCTAGATCTGGAGAGGCAGAGGGGTTCTGTGGGGTGGTGGTAAAGCAGAGGGAGGGAGGCTGACGCCGTGGGGAGCAGGTAGACGATAAAGGTGGCTCGGCCACCTTTATCCTCCCTCTCCTTCACGTGCTTGGCAGGGACAGGTCGGGCAGGGGTAAGGGGAGCTGCCAGGTGGGGTGGGGTAGGGCAGGCCAGGGTCGGGGTGGTTCGAGCTGGGGGCCCCTAGGGCAGAGAGAGAGAGAGCAAGAGAGGGGTAGCTTCGGGTAGGTGCTAGGGTGGAAGCTAGGGTAGGAGGGAGAGGGGTATGGCTCAGGTAGGGTTAGAGGGAGCCTCGGCCAGGGCTTGTGTGGTGGAGGGGGAGGTAGCTGGGTGGCATGGTGGGGCCAGCTAGGTGAGAGAAGAGGGAGGCCGAGAGAGGTGAAGGGTAGCTTAGGGTCTTGCTTAGAAAGGGGGGTAGGTTTAGGGTTTTGAAGAGAGGGGGAAGGTTAGATGCTAGGGTGTTCTTTTGTCAAGATCAAGCCAAGCACAAACCAAACCCCAACAAGATCAAAACTAGAAAAGAGAGGAAAAGGTGGTGATGGTCTTAAGCAAGATCAAGCAAGATCAAGCTGAGAGGAGAGAGAGAGAGAGATGTGGTTTAAATTCACTCAAAATTCAAATAAAATCCAAATGACAAGCAAAAAGGTGGTACTTGCATGGCCCATGCAAAATATTTAATGCCATGATGATTCTTGTGAAAACAATATTATTTCATGGCATTATTATTATGCATCCCAAAATTGGAGTAAGGCCCAAGCAAAAGAATTTAGAAAGAATTCCAAGTGGAGTATATGGAGATGATCACATTGGATTATATTTGGGACTTGCTAGTGTGTATATGCCACTAGGTGTTTAATAGTCCCAAAAATATTCCCACATGAGCATAAATCCATAATAATCCATATGGAAGCTAGGAAAAAAGGGTTCCACTCACAAGGCATGCAAAGGTGGCCATGTGGCTCCCATATATCAATGAAGTGAAAACAACATGATGCTAAGATGAGAGCATGTGGAAAAGGATTGGATCCATCCCAACCCACATGAGCTAGAGGTAAAACCAATAAGTGCCAAGCTCATATTTAGTTGGATGGTGGAATTATAAGGTGGTGAAAGAAAAGGTGGTGGAGTTAATAAGAGATATGCCCCCAACTCAACTTGGGCATTTAAACAACATATCAAGAACCAAATACAATATCAAGAGGCAAATACAATTAATAATGCATATGAGATAAGAACCAAAAGGAAAAGAGTTTTATATGATGCTCAAATGCAAGGTGGCATGATGACATGAGCATGATATAAGGATGATGCAACAATTATATATTTGAAGTAGCCATTATATAGACTAGGCTAGTAGCATTGCAATTGTTAGACAATTGGGATGCTACAACTCTCCCCCACTAAACAAGAATCTCTTGAGATTCCTAGGAAAAAGAAAACAACACAAGGAGAGGCGGGTGTTCGAACGAAGGTGACCCTCACGTTCCCAAGATGATGAAGAACGGAATGGTGCGACCACTGCACCTGGCAAAACTTGCTAGACTTGTTGCGAGTCTTGCGTTTTGCTTGAGAAACAACGGGTAGAAGAGTTGAAGGATTGTCGTGAGACAAGAAGGTTAGGATGGACATAGCTCCGGTTTTCTCAAGAAACATGATAAACGAAAAAGATCCACTGGTGAAAGAAAGGACAAGATGATGCATCATGGATAAAGTAAGACACACCATTAAGATTAAAGATTTACCGATACTAGAGAGGATGAATCTTTGTCTTGCCGGAAGAAAAGAGCTAGATTGGAGAGGTTTTGAAGCACTATGACAATAGCATCGTATTCTCTCTCGGATTTTTGAAATGAATTTCGGAACAATATTGCCTTCAAACAATAGAGTCCCTTGATATGAACAGAAAGATTTAGCTAGACATCGCCGGATTAGATTCTTGTTGCGCCGGTAATACTCCGAAGGATCACGCAATTGAGGTGCGCGGATATAACTTCCAGAGATGGATGTGAAGCCAGATTACCACAGAAAAGAATTGATGGAACAGAGAGAGAGATAGCTTCCTTTCATCTTGTTTGGGGATGTAGAGCTCCGGTAGAAAGACGAGGACAGAAAAGAGTTTGTGTTTGTTTTCCACCAGATAATTGAAGATTTTTCTCCGTGTAGGAAAGATAGATCACCAACAAGAGATTATTGATTACTTTCTTCGAGAGAGCACTCCGGAAAACAAGGACGGAAGTAAAAGTATCAAGGGATAAAGGCCACTTCTAACTTCCGTGGAATGAGTGAAATCACATTAGTTCACCAATTCAATGTACGAGAGCGAATGATAAGAGTAGTGGTATGGTAGCTACTCCATCCCGCACTCAAAGCATTACTCCGCACATGAATAAGAAAACCATGCAATCCAACTACCAAAACAGACTGAAGGTATTGATAAGAAGAGCTCCTGGAACTCCGTCAGAAAACAAGGATAGATGCAAATGATTCACCGGATCCAAGACAGATAATGGTGATGATGTTGTCGTCATAACGTAAGTAACCAGCCACCAGAAAGATATGAAGGAAGATCATGGAGACAACTGCAAGATTCCACAGACAAAGAAAAAGATAGCACCACTTGAACAGAAGGATTACGAAAGATCTGAAAAGTCTTCATGGCCTCCGGTGGATTGAGCATAGATGGTAGAGCGAGAGGGTTTCACGAGATCACTTGACGAGACTGAGGTGAAAGAACTCCATGTTCTTGAAAAGATTGAGAGAGATTTAGCAGTCTTGGGAAAAACTTTAGTAGAACGACGATGATAACTTGCCAACAAGGAACAACTCCGGATTGGTTGAAGATGGAGGATGGAATTAACAATGGACTTGCTAATTCCAGAATTGAAGAAGATGCACTGGAAGAATAGATTATCTGGTCCTTCGGAAGAAAAGAGATGTCACCTGGTTCACGTTGTCGATTGGGTCACCGGTTACAAAGATAAAGAGATCTTGGTTACGAACCGATGATATAGCTTTGCTTATGGTATGAGCTATCAGAGACGAAAAAGATGTGCGATATGGAGTTGAAAAGATGTGCAGATGATAAGCATGATGATAGACCGCCGTAGTGCCTTGAGAAACTCCGGATTTCCAAGGATGCTTGAATAAGCATAGATAGGATCACGGTGTACCCAAAATCACAGGAGTATCTTTGGCAATCCGGAGTGGTAGCATTTTCCATATTCCAATTGACACTATCATGAGTGGAATATAGCTATGCCGAGAACCAAATTACAATCACCAGCATCGGATCGACACATGTTATGTAATTAGCCCAAGAGAAAAAGAGATGAAAAGAAACTCCAAGATTAAGCGCCGGTGACAAAAGAATGAGTTAGCATGGACATGCTGATAAAAGAGAGATAGATAATGTTTCACACACGAATGAAAAGGAGTGTGGAAACACAGATGGATCAAAGAAAGATTTTCCGCAATTTTCGGCATTAAAATACCGATAGATGCGCAAAATCACTTAGCGGATAAGGATTAGCATCAGATGCCTGCACAGAAGAACACCCTTTAAGAAGATGGCACCGGTTAACAAGGAGTCAGGTAGATCGCGCCGGTTTTCAAAAGCCTGTCGGTATGGAATGTACCAACAGTTGATAACCAAAAGGCCGATAAGATAACAACTTGGGTGCAACAGATAGACAAAGAATTCACACGCACACACACACACACACACACAGATACATAACCTATGGTACTACGGAAACCCAGAACACGTGAATCCTAGTTTGAATTTTAAGAAGAGGATTGAAAACGTTACACTTCCTTAACAGAAAAGGGTGGTGGGTGGGTAAGAAGAAAAGTGGAAGCAGTCCTACTCTCGTGTTTTGTTTTTCCCTAGTATACATAACTACCAAAAATATTTGCTAGACAGACAACGACCATTTGGCTGAGACCCTGAAGGTCGGGATGGCTCTGATACCAATTGTAACTACCTCGGTGAATTACGCTCCTAGTTACAAGCCTGGATGAGCAGAAATGGTTGAAATAGTACGGTGGGGCCCAAATACCACTCACAGGTAGACCTTTCGGCCGTCCCAACCATTTCCACACATCAGGACAAGAACGGGCGGCGTAATCGGCAGGCGAAGGGATCAACTACATACACAAATGAGTATGTACGCAAGCCACCATACACCAGTACATCAGAGTCATCCCATCTAAAAAGAAAGGAAATATTGCAACGCCATACGGCAAGATCCAAATATCCTAGATAGATATAATAGTTTAGGATATCTCCTCATACATCAATCAATAGAGTATCAAGCGGAAGCGGAAGACAAAATCCGAGTACGGATAAGAAGCAAATCGGCATAAGATGCCCCATAAATAAGCAGAACCCGCCCACAGATCTCACGGATCCCCGTTCCCGGAATCTCTACACCGAATGATCGTTGCCCATCGTCGCCTCTTCCACCCAGTATCCATCTTGCGAGTGTACCTGTTCATCTGAACCAAATAATTTATCGTGTGAGACCCTAGGGGTACTCAGCAAGTCTTTATGCCTCTAAAGGGAACACAACCTGGGGTGACGCAATTGCAGCAGAAGATAAACCCTAGCAATTCTATAGATACTCGCTAACCATCCGCCTAACCAGAGATAGACGGATGTCCGTGAATTAATAGCAACAATTATAACAGTTATAACGGTAATATCCACAGATCCATCCTCCTCCTCGCTTACCGACGAGGAAGCGGACGAACAACCTCCCCCCATCCGTTGGCAGTTTTATTATCCATTCCGTGAGTGTTGCACTATTTACTAGTCAGGTACCTAGTCTAGTCAGATTAAAAGCGGTACTTTAGTTGTGCTTGTCTATGATCGAGAAACTGTGCTCCAAGTCGTCCATAACCGCGGACACGGCTTTCAGAAAGTTTTACCCTGCAGGGGTGCACAAATAGCAACACACACTCGATATGCCTCGGAAAAACCAAATCAAAACCCAACGAGGCAGTCACGACAAAGCAATCACAGGATTCAGAAATATTTCAGGGGGCCACCCCATTAAGCTACCCGCGACGAAGTTGGCCGACTCCGAGACGGACTCAAGGTTTGCGCCAATGGCTGTGAACGATCGGGAACCCGAAAATGTGGATCGGGCTTGTCGACACCGCGAAAACACTCCGCTTTCCTAAAGCGATTAAGCATTACCTCGCACAATTTAAATAAAGCAATAAAGCATGGCATAAGTACAGATAGTAAATAAAACCTCAAACTAGTTTGTGGCCCCAAGAAATAAGAATGAATCAAGCTCGCTCGGGGGTCCATAAGGCCTCCCGGATGTGGATAGTGCGAATATTCTTGGAACAGGAATCAAGTACTCGGGGTCTTACGGGACACAAGTGACCTTGAAAAACCAAATAGCGAATATGGCTCACCGATGCCACTTTCATTAGTTATCCCATTACTACTCAGGTTAAGTTGTTTAGGTACCTCATTATCCATCAGACACTCACATACCCTACACATGCTGTTCTACGACTCGCATGGCTCAAACAACTCCTGTAGTAATGGCTCATGGGATGGAGGAACAAGCTTCGGTGGGGTTTAAAAGTAAAGGCTATGCAATACTTGGGATTCAATTTAATGCAATCGCGACTCAATGATGCAAGAATAAGATAGAGGCAATAGGTACTATATGTATGCAAGCATGTGGTAGTGCTTGCCTGGCAGCTCAGTTGAAGCAAGGGATGGATCTGGGTAGTGCTCCTGGTTCTCTTGATATATCCCCTGCTCAGCGTCTATTCGAAGAAGAACCAAACAAACAAGGGCCAACATAAATAAAGTGCACAAGCATAGGAATAAATGCGACAAGCAAACAATCATGCCATGATGAATGATGCACAATTTGCATGGTATTAAGGTAGCATGGCATGGTGAGGTGTGAGATACAAGATTAAATCATTTTATTGAGTTTTGGGCCCATTTTATTCACAATTAAGTTGCTGCATACAATATATTTATACGATGCATGCTTCAAATCAAACCATGGAATGCATAAACAGAAAGGTCTCGTCGAGCTAATCATTTTAGACATATTATTTGTTAAATTTGGAGTTATAAAACAAAAGTTATTAATTAATTAAGGCAAAAGGGCATTTTATTGTAATTTTAATAAACTTGGAATTTTAAATGTTCAAAATATATTTTGAAGGCTATATTTGAATTCCTCATATTTTTTTATTTGAAAACATATATTATTTGTATTATTTGGATTAATACTTGAAAAGTTATTTGAAAACAGAATTTCAATTGAATTTGAAATAATTTGAAAAATATTTGAATTTAAACAGATAGACTGAATTACTTTTTATACCCAGACAGACTCAGCCGCTATCGCTAACGGGTGGGGCCAAGGTGACTCAGCAAAACAGCGCACAGAAAAGGTTTTGTCACCGCTGGTTGAGCTAGCCCTAGAGGATGACAGGTGGGGCCACCGCAGACCCACGCCGACAAAGCGACCTGTGGTGCCACGCCATGGCGAGGGAGCGCGGGTTGAGTACCGAGAAGCGGGGGGGCTCTTTTGCAAGTTTGCTCGGCGACTGACTGGTGGGCCAAAACGTACCGCGGGTTAAGCGTAAAAACTAGCAGGGGGGTTAAGCGGAAAATGTCCACAGCCGTACTGTGGATCTTCCCTGTCTCGAGCGACAGGTCGATGCGCAGCAGGGCGCGGGGCGCGGCGCGCGGGATCGAACCCGGGCCTTTGCGGGCGCGCGCTCTGAGGCAGAGCCACTGCGGTGGCTCGGGCTAGGTGTCCGCTAGGAGGTTGGGGCCTAGCTAGGGTTTCTGCGCGCTGCGGGGACGAGCAGACGCACGCGACGCCGGCGCACAGAGGCCGTTCGTCGGATAGTCCGGCACGACCAGGGCAAGGATGCGACGGCGAGGATGTCAGGGGGTTAGGGTAGCTCACCGAGAGGTGGTTTGCGTGGTCGGAACGGGCAGGGGAGCAGGCGATCGACGAGAACGCAGACGGACGGCTCGGGTTAGGGTTTCGGGGAGGCGCGTCGGTACTGGCGGCTCCGGTGCTCCTCTTCGCCGAGGCTGCAGGCTGCGGCGATCGGTGGTCGGCCGTGAGCTTCCCCGACAACCTGGAACGCCACGCCACCGGCTGGTTCGTGTAGAGGAGAAGGAGGCCGACGGTGGCCGGCGATGGTGTAGGCGGCGACGGTGGAGAAGAGAGGGGGAGGAAGCGGGGCTCCTCGGCCAGATCTGGAGAGGCAGAGGGGTTCCGTGGGGTGGTGGTAAAGCAGAGGGAGGGAGGCTGCCGTGGGAGGCAGTGAGCGATAAAGGTGGCTCGGCCACCTTTATCCTCCCTCTCCTTCACGTGCTTGGCAGGGACAGGTCGGGCAGGGGTAAGGGGAGCTGCCAGGTGGGGTGGGGTAGGGCAGGCCAGGGTCGGGGTGGTTCGGGCTGGGGGCCCCTAGGGCAGAGAGAGAGAGCAAGAGAGGGGTAGCTTCGGGTAGGTGCTAGGGTGGAAGCTAGGGTAGGAGGGAGAGGGGTATGGCTCAGGTAGGGTTAGAGGGAGCCTCGGCCAGGGCTTGTGTGGTGGAGGGGGAGGTAGCTGGGTGGCATGGTGGGGCCAGCTAGGTGAGAGAAGAGGGAGGCCGAGAGAGGTGAAGGGTAGCTTAGGGTCTTGCTTAGAAAGGGGGGTAGGTTTAGGGTTTTGAAGAGAGGGGGAAGGTTAGATGCTAGGGTGTTCTTTTGTCAAGATCAAGCCAAGCACAAACCAAACCCCAACAAGATCAAAACTAGAAAAGAGAGGAAAAGGTGGTGATGGTCTTAAGCAAGATCAAGCAAGATCAAGCTGAGAGGAGAGAGAGAGAGATGTGGTTTAAATTCACTCAAAATTCAAATAAAATCCAAATGACAAGCAAAAAGGTGGTACTTGCATGGCCCATGCAAAATATTTAATGCCATGATGATTCTTGTGAAAACAATATTATTTCATGGCATTATTATTATGCATCCCAAAATTGGGGTAAGGCCCAAGCAAAAGAATTTAGAAAGAATTCCAAGTGGAGTATATGGAGATGATCACATTGGATTATATTTGGGACTTGCTAGTGTGTATATGCCACTAGGTGTTTAATAGTCCCAAAAATATTCCCACATGAGCATAAATCCATAATAATCCATATGGAAGCTAGGAAAAAAGGGTTCCACTCACAAGGCATGCAAAGGTGGCCATGTGGCTCCCATATATCAATGAAGTGAAAACAACATGATGCTAAGATGAGAGCATGTGGAAAAGGATTGGATCCATCCCAACCCACATGAGCTAGAGGTAAAACCAATAAGTGCCAAGCTCATATTTAGTTGGATGGTGGAATTATAAGGTGGTGAAAGAAAAGGTGGTGGAGTTAATAAGAGATATGCCCCCAACTCAACTTGGGCATTTAAACAACATATCAAGAACCAAATACAATATCAAGAGGCAAATACAATTAATAATGCATATGAGATAAGAACCAAAAGGAAAAGAGTTTTATATGATGCTCAAATGCAAGGTGGCATGATGACATGAGCATGATATAATGATGATGCAACAATTATATATTTGAAGTAGCCATTATATAGACTAGGCTAGTAGCATTGCAATTGTTAGACAATTGGGATGCTACAGATGGAGATGGCTCCGGGGTTAATTCCCCGTCCCAGAAGGGTGTCAGAACAGAGACTTCTGTCCCCCGAATCTCCCCTTTAGTGGCGGCGACGCTGTGGAACTTCTCGTGGATGTATGCCAATTCATCTAGGGTTTTCTCCTCGGGGGCTTCTTATAGGCGAAGAGGCAAGGCGAGGATGCAGCCAGGGGGCACACCCCCTGGTGGCTCCACCAGGGGGTACCCGCGCCACCATAGGGTGTGCCCACCCTGGTGCCATACTCCGTCTATGCTTCGCGTTTCCGTATTTCTCCGGGGAAAATAGGCAGATTGGCTTTTGTCCCGTCCAATTCTGAGAATATTCATTTTTTAGTTTTTCTGAAACCAAAAACAGCAGAAAACAGACAACTAGCACTACGACATCTTGTCAATAGGGAAGTTCTAGAAAGTGTATAAAAATACCTCAAAGTGTAGACAAAACATAACGAAGTTGGTACAAAACAAGCATGGAGCATCAAAAATTATAGATACGTTTACAACGTATCAAGCATCCCCAAGCTTAACTCCTGCTCGTCCTCGAGTAGGTAAGTGATAAAAAGAATAATTTTTGAGGTGACATGCACCATCAAAATCTTGATCAAGGTATTTGTAAAGCATTGAAAGCTGGGATCAAAGTAATCTAAACATGAGTATAAAATATGAAGTTCTAGCAATAAGACATAGCAACTATGTTGTAACATGAAAAGGTACAAACAAAGATCATGAATAACAATGTAGTGAAAGACATTTGTTTGTTTCACATATAGAAAACAGAGCATAGTGGCATTCAGCTTTTCCCTCATGGAGTAGCAAAACATAAATGCATAGGACACCTTCAAAGTTCTTAAGGGTGACTAGATACAAATAGTTCAAGAATAAGCAATATCCACATTATGAATCAATCAATAATTTTTGGGACAATGAACATAAAACTAAGAATGACAACTATTCTCTCTTAATTGGTGCCTAAGGATAGAAGGTGGAGACTCAATATAAAAGTGGAAGAAAGGCCCTTCAAAGGGAAGCAGAGATTTCAAGTTTCATAAGGAGCTTTCAAAAATTATGGTACTTGTTAGCTTTTAGCTCTCATTGCCCCTATCATAAGCATCTTGAAGTGATTAAGGTTAAAGTGAACAAAATATGGAGTATATGCTTGACAAAGTATAAGTTGGAAATCTCATGTCCCTTGAGTACGAGGGTCGTTCCTCATGCTACTCAACTTTAGTTACCGGTAAGTTCTTGTCATAGTAAGTACATGTGTATCATAGAGAACCACCAACGGGGTACCCCTTGCCCCATGACTTAGGAGCTATCCCATATCAAAATGACAAGGCAACAGACAATGAGCATCTCAGCAATCTTCTTATTTACCATTGGAAAATGGTGCTTTTTTCTCTCTTTCCTCTTTTTTTCTTTTTCTCTTCTCTTTTTTCTATCTCTCTTTTTTATAATAAGAATGCTTCATAGATTTCTCACTATGGTGATGCTGCAAGTTTCCACCATGATTAGGCATGGATTAGGCTGGCGGCCCAGGCGTTTCTCTAACACATATACATAACTCCATGGACTTACAAGCTCCCCTTTTATTTTGCACCGTCGACATTCACAAACAAAAGATCATGATATCAACTGGGTAAATATTTACAGGTGTTGAAAGCGTTCCTCGTGACAACACGGTTCTGCTAATTCCCAACTTATAATTGCAAGAATATACAACATAGATGACACAATGGTTCACGTTTATTAGGGGCAAGAAAAATAAAGTGTGCCATCAAGTTCGTGAGAGATTTAATCAGTAATTTTCACATAAAAGTTTAATTTGGAAGATAGATAAAACAACAATATACTTGGAATGGTTCAACACACCATGCATAGGAATTTATAGTGGACTCTTTGGAATAACTTGGTTTCTTGGGAGTTGGATGCATGAGTAGAGCTTACTCAATACAAGTGGAGGCTAGCAAAAGACTGGGAGCGACCAACTAAGAGATCAATAATGGCCATAATCATGCAAAGCGACAAAACATTATTAAATAAAGCATAAAGTAATATCACAAGTCAAAAACTAAATGATCATAGAGGCTAATAGTGACTGGTTCATAGTCTTAACATGGTGTAAGCATATGCCAAGTCAACCCAAATAAAGCATCAAAGGAGAATACCACAATATTATGCTTTTGTATGCTAAAACAACGCATCATTCTTGCAAGGCACATTAAGCAATCTCAATTGTTTGGAACAAGTCATGCTACAACAATAATCACTAAGAATAAGGTCAAAACAACATCTAGCATGACATGATAAAGTCTAAGCCACAGTCAAAACAAGCTCCCTTTTGTACCACTTAAGCATGAAACTTCGTACTCTTTTCCAACACCAATTAACTTATTTGAAACAACTCACAAAGATAATAACAATAAAGATCAGTGAGCATGTCTCACAAATCCACAAAGAAGAACTAAAAATTTCTAAGCTGAAAGCACAAGAAAACTAAAGCTAAACACAGTGCTATCTAAGAAGAACACTCATAGAACAATAAGAGTGAAAACTAGAGTGTTCTAAACAATGAAAATAGAGTGTGTCTCTCTCCAAAAGAAGTCTGCTGTAATCCAACCAACTTATTGCAGAAAACCAAGAAAAAGAAAACTAAAAAAAAAAACAAATATGCTCCAAGAACAACACAACTGTGCATGAAACAATAAAAACGAAGTGTCTCGAAAGACCTGAGATTTTATTGATAAAGAAGGGGATGCCTTGGGCATCCCCAAGATTTGACGCTTGTACCTCTTGAATATTTCTTCCGGTGACACGGGTGGCATACCCAAGCTTGAGATTTTGTCCATTCTTCATCTCATTACATGATTCCTCCCTTACATCTAGAAATTTTCCTTCATACAAAACTTCACACAATCTTCATTAGCAACATTAGTGTATTCAAAAGTAATAGACCTTTGAGTTTAGTTTAAAAATAGAAAAACTTTCATTAAATACACAAGATACTGTAGCAATTCCTTCAAAAAGTTCAATTTACCAAATAGAACCCAAAAAGAAATCCATAGGAGACAAATGCAAATAATGGCAGAAATCTGTCAAAACAGACCAATAGGTAAAAAAATGATTTTTTAGAAGACCTTATGTTGCTCAAATCAAAACGTGTTGAACTAACGAAAGTTCGATAACAACCTGGGGGATTTAATCAGAAATTTATAGCTCAATCCGACATACAGAGATTGTGCATGAATTTTTAGAGTGAAGCACAAAAATCTGTTTCGGGACAGCACTTCCCCAAATATTACTTCCCTCTCATTAGAGGTTATTCTTGGCACAAAAATTAAATAAAAAGGATAAGGAGAGGTTATTACAGAAGTAATAACTTTCAAGAATCAATAAAACTATTGGGTTATCTCCCAAGAAGTAATTTTCTTTAATGCCTTTAAGTTAGGCTTGATAGTTTAAGAAGATGCTCACGTATGAAATATGAATTGAAGTAAAAGAGAGCATCAAGAAGGAAATTAAAAACACATTTAAGTCTAACCCACTTCCTATGCATAGGAATCTTGTAAAGAAACAAGTCATGAAAGAACAAAGCAACAAGCATAGGAAAGCAAAACAAGTGCAACTTCAAGACTTTCAACATAAAGAGGGGAAACTTAATAATGTTGAGATACATAAAACCATGTTTCCCTCTCTCATAATAACTTTCAGTAGCATCATGAATAAAATTAACAATATAACTATCACATAAAACATTCTTATCATGATCCACATGCATATAATAATTATTACTCTCAACATAAGCATAGTCACTCTTATTAATTATAGTGGGAGCAAATTCAACAAAATAGCTATCATTATTATTCTCATCACCATAATCATCAAATATAGGAGGTATATGGTAATCATAATTAATTTTCTCCTTAATAGTAGGTGGACTGAATATATCATATTCATCATTGTAACCATCATATATTGGAGGTTTGGTATCATCATAAGCAATAGAATAGCTATCTTCCAAAGTTAGGGAACTAAAAAGATCATTTTCATAAAAACTAGCTTCCCCAATCTTAGAAGTTTCCATAGCATTAGCAATAATGGTGTTCAAAGAATTCATCTAATAACATTGCTATTACCATGCAAATAAAGTTCCATAGGTTTTTTAATTTTCTCTTCAAACACTTCATGTCCTAACTCAAGATAAACACTATAAAGCTCTCTAATTTTTTTTGTGTTTTCCATTAAGCCCAACTAGTGAAAACAAGAAACAAAAAGAAAAGATTGCAGAATCTAAAGGAAATAACTTCCAGCACTCACACCGAAGGATGTGAGTACCTTTTACTGAAGGAAATATGCCCTAGAGGCAATCATAGAGATGATTATATTTCTTATGTATCCATGAGTTATTGTAATGTTCCTTGAATATCCATATCAGGCAACTTGTATTGATTGGCAATTATGTGAATTGTTTGTGAAAATCTTTACTTGTATGGTTATTTAAGAGTTGTCCCTAGTCGGAGTTCATGTGAGGACACACGTGAATATTAGACTAGCAGATCGATTGGTTGATGACTATGTTTCGCAAGTCATCGACATGGAGATGTCAAACCAATGATGTGGACACATGTTATGAACACGGGGTTGGACTGACCCAACTTGAGACTGGCAATTAGTTGCAGCTCTCTCTCTACACATCATGTATGTTTTGTCCTTAGACCTGAGATTGTCGCATGTACTTGAGATGTGGATCGACCTACTTTGGGAATATCAAACGCTTAACCGTAACTAGGTAGTTATAAAGGTAGCTTTCGGGTTTGTCCTGAAGCATGCTGCAAGGCATGGTCAATCAAGATGCGATTTGCCCCTCTCTACTTGAGAGAGATATCTCTGGGCCCCTCGAGTGATCGGATCCAGAAACGCATGGCCATGCTACATCAGGTTAATAGTTAACCTAGTAAAGGGATTCCGAGTTACGGTATCGAGAAAGAGAGGTCAGGTTGGAGCTAGACCGAATATCGTGAGGCAAAGGGAAAGACATGTACTAAACCTTGTGATGGTTCGTTTGATATGATCTTTGTATGCGTTTAGGAGCTCGCACGTCTTGCTAGAGGCCGCTACCAACTATTGACAGAATAAGTCTATTCGTGTCATGTCTACACGTATATGAACCTATAGGGTCACACACTTAAGGCGCTGGAAGCCTAATGAGGATTGGATCCGAATTAGACCATGCTTAGGCTACTAATGGGCTGCTAATGTAAAATCCCACTAGGGACGCCTATATAAGAGAGGGTGGGGCGAGCTGACCAGGGTAAGACCTTAGACCATTCTCCTCAGCCGCCACTCCTCACGCCTGTGTTGCACGCGTGGACCTAGCATTCCGGCATCTGACGCTTCCACCCTGTACGTGTGGATACCTCGGAGGTGCTGCATCTGCAGCGTTTGGACGAGCCGTGCAAGGGGACTTGCTCGTGGGACGAGAACAAGGAGGAGACGTGGAACGTCTGGACTGCCTCGACGCACTTCATCAATTCTGCAACTGCGCGTCTAGTGGTAATCCCGTGATCTATGACAATAGTAATCCTGGTTTACGCGGTAGAAATTTTTTGATTTGCGCTAGTGTAGCCTACCCGTATCCCTTCAGTGGTATCAGAGCCGATGCTGTTCAGTTATAGGTTCGGGATGGTTGCATATGGTGATATGCAGATTGATATGAATGATTTGATCGTTTATATTGCGGTGGTTCAGGATTGATCTATGATCTTGCTTTCCGTGATCGTGATTCTGAGGTTGTCGAACGACTTACCCCTACAGGTCGGCTTCCACCATCGGGGTAGACAGTAACACATAAATCCAGTTGAATCACGCGAAGATCAATATGATTGATCGAATCGGAACCTAGATCTAAAATCGTTGTACCATGATCAAAGGAGTTTGATCAGATCGGAACAACAGACGGTTTATGGTAAATTTGATTTGCCGATCAAAATCCTTAAAGAAAATTGTGTAGATTCGATCTCTCATTTTTTATAGGTGCTGCGAGGTCACATGATCCGGTAGAATGCGATTCTATGCATAACTTGTTTTTGCAGGATGTATGTGATCAGTATGGCCCATATATGTATGTGATGCATGTATGAAATTTATCATGACCTGCGTGTCGTGAGTAGGGCAACACGGCAGGAGCCATATGTGTTGTCATTTATTGTAATGGCCTGCGTGCCAACTTGTGATGATCCAAATTCTATGTAATTTTGATTACTAGCTGTTAGGAGTAATAGCTTGTATTAGTTCTTGGAGGACTCATCACTTGGAAGATGGCTCACATGGAACATGAAGATGAAGATCATCATGGTGGACAGGTTCTATGGTGATGGAGATCACCATGAGAAAATGGGCCATACTGTGTCACATCTATGTGAATGCTATTCTTATGTGTTTTACTACTATGCATGCTTAGATGATAGAAGTAGAACGATCCCTCACAAAGTTTAAGTTAAACCATGCCCTCCCAACCAAACCTTGCACCATCCTATGCCCTGTACAATCGTTGGTGGGCCTATGAAATTTGGGTGCCGCAGTTTTCCTTGGCTGGATGGGTTTGTATCGGATACCTACACGCATAAGGGTTGGTGAGCTTGACAAGGTCATCTTAACAGTTAAGGACCTTGGGGCATAAAGTTTGGGCGCCTAGTTTTGACATAGAGATGTCACCCAACAACAAGAGTCATATGTGATATGATTAGCAAGTGTTGCTTACCGATTTACCTTGTCTTCTAGCAGTGATGCTAAAGCTCACTAGTCGACTTGTTAATTGTGGATCTTGAATCACTTAGTATCAATAGAGGGATATTGATTTAAGTGGGAGTATATGCTATTAAATTGTTTAATATGTTTTACTCTTTCATGGTTACATGGCTTAGTATTTTGCATGTTTTCTGTTGTATATCAATGGCACCGAACACTACATCACCTTTCTCTTTGTGTTCGATTCTTGACAAAGATAAACTTAATGGAACAAACTATACGGACTGGGTCCGTAACCTGAGAATTGTTCTCGGGTCTGATAAAAAGGAAACGGTTCTGGATACCCCAATCCCCGATGAACCTGCTGATAATGCATCTGCTGCCCTCAAGAATGCCTACAAGAGAGCATGTGATGATTCTCTTGAGGTTAGCTGTCTTATGCTTGCATGCATGGAACCTGAACTCCAAAAGAAGTTTGAGGATCAGGAAGCGTACGATATGATCGTCGCGCTTAAGGACATGTTCCAAGATCAGGCAAGGACTGAGAGGTACAATGTTGCCAAGTCCTTTGTCGAATGCAAGCTGGTAGGGGGAGCAGCTGTAGGGCCCCATGTGATCAAAATGGTTGGTTACAGTCAGACTTTGGAAAAGCTTGGTTTTCCACTAGGCGAAGAGTTGGCCACTGACTTCATTTTGGCATCTCTTCCATCCAGCTATGGGCAGTTCATTTCGAACTACCATATGCATGGGGTGGAGAAGGGCCTTAATGAATTATGTGGGATGCTTAAAACAACAGAAAGTGACATGAAGAAGTGTGCAGGGCATAGCCATGTGATGGCTATGCAGAACAAGCCTAGCTTCAAGAAAAAGGGTACTTCTTGGAAGAAGAAGGGCAAGGCTAAGGATAAGATCCCTAAGTCTGCACCCAAGCAAAAGGCTGGACCTGCAGATGACACTGAGTGCTTCTTTTGTCATGAACATGGCCACTGGAAAAGAAACTGCAGCAAGTACCAGGCTTCTTTGAAGAAGAGTGGAAGTAGGAGTACTTCCCACTCAGGTACACTTGTTGTAAATGTTGTGGACATTCTTCTCGCTGATTCCTATGTTAACTCTTGGGTATTTGATACCGGATCGGTTGCTCATATTTGCAATTCGATGCAGGGGCTAATAAGGACTATAGAAGTGCAGAAAGGCGAAGTGGATTTTCGCGTCGGAAATAAAGCAAGGGTTGTTGCATTGTTCGTCGGCGTCATGCAACTTCACCTTCCATCAGGATTTATTATGGATTTAAATAATTGTTATTACATTCCTAGTATGGGTCGAAACATTTTATCACCTTCATGTTTGATGAGGGATGGTTATTCATTCGCGAGTGCAAACAATGGTTGTGTAATCTCTAAGAATGATATGTTTATGGCTAATGCTCCCATTGTGAATTGGTTATTTATTTTAAATCTTGATGATGCATCTGTTTACAATGTTAGTGCTAAAAGGCTTCGGACTAATGATTTGAGTCCTACCTATTTATGGCATTGTCGTTTGGGGCATATAAGTGAAAAGCGCATGAAGAAGCTCCATGGTGATGGTCTTCTAACTTCGTTTGATTTTGAATCATATGAGACATGTCAAGCTTGTTTACTTGGAAAGATGACCAAATCGCCTTTTACAGGTTTACCCGAGAGAGCGACAGACTAGTTGGAAATCATACATACTGATGTATGTGGAACAATGAGCACGACAGCCAGAGGAGGATATCACTACTTCATTACTTTTACTAATGATTTCAATAGATATGGTTATGTCTACTTGATGAGGCATAAGTCTGAAACTTTTGAAAAGTTCGAGTTTCAGAGTGAAGTAGAGAATCAACGTGGCAAGAAAATAAAGGCCTTGCGATCTGATCGTGGAGGTGAATATTTGAGTCACGAATTTAGCGATCATCTTAAGAGTTGCGGAATTGTTCCACAACTTATGCCGCCCGGAACGCCTCAAAGAAACGGGGTCTCCGAACGGCATAATCGAACTTTGTTGTACATGGTTCAATCGATGATGAGCCAGTCGGATTTGCCATTGTCATTTTGGGGTTACGCTCTAGAAACAGTAGCTTTCACACTTAACAGGGTACCATCTAAATCCGTAGTTAAGACACCATATGAGATGTGGACTGGAAAGAATCCCAGTTTGTCTTTTCTAAAGATTTGGGGTTGTGATGCATTTGTCAAGCGACTTCAGTCGGACAAGCTAACACCCAAATCGGATAAGTGCATTTTCATGGGATATCCGAGGAAAACCTTAGGGTATTACTTCTACAACCGAGAAGGGGGCAAAGTGTTTGTCGCTCGCAGCAGTGTTTTCCTAGAGAAAGAGTTTCTCACAAAGAGAACGAGTGGAAGGTCGGTGCGACTTGAAGAAGTTCAAGATGAGCCAGTTGGGGATGCTTCTATAAGTGATGCTATTGTAGCAGAACAAGTTGAGGAACCCGTGGCAACAGAAGCACCACAACCACGAAGGTCGGCTAGGCTCCGCAAAGCGCGGGAATTATTATTGTTAGACAATGATGAGCCTACAACCTATGCAGAAGCGATGGTGGACCCAGACTCTGAGAAATGGCTGATCACCATGAGATCCGAGATAGAGTCCATGGGAGACTATCAAGTTTGGAACTTGGTTGACCTGCCTGATGGTTTTAAAGCCATCGAGTGCAAATGGATCTATAAGAAGAAGATTGCTATGGATGGAAATGTTCACATCCATAAAGCTTGACTTGTTGCAAAAGGTTTTCGACAAGTTCAAGGAGTTGACTACGATGAGACTTTCTCGCCCGTAGTGATGCTTAAATCTATACGGATAATTCTAGCCTTTGCTGCACATTTCGACTATGAAATATGGCAGATGGATGTCAAGACGGCTTTCCTAAATGGAATCCTAACTGAGGACGTGCATATGATGCAGCCTGAAGGTTTTGTCGATCCAAACAATGCTGGAAAGGTATGCAAACTTCTAAAGTCCATTTATGGGCTGAAGCAAGCATCTCGGAGTTGGAACATTCGATTTGATGAAGTTGTAAAGGAGTTTGGCTTCATCAAAAACGAACAAGAACCTTGTGTTTACAAGAAGGAAAGTGGGAGAGCGCTGGTATTTCTAATCTTATATGTAGATGGCATATTGTTGATTGGAAATGACATTCCTATGCTCGAGTCTGTTAAGACCTCATTGAAAAATAGTTTTTCGATGAAGGACTAATTGGATTATTCTAGGAATCAAGATCTATAGAGATAGATCAAGAAGGCTAATTGGATTAAGTCAGAGTACATACATTGACAAAGTGTTGAAATGGTTTAACATGGAAGAGGCTAAGAAAGGGTTCTTGCCCATGTCTCATGGCATAAAACTCAGCAAGACTCAGTGTCCTTCGACTACTGATGAGCCTGAGCGCATGAGCAGGATTCCATATGCTTCGGCTATTGGATCCATCATGTATGCAATGATATGTACTTGCCCAGATGTTTCCTATGCTCTAAGTGTTACGAGCAGATACCAGGCTGATCCAGGTGAAGGTCACTGGACAACGGTAAAGAATATCCTTAAGTACTTGAAAAGTACTAAGGATGTGTTCCTAGTTTATGGAGGTGAGGATGAACTCAGTGTAAGGGGTTACACAGATGCGAGTTACCTTAATGACTCAGATGATTCCAGATCGCAATCTGGTTATGTGTTTGTCATGAATGGTGGTGCTGTGAGTTGTAAAAGTTCCAAGCAAGGTACGGTGGCCTCCTCTTCAACAGAAGCTGAATATATTGCCTCCTCGGAGGATGCAAAGGAAGCTATTTGGATTAGGAATTTCCTGATCACTCTTGGTGTGGTTCAGGGCGCGTCCAATCACATGGACGTTTATTGTAACAACAATGGTGCTATTGCACAAGCCAAGGAACCTAGACAACACCAGAAGAACAAACATATTCGCATGCGTTACCATCAGATTCGAGAGTTCGTTGAGGATGGTAGTGTCATGATATGCAAAATACATACGGACTCAAATGTTGCTGATCCTTTTACAAAGCCACCCCCGCATCCTGTGCATGAGGCGCACACAAGAGCAATAGGTATTAGATACAATCTTGATTGACTCTAGTGCAAGTGGGAGACTGAAGGAAATATGCCCTAGAGGCAATCATAGAGATGATTATATTTCTTATGTATCCATGAGTTATTGTAATGTTCCTTGAATATCCATATCAGGCAACTTGTATTGATTGGCAATTATGTGAATTGTTTGTGAAACTCTTTACTTGTATGGTTATTTAAGAGTTGTCCCTAGTCGGAGTTCATGTGAGGACACACGTGAATATTAGACTAGCACATCGATTGGTTGATGACTATGTTTCGCAAGTCATATACATGGAGATGTCAAACCAATGATGTGGACACATGTTATGAACACGGGGTTGGACTGACCCAACTTGAGATTGGCAATTAGTTACAGCACTCTCTCTACACATCGTGTACGTTTTGTCCTTAGACCTGAGATTGTCGCATGTACTTGAGATGTGGATCGACCTAATTGGGGCTATCAAACGCTGCATCGTAACTGGGTAGTTATAAAGGTAGCTTTCGGGTTTGTCCTGAAGCATGCTGCAAGGCATGGTCAATAAAGATGGGATTTGCCCCTCTCTACTTGAGAGAGATATCTCTGGCCCCCTCGAGTGATCTGATCCAGAAACGCATGGCCATGCTACATAAGGTTAATAGTTAACCTAGTAAAGGGATTCCGAGTTACGGTATCGAGAAAGAGAGGTCAGCTTGGAGCTAGACCGAATATCGTGAGGCAAAGGGAAAGACATGTACTAAACCTTGTGATGGTTCGTCCGATATGATCTTTGTATGCGTTTAGGAGTTGGCACGTCTTACTAGAGGCCGCTACCAACTATTGACAGAATAAGTGTATTCGTGTCATGTCTACACGTATATGAACCTATAGGGTCACACACTTAAGGGGCTGGAAGCCTAATGAGGATTGGATCCGAATTAGACCAGGCTTCGGCTACTAATGGGCTGCTAATGTAGAAGCCCACTAGGGACTCCTATGTAAGAGAGGGTGGGGCAAGCTGACCAGGGTAAGACCTTAGACCATTCTCCTCAGCCGCCACTCCTCACGCCTGTGTTGCACGCACGGACCTAGCAGTCCGGCTTCTGACGCTTCCATCCTGTACGTGTGGATACCTCGGAGGCGCTGCATCTATAGTGTTTGGACGAGCCTTGCAAGGGGACTTGCTCGTGGGACGAGAACAAGGAGGAGAAGTGGAACGTCTGCACTGCCTCGACGCACTTCATCAATTCCGCAACTGCGGGTCTAGTGGTAATCCCGTGATCTATGACAACAATAATCCTAGTTTACACGGTAGAATTTTTTTGATTTGCGCTAGTTTAGCCTACCCGTATCCCTTCATTTACCTTAACTCCCCGACAACGGAGCTAGAAAATAGCTTGATGTCTACGCACTTCTATTCTTGTAGATAGTTGTTGGGCCTCCAAGTGCAGAGGTTTGTAGAACATCAGCAAGTTTACCGTAAGTGGATTACCCAAGGTTTATCGAACTCAGGGAGGAAGTGTTCAAAGGTATCCCTCTCAAGCAACCCTGAATTCAAGATACAAGAAGTCTCTTGTGTCCCCAACACACCCAACACACTTGTCACGTGTATAGGTGCACTAGTTCGGCGAAGAGATAGTAAAATACAAGTGATATGGATGATTATAAGACAATGGTGCCAGAAAAGAGCTTTTGACGAGAGTAAAAGGTTGAAGCTGTCCTTTATATCCCCGACAATGGCCCTAGAATGAGCTTGATGGGTAGGAAGAGACTAAAGGCAAACTTAAATAAAGATGGAAGCAAGCAAACATGCAACATATCTAGTTGTAAATGGTGTTTTAATGCTTAGAAACAAGGCCTAGGGATCATAATTTTGCTAGTGAACACTCTCATATAAATATCTTCTCTTCATGATACTACTCTGAACCACTCTTCGATTGGATAACTCTAATCCTTGGTAGGGATACAAAAGCACTCCTTAAAATTTGCAATCCCCATCTAGATATCCCCACACTATCACCTTGAGCGCTACATGGTTCCTTCAAACACCATAATTTCATAGAGACATCCAACTCCAAATATAACTCATGAAAAGTATTTATGTAATCTCTAGCCTAAGTGCCACACGGTGTACACGCTGTCACTTTCACACACGTGGGGAGAGCCAAAGATCTATTAAAGCACTTGAGTAGAAGAGTAGATCTACTTGATTACAAAGCTCATGATCACAATATGATCATGCATAGAGAGAGATGAACACATAGCTACCGGTAGAGCCCTTAGACTCGAGGAAGAACTACTCCCTCCTCATCATGGGAATCAGCAACGGTGATGGAGATAGTGATGGAGATGGCTCCGGGGGCAATTCCCCGTCACGACAGGGTGCTAGAACAGAGACTTCTATCCCCCGAATCTCCCCTTCGGTGGCGGCGGAACTATGGAACTTTTCGTGGATGTATGTCGATTCATCTAGGGTTTTCTCCTCGGGAGCTTCTTATAGGGGAAGAGGCGAGGCGAGGAGGCAGCCAGGGGGGCCACACGCCCTGGTGGCGCCACTAGGGGGGTACCCGCGCCACCATAGGGTGTGTCTATCGTGGTCCCCTACTCTGTCTCTACTTCATGTTTCCGTATTGCTCCGGGAAAAATAGGAAGATTGACTTTTGCCTCGTCCAATTCTGAGAATATTCATTTTTTAGCTTTTCTGAATCCAAAAACAGCAGAAAACAGGCAACTGGCACTGCGACATCTTGTCAATAGGCTAGTTCCAAAAAGTGTATAAAAATACCTCAAAGTGTAGACAAAACATAACAAAGTTGGTACAAAACAAGCATGGAACATAAAAAATTAGAGGTACATTTACAACGTATCACACCCCTATACTTGTTGGTCATCACTAGGTCCCAGATGTCAGCCTCCTCGGTGTAGGGAACATGTCTATGCTTGGTCCCAGGTGTCAGCCTCTATTTGAAAGAAACGTGTATGTGTTGGACTATTTTTTCGGATCGAGTCTGCCGTAATGACCTTGGCAACTTTGCGAGACGCAGAAGCAGTTTTCCTGGGTCCAAAAAGATGACCGCAAGGAATTTTTGCCTAGGATTCGAACTCAAGACATCTAAAATGGTAAACGGCTTGACTTGCCACTCCGAAAGGAATAGTTTATAGGACAAAAATGTTAAACGGTTTGTTCTATAAGTTTAAAAGACTTTCTTTGACCATGTTTATCTCCCTTCAAATAATAAGGCGGCGCTCCTGACTGAAGGGATACGGGTAGGCTACACTAGCGTAAATCAAAATTTTCTACCGCGTAAACCAGGAATACTGTCGTCATAGATCACGGGATTACCACTAGACGCGCGGTTGCGGAACTTGATGAAGCGCGTCGTGGCAGTGTAGATGTTCTACGTCTCCTCCTTGTCCTCGTCCCATGAGCAGCTCCCCTTGCGCGACTCGTCCAAGTGCCACAGATGCAGGACCTCCGAGGTATCCACACGTGCGGGGTGGAAGCGTTAGACGCCGGAATGCTAGGTCCGCGTGCGCAACACATGCGTGAGGAGTGGCGGCTGGGTAGGAAATGGTATAACCCTGGTCAGCTCGCCCCACCCTCTCTTATATAGGCGTCCCTAGCGGGCTTCTACATTAGCAGCCCATTAGTAGCCTAAGCCTGGTCTAATTCGGATCCAAACCTCATTAGGCTTCCAAACCCTTAAGTGTGTGACCCTATAGGTTCATATACGTATAGACATGACACGAATACACTTATTCTGTCAATAGTTGGTAGCGGCCTCTAGCAAGACGTGCCAACTCCTAAACGCATACAAAGATCATATCGGATGAACCATCAGAAGGTTTAGTACATGTCTTTCCTGTTTCCTCACGATATTTGGTCTAGCTCCAAGGTGACCTCCCTTTCTCGATACTGTGATTCGGAATCCCTTTACTAGGTTAACTCTTAACCTTATGTAGCACGACCATGCATTTCTGGATCCGATCACTCGAGGGGCCTAGAGATATCTCTCTCAAGTAGAGAGGGGCAAATCCCATCTTGATTGACCATGCCTTGCAGCATGCTTTAGGACAAACCCAAAAGATACCTTTATAACTACCCAGTTACGGAGCAGCGTCTAATAGCCCCAAAGTAGGTCGATCCACATCTCAAGCGCCAGCGACAATCTCAGGTCTAAGGACAAAACATACACGATGTCTAGAGAGAGCTGTAAGTCTAATTGCCAGTCTCAAGTTGGGTCAGTCCAACCCCATGTTCATAACATGTGTCCACATCATTGGTTTGACATCTCCATGTCTATGACTTGCGAAACATAGTCATCAACCAATCGATGTGCTAGTCTAATATTCACGTGTGTCCTCACATGAACTCCGACTAGGGACAACTATTAAATAGCCATACAAGTAAAGAATTTCACAAACAATTCACATAATTGCCAATCAATACAAGTTGCCTTATATGTATATTCAAGGAACATTACAATAAATCATGGATACATAAGAAATATGATCATCTCTATGATTGCCTCTAGGGCATATTTCCTTCACTTGTAGCTAAACTAAAAACTGCTACATAATGCAGTAGTTTTTACACACAAAAATAGGTAGGCGACGCTTTTTTATCGTCATGGGCAATATTCAATGGGCTCACTCCTAGACTGGATGGGCTATGATCGGCGGCTACAAGACCATGAAAAGGCCGAATTAGAAAAGTTTTCGGCTATGCTTGGGCCTCATAGGCTAACTTCATGGGACGATTAATAAAAAATCCAGACGTCAACGAGGAAGAAAAAAACAAGGAAGAAAAAAATGGCAGATATTCCGAGTGAAAATTGTTGACAACCAGGACACATAGCCCGCGCGCGCCAAAACTTTCCTACTCGCGCATTCACACCAGCAGCCAACTACTATTTATTTGCACCATTCTTCTGGACATGCACCGCCGGTGAAAACCTGTAACATCCCAAAAATATAAAACAATGATCATCAAACTCTAATCACTAAAACTAGGGTTAACAAAAACTTTGATTAATTCAAAGCATATGAATGCATGTGTGTATGTGAAGATTTGATAAATGCATGAATTAACTTGTGTGATTAACCTAAATAGCAAGAAATGGTTTAAAGATGAATATAACATCATATAAAATAATTCCATGCAGAAACAAATCAAGAGAAAATCAAAAACAAATCAAATAAAGCAAATGGTCATTTTTGCCAATCTTGCTCACTAGGTCACTTTGAGTGTTTCTTGTCCAAGATTTCAAACAAAAACTTTTCCAATTCTTTTCACCCCTTGCTAGACCAAGTAAAAGTGAAGCAAATCTCACCTTTCAAAGTTGCAGAAACATTTGACAACCTCATTCAAGTGACAATTCAAAATTGAATCTTTATCATATGTGAAGATCACACATTTTCAAAACCCAACCAAACCAGTGCCCCTTGGCTAATCCAACTAACCAGAGACTCCCTAGTATGTGCCTAGAAAACCCACCAAGTTTGAATACAAAAATTCAAATTTAAATTTCTTTCAGCCATTTCATCAAACACCTTGTTAGCAACAAACAACAAAACACTAAACCTTATTTGCAGCAGTAAAATTGGCCAACCTTGTTCCCTCTCTGGTTGCAACAAGATCTTAGTAGATCATCTAGCCTCTTTAACAATCTTTAGAATCACTATGAGCAAGCCTAGCCATTAATGGTGAGCATGCCAAGATCAAACTTGCCACCCCCATGTCACCAGAGGGCTAGAGGAAGAACTAGCCTCGCCAACCTTATATGGTACACGCAGCACCGTCCACCGCCACCCTCTGTCCCAGTGTCAACAAACATTTATAAATGATCAAGAATGATAAATAAGAATATTATAAACCCATAGAAATTGGTTTCACTTAATTTGGAACCCTAGATAAAAGCTTATGAATTTAATAAGTTAAAAGGAATTAATTTCCAAAGCTAATAAATCCCTTATCTAAAATCCATGCCAAATCTTAAGCAAATAAATCCTAATGGAAATTAGAAAGATAAACAAATATTAAATCAAGTGATGTAAATTGGAATCACCAATTTTGGATCTTTAAATAAAAAGATATGGATTTTATAAGGCAAAGGAAGAAATAAATAAATAAGGAATATTTAAAAATCAAAGTAAGAAATTAAATCTTGGCCAAACAAATAATATGAAATATTATTGATTAATAAAAAGATTAAAGGATTATTTAAATAAAATCATAAGGATTTATTAATATCCAATTTTATTTAAATAAAGACAATTCCCAATTTAAATGAACATTAAATCATATTAAAGTATTTTAAAAAATAATTCAAAATGAATTAGTTGCACTAAGGAATAAATAAAACCTACTGAAAAAGGTTTGTTAAAATTTAGAATTCAAATAGAGTTCGAAAACAAATTTAAATCTTATTTGAAATAAAGACAAATGTCTATTTTAAATAAATAATAGACCCTAAAAGAATAAAATAAATATTCTAAAATGGACTTTAGAATATGTTAATAAACAATATTAAAAATATACTCAAGTTTGGTAAAGGTTTGAATTCAAATGTTGTTTTAATTATTTGAACAAAAATCAACACAGAAAATAGAAAAGGAAAAAGAAAAAGATCAAGAATAAAAAAAAGGGGAAACAAAGCCAGCCCAGAAAACAAGCCCAACTAGCCCAGCAAGAGCCCACCCGGGAATCCCTCTGCCCTGTTATTTCTCACTCGCAATCTCACCCATTCAGTCACTGACGCCTAGCCCCCACACGCACTCCCTCTAACTTGCAGACAACGCGAACCCACTTGCCAGATCGTCCCTTCCACCCGCGACCCGTTCTTCCCCCCTCACTGCCGTTCTCTGTTAATCAAACATCGCGTAAATTCGAGTAATTGTCGCGTTGATTCCTCCCAGTAACGACGCCCTCTTAATCGCCTACGCCCCTCTCCATTTCCCCCCAGGCATCGCTCCCTCTCTGCCACCAGGCCACCTCAATCGTGAGCTCGAACACCCTCGGCTCCGACGAACTCTCCGACCGATTCCGGCAAAACCACACCCTCCCCAGCCCTCTGGTGCATGATGGTTTGCTCGCCAACGTCTCCTGCACATCACAGTAACACCCGCTCGTCCGCGCGTGCCCTAGAGTGTCGGTAGGAACAACACCTGAGCGCCGCCGCCTCCTGCTCCAACTCCGGCGACGCCCCCGGTATCCTCTGACCTTCCCCTCTTCCTCTAGTTTATACGAGTGTGATCCCCGACATCGTACAAATCTAACTCCACCCTCTGTTTGTCTTAGCGCGCCCGCAATCCTCGCCTTCATCAACAGCCGAGCGTGCCTGACGTCGACGCCTACTCCGGCGAGCAATCGTCAACGCGTCTGTGCGCCCCTTGGCCAACAGAGGCAACGTCGAGCATCAGCGCTTCACGACGAGTCTGGTGAGCATCTTCACTCTCTCCCGCGCGTCGTAGTTCATTGGCAACGTCACCACCAGAGCATGCGCCGCCGTCTGCCATCACCCAGCGTCGCCAGTTCTTGGTAGTCGCGCTGTAGCCGTTAGATCTGAATCATCTGGTTAAGATTAGACTTTAACTGAAGGGGTAAGTTTTGATCAGTGTTGCACGATCTAATTTAGATCCAACGATCCACAGAGCGCAATCCGCACGAACCGGTACGCACCAGTAGGATTACGCCATGTGGCCAGTGTTTTGATTTAAAAATAGAAATGTATCTATTAGATATTCAAACTTGCAAAATTCATAACTTTTAATCTAGACGTCCAAATTTTGCAAATTTTATATCATTGGAATCAGGAAAACAAAACCTTTCCAACCATGCACTTTGTTTAGTATTTTGCTTCTCTAAAATTGGTTGTTTATGCAGAAACATATTTAGGCTTATTTTGAGTATAAAATTTATTCTAAAAATGTTTTTAGGGTAAAATATTTTGTAAATGGATTGTTTTGAACCTAATGACCATAGAGACCAACTTGTAGATTTAAAAATATATTTGGTGACACTTAGGAATTAAATATTTGAATAAAAGCATTTCTAGCTAAATAAAAATATTGATTATGGTTTAAAAATGCTTTTAAAGTAAAACATTTTGGAAAATGATATGATTTAAACTCTCTAACCCTAAACACCAAGTTTTAGGATTGAAAAATATATTTGATGAACCCTAGTGAAATTATTACTTTGTTTAAAGGCATTTCTAGAAAATAAAATAGTGCTTTGAATTAAAAATGGAATTTGGATGAAACCTTTTGCAAATGGATTAATATTAAAACACTTTGACGATAAAAACTAACATTTGTGTTTAAAGAATATATTTGACTAAAACTACAAAATGTTACTTTGATTTAAATCACTTCTGGCAAAACAAAAATGATTTAAATGTCCATTTTCACCAACTTGAATTTAAATGGTTTTAACACTTTGGTAAATCATCAATAGGATATTTAAAATGGTTAGAGCCTACTAGAAACCACTTCTCCAGATAAAACAATCTTTTGCATGCTTGCATGCATTGCTTGATCATATTATTTTATGTGGTGAATTGTTTGAATGCTAGTTTGAATATGTGCTTGCTTGATTGAATTGTAGTGAAATTTGAAGAGTGTGATATTTGCAAGATCAAGGAGTGAACCAATATTCTCTACTGAAAAGGCAAGTGACACTATCATCCATGTCCTACTATTTTCATTACACTTAGTGGTATTTTTGTAGTATGCATGAGAGGGCTACTATGTTACTATGCAATGCTAAGTCCTATTAGGAAACCCTTTATACCTTCCTTAGTGAAAACATCATAGTTGTAGTATGCTTAGCCCTGCTATATACTTGGGGTGGAATACCATGTTATGAATATATGAAGTGTTGGAAAAATATATGTTTTATATAATAAAACAAGTACTCAATGAACAACCTGGGTGGAATGAGGATACTCAATTTTGGACAAGGTGGAAACAAAGGGAACCATGTTTATATGGCTATCTTTTTGTATGTGCACTATAAGAAAACCACCTAGGGACTTAGAGATTGAACATGTTTCTCGTACAGTGGCTTCCGTGTATAGCCACACGCTAAATGGGCTCTGGATTAGTCAATTACATAGTGGAAGACCCTTGCATTGGTACCTACTCAGGTTAACTAGAATCATGTATTGAAAATTTATCCCTACATTGGTGCCTGGTAGACAAGCTAGCATTGTGTATTGGGAGGACTTCTATGGAAAGACTTTGTCACATTCTCGATCTGCCGGTACTCCATTTCGTGTGTACTCATCCAGTGGCCACTGGTGGCGTCAAGACGACATTGTGTCAGGTGGTTAAAGTGTATAACTTCTGTAGAAGATCAAATTCTAAGTACTTAGCCGTGTCCCCGGTTATGGACAAATCTGAGTAACTAAGGCCTGAAGATATGGAAGATCTCGACATTCCAATTTCTCAAAGTAAAACTTGATGGTGTCAACAAGGGATTAGAAGCACTAGGAGTTTCCAAGGAGTTCACAAAGATTGTTAAAAGATCAAAAACATTTTTGAAAAGATAGGATAAAACCATATTGCTTTCTACAAATGACCCTAAACCCTACTTAGCCAAATATGCATATATTGGTAGGATCCAACTATTTCCACTTAGTAGTGAAACTTGCCAATACAATTCAAATGTATTGACCCTTGTGGCTGTAACTTATTATGTTGCAGGTTTGTTTGATGTTAGTGAAGTGTGTTGATTAGGATTACAAGTCTACAACAATTATGATCGCCTGTGGCAGTTTGAAGATGAAGGACTCCATGCTTTACTTTTATTACACTGCTTTGTAATAAGATAGCCTATGGCTATGAGATTGTAATAAGTATTTATATTCTGGATCATGTGATGTAATATGACCTTTGTATCTTAATATTACATCTTAAACTATGGGTGCTAGTTATTCGATCCAGGGACTAGCACTGTAATCACAAGCATCTCTACCTTATTAAAGGTTGGGACCTCTACACCTAGCCCCGAGCACAGCCAGCCACTGGACCACCTAGAACGCGCGCGACCATTCTCTCTGTGACCATGCCGAGAGCACGCCAGACCGTCGCGCTCGACATGCTCGCACAAACCACGCGCCGCCCTCGCCACTTGGAGAGATGATCACCAGCACCCGAACACCCCTCCAGACAACCTCGTTCGCCGCCGCGCGGACCGTAGATGTTGTGCGCCATTAAAATCGCCGTCGGACCCGCCCAGAGCATCGACGTGTTCCGACCGTTCAGCACCGCCCCACGCCGGAAGACCACGCCGTTGAGCTGCGCCAGGGAGCACAGCACCTCCCTCTACCATTGCCCATGCCAGTAGCACTCTGTGCCGTCGACCACGACGAGCTCAGACCGCGCCCGTCGGTCCCCTTCAGCCACTATAAAAGAAGGCCTCCCCCGCTCGTTTTCTTCACACCAGTTCACTCCCTACCTCTCACTGATCACACCTACTCACTCCCGGAGCAAGGCGAGCAGCGCATCGCCAAAATTTCACCAGAGTTTGCAGTTGTAGAGGAGGAGAGGCGCCGTCGATTGGAGCCGCCCCAAGAGAAGCTTCCGGTAACAGGAGGATCGCCATCATCGACTTCGTCATTTGCCCCCGTCGCCGACCGTTGCCGGAGCCCAGGTGATCCAACCACGACCCCCACTGACCGTGCTAGGGTTCGTGCTCGTCGCGTCCTGTTCAGGCGTGGAAGATGAACTCGAGCCGTTCGATTAGAATTAGATCCCACGGTCCACATTGCCCCTTACCGCTTCGCCCCTTACTGTCTCACTGACGCGTGGGGACAGCCACTTAACCAGCCCGCGCGTGCGCTGTGCGTAGTGGGCCAGCCCGGTTAAACCTCCCGCGCGATTTCAAACCTAGTTCTGTACCTATATTCAAAAATCAACCTAGCTCGATTCACGAAACCAAAATGCATGAAACCATTTTTGTTAGAAAGGTACTAGAATGCTTAATCCAAGCCCATTGAATTCAAACCATTTAGATTTGTATATCATCCATGGTAAAAATAACAAGGCAGAAGCTCTTCTGCATTCAAACATTTTTCAAAATTCAACCATAAGAGATTTTGAGTTGATTCCAACTCTCAAAAACCACATTTGACCATACCTTTCAGAATATATAAAAATATATAGGTTTACTTACAGAAATAATGTTCAAGTAATAAAAGAATGCCCCATAGGCATTTCTAGTCATTTTAATTAATTAAAATAAAAAGGCTAAACCTTATTAAATTGTGACACCACTTTAAATCACATTCCCATGTACTGAAATATGTGGTGATGACATGTGTCAACATGATCCCATATTTGAGTTGGAGAATATTAAATCTTAAGTAGTCTTTCAGTAAGTAGAAATTACTTTTCTAAAATAAAATAAATAAGACAAGTATTTTAATTCTTGTAATGTTAATGATGATGATAGATCATCTAGTATGAACCTTTGTGTGATGATTAGAAATAGTTAAGTATTGTTTGGTGATTGTGTACCTCGTATTTATTTATAGACGCTAGTACCGACCAAGGATACGAGGAGGAAGGAGGATACTACGAGGAAGAAGCCGAGGAGAACTTCAAGCACTTGTTTACACAAGGCAAGCTAACTATCAACACCTGGATTTTTAATCCCAGATGCCTGTTATGCCATACATCGCAATCCCAAGATTACCATTTTTGCGAGACATAATAGAATTGGATACCATAGTACGTCATCCATTAGAAACCGTACATAAGTTCTTACACAAATAGGGATCTCATGATCCAGTTCTTAATACAACTTGAAGCAGCGGAATACGTAATAATAACGGTACCGTAGGCGAAGCTCCATCTTCAGGGTCACAAGCAATGCTGACGATGGGAGATGATCCTAGTTGTCATAACCTTCCTGGGGTCCATCCTCCAGGTACTCTTCTTCATAGTCTGGCCACGGGAATAGCCAGGGACAAAGCCATGAGTACTCTTTAAGTACTCGCAAACTAATATTAACACGTGTAGGGTTTTTTTGATAATAGGACACTAGGCTCTAGGGTTGTTTTGCAAGAAGCCAGATTTACCTCTACTAAGTTCAGAAATAAGAGAAGCTAGTCACAATTTTATAACTCCTAAGTGGGAACTTGTATTTCATATCACAACTCGGTTGTGGTCAAGTCAAAGTCTCAATTCATTTCACAAGTCATTTTGAAAAGTCTGAACGGGGAACAGTATGGCCACTCCAACTGTCCATAACCGCGGACGCGGCTATTCGAATAGTTTGACACTCTACAGAGATTGTACACTTTCACCACAACATTCGATACATCCGTCAGGAACAAATCCTGAATTCGCCATACTCAGTATGCGGATAATCAATCCTAACCTTTCAATTACACGCCCTAGTATCAGCACCTCTCCTGTGAGTTTGGCCTCCCAACCATGACCAACTGTCATCTTGGGTACTGCACAGGTGGACAATCTTCACAAGGTAGCCTCAGCTCAGACCTTGGCTGTGAGGGAACTAATACTAAGGTATATAAGTGTCCAGTCAAGCCCTACCCAATTCTCGGGTATTGTGGTTGTACGATAAAATTGGAATGGTATCGCATCTAGACAACCATCAGTTTTATAAAGGGCCAAGGCTCATGCCTCAACATTTTCATCACCAAAATCATCAGGTGTTCGGAAACACATGTCCAAAACATTTCAATAGAATGATCCATCATTCCAAGGTTTTCATAACCATTTTTCCACCAAGTATTCCCATCTAAAGTTGATCAAGTTTTATGCTTAGCACTAGCATCTACAAGTGGGGGTAAGCACTAATGAGGGGTGGTAAACTAGTGGAGTTTAACTAAGTTTAATCTTATGCCTTAGGATGACATCAAGATTATCTAGCTTAGGCCAAATTTTATGCTCTTTATGCAACCTTCAATTATCCTTCTAGTATCTTCCATTTATTCCAATAACTATAAGTAAGATCGTTGATAAAGAAAAAAAAAGTAATAAGCTTGCAATTAAAACTAGGATTGGGTATCATCAAGTGGGTATGATCACTTATGCTTAAAGCATATAGTTGACATGGTAACAAGCAAGTATTTGCTTGCATCAGTATCAGTATAGGCTTACATAAGAAGAGTATCTTGCAAGTGTTAGCTTGCGTAGGTATAGTATCAGCTTGCATTGGTCCACTTGGTTAGTAAAGCTTGCCTTGTGCAGAGCAGTGGTTGAAGTTCTCCTCGGCTTCTTCTTCGTAGAATCCTCCTTCCTCCTCGTATCCTTGGTCGGTACTAGCGTCTATAAATAAATATGATGTACACAATCAACAAACAATACTTAACTACTTGCAATCACCACAAAAATGGTCCTATAGATGATCTAGCATCATCACTAACATTACAAGATTAAAGCTTGGTTTAATTCCTTTTATTTTTAGAAAAGTAATTTCTACTCATTGAAAAACTACTTAAGATTTAATATTCTCCAAACCAAACATGGGATCATGTTGACACATGTCATCACCACATATTTTAGTCCATGGGAATATGATTTAAAGTGGTGTCACAATTTAATAAGGTTTTACCCTTTTATTTTAATTAAATAAAGTGACTAGAAATGCCTATGGGGCATTCTTTTATTACTTTAACATTATTTCTGTAAGTAAACCTATATATTTTTATATATTCTGAAAGGTATGGTTGAAGGTGATTTTTGAGAGTTGGAATCAACTCAAAAGCTATTATGGTTTTAATTTGAAAAATGTTTGAATGCAGAAAAGCTTCTGCCTTGTTATTTTTACCAAGGATGATCTATAGATCCAAATGACTTGAATCCAACGGGCTTGGATTCAGCATTCCCAGACCTTTCGAACAAAATTGGTTTCATTCAATTTGGTTCACTGAATCAAACCGGGTTGATTTTTGAAACTGGGTACAGAAGTGTGTTTGAAATAAAATGAAAAGGGTTAAATTCAAATAACTGGGCTGCGCGGGAAGCGATACTGGGCCGGCCTGCTAAGCACAGCGCTTACGCGGGCTGGTTAAGTGGCTGTACCCACGCATCAGTGAGATGAGGGGGTGTAAAGCGGTATGGGGCGATGTGGGGCGTTTGATCTGGTTCTAATCCAACGGCTGAGAGTCATCGTCGACGTTGGGCAACGCCGGCGAGACAGAAACCTAGCGCGGCCAGTGGGGGTCGTTGGGGGCTCACCTGGGTTCAGGTGAGGGTCAGCGAGGCGGGCAAACGACGAAGTCGACAACGGTGAACCTCCTGGTACCGGTAGCTCCTCCTGGGGCGGCTCCAATCGCTGGCTCCCTTCTTCTCCAGTAGCGGCGGGCTCCGGTGAAATTCCGGCTAAGTGCTGCTCGCCTTGCTCTGGGAACGGGGTGACTCGATCAGTGAGGAGAGGGGAGTGATATGGTGTGCTCAATTTGGCTGGGGATGGCCTCTATTTATAGTGGAGCGAGGGGACCGACGGGGCGCAAGGTGAGCTCGTCGTGGTCGACGGTACAGACGGCTATTGTCACATCCCAAAATTTTCCAAATTTTGAAATGTGAAAAATAAATAAACAAATTAAACAATTGTTAATTTTTAGGGTGAGAAGAAACTTTTTGATTCCAAATGGAAACATCAAAACCCATTTTGAACAAATAAAATCCTAAAGGGATTTAAAAAGAAAAACAATTAATAAATAAAGTTATAATAGTTGGGAATCACTATTTTTGGATCTTTAAATAAAAAGATGTGGTTTTATAAAGCAAAGTAGAAATAATAAATAAAGATTATGTTAAAGAGCTAAGTTAAATCTTGGCCAAGCAAATGAAATAAAATATTTTGTTTGATAAAAAGAGTAAAAGTTTATTTAAATAAAATAATAAGGATTTATTAATATCCAATTTTATTTGAGTAAAGGCTTTTCCCAATTTAAATAAACACTAAAAACTTGTTAAAGTATTTTAAATAAGATTTCCAAGTGTTTTGTTTTTCAAATGAAACCTACCGAATGGGTTTTGATATTATTTAGATTTCAAATAGAGTTTTTAAAATAAATTAAAACCTATTTGAAATAAAGAATAAGGTCTATTTATTTAGTTATAATAGATCTTGAAAGAATAAAAGAATTATTTTATTTTGGACCTTGGATTATGTTATTAAACAAAATTAAAATTTACCCAAAGTTTGGTGGTGGTTTGATTTGAATTGGAGTTTGAATTATTTGTTTGAAAATCAAAACAGAAATTCCAAATAGAAAAAGAAAAAGCTTTAGTATAAAAAATGAAACAAACTCAACCCACTAGCAAGGCCCAGCAAGCCCAACTCGCAGCCCAACTAAACTCCCCGTGGTGAAACGTTTTCCACTCAACCTTGCACCTGCGAAGTCACTGACGACTGGACCCCATCTCCCCTCTCTCTCTCCCCACAGACAGCACGGCCCCACCGCCAGCGCAACATCATCAACCCCGCGACCACGTCCCCTCGCCGTTTTCTGCCGCAAATCAATGGCGTTAATTCGTGTTGATGACTGAGTTATTCCTCGCCATGACCATGCATACATCAACGCCCCTCTCCCCTCTCTCATCCCCCCCAAGCAGCATCTCCTCCCTGCCACCGGGCTGCTCCAATTTTGAGCTCGATCATCACCGTCTCCGACGAGCTCTCCGAGCAATTCCGGCACCGACCAGCCGCCCCTCGCCTCCCACTGCACGTAGACTTGCTCTCCACCTCCTGGCGCATCTTCCAGTGCAGCTAGTTAGCCCGCGCGAGCACCGTAGCCTCGGCTTCGTCATCACCCGAGCGCCACTGCCGTCTGCCATTTCCTCCGGCGAGTTTTCCCAGTAAGTACAGACCGCCCCGAGCCCTCTCGTTGATGCTCCAATGATCCCTGATGCCATACGCATCTAACCATGCCTTTGTTTTGCCTCGGCACGAACTGCAGCCTCACCTCCGACGATAAACAGAGCCGTCCGACGCTGCTGCACACTTCGGCGAGCAATCCCCTCTGTTCCTGAGCGCCCCTCGTCAAGCAGACCTCACCTTGAGCTTCGCCAAACCTCTGCGAGCATGGTGAGCACCTCCTTTACCCCTCTTGCTTCCTGTAGTCGCACACCGTGACAGAGCAGCGAGCGCCATTGTCGCCCGTAGCCGGCGCCGCCCACCTTGGCCAAGGCCGGTGTGCATCAGTGGGATCTAGATCTAAGCGTCACGATAGATTCACTTAGCGAACAGGTATGGTGCGATCTGAGCCGTGCGATACACTTTAGATCTAACAACAGCCTGAGCTCGATCCAATTCAAGCAGTATGGACCAGTAGTATTATGACGCGTGGCACTGGTTTCGATTTAAAAACAGAAAATGTTCTATTAGAATTGCAAACTTGTAAAATTCATAACTTTAATTCTAGACGTCCAAATTTTGCAAATTTTATATCAATGGATTCAGTAGAACAAGTACTTTGCAACCATGCACTTTGTTTAATGTTTTGCTTCTGGAAAATTGGTTGAATTTGCAGAAACATGTGTAGGCTTATTTTGAATATAAAAATTGTTCTAGATATATTTTTGTGGTGACATCTTTGAAAAATGGTTTGTTTTGAACCTACTGACCATAGGAACCAACTTATGTATTTAAAAATGTATTTTGTGAAGTTAAGGAGTAAATATTTAAATTAGCACATTTCTAGTCAAATAAAAATATTGTTTTTGGTTTAGAATTGAATTTTGAGTAAAACCTTTGGGAAATGTTTTGATTCAAACTCTCTGACCCTAAACACCAAGTTTTGAGAATTAAAATATATTTTATGAACCATATAAAGTCATTACTTGATTTATGAGATAAAACTTTTTGCAAATGGTTTTACCACTTTAGTAAATGACCACTTTGAGCTTTAAAATGTTTAGAGCCTAGTAGAAACCACTTTTGCAAATAAAACTATTTTTTTGCATGCTTGCATGCATGAACTTGTTCTTGTTATTTTATGTTTGAATGATAGATGAATTTGTGTTTGCTTGAAAATTGTAGTGAAGTTAGAAGAGTGTGATATTTACAAGATCAAGAAGTGAACCATCATTCTCTACTAAAAAGGCAAGTGACACTACCATCCAAGTCCTACTATTTTCATTACACTTAGTGGATTTTTATAACATGCATGGAAAGGACTACTATATTTTATGCTATGCTAAATCCTAATAGGATACCCCCTTATATCTTCATTTAGTGAAAAAATTGTAGTAGTAGTGAGCTTAGCCCTGCTATATATTTGGGATCAGATACATGATATGAATATATGAAGTGTTGGAAAGATATATGTTTTATATAATAAAACAAGTACTCAATGAACCACCTGGGTGGACAAGGATACTCAAGTTTTGGACAAGGTGGCAACAAAGGGAACCATGTTTATATGGCTATCTTTTTGTATGTGCACTAGAATAAAACCACCCAAGGACTTAGAGATTGAACATGTTTCTCGTACAGTGGCTTTTGTGTACAGCCACATGCTAAATGGGCTCTGGCTTAGTCAACTACATAGTGGAAGACCCTTGTATTGGCATCTTCAGGTTAACTAGAATTGTGTATTGGAAATATATCCTTACATTGGTGCCTGGTATACAAGATAGCATTGTGTATTGGGAGGACTTCTATGAAAAGACTGTCACATTCTCGATCTGCCGGTACTCCATTTGGTGTGTACTTATTGTCAACACCCGTATTTTTCAATCCTAGATGCATGTTATGCCATACATCGCAATCCCAGGATTACCATTTTTAGACATAACAGAATTGGATACCATAGTACATCATCCATTACAAACGATACATAAGTTCTTATACAAATAGGGATCTCATGATCCAGTTCTTAATACAACATCAAGCAGCGGAATACGTAATAATAACGGTAGCATAGGCGAAGGTTCTTATACAATAATGGATGATCTAGCATCATCTCTAACATTACAAGGTTAAGGCTTGATTTAATTCCTTTGATTTTTAGAGAAGTAATATCTACTCATTGAAAAACTACTTAAGAATTAATATTCTCCAAACCCAACATGGGATCATGTTGACACATGTCATCACCACATATTGTAGTCCATGGGAATGTGATTTAAAGTGGTGTCACAATTTAATAAGGTTTTACCCTTTTATTTTAATTAATTAAAGTGGCTAGAAATTCTTATGCTAAAAAATCCTTCAATTCCATTAAGAAAATCTTCCATCTCCTTGTGCAAACTTGTTTCTCCTTCAAAATCATGGAGTTCACGCGGCGCGACAATGCTAAGGGCATCGGCTACCACGTTGGCTTTACGCTTTGGGTGATAGTGAATGTCCAGTGGTAATCCTGATTAGCTCAATCCATCTTATACGCCTCATATTCAACTCCTTGGAAAGATGAATATTTTTACTAATCTTGTGATCCGAATAAATCTCCTGCGATTTCCATCAAGTAATATCTCCATTTCTTGAGCAGGAGAGTTAGGTCATGGGTTGGATAGTTTTACTCGTGTTGCTTGGTTATGTCGAGATAGATGAAGATATAAGTCTTTACCTTCTTGCATTCAAGCACACATCCGAGACCAATCTGGATGCGTCAACAATACACATCGAAGGCTTCGTGATATCCGACATGATTAAGATTGGGCTGATATCAATCATCAAGAGTTCTTGAAAACTTCGCTTCACAATCATCCATTCAAACTTCATGTCCTTCTTCAAAGAATTGGGTCATGGAACAGCGAATCGAAAACTTCTCTGAATTTGCGTAATATCCCGCCAATCGAAAATCACGAACTTGGGTTTCATTTGGGGCAAAATGTAAGCTTTCACTTAGGGTACCATCTAAATCCCTCGAGTTAAGACAATGAGATGTGGACTAGAAAGAATCCTGTTTGTCTTTTCTAAAGATTTGGGGTTGTGATGCTTTGTCTAAGGTTCAAGAATGGTCTAACACCTAAATGTAGCTCATTTTCTATCTTCGAGGAAACCTTAGAATTACTAAAACAACTACAACAGAGGAGGCAAATCTTATTCATGAGTTTTCCTAGAGAAAGAGTTTAATCCAAAGGAACAAGTGGAAGGATACTTTGAAGAAGTTCAAGATGAGCCAATTGGATGTCTTTGAGTGATGCTATTGTAGCAATTTTGAGTTGAGGAACCCGTTCAAGATTAAAAGCACCACAACCATGAACACATGGTCGCCCGGAATTATTATTGATAGACAAACAAATCCTGCATCTTGGGCAAAGGTGGTGGACCTAGACTTGATGGTGACATCATGAGATCCGAGATAGATTCCATGGGAGACAAGCAATTTTGAACCTCCATCTCGATGGTTTTAAAGCCATCGAGTGCAAATGGATCTATAAGAAGAAGATTGATATGAATGGAAATTTCACATCCATAAAGCTCGACTTGTTGCAAAAGGTTTTAGACAAGTTCAAGGAGTTGACTATGACGAGACTTTCACTTCAGAAGCGATTAGTTCTTAAATCTATATATGATAATTTAGCCATTGCTACACATTTCACTATGAAATATGGCGATGGATGTCAAGACAGCTTGGTCAAATGGAACTTAACTAGACGTACATGATGCGGTAAGGTTTTGTCGATCCAAAATGGCCGAAAGGTATGCAAACTTTCTTAAGTCCATTTAATCAATCATCTTGAGTTTGGACATATCCATTTGATGAAGTTGTAAAGGAGTTTGATTCATCAAATTAGATTAGCATAAGAATCTATGGTTTCCAAGAAGGGGGAGAGCGGCAAGTATTTCTAATCCTATATGTAGATGGTTGCACAATCATAAATGAAATTCTATGGTTGAATTTTACTAAGACCTCATTGAAAATAGTCTTTGACAAATGGACTTGAGGAGAAGTCAAACATATATTCTCGGGGCATCAAGATCTATAGAGATAGATCAAGAAGGCTAATTGGATTCACGAGCACATACATTGACAAAGTGTTTAAAAGGCGACCATTGAAGAGGTTAGTGAATTCACGGGCATCTTCTCAAACTCAACAAGACTCGTTGTCCTTCGACTTATGAGCGTGAGTGCATGAGCAGGTTCCACATGCTTCGCTATTGGATCCACTGCTGTAAATGGTATAGATGTTATTATGCTCTAAGTGTTACGAGAAGATACCGTGCTGATCCAGTGAAGGTCATCGGATAAAGAACATCATTGCTTGAAAAGGACAAAGGATATGTTCGTAGTTTATGGAGGCGAGGATGAACATTCAAGGGTTACATAGACTTGGGAGATTTACCTTAGCGACTCAGATGATTCAAATCGCAATCAGGTTATGTGTTTGTGATGAATGGTGGTGCCGTGAGCTAGAAAAGTTCCAAGAAGATGACCGGTGAGTCTCATAAATTATATCGCTGCCTCAGAGGCAAGGAAGGAGATGCTTGATTAGAATTTGGTCGATCGCTTCCTGGCTAATGCAGGGTCATGTCCAACTCCCTTGGAAGTTTATTGTAACAATGGTTGATCTTTCCTTCCATCTGGAACCTAGCGAACACCAGAAGAACAATATCACAAAGGCATGCATTACCATCGGATTCGTGAGTTCGCATGGAGGATGAGAATCATTTCTTTCTTCTTGGACTCAAATGTTGCTGATCCCTTGATAAGCTCTCCGCAACGCCGCAAAATGAAGATCACACAGAGCAATTGGTATTAGATATATTTTAGATTGAACTCTAGTTCATTCTCTTGATCAAAAGGAAATATGCCCTAGAGGCAATCATAGAGATGATTATATTTCATATGTATCATGAGCTATTGCAATGTTCCTTGAATATCCATATCTGCAACTTGTATTGATTGCAAATTATGAATTGTTTGTGAAACTCTGACTTGTATGGTTATTTAATAGTTGTCCCTAGTCGGAGTTCATGTGACGACATACGTGAATATTATACTAGCACATCGATTGGTTGATGACTAAGTTTCGCAAGTCATAGACATGGAGATGTCAAACCAATGATGTGGACACATGTTATCAACATGGGGTTGGACCGCCCAACTTGAAACTGCAATTAGTCAACATTCTCTACACATCGTATGTTTTGTCCTCAGAGAACCATTTCCTAGTGTACTGAGATGTGATCAACCTACTTGGGGTTGATCGACGCTAGAATCGGGGTAGTTATAAAGGTAGCTGGTTTGTCTTAAAAACATGCCGCAAGGCATGGTCAATCAAGATGGATTTTCCTTCATTGAGAGAGACACACACCCTCAAGCAGATGGACAGAAATGCATGGTCGTGCTACATAAGGTTAAGAGTTAACCTAGTAAAGGTCGTGCTACTACTCCGAGATGTAGAAAGAGAGGTCATCTTGGAGCTAGACCAAAATCATCATGAGGCAAGGGAAAGACATCTACTAAACCTTGTGATGGTTCCTCGATGTGATATTTATATGCTTAGGAGTTGGCACGCCTGCTAGATACCGCTAACTATTGGGGTAATGTATTCTGTCATTCTCTATAATATATGAACCCATAGGGTCTCTACTAAGGGGTGGAAGCCTAATGAGGATGAGATCCCAGGCTAGACTTCTAATGCTCCTGTCGGTGACTAGGGCCCACTAGGACGATCCTTATAAGCTAGCATGGCTATAGTGCTAGACCCCATTCCACCCAGCCACCACTCAGCGATAGCCAGTTGTCCAACTCCTGCTGGCGACGCCCACATCGCACGGTGGATACCTGAGGTCTTCAGCTGATCGGTGGTACTGGACGAGCTTCCGTGGTTGTCCATTTGCATCAGGACTGTGAGGAGACGTGAACGCAGTACGCCTGACGGCTTCATCAATCTCCAAGAATCGGCAGTGGTAATCCTGTGATCTATGACAAAGTAATCCCGCCATCGAGAATTTTTTGATTTGTGCTCAGAAGGTAACGTATCCCTTCATTTACTTGTAGAGATAATGTTCAAGTAATAAAAGAATACAATTAGCATTTCTAGTCATTTTATTTAATTAAAAAAAAAAAGGTTAAACCTTATTAAATTGTGATCCACTTTAAATCCCTCGTCAGATAAAATATGTGGTGATGACATGTGTCCACATGATCCCATGTTTGAGTTGGAGAATATTAAATCTTAAGTAGTTTTTCAATTAGTAGAAATTACTTTTAAAATATGTATTTTCCAAGAGTTTTTAACTTGTAATGCTAGTGATGATGATAGATCATCTAGTGTGAACCTTGTAAGTTTTAGAAATAGTTGGTTGTTTGGTGATTGTGTACCTCAGATTTATTTATAGACGCTTAGACTAACTAGGATACGAGGTGGAAGTAGGTTACTACGATACCAACTTCAAGGATTTTCAATGCCTACACAAGGCAAGATTATACTTGTAATTATGGGATTACCATTTTTGCAGACATAAGAATTGATACCATAAGCTACTACTCATTACTATGCCAACTATTCTTCTTAAGCATATGTGATCATACCCACTTGATACCCAATCCTAGTTTTAAGGCAAGATTAATACCTTATTTTTTAGCAAAGCTTTCTTAGAGTTTTTAGTGACTTATAGATTCTAAGAAGACAATTGAAGGTTAAAAGAGCATAAAATCTTGGCCTAAGTTAGATAATCTTGATGTTATCCAAAGCATGAGATTGAACTGAGATAATCTCCACTTATTTATTACCCTAAAGTCTTTACTTAATACACTTGTAGATGCTAGTGTTAAGCAAAAACTTGAAAAAATTTAGATGGGAATACTTGAGAAAATGGTTATGAAAACCTTAGAATGATGAGTCATTCTACAACTGAATATTTTGACATGTGTTATTGAACACCGATGATTTTGATGATGAAACTGTTGAGGCATGATCCTTAGCCCTTTATAAAATGAATGGTTGTCTGGATGCGATACCATTCCAATTTTTACCGTACAACCACAATACCCAAAAATTGGGTAGGGATTAACTAGAAATTTATATACCTTAGTATGGGTTCCCTTGCGGCCAAGGTCTGAGCTGAGGCTACCTTGTGAAGATTATCCACCTGTGCAGTACCCAAGATGACAGTTGGTCATGGTTGGGAGGCCAAACTCACAGGAGAGGTGCCTATACCAGGGAGTGTAATTGAAAGGTTAGTATTGATTATCCGCATACTGAGTATGGTGAATTCAGGATTGTTCCTGATGGATGTATCGAATGTTGTGGTGAAAGTGTACAATCTCTGCAGAGTGTCAAACTATTCGAATAGCCGTGTCCGCGGTTATGGACAGTTGGAGTGGCCATACTGTTGCCCCGTCAGATGTTTTCAAAACGAATGGTGAAATGATTTGTGACTTTGACTTGACCACAACAGAGTTGTGATATGAAATTCAAGTTGCCACTTAGGTGTTGTAAAACTTTCAACTAGCTTTCTTTGCTTTTGAACTTAGTAGAGGTAAATTTGGCTTTTTGCAAAACAACCCTATAGCTTAGTATATCCCACTACAAAAACCCCCTTAACTTGTTAGTATTAGTTTGCGAGTACTTAAAGAGTACTCATAGATTTGTTCCTGGCTATTCCTGTGGCCAGACTATGAAGAGGAGTATCAGGATGATGGACCGCAGGAAGGTTACGACAACTAGAATTATCTCCCATCGTCAGCATTGCCTATGACCCTCAAGATGGAGCTTCGCCCATGCTATCGTTATCTTTACATTATTCCGCTCCTTGAGTTGTATTAAGAACTGGATCATGAGATCCTTATTTGTGTAAGACCTTATGTATGGTTTGTAATGGATGATGTACTTTGATATCCAAATCTGTTATGTCTCACAAAAAATGGTAATCCTGGGATTGCGATGTATGGCATAACAGGCATCTGGGATTAAAAATCCGGGTGTTGACAAGTTGGTGTCAGAGCCATCCGAACCGTATGAGACCCTAGTTAGAATGGACGTTCGAATCAAAAACTTAGTTTCAAAACCAAAGGAAGTGAGTATTTACAAAAACCTATTCTTATTCTTATCACTTGGATTCTTTCATTAAAATTCATGTTCCTAAAAAATTCTTGCAAACTTACATAAAATTTGACACACTTGATCAATCTACTAACTTACTCATCCTATATTCTTATAGATGAACGTGAAGTACAACAAGTTTTATCAGTTGGGGAATGGAGGAGACCTCATCTTTGAGCGTGACTTGGACCAGCTATCAGAGATGCTGGAGCATCCACACCCCGAGTTCTTTGGAGCTCAGCTCAATGATCAGGAAGGAGAAGATTTGCAGTGGCTAGTTGTTGCAAGTCTCTGAGGAAAGATTGAACCTCCCACTACAGAGGGAATTCAGTTCACCTTAAGAGAGAACAACTGGCTCGATGGACTGGCCAGGGCAATGCAGGAAGCTCTTGCCCGTCTGTGTGGCCAGAGTATTAATCAAATCAAGGGTACCCGTTTTGAGTTCTACCTAAGGCGTGATGTTATGGGACAACCACTAGAGGCCCCATATCACCACGAGATGAAGAGTAAATTGGACCATCTTAGCTTCATGATGTATGACTGTCAGAAGGAGTTGGACAATTCCCGTTCCTACGCCAACCACATGTATGCCATCGCCGCCAAGAAGGATCAGACCATCGCCATGCTAGTGAAGGATCACAAGTCTTGTCGTCGTCAGCTCGACAAGAAGGAGCACATCATTGCCCGTCTTCGCCACCGGATCACGGATTTGGAGGAGACCATCCACGAGAGAGACATGCAGTTGGAGGAAAGGGAGAATGCAGGGGAAGACCTTCGTGGAGACCCCTACTCCTATCTCAGCGATGATGGTGACTTTTTGGAGGATCAGGCTATGGAATTCTTCACCGATGAGGATGAACTCGCCTTCATCGATGATGATGATGATGATGATGATGATGATGAGGAGGACACTGACTCCGAGGAGTAGTAGCACTTGAGCACTAGCGTTAGTGAATTGTATTCGGTCCCACTGTATCGTAGTTTCCCATAATGGTTCTTAAAACCATTTGTTTTCCAATGTTGTGGTGTGTGTTTGTATTGTGTGCTATGAATGAATGAATGAAAAGCAAGTTCCTAGAAAAATCTGAGTCAAACTTTAAAAACTTTCCAAAACCCCCTGAACCTTAGAAATTTCCCTCTTTTCTCATGACCTATCTCAATCTTCAGATGCCTCGCGGAGGAAGCAGTTCATCCCCGGACCCGATGTTGCAGATCTTGCAAATGTTGGTTTCTAACTGCGAAGCTGAAAGAGCCGAACGTCAAGACAACTTAGCCACCCTTCAACACATCACCCAGATGGCCAACAAAAATCAAGGCCATGGAAATCAGGACAACCATGGATCTAAGCTCAAGAATTTCCAGAACACCAATCCACCTATTTTCACTAAGTCATAAGAGCCCCTAGATGCAGACGATTGGTTGCAAACCATGGAGAACAATTTGGAAGTTGCAGGAGTGGAAGCCAACGAGAAAGTTCTGTTTGCTACCCACTATCTAGCTGGAGATGCAAGAGCATGGTGGAACAACGTTTGCGCAATGACAGGAGGCCAGATGATGACCTGGGAAGAGTTCAAAGTCAAGTTCAGCAGGACCCATGTTCCATAGGGTTTAATCAAGAGGATGAGAGATGAATTCAGAGAACTGAAGCAAGGAAGAATGACCATAGTGGAATACCGTGACAATTTTTTCATTGGCTAGGTATGCACCAGATGAGATCGACACCGAAGCCAAGAAGAAAGAGAGATTCCTGAATGGTCTGCACGATGAGATGCAAATGGTGTTAGTCAATATCCCCTTTGCAGATATTGAAGCCTTAGTAGACTCTGCCATTCAGATGGAAGGAAAGATCAACCAAGCCAATGAGAATCGTAAGCGTCACATGATGCATCAGCCAGGAACCCATCATACACCAAAGTATCGTCCCAACCCATCTCCAGGATTTGCCCCGAGAACCAACAGACCCCCGATGAACCGTCCAACCTATCCCAACCGTGGAAACCCAAGGTCCAGAGGAAACCACAACAACCCCGACAATCCCAACAATTTCAACCGTGCACCACCTAATTTCAACAACAACAATGCTGCCACCAACACCAACACTGCCCCAAGGACTGGAAGCAATGTTATGCCTGTTGCAGCAAATGATAAGTCCCAAGTGACTTGTTATGAATGTGGTACCAAGGGTCACTATTCCAATGAGTGCCCCAAGAAGATTGCCGCATCCCCCAATGCAAATGCCCTAGCTCAGCAGCAACGTCATGTTCAGCATGGAAGAATGTTTGCCCCAGGGAACTCGCTCAACCGCAACGGCCGTATCTTTCTCATGCATGCTGAAGAAGCCCAGGAAGCGCTAGATGTCGTGCTGGGTATGTTTTCCGTTAACTCAGTACTTGCAAGAGTATTGTTTGATTCTAGAGCATCGCACTCATTTGTTACTGAAGAATTTGCATGCACTAGTAAGATTCAACCAACCAAATTGAAGCATGTTATGATTGTTCAAGTACCTGGTTCAACCACCAAAGCTTGGCAAATTTGCAAAGCCGTCCCTATCCGAATCCATGGCATAGATTTTTATGCTAATCTAATAGTACTCGGAACTAAAGGTTTGGAAGTAGTACTAGGAATGGATTGGATGTCCAAACACAAAGGATTCATTGACTATGCCAAGAAAGCCATAACCATGACCAATACAGACGGAATATCAGTCGAGCATGTATCTGAAACCTTGCCCCGTCAATTCAAGTGCAACAAGGGTATAGCCCAGCCAACCATTGACCAAGTCCGGATAGTCTGTGAATACCCAGATGTATTTCCAGATGTTTTGCCTGGTATGCCCCCAGATCGAGATATCGAGTTTATCATTGAACTAATGCCTATAACCGAACCCATAGCCAAGAGACCATATAGTATGAACCCGTCGGAACTAGCAGAACTGAAGAAGCAACTAGATGCCATGCTGGAAATTGGATTGATTCAACCAAGTGCGTCACCTTGGAGATCACCTGTTTTGTTTGTGGACAAGAAAGATGGAGGTAACCTTCTGTGCATAGATTATCGGAAGTTGAACGATGTCACAATCAAGAACAAGTACCCGTTGCCGAAGATAGAATACTTGTTTGACCATTTGACTGGTGCCAAAGTGTTTTCTAAGATTGATCTTAGAACTGGCTATCATCAACTCAAAATTCACACAGAGGATATTCCAAAGACTGCCTTTACCACCCGATATGGATTATATGAGTATACTGTCATGTCTTTTGGATTAACCAATGCCCCCGCTTATTTCATGAATCTCATGAATAAGATTTTTATGGACTTCCTGGATAAGTTTGTCATTGTTTTCATTGATGACATTCTGATTTATTCCAAATTAGAAGAAGAACATGAGCTACACCTAAGGACCATTCTTGGAACCCTTAGAGAGCATCAGCTATATGCCAAGTTTAGCAAATGTGAATTCTGGTTATAGGAGGTAGGATTTCTTGGACACATTGTATCAGCCGGAGGAATTGCCGTTGACCCTGCGAAGGTGAAAGATGTTGAAGATTGGCAAGCCCCGACCACTCAAACCCAAGTTCGTGCATTTCTCAGATTAGCGGGATACTACCGCAAGTTTGTAGAAGGATTCTCGAGTATTGCCAGACCCATGACCCAATTGCTGAAGAAGGACATGAAGTTTGAATAGACGGACAAATGTGAAGCAAGTTTTCAAGAACTCAAGAGAAGATTGTTTTCAGCCCCAATCTTGATCATGCCGGATATCACGAAGCCCTTTGATGTGTACTATGACGCATCCAAGATCGGTATCGGATGTGTGCTAATGCAAGAAGGCAAGGTTATATCTTATATATCCCGACAACTAAAACAACATGAACAGAATTATCCAACCCATGACCTTGAACTAGTAGCCGTAGTTCTAGCCCTGAAGACATGGAGGCATTACCTGATGGGAAACCGTTGTGAGATTTATTCGGATCACAAGAGCCTGAAATATATATTCACTCAGAAGGAGCTGAATATGAGGCAGAGAAGATGGCTTGAGCTAATCAAGGACTATGATCTGGACATTCACTATCACCCCGATAAAGCCAATGTGGTAGCAGATGCCCTTAGCAGATTGCCATGCCGCTTGAACTCCATGATTTTGAAGGAGCAACCAAGTTTGCACAAGGACATGGAAGATTTCCGAATGGAATTAGTGAGTGAAGGATTTTTGGCTAGCATAGAACTTCAACCCACATTGATCAGTTAGATCAAAGAGGCGTAGAAAGGAAATTCTAGTATCGACGGAATCAAACATCGTATCGGTACAGGCAAAGTACCCGGATTTACCGAAGATGAAGAAGGAGTTCTGTGGTACAAAGGAAGTCTCTGTGTACCAGGAGATTCGGTGTTGAAATAAGTTATTTTGAAAGAGGCCCATGATTCTCTTTATTCTATCCACCTTTGAGGAACGAAGATGTATCAAGATTTAAAGGAACAATTTTGGTGGCATAAGATGAAGAGAGAAATCGGAAGCTATATCGCCAAGTGTGATATATGATAGAGAGTCAAGGCGGGACATCAAAGACCCGCAGGACTGTTGCAACCATTACAGATTCCGGAATGGAAATGGGATTCCGTTGGAATGGACTTTATCACCGGATTGCCTACTTCTAGTAGGGGAAATGACTCTATTTAGGTCATAGTGGACAGATTGTCCAAAGTCGCCCATTTCTTACTAGTCAAGACCACATACCAGTGTTCGAAAATAGAAGATTTATACATCGCTAGAATCGTCAGTTTGCACGGAGTCCCCAAGAACATCATATCGGATCGAGGAACCCAGTTTACCTCGTGATTCTGGTAGAAAGTCCAAGAAGGTTTAGGAACCCGACTGGATTTCAGTACAGCGTATCACCCTCAAAACGATGGACAAACGGAGTGAGTAAATCAAATACTCGAAGATATGTTGAGAGCATGTGTGCTAGAGTATGGATCTAAGTGGGAAGACTGTCTACCTTTCGCAGAATTTTCATACAACAACAGTTATCAAGCTATTCTGCAAATGGCCCCCTTTGAGTGTATGTATGGAAGGAAGTGTCGCACCCCTTTGAATTGGTCGGAAGTAGGAGAGAGTTAGATTTTCGGAACCAACATCCTACGAGAAGCAGAAGAGAAAGTGCACAAGATTCGTGAGCACCTCAATACCGCCTAGTCAAGACAAAAGAGTTAGGCTGACAAGAGACGTCGAGACCTCAATTTCAATATCGGAGATTTCGTGTACCTTAAAGTGTCGCCTTTGAAGGGAATGCAGCCTTTCCAACCCAAAGGAAAGTTAGCCCCCAAATATATCGGACCCCTTCAAGATTCCGAATCGTCGAGGAGAAGTATCATATCAATTGGAACTGCCAGAGGAAATGTCAGCAGTGCACAATGTGTTCCATATATCGTTACTTCGCAAATGCCTTGAAGTTCCAGAGAAGACCGAAGTTTTCAAGAACATTGATCACCGGACCATAGAGATCAACAATGACTAGACGTATCCCGAAGTACCCATCCGTATTTTGGAATAAGCTTTCAGAACCACCAGAACCCAAAGCATCAAGTTCCTCAAGATTCAGTGGAGCAACCACATTGAAGAAGAAGCTACCTGGGAGCGAGAAGATCACATCAGGACGGAGTTTCCCGATATCTTTGAATCCTAGGTAATCTTTTTCTTCCTTTTTCAAATCTCGGGACGAGATTTTGTTTAAGCGGGGAAGGTTTGTAACATCCCAAAAATATAAAACAATGATCATCAAACTCTAATCACTAAAATTAGGGTTAACAAAAACTTTGATTAATTTAAAGTATATGAATGCATGTGTGTATGTGATGATTTGATAATTGCATGAATTAACTTGTGTGATTAACCTAAATAGCAAGAAATGGTTTAAATATGAATATAACATCATATAAAACAATTCCATGCAGAAACAAATCAAGAGAAAATAAAAAAATCAAATAAAGCAAATGGTCATTTTTGCCAATCTTGCTCACTAGGTCACTTTGAGTGTTTCTAGTCCAAGATTTCAAACAGAAACTTTTCCAATTCTTTTCACCCCTTGCTAGACCAAGTAAAAGTGAAGCAAAGCTCACCTTTCAAACTTGCAGAAACATTTGACAACCTCATTCAAATGACAATTCAAAATTGAATCTTTACCATATGTGAAGATCACACATTTTAAAACCCAACCAAACCAGTGCCCCTTGACTAATCCAACTAACCAGAGACTCCCTAGTATGTGCCTAGAAAACCCACAAAGTTTGAATGCAAAAATTCAAATTTAAATTTCTTTCAGCCATTTCATCAAACACCTTGTTAGCAACAAACAACAAAACATCAAACACTATTTACAGCAGTAAATTTGGACAATCTTGTTCCCTATCTGGTTGCAACAAGATCTTAGTAGATCATCTAGCATCTTTAACAATCTTTAGCATCACTGTGAGCAAGCCTAGCCATTAATGGTGAGCATGCCGAGAGAAAAATTGCCACCCCATGTCGCCAGCGAGCTAGAGGAAGAACTAGCCTCGCCAACCTTGTCTGGGACACGCAACACCGTCCACCGCCACCCTTTGTCCCAGCCCCGAGCACAGCCAGCCACTGGCCCACCCAGAACGCGCGTGACTATTCTCTCTGTGACCATGTCGAGAGCACGCCAGAGCGCCGTGCTCGACACACTCGCCCAAACCACGCGCTGCCCTCGCCTCTTGAAGAGATGATCACCAGCATCCCAGCACCCCGCCAGACAACCTCGTTCGCCGCCGCGTGGACCATAGATGTCGTGCACCATTAAAATCTCTGTCGGACCCGCCCAGAGAATCAACGTGTTCCGACCGTTTAGCACTGCCCCATGCCGCAAGACCACGCCGTTGAGCTTCGCCAGGGAGCACAACACCACCCCCTACCATCGCCCATGCCAGTATCACTCTATGCCATCGACCACGACGAGCTCAGGCCGCGCCCGTCGGTCCCCTTCAGCCACTATAAAAGGAGGCCTCCCCCGCTCGTTTTCTTCACACCCGTTCACTCCCCACCTCTCACTGATCACACCCACTCACTCCCGGAGCAAGGCGAGCAGCGCATCACCGGAATTTCACTGGAGTTCGCCGCTGCAGAGGAGGAGAGGCGCCGTCGATTGGAGCCGTCCCAGGAGAAGCTGCCGGTACTACGAGGATCGCCGTCATCGACTTCGTCGTTCGCCCCTGTCGCCGACCGTCGCCGGAGGCCCGGTGAGCCTCCCACGACCCCCACTCACCGTGCTAGGGTTTGTGCTTGTCGTGTCCTGTTCAGGCGTGGACGATGAACTCGAGCCGTTCAATTAGAATTAGATCCCACGGTCCACATTGCCCCATACCGCTTCGCCCCTCACTATCTCACTGACGCGTGGGGACAGCCACTTAACCAGCCCGCGCGTGCGCTGTGCGTAGTGGGCCGGCCCAGTTAGACCTCCCGCGTGACCCAACAATTCAAATTTAGTTTTATTCATTTAATTTCAAACCCAGTTCTATACCTATATTCAAAAATCAACCCAGCTCGATTCACTAAACCAAAATGCAAGAAACCAATTTTTTTAGAAAGGTACTGGAATTCTTAATCCAGGCCCGTTGGATTCAAGCCATTTAGATTTTTAGATCATCCATGGTAAAAAAACAAGGCAGAAGCTTTTCTGCATTCAAACATTTTTCAAAATTCAACCATAAGATCTTTTGAGTTGATTCCAAGTCACAAAAATCACATTTGACCATACCTTTCAGAATATATAAAAAATATATTGGTTTACTTACAGAAATAATGTTCAAGTAATAAAAGAATGCTCCATAGGCATTTCTAGTCATTTTAATTAATTAAAATAAAAAGGTTAAACCTTATTAAATTGTGACAACACTTTAAATCACATTCCCATATACTGGAATATATGGTGATGACATGTGTCAACATGATCCCATGTTTGAGTTGGAGAATATTAAATCTTAAGTAGTTTTTCAATAAGTAGAAATTACTTTTCTAAAATAAAATAAATAAGACAAGTATTTTAATTCTTGTAATGTTAGTGATGATTATAGATCATCTAGTGTGAACCTTTGTGTGATGATTAGAAATAGTTAAGTATTGTTTGGTGATTGTGTACCTCATATTTATTTATAGACGCTAGTACCGACCAAGGATACGAGGAGGAAGGAGGATACTATGAGGAAGAAGCCGAGGAGAACTTCATCCACTGCTCTGCACAAGGCAAGCTAACACTTGCAAGATTCTAGAAATATAATTGGAGGTAGCATAAAGAGCATAAAACTTGGCCTAAGTTAGATAATCTTGATGTCATCATAAGGAATGGGATTGAACTTAGATAATCCACCCCTCATTAGTAATTACCCCCACTTGTAGATGCTAGTGCTAAGCATAAAACTTGATCAACTTAGATGGGAATACTTGGTGAAAATGGTTATGAAAACCTTAGAATGATGAGTCATTCTACTGAAATGTTTTGACATGTGTTCTTGAACACCAGATGATTTTGATGATGAAAATGTTGAGGCATGAGCCTTAGCCCTTTATTAAACTGATGGTTTTCTGGATGAGATACCATTCCAATTTTTACCGTACAACCACAATACCCGAAAATTGGGAAGGGCTTAACTGGAAATTTATATACCTTAGTATGGGTTCCCTTGTGGCCAAGGTCTGAGCCGAGGCTACCTTGTGCAGATTGTCCACCTATGCAGTTCCCAAGATGACAGTTGGTCATGGTTGGGAGGCCAAAATCACAGGAGAGGTGCCTATACTAGGGCGTGTAATTGAAAGGTTAGGATCGATTATCCGCAGACTGAGTATGGTGAATTCAGGATTGTTCCTGATGGATGTATCGAATGTTGTGGTGAAAGTGTACAATATCTGTAGAGTGTCAAACTATTCGAATAGGCGCGTCCGTGGTTATGGACAGTTAGGTTGGCCATACTGTTCCCCCATCAGATGTTTTCAAAACGAATGGTGAAATGATTTGTGACTTTTACTTGACCACAACAGAGTTGTGGTATGAAATTCAAGTTCCCACTTAGGTGTTATAAAACTTTCAACTAGCTTTCTTTGCTTTTGAACTTAGTAGAGGTAAATCTGGCTTTTTGCAAAACAACCCTAGAGCTTAGTATATCCTACTACAAAAACCCCCTTAACTTGTTAGTATTAGTTTGCGAGTACTTAAAGAGTACTCATGGCTTTGTCCCTGGCTATTCCCGTGTCCAGACTATGAAGAGGAGTATCAGGATGACGGACCGCAGGAAGGTTACGACAACTAGGATCATCTCCCATCGTCAGCATTGTCTGTGACCCTGAAGATGGAGCTTCGCCCATGCTATCGTTATCTTTACATTATTCCGCTGCTTGAGTTGTATTAAGAACTGGATCATGTGATCCTTATTTATGTAAGACCTTATGTATGGTTTGTAATGGATGATGTACTATGATATCCAAATTTGTTATGTCTCGCAAAAATGGTAATCCTGGGATTGCGATGTATGGCATAACAGGCATCTGGAATTAAAAATCCGGGTGTTGACAAAACCACATGCCACGCTCCAAAACATTCACCTTCCGTCTACCAACACACAGGCCTGCGGCTTTCTTCTCGAGACGCACATAGGACGGAGGTCAGCTGGTCGATCTCCACGATACGCTTATAATTTCCTTAGTTCCCTAGAAGTGGTTTCGTACTCGATCTGTTCGTTTAACATTGTTCTGAACTTGATCTGTTTGTTCGAATTGGTTGGCATTTTATTGCGCTTGGTCGATCTATTCTCTCTAATATGTAACATAGTTCTGCACCCAATTTATGAAAAAGGTTAAAATTATGTGGCATTTATAGTTCTATGTTCCATCAATTTGCTCAGCTATCTTGGCTTAATTAGATTTGTAATCTACCTGTTCCCTAAAATATCTTGAAAGATTCTGACCATCTGTATCCTCAACAGATGGACAGATATTGGATATTCAACAGACAAAAAGTAACACCTTCATATTGGGAAGGTGTTGATGACTTCATAAAGTTTGTTAGACATCATAACGGTGACTCGGATGTGTTTTGCACATGCCAACAATGCCTTCATTATAAAAGATGAGTCAGAGCACAGTTGTAGAGCATAAATTCAGTAATGGTATGCAATGCACATATATTAGTTGGACTAAACATGGTGAACCATATGATCAGCCAGTTCTTGATCCTCTAGCTGACGCTAATCTGCTTGAAGCTCATTAGATCAAGGATGAGGACATTTCTGGTTTGTTAAGGGACCCGTACCCCACTACAAGCAAAAAGGGCGACCCATCTCTTAAAACACTTTTCTATAAACTGATAGAGGATACCAAGTGTTTAGTGGACACTGGTTCTGGTATCTCAAGATTCAAATAGGTAATGAAATTACTAAAGGAAAAGTTGTTCAACAAGGTTACCAACAAAGCTTTCGATTCAATGATTAAGGTGTACAACGAGTCAATCACTAGGGAAGGACAACCAAAATCCTTTTATGAGGTGAAATAGTACATCAAGATACTCGGACTATCATATGAGAAGATCCATTTTTGTCCAAATAACTATGTACTGTTCTGGGAGGTTTATGAAAACCTCGATGAATGTCCAGTATGTAACAAATCAAGTTGGAAAATGATGATAACAATAAGAAAGATCCTTATAAGGTTCTGAGATATTTTTCAATTATAGATAGATTGTAGAGGTTGTTTCAGTCAGAACAAACATCTAAGGAAAGAAGATGGCATAAAGAGATTCTGAAGCTAGATGATTACTTACTGATACATCCAGCTGATGGTGATGAATGGAAGAACTTTGACAAGGCTCATCCAGGATTTGCTGCGGATCGAAGGTACCTAAGACTTGGCCTAGCTACATATGGATTTAACCCATTTTGCAACATGAGTAACTCGTACATCATGTGGCTAGTACTTTTTAGAATTTACAACCTGCCTCCCTGGGCATACATGGATCAGTCGAACTGTTTGCTGACTTTCCTCATCCCAGGTCCCAAATCACCTAGGATGGATTTTGATATGTTCATGCCGCCTCTTATACGAGACTTCTAGAAACCGTGGAAGGGTGTCATGACTCCTGATATCCTTGCAAGCAAACCTGAAGATGCCAAGTTCCCTCCGCGTGTTGCTGTGCTGTTCTGCACCCATGATTTTCCAGCTCTTGGCACTATGTCGGGCAGAGTGACAGGAGGTTACAACGCATGTGTTCGCTATGAGTCAAAACAGGTCATAGTGAGGCTACAAAATAAGACCAGTTACCTTGTCCACCAGGTTTTTCTTCCTGAAGGCCACAAGTTCTAAAAAAACTCAAAAAATGCAGTTCTATGAAAAGAGGACTGAGTATGACACTGCAACATGAAAATTTGTTGCAGCTGAGTTACAGGCGCGTCTAGAAAAGGTCAGAAATGTTAATGACTATGACAAGCTAGTCACCATTGATGTTTCCCACCAAGATGATACCAGTGTTTGTATGGTAATTGAAATGGCTGACATCGATGAAAATTTGATTGTGAGAGGAAGGTCTGCGCATGATGGACAAGTAGATTTCACTATCTAGGTTAGTGTAGTGGACAAAGAGAGCAATAAACTAGTCCTACCCGATGAATCTCAGGACATGTATGATGAATGGCAAGAGGAAGAAGATCCAACCCAGTCGGAACATGTGGACCAAGAACGTAGCGGTGCTGAAAGCGGTGATGGTGATGATGATTAAACTGTTGTTTCAAATTATGCAGTGAGATGATGAACATTGATTCATTTTGGTTTTCTCATTTCAAAATGTACGATACATGATGACATTTTCCTATTGGATTGTAATCCTAGACTTATTGTTTTCCCTGTTTAAATTGGATTAAGCATAATTCGACAAGTGCAAACATATGTAGAACAAGTTCAATACATCAAATAATTAGCAACCACATGACCAGGTTTCATACCAAAGTGTCAGTAGATGTAATTAGCAACCACGTGAAATTCATTAGCAGTAGAGAAATAATCAGTTCATGTTTCAGCTCAAAAAGCCTTGGCGCATGATGAGTTTGCACTTTTCTCCGAACGTACTCCATCATTGGAGCATGCAAAACAGACGATCAAGTCTACTTTTGTGTGCATACCTTGTTCTTAGATCAATGCTTGTGTGACCAGGAAATTTGGGATCCTTAATTTCCGTGATTCCGATTACGAAGGGAATCTGCCACCAACATAAATTAATGAATTAGTACAAACATTACATACACTCACATTAGTATCATCACAAGAGGATTAGTATGTGATATCTCACTGGTGAATCTTGTCCGATGACAGGTTCGGTAGTATGCCAGTAAAGCCACGGCTTCGATAGATAAGATGTGAGCACTTCTAGCGCGGCGTCGGCCGGCGACGTCCTAATCATTGTCTTGGATGACCTCGTTACTAGAACCTGATTGAAACTAGCGAACAAGACCAACGACCAAAACCTCACCTCGTACCATGACGATTCGCATGCCGTCGACCTGACCGGCCTGACGGACAGGAGAAATTCTGTGTTATGCCCGTCAATTTGGGTGATGGATAGCTTGCCCTCCTTCCCGATGCCGATGACCCCAGCTCTCCTCGAGCCCGGTGCAGGAACCAGAATTTTTGGATCCCATTTTTGGGGGCTGTATCTAGGCACCATCATCGCATGGGTAGATATGAGGTGCTCGACCAACACTTTCTTGACGCTGGTGAACTCGCATCCTAGCTTCATGCAGACACACCGGTGGTAGTTGCACGCGATCTTGTGGTTGTAGACGTCCCTGTAGGAGACAAAAATCTAGCAGATGTCGTTGGGGCATGTACTACCTTTTCCACTGGCGACTTGGCGGTACAGCTCCTTGGAGCATGCGGCCAGCCGGACGGTGCTGGTAGTGTCCAGACTCATGGCTATTTTGTTGAAGACGCCGTCGCCGACCTTCCTCTGGACGTCGTTCAGATGGTTGTGCCTCGTATCCACGGTCATCACATCAGGATGGATTGGGGGCAAGGTTTATCTATGACTGTTGGGCGTATTTGGAGGAGAGGGGTGGCGGCCTAGAAGGAGCGAAGCTGCGGGTGAGATGGCGAGAAAAATGTGTGAAGTGCGTGCTCGAGAAGATCCAAATGCGGCCTGGGTGTGACATGGTTATACCCCACGGGTACACAACATTGGCATACCTAGTCCCACACAAGGAAGGCCCACGAAAAGATACGCGGCCTGTGGAGATTTCGGGTGGCCCAAGCCCATGACGCTTTCGGATCCTTGGAGAGCAAGACTAGAGTAGATAGAATTTCAAAGGGGACAAACCCTAATTTGTAACCGACTCGACCTACGCCCGGGACCTGCCTATCTATATAAAGGCTAGTAGGGAACCGAGAGGAGGGTCCTCAACTCACCACATACGAACCTCACGCCAGATTGCATCTGCGCACCCCTGTAACCTTCGGTTCCACCATAATCAAGAGCAGGCAAGCATGAGTAAGGTTTTCCGTCCGGGGGCCTGAACCTGGGTAAACACCGTGTCCCCGTGTTGCTTGTTTGCTAACTGTTCCGCGATCTATAGCATCCCCATCTTCTCCAAAACCCAAGTTCATAACAATGGGCATTGACGAGTCGAAAGCTCGTCATTTGGCGCTATCTGTTTTAACTGGGGGCACTGATTGTGCGATCATGACGGTACCATCTGGAGCGATCTACAACTCATCGGTGACGGAGATTCATCTCCTCTTCGGCACCTTCAACTTCACCGCCCACTCGCCAGCCACCATGAGGGATTTCGAGCCTATAGGCAACGGGCTCGAGATTCTGTTCAGGAGCTTCTGCTTCAAGGTTTGGAAGACTTGCACCCTCCGCCTCCCAGAGCGGGTGCCACCACCTTCCATCAGGCCCGCTTCGTGGGTCCCGCCCATCGGTGTCTTACACACGTCGACGCTGACAGACGAGTCTTATGACAACAATAACTCCAACACAGGTCTGCGGGCCCTCCCTCAGACGAAGGAACCTAAGGTTCTGGATCCGAAAGCTGCGGCAGCAGGGATCCAACCCGCAGATGCTACCAATGCGCAGTGGTCATCCAAAGTGAAGTGGAACCGCCGCCAGGTTCGAGTGTGCCTAACCCACCACCCAATCCACCGCCCAACCCGCAGGCTAGGAACGGAGGAAACGGGGGAAATCCATCCCTCCAGCCCAATGAAGGCGATGCTAATGCCCACCAGAAGATCAACCTCAATGAGGACGGATGGCGCTAGGCATGTGAAGCCGTGGTAGGCAACATCATCCTACATGTGAATGCTTCACGGGATCTGCTGATGGCATACCACCTCCTCCTGATCGGCGAGCATAACCGGCAGGTGAAGCTGATGGAGGATCTCGACAAATGCAAGAAAGCAGCCTCGGAGTCTAGCACACGGCGAGCTGCGCTCTCCGCCTCTGGTTGCTCCAGCTCGCACGGCAACAACGCCAACAAGCATCGCTCCCGCATGGAGCACATGGACCCCGCCGCACGCCGCGACATCACGAGGACCCTCAACACGTCCTTCATGTCAATGGACGTGAACAACAACGTCATACCGAAGACGCCACAAGCTGCGATCATGGCAGCCACCATGTACCTTGCGTCCCATCTACCTCCGGTGGGTGACCCGAAGAGCGCCATGCACAAGTCCGCGCTAGCCGGAATCGGACTCGTCGGAGCTGCGCTCCATGACGAAGCTCCTGCGAAGCCAAAGAAAAAAGCTGCAGTCAAGTTCACTCGCAGCCCTGCACCCTCATCTAACAAAGACGAGCACGATCTGCCTCGCCTTGGCAAGAGCCCAAGGTGTCGCAACAGTGACTACGACGCTCGAAATGATCTCGCCCAGCGCAAGGTCGACAAGGCACGCGCCAAACGCGTGTGTTCAACCGAATCCGACGAGGATGACGACGGAGAGCTGTGCGGAGCAAGATGCTTCAGCAGATCCGTTCGGAGAACGAGGATGCCGAAAAATTTCAAGCTCCCTTCGGACACTCCGAAGTTCGACGGCACGCATAACCCAAAGTCCTGGCTCAGCGACCACCTCTCATCCGTCAAGCTGCATGGTGGTAACATGAACACCTCCCTATAATGCCTTCAGCTGCAGCTGACAGGCGTAGCTCGAATCTGGCTCAGCAGCCTATCCTCGGGCTCCATTCGAAGCTGGGAGGAGCTGGACAGTTTCATCTGAAACTTCAATGGCGCCAGCAAGAGGCCAACCTCGATCGAGGAACTACCGGCCTTCACCCAACACACTGGCGAATCCATTTGCTCGTACATCCTATGCTAGTCCCACATGAAGAACTCCGCCACACACATCTGCGAGGAAAGGATGATTGATGCCTTCAAGGACGGTGTCAAGCGCCCGGACTTTAAGGAAGATCTTGGGCGCGTCAAGCCCAAGACGCTCGACCACCTCATGGACATCGCCAACAGGTGGACAGATGGAGAATATTCCCTCCACCGAATGCATTCGGATGACGAGGACGACTACGGCCACATACGTGATCGCCACAACAAACAAAGATCGCGCGTCTACGACGATCGCGCCGGAGTCGACATGGTTGAGGCTGGCTACACCGACTGACACAACGACGGCAACCACAACAGCGGATACCGCGGAGGAAACTTCCATGATGGAGGGCACCCTACACAAACATGGCAGCGTCGCGGTCGTGACGATGAGCCCTCGGCATACGACAAGTTGTCTGGCCCTTGCACCATCCACTTCTACGTCGACAAGCAAGATGGTAAAAAGAAGGCCAGCCACATGCTAAAGGACTGTCGCGAGTTTCAGAAACTAAGCGAGGGTCTCACCCAAATGCGACATTAGATCGTGAACCCTGGGTTTGGACCCGCACCTGCACCAGGTGATATCACCCACGGAGCTCCTCCACCACCACCCGTTGGACCGTCGAATCCAGCGATCGCACCTGCGCAAAACAACGGCACAAGAGGATATCCACCGCCAAAAGGGTCCCTTATGGTCCAGAAGGGATGCCCTAACAACAGGGTGCAAAAGAAGATCACCCGACAGGTCAGCCTGGCCGTGACCGCTCCACCTACCATCCCTGAGTACCTCAGCGGCTTAGAGTCCTGCATCACATTCGATCGTTCGGATAACCCCCGCCAGATCTCTCGCCCAGGTCATGCTGATTGGAGGATTCGAGATGAGCCGCATCTTCATAGATGGCGGCATCAGCATCAACCTGATGTTCGCCAGCACCATCGCAGCGATGCGGATCCCGTTGTGCAGCCTGGAACAATCCAACACGACGTTCCACGTCATAGTCCCAAGGAAGGGCATATATCCCCTGGAAAGATATGGCTCGACGTCATCTTCGGCCAGCCTGAAAACTTCAGGCGCGAGCGGCTAGAGTTCAAAGTGGTGGAATGGCCATCACAGTACCACGTCATCCTCGGGCGTGTGCCATTCGCAAGATTCCTGGCAGTACCGCACTATGCATACCTGCCACTCAAGATGCCAGGACCGAGGGGCGTCATCACAGTCTAGGGTAGCTTCACCCAGTCCGATCACTATGACAGAGACTTCAATAGAATCTCCTAGTCATTCGGCATGCAGGAGGAACTCACGAGGCTCCGAGAGGTGACAGACAACGGGGCACCCCCAATCTCCAGGAAAAATTCACCTTACATGTTGTTCGACTCCACAGTCAACACAATAAAGGTGCAGGTCCACCCAACGGATGCCTCCAAAATGGCGTTGATCGCCAACGACCTCAGCCCCACATAGGAAAGCGCGCTCCTCGAATTCCTCCTTGAGCGCTGTGAAATCTTTGCCTGGTGTCCTGCGGACATGCCAGGAGTTCCCAGGGAATTCGCCGAGCATGCACTCAATGTGTTCTCCGACGCAAAGCCAGTCAAGCAGTCGATTCGACGACTGTCCGAACCAAGAGCTGAAGCCGTTGGAATCGTAGTCAACAGACTTCTCGATGCCAATTTCATCCGAGAAATCAAGGAGAGCGAGTTGCTGGCCAACACTGTGCTAGTCCCTAAGAAGGACACGGACATCCTGTGGATGTGTGTAGACTTTAAATTGCTCAACAAGCATTGTCCCAAGTACCACTTCCCTCTATCGCGGATTGATCAGATCATCGATTCAACTACAAGATGCGAGAAACTCTCCTTCATTGACGCCTACTCAGGCTACAACCAGATTCGGCTGAAGGTCAAAGATCAGAAGAAAACGACGTTCATCATGTCAGTCGGAGTGTTCTGCTACAGCACCATGCCCTTCGGACTGAAGAACACATGTGCCACGTACCAAAGGTGCATGCAGGTGTGTCTGAAAAACCAGATCGGTTGCAACATCCAGGTCTATGTTGACGACATAGTCATCAAGACCAAGGAAGCCAAGACACTGATCGACAATCTCCGTGAGATGTTTGATAACCTTGATCACTATAAGATCAAGCCGAACCCAGAAAAGTGCGCCTTCCGTGTCCCATCAGGCCAACTACTCGTCTACTTCATCTCCCAACGGGGGATTGAGGCAAATTCGAAGAAAATTAGGGCCATACTGTCCATGGAGAAGCCGAAGAACCTTAGAGGTGTCCCGTAGCTAGCTGGGCGCATCACGGCGCTGAGCAGGTTCATCAGTCGCATGGGGGAGAAGGCCCTGCCTTTCTACCAGCTACTACGTAAGGCTAAGAAGTTTGAGTGGACACCCGAAGAAGATGAAGCATTCGAGGAACTCAAGCAGCTGCTCTCCACCTCGCTTGTCCTGGTCACGTCAAAGGAGCGAGAGCCTCTGCTGCTATACATCACAGCTACGCACCAGGTGCTAAGTACCATCCTCGTGTTCGAAAGGCCCGAAGATGGCAAGACCCATGGGGTGCAACGCCCAATCTACTACCTCAACGAGGTACTAACACCAACAAAACAGAGGTACTGTCACTACCAGAAGCTCGCCTGTGGCGTATTCATGATGGCTCGTCAACTGAGCCACTACTTCCAGGAGCACCAGATAATGGTCGTCAACGAGGCGCCATTGTCCAACATCTTGAACAACCCCGAAGCGACGGGACGTGTTGCCCTGTGGGGCATCGAGCTATCCCATGTAGACATAGTCTATGAGCGGTGCAAGGCCATCAAATCTTAGGTCCTCCCTGACTTCCTCGTCCACTGGATGGAGCTCCAGCTGCCGGACACTTCGGACATGACGCAATCATGGACGATGCACTTCGACGGCTCCAAGTGTGAGGATGGAGCAGGAGCTGGTGTCATACTGACGTCCCCTCAAGGCGACAAGATGAAATATGTCCTTCGGATGAAATTTCTTGCCTCCAACAACGAGGACGAATATGAGGCCCTCAACCATGACATGAGGAAGGCCAAGATCTACGGCGCAATGCGCCTAGTCATCTATGGTGACTCGAACCATGTCGTCCAGCAGACGATGAACGAGTGCGACGCTCACAGTGACAACATGATCGCGTACCGCGCGCTATACGACTCACTCGAAGGTGACTTCGACGGCTATGAACTTCGGCACGTCGGAAGGGAAAGCAACAAGGAAGCCGATAGACTCGCCAACATCGGCTCAACCTGCGCACGGGTGCCACAAAGTGTGTTCCTTGAACAAATGTCTGTACCCTCTATCAAAAGGAAATTCCACAAAGGGATCACCCGAAGAAGTGGAACACTCAGGGGCTGCGCCACCCGAAGGACCCGAAAAGCTCGACACCGAGGCCGAGCTGGTCAGCCTGATGCAGGTCATGGCAGTTGAAGAAACATGGACACAGCCGTACCTTCGGTACCTGATAAACAAAGAACTGCCTGATGACCCGACAGACGCCCGACGCATATCTCGCAGGTCCAAGGCCTTCACCATCATCAATGGCGAGTTGTACAAGCGCAGCATTTCCGGTGTACTCCAATGGTGCATCACCATCGGTGACGGCAAAACCATCCTTCAAGACATTCACGAGGGCATCTGCGGCCATCATGCAGGCAGCCGCGCCCTAGTCACCAAAGCTCTGCGAGATGGATTCTATTGGCCAACAGCCATGAACGATGCTAAGGAGATCTTCCGAAGGTGGAACGCCTTCTAGAGGTACGCGGATAAGACACACGCACCAGGGTCCAAGCTAAGGCCCATACCATTGGTCTGACCCTTCGCCCAATGGGGCCTCTACATGATCGGCAAACTGCCCAAGTCATCGAAAGGAAGCCACGTCTACCTCTTGGTCACAGTCGACAAGTTCACCAAGTGGATCGAGGTCATGCCCGTCACCAACCAAAGCGGCAAAAATGCCATCAAGTTCTTCGATTCCATAGTGTATAGGTTCGGTGTGCCACATAGAATCATCACGGACAACGCATCAAACGTCATCTCTAAGGAATTCCAGGACTTCTGCGAAGGCCTCAACATCAGCATATCATACGCCTTTGTGGCGCACCCGTAGACCAATGGACAGGTTGAAAAGGCCAACGACATCATAGGCAATGGTATCAAGAAGCGCCTGATATGCCTACTCGAAAGGCTTGCGGGAGCCTGGGTCGAGGAGCTACCCTCCGTACTCTGGAGCCTACGTACAACGCCGAACAGTTCAACTGGCTATACACCTTTCTTCATGGTGCACGGAGCCGAAGCTGTGCTGCCTGCAGAGGTACGCCACAAGGCCCCACGGGCCGTCGCCTACAATGAAGTCGAATCAACGGCCACACTCGAAGATGCCATCGACACACTCGACGAAGCACGCAACATCGATGTTGCCTGTTCAACGGTCTACCAGCAGAGCCTCCGCAACTACCACAGCCGTCGGCTGCGCCCAAGGTCCTTCGTCGAAGGAGACATCGTCCTACGACTCAAGCAAGAGCGGCCTAAAAAGCTCGAGTCACCCTGGGAAGGAGCCTATATCGTCACCAAAGTCATCCTAGGTGGCGCCTACCGCCTCATGGACGTCAAGTCGAGAATCGAATACTCCAACCCATGGAACGTCGCACAGCTACGACGCTTCTAGCCCTAGCTACCTCTTTACTTTCAATAAGGCTACTCAGCCGAACAATGTATCTCCTCGTTATACTATGAATAAAAGCTAAGTCCCTCGACCAAAATTTCTTTTTCCTCGCATTACTTTTCGCCATAACACGCTCGGGGGCTATGCCTCACCTCACGACTTTGTCGACTGAGAATAATGCATACAACCTAAGTAACTGACCACGTCAGGCTAACTAAAAGGACATGCACATAACAAGGCACAACTTACTAATACAAATAAACTTTACAAAGGGCACAACAAGCCCACTCGAATACATACAAACTTTACATCAATCTGTTTTCTCTATAGGACCTACCTATTATGGAGTATAACACTCGCCTGATGCTTGAACATGTCTACTATCTCTTCGGCATACTGCCTCACAACCGCATAATGGGAGTGCATATCCCAAAGACTACCATCTGGTCAAAGGGGTGGCCCAGTCGCCACCGTTGCGAGATCAACATCACAGCGATGCAACCGAACAAGTGAAAGAGATGCCTTCACCCCAACGACTAGATGACGCCACACCAACTCCTTAACGTGGCCCACATCCCGAAACTTCGCCAGTAGACCCCAAAGGTTGGAAGGTGCCTCATCCAGGGGAAACATGACGACCCAAGTGGCCGCCAGGGAAATTCTCGCCTGCCTTAGCACCCGAGAAACCTGATGCACACGATCTTGCATCAGTGCAAGGACGATGGTCCGATCACGGTCCATCTAGAAGAAGCTGGCAGGCTCTAAGTCCTGTTGGGTCAGGCAATTCATCTGAACCGCAACGCGCTCCTTATCTTCCCTCAGAACGAGATTGACACCTACAACAAACTTAGAATACAATGACACACAAACAAGGTGCATCCAAAAAAAGAACAGCAGTTCACAAAGACTCACATTGCAGCTGCTAGCTCATCTGCCGCAACCCCCCATCAAAAAATCCTCCCTGGCAGTGACTGGCTCCGCCTTCGACTTCCATACATCCGTGTGGCCACGAATGCCAAGGATATCCTTCTCCAAGCTGTGGACACGGTCATAAAGGAATGCGAGCTAAGACGCATCATCCAACAATGGTCACGACTCAGGAGCAGTCAAAGTATCAACGGTAGTCTCACCCGAAGGACCCTAAAGGCAACAAGTAAGGACATGAACATCACAAACATCACTGGCGAGAGATCAAAACATAACTTATACACATGAAGGCCACCTCGTGGCATAAGGTGAGATTGTTCATCAACAAAAGCTTACATTACAAAAGAAAAGGATAAACTATCCTAGCTACAGCAATCAAGCCTAGGCACCCGCATCCGGAGTGGCCTCAGAGCCAGAATGCCTGCTCTTGGCCTCCTCCTGCTGCTTCGCCGCATACTCCGCCAGCAGATCAATGAGTTTGGGTCCGTAACGCTTACAGCGAGAGGCGAAGAAGGCGAACACTGGCTCTGAGCCATATGCAGCTGTCGGCATCTGAGAGGTGACATGCGACAGATTCAGCTCAACTCCGGATGCCATGGACATCGCCAACCCCATGGAGGTGTCGATTCCCTTCTGCTTGCGCTTGTACGCAGCCGGAGCATCCTCCGATAGAGCATCCGCCCGAGCGTCGACATCCTGAAGAGTAGCACCCTTGGGGACGACCTCCCTGTAGAAGCGTCGAAGAACTTCCTTGGCCTTCGCCAAGAAACCAGCAGTAGTACCGCAGCAATCCTCGACCGCTGCGGTGGCATCATCCAGAACATTTCCATGCTCCAGCGCACCGCGATCAAATGCGATGCCTAAAGGATATGATGCAAAGAACAAAAGAGACCCAAATAAGAACAAGACAAGAAGTAGTCGAAAAAATACAAGTAAAGGAAACTCACCGGAGAAGGCTTTGGCAGGTGCTCCTGGGCCTCAACAGCGTCGGCTACCTCCTTCTGCAGGTGCTCCTTCGCCTCCGCAGCATCCGCAGCTTTCTTCTCCGCTCGATCGAGGCTCTTTTCGAGAGCGTCCAGCCGACGAAGAGCAGCATTATTTTCATCTGCAAACACCAAGAAACATATGAGCAACACAAACGTCGCCCATGTGACAGACGAATTAAATAAGAATGGGAAACATGTGTACCTCGAAGCTGCTGCATGTTGGTCTCCAGCGCCAGATGCTACTGGATAAGAAGGTTAGAGCTATGGACAAAGGGCTAAAATAAGAAACAGAAGCAAACAATCAATCATACATCAGAAAGGGATCGTGGGATAGGCCCCGCAAGAGCAAAATTGACCAACAGGACATCCGAAAAAGGTCTCGGGGGCTCCCCCTACAAGGTAAAGGTGCAAACTACTTACGTGCTCAGGCGGGGACTCCGAAGTTCCATGTGCGGTCTTCTAAATCACAACTACCCGAGCCTCTCGTTTGGAGAGGTTCGGCTCATCGTCCTCAGAGTTGGCCACCACCTAAGAGGGAGGAGCCGTCGGCTTCGACTCCCCTACGGCCTCTTTAGTGCCCTCACTAAGAGAACCCTCTGAGGAGTGGCTTCAAGGAAAATACTGATAAAGATGAGAAGCTACATTACACACACAAGTGACAGAACAAAGCACAGACGGAACAACTTACGAGTCAATATCTGACAAGTTGAAGATAGGAGACGCCTTCTTCTTCTTCTTCTTCTTGGCCGGTGGCTGCGGCGCCATCGCCCGAAGCGGCACGGCAGGGAAAGGCGTAGAAGAAGCACCTTCATCCTCACCATGCTGCTCCAAGACGGAAGGACCCCGGGGAGTCGGCAGAGTCGACGCATCCGAAGACTCACTCCGGGAGCGCTTTCGGGTCAGCCCCTCGCTCGGCTCGGGGTTTCTTGGGTTAGAGATTGCTGGAGGAAGTTTGGACTCAGAATCCACAACCTCGTTGTCCGGCATAATCGGAAATTTCTCAGGTAGCGGGGGCATCATGCCAGCTACCTTGAGCTCCTGCACACCAAAGATGTCAAAGATCGTGATTAGTAACAATAGTCATAAGTAAACAACACTCGAACAAAGGCGCAACGCGCATGACGCAACTCTACACCTGAGGGGCTGCATTCGAAGCACTGAAGGGAGCCGTCAAGGACTTCCCTAGGAGATCCTCATCGGCCTTGAACTTCAGCAGCGGCCGAAGAGCTCTATCAAGGTCGCCCCTGGACAGCTACTCGGTTGAGACCCTCGTCGGGTTGTTGCGACCAGTGTAAAGAAACATCGGATGCTCCCTCGCTTGGAGCGACTGCACCCGACGTTTGAGGAATGTGCGGATGATGTCCGCACCGTTGACCTCTTTCTTAGCAACCATCTGGAGCGCCTCCACCCGACGGTAAAGCTCCTCCACTTTGGCTACCTCGCCCTCCAAGATGTGGTTCTTCTAGGATCTCTTCGGAATGATTTCCTAGGAGGAGTCGAAGGGAGCGAGGCCAAAATCTTGTCCGTCCACCGTGGAGTCGCGGATATAAAACCACTTCTTCTGCCAGTATTGGACGGACTTGCACATGGAAAGGAAAAGAAAAGAATGGAAGATCGGATGGAGATGATGCAGCCACCGAGCGGATAGACCCCGCTAGTGCTAGACTGCCTCTTCATGGAATAGAGCTTCCGGAAGAGGCCAAAGTTCGGCTCGATACCGAGCCAACACTCGCAGAGAGTGATAAAGAAGGCGATATGGAGGAGAGAATTGGGAGAAAGATGATGAAGTTGGATGCCATAAAAGAAAAGGAGTCCACGAATAAAATTGTGGACAGGGAGCGAAAGGCCATGAAGAACGAAGGAAACGAACATCACCCGAAACCCTACGGGTGCACGGGGGATTACCTCATCACCAGGAAGCTTCACGTCCTCCTTGTTCTGCGGGATCAACCCTGCATCATGCATTTTGTGCAGGTCGGCGTTGCGCGCCTCCGTGCGCCTCCACCTGCCGTCGAGCCCGCTCCGGCAGTGGTCTTCTTCGATTTACCCATTGCGCGGCACCGAGGACAGCGGTGCGCGTGAACGAAGGAAGAAGGAAACGTCCGAAGAACTTCTAGTGCATGCGAGAGAGGCAGTGCTTGCGAAAATGGAGGCAGTGGTGAGAAAGCAAATGGCAAAGGGTAAAACAGATTCCCTGTTTACCTACGGTATTAAAGGACGAAGACGATGAACACGAACCGTTCATCCAGAAGCCCTAGCGCGCAAGCCAGATCCAACCGTACACATGTCAGCACAGCAACGAATCGTCGCCAGCACGCCATCCACTACGCACGGAAACCGAGGGGATGCCGTAATTCTCGCCATGTCGCGCATGACTAGTCAACTCCAAGTCAGGAAGTGGGACCTACGTTTATCCTGTCCCGTCACCTCTGGCGCCGCAGACGATTGAGATCATCGATCGTCCGCACTGACATCATCAAAACCAATCTAGCAACAGCTGGAAATCTTCGGCTGACAAATCAAGTACTCACTCGAATCTACGATTCGAGAAACTACTCGGGGGCTACTCCTATCAGGAGCGTTGGCCACGCACCTGAGACATGATTAAGGTCCTATACCTCTCAACAATCTTCGAGTCCCACGTCGAGTCTACGACTCCACTAAGGACTCGGGGGTTACTCCCATAGGGAGGATTGATGAAGCATCCGAAAAAATTGTGTTCTTCGGACCTCAAGCTAAAATTAACTGAACTAAAGTCTCTGCTCGAGTCTACGACTCGAACAGACATTCGGGGGCTACTCCCATAAGGAGCGCTGGCCGCGCACCCTTTGAGTTATTCAACTGCAATCCTTCGGATCAAAATACAACAAAACCTTTCTAGCAACTTTGCCCAAAACAACGCTAAGTGATAAGCATTCTCCTTGTCCACCCGAAACATCTCCGCGGTGATAACATTTCAGATGCTATGTCTATGACGCAAGGATAAGACCTACATATATCATCTGATGGCCTGGTAACGCACCTGACTGCGCTCTGCCAGTAAAATACCATGTCAACAGACATGATGAAAATCCTGACGGACGCGTTGGGTACATCACTTGAAAACCACTGGGATTCAGCTCCTATAAGACCTCAACGGCCTGAGTCAAATTACGCCAGCATCTGTTCCAGATTTGAGTCCGGGGACTCGAGTCTGAAGAAGATCGTGTTGTTTTGTCCTATGACAGTTAACTGACCCTGATCCGTCAGACCAGTCAGGCACACGCATGAACAATCCCTACGAACTAAATCATTTTATCTTACAAACAGGTCCAATTGCACCCAAAAGATTAAAGAGTCCTCAGCCGAATCTGCGATTCGACTGACCACTCGGGGGATACTGACATGGTTATACCCCACGGGTACACAACATTGGCATACCTAGCCCTGCCCAAGGAAGGCCCACGACAAGATACATGGCCTGTGGAGATTTCGGGTGGCCCAAGCCCATGACATTTTCGGTTCCTTGGAGAGCAATACTAGAGTAGATATAATTTCAAAGGGGACAAACCCTAATTTGTAACCTACTCGACCTACGCCCGGGACCTGCCTATCTATATAAAGGCTAGGAGGGCACGGCGAGGAGGGTCCTCAACTCACCTCATACGCACCTCACGCAAGATTGCATCTGCGCACCCTGTAACCTTCGGTTCTGCCATAATCAAGAGCAAACAAGTAGGAGTAGGGTTTTCCCTTCGGGGGCCTGAACCTGGGTAAACACCATGTCCCCGTGTTGCTTGTTTGCTAACCGTTCCACGATCTCCAGCATCCCCATCTTCTCCAAAACCCAAGTCCATAACAATGGGCATTGACGAGTCGAAACCTCGTCAGGCGGAGTTAAGGATGGCTCTTTGAACGAGGGGGTTTTGCCGTGCTCCTTCGGCTGTCTTCTGCTGGTCCTAGCTGCATCGAGGATTCCGACTAGAGTTATGGAGCCATGAGATAACTTTGAGATGATTTATAATTACTGCTTCCATTTTTATACTTACTAGCTACTCCCTCCAGTTCATATTTTTAATGGCCTCAACTTTGTCTAGATTACGTACTGTATATCACATCAATTAGAAAGAGTAGTTCCAAGTTGAGTCACTTATTACGTTTTCCCGTACTTGATACCAAAATACCAAGATGCCATATGAACTTTCTAGAAAATTCCCTAAACCCTAACCCCCTAAACCCTAAACTACCCCTAAAAAAACAAAAACTCTGAACCCTCAATACTAAAACCCTGAAACCTCGGCCCATAAGCAACCCTAACCAAGAATGTATTATATAAAGATCAAAATTTGAGATACTTTCGTTATTAAACTTTTGCTAAGTCATTCTATTCCATGAATATATGCATAAATCTTGAACATTATTAAAAACTCCCGAAACCCTAAACCCTAAATACCTAAACCCTAATCCCTAAAACCTGAACACTAAATGCCTAACCCTAAAACCCGAAACACTAAACCCCTAAATCTTGACCAAGCAGCTGTAATGCACACTTATAGATCAAATTTTCAGATACTTCTATTAATTCGGTAACACCATTCTATTCGACGGATATATGAATAAAGCTTAAACATTATTATTGAAAATTCCCTAAACCCTAAACGTACCTGCAATCCCTTACCCTAAGCTTGGACATATTATTGAAAAAACCCTAAACCCTAAATACTACCCCTAAAAAACAAAACACTAAACCCTCAATACTAAAACACTAAACCCTCGGCCCATAAACAAACCCTACCCAAGCAAGCAGGTATCATGATCAAAATTTTATATACTTTCATTAAATCACGCTAAAGCCATTCTAATTCACGAAAGCTCGAGAATTTTTGAAAATACCTAAATCCTAAACCCTAAGCCCTATACACGTAAAAACCATAAACCCTCAAACCCTGACCCTAAACTCAGACATATTATTGAAAAATTCTAAACCCTAAAACCTAAACTACCGCTAAAAACCAAAACTCTAAACCATCAATACTGAAACCCTAAACCCCCGACCCATAAACAACCCTAACCAAGCAAGCACGTATCATGCACTCATCATAGATCAAAATTTGAGATACTTTCATTAAATTGTGCTAAGGCCCATTCTAATTCACAAAAGCTCAAACACCCTAAAGCCTTAACCCTAAGCCCAATACACCCTAAAAACCCAAAACCCCTCGACCCATAACCCTAAGCTCGAACATATATCTTTACTACTCCCTCCGTCCCAAAATAGATGTCGCAGGTTTGTCAAAATTTGAATGAATCTATATACTAAATAGTGTCTGAATTCATCCAAATTTTGACAAATCTAAGACATCTATTTTGGAACGGAGGGAGTATTAAATGCGAGTTGGTGGCTCACTTTGAGCATCAAACATTGGAGAAATTTGGACCATTAAATTGCCGTGCTAAACACCGCACACACCCAGACTGTCCGATTGACTTCCTCAGTTTCCATGCCTTGGTGTGACGGACGAAACCCTCCCACCCACCCGCCCGTCCTGTCCTTGTCGTTTCTCTTGTACCATCAACACAAAATTCCTCTCACCTTAAGGTTCCTCACCCCATAATGTTTCCCGTCACCGTCATCGCTGCCGCTAGTTCTCCCAAGAAACAAAGACTCGTGTGAATAAGGAAAATACAAACACGAAGACTGCACACGGGGTTCCCCAAGCAACGAGGGCAACATCTCTTTCCATTAGAGCAAGGGGAGGAAGAGGAGTCCGGACAAGGAGGCGGGAGTGCAGTCTCGAGGCTGGACAAGTAGGCGGCGCCCATCTCCAATTCTCCTTGTCGTTCCCCTCGTGTCGGCCTTGATCTCTTCCCACTGGAGCCTAGGGAGGCAGAGGATGGGAGGGGGTGGCGCTGCCGCAGGGGAGCTCGGTCTCGCGGGGACACACAAGGGGAGAGATAGGATGGAGCGTGCAGCGCTGTAGGCCGGCCGGTCCACCAGCGGCACATGGTAGCATCTCATGGCCGGACATGCAGGCGGCACGCATTCCTAGAGCGGTCTGCGGTCATGGCCGCGCGCGTTCCTTCGATTTGGCAGGCTCGAGGAAGGCGCATGGAGAACAACAACACACGCGCGAGCAGCCGCCATCCTCGACCCCACGCCTCCTCCATGGCTGCATCATTCCAACTCGCACGCTGGCTACCGCCAGCTTGTCCACCTCGCACGATGGGCAGTGTTGCCGCCGGTCTCCCCGTCCACCTCGCATTGGCTAATGAAGAAGCTGATCGACAGCCTCAGGACAAGTTAGGAGATTCAGCTAGAGGTACAGTGCCTCGTGTTCTTAAGCACGTCAAAGCATAGGATTCTAATTTGGTACTAGATCGCATAGCATGCCCGTGTTCCTACTATTGCTTTAGACTTTCACCCATGCTATCTTTTATTTTTGTTTTTTATTTTGGGTTTCGAATTGTTAAAGTACTTACTGAATTTTGGGTGTGGAAGTCTTGGTTAATGGCATGTAGTTTTGAACTCTAATTTACAATTCTACAACTTGAAAGCTTGATTTGATAGCATTGGTGTCATAACTGTTAGAACAGTTGATATTTCTAGGAAAGGGACAACACGAAAGGTAGATTATGTGCATCTACACTGAACAAAAAAAGGACAATTGACTTAGAGCTAGTTGTGGTCTTGCAGATTCGGAAGAATGAAAGGTAATTCAGTTGATTTCCTAGCACTTGATCACAATTGAAATCACACGCATGAACCAACCTCTTACAATTTTAATTGTATGCTTTTGCCAAGTATTTGAAGAGAGAGAGAGTACATTCAGATGAATGTTATTTTTTGGCATATCCGAGGCAGCCATGTAAATGTCAATTATTTGTTGTCTAAGAGACCTAGCAGATCAGCATGTACACGCACTAAATTTTCTAAGAAACGCACTATGTACAGAAAGATGATATGTAGCGATATTTGTTTTCAATATCTTTTACTATTAAATGGGAGTTGGTGATCGTAGGTCATCCTCAAACATCAAACATTGGACTACCTTTTTTGAGTCATAGAGTACCATTCCCTAAAATTATATATCTACTATATTTTCACAAGAAACTCATAACCCTCACTCCTGTTTGAGGTCAGGTCTTGCTTTTGAGATGTTAACTTAAATGCAGAGATTTTGTATGTAACCTGATTCAGAATATACAAGAATTATGAAGCTGGATGTAACCTAGAAGTGGCACTCCCCCAATAGTCATGACTATTGCAGTATAAGTTGCCACCAAATGTGAGTTTGGCTTATGAATTGCATAATGAATGAAAGAGCTAGCTTTCTGAGGATATATAAATCTCTTGCATTGAGTTGTAGCTGCAACAAAGGCAAAGATTGAGAATAGCAAGCTCCACGTCGATTTTGACCTGCCCGGGGATGCAGAAACTATTTATTTGCCAACATATGAACTGGCCATTAAGTAGTTGAAGCACATAAAGGAGATCCTACTAATTCACAAGGATGATTTGGTAGTAGTTTAAAACATGTGTGCTGCGTAGGTAACATGCTATGTCTTCTTTCACTAAAAGCAATTGATTTGGTGTTTTTATCAATGATTAGTAGTTTAACTTTTACATGCTACATTCATTTTTGTGTGTTGAATGGCCATTTCATGTGACTAATGATTGTTCATCACTCACATGTCGATTCATATATGAAGAATGCACCAACAAACTGACGATATATTTAATTAGTTTATTATCTCATCATTGCATCAGAATATTAGTGAAGACATAAAGCTAGACCATCATGTTGGTTGTTTTCAATCATTTGTCCTAATGGAATATTCATGCTTGTTTCAAGGGTGTCACAAAGGAGACAAGGAAGAACTGAACCAACATTCTATTTACAACTCTCGCTCTCTATACTCCGAGATCGGTCTTTGCAATAAGATCCGGACTACCACCTTTGATGTTATGAAGTATATGCTATGGAATTCCACATGGTATATATGATATAAAACATTTTGTTGGGTTCTCGTTATATTTCTTTTTTTCACAATTTGTTTTCTTCCTTGATCAATATGTAGTGAACTTAACGAATATGATCACCATGTCAAATATATATTTCCATTGCCAGGACAAAGAAGCAGTATTTTCTTATGGCTTTGAGAGAAAGGGGATGGGTACAAAGGGCCAAAAGACCACATCAGAACTTAAAAAATATTCATTTCAGGTAACATAGGTAATATCTTGCCGTTCCTCGTGCATAACTCCTCACTGCCTATTATTGTTTATTAATTCAATTTAGACTTGCCAATTGCCAATTTTGAGGATGGTATTCTTTGAAAACTCAACCAAGTAGTCCATTATAGTCAAGATTGTAGCTAGGAGGATCACGTCGTTTATGGTATACCACATTTGGTTGGTAGCTTACCAGAAAATTTATAGACGACATGTAGACATAGCTTTGCCAAGAGGCAGCGCATTCTGATATGTGGATTGCAGATGACATGGTTGTAGGGGTTCGTAGCATGGAAAACAAAAAATTTCTACCGCATGCACACAAACAAGCCAAGATCTATCTACTAGATTGTAGCAACGAGTCGATAGAAGCACTCATCCTTGAAGATTCCAAAGCGGTTAACGAGAGCAGATTGTCGTGGGTGATGTAGTTGTACACTTGACGATCTCAAGATCACATATACGATCCTTCCGGCGCTGCGTTCCGGCAGCGCTTCCGCAGTCGGTCACAAGTTCGGTACTCGATGAATACCTTACTCTCCCTTGTTCCAGCAGGCAACAGAGGTTATAGTTCTCCCCTCGCGATTCCGGCAGCACGACAGCGTGGTGTCAGAAGTAGAGGGAAGATCCCGCAGGGCTTCGCCTAAGCCGGTGCGAGTTATGGTGGATTAGGGTTTCCCGAAGATATAGGTTTAGAAGTATGGGAGGAGGAGGAGGTGTCGGCGGCGGCCAAGGCGGCGGCGGTGCGGTGGCGGCTTGGGCGCGGGGGCGGGGGCGGCGGCGCAGTTGTGGGGAGGGCTTGGCTCTTGTGGTGTTGGGGCAGCCCTCCCCCTCTATTTATGAGAGGGGGGCAGCCTTGGGAGGGGTGGGTTTGAATCCAAACTCAAACCCAAGTTGGATTGAGAGAAGGACATCTTTCTTCTCCCACTAAGAAACCATTGTTCCAGTTTGACTTTTCAAACTTCCCGTATGACTTTCAGTTTAGAGATTTAATTCTCACTTGCAAATGCCCACACCAGGTGACCTAGGATATGATCCAATCATTCCACTTACCCATGACACATTCATGGTCCATTCTCCTTCCGGTTCGGTGAACCTTCTAGATCCTCTCCGATGAAAACATCGGAAACTTTCCCGAACTCCGAAATAGGACTTTCCTTATATGAATCTTATTCTCTGGACCATTCCGGATCTCCTCGTGATATCCCGGATCCCATCCGAGACTCCGAACAACATTCGGTATCCCTACTAACATTCCATATCTACTAAACAACATTGAATCCTTAAGTGTCTCTCCCTATGGTTCGTGAATTATGCGGACATGACCGAGACACTTCTCCAATCAATAACCAATAGAGGAATCTGGAAATTCATATGGATCCCACATATTTCTACGATTACTTTGCGATCGAATGAACCACTTACATACGATACAAATTTCCCTTTGTCTCACGATAGTTTACTTATCCGAGGTTTTGATCGTCGGTATCTCTGCATACCTAGTTCAACCTCGTTACCGATAAGTACTCTTTTCTTGTTCCCGTGATATGTGATCCCTTGTGAGCCAGTCACATGCTTGCAAGCCAATTGGATGACATTCCACCAAGAGGGCCCAGAGTATATCTATCCGTCATATGGATGGACAAATCCCACTCTTGATCCATGTGCCTCAACCCATACTTTCCGAACACTCAATGCCACCTTTATAGCCACCCAGTTACGGTGTGGTGTTTGATGTCATCAAAGCATCCTTCCGGTGATGGTGATTAACATGATCTCATGGTCGAAAGAATTAGGGTACTATGTATCAGAAAGCTTATAGCAAGCGAACTATTGAAATGACTTGATCTTAATGCTACGCTTATCTACAGGAGTATGTCCATCATACCATTCTCCTAATGATATGATCTTGTTATTAATAACATCTCAATGTTCATGATCGAGAAACCACGATCATTTATTAATCAACAAGCTAGTATTATAAAGAGGCTTTACTAGGGACTCTAATTTAGTTTACAAATCACAGAAGTATTAATGTTTCCGGTTACTACCATTATAGCATGAATTTAAACATTTACCATAAACACAAAGATATAATAATAACCACTTTTATTATTGCCTCTAGGGCATATCTCCAACAGTCTCCCACTTGCACTAGAGTCAACTAATCTAGATTACATGGTAATATACCGAACACCCATGGAGGTTTCGTGCTGGTCATGTTTTGCCCTCAGGAGAGGTTTAGTGAACGGATCCGCCACATTCAGATCTGTGTGTACTTTGCAAATCTTTATGTCACCATCTTGGACATGCTCTCGAATAGCGTGAAAACGTAGCTTGATGTGCTTTAGATTCTTGTGTGACCTTGATTCTTGCGCATTGGCTATGGTGCCCATGTTATCAAAGTAGATAGACATTGGGTCCATCGCACTTGGAACGACACCAAGCTCTATAATGAACTCCTTCATCCATATCGCCTCTTGTGAAGCCTCCGAAGCAGCTATGTATTCCGATTCAGTTGAAGGTCTCGCCACAACGCTTTGCTTTGCACTCCTCTAGCTAACTGCTGCACCATTCAAAGTAAATACATATCCAGATTGATATTTAGAATAATCCGGATCGGTGTTCCAACTAGCATTGGTTTAACCATTAACAACGAGCAGTTCATCACCTCCATAAGAAAGAACCATATCCTTAGTTCTTCTCAAGTACTTAAGGATGTTTTTGACCGCTGTCCAATGATCCACTCCTGGATCACTTTGATATCTGCTAGTCGAACTAACAACATATGCAATGTCGGGTCTAGTACATAGCATGGCATACATAAGAGATCCTATGGCTGAGGCATAGGGAGTCTTACTCATCCTTTCTCTATCTTCTGCCATTGCAGGACTTTGAGTTTTACTCAAGGTCGACATAAACATGGGCAAGAACCCTTTCTTGCTATCCTCCATTCCAAACCTCTTTAGAACATTGTCCAAATATGTACTCTGTGACAATGATATTAGGCGTCTCGATCTATCTCTATAAATCTTTATGCCTAATATGTAAGCTACTTCGCCAAGATCTTTCATTGAAAAACTATTATTCAAATAATCCTTGACACTATTAAGAAGGTCCAAATCATTCCCAATCAACAATATGTCATCTACATATAGTATTGAGAATGCTATAGAGCTCCCACTCACTTTCTTGTAAATACAAGCTTCTCCATAAGTTTGTATAAAACCAAAACTTTTGATTACCTTATCAAAACGTTGATTCCAACTTCAGGATGCTTGCTTCAATCCATATATGGACCGTTAAAGTTTGCATACCTTGTTAGCATCTTTAGGATCGACAAAACCTTTGGGTTGCATCATATACAACTCTTCATCAATGTCTCCATTGAGGAACGCCGTTTTCACATCCATCTGCCATATCTCATAATCATAATATGCAGCGATTGCTAACATAATCCTCACAGACTTTAGCCTCGCTACTGGTGAGAAAGTCTCATCGTAGTCAACTCCTTGAATTTGTCGAAACCCTTTTGCGACAAGTCGAGCCTTATAGACAGTAACATTACCATCAGCATCTGTTTTCTTCTTGAAAATCCATTTGTTCTCGACAGCCTTCCGGCCATCCGGTAAGTCCACCAAAGTCCATACTTGGTTTTCATACATGGATCCAATATCGGATTTCATGGCTTCTTGCCATTTATTAGAATCTGGGCTCATCATCGCTTCCTCATCTGTCGCAGGGTCATCGGTGTTATCCACCAACATGACACTCATAACGGGATCATACCAATCAGGAGTGGTACGAGTTCTCGTTGATCTGCGAGGTTCCGTAGTAACTTCAACCAAAGTTTCATGATCAACATCATTACCTTCCTCTCTTATTGGTGCAGGCACCACAGGAACTACTTCGGGTGATGCGCTACTCGCAAGTTCGAGAGAAGGTTCAACAACCTCGTCGAGTTCTACTTTCCTTCCAGTCACTTCTTTCGAGAGAAACTCCTTCTCTAGAAAGGATCCATTCTTGGCAACGAAGATTTTGCCCTCGGATCTATGATAGAAGGTGTACCCAATAGTTTCCTTTGGGTATCCTATGAAGACGCATTTTTCCGCTTTGGGTTCAAGCTTGTCTGGCTGTAACTTCTTTACATAAGCTTCGCAACCCCAAACTTTAAGGAACAACAATTTAGGTTTCTTCCCAAACCACAATTCATACGGTGTCGTTTCAATGGATTTAGATGGTGCCCTATTTAAAGTGAATGCGGCTGTTTCTAATGCATAACCCCAAAACGATAGCGGTAAATCTGTAAGTGACATCATAGAACGAACCATATCTAAGAGAGTTCGGTTACGACGTTCGGACACACCATTACGCTGTGGTGTTCCCGGCGGTGTCAATTGTGAAAGTATTCCACATTTCTTCAAATGCTCGCCAAACTCGTAACTTAGATATTCACCTCCACGATTAGATCATAGAAATTTAATCTTCTTGTTAGGTTGTTTCTCTACCTCACTTTGAAATTCCTTAAACTTCTCGAAAGTTTTGGACTTATGTTTCATGAAATAGATATACCCATATCTACTCAAGTCATCCGTGAAGGTAAGAACATAACGATAACCACCGCGCGATGCTACACTCATTGGGCCACACACATCGGCATGTATGATTTCCAATAAGTCCGTAGCTCGCTCCATCATACAAGAAAATGGAGTCTTAGTCATTTTACCCATTAGACATGCTTCGCATCTTTCAAGTGATTCGAAATCAAGTGATTCAAGAAGTTCATCGGAATGGAGTTTCTTCATACGCTTCACTCCAATATGACCAAGACGACAGTGCCACATATAGGTCGAGTTATCGCTCAATTTCAAACGTTTTGCTTCAATGTTATTAATGTGTGTATTTCCACAATTGAGATTCAATAAGAATAGACCATCTATCAAAGGTGCATGTGCATAAAACATATTACTCATATAAATCGAACAACCATTATTCTCGGACTTAAACAAGTAACCGTCTCGCAATAAACATGATCCAGATATAATGTTCATGCTCAACGCAGGCACCAAATAACAATTATTTAAGTATAAAACTAATCCCGATGGTAGATGAAGAGGTAGCGTGCCGACCGTGATCACATCAACCTTTGATCCATTTCCTACGCGCATCGTCATCTCGTTCTTCGCTAGCTTCCGTTTATTCTGCAGTACCTGTTTCGATTTACAAATATGAGCAACCGAACCAGTATCAAATACCCAGGCACTACTACGAGTACTAGTGAGATACACATCAATAACACGTATATTGGATATACCTTTCTTCTTGATGTTGCCGTTCTTCAAATCCGCCAAGTACTTTGGGAAATTCCGCTTCCAGTGACCTTCTCCCTTGCAGTAAAAGCACTCAGTATCAGTCTTAGGCCCAGCCTTGGTCTTCTTCGCCGGCGCGGTAACTTTCTTACCGCCCTTCTTGAAGTTTCCCTTTTTCTTAGACTTGCCTTGCTTCTTGATTTTGGTGGTATTTTTGACCAACAACACTTGGTGATCTTTCTTGATCTCCACTTCTGCAGATGTCAACATGGAGAAGAGTTTTGGCAACGACTTGTCCATGTTATGCATATTGTAGTTCATCACAAAGTTCTTGTAACTTGGTGGTAGTGATTGGAGGACATGGTGAATCCCCAAAGCATTAGGAATCACTATTCCCAAGATTTTAAGCTTTCTTGCGTGCCCAGACATCTTAAGCACGTGCTCACTGACGGAGCTGCCCTCTTCTATCTTGAAGTTAAAGAACTTTTCAGAAGCCTCATAACCCTCAACTGCCGCGTGAGCCTCAAATATCATTTTGAGTTCACGGACAATATCATGTGGGTCATGGTTCTCAAACCTTTCCTGAAGCTCTGATTCCAAACCATACAAGATAGCACACTGAACTGTGAAGTACTGATTCTTCCGAGCGAGGAAAACATTCTTTACCTCATCGGTAGCATTAGCTGCAAGCGGGTCACCCACCGGTGCATCCAGCACATAGGTCAAATTACCAGCATTGAGGACAATCCTCAAATTGCGAAACCAATCCGCGATGTTGCTTCCATTGTTTTTCAACTTTTATTTCTCTAGGAATGCATTAAAATTGATGGTAGGGGCCGCCATTGATCTACAACATATTTGCAATAGTTTAGACTAAGTTTATGACAAATTGAGTTCGAATTAATAGTTAAATTAATCTAGGTGAACTCCCACATAAAAACCGATCCACCAAATCCACCACGAACCAAATTAATAGTTAAATTAATCACACGAACCAAATCCACCACATAAAAACCGATCATCACGAGAGTTGATGTAGCTTCAATGGCGAACAATCAACATGTTCATCATATCTACTATATGACTCATGCTTTACCTTTCGGTGATCTGTGTTCCGAGACCATGTTTGTACATGCTAGGCTCGTCAAGATCAAACCTTAGCTTCCGCATGAGCAAATTTGGCTTGCTCACGTTGTATACACTCGCAGAATCTAACACACCTGATCATCACATGGTGCTTCGAAACAACGAGCTTTAGCAACGGTGCTTACTAAGGATGAACACTTTAAAACTTGAATTTTTTTGATTGAGGGATCATCTTATAATGCTACCGTCTCAAACTAAGCAATACAAGATGCATAAAGGATTAACATCACATGCAATTCATAATATGTGATATGATATGGACTTTCTTCTTGTGCTTCCGATCTCCATCTTCAAGCACGAACATGATCTCCATCATCACCGGTATGGCGTCAAGGTCAATGGCGCTGTTTCATGGTTGTCGTCCACCAGCTTCAACTATTACAACTACTTTGAATAGACATGCAGGTCCTAACGGAATTTAAAAGACAATCATATGGCTCCTTCCGGTTGCCAACTTACAATAAGGATCATTGCATACATCATATATAATCACAATCATGGCCATATGACATCACAGCACACCCTGCAAAACAAAGTTAGACGCCTCTAATTTTCTTTGCATATTTTACGTGGTTTGGAGCTTTCAATAAGTGTCGTTCTAAATTACCAACAAGAACCACAACGTTGATGCTTGAACTATCAAGTGTCCGTTGTAAATTGAATCTATACTATGATGGGAGAGATAGACACCCGCAAAGCCACTTATGCAATACAAGTTGCATGTTAAGCGTGGAGCAAGTCTCATGAACGATGTCATGTAAGGTTAGCCCGGGCCGCTTCATCCCATTATACCGCAAGATGCAAAGTACACAAAAAGCAATTGATAATAAAAGCACCACCGCCCATAATGACCATTGTGTTCTACTCGTGCAACAAATCTACATATAGACACGACTCTGATACCACTGTAGGGGTTTGTACCATGGAAAACAAAAAAATTCTACCGCATGCACACAAACAAGCCAAGATCTATCTACTAGATTGTAGCAACGAGTCGATAGAAGCACTCACCCTTGAAGATTCCAAAGCGGTTAACGAGAGCAGATTCTCGTGGGTGATGTAGTCGTACACTTGCTGATCTCAAGATCGCGTAGACGATCCTTCCGGCGCTTCAATGCTCCTAAGCGCTCAAGTGGTCACATGTTTGGTACTCGATGAAGACCTTCCTCTCCCTTGTTCCAGCAGGCAGCGGAGGTTGTAGTTCTCCCCTCGCGATTCCGGCAGCACGACGGCGTGGTGTCGGAAGTAGAGGGAAGATCCCGCAGGGCTTCGCCTAAGCCGGTGTGAGTTATGGTGGATTAGGGTTTCCCGAAGATCTAGGGTTTAGATGTTCGGGAGGAGGAGAAGGTGTCGGTGGCGGTTAGGGCGGCGGCGACGAGGTGGCGACGGCGGCTGGCGGCGGCACGGCGGCGGCTTGGGCACAACGGCGCGGGTGTGGGGAGGGCTTGGCTCTTGTGGTGTTGGGGCAGCCCTCCCCCTCTATTTATGAGAGGGGGCAACCTTGGGAGGGGTGGGTTTAAATCCAAACCCAAACCCAAGTTGGATTGAGAGAAGGACTTGTTTCTTCTCCCACTTGGAAACCATTGTTCCAGTTTGACTTTTCAAACTTCCCGTATGACTTTCAATTTAGAGCTTTAATTCTCTCTTGAAAATGCCCACACCAAGTGACCTAGGATATGATCCAATCATTCCACTTACCCATGACACATTCATGGTCCATTCCCCTTCCGGGTCGGTGAACCTTCTAGAACCTCTCCGATGAAAACATCGGAAACTTTCCCGAACTCCGAAATAGGACTTTCCTTATATGAATCTTATTCTCCGTACCATTCCGTATCTCCTCGTGATATCCCGGATCCCATCCAAGACTCCGAACAACATTCGGTATCCCTACTAACATTCCATATCTACTAAACAACATTGAATCCTTAAGTGTGTCTCCCTACGGTTCGTGAATTATGCGGACATGACCGAGACACTTCTCCAATCAATAACCAATAGAGGAATCTGGAAATTCATATGGCTACCACATATTTCTATGATTACTTTGTGATCGAATGAAACACTTACATACGATACCAATTTCCCTTTGTCTCACGATAGTTTATTTATCCGAGGTTTTGATCGTCGGTATCTCTGCATACCTAGTTCAACCTCGTTACCGATAAGTACTCTTTTCTCGTTCCCGTGATATGTGATCCCTTGTGAGCCAGTCCCTTGTGAGCAAGCCAATTGGATGACATTCCACCGAGAGGGCCCAGAGTATATCTATCCATCATATGGATGGACAAATCCCACTCTTGATCCATGTGCCTCAACCCATACTTTCCGAACACTCAATGCCACCTTTATAGCCACCCAGTTATGGCGTGGTGTTTGATGTCATCAAAGCATCCTTCCGGTGATGGTGATTAACATGATCTCATGGTCGAAGGAATTAGGTTACTATGTATCAGAAAGCTTATAGCAAACGAACTATTGAAATGACTAGATCTTAATGCTACGCTTATCTATAGGAGTATGTCCATCATACCATTCTCCTAATGATATGATATTGTTATTAATAACATCTCAATGTTCATGATCGAGAAACCACGACCGTTTATTAATCAACAAGCTAGTATTATAAAGAGGATTTACCAGGGACTCTAATTTAGTTTACAAATCACAAATGTATTAATGTTTCTGGTTAATACCATTATAGCAAATGTAAACATTTATCATAACACAAAGATATAATAATAACCACTTTTATTATTGCCTCTAGGGCATATCTCCAACAATGGTATGTACTGGTTGGCAGATGCTTGGGAAGTTGGGAGGTACTACTTTTGATAATTTTGGGGGGATGCATATGTGTATCTACACTAAAAAAACAAGGACGATTGACTTAGAGATGCTTATGGTCTTGCAGATTCGGAAGAATGAAAGGTAATTCGGTTGATTTCCTTGCACTTGAGCACAACTGAAATCACACGCATGAACCAATCGGTTACAATTTTAATTGCATACTTTTGCCAAGTATCTGAGGCGAGAGAGTACATTCCAATGTGACACCTTACTGTTTTGGCATATCCGAGGCAGGCATGTAAATGTCATTATTTTTTGTCTAAGAGACCTAGTAGATCAGCATGTACACGCACTAAATTTTCTAAGAAACACACTATGTACAGGGATTTGATATGTAGCGATATTTGTTTTCAATGTCTTTACTATTAAATGGGAGTTGGTGATCGTAGGTCATCCTCAAACATCAAACATTGGACTACCTTTTTGAGTCATAGAGTACCATTCCATAAAATTATACATCTACTATATTTTCTAAAGAAACTCATAACCCTCACTCTTGTTTGAGGTCAGGTCTTTCTTTTGAGATGTTAAAATTAAATCCAGAGATTTTGTATGTAACCTATTTCAGAATATACAAGAATTATGAAGCTGGATGTAACCTGGAAGTCACACTCCCCCAATATTCATGACTACCGTAGTATAAGTTGCCACCAAATGTGAGTTCGGCTTATGAATTTCATAATGAATGAGAGAGCTAGATTTCTGAGGATAGAGAAATCTCTTGCATTGAGTTGCAGCGGCAACAAAGGCAAAGATTGAGAATAGCAAGATCCACATCGATTTTGACCTGCCCGGGGATGCATACACTATTTATTTGCCAACATATGTACCGGCCATTAAGTAGTTGAAGCACATAAATGAGCGCCTACTAATTCACAAGGATGATTTGGTAGTAGTTTAAAACTTGTGTGTTGTGTAGGTAACATGCTTTGTCTTCTTTCACTGAAAGCAATTGATTTGGTATTTTCATCAATGATTAGTAGTTTAAATTTTACATGCTACATTCATTTTTGTATGTCGAATGGCCATTTAATGTGACTAATGATTGTTCATGAATCACATGCCGATTCATATATGAAGAATGCACCAACAAACTTACAATATATTTAATTAGTTTGTTATCTCGCCATTGCATCAGGATATTAGTGAAGACATAAAGCTAGACCATCATGTTGGTTGTATTCAATTATTTGTGCTAACGGACTGTTCATTCTTGTTTCAAGGGTGTCAGGAAGGAGACAAGGAAGAAACAAACCAACATTATTTTTACTAATCTCGCTCTCTATACTCCGAGATCGGTCTTTGCGATAAGATCCGGACTACCACCTTTGATGTTATGAAGTATATGCTATGGAATTCCACATGGTATATATGATATAAAACATCTTGTTGGGTTCTTGTTATATTTATTTTTTTCACAATTTGTTTTCTTCCTTGGTCAATATGTAGTGAACTTAAAGAATATGATCATCATGTCAAATATATATATCCATCGCCAGGAAAAAGAAGCGGTATTTTCTTATGGTTTTGAGAGAAAGGGGACAGGTACAAAGGGCCAAAAGACCACATCAAAACTTACAAAAATATTCATTTCAGGTAACATAGGTAATCTCTTGCCGTTTCTCGTGCATAACTTCTCACTACCAATTATTGTTTATTAATTCAATTTAGACTTGCCAATTGCCAATTTTAAGGACTGTATTCTTTGAAAAACTCATCCAAGTTCCATTGTAGTCAAGATTGCAGCTAGGAGGATCACGCCGTTTATGGTATACCACATTTGGTTGGTAGCTTACCAAAAAATTTATACACGAGATGTAGACATAGCTTAGCCAAGAAACAGCGCATTCAGATATGTAGATTGTAGATGACATGGTATGTACTGGTTGGCAGATGCTTGGAAAGTTGGGAGGTAATACTATTCATAATTTTTGGGGGGATACATTGTGCTTTATAAGCTTGAATTCCTCTCTCTGAATTCATCTGTTGAGAAAACAAATTGTGAGATCCCGCTCGCTGCTCCCGCATGAAAGCTCGCCGCTAGCCATCACGCTCGCGGCGCCCACCGCCCCCGTCCCTGGGCGCCCAGCCCGGGGCGCCACCCGCCCTCTCCCCTCGCCGGCAGCAGCAAATGATGCGCTGCTAGCCCAGGCAGCCCCGAATACCTGGAGAACCTCTGCTGGCATCCCAGGACAAGATGGCGGTGCCGGCGGCAACTCCGGCTGTCCTTGTAAGCTGATGGGATCTTGCTGATCCCAAGGCGGCGTCACGGACGGGAGGATTCCCCCGGTGTCGGCCGCGACGACGCCACCCGCTGGAATGATCTCCACTGCCGCCATGATAGAATCAAATCTATCAGCTTCAGCTAAGTACCAGTCCTTATGCATGCATCATCCACCACCCGCATGCATATAGGTAGCCGTTTCACACTTAGGCACTCCCGTTCCCGTTTAGCCTGGAGCTCTACATCTCTGTCTGCCCTGAGTGGTGAGCATTTTGAGAATGCGATGCTAGCCAAATATTTCTGTGGCACCACGAACTCAGTGGGTCTGCTATGTTCTTTTTCCTTCCTGAGAGTGAGTCTTGCAACACCTGGAGTTATGGTCAGTGTTGATTTCATGGCGAATCTGCTCGTGTTCTGGTTTGGAGGCGTGGCGGCGGAGTTCACCATGACAGAGAGTGACAAAGCGGGATTTTTTGATTTTCGCGTTGCATCTGCCAGCATCGCGGCCGAGATTGCGCTCAAGGGCCGTTGGGCTGTTGGCCCATTCTTGATGATTTTCTCATTCCTTGACAGCTCCAAATTCACGAAAGGAAATCACCTGCATGCGTGCCACAACGATGTACAGCTCACGGCGACTCCCGTTTTTTCAACTTGCGCTGGCATGATTACCCCGTCAGCTAGATGTGACCTCTCGGTCAGTGCTACAGATGCGTTTAGAAGTGTAAACTTGCGTTCACCGACGCGCCGCTCTGGGTGTTTCACCATGGAAAGAGTCATGACGGAGTAGGTCAGGATCCCATTGAACGTGACAAACAACTCCCCACCATTGATTACTGCACAATCGTTTCCCCAAAACAATTCCTCTAGCTCCTGCGCTGACCTGAGCCTACGTGAGATAGGCAACAATGATGCTTATCCTCTGACCGGCAAGCATCTGTGCAGACAAGTGACGACGCATCCCATGCAACAGCCACGGAAGATCGCCTCTCATGCAAGTGCTTGCTAGCCTTCGAACTCAGTTATCGCTCTCGCTACTGTTTCACCAGCCATGGCTCCAGACGCCCCCTCCAATAAATACATGCTCCTTCATTCCGCCTCGACACCTGTCAAGCAAGTCTCCCAGACACCTTCGATGCTACCGATTCCTAAGATATAAACAAAGAGCAAGCGTGTGTAGAAACTCAGTTGTCTGCTGGTTCTGCAGGCGATCTGGGCACCGACGCCCGCTCTGCCCTGTTCTGCTCGGCCTGCGCCGTCAACCCACTCACCACCATAAAACCATGGAGCCAGTGTTTCATGGCCTTCCCACATGTATTTACATCCACTGCCCACCAGTTCAGGACCCGCACGGCCTAGCTTGCCTAGTTGATGTCCAGCTACCACGCCATAACCCCATCCCTTGGCTTCGTCGGGTGTTCCACCTGAAGCTCGGCAACCCCCAGGTCTGATTCGCCTTAAGCTCGTCTGGCTCCTGGTTCACCATGTTTCTTCAGCAGCGGGACCAGAACAACGCCATGGTGCATAGCCTCCCGCGGGTTCGAGACATCAATGACACGGTGGTCTTTGTGCACATCGTGCCCCACGATGCCGGTGATGGGTCTTTCACCTTCTCTTATCGTTACATTGCCTACCCTCAACTTTGAGACATTTCCTCTTGACTTCTGAAGCGTCGGGGGGTGCAAACTGCGGTGAGCGGCTTCGCCTCGCTCATGAGCGTCGAGCACGCTGCAGTGCACGGCCATGACTACTCCGCGTTGTTCGCCATGGTCAAGGTGGAGTCCCCTCGCCACATCCCGCAACACCTTGCCTTCCACAAGCACGATCGGTGCGGCAACTACGCTGACGTGTTCATCAACGAGGTCTGGGACACCTCCTCTTGCGGCTCTGACCATGGCACCCCCCGCCACCTCCGCCTCATCGACCACCCCCTCCACTGCCCCGGTCCGGACCACTACGCCAACAAGGACACCAAGGCCACGGGCGTCGATCAAGGTCGGCGTACACCTGGGTGTGCTCGGGTACTGTGGCCCACCACCCTCGCCCTCGAACCAACTGCAAGCGGCCACAGGGCAGTTGCAGACGGCGATCACAGCAGCAGAGGCGGCTGACCTAACGTCTCGCCCCTTTTCTCTTGCTGCATGGCATGCGCTGCTCATGCCCGAGATATCCTCCATCCACGACTTTGTCTTGCTGCTCATCAAGTCGGAGAAGGTGGATGCATACATGGTGCCTACCGCGCCTCCTTGCACGCTCATGGCATTCGTGTTTGACAGTGAGACGGGTTTCGAGGTCAAAGTTGCTCTCAGCCACTCGAGAAAAGTATGTCTCCGCATCCCTGTCGGAACGCCCGAGCATGGACTTGTGGACGTGCCTTTCCCCGTCCTCAACATCAATCGCCGCATGCACGTGGGTGAGGGGCCGCTGGAGGTGGGGCTCGACAAAGAGAATGTCCGCTCCATCTTTTTCAGCATGTTCCCAGATATGGTGCATGACCGTCGTCTCCCTCTACTCCCTGAAATAGATACCGCCTATCCACCAAAGCCGCTGCGTCCATCTCAAAAAAATGGGTCCGCACACCTTGCCATGCATGCTTGTGCCTTCCTCCTTCTCCCACATCCATACACACAGAACATCTTCGCCTCCTTCTCCCACATGCCGTCTCCTCCCACCTGCACAAACCCCTTAGCTAGGCAGGCTACCCAGCTCCTCAACCTGAACATCATTCCACTGCCGCTGCTGCCATTCGACCCTGTACGGGCGCCACCCATTCCATCCGACGGTTGTGCCTCTAATGCCTCGCCCTCTCTGACGTGCCTGGCAGCGCCATGCGACGTGCTGGCCACGAACTTGGTTTTTGCCACGCCGCTGTCTAGCGCCCTCTATGTCAGGCAAGGTTCATAGATGGCATGGGAGGTGCCGGCCCGACAAAGCTAGGGAACCCAATGGCGGGCGGCACTCTTCCACTGCTTGGCGAGAGTGGAATGTTCCTTTTCAACCTGGGGGACAGCAAGAAGAGGCCCGCAGGCCACTCTGCCACGGCGACGTGCGAGGCAGGGGAAGTAGCTGCGGACTGCAATGGCAAAAGGCCAATGGTGGAGGCCCATGTCAATCCACCGCTGGCTCGGGCGCAACCACTTCTCGCGCAAAAGCTTGTGTCCCAACAGCTGACTGAAGAACGGTTAGCCGCCTTGGAGATCCAGCCTCATTCCCATGACGCTGCGACCATGGTCATATCTGACACTGAATCAATGCCTGATCTCAATGAGCCAGCAAACAAAGATATAGTTACCTATCGCAGGCGCAGTGACAGGATCAAGAAAATTCAGGATGGGGCCAGAATGACCTCGGTTCAGCGTGCTTCGAACCGCAAAGTTGCAGTGGCGGGGGACTCTGGATCTTCCTCCATTGGCTCCACAAGCGCTCGTCCGAAGAAGACGAAGCCCAAGCGCCTGTCAGACATCAACAACCTGGCACCTCTACCAGTCACGGCGCGCCCACCGGAAATGAGCAGGCAGACTTTGATGGACCTCGCCGGATGCTGCGGCATAGTCATTGTCGACCTGGTGGGAGCAGCTCTGAATATGCAAGGAAAGGACAATGACTCTGGCAGCAGTCCTGCTCATGGCTGATCAGGATGATTTAGGTCCAGACCCTGTTGGGTGTTACTTAGCTAGGGTTCTTTGTTGTTTTAATTACCACCTGCATCTTTGTTTTCCTTCAAAGTTGGTAGTGCTAGGTATAGGCGATGCCATAGACCACCATTGCATTTCCCCTTTGTCAGCCTCATCTTGTAATGCACCCTGTAACACCAACAGTTGCTTTGATCAGTTCGCTTCTACTCAAACCGTGCACTTTTTTCACACTTCTTCATGGCATATTGCACCACCTTGCAACTTTCCTTGCCTTCTCTCGCTCAGTGATCAAACAGTGGTTAAATGAGAATTATATCTTGGAATGTCCGGGGACAGGGGGATCAGGGAAAAATGCAGTTATATATAAAGTGCTCGATGAATCTGGTGGCCACTTAATATGCCTACAGGAAACAAAGCTGCAGAGCATCACAATATTCAAAGTGAGTGAGTTCTTACCTGTTAGACACACTGGTTTTGCTTACCAGCCATCAGAAGGTACGTCAGGAGGGTTGCTAATCGCATGGTCTAAAAAGGAATATAGTGTGGTTGTAAACATGTAGAATAAGTACTCTATGACTGTCATAGTGGTGCCTGTAGTAGACAATTCAGAGATGGTAATCACCAATGTATGTGCACCATGTGATGCGCATGATAGGAATTTCTTTTTTCAAAGATATGAAAACTATGCTCTCCAATGTCTCAGGTCCATGGGCATTGGCAGGTGATTTCAACATTTATAGATATGCACATGAGAAAAACAATGGCAATATAAGCTGGGCTGAAATGGATGGATTTAATAATTGGATTGATAAGATGGAACTGATGGATGTGGACATATGCAACTCCAAGTTTACATGGTCAAACAAGAGGAGGGATCCAACTCTGTTCAGATTGGACAGAGTTTTAGTAAATTTAGAGTGGGCCAACAGGTTTTTTAACTCTGAGTGTAGGACACTGGGTAGACCAACATCCGATCATAAACCAATTCAACTTGATAATGCCGCAAGAACACAAACCACCAAACAACCAGACAACTGTTAGAAAGAGGAACAAGACAGATGCATGCAGTTACCAAACTAAATCACAGATTAAGGAGTATTAGGGCAACAACCAGAACTTGGCAGAGGGAGCAAAAATCTTTGAATAAAATAATGGCAAATATAAAACATGCAAACCAATATTTTGATGCTGTGGAGGAATGGAGACCTTTGACAAACCTGGAGTTTGCTTTTAGAGCCTTATGTCAGGAAAAGTGTCAGAGTTTATGCAAAGCGGACACTGATAAGTGGAAAAGGAGGGACAGAATTAAATGTTGTAAGCTTGGGGATGAAAATAATAAATTTTTCCACACAATGGCAACTTACAGTTTTAGTAAAAACAAGATTAAGTTTTTAAGGCTTGGTCAGGAAGATTATTTCAGAGATTCAGACAAGATAAAGATTTCCACTGACTATTTCTTTAGTTTGTTTGCTGAGGAGAGAACATGGACACCAAATATTGACCTGGGACAACTATACAACTCTAAATTCATGGAACTATAGATTTTAGCAAATCCATTCACCTGGGAGGAAATCAATGCTGAAATCCAGAAGGCACCACCACATAAAATCCCAGGACTAGACGACTTCACAAATGAATTCTATAAATTTTATCAAGAGGATCTAAAAAATGATATCATGGGACTTTTCTAGGCATTACATAATCAATGCTTAGACCTGTGTGCCCGTCATGGTTCTAAAGCTTGATTTTTAGAAAGCGTTTGACTCTGTTCATTGGGAGGCAATTGTACAGACTCTATCTGCAAGGGGGTTCCCAGATTTATGGATTAGCTGGATGAAAGGCTTACTCCAGACATCACAGGCGCAAATTCTGATGAATGGCCAGACCGAGAACAAATTCAAAATAAAAAGAGACGTACCTCAAGGTGATCCATTGTCACCATACCTATTCATTATTATCTCAGATATTCTGCAACAAGTGTTCAAGAAGGCATATGAGGCAGGTTTCCTAATGCACCGGTTTCATGATGAAGCCCCCTGCCAGCTCTTTAGTGCGCAGATGACACCCTCTTAATCCTACATGGGTCCACTCAACAAGCAATCTTCGCTAAACATATACTGGATGCTTTTGTTGCATTCAGCGGTCTACAGATAAACTACCAGAAAAGCACCTTTGTACCGATGCACATCCTAGAGCAGGAGATTGACCAAATTTCTCAAACCTTTGGCTGCCAAATCACCAAATTATCATGGACCTATCTGGGTTTACCTTTGTCCACAAATAAGATCATGAGGAAGCTACTCCAGCCCGTGGTTGAAAAAATTAGCAGGAGGTTGCCTGGTTGGATTCCTAGACTGATGACCACTGGAGCCAGAGTCTTAATGGTCAACTCGGTTCTTTCGGCCATACCAAACTTTTTCATGGCATGCATTAAGTGGGATCAGGGAAGCATCAAAGCTATAGACAAGTTTCGTCGAGGGTTTATGTGGAAGAACAAAGGTGAATGTCTTGGGGGGGGACAGTTCCTCGTGGCCTAGGAGGTGGTCACGGTGCGAAAAAGACAAGGGGGACTGGGTATAAGAAACCTGCGTACCCACAACCGCGCACTCATGGCAAACTTCACCGCAAAACTTCTCTCTTATGGTACAGGTCCATGTTTCTCCTGGCTAGCGGACTGGTACTTGTCAAACAACATCCCCCAGATGACACTGCACACTAACACGCCATTCTGGAAATCCGTTGTTGCACTAATACCTACGGTGCAGAACGCGAATTTCTACAAAATTGCCCATGGAGACCGAACTGCTTTCTAGCATGACAACAGGACCAACCTGGGTCGTCTGTGTCATGAGATGCCAATTCTATACTCCTTTGCACTTGCCCCTTCTGCACCGTGCAGTCACAACGACCAGATGGGACATGGAGTTTGCAACTACACAACCCTCTGTCCCACATTGCACAACTTCAGCTTCAGTTGTTGCTACAAGCGCTCAACAACATCGGCTCACAAGGAGCTAACATGCATGATGACAGGCTTCTGGTCATAACTGGGAAGAGCCCTACGATAAAGGATTTCTACAAGCTCTTTAGCGACAACATTAGTTTGGGCACCTGGTAAATGGGTTTGGCGCAAGATCATCCCACACAAGCACAAAATCTTCCTTTGGCTAGCCTATAAGGGGAGACTAAATACGGTGGATAATATGGTAGTCAAAAATGGTGCCTCCATCCTGGATGCAATCAATGCCCTGCTGTTAAATCTATAGAGCACATCACGCTGTATTGCCGACAGGTAGATTGGGTTTGGGACAAACGTTGCAAATATCAGCAAAGATAAATGATCTGCAAAGTCTGGCTCAGCACATGCAAAATGATACTTGGCCAGTCTGTATGGCCGCATGCCTATTGCATTTATGGAAGGCAAGAAATAACAGAGTGTTCAATAACAAGAAAATTTCACAGAGGCGTTTACTAAAGAACATTGCTGATGAACTAACTCTCTGAGCTTGTAGGGAGCCTAAGCTGAAACATCAACTGATGCACTGGGTGAACAAACTGTTGGATCCAGGATAGCTCGTGGACCACAACATGGCTAGTTTTTCTTTAAGTTTTTCCTTTTTCTGCTTATTTTTCTTTTATTCTTATTTTCTGCCGTCGAGCTTTGCCAGTCTGTAAATTCACCAACACCACTGTTGTAACCCTGTTACAACAGATAAGATAGAGTCTTTCTCTACCTTCATATATATAATATATAAATTAAAAAAAGACTCACCAACACTATGCACACTTTTTGTCAGAGATATTAATATGTTGTAGATGTATGCAACTTCTGTGTGTTTGATAAAATTCCAAATAAAATCGGTCACACGAATTTTTCCTTCAACCCCACCATGGGATTCAGTCTTGTATCATGTTCACTACATCTTACATTCAGCTATATGCATTTCAGACTTGAAGAATGTCGCTAGCTATATGTAATTCATATTTTATATCATTATCAAGCAAGACCGATCATTTAAAGTATGTTTTGGCGTTGTTCATGCAACTGGTAATCTAACTGACAAGTACATCTTAGTCCTTGTTAATTACCATGGTTTTCAGTGAGTATGGCCATATCTCAGTTATTTACAAAAATATATACCCTTCTGTTGCTCTTTAAGGACTGCATGTGTTAATCTTTCTCGTTAGATTTTTTGTGTGATACTTGGGAGTTGCAGGTCTTGCCTATGCTGGGCGCAGTGTGTCGTGGTATTGCCGACGAGTACGCCATGGAGGGGTCCTCACAGTGCGTGTTTAGATACATGGGGGAAGGAGGACGGTTGACCGGCACGAGGTAACACAGCTTACCCAGGTTCAGATCCCACAATGGTGGCGGAATCCTACTCCTGCTATAAATCACTATAATGGCAATACGCCGAGTTACAGAGATCGGTGCGCTGTGCGAGGTATGAGTTGATTGGTTCCCTAAAGGCTCCCGTAGGCCCGATTTATACAGTCGCTAGGTCCTAGGGTTATAGGGAAAAGTCCTAGCCGGACAGGTTACAGAGTCCTACACTGCCTACAACTAGTCTAGCGTGTCTTGCACTCCAAGGCTCCGGGTACGTCGGTGACTCCTCCGTAGCCTTCCTTTATCCGGCATGGGCCTCCCTTCTGGATCCATCTAACTGGGCTGCCCAGCAGGCCATGGGACATGCTACCAACTGTGGGACACCCGGGTTATCCGGATAAGAGACATGCTATGAGGATACCCATATAGCATATCCCCAACAGTAGCCCCCGGAGAACTCCGAGATCTTGCACCGTCTTGCCTCTTCTGTAGGGTTCGCAGCATAGAAAACAAAAATTTTCCTACGATGTGAACTATGTACCAAGATCTATCTATTAGATACAAACAACGGGCGGATGTATATCCGTAGAGAACATACCCTTGAAGACCGACAAAGCTTAACGAGTTCAACTCGTGGTTGATGTAGACGATCTCTTGCCGATCTCAAGATCGAGAGGAAGTCCTAGCACCGCAAATCAGCAGCGCATCCGTGCTTTCAGCACACGTTCGAGGCACCGAGCAACCTCCGCCTCCTCGCTCCAGCGATGCAGCGGAAGCACAACTCTTTCTTGCCGAATAGCCACCGGGAACATGTATCTCGCTAGTCCGAGACCATGGGGAATAAATTCTAGAGGGGGAGAGAGATCCTTCTCGAGGAGGTGTGAGAGACAAGTGAGGAGGGGGGCTCCTTTTATAGGAGGAGGGGGGAACCCAAAGGGGGTGGCCGGCGCATGGGGCTGCCCCCTTGCCCTCCCCTCTTCATGTGGGTGGACACTCCACTCACAAAAGTCCTTTAAATTCCCTCCACTCAAAAGTCCACTCAAATTCCCATTAAATTTCCACCAAATTTAATGCAAACTCTCATTAAATAAAACTCTTTTATTTTATTCAGAATTTTGTCAATTACTTTAATGACAAACATTCACAAATAACCCCTTGCTAGAATTCCATTTCACATGCATAACCACTTTATGCAATTTCACCCGAAAACCTGTTTCGGTATCTAGTGAAATAAATTCCTGCGCTTGTTCATTCTTTCGGCATGAAACTTTTGCTCCAATTGGATGTCGGTGTCTCTTAAGTGTGTCACCCTACGGTTCGTGAATAATGCGGACATGATCGAGACCCCTCTCGGATCAATAATCGAGCGGGATCTGAGACCCATCTGACTCCCACACATTCAATGATGACTTTCTTGTGATCGGAACCTTTTACGCTAGTATCTTAATCCCTTTGTTTCACGATATATTACATGTCCGAGATTCGATCATCGGTATCTCCATACCTAGTTTGATCTCGTTACCGACATGCACTCTTTTCTCGTTCCTGTGATATAACATTCTAGTGATCAAATCACTTGCTTGCAAGCTAATCAATGTGATATCATCGAGAGGGCCCAGAGTATATCTATCCGTCATCGGGATGAACAAATTCCACTCTCGATCCATGAGCCTCAACATAACACTTTATTAGTTCTGAATCCATCTTTATAATCACCCTGTTACGGTGTGACGTTTGATGTTATCAAGAAACTCTTCTGGTGTTAGTGATTGACATGATCTCATGGTCTAAGGATTAGGATCACTTCGTAAGTTGTTATAGCAATATAAACTCAATGACTTTGATCGTAATGCTATACTTCGGATGAATGTTCATCACACCATTACACTAATGTTGTGATCCCGTTATTAACAACATCCAATGTCCATGATCAGGAAACCTTGATCATCTTGTTAATCAACGAGCTAGTTTATGAGAGAGGCATAACTAGGAACTTTCTGTTTGTTTATTAAACACACATGTATTAATGTTTCCGTATTAATACAATTATAGCATGCAAAATAAAAATCTATCATATACTTGGAATACATAATAAACACTTTATTATTGCCTCTCAGGGCATATTCCCTTTAGTCTCCCACTTGCACTAGAGACAATAATCTAGTTACATAGTGATAAATCTAACACCCATTGAGTTCTGGTGTTGATCATGTTTTGCTCTAGGGAGAGTTTTAGTCAACGGATCTGCTACATTGAGATCCGTGTGTACTTTACAAATCTTTATATCTCCATCCTTGACATGCTCGCGGATGGAGTGAAACCGGCGCTTAATATGCTTGGAATGCTTGTGAGACCTTGGTTCTTTGGCATTGGCAATGGCACCATTGTTGTCACAATAGATCACCATTGGGTCCAACGCGTTTGCAACCACTCCTAGTTCGGATATGAACTCCTTCATCCAAAGCGCTTCTGAGCCGCTCAAGCAGCAACATATTCGCCTCCGTTGTTGATCCACTTACCACAGGTTGTTTGGAGCTCCTCCAACTAACCGCTCTGCCATTCATGAGAAATACGTATCCGGATTGAGACTTAGAGTCATCCGGATCGGTGTCAAAGCTAGCGTCAACATAACACTTAGCAACGAGCTCTTCTTCACCTCCGTATACAAGAAACATATCCTTAGTTCTTCGTAAGTACTTAAGGATATTCTTGACCGCTATCCAGTGTTCCGAACCTGGATCCGATTGGTACCTACTAGTCAAACTAATAGCATGTGCCACATCTGGTCTTGTACATAGCATGGCGTACATTATAGAGCCTATGGCTGAAGCATAGGGGACTTTGTCCATTATCTCTCTTTCTTTCGCCGAAGCCGGACTTTGAGTCTTACTCAATGTCTTGCCTTGCAACATAGGTAAGAACCCCTTCTTACTTCCGTCCATTTTAAACTTCTTTAAAATATTATCAAGGTATGTACTTTGCGATAGCCCTATTAGGCGCCTAGATCTATCTCTATAGATCTTTATGCCTAATATGTATGACGCTTCACCTAGGTCCTTCATTGAAAATTTCTTTGTTTAGATAACTTTTAACCTTTGTTTAAAGATCTATATCATTTCCAATCAATAATATGTCATCCACATATAATATCAGAAATGCCACATTGCTCCCACTCACTTTCTTGTAAATACAAGCTTCTCCATAAGTTTGGACAAATCCAAACTCTTTGATCACCTCATCAAAGCAGAGATTCAAACTTCGTGATGCTTGCTTCAATCCATAGATGGATCGCTGAAGCTTGCACACCTTGTTAGCATCCTTAGGATCGACAAAACCCTTTGGTTGTATCATATACAACTCTTCTTCAATATTACCATTGAGAAACGCGGTTTTGACATCCATCTGCCATATCTCATAATCGAAATATGCAGAAATTGCTCACATAATCCTAACTGACTTTAGCATCGCTACGGGAGAGAATGTCTCATCGTAGTCAACTCCTTGAATTTGTTGAAACCCCTTTGCGACAAGTCGAGCTTTATAGATGGTCACATTACCATCAGCATCAGTATTCCTTTTGAAAATCCATTTGTTCTCCACGGCCTTTCGGTCGTGAGGTAATTCCACCAAGTTCCAAACTTGATTTTCATACATGGATTCCATCTCGGATTTCATGGCTTCTAACCATTTGTTGGAATCCGGGCTCATCATTGCTTCTTCATACGTCGCAGGGTCATCATTTTCATCAACCATGAAATTCATGATAGGATTTCCGTACAGCTCGGGAGCTGCACGCGTCCTGCTTGACCTGCGAGGTTCGGTAGTACTCTCTTTCGGAGTTTCATGATCATTATCATTAGTTCCCTCTTCAACAGGTGGAGCCAACTCCGGAACAACTTCCGGCGCTGCGCTACTTGCCATTCTTTGAAGAGATTGTTCAATAACCTCTTCGAGTTCTACCTTCTGACTACTCACACCTTTCGCGAGAAACTCTTTCTCTAGAAAGGATCCATTCTTGGCAATAAAAACCTTGCCCTCGGATCTGTGATAGAAGGAATACCCAATAGTTTCCTTAGGGTATCCTATGAAGACGCATTTTTCCGCTTTGGGTTCGAGTTTATCCGGTTGAAGTTTCTTCACATAAACATCGCATCCCCAAACTTTAAGAAAATACATCTTAGGTTTGTTTCCAAACCACAATTCATACGGCGTCTTTTCAACGGATTTAGATGGTGCCCGATTTAAAGTGAATGCAGCAGTTTCTAGTGCATAACCCCAAAATGACAACGGCAAGTCCGTCAGAGGCATCATAGATCGAACCATATCTAATAAAGTACGATTACGACGTTCCGACACACCATTTCGCTGTGGTGTTCCGGCAGGCGTGAGTTGTGAAACAATTCCACACTCTTTCATGTGAGTGCTAAACTCGTAACTTAGATACTCACCTCCACGGTCGGACCGTAGAAATTTGATCTTTCTATTACGATGATTTTCCACTTCATTCTGAAATTCCTTGAACTTTTCAAAGGTTTCAGACTTGTGTTTTATCAAGTAGATATAACCGTATCTACTCAAATCATCCGTGAAAGTAACAAAATAACGATATCCACCTCGTGCCGACACACTCATTGGACCACATACATCAGAATGTATGATTTCCAATAAATCTGTCGCCCGTTCCATTGAACCGGAAAACGGCGTTCTAGTCATCTTGCCCATAAGGCATGGCTCACATGTATCAAATGATTCAAAATCAAGTGATTCCAAAAGTCCATCCGAATGGAGCTTCTTCATGCGTTTAACGCCAATATGACCTAGACGGCAGTGCCACATATATGCGGATATATCATCATTAAGTTTAATCCTTTTAGCATCAACATTATGAATATGTGTAACATTATTATCGAGATCCAAAAGAAATAAACCATTCATCATCGGTGCATGACCATAAAAGATTTCATTCATATAAATGGAACAACCATTGTTCTCGGATTTAAATGAATAACCACTTATCAAACATGATCCAGATACAATGTTCATGCTCAGTGTAGGCACCAGATAACAATTATTCAAGTTTATAACTAATCCCGACGGCAAGTGGAGAGGCAGCGTTCCGACGGCGATCACATCAACGCTTGATCCATTGCCAACACGCATCTTGACCTCACCCCTTGCTAGCGGTTGCTTGTTCCGCAGCCCCTGATTCGAGTTACAAATATTAGCAACTGAACCGGTATCAAATACCCATGTGCTACTGCGAGCACTAGTCAAGTACACATCAATAACATGTATATCATATATACCTTTGTTTGCCTTGCCGGATTTCTTATGTCGCGGATACTTGGGGCGATTGCTTCCGATGGCGATCCCCTTACAATAGTAGCACTTTCGGTATCGGACTTAGGTCCAACTCGGGGTTTCTTTTCAGCCGCAACAGGCTTGCCGCCCTACTACCCTTCCGCTTTCCCTTCTTGTCTTTCTTGAAACCGGTGTTCCTATTGATCATCAACACTTGATGTTCCTTTTGATCTCCACTTCTGCAGTTTTAAGCATTGTGAGCTCGGGAAGACTTCTTCATGCCTTGCATATTATAGTTCATCACAAAGCTCTTATAGCTAGGTGGCAGAGACTGCAGAACACGATGGATGCCTAAGTCAATGGGAATCGTTGTTCCCAAGGACACAAGCTTATCGGCGTAACCCGACATCTTGAGTACATGCTCACTAACGGAGCTGTGCTCTTCCATCATGCAGCTAAAGAACTTTTACGAGCGTTGTAGCTCTCTCTATAGCAGCATGTGTGTCAAAAATCATTTTCAACTCACCCATTGTATCAAATGCATTGCCGTTTTCGAAACGCTTTCGACGTTCCGGCTCTAGCCCATACAATATGCCGCAATGAACTAAGTTGTGGTCCTCCTGACGAGTCTGATAGACATTCTTTTCCTCGTCAGGGGCATCATCAAAAGGTGGGGGGCCTAGTGGCGCTTCTAGCACGTATTGCTTTTGTGCAGAGAGGAGAATCCTCAAATTCATGGCCCATTCGGTAAAGTTGCTACCGTTCGTTGCTAGTTTCTCTTTCTCCATGAACACATTGAAATTAAAAGCAGGTGGTGCCATCTACAACAGAATTTGTAAAGTTTAGACTAAGTGTATGATAGATTGAGTTCAACTAATCCATATTACGAATGAACTCCCACTCAAAAACGACATCCCTCGTGCCTTTTTGGTGATTACATGAACCAAATCCACTATACCAAGTCCGATCATCACGTGAGTCGGTATAGCTTCAAAGGCGAGCATCAAATGGGCATCATATCAACTATATGACTCATGCTTAACCTTTTAGTCCGTGTTCGAGGCCATGTATGTACATGCTAGGCTCGCCAAGTTAGATCCTTAGTATAATCGTGTGTAACTGTTTTACACCCGAAATATGGTCGTGGATCCAAGAACACCCGATCATCACGTGATGTCTTGGAGCGACGAAACATAATCGGTGCATACTAAAGGAAGAACACATTCTTATCTTGATATTTAAATGAGGGATCATCTTATTATGCTAACAAAGCGCTAAACAAGCAATATAATATGCTATCAAACATCACATGTTTATTAGTGAAATGATATGGTTCCCGCAGATGATCTCTATCATGTGCATCGTGGTATGATCACTATCATACCTATATGTGTAAATCCAAGGTCTATGGAGTTTACACGCTATGTGTGTTGTAAGAGTATCATCTCATACTTCTACTTACAACACTACCATATCATAACACTAGCCCAGCAACAATCTAAACTAGATGCCACTAATTTATCCATTGCAAGTTTTACGTGGCTTAGGGCTTTCGAGATAGAACCGTTCTTACCTACGAACGTGAACCACAACGAGGATAACCAAATTGTTGAAAACTCGTTTGCAAAATAGATATTTACTATAGTAGGAGAGACAGACACTCGCTAGCCACTTATGCAAACTAGTTGCATGTCAAGCGTGGAATAGGTCTCATGTGCGAGGACATGTAAAGTTTGTCCGGGCCGCTTCATCCCACTATGCCACCAATATCCAAAATTACAACAAAGGAGCAACAACATGATCATCATCGCCCACATACTCATATGTGTACTACCCGTGTAAAGTATCTACGCATAGATCCGGCTCTGATACCACTGTAGGGTTCGCAGCATAGAAAACAAAAAATTTCCTACGATGTGAACTATGTACCAAGATCTATCTATTAGATACAAACAACGGGCAAATGTATATCCGTAGAGAACATACCCTTAAAGACCGACAAAGCTTAATGAGTTCAACTCGTGGTTGATGTAGACGATCTCTTGCCGATCTCAAGATCGAGAGGAAGTCCTAGCGCCGCAAATCAGCAGCGCATCCGTGCTCGCACACACGTTCGAGGCACCGAGCAACCTCCGCCTCCTCGCTCCAGCGATGCAGCGGAAGCACAACTCTTTCTTGCCGAATAGCCACCGGGAACATGTATCTCGCTAGTCCGAGACCATGGGGAATAAATTCTAGAGGGGGAGAGAGATCCTTCACGAGGAGGTGTGAGAGACAAGTGAGGAGGGGGGCTCCTTTTATAGGAGGAGGGGGAACCCCAAGGGGGTGGCTGGCGCATGGGGCTGCCCCTTGCCCTCCCCTCTTCATGTGGGTGGACAAGCCACTCACAAAAGTCCTTTAAATTCCCTCCACTCAAAAGTCCACTCAAATTCCCATTAAATTTCCACCAAATTTAATGCAAACTCTCATTAAATAAAACTCTTTTATTTTATTCAGAATTTTGTCAATTACTTTAATGACAAACATTCAAAAATAACCCCTTGCTAGAATTCCATTTCACATGCATAACCACTTTATGCAATTTCACCCGAAAACCTGTTTCGGTATCTAGTGAAATAAATTCCTGCGCTTGTTCATTCTTTCGGCATGAAACTTTTGCTCCAATTGGCTGTCGGTGTCTCTTAAGTGTGTCACCCTACGGTTCGTGAATAATGCGGACATGATCGAGACCCCTCTCGGATCAATAATCATAAGCGGGATCTGGAGACCCATACTGACTCCCGCACATTCAACGATGACTTTCTTGTGATCGTCGGAACCTTTTATGCTAGTATCTTAATCCCTTTGTTTCACGATATATTACATGTCCGAGATTCGATCATCGGTATCTCCATACCTAGTTTGATCTCTCTACCGACATGCTCTCTTTTCTCGTTCCCGTGATATAACATTCTAGTGATCAAATCACTTGCTTGCAAGCTAATCAATGTGATATCACCGAGAGGGCCTAGAGTATATCTATCCGTCATTGGGATGAACAAATTCCACTCTCGATCCATGAGCCTCAACATAACACTTTATTAGTTCTGAATCCATCTTTATAATCACCCTGTTATGGTGTGACGTTTGATGTTATCAAGAAACTCTTCCGATGTTAGTGATTGACATGATCTCATGGTCTAAGGATTAGGATCACTTCGTAAGTTGTTATAGCAATATAAACTCAATGACTTTGATCGTAATGCTATACTTCGGATGAATGTTCATCACACCATTACACTAATGTTGTGATCCCGTTATTAACAACATCCAATGTCCATGATCAGGAAACCTTGATCATCTTGTTAATCAACGAGCTAGTTTATGAGAGAGGCATAACTAGGAACTTTCTGTTTGTTTATTAAACACACATGTATTAATGTTTCCGTATTAATACAATTATAGCATGCAAAATAAACATCTATCATATACTTGGAATACACATAATAAACACTTTATTATTGCCTCTCAGGGCATATTCCCTTCATCTTCACGTTGAATGCTCCGTCTAAATGGATGTCGGCAAATTGTCAAGCAACATCTTGTAGTCCTCCCAAAGAACCCTACAAGGTTTTCTCCGTCTCCAAGTTGTAAGCCGAAGAATTGTTGAATCTTCTATCGTACTCTTCCGTAGCCGGACTGGATCCGTTCATGCCGGCATATTCCGATGTGATGGTTCACCTTCCAGTGACAGCTAGGGCTACGTAGACGTATGTCAGCAACGCCTCATAACTCACACATGCATAGAATGCAATCATGTCTGTTTTTCCCGCGCGAGCGATACGAACCGTTGGCGGCGATGGTTACGAACGTGGCAAAATTTCCGTGCACGAGCCCACACACGTCGTCCACGCGTCAACCGTTCGATCATTCCGAACGAATCTTGACGCCAGAGGTTATAAATTGTAACAACGGTGGAATTTTTACTTTTCACCTCATTCTCCTCTATGTCATCTTCTTCCTCCAGCGAGCGCCTCCTTGAGCTCTCCGTGCGATTGCGAAAAACCCTATCCCCTCGACCTTTCCCAGTCACCACCGTAACCTCCCAATGGCCAGCAGCAGCTCCGCCCCCTCGATGGCGGCGTCAGGCAATGTCGCGGCGAAGCCGGCGAGCACCATCCTCGTGCCCCCGGAGGGCCTTGTGATTCCCAAATCCACGGTGGTCGAATCCACCGGCGGCGACCACAATACAGCGGCGCTGGAGCTACTAGAGGAGGACAACGACTCCCACAAAGGAGACTGGCGCGGTTCGGACATCAAGCACCGTGACATCAAGGAGCTAATCATCGAGGCCTACCTTCCTGCGACGGAGGGACTCGCCTGGTGGGCGGCGCCGGCCGGTGAGGTCACTCCTTCTCCCCAAGCCGGAGAGAAGGTGTACGTCAAAGCCCAAATGGAACGCGGCGTCTCCCTACCCATATCCAATTTCTTCCTAGCTGTCCTCAATCATTACCGAGTAGAGCCTCATAACCTCTCCCCCAATAGAATCCTCGCAATTAGCAACTACGCGGCGCTTTGTGTGGGTTACTTAGGGATTAGGCCTAGTCTAGATCTCTTTATATACTTTTTCACCGTCAAGCGGGAAGCTAGAGCCGGCAAGGACGAGCTTAGGAACTGTGGCACAATTAGTTTTAAGATCTGGCCTGGCCGACGGTTCCCCGACATCGTCGGCCATGAGTCTTGAAAGAATTGGCAATAGACGTACTTCTACGTCCCAGATATCCCTCTTGCCGACCGAGAAGCGACGTATCCGGACTTCGTCGATGGAGCTGCCACCGAAGCCTCGACATGGAGATCCTAGGCCTCCCTTCCCTCCGACATCGATGCTTCCCGCGCTATAAGGCGGATAGAGTGGTTCGTAGAGACGGGTCTGACCGTATTGGACCTGGCCATGTGCTGGTTCATCAGGCGGATCCAGCCTCTACAGCACCGCTTGAAGTTGATGCACGAGTATACCAAGGATAGGAAGGATAGCCTCCGCATCTCCAAGGACAACTTCTCGAGCGACTCCGTCAAGCTCCGCCTCAAGGACATCGTCAATATGAAGGATAGGAAGCGTGGCTTCACCATCACCTACGGCTTGTTCATAGAGAGCAAGTTCCCAAAGGTACCTGTTTATTTTCCGTGTTTGATATATACTCCAGTTCTTCCGTCTAGCCATTACCATCTCATCTAACACTTTGGGATTTCACTTAACAGCTCAGCGATCTAGAGGAGGATAGCATGGCTGTCCAAATCTATGATCCAAAGATGAAGGAAGTCACCGTTGTGTCCGACGACGATGTCCCGTTGGCACGAAAGCGGAAGAGCTCCACCTCTGACGTTGCCGATGGAGGCAAGAAGAAGACGGAGGGTGGAGCCTCCAAGAAGACTACCACCGCCCTGGAGGCAAAGAAAAGAAAAGTTACCGGGATCCCTTTTGCCAAAGCACCCCCTCTGGTGTAAGCTTATTTCTCTCCAACATTGTCCATTGCTTGTCTTATTCCTGTATTTATACTTTTTGCACGTTTCAGGAAGAAGGCCACTACCAGTTTCAAGAAGACCTCCAAAACTTTGGGGGCTTCTAGAAACATCAAGTATATGTTGCATCGTGACGTGTATCCCCACGCATCTCCCGCCATCGCCCCTATCACTCCCAGCGTCTAGCCTACGCCTGCTCCGACAAGCTCACTGGCCAAAGATTCCTCTGGCCCTTCCGCCATGGAAGTGGACTCAGGTGCCTCTGCGGAGCTTGCCGTTCTCGGCAAACATGAAACGCAAGAAAGTGCCGCAACCCAAATGGCTGAAGCTCCGGCTAAGGATGCCATCGGTAGCAGTAAGGCAGTGGTGGAGGGTGGTACGTCTGCCGAAGGCGGCGCCTCCGCACCCAGTAAGACCATAGAGTTCCCTAAGATAGTCTATCTGGCACTTACGCCGAGTAGCTCTTCTTTGGTTCCTGGTGCAGCACCGACATCTCCAACATGCGGTCTTGAGGAGCTCCTCCGACAAGCAGAAATCCTGCAGGGAAATAGCCTTTCCTTTGGCAAGTTGCTTGCTGAGAGCGCTACTAACCTCAAGATCATTGCACTTGTAAGTTTTATTTGCCTTTTGCCATATGAGTATCCCACTGTATCCCCCGAGGATTCAGACGGAAAACCATAGGTCTTTGCATCTAAATGCTCTAAGAGTTTCTAAGCTAGAAAACATCTCACTGTAGCCCCGAAGCATATAGTTTGAATAAATTATTCCGACCAGATTCTTTAAGAGTAGCATACGCAGTGTTTGTAAATTTCGATACTGTAGCCCCCAAGCTTATAGTTGTAACTGAATTAGTTCCGACTAGATGCTTAAAGAAAGATTAAGCATATGTCTAGGTTAGAAAACTTTATACTGTAGCCCCCAAGCTTCTAGTTGAAAACTAAATTAGTTCCGACTAGATGCTTCAAGAAAGACTAAGCATATTGCTGAGTTAAAAACTCCCACTGTAGCCCCCAAGCCTCTAGGTGGATAATTATCTGGCTAGATGATCCAAGTAGACTAAACAGCGTTAAATTTTCCTTTCCACAGAATGAGAATGCTCGGAGGCGCGTGGCCAACGAGAAGTACCAGAAGATGCGCGCGGACTTAGGAAGCCGAAAAGGGTAAAACTGCCTTCTTGAAGGAACAAATCACTAAGAGCAAGCATCTGTTTTTCCTTTATATTTTGTATTCCGACTTGGTCATGTGCTAACATTCTCCCAGTACTCACTGTGCACTGTTCTTTCTCTGACTTGCAGAAACCATTTCCAAGGCTAAGGATATTGTTGAGCAATCCAAGCATATTTAGCATCTGGATAGCGAAAACAAGATCCTTAAGCAGTAGAGGAAGGATATGCTGAAGATGCATGAAGACTCTATGAAGGTCCTGCAGGAGTCCTCCAACACGGAGATGAACCGCTTGAAGGAGGAAATCGCGATCCTGAAAGAGCAGAAGAAAGCTGCCGATGAGCAAAATCAGCGCCATCTTGAAGCGTACATGATCCTCCGACAAGAACGGGACTCTATGGTGGAAACTCTATAGAAGGCTGAGATTAGCATCTTCAGTAAGTGATTCTCCGCCTTGTACTTCTGTAAGTTAGATACTCTGAATCTTTTTGTGTTTATTAAACTCATGCATTCCTTTGTCGGAAATTTGCAGCTCCTATGGGGTTAACCCGGTCGCCTCCTCCGCCAAAGGAATGTATGGTCCTTGCCGGCAACTTTATCAACACCGCCATCAAGCAGACCAAGGAGATAGCCAAGCACCTCTAGATTAACATCAAGGCAGTGGAATCTGTGGCGAAGTTCTCGGAGATCCTGCGCCGAGCCCCCGAGCGTATCACAAGCTAGAAAGCTTCATGTACACGGGCCGGCGCGAGGATGGTGCTGTCAATGGTCAAGGCACACTATGAAAATGCCAACATCGACACGGTGACCTCTGGTATCCCCGACGTACACGACGAAGGCCAAAAGATAGACCATGAAGCTATTCTGGCGTCGCTCGCGGGTTTTGACACCAGATTCGCCGAGTTGGTCAACCCTAACGTCTTTGTGCCCATGAAAACCATTGACGACAACATCCAAAGCTCCTCCAAGTCCTCAACACTGCCGACTTTGAGGAAGATGGCTCTCCTACTACTGACGATGTTGCGTCCAAGTCACCTGCGCCAGAGGAATGAAAAACAATATGTAATAGTTCTTTCCTCTGTAATGTTTATGCGGAAAAAACTACTTGTTAACTTAAGGCGGAAAACAATGGTTGTTATTTCCTGCTACTCAAGAACTAGTTCTAGCATGTATATATGTTTTTAAGCAAGTGCTGACTTATCCATTACTTTGGCTTTTATGCTTGACTTTTCGTGAGTCGGAAGACTCGTTGTCGGAACCATGCGCTTAGGTGATGATTCCTAATGGCACCGTCAATAACCTAAGCACAAAATCACCGACAATAAGTGCCAAAAGTCACACCTCCCGAATCCACATAAAAATGACGAAGAACGTGTAGACCAGAAAACTTAAGCTAACGCCCGTAGGCGGAATTTTCACAAGTGCAATTGCAAAACTTGTGCATAAAGGTTTTATACGATCCAAAAATGAACACTAAAGGAGGTAAAAGACTCAGAAATATAAGTGAACCAGAGATATTTATTTCATTGATCATATAAAGGGTACACAATAGATAAAAAATGCTAAGTGTAGAAAGGATGTAGCTGTGCTATGTTCCATGGACGATCAAGCTCCGGGTAGTCATCATCAAGGTCACGTCACTTACGCTTATGATCCTTGTTGGGTCTATCCTTCAGTTCACGATTGTCAACGAGGTAGTAAGACCCATTGAGCAGCGCCTTGCTTATGATGAATGGTCCTTCCCATGGCGGGGATAATTTGTGTGACTTCCTCTTCTTCTTAAGTAGGAGCACTACATCCCCCTCTTTAAAAGAGCGATGTCGAACGCGGCGACTATGGTAGCTGCGTAGCTTCTACTGGTAGATGGCGGATCTTTGGCATGCTAATACGCGCTCCTCCTCGAGAAGGTCTACATCTAGTCATCTCTATTCTTCAGCGTCATCTTCGTCGTAGGCGACAACTCTTGGTGCATCGTGAAGGATGTCGGAAGGCAGGATGGGTTCTGCTCCATATACCATGAAGTAAGGGGTGTAGCCGGTGGATCTGTTGGGTGTATTTCGTAAACTCCACAACACAGATGGGAATTCTTCCGCCTAGGCTCCAGCTGCTCTATGTAGCGGTGCCTCCAGAAGTGGCTTGGTTCCCTGCAGAATTAATCCATTGGCTCGCTCAACCTGGCCATTGGACTGTGGGTGTGCCATAGATGCAAGGTCAAGTCGGATGCCCTTGTCACAACAATAAGCCTCCACTTCTTCGAGTGACAAGTTGTTGCCGTTGTCGGTGATTATGCTATGTGGGATACCAAATGTCACCACTAGATCCCGGACAAACCTAAGGGCAGTTGCCCCATCAAGCTTTCTAACGGGTTTAGCTTCTATCCATTTGGTGAATTTGTCAACTGCTACTAGTAGATGCTTAAACCCACATGGTGCCGTCTGTAACGGACCAACCATGTCCATCCCCCAGACTGCAAACAACCAAGTTATTGGTATTGTTCGCAATTCTTCAGCAGGAACATGTGGTTGTCGGGCATAGTACTGGCTTCCCATGCATGTCTCAACCAGCTTGTCGGCGTCCGCCTTCGCGGTTAGCCAGTAGAATCCTTGCCAGAAGGCTTTAGCGACCAAGTATCAGTGAGCAGCGTGATGCCCGCAATCTCGGAGATGGATTTTGCGTAGGATTTCAATACCTTCTTGCTAGGAAACACACTTAAGGTATACACCAGTAGTGCTTCTTTTGTAGAGCTGTCCATTGATTATGGTATAGCCCTTTGCTCGACGTACTATTTGTCGTCTTTCGAATTCGTCGTCAGGCAAAGTTCCGTGTTCGAGATACTCCATGAACAGTTTTGTCCAAGCCGGAGGGACCTTTGCCACCATGTGGACGAAAGAGTCCACTCTGTCCGGGTTGTCGATGTTCGCTGCCTTCACGGATGGTGTCCATAGATGCTCCCGGAAAACACCGGGCGGATTTCGTTTGCGCCCTGATCCAAGCTTAGACAGTAGATCAGACGCCTCGATTTGCTCCCTAGGTAGATACTTGACTTCGTAGCCCAAGAAGCTCTTTGCTATCTCGTCCACTTCGTCTCGATATGCCGCCATCACAGGGTTCCACACGTTCTAGGTTCCAGCCACCTGCTGGGCAACCAAGTCGGAATCTCCACAGAAAACTATGCGCTTGATGCCAATATCCTTGGCTACGCATAATCCGTGAATGAGTGCTTCATACTCCGACATGTTGTTCGTAGTCTCTAAGTGGATCTGCAGAACGTAGTGTAGCTTGTCCCTAGTTGGTGATTGTAGAAGTACACCAGCTCCCGAGCCGTTGAGTAGCTTTGATCCGTCAAAGTGCATCATCCAGTATTCTGGCTCCGGCATTGGGGTAGCATCTGGCATCTCCGTCCAATCTGTGATAAAATCCGCCAAGGCTTGTGACTTGATAGCGTCGCGTCTCTTGTAGGTGATCTCGAAGGCGGCAAGTTCGATTCCCCACTTCGTGACCCTTCTTGTAGCGTCGCTGTTATTGATGATGTCGGGCAGTGGAGTCTTGCTCACCACTGTGATTGGGTGCTCCTGGAAATAGTGCCTCAGCTTCCGAGAAGCAAGGAATACTCCATAAACTATCTCTTGGTAGTGCGGGTAATGCTGCTTCGACTCTCTCAAGACCTTGATTACATAGTAAACTGGTCGTTGAACTCCGTGCTCATAGCATGGTTCCTTCCGCTCTACCATGACGACGATGCTGATTACCCGGTTGGTGGCCGCCATGTAAATTAACATGGGCTCCCCAGGCTCGGGTGCTACAAGGATAGGCGCTGAGGAAAGTATCTCCTTAAGCTGCTTCAATGCTGCATCTGCCTCGTCCATCCACGTGAATTTGTCTGCCTTCTTCAGCAACTTGTATAGCGGCATACCCTTCTTTCCAAGTCGGCTGACGAACAGACTAATTGCTGCAACACAACCTGTTAGTTGTTGTATGTCCTTTAGGCATGTCAGACGATTTATGTTTAAGATGGCCTTGATTTTCTCCGGGTTGACCTCGATTTCACGCTAGGAAACGATGAAGCCCAACAATTTGCCAGCTGGAACCCCGAAGACGCACTTATTAGGGTTAAGCATCATGTTGTATTTCCGGAGATTATCAAAGGTTTCTTTTAAGTCGGAGATTAAGTCGTTTGATTTTCGAGACATCACCGCTATATCGTCCACATATGCGTGAATGTTCTGACCAATTTGATCGTGTAGGCAACGCTGCATTCTCCGCTAACACGTAGCACCTGCGTTTTTCAGCCCAAAGGGCATCGTGACATAGCAAAATGTGCCATAGGGTGTAGTGAACGAAGTGGACAATTGGTCTGACTTCCTCATCTTGATCTGGTGGTATCCTGAGTATGCATCGAGAAAACACAAAAGTTCCAAGCCAGCCATCGAGTTAATGACTTGGTCAATGCGAGGCAAAGCAAACGGATCTTTGGGACATGCCTTGTTCAAGCCGGTGTAATCAACGCACATTCTTAATTCTTTGGTTCCCTCTTTGGGGACAAGTACAGGATTGGACACCCATTGGGTGTGAAGGACTTCTTGGATAAAACTAGCCTTAAGTAACCTAGCTATCTCTTTGCCTATAGCGCGTCTCTTCTCATCTCCAAAGCGTCGTAGAGGTTGTTTCACTGTTTTACATTTTGGATCAATATTCAAGTTGTTCTCGGCAAGTTCCCTAGGTATACCTTTCATGTCGGCAGGTTGCCAGGCAAAGATGTCCCTATTCTCACGGAGGAACTCGACGAGCGCGCTTTCCTATTTAGGGTTCAGGTTCATCCCAATGGCGGTGGTCTTGGAGGCATCGCCTACCACAAGTTCCACCGGCTTGGTTTCGATGGCGGCCTTGAATGCTGGGGCAGAGTCAGAAATCTGTTTCTTCGATGCGGGCATCTCCGAGGCATCGACCTTGCTCTGGATCTCCTTGAATTCTTTGCTGTAGAGGACAGCTTCTGCGTAGGCCAATCTCGCAGTCCCTTGCTTTGGCAAAGCTTCCGGATACGGTGATGACACTGTTTGGTCCGGGTATCTTGAGTTTGTTATAGACGAAGCATGGCTTGGCCATGAAGGTGTGGAATATGTCGCGGCCGAATATGACGTGGTACACGCTCTTGAAGGGGACCACCTCAAAGGTCATGCGCTCTTTGCGGTAATTATTAACATCGCCAAAAGCGACCTGAAGCATGATGCACCCAAGGGACCAGGCCTCCTGACCAGGAACTACGTCGTGGAAGATGGTGTTGGTCCGCCTTAGGTTTTCCTCCGTCAAGTTCATCTTCTGCAGTGTATCCAGGTACATGATGTTGATGCTGCTTCCACTATCCACCATACATTTGGTGAACTCATTGCCGTGAATCAGGGGGTTGATGACCATGGCGTATTGGTTCTCCGTAGGGATGAGGTCTGGGTGATCCTTCCTGTCCCAAGTAATTAGAATCTCCGACCAGCGCAAGAACTGGGGAATTGGGGGTAGAGTAGCCATCAGTATCCTCATGGAGTTCTTCTGTTGTCGGACGGTGGGGGTGCCAACGAAAGTGTGGAAAACTGTCGCCACCTTCTCGAAGGGGTTCTTAACTTTGCCTTCGCTCTTAGCGGCGTGCTTGGGGTCAACATCCTCGTCCATGTCACTTGAATCCTTGGACTCCTCCGCCTTCTTCTTCCCTTGCCCTTTCCTCGCGGTCTGTTCTTCCGACTTTGTTTGTAGTCGGACTCCGGGTCCTCCTTGAGGTCGTTGACGAACTTGCAGTGGTGATTGGTGTGGGTGGCCTTTCCGTTGGCTTCGAGGTGTACGAGGCACGGCATATCGCGGTACTCCTTGTAGGTTTGGGGAATGCGGAGCGCTGCGAGGTAGTTTCACTTCCTCGCTGCTGCCCACGACCTGCTCCTCATCCTCGGCCACGGTGTCCGCCATCACCTCGTCCTGCAAAAGTCATAGCGACCATGTCGGAGTTTTCTTTTCTTCTGGTGCGGTCTTACGCTTGGTGCTGCTGTTCCTCCAAGCATGAGTTGGAATGGTCGTTGCCGGCAGAGAGCCGCGAGCATCGTCGTCGGCAGCTATGAACTCACTGGCCAGCTGAATCATCTAGTTCAAGTCTAGCTGGTGATTGTCCTGCAAGCGCTTCAACTTATGTCGGAGCAACGTGCCCCTTTCCAACCCATCGATGAAGGCGGCCTTGGTTATCTCCACCGTGTTGCCGTAGTCCTGCAACCATGTAGCTGGTTTGGCGGTGTCGTCATAGGGCTTGATGGTCTTGTCAATCCGGAAGCCTTTGGGGTAAGTTTCGGACCGTATCACATGTCCAAAGCAGCGTGGTCCTAGGTATGGTCCTTCCCGGTCCTCGTGGATCTTGTCCAGACACGAACGTGCATCGTATGGCTCCGGGCTTCTTTTCTTCTTCTTGCCATCAGAGGATGGGCTGCGTCAACGACGTGGGCCTCCTCCTCCATGGTGGCTTCTAGGTGTCGATGGAGGCGGAGGTGGCGGTGGGTTAGCCTTCTTGCTGTTACCCTCCTGCGACGCCTCACGCTTGTCGCAGTTGCTTGTCGGACGTGGAGGGTCATGGCGCGACCTGCTCTTGTGTCCTTGGTTGCGCTCTTCGTCATGACGGGTCTGCTCCGTGTTGTTGCGGATGACGATGCCCCTCTGCCTTGGCGGAGGCATATCCGTACGATGGTGATCCTTAGGGTCTTCGTGATGTCGGGGGGAGCGGGCGGTGGCGATGGGAGACGAGGTTGGGCCTTACCTCCAAGGTTTGAGGATATGGGGATAGCATCCTTCCTGTTGCGTGCATCCCTCCGTCTTTGTTCTGACGAACCCGTCTGAGACCCGACATCAAGAGGACATCTGCCCCTTGGCGGCTTATGTTTGCTAGACTGGCAAAACGCTGGGTCAGACTCAAGCCTCTGAGAGGTGGCCTTTTCCTGCTGTTTCACCGCCTTGGCCACTAGGTCATAGACCTGGTCCACTGCTTCGGGTGATATGTCCTCCTCCAGAAGGGTCTTGGCGGCGGCGAGGTTGAGGAGAGGAGTGGGCATCACCTGCCTGACTTCACTGTCAATGTATGGCTTGGCCTATGCCGGCTTCGAGGCAGCCCACCCTAGGTTTCGCCGTACACTAGGATCGTTGATGATGCGAGCCGGAGCTTTCTTGGCCTTCTGCTGCTGTAGCAGAGTCTTGTACTCGGCCTCCATTGCTCTAGCTTTCTCTATTGACTTCTGCGTGTTGGCCAGATCTCGATCTAGCTTTGCGCCTTGCTCCACGATGGCATGCGCTTCCTCCAGCAGCTGCTGGCGCTTTTCGTCAAGTTGGACTACATTGCGAATATGAGCCACAGTCGTAGGCTCGACGAGGAGATTGTCGTACATCACTCTATCGGCTGGAGTGACTTGGGCAGCAGCAGACATAGATAATGGGGGCGGCAGGTTTGCGGTGTTGTTGTTGCTCGGACCGGTGCCGAGTTCCTGCGACTGTTGCACTGGGTTAGGCGGAGGGGGCATGTCCTTGGCACGATCATTGTCGGCCGCAACAGGTGGTCCCTTCCCCTTGTCCAGCGCGGTAGGCGGAGCTCTTCCAGGTTGATCCTCATCCATCACTGTCCCAATGGTGATGAACACCTCTCGAGACGTGACGGCATTGTCGACATGTTCGTCGCGCTCGTAATCCTCCTCCATCTCCTGCATGGTAGAGTCTAGCTCCTCTAGGCTGAAATCTATCTCCTTCGAATCTGCGTTGAAGTCAGCGTAGAGCGCGTCAATCACAGAGTCGGAGGGTGCCGGGGCTTCCTCGATGACAGGGGGTGGAGGTGCAACAGCAGCGATGATGATTGGAGGTGGTGGCGCAGCTACGGTGATGGCAGTAGGAGGCGGTGGTGGCGGTGGCGCTCCGTCAATGAGCGCAAGAGCTGTCTGAGCTGCCTCCTCGGACTCCGCGTAGTTGTTAACGGTGTTCACCATGCTTCCGAAGGTGAGGCGTCCTGAAGCCTGCTGCCACCTTAGATAATGCCAGAGAAGTGTTCCTTGTTCCAGTCCTTCCACAAAGTGATACATAGCATCATCTTTGGGGTAATGCGCCAGATCGGCTCGTATACGGAGCTACCTTTCAAGGTAATCGTGGGGGTTTTCGCCCTCTCTCTGAATGCAACACGCCAGATCGAAGATGGTAACCACGCCGATGAACTTGGATCTCTACTATCCAGACGCGCGGACGAAGCCGGCGGACTTACAGTGATCTTCCACCGTTACATCCTGCACATGGGCGGTTTGGGTGGGCCTTGAATTTTTTCGATCTTTGCCAGCAAACTCCGAAGAGAGATCCGACATCGATCCTTCCGCGAACGTATCCTGCCCATAGGCGGTCCGTGTGGGCCTTGATGCTCCTCCGACTCCCAGGAACTAGTGCCCGAGTTAGTTTCGCCGATGAAGAGATGGATATCTCCGATGGGGACGATCGAGCACCGCGTAGGGTTCGTCCTCACCAGTATCCAGAAATCGTCAGGAGGGACGATCAGAATGTTGCCGGAGAAGATAACATGACCGATGGCTACAGTTTCGTCGATTCCCGTGAAGATCTTGGTCCTCGCCCGTTGAAGAGCCTGAAGCGCGTCTCGCCCCACGGTGGGCGCCAACTGTCATCGTATTCCCGACGAGTACGCCATGGAGGGGTCCTCATAGTGCGTGTTTAGAGACGTGGGGGAAGGCGGACGGTTGACGGGTACGAGGTAACACAGCTTACCCAGGTTCAGATCCCACAACGATGGCGGAATCCTACTCCTGCTATAAATCACTATAATGGCAATACGCCGAGTTACAGGGATCGGTTCGCTGTGCAAAGTATGAGTTGACTGGTGCCCTAAAGGCTCCCATAGGCCGACTTATATAGTCGCCAGGTCCTAGGGTTATAGGGAAAAGTCCTAGCCGGACAGGTTACAGAGTCCTACACTGCCTACAACTAGTCTAGCGTGTCTTACACTCCAAGGCTCCGGGTACGTCAGTGACTCCTCCGTAGCCTTCCTTAATCCGGCATAGGCCTCCCTTCTGGATCCATCTAACTAGGCTCCCCAGCAGGGCATGGGCCATGCTAGCAACTATGGTCCACCCGGGTTATCCGGATAATAGACATACTATGAGGATACCCATATAGCATATCCCCAACACAGTGATAAAAAGCACAATTCTTCACAAGTTTCATGTTGGGGAGATCCGCTCAACTGTTCCTATGATTGACAGATTTATTTATCATTTTTGTGTCATCTGATATTAATTTTTGTATCTCTGGAGTTAAATTAAAATTAAAGCTTCGTGTACTGTCAGTGATTATGAAATGTTACTAATTGCACATGTATTCGTTAGAGGAAGAATTTGAACTTTCTTATACAAGTTTAATTGGGTGTGCATGCTGATGAAAGCTTTCTTTTTAATCAACCTTCCCAACCCGATGAGATCAGTCTTAACAGTCGAAAAAACGTGACAATGGCGGACGCAACTGGCCAGTTACTACTGAGGCGGTACCGATGATTGCAGATGACTGTTTACACACTTAGTAGATGGACCCTACAGATTGAAGATGATTGTGATTCTCTCTAAAAATGGTTATTACTTCTCGGTGAAAAGAGAAGTGTTATTTTGTGAAAGTTTTCTTTATTCCTTGTGAGAATTATTTGTCAGAGCTATGTTTGAGTTACTCTATTCCAATTCACGGCAGTGGTACAGAGAGATGCATAGTTGTCAAAATGGAAAAACTTCATTCAGTTAAGCATGATTGTTTGCTTTATGATTCTAGAGTATATATTTCACCATCGTTATTAAGGCTAAATCTCTGAACTTGCACATTATATGTATCTTAGTCATGTATTCTTCATGTTTTAATATATATTTTTCCACCATAATCTATGAAATGCACAAATATCTAATAGTAGCTATACAGTCCTCACACCTTCCCCATCTGAATTTGTCCATGAATGGAATTTGGACCACGGACACGATTTATAGGTAGGCACTAATAGAAAACTATAGATGTCATGTACGATTAGTGAGAATCAACGAATTGTTTGGCCAAACCATATATTTTCTAGTGTTTGTGGCAACGCACGGGAATTCAACTAGTATATTACTAAAAAATTCTTCAACCCTAAACTACCCCTAAAAAACCCAAACCCTAAACCCTCAATACTAAAACCCTGAACCCTCGGCCCATAAACAACCCTAACCAAGCAGGTATCATGCACTTATATACAGATCAAAATTTGAGATACTTTCATTATTAAATTGTTGATAAGTCATTCTATTTCATGAATATATGCATAAAGCTCAAACTTTATTGAAAATTTCCGAAACCCTAAACCCTTAATTAAACCCCTAAATACCTAAACCCTAAACCCTAAAACCAGAACACTAAACCCCTAAATTTGAGATACTTTCATTAAATTTTGGTAACGCCATTCTATTCAACGATTAAAAGCATAAAGCTGCTTTTGAACTTAATTGAAAAATCCCGAAACCATAAAACCCTAAACACTAAACACCTAAACCCTGACCAAGCAATTATCATGCACTTGTAGATCAAAATTGAGATACATACATTAAAACGGGAAACGCCATATTCTCTTCGATGAATATAAGCATAAAGCTTGAAGATTATTGAAACTTCCCTAAACCCTAATAAACAACCCTTAAACCCTAAACCCTAAATCCGTAAATACTAAAACCCTAAACCCTTCAACCCATAATTAAACCCTAACCAAGCAGGGTATCATGCACTCATAGATCCAAATTTGAGATACTTTCATTAAATTGCGGTAACACCATTATGTTGCACGATTATAAGCATAAATCTTGAACATTATTGAAAGTTCGCTAAACCTTAAACCCTAAACCCCTAAACGACCCTGGCCAGATAGGGGTATCATCCACTTGTAGTGGTATGGTATTGTAAGAGAAAAGACAAGATAAAGATAAGATAAGAAGTACTAATGTGAATGACGGATCTTTTGAATAACCTTCCCTCCCGATGTTTTGGAAGCAAGTGAAAATTTCTAAGTTGGAAAAGTTTGAATTTTTTTGTCGCCAAGGACCAAAGTGGTTTCCTTCCTATATGTACAGTACTACTCCAAGTCCACACCAACGCGGCTGCCGAACACGCTAGAGAAAAAGATCCACCCCCTCAAAAAAAAGAAACAGAGCCACCGTACCAAGGCACACGTGCGCAACACCACGCTTTGGACGAGGGAGAGATCCGCCAGGCTGGTGCACGAGGGAAGAGGGGCGGAGAGAGGAATTGAAGGAGAGAGAAAACACACTTCCAATTTTTTGGTGTGCATAGGTCCTGAATGAATTGATAGCATAAAACTACCACTTTGTATGTCGATTTTCCCAATTTATACCACTCCCCTTCGAAATCACATAAAACTACCACATTGGATCTTGATTATGCATAAAAAGACTGATCATTTGTCTAAATCTGAATTTACGGTTTAAGGCAGACGGGCCCACCCGTCGGTGTGGCCCGTAACGTGAACAGTACCATCTGCCATTTTGCCTTGAGTCCTAAAGTTGTGAAAAATTGCGAAGTCTGCACTATTAAAACGCTCATAACTTTTGAATACGAATTCAAATGGAAAAAGTTTAAATACGAAAAGTGCTCAGAATTGTTTGGTTTTTTTAGAAAATTTATTTATTATTTTATATAATTAAAATATGCAAAAATATAAAAAATATTTTATTAATTATAAGAAATTATTTTATTAATTAGACAAAAACTTTGAAAATTCATAACTTTAACTATATAACTCCAAATAATATAAATAATATGTCTAAATTTATTAGAAAATCCAAGGAATCCATTCTTGCAAGTAATCCGAGAGGAACAGATATGATTCATACATTATAAATATAAGAAATGGATTCCTTAGATTTTTCTAATAAATTTAGATATATTATTTATATTATTTAGAGTTATATAGTTAAAGTTATGAATTTCCAAAGTTTTTTATAATAAAATCAAGATCCAATGTGGTAGTTTTATGTGATTTCGAAAGCGAGTGGTATGAATTGGGAAAATCGACATACAAAGTGGTAGTTTTTATGCTATCAACTCGTCCTGAAATTTACTACTAGTAGAGTGTACTATACTGTAAAGGCGGCAGGAGTACCTCGTGTCAGGAACCCGTAATAACTTTGCTCTAACATTGAACCGCCTTCAACTCCTCTTCTCTCTTTGTTGCCGCCCTCTTCCCCTGCCTACGTTTTATTCTCTCTACATGTACAGCGCGTGGACATAGGTGGGCATCTGTCCAAGCAAAATAGTAAGCTCCACCGTTTAGATAGTGTCCAAACGAGACGATTCGTCGGACGCGCTAAACTGAAGACGTGTGCATGGAAGTTTTATAGCTTGGTCATATACTGCCAAGTGGGCCCATTATTTGCTTTTTCCTTAGGGCATCCACAATGTGTAAAAAAATCACGCCTTAAGGCATATATTAGTATATTGTGGAGAACGTAAAGTTACCTCAAGCTTGTGGGTTCCGCATAGAGTATAGAAAAATCATTTTCCCTTGCATGGAGCAATATGACAAGATATGTTGGTCCCACCTTGTCACAAATGCTGACCTTATACATTATGGTAATTTCGATAAGTCAGCTGGGTCCAACATTACGGATGTCGTTAGACACGCGTGCCTTGTACTCCCGTCTCCATCGCGCTATACTTTTTTTTGTAAAATTCATTTAACTGCCGTAGTTAGATAGGACGCATGATCCACTATATGTGTGAAAACTCCCACGGTCAACAATGCTTGCTACCCCAAGATGCGCCCATCTAGTGTGGGAACTCTATGGGGTCATAAACTATGATGTCGATCGATATGGCCTTGATGACCTTTGACGTGGTTATACCCTACGGGTACGTGACTTTAGCATACCTGGTCCAGCCCAAGGAAGGCCCACAACAGATATACGCTGGCCCATGAAGATTTTCGGGTGGCCAAGGCCCATGATGCCTTCGGATCCTTGGAGAGAAAGACTAGCATAGATAGGAAATTCAAAGGGGTAAAACGCTAGAACTTGTAACCGACTAGGACTATGCCCGGGACCTGCCTAAGTCTATATAAAGGCCAGGAGGGCACGTCCTAGATCTCTCGACTCATACTTTCGCACACGCACCTCCACGCCAGATCGAATCTGTGCACCCTGTAACCTTCGGTTCCGCCGTAATCAAGAGCAGACAAGCAGGAGTAGGGTTTTCCCTCCGGGGGCCTCAACCTGGGTAAATCTCGTGTCCCCTGGTTGCTTGTCTGTTAACCGTTCCACGATCACTAGCATCCCCATCTTCTCCAAAACCCAAGTCCATAACAATGGGCATTGACGAGTCGAAACCTCGTCAATTGGCGCCATCCGTGGGGATCGGGGATGCTGATTGTGCGATCGTGACGGTCCCGACCCGATCGATCTACAACTCCGCGGCGACGGAGAATCACCTCCTCTTCGGCGCTTTCGACTTCACCGCTCACTCGCCGGCCACCATGAAGGATTTCGAGCCCATAGGCGACGGACTCGAAATTCTATTTGGGAGCTTCTGCTTCCAGGTGGGACAAACTGGCACCCTCCACCTTCCTGAGCGGGTGCCCGTGCCATCAATCAGGCCCGCTTCGTGGGCTCCACACCCCGTGCTGCGCACATCATCATCGACAGATGAGTTCTACGACAGCAACAGCTGCAACTCCGATCTGTGTGATCCACCTTCGGATGAGGGGACCTACGGTTCCGGATCCGAAAGCTGCGGCAGCAGCGGACCGATCTACGAGTGCTACCAATGCGCCGCGGTCATCCAGGAGCAGCAAACGCCTAACCCGCTGCCCAACACGAACCCCAACCCGTAGGACAGAAACGGCGAAAACGGCGGGAACAGAAGAAGCCAGTCCCCCCCACCCGACGGGGAAAACAATGGCCACGTCATCCAACTTAGCAAAGAAGGATGGGTCAAGGCACGCCGTGCCGTAGCAGGCGACATAGTCCTACCTGCAGATGCCTCACGTGAGCTACTGATGGCATACCACTACCTCCTCATCGAGGAGCACAAGAAGCAAGTCAAGATGCAGGAGACGCTCGACAAACGCAAGCAAGCAGCCTCTGAGTCCAGCGCGTGACGAGCTGCGCTCTCCGCCATGGCACCCGGCTCTAGCACAAACGGAAACCAGGGAAACAAACACCGCTCTCGGGTGGAGAACATGGATCGAGGAGCCGTGATGTGACCCGAACTCTCCACACATCGTTCATGGATATGGATGCCGACAACAACATCATCCCGAAGACACCGCAAGCTGCGATCATGGCAGCCACTGCGTATCTCACGGCCCATCCTCCTCCGGAGGGGGACCCGAAAAGAGCCATGCATAAATCTGCACTCACCGGACTCGGACTCGTCGGAGCTGCGCTCCACGAAGATGCTCCTGCGGAGCCGAAGAAGAAAGCTCCGGCCAGGCGCGACCGGAGCCCCACCCCTTCATCCGAAGAGGAAGAGGAGCACGACCTTCCTCGAAGGAAGAAGAGCTCGCATCGCCATAAACGCGACTACGACGCTAGGTACGCGCTTACACAGCGCAAAATCGACAAAGCACGAGCCAAACGTGCATGCTCGTCTGAATCCGAGATGGACGAAGACGAAGGAGAACTCTGCGGAGCTCGATGCTTCAGCAGATCTGTTCGGCGAACGCAGATGCCACGCAATTTCAAGCTTCCTTCGGATACTCCGAAGTTCAACGGCACGCAAGATCCAAAATCCTGGCTCAGCGACCATCTGTCATCCGTCAAGCTTCACGGCGGCAACAAAGAAACCGCCATGCAATGCCTCCAGCTGCAGCTGACAGGCGCGGCGCGGGTCTGGCTCAGCAGCCTATCATCAGGATCCATCCGAAGTTGGGAGGAGCTAGCTTACAGCTTCATCCGAAATTTCAAGGGCACCAGCAAGAGGCCTGCCTCAATCGAAGAGTTGCGAGCCTCCACTCAGAGAACGGGTGAGTCTATTCGCTGGTACATACTACGCTGGTCTACCACCAAGAACTCCGCAGCACACATCTCCGAAGAGAGGGCCATCGACGCCTTGGACATCAATCCCAAGACTCTCGACCACCTCATGGACATCGCCAACAGGTGGGCAGACGGCGAAGATTGCATCCACCACGCACAATCAGATGAAGAGGACGACTACGGCCGAAGGCGAGAACGCCGCAGCAAGAGGAGATCGCGCGTCTACGAGGACCGCGACGGACCCGACATGGTCGCGGCCGGCTACGCCGACCGCCGCAACGACAACAGCCGCAATAGCGGAGGATACCGCAGCGGAAACTTCCGCGACAACGGACGCCCAGCACAGTCGTGGCAACGCCGCGACCGCGACAACGGACCCTCAGCATTCGACAAACTTTCGGGTCCATGCACCATCCACTTCTACATCGACAAACAAGATGGCAAAAAGAAAGCCAGCCACATGCTCAAGGACTGCCGCGAGTTCCAGAAACTCAGCGAAAGCATGGTGCAGATGAGGCAACAGGCCTCCCTGCGTTCGGAAACGCACCTGCGCCAGGTGAAGTAGCACACGGAGCTCCTCCACCGCCGCCTATTGGAGGCCCAAACCAACCAGTCGCACCAGCACAGAACAACGTCGGGGTCGGGTACCCCCCACCGAAAGGAGCACTAAACATGATCCAGAAGGGATGCCCCACGAATAGGGTGCAGAAGAAAATCACCCGACAAATCAACTTGGCTGTGGCAACTCCGCCTGCAATCCCTGAGTACCTCAGCGGATCGGAGTCCTGCATCACATTCACTCGCGCGGATCACCCTTGCCAGATCCCTCGCCCAGGTCATGCTGCCACAGTGCTGGGCGCGAATCGGAGCTTGAGATGAGTCGCGTCTTCATGGACGGCGGCGGCATCAACCTAATGTTCGCAAGCACTCTAGCAGCAATGCGGATCCACAATGCAGCCTGGAAGCGATCGGACACAACGTTCCACGGCATCGTTCCAGGGAAGGGCATATTCCCCCTGGGCAAAATAGGGCTCGACGTCATCTTCGGGAAGCCGGACAACTTTCGGCAGGAGCGACTCGAATTCGAAGTGGTGGACTGGCCGTCGCAATACCACGCCATCCTGGGGCGTGTAGCATTCGCAAGGTTCCTGGCCGTCCCACACTACGCATACCTACTACTCAAGATGCCAGGACCGAGAGGCGTCAACACAGTCCACGGGAGCTTCACCCGATCGGACCAATGCGACAGGGATTTCAACAAAATCTCCTAGTCTTTCGGCATGCAAGACGAGCTTGTAAGGCTCCGTGAGGTAACGGACAATGGGGCACCCCGGTCCTGACGAAACGCACCGACATGTCCTTCGACTCCACCGTCAACACCAGAAAGTGCAGGTCCATCCGACGGATACCTCCAAGACGGCTCTGATCGCCAACGACCTCAGCCTCGCATAGGAAGGCGCGCTCGTCGAATTCCTCCGTGAGCGCTGGGAAATCTTCCCCTGGTGTCCTGCGGAGATGCCAAGAGTTCCCAGGGAATTCACCGAGCACGCACTCAATGTCTTTCCAGACACCAAGCCAGTCAAGCAGTCCATCCGGAGACTGTCGGAGCCACGAGCCGAAGCCATCGGCAAGGAAATCAACAGATTATTCGCTACAGACTTCATCAGGGAAATCAAGGAAAGCGAGTGGCTGGCAAACACAGTCATGGTCCCAAAGAAGGACACGGACATCCTGTGGATGTGCGTGGATTTCACGTCACTAAACAAGCACTGCCCAAAGGACCACTTCCCGCTTCCTCGGATCGATCAGATCATCGATTCGACTGCAGGTTGTGAGAAACTCTCCTTCCTTGACGCCTACTCAGGCTATAACCAGATTCGACTCAAGGTCGAAGATCAGGAGAAAACGGCGTTTATCACACCGTTCGGAGTATTCTGTTACAACACAATGCCCTTCGGGCTAAAGAACGCAGGTGCCACGTACCAGCGATGCATGCAGGCCTGCCTCAAAGACCAGATCGGTCGCAATGTCCAGGTCTACGTCGACGACATAGTGATAAAAACCAAGGAGGCAAGGACACTCATCGACGATCTCCGCGAGACATTCGATAACCTTGATCGCTACAGGATCAAGCTTAACCCCGAAAAGTGCGCCTTCGGCGTCCCATCGGGTCAGCTGCTTGGGTACTTCATCTCTTAGCGAGGGATCGAGGCGAACCCGAAGAAAATCAGAGCCATCATGGCAATGGAGAAGCCAAAAAACCTCAAAGGCGTCCAACAGCTCGCAGGGCGAATAGCGGCACTAAGCAGAATCATCAGCCGCATGGGCGAGAAGGCCCTGCCATTCTACCAACTGCTGTGCAAGGCAGACAAGTTTGAGTGGACACCAGAAGCCGACGATGCATTCGAAAGCCTCAAACGGCTCCTCTCCACCTCACCCGTTTTGGTCACACCAAAGGAGCGCAAGCCCCTGCTGCTGTACATAGCAGCCACACACCAGGTGGTCAGCACCGTACTCGTTGTCGAACGACCCGAAGAGGGCAAGACCCACGGGGTCCAACGCCCAATTTACTACCTCAGCGGTAATCGACACCAACAAAGCAGAGGTACCCTCACTACGAAGCTAGCCTCTAGCGTGTTCATGACGGCTCGTAGATTGAGCCACTACTTCCGGGAGCATCGGTGATGGTCGCCAGCGAGCACCCTAAACAGCATCTGAATAACCCGGAGGCCACGGGGCGTGTGGCCTGTGGGCATCGGTATCACCTCTAGACATCGTCTATGAGAAGCGACTCGCAATCAAATCTCAAGTCCTTCCGGACTTCCTGGTACATTGGATGGAGCTGCAACTGCCAGACATCCCAGACATGTCGCAGTCATGGACAATGCACTTCGACGGCTCCATGAGAGAAGCTGGAGCAGGAGCAGGGGTCATACTGACCTCCTCGCAAGGAGACAAGATGAAGTACGTCCTCCAGATGAAATTCCGAGCCTCCAACAACAAGGCCGAATACGAAGCCCTCATCCATGGCATGAGGATGGCAAAGATATGCGGCGCAACGCGCCTGGTCATCTATGGTGACTCCAACCTCGTCGTCCAGCAGACGATGAATGAGTGCGACGCACACGTCGAAAACATGATCGCGTACCGCGCGCTCTACAACGCAGTCGAAGGAGAATTCCATGGCTGCGAGCTTCGACACGTTGGAAGAGAAAGCAACGAGGAAGCCGACAGACTCGCCAACATCGGCTCCACTTGCGCAAAGGTGCCACCAGGTGTGTTCCTCAAACAAATTTGCGTGCCATCCATCAAGCAGAAATTTCCCAAGGGATCACCCGAAGAAGCAGAACACTAGGGGGCTACGCTACCCGAAGGACACGAAGGACCCGACAAACTGGACACAGAGGTAGCCATGGTCAACCTAATGCAGGTCATGGCAGTCGAAGAAACTTGGACGCGACCATACCTCCAGTTCTTGATAAACGGAGAACTGCCCGACAGCCCGACAGATGCCCAACGCGTATCTCGTCGGTCAAAAGCCTTCACCATCATCAACGGCGAGCTGCACAAACGCAGCATCACGGGTGTACTACAACGGTGCGTCACCATCGACGACGGCAAAGCCATACTCCAAGACATCCATGAGGGCATTTGCGGCCACCACGCAGGCAGCCGCTCCCTTGTCGCCAAAGCTCTACGAGCAGGATTCTACTGGCCAACGGCCATGAGCGATGCAAAGGACATCGTCCGAAGATGCAACGGATGTCAACCGTTTGCCGACAAACCGCACGCACCTGGGTCCGAGCTTAGACCCATACCCATAGCCTGGCCTTTTGCTCAATGGGGCCTCGATATGATCGGCAAACTGCCAAAATCCTCGAAAGGGGGACACGTCTTCCTCCTGGTTGCAGTCTACAAATTCACCAAGTGGATCGAGGCCATGCCAGTCACCAACCAGAAAGGCAAAACTGCCGTCAAATTCTTCGAGTCCATTGTCTACAGGTTCGGCGTACCGCACAGCATCATCACCGACAACAGATCGAACTTCATCTCCGAAGAATTCCAGGACTTCTGCGAAGGCCTTGGGATCAACATCACGTACGCCTCAGTGGCACACCCGCAAACAAACGGGCAAGTGGAAAAGGCCAACGGCCTAATCGGTGCTGGCATCAAGAAGCGCCGCATGAGTTCACTCGAACAAAAAGTTGGAGCCTGGACGAAAGAGCAACCATCCGTCCTGTGGAGCTTACGGACTACGCCAAACAGCTCCACCGGCTACACACCGTTCTTCATGGTACACGGAGCTGAGGCCGTGCTACCAGCCGAAGTACGCCACCAGGCCCCACGGGTCGTCGCTTACAGCGAAGCCGAATCCACGATTGCACTTGAAGACGCTGTCGACACACTCGACGAAGCACGGGATATAGCAGCAGCTCGATCAGCGGTGTACCAGCAGAGTCTCCGCAACTACCACAGCCGCCGGCTGCGCCCAAGGTCCTTCGTCGAAGGAGACCTCGTCTTGCGACTCAAGCAAAAGCGACCGAATAAATTCGAGTCACCATGGGAAGGACCCTACGTCATCACCGAAGTCATCCCAGGTGGCGCCTATCGCCTCAAGCACGTGGAGTCTGGAGTCGCATACTCCAACCCATGGAACATCGCGCACCTGCGACGATTCTATCCCTAGCTACCTACCCCTTTACTTTCAATAAGGCTTTCAGCCGAACAATGTACCTCCTTCATTACGATATAAATAAAGCTAAGTGTCTCGCCCCAAAACTTCAGTTCACTATTTTGCAACTTTACTACATGCTACAAACGCACTCGGGGGCTCCCCCCACCTCACGATTTCATCGACTGAGAATAAAACATGTACACCTGAGTAGCTGACAACGTCAGGCAAACGAAAAGGACACGTACTCAATCAAAGCACTTCTTGCTCACAACAAACAAACCTTTACAACAAAGGGCACAACACGCCCAGCCGAAATATACAAATTTTACATCTATCTCTTTTTCAGGTACTACCTATTCTGAAGAATAACCCGAGCACGCTGCTCAAACAAATCTACGACCTGTTCGCATCGCCTCTGACAGCGTAATGTGGGCGCATGTCCCACTCACCACCATCATGCTGAAGAGGCGGCCCAGCGGCCACAGCAGCCAAATCTACATCAGGCCGATGCAGCCTCACAAGAGATAACGCAGCCTTGACTCCAGCGACGAGTTGTTGCCGCACCAACTCCTTGACATTGCTCACGCTTCGAAACTTCGACAGAAGACCCGCAAGGCTCGTCGGTACGGCATCCAAAGGAAACATGACGTGCAACACCGAGGAAAGCGATGTCTGCACTTGGCGGAGCACCCGCGAAACTTGGTGAACACGATCTTGCACCGTCGCTAGAGCCATGGCGCGATCACGATCCATCCAGAAGAAGCCGCCAGCCTCCATGTCCTGCTGAGTCAAGCAATTGATCCGAACAGCGACACGTTCCTTTTCTTCCCTCGGAGCAAGGTTCGCACCTGCGATAAACGCACAAAATAAGAGTAAGGCCAGCAGGCCCATCCGAAGAACTGAGCTACAGCTCGAACCAAAGAACAACTTACACTGCAGCTGCTCGGACAGCCGAACCAGCTCCGCCATCAAGTACTCCTCTCTGGCTGCACCACGATCCGCCTTGGACTTCCAAACATCGGCATGACCGCGTAACCCGAGCAACTCCCTCTCCAGACTCGCTTTACGATCCCGAAGAAAAGAGAGTTGCGAGAATCATCCAAAGATGGTCGCGGCACCTTGTGGGGACGGGTGTCAGCAGGTGACACCAAAGGAACCTATAGCAGCGAGAAAAGAAAGAACACATACATTCGGAGTGATAGAGCACAACTCAGAAGAATTCATTAACATATAAGGCCACTACGTGGCACAAGGATGGTGTTCTTCAAGATATTTACAACAAAAGCAGACTACAAACTACCCTACGTCTACAACGCCTAAGATGCGGCACCCTGAGTCGCCTCGGAGCCGTACTGTCTAGCTTTGGCCCGCCTGCGCCACGTGCATACTCGACAACAAATCAATGAGCTTGGGCCCATATAAACTGCGCCGCAGAGTAGGCAGCAAAGGCTACCTCGGATCCATCCGCAGTCGTCGGCATCCGAGAGGTGATCTGGGGCAGATCCAGCTCCGCTCCAGCCGCCAAGGCCATCGCCAGCCCGACGGACGCGCCGATGCCCTTCTGCTTACGCTTGTACGCCACAAGTGCTTCGGCTGACAGAGCCTCCGCCAGAGCATCCACATCATCGAGGGCCACGCCCTTAGGGACAAGCTCCTTGTAGAAGCGGCCAAGGACCTCCTTCGCCTTGGCAAGGGAGGTGACGACGGTGCTGCAGCGGTCTTCGACCGCCACAGTAGCATCATCTAGAGCACTCCCGTGCTCTAGAGCACCGCGGTCAAACTCGATGCCTGCGGCATCTAAGACAAAAAAATAAGAAGGAAGACATGAAGAAAAGCAACAAAGAAGAAGACACGAGGCATGAAATAACAAGCACAAATCTAGCACTCACCCGAAAGAGCCTTGGCAGCAGCCATGAGCTTCGCTGCTACCTCTCTCTCACGAGCAGCCGCAACAGTGGCCAACTGCTCCTCACGATCCGTGGCCTCCTGCTGTAGACGCTCCTTAGCTTCGGCTGCTTTAGTCAGCTCTAGCTCAAGGCGTTCCTTCGCACCAACGGCGGCCTCGGCCTTCTGCTCCGATTGACCAAGGCTCTTCTTGAGAGCGTCGACCTCACGGAGAGAAGTGTTATGCTCCTCTGCATTCAAGACAAGCAAGTGTCAAAGAACAGGACCAGGATATATAAGAGAGGCACTAAAAGGCAGATAGGTACCTTGAAGCTGCCGAAGGTTCGCTTCCAGCACCAAGCGCTCCTGCACCAGCCGCTTGGCCTCCTGCACGAAAGCCTGAAGGAAAAGAAATAGCAGTAAGAAAAGGACTTGGGGGCTACGCCCAACACAAAGGAGTAAAAACAAAATTCGCACACGAAGACACTCGGGGGCTCCCCCCGTGGCATGAAGTAGAAAAAACTTACATGCTCCGATGGAGACTCCGAAGGCCCGCCTGCGAAATTCCGAGGCGCAACCACCTGCACCTCCTGCAACGGAGGATCCGGAGCTGCGCCACCCGAAGTCGCCACCGTCTGAGGAGGAGGAGACACAATCTTCAACTCCCCCATCATTTCCCGCGCACCATCACTAGAGGAGTCGTGGGAGGAATGCCTGCATACGAAGGAATTAGCACAAGTGCAAAATCAAGAAAAACAAGGGGAACAGCAATATAACAAGAAACTTACGAGCCCAATGAGCTCAAGTCGAAGACAGGAGGAGTCCTTCGGGCTCTCTTCTCCTCTTTCTTCTCTTCCTTCTTCTCCTCCTTTTTCTCTTCCTTCTTCCTCTTCGCTGGCGGTTGCGGCGCTACAGCCCGCACCGGAATGGCAGGAATGGGAGAGGAAGACCCTCCATCACCGTCCCTATGACGCTCAAGGCCCAGAGGGTTCCTAGGAGTCGGAGGAGTCGAGGCATCCGAAGACTCGCTGAAGCTTCGTGATCGTTTGCGCGTATGGTTCTCACTCGACTCGTCAGCATCCTCTGCCGGAGATTGCACCGACGGCAGCTCGGACACGGACTCAACCACTTCATTGTCCGGGGCATTCGGATATTTTTCGGGCAATGGCGGTACCATGCCCGGCACTTTGAAGCTCTGCAAAATCAGAAGGAACTTTGTTAGCAAACAAAGGAAATAAATACACAGCCGACAAAAAGCACTATGTGCACAAATCTACACCTGCGGTACGGCCAACGTCGAAGAAAATGGAGGAGTTAGCGATTTCCCCGAGATTTCTTCTCTGGCCTTGAACTTCAGCAGCGCGCGAAGGGCCCTGTCAAGATCCCCCTCGGAGATTTTCTCAGCCGAAACCCTCGTCGGATCACGACGCCCAAAATAAAGAAACATCGGGTGCACCCTCGCTTGGAGAGGCTGCACCCGACGCTCAAGAAAAGTCCGGATGATGTCCACGCCGTTCACCTCCTTCTCCAGAATCAGCTGGAGATCCTCCACCCGACGGTAAAGGGTCTCTACTTCCGCCACCTCACCGTCCAAGATTTGGTTTTTCCAAGACCTTTTCTTCTCAATCATTTGGGAGGGGTCAAAGGGAACAAGCCCAAAATCTTTGCCCGGGCACTACGGAGTCGCGGATATAAAACCATCGCCTCTGCCAGTACTGGACAGATTCGGACATAGAAAAAGAAAAGAAGAGAAGGTTAGGACTCAGGGAGATGATGTAACCCCCAATGGGATACACACCATCCGAACCAGACTGCCTCTTCACGGAATAGAGCTTCCGGAAGAGGCCAAAGTGCGGCTCAATGCCAAGCCAGCACTCGCAAAAAGTGATAAAACAAGCAATGTGGAGAAGAGAATTGGGAGGGATGATGAAGCTGAATCCCATAGAAGAAGAGATCCACGGAGGAAGTTGTGGACGGAAAAACCCACGAATAACGAAGGCGAGAAACATAACCCGATACCCAGATGGGGGACGGGGGATTACCTCGTTGCCGGGGAGCCTGACGGCCTCCCTATCTTGTGGGATCAAACCCCGCTCGCGAAGCTTGCGGAGATCACTCTCCCGCGTCTCTGATCGCCGCCAGCCACCGTCGGTGACGCGGGTAGCGGTGGTGTTCTTCTTTCCTCCGGCGGCGCTAGTACCAACGGCAGACGAGGATTTCTTGGGTTTCCCCATTGCGCTACGGCGGCGCCGGCGGTGAAGACGCAGAAACAACGACGGAAATGTGGAAGGAAATCCCAGTGGGCAGCAAGAATCGCTAGAGCATAAGGAGGCAGTGAAAACAAGAACGGATGCGGTGAAAACAAACGCGGCTTTCCCCAATGATTATAACTGCGAAGACGACGCACGGCAGTTGTCCATCCAGAAGACCTAACGCCAACGGCAGATCTGACCGTACACGTGTCAACATCACAACGAACCGTCATTACCACGCCGTCCACTACGTGCAGAAATCGAGGAGACGCCGTAATTATCTCCACGCCGCGCATGACTGGTCAATTCAAAGTCAGCAAGTGGGACCCACGTTCGTCCAGTCAAGTCATCTCTGGCATAGCAGACGCTTGAGGTCATCGATCGTCAGCACTGATGTCATCAAAAGCTATACTAGCACCAACTACAATTTTTCGGCTCCACAGCTAAGGGTACTCACTCGAATCTTCGATTTGACTAAATACTCGGGGGCTACTCCTATTAGGAGTGCTGGCCGCGCACCCGAAAGACGAATAAAGACAAATTATTTCTTTGAGTCCTACGTCGAGTCTACGACTCCACTACGGACTCGGGGGCTACTCCCATAGGGAGGACGGATTTAAGCATCCGAAATTTTTGTGTCCTACGGACTTACTACTTAAAAAAACACCTGAATAAAGTCTCCGCTCGAGTCTACGACTCGAACAGACACTCGGGGGCTACTCCCATAGGGAGCGCTGGTCGCGCACCCTATGAAATCTTCGACTGCGATCTTCGGATCAGCACGCAAAAACTTTTTGGCAACTCTGCCCCAACAAAACGCTGAGTGAGAGACAATCTCCTTGGCCACCCGAAGCACCTCCGTGGTGACAAATGTTCGGATGCTGCGTCTGCGACGCAAATATAAGACCTGCGGATATCATCTGATGGCCTGGCAACGCACATGACTACGCTCTGCTAGTATGAATCCATGCCAACAGGCGTGATGAAAAATCCCGACGGACGCGTTGGGTAGATCAATTAAAATCACTGGAATTCCACTCCTGTAAGTCCTCAGCGGCCTGAGTCGAATTATGCCAGCATATGTTCCAGGTCCGAGTTGAGGGACTCGAACCTGAAGAAGATCGTGTTGTTTCGTCCTAAGATGCTTAATCGCCTGATCCGTCGGGTGAGTCAGGCACACGCATCAAAAATCCCTACACACATATACTATTAATATATAGTTGCACCCGAAGGATGGAAGAGTCTTCAGCCGAATCTACGATTCGACTGATCACTCGGGGGCTACTAACGTGGTTATACCCTACGGGTATGTGACTTTAGCATACCTGGTCCAGCCCAAGGAAGGCCCACAGCAGATATACGCTGGCCCATGAAGATTTTCGGGTGGCCAAGGCCCATGATGCCTTCGGATCCTTGGAGAGCAAGACTAGCATAGATAGGAAATTCAAAGGGGTAAAACGCTAGAACTTTTAACCGACTAGGACTATGCCCGGGACCTTCCTATGTCTATATAAAGGCCAGGAGGGCACGTCCTAGATATCTTGACTCATACTTTCGCACACGCACCTCCACGCCAGATCGAATCTGCGCACCCTGTAACCTTCGGTTCCGCGGTAATCAAGAGCAGACAACAGGAGTAGGGTTTTCCCTCCAGGGGCCTGAACCTGGGTAAATCTCGTGTCCCTGGTTGCTTGTCTGTTAACCGTTCCACGATCTCCAGCATCCCCATCTTCTCCAAAACCCAAGTCCATAACAATGGGCATTGACGAGTCGAAACCTCGTCAACCTTGGTCGTTCGGTTTGAAACACAATAATGTCCATACATGGTAGGACAATACTAAGAAGCTGTTTTTTTTGGAAACTCGTCAAATCCCATTGATACCACTAAAATCCTAAACAACCCCTGAAACCTAAACCCTCAACCCCTAACAAATATAAGCATAAAGCTTGCACATTATTGAAAATTCAACCCCTAAACGACCCTGACTAAACAGATATATCATCGACTTATAGATCAACATTTGAGATATAATTTGATTAAATTATGGTAACGTCATTCCATGAATCTGAGCATAAAGCTTGAACATTATTGGAAGTTCCCTAAAATCTAAAACTTAAACCCTACGACCCTAAACCCTGACCAAGTGGGTATCATGAACTTATAGATCAAAATTTGTGATACTTTCATTAAATTACTCTAAACCCATTCTAATTCATGAAAGCTCGAACATTATTGAAAATTCCAGAAACCCTAAACCCCTAAACCCTAAACACCTAAAAACACTAAACATACACTTAACCCCTTACCCTAAGCTCGAACATATTATTGAAAAAAATCCTAAACCCTACACTACCCCTAAAAAAACAAAACCCTAAACCCTCGACCCATAAACAACCCTAACCAAGCAAGCACGTATCATGCACTAATAGATCAAAATTTGATATACTTTCATTAAATTGCGCTAACGCCATTATAATTCACGAAAGCTCAAGCATTATTGAAAATTCCCTAAAGCCTAAACCCTAAGCCCTATACCCCTAAAAACCATAAACCCTCAACCCCTGACCCTAAGCTTAGACATATTATTGAAAAATTGCTAAACCCTAAACCAAAAAATACCCCAAAAAAATAAAATCCTAAACCCTCAATACTAAAATCCTAAACCCTCGACCCATAAACAACCTAACCAAGCAAGCACGTATCGTGCACTCATCATAGATCAAAATTTGAGATACTTTCATTTAATTGCGCTAACGCCATTCTTATTCATGTAAGCTCGAACATTATTGAAAATACCCTAATACCTAACCCCCTAAAGCCTTAACCCTAAGCCCTATACCCCTTAAAAACCCTAAACCCCTCGACCCCTAACCTCGAACATATATATTGTAGAGGTCCCAACCTGATAAGGTAGAGGTCCCTGTGTTTACAAAGCTAGTCCCTGGATCAATATCTAGCATCCATAGTTTAAGATGTAATATCAAGAAACAAAGGTCATATTACAACTTATAACCAGGAATAAAATAATACATTACATCTTTCATAGATCATTTGGCTATCTCATTACAATGCAACGGAAATATCTATATAGCATGGGGTCCTTCATCTTCATATTCCACAGGCAATCATATTGGTTGTAGACTTGTAATCCTATTCAACATACTTCACTAACATCAAACAAACCTACAACATAATAAGTTACAGCCAAAAGGGTCAATACATTTAAATTGTATTGGCAAGTGATACTATGGTAGAATGGTGGTATCTATCATCTCTATGCATTTGGCTAAGTGGATCTTAGGCTTGCTTTGCTCAAAATAAGGTTTTCCTTATCAGTTGAAAACACTAAGTTTTTGTTTGACAAATCACCCAAGGCATCTACCAATTAAAAATTCGTGATCCTTTAACCCTTGTTCAACCACAAGTTTTTAACTTAGAAATTGGGATGAGGAGATCCTTGATAGCTTCCATGTCTTGATGCTCAAATTGTCCATTGCCGGGGACATGGCTAAGTACTTAGATTTTACTCTCTCGAGATGTGGTGCACTTTCCCCACAAGGCTCGACATGCATCGAGACAAGATCTTTCAAAATCCTTCCCTTAGACCATATGGACGCGTTCCAACCTATCACCCATACCACCTTCTGTCCATCTGGCTAAGTTATTGCAACCTATATGATCCAGGCAGAGCCCATATTGCCATGTGGCTGCACTAGAAGCTTCTCAACACATAACATCTCAAATCTCTTTGTTCCTGGGTGGCTTTCCACAAGTGTGATACACAAGGTTCACTAGTCCCTGGTCTTGTGTAACCACTCATCCTATCCCATTTATACCATTCCACCCAGGTGATTCATTCACTTAGTAGTTTTATTAGCAAAAACATAAGTCAAAAGACTTAGCAAAATTTCCATAGCATGTGTATATATTCCACCCTTTTTTACTACTAGCTCGGCTAAGCATAATAGTAGCAAGAATCTTAACTTAGGTAAAATGCTACTAAGGCATCATCTACTAGGTTTTCCCAAGGCATAGCATACTTAGTAAAAATTCCATGCAAATCCTACTCAAAATATCATTAATGCATAGTTAAAATAATAGGACAAAATGTATGAAGCACCAGTTGCCTTTTTGGTAGAGAAACTAGATTCACTCCTTTATCTTGCAATGGTCGCACTCCTCAAAGTTCACTACAATTCAATCAAGGCACAAATTCAAACTAGCATTCAAACAATTCACCACATAAAATAACAAAGCAATGCATGCAAGCATGCAAAAGATTGTTTTATTTGAAAAATTGGTTTATAATAAGGCTATAAACATTTTAAAACACCTACATGTCATTTATAAAGGTGGCAAAATCATTTGAAAATAAGTTAGTGAAAATAGGCCATTTAAATCATTTTTGTTTTGCTAGAAATGCTTTTATTAAAGGAATGATCTCTAGTGTTATCCCAATATGTTTTTAAACACAAATGTTAGTTTTTATGGTCAAAGTGTTTAAAACTAATCCATTTGCAAAAAGGTTTAACTCAAAATTCATTTTTAAATCATAGCAACAATTTTATTTTACTAGAAATGCTTTTAATCAAAGTAAAAAATTTCTAGTGTTAATCAAATATATTTCTAAACCCAAAAGTTTGTGTTTCTGGTCAGTAGGTTCAAAAAAATTATTTGCAAAAGATTTTACCCCAAAATCATTTTTAGAATAAATGTTATACTCAAAATAGTTCTACAATTTTTTCTGCAAAAACACCAAATTTTCCAGAAGCAAAATACTAAACTAAGGGCATGGTTCAAAGGTTTCATTTTCCTGATTCCAAGGATATAAAATTTGTAAATTTTGGACGTGTAGATCAAGAGTTATGGATTTTACAAATTCAAACTTCTAATAGTTTCATTTTCTGTTTTAAATCCTGAGTCTGGCCAGGTGGCTGAATCTAACTGGACGGTACCGATTCGCACTGATCGCGTAGTGTGGGACGTTGGATTTAAAGGGACCTGTGCAGCTCAGATCTAGCGTACCGCTTCAGTTAAGTGAATCTATCGTATCGCTTGGATCTAAATCGGATGGCTCACATCTACTGGTCACTAACCGGTGGCACTGGATCGACGGCGCGCAGCGGCGCTTCGACGATGATGTTATGTAGCATCCCAATTGTCTAACAATTGCAATGCTACTAGCCTAGTCTATATAATGGCTACTTCAAATATATAATTGTTGCATCATCATTATATCATGCTCATGTCATCATGCCTCCTTGCATTTGAGCATCATATAAAACCCTTTTTGTTTTGGTTCTTATCTCATATGCATTATTAATTGTATTTGCCTCTTGATATTGTATTTGGTTCTTGATATATTGTTTAAATGCCCAAGTTGAGTTGGGGGTATATCTCTTATTAACTCCACCACCCTTTCTTTTCACCACCTTATAATTCCACCATCCAACTAAATATGAGCTTGGCACTTATTGGTTTTACCTCTAGCTCATGTGGGTTGGGATGGATCCAATTCTTTTCCACATGCTCTCATCTTAGCATCATGTTGTTTTCACAATATTGAAATATGAGAGCCACATGGCCACCTTTGCATGCCTTGTGAGTGGAACCTTTTCCTAGCTTCCATATGTGTGGTTTTGGGGTTATCATCATGTTGGGGTATTTTTGAGGGATTATTAAATACCTAGTGGCATACACACACTAGCAAGCCCCAAATATAATCCAATGTGATCATCTCCATATACTCCACTTGGAATTCTTTCTAAATTCCTTTGCTTGGGCCTTACTCCAATTTTGGGGGATGCATCATAATAATGCCATGTATTAATATTGTCTTCACAAGAATCAACATGGCATTAAATAGTTGCATGGGCCATGCAAGTACATCTTTTGCTTGTCATTTGGATTTTACTTGTTTTGGATGGATCATGCCATCTCTCTCTCTCTTTAATCCCTAGACCATCACCTACCCCATCTTACCATACCATCTCTCCCCTCATCTTTCTCTCTCTCTCTCCCCACATGTTTGTGCTTGATCTAGTTGGAGCATGCCATCTTCTTTATACCCTAGCTCTCACCCTCTCTCTTATCCTCTATCTAGCATCTACCCCATCATCACACCCACATCTAAACCTAAACCCTAAGTCCATCACCTCTCTCCCTCTCTCGGCCTCTCTCTCACCTAGCTGGCCCCACCATGCCACCTCTCTCCCTGGCCACCTCACCCCGGCCCTAGCTCCCCTCTACCCGAGCCATACCTAACCCTAACCGAGCCCACCTTCTACTCCAACCCTAGATTACCCGAGGCTACCCCCCCTCTCTCTCTCTCTCCCTCTACCCGAGCCTGCCCCTGCCCTTGGCCTCGCCTCTAGCCCCACCTGGAAGCCTCCCACCTGGCCCCTGCCCTGGCCTCCTAGCCGAGCACGTGAGGAGGAGGACAAAAGGTGTGAGCCACCTTATCGTCTCACTGCTCCCACGGCATCAGCCTCCCTCCCTCTGCTTACCACCACCCCACGGAACCCTCTCGCCTCTCCAGATCTGGGCCGAGGAGCCACCTCCTCCTCCCTCTCTTCTCCACTGTCAGCCACACCATCGCGGCACCTCGGCCTCCACCGCCCGTTCAGCCTGCACGGGCGTCCGTCAGGTGGAGTGGTTGGAGTACCAGAGGCTCCCCTCACCGCTGGAACACGCCGTCGTCGAAGAGGAGCACCGGAGCCACTAGTACCAGCGCGAGCCCGACGCAAACCCTAGACCGCCCGGCCTCTGCCTCGACGTCGATCGCCTGCGCCTCGAGCCGAACCAACGCCACCGACAGCCTCGCGGTGAGCCCCTCTCCCTCCCTGGCACGGTCCGCCTCGTCGCCACCGTCTAGATCAGCCGGCCCTTCCGTCGAGCGCTCTCTGCGCACCGCCGCTCGCGTCTGTCTGCAGCCTCCCCGCGCCAAAACCAGCCCTATCTGGGCCACTGCCACCTCCCTGTCAACAAGCCCGAGCCACCGCACTGGCTCGCACCTCCCCGCGCGCGCCGCACGTCCCAGGTTCGAACTCGCCTCACAATGTCGCAAGCCAGATCCGTCCATGGCCTGAGAGAAAACAGTGGGGTGGCGCCTTTTGCGATACCTGCTTTTTTTTCAGCTAACTCCAAGGCCTCGTGGCCCACCTGTCGGCCTCTGTGCGTTTTTATAAAAAGGCTCCCCTGTTTTGGCCACCTCAACCTGCAGTCCCCCACCGCGCGTGTCCCTACTGCGCCGCTTTGGCGTCCGCTTGTCGTGGTCCCATTCAGATTCTTGGGCTAGTCTTGCCATGTGTAAAAGCTTTTAACGTGGGCGCCCAGTGAAGCTGCCCCACCTGTGGCTAAGTTTGAGTGGGTAACAAAAGTTTCTGTCTGTTCTGTTTTTAAATCAAATCTTTTCAAATTAATTCAAATTCAAATTAAATTCTGTTTTTAAATAACTTTTCAAATATGAATCCAATTAATACAAATAATATATGTTTTCAAATCAGAAAAATGTGAGGAATTCAAATATGGCCTTCAAAATATATTTTGAACATTTAAAATTCCAAGTTTATTTAAATTACAATAAATGCCCCTTTTCTTTAATAAATTAATAACTTTTGTTTTATAACTCCAAATTCAACAAATGATATGTCTAAAATGATTAGCTCGACGAGACCTTTCTGTTTATGAATTCCATGGTTTGATTTGAAGCATGCATCATATAAATATAAAGTGAACAGCAACTTAATTGAGGATAAAATGGGGCCAAAACTAAATAAAATGGTTTATTCTTGTATTCCACACCTCACCCATGCCATGCTACTTTAATGCCATGCAAATTGTGCATCATTCATCATGGCATGATTGTTTGCTTGATGCATTTATTCATATGCTTGTGCACTTTATTTATGTTGGCCCTTGTTTGTTTGGTTCTTCTTCGAATAGACGCTGAGCAGGGGATTTATCAAGAGAACCAGGAGCACTACCCAGATCCATCCCTTGCTTCAACTGAGCTGCCAGGCAAGCACTACCACATGCTTGCATACATATAGTACCTATTGCCTCTATCTTATTCTTGCATCATTGAGTCGCGGTTGCAATAAATTGAATCCCAAGTATTGCATAGCTTTTACTTTTAAACCCCACCGAAGCTTGTTCCTCCATCCCATGAGCCATTACTACAGGAGTTGTTTGAGCCATGCGAGTCGTAGAACAGCATGTGTAGGGTTTGTGAGTGTCTGATGGAAAACGAGGTACCTAAACAACTCAACCTGATTAGTAATGGGATAACTAATGAAAGTGGCATCGGTGAGCCATATTCGCTATTTGGTTTTTCAGGCTCACTTGTGTCCCGTAAGACCCCGAGTACTTGATTCCTGTTCCAAGAATATTCGTGCTATCCACATCCGGGAGGCTTATGGACCCCCCTGAGCCAGAGCTTGATTCATTCTTATTTCTTGGGGCCACAAACTAGTTTGAGGTTTTATTTAGTATCCTGTACTTATGCCATACTTTACTGCCTTATTTAAATCGTGCGAGGTACTGCACACTGTACTGTTTAGGGAAGCGGAGTGTTTTCGCGGTGTCGACAAGCCCAGTCACATTTTCGGGTTCCCAGTCGTTCACAGCCATTGGCGCAAACCTTGAGTCCGTCTCGGAGTCGGCCAACTTCGTCGCGGGTAGCTTAATGGGGTGGCCCCCTGAAATATTTCTGAATCCTGTGATTGCTTTGTCGTGACTGCCTCGTTGGGTTTTGATTTGGTTTTCTGAGGCATATCGAGTGTGTGTTGCTATTTGTGCACCCCTGCAGGGTAAAACTTTCTGAAAGCCGTGTCCGCGGTTATGGACGACTTGGAGCACAGTTTCTCGATCATAGACAAGCATAACTAAAGTACCGCTTTTAATTTGACTAGACTAGGTACCTGACTAGTAAATAGTGCAACACTCACGGAATGGATAATAAAACTGCCAACGGATGGGGGGGTTGTTCGTCCGCTTCCTCGTCGGTAAGCGAGGAGGAGGATGGATCTGTGGATATTACCGTTATAACTGTTATAACTGTTGTTATTAATTCACGGACATCCGTCTATCTCTGGTTAGGCGGATGGTTAGCGAGTATCTATAGAATTGTTAGGGTTTATCTTTTGCTGCAATTGCGTCACCCAGGTTGTGTCCCCTTTAGAGGCATAAAGACTTGCTGAGTACCCCTAGGGTCTCACACGATAAATTATTGGTTCAGATGAACAGGTACCCTCGCAAGATGGATACTGGGTGGAAGAGACGGACGATGTGGGCAACGATCATTCGGTGTAGAGATTCCGGGAACGGGGATCCGTGAGATCTGTGGGCGGGATGTGCTTATTTATGGGGCATCTTATGCCGATTTGATTCTTATCCGTACTCGGATTTTGTCTTCCGCTTCCGCTTGATACTCTGATGTTTGATGTATGAGGAGATATCCTAAACTATTATATCTATCTAGGATATTTGGATCTTGCCGTATGGCGTTGCTATATTTCCTTTCTTTTTAGATGGAATGGCTCTGATGTACTATTGTATGGTGGCTTGCATACATACTCATTTGTGTATGTAGTTGATCCCTTCGCCTGCCGATTACGCCGCCCGTTCTTGTCCCGATGTTTGGAAATGGTTGGGACGGCCGAAAGGTCTACCTGTGAGTGGCATTTGGGCCCCACCGTACTATTTCAACCATTTCTGATCATCCAGGCTTGTACTAGGAGCGTAATTCACCGAGGTAGTTACATGTTACGGTGAATCTAGGAAGCGAGGGAGATAACGGAGGCTGTTACCAGAATCGCAGGGTCGCTCTGATACTCGATGTGGTCATCGTTGGTCAAGAGGCACACACAGTTGCTGGCGATTGCTCGCCGGAGATGGTGTCAGCGTCGGGCTTGTACTGGCGTCATCGGAGGTGAAGTTAAAGGCCACGAGAAAACAAGCCGATGGTGTCGTTAGACTCGTAGGAGATTGGCGAGTATGCGAGCGTCATCCAAAGGGGGAGGGGAGCTCAGGGATTACCGGGGAAGCTCATCGGAGTTGCACCAGACAACGGCGGTGCTCAGACGTCGTTGTTGGCGAGCTTCTGGGGCATGCGCGGGCAAGCTAGGGCTACTGGCAGGTGCGAGTGATTCTGGCGAGCAAAGTAGCATCCACTAGGGGGGCGGGGAGGGTCTGGCTTCGCCTAAATTCACACAGAAGCTCGTCGACGGCAGTAGGGTTCGAGTGTGTAATTAGAACAGCCTGGGGGCAGAGAGGGAGTGGCGGGTGAGGGTAAAGAGAGAGGATGGCGAGGCGCTTATAAGGGCATGGTCGCAGGGAGAGATTAACGCAGCAATAACGCGAATTTACGCCGAGGAATGGTCGCTGGAAACGGCAGGGGAAGAATAGGTCGCGCGGGGTGGAGACGATGATGAGGTGGATTCTCACGCACGGGTTAGCGAGATGAGGGGTACGGGTTCTAGTGAGAAAATGACAGCCAGGGAGGGAGAGAGTGGGCTACGCTAGGCCTGATTGGGCTGGGGGTCTGGTAGGTTAGATGGGCTGTACCCTTTTCTATTTATTTTCTTTCTGTTTTCTTTTTCTTTTTATGTTTCTATTTTCTGTTTTGATTTTATTCAAATGATTCAAACACTCTTTTGTTTTCAAATCTTTCCCAAATTTTTAGTAGGTTTTTATACTGTTTATATAGTATGTTTAAATAATCCATTTTAGAATATTTCTTATATTCTCTTAGGGTTTAATATTTATTTAAATGAGGTTTGTGTCTTTATTCAAACCATTGATTCAAACTTCCATTTGAATTGAAATTTAACCAAACCTTTTCAGTAGGTTTAAACTATTTAACATTGTGATTAAATAGTCCACTAGAATTATTTCAAAATAATCTCTAATGATTTATTATTTATTGAGATTAGGCTTTTGTCTTTATTCAAATATTTGAATATGGTTCCAAACCATATAAATATTTATTCAAATAATTTTATTATTATTTTAAGTTAATTAGATAACTTTTGATCCATTTTGGCATTTTCAATTATTATTTTCTCATGATTCAATTAATCATTTTTATTAGGGATTTTGTCTTTATTTAAATAAAATTGAATATGGCCAAAAGCCCATATAATTTTATTTAAATAATATTTATTCCTTCATTTTATTTGGATTATCTTTATTCCATTTGCTTATGGATTTAATTCAAGTTTTAGATTGTCTTCTAAATAATTTTCTTGTGATTTACTATTTATTTAGTTTAGGCAATTTATCTTTATTTAAATAAAATTGAATATGGTTCAATCCATATAATTTTATTTAAATAATCTTTTATTCCTTTTTTATTATTTATTAAACTTTCATTTGTTTATGGATTTGGCCAAGATTTAATTTGCCTTTTAAATATTCCTTATTTATTTCTTTCTTTCTTTGCCTTATAAAATCCATATCTTTTTATTTATAGATCCAAAATTGGTGATTCCAATTTTTATAATTTTATTTAATATTTGTTTATCTTTTTAAATCCTTTCAGGATTATTTTGCTCACAATTTGGTATGGATTTTTAGTTAGGAGCTTTATTAGCTTTAGAAATTAATTCCTTTTGTGTTATTAAATTCATAAGTTTTTATCCTTGTCTCCAAATTGGATGAAACCAATTTCTATGGTTTTATAAATTTTTTTCTTCATTTTTGATCATTTAGAAATCTTTTGTTGACAATTTTGGAAATCATTTTCTTTCATTAAGATTGGGGTTTTGGTTTAACTTTTCCAAATGTTTAAATTTCAAGATACATTCAATGATGAATGTATGTCACTTGATTGAAATTTGGTTGGATGCCCTTTTCATTAAAATTTTGTTCAAGAAGGGTTTTGATGTTTCCATTTAGAAGCAAAAAGTTTCTTTTCACCCTAAATTTCAAAAATTGTTTCTTTTGTTTATTTATTTTTCACATTTCAAAATTTGGAAAATTTTGGGATGTGACATATATATTATTGAAAAATTCTTAAACCCTAAGCCCTAAACTACCCCTAAAAAACCAGAACCCTAAACCTTCAATACTAGAACCCTGAACCCTCAGCCCATAAACAACCCTAACCAAGCAGGTATCATGCACTTATATATAGATCAAAATTTGAGATACTTTCATTATTAAATTGTTGCTAATAATTATATTCCATGAATATATGCATAAATCTCTAATTTTATCGAAAATTACCGAAACCTGTAAGACCCCAAAAATATTAATGAGGATCATTCTCTAATTAATCAAGATTAGGGTTAACAAAATCTTTAATTAATTAAATTGAAATATGTATGCTTGTGTGTATGAATGATTGCAGTGCCATGTTTGATTGTTGTAAATGGTGGGAAATGGTTTAAAGATCAAAACCATATCATCTAGGTCACTACCAAATCAAATCAAAACAAAATAAACTGAAAATATGAAGCATAAGACCTAATGGTCATTTATGCCAAAGTTAACCACTAGCTCACTTTGAGCATCTCTAGCAACTAATCTCAAACAGAAACTTTCCCAATTCTTTTCTCCCCTTGCTAGACCTAGTGATACTGAACCCAATGGAACTAGAACACCCCAGGAAAAACCACTACTAGAAATTGCTTGTTATTTGATTTATCTGCATCGTCATCACATCATCATCATCATAATCATAACGATCATCATGCCACATTGCATGGCTCGTCCTTTGTTGCATTTGTATTTATGTATTGTGTTTGATCTTGTTATCTATATCGCCCTCTCTCTATTTTTTCTATCTCCGTATTTTGGTTTTCCCAAGAAGGATCCATTGGTTAGGGTCCAATATTTTCCAAATTCTTTTGATGCTACTTTTCTGAAATTGCTATCCCAAATCTCGTAGTAATGCCCAATTTGAGTATATGGGGGCATCACTCTTCCTCTATTCCAGGTCCCACTTTTCTCATCTTTTTGTGCCATCTTCCTATGTTCAAATGTTCCTACATATTTCAAAATAGTTTGAAATCACATGCTTGTTTAAATTTGAAATAAAAAAACAAATAGTAAATAAAACCCAAACCAAAGAGACGAGGAAGAGAGAATAGCCTGCTCCAGCCAGCCCAGCAACGCAGCGTCCCCTTTCCCTGACTAGCCCAACACCCCCTAGACCATACCCCTTCGCCAATAGAACAGAGACACTGTCTCTGTTCATCGTCTCTGTCCCCGGTCCTCTCCTCTCTGCTTTGCTAACGGACGGGCAGATGGGCGTCGACCCCGTCATCCTCGTCACACCGTAGCACCACCGAGCCACGCCTCCTTCTTATCCCCACCAAGCAGACTCTAAACCGTAGCCTTCCTCTTCCTTCCACCCTGCCGCCGCTGCAGATAGGAGAGGCATCTGCCAGGAACTTGGAGCACCCCGGCGTGACCGCATCGTCGCCTCGGAGCCTCGAAAGCCCTCGGTTTGTCTCGACAAGTGTCTATTCCCGGTGATTGGTTTCTTCGTCAGTTTGGTCGCCTCCCCGCCAACATCCTCGGTGAGCTTCCACTCATCCTAGCTCTCTCTGGTCTTGTTGTGCATCGGTTTCGTTCCAACTCCTGTGCACCGCGTCGTATCACTGTACCGGACGAGCTGCTCATCTTCGGCCGTTCGCCGTGCACACTGTCAACGAATTTAGCAGGTGTAACATCCCAAAAATATTGAACAATGATTATCAAATTCCAATCACCAAAATTAGGGTTAACAAAAACTTTTGTTAATTCAAATCAATATGAATGCATGTGTGTATGTGATAATTGTGTGAATGGATGAATGGACTTGTGAGATTGATCTAAATAGAAAGTAATTGTTGAAAGATGAAAACAACATCATCTAAAACATTTCCAAGAAGAAACAAATCAAGAGAAAATAAAAAACAAAACAAATAAAGCAAATGGTCATTTTTGCCAATCTTGCTCACTAGGCCACTTTAAGTGTTTCTAGTCCAAGATTTCAAACAGAAACATTTCCATTTCTTTTCACCCCTTGCTAGACCAAGTAAAAGTGAATCAAAGCCCACCTTTCAAACTTGCAGAAACATTTGGCAACTTGATTCAAATGACAATTCAAAACTAAATCTTTATCATATGTGAAGATCACCATTTCTCAAACCCAAACAAACCAATTCCACTTGACCAATCCCACTAACTAGAGACTCCCTAGTATGTAACCAACATATCCACAAAGTTTGATTCAAAAATTCAAATTTGAATCTCTTTCGGCCATTTCATCAAACACCTTGCAAACAGGAAACAAACAAACATCAAACACTATTAGGAGCATTGATTTTGGCCTAACGTGTTCCCTCTTTGGTTCACAACAAGCTATTAGTAGATCATCTAGCCCATTTAACAAGCTTTAGCATCACTGTGAGCTTTCCATATCCATCAATGGTGACCAGGCCGAGCTCAACTTGCCACCTCTCAGTCGACAACAATCTAGGAGAAGCACTAAGCCTAGCAACCATGTTTGGGACACTCTCCACCGTCCAGCGCCACCCCCTCTCTAAGCCTTGAGCGCAGCCAGCCCCTGGACCACATAGCCCGAGCATTCCAAGCCTCTCTGCGAGCGAGCCGAGAGCGCGCCAGAGCACCAACAGCGACACACGCCCACAGACCGCGCGCCGCCTTTGCTGCGTGCGAGAAGTATCGCTGGCACCACAGCAACACCACAGACATGCCCGTTTACCGCCGCGTGGACCGTAGACGCTGTGCTCCATTAAAATTGTCGTCGGACCCGCTCAGAGCACCGCGAGGTTCCGACCGTTCCGTACCGCCCCACGCCGTGTGACCTTGCCATTGAGCGTCGCCAGGGAGCACAATACCGCCCCCTATCGACGCCCATGCCATTAGCCCACTGTGCCGACGACCACGACGAGCTCAGCCCACGCCCGTCGGTCGCCTTCAGGAACTATAAATATAGGCCACCACAGCACGAATTCTTCACACAATATCACTCCCCTCTCTCTCAGAAGCACCCCACCGCACTCCCGAAGCAAGGCGAGCAGCGCATCCCCGAAATTTCGTCGGAGCTTGCCGCTGATGGAGGAGATGGGCGCCGTTGATTGGAGCCGCCCCAGGAGGAGCTGCCGGTACCAGGAGGATCGCCGTCATCGACTTCGTCATTCGCCCCCATTGCTGACCATCGCCTGAGCCCCAGTGAGCCTCCCATGACCCCCACTGGCCACGCTAGGGTTCTATCTCGCCGGTGTTTCCCGACGTGGACGATGAACCATAGCCGTAGGATTAGAGCTTGATCGTGTGGTCCAAACCCCCCTATACCGCTTCGCACCCCTCTATCTCACTGACTGGTGGGGTCATTCACTTAAACCCACCCACGAGTGCGCTGTGCCTCGTTGGCCGGCCCAGTTAGCATCCCGCGCGACCCAGTAATTCAAATTTGGGTTTATTCTTTTAGTTTCAAACTCAGTTCTGTACCCAGATTCTAAAATCAATCCAGCTCGATTCACTAAACCAAAATGCATGAAACCAATTTTGTTAGAAAGGTACTAGAGTGCTTAATCCAAGCCCGTTGGATTCAAACCATTTAGATTTGTAGATCACCCATGGTAAAAATAACAAGGCAGAAGCTTTTCTGCATTCAAACATTTTTCAAAATTCAACCATGAAAGCTTTTGAGTTGATTCCAACTCTCAAAAATCACATTTTACAAGACCTTTCAGAATATATAAAAATATCTAGGTTTACTTACAGAAATAATGGTCAAGCAATAAAAGAATGCCCCATAGGAATTTCTAGTCACTTTAATTAATTAAAATAAAAAGGTTAAACCTTATTAAATTGTGACACCAGTTTAAATCACATTCCCAAGTACTGAAATATGTGGTGATGACATGTGTCAGCATGATCCCATATTTAGTTGGAGAATATTAAATCTTAAGTAGTTTTTCAATGAGTATAAATTACTTTTGTGAAATAAAGAAAATAAAACTATTTGCCTTAATGAGTGTAATGTTTGTGATGATAATAGAACATCTAGTGAAAACCCTGGTGTGATAAGTAAGAGAAGTTAAGTATATTTTGGTGATTGTGTACCTCGTATTTATTTAAAGACGCTAGTACCGACCAAGGATACGAGGAGGAAGGACAGTACTACGAAGAGGAAGCCGAGGAGAACTTCAACCACTGATCTGCACAAGGCAAGCCTAACACTACAAGTTGAATTAGCAAGCTATTACCTGAGAAATCTTAATACAACCAGTTGACTTGGCAAGATTATACTTGCAATTATGCAAGCTAACACTTGCAACCATGAAAGTTAGATAACCTATGCAATGCATTAAGCATGCTTGGTTAGATACATTTGATGATACCAAATCCTAGTTTTACTTACAAGCTTAGTATTTTATTTCTTTATCAAAGCTTTCTTTTAAAGTTTACCTAGTTATTTGCATAGTTTAGAGAGATTATTAAAGGTAGCATAAAGATCATAAAACTTGACCTAAGTTAGATAAATCTTGATGTCATCCTGAGGCATGAGATTGAAATTAGATAAGATACACTTGATTACCCCCCTCATTAGTGTTTACCCCCATTGTAGTTGCTAGTGCTAAGCATAAAACTGGATCAACTTTAGATGGGAATACTTGGTGAAAATGGTTATGAAAACCTTAGAATTATGAGTCATTCTACTGAAATGTTGTGACATGTGTTCTTAAACACCAGGTGATTTTTATGATGAAAATGTTAAGGCATGAGCCTTAGCCCTTTACATAAGCTAATCCTTGCAAGCTTATATTAATATCTTAGCAAGCCTAACACTACAAGTTATCTTAGCAAGCTACTATCTTAGCAAGCTAAGCTAAACTATGCAAGTTTTACTTGCAAGCTTACACCACTTGATACCCAATCCTAGTTTTATTTACAAGCTTAGTTATTTTATTTCTTTATTAAAGCTTTCTAGTTAAGGTTACTTGGTGACTTGTAGATTGTAGAAAGATAATTAAAGGTAGCATAAAGAGCACAAAACTTGGCCTAATTTAGATAAGATACACTTGATTACCACCCCTCATTAGTGTTTACCCCCACTTGTAGATGCTAGTGCTAAGCATAAAAATTGATCACTTTAGATGGGAATACTTGGTGAAATTGGTTATGAAAACCTTAGAATGATGAGTCATTCTACTGAAATGTTTTGACATGTGTTCTTGAACACCAGATGATTTTGAGGATGAAAATGTAAAGGCATGAGCCTTAGCCCTTTATAAAACTGATGGTTGTCTGGATGCGATACCATTCAAATTTTATCGTACAACCACAATACCTGAAATTTGGGTAGGGCTTGACTGGAAATTTATATACCTTAGTATGGGTTCCCTTGCAGCCAAGGTTTGAGCTAAGGCTACCTTGTGAAGATTGTCCACTTGTGCAGTTCCCAAGATGACAGTTGGTCATTGTTGGGAGGTCAAACTCACAGGAGAGGTGCCTATACTAGGGCGTGTAATTGAAAGGTTAGGATTGATTATCCGCATAATTAGTATGGTGAATTAAGGATTGTTCTTGACGGTAGTATCGAACGTTGTGGTGAAAGTGTACCACCACTGCAGAGTGTCAAACTATTCGAATAGCCGCGTCCAAGGTTATGGACAATTGGAGTGGCCATACTGTTCCATTGTCAGATATTTTCAAAATGACTTATGAAATAATTTATGAATTTGACTTGACAACAACAGAGTTGTGACATGAAATTCAAGTTCCCACTTAGGTGTTATAAAACTTTCAATTAGCTTTCTTTGCTTATGAACTCAGTAGAGGTAAATCTGGCTTTTTGCAAAACAAGCTAGAGCCTAGTATGTCCTACTCAAAACCACTTCACTTGTTAGTATTAGTTTGCGAGTACTTAAAGGGTACTCATGGCTTTGTCCCTGGCTATTCCCGTGGCCAGACTATGAAGAAGAGTATCAGGAAGATGGACAGCAGGAAGGTTACGACAACTAGGATTATCTCCCATCATCAGCATTGCATGTGACCATGAAGATGGAGTCTCGCCTACGCTATCGTTACAATTACGTTATTCCGCTGCTTAATTTGTATTAAGACTGGATCATGAGATCCTTTATTTGTTGTAAGACCTTATGTATGGTTTGTAATGGATGATGTACTATGATATCCAATCTGTTATGTCTTGCAAAAATGGTAATCCTAGGATTGCGATGTATGGCATAACAGGCACAGATGGCCACCAACAATCAAGGCCATGCAAATCAGGACAACCATGGATCCAAACTCAAGAATTTCCAAAACACCAATCCACCCATTTTCACTAAGTCTGAAGAGCCCCTCGATGCAGATGATTGGCTGCAAACCATGGAAAACAACCTAGAAGTTGCAGGAATGGAAGCCAACGAGAAGGTATTGTTTGCCACCCACTATCTGGCCAGAGATGCAAGAGCCTGGTGGAACAGCGTTCGCGCCATGACAGGAGGTCAAATGATGACTTGGGAAGAGTTCAAAGTCAAGTTCAGCAGAACCGATGTGCCACCGGGTTTGATCAAGAGGATGAGAGATGAATTTAGGGAACTTAAGCAAGGCAGGATGACCGTAGTTGAGTACCGTGACAAATTTTTGTCATTGGCTAGGTATGCACCGGATGAGATAGACACCGAAGCCAGGAAGAAGGAGAGATTCCTAAATGGTCTGCATGATGAGATGCAGACGGTGTTAGTCAATATCCCATTTGCTGATATTGAAGCCTTAGTTGATTTTGCCATTCAGATGGAAGGAAAGATCAACCAAGCCAATGAAAACCGCAAGCGTTGCATGATGCATCAGCCAGGAACCCACCATACACCAAAGTATCGCCCCAAGCCATCTCCTGGTTTTGGCCCAAGAACCAATAGACCCGCGATGAACCGTCCGACCTATACCAACCGTGGAAACCCAAGGCCCGAGGGAAACAACAACAACCCCGGCAACCCCAGCAATTTCAACCGTGCCCCACCCAAGTTCAACAATAATAATGCCGCCACCAACTCCAACACTCCCCCAAGGACTAGAAGCAATGTTGTGCCTGTTGTAGCAAAGGACAAGTCTCAGGTGACTTGTTATCAATGTGGAACCAAGGGTCACTATTCCAATGCGTGCCCCAAGAATATTGTCGCAACCCCCAATGCAAATGCCCCAGCTCAGCAGCAGCGTCCTGTTCATCCTGGAAGAAGGTTTGACCCAGAGAACTCACTCAACCACAACGGCCGTCTCTTTCTCATGCATGCTGAAGAAGCCCAAGAAGCACCAGATGTCGTCCTGGGTATGGTTTCTGTTAACTCAATACTTGCAAGAGTGTTGTTTGATTCTGGAGCATCGCACTTGTTTGTTACCGAAGAATTTGCATGCACTTGTAAGATTCAACCAACCAAATTGAAGCATGTTATGATAGTTCAAATACATGGTTCAACCACCAAAGCTAGACAAATTTGCAAGGCCGTACCTATCCGAATCCATGGCATAGATTTTTATGCTAATCTAATAGTACTTAGAACTAAAGGTTTGGAAGTAGTACTAGGAATGGATTGGATGTCCAAACATAAACGATTAATCCACTGTGCCAAGAAATCCATAACCATGACTAGTACAGCCGGAATATCAGTAGAGCATGTATCTGAAACCTTGCCCCGCATATTCAAGTGCAACAAGAGTATAGCCCAACCAACCATTGACCAAGTCGAGATAGTCTGTGAATACCCCGATGTATTTCTAGATATCTTGCTCGGTATGCCCCCATATCGGGATATCGAGTTTATCATCGAACTAATCCCTAGAACCGGACCCATAGCCTAGAGACCATATAGTATGAACCCGTATCATCTAGTGGAGCTGAAGAAGCACCTGGATGCTATGCTGGAGATAGGACTGACCCAACCAAGTGTGTCGCCATGGAGATCACCTGTCTTGTTTGTGGACAAGAAAGAGAGAGGTAACCATTTATGTACGGATTATCGGAAGTTGAATGATGTCACCATTAAGAACAAGTACCCACTGCCAAAGATAGAAGACCTGTTTGACCAGTTGACTTGTGCCAAAATGTTTTCTAAGATTGATCTTAGAACTGGTTATCATCAACTCAAGATTCACGCAGAGGATATTCCAAAGACTGCCTTTACCAACAGATATGGATTATACGAGTATACTGTCATGTCTTTTGGATTAACCAATGCCCCAACTTATTTCATGAACCTCATGAATAAGATTTTTATGGACTTCCTGGATAATTTTGTCATTTATTTCATCGATGACATTTTGATATATTCAAAGTCCGAAGAAGAACATGAGCTACAATTGAGGACCATCCTTGGAACCCTTAGAGAGCATCATCTGTATGCCAAGTTTAGCAAATGTGAATTCTGGTTATAGGAGGTAGGATTCCTCGAACATATTGTATCAGCCGGAGGAATTGCCGTTGACCCTGCAAAGTTGAAGGATGTTGAAGATTGGCAAGCCCCCAACCACCCAAACCCAAGTGCGTGCATTTCTCGGATTAGCGGGATATTACCGCAAGTTCGTATAAGGATTCTCGAGTATCGCCAGACCCATGACCCAATTGCTGAAGAAGGACAAGAAGTTTGAATGGACGGATAAATGTGAAGCGAGTTTCCAGGAACTCAAGAGGAGATTGATTTCATCCCCAATCTTGATCATGCCGGATATCATGAAGCCCTTTGATGTGTATTGTGACGCATCCAAGATCGGTCTCGGATGTGTGCTAATGCAAAAGGGCAAAGTTATATCTTATCTGTCCCGACAACTGAAGCAGCATGAACAGAATTACCCAACCCATGACCTTGAACTAGCAGCCATAGTTCAAGCCCTGAAGACATGGAGGCATTATCTGATGGGAAACCGTTGTGAGATATATTCGGACCACAAGAGCCTAAAGTATATATTCACTCAGAAGGAGCTGAATATGAGGCAGAGAAGATGGATAGAGCTAATCAAGGACTATGATCTAGACATTCACTATCACCCTGGTAAAGCCAATGTGGTAGCAGATGCCCTTTATCAGATTGTTGTGCCGCTTGAACTCCATGATTCTGAAAGAGCAACCAAGCCTGCACAAAGAGATGGAAGATTTTAGAATGGAATTAGTAAGTGAAGGATTTTTGGCTAGCATAGAACTTCAACCCACTTTGATCAGTCAGATCAAGGAGGCGCAAAAAGGAAATGCTAGTATCGACGGAATCAAACATTGCATCGGTACAAGCAAGGTACCCGGATTCACCGAGGATGAAGGAGTTCTATGGTACAAACGACGTCTCTGTGTACCAGCAGATTCAGAGTTGAAATAAGTTATTTTGAAGGAGGTCCATGATACTCTTTATTCTATCCACCCCGGAGGAACAAAGATGTATCAGGATCTGAAGGAACAATTCTGGTGGCATAAGATGAAGAGAGAAATTGGAAGCTACATAGCCAAGTGTGATATTTTTTAGCGAGTCAAGGCGGGACATCAAAGACCCGTAGGACTGTTGCAACCATTGCAGATTCTGGAATGGAAATGGGATTCCGTTGGAATGGACTTTATCACCGGATTGCCTACATCTCGTAGGGGAAATGACTCTATTTGGGTCACAATTCACATATTGTCCAAGGTAGCCCATTTCTTACCAGTTAAGACCACCTACCAAAGTTCGAAGCTAGCGGAGTTGTACATCGCTAGAATCGTCAGTCTGCACGGAGTCCCGAAGAACATCGTATCGGATCGAGGAACTCAATTTACCTCGAGATTCTAGAAGAAAGTCCAAGAAGGACTAGGAACAAGACTGGATTTCAGCACAGTGTATCACCCTCAAACCGATGGACAAACGGAGCGAGTAAATCAAATACTTGAAGATATGTTGAAAGCATGTGTGCTAGAGTATGGATCTAAATGGGAAGACTGTCTGCCTTTCGCATAATTTTCTTACAACTAAAGTTATCAAGCTAGTTTGCAAATGGCCCCATCTGAGTTCATGTATGGAAGGAAGTGTTGTACCCCCTTGAATTGGTCGGAAGTAGGAGAGAGTCAGATCTTCAGACCCGACATCCTACGAGAATCAGAAGAGAAAGTTCACAAGATCCGTGAGCACCTCAAGATCGCACAGTCAAGACAGAAGAGTTACGCCGACAAGAGACGTCGAGACCTTGCTTTCAATATCGGAGATTTTGTGTATCTCAAAGTGTCGCCTTTGAAAGGAATGCAGTGTTTCCAGCTCAAAGGAAAGTTAGCCCCCAGATATATCAGGCCCTTCAATATTTTGAATCGTCGAGGAGAAGTATCGTATCAACCGGAACTGCCAGAGGAGATGTAAGCAGTGCATAATGTGTTCCATATATCGTTACTTCGCAAATGCCTTGAAGTTCCGGAGAAGACTGAAGTTTTCAAGAACATTGATCACCACACCATAGAGATCAACGATGACCTGACATATCCCGAAGTACCCATCCGTATTTTGGAGGAAGCTTTCAGAACCAATAGGACCAGAAGCATCAAGTTTCTCAAGATTTAGTTGAGTAACCACACTGAAGAAGATGCTACCTGGGAGCGAGAAGATCACATCAAGACGGAGTTTCCCGATCTTTTTAAGTCTTTCTCAAATCTCGGGACAAGATTTTTTTAAGGAGGGAAGGTTTGTAACATCCCAAAAATATTGAAAAATGATTATCAAATTCCAATCACCAAAATTAGGGTTAACAAAACCTTTTGTTAATTCAAATCAATATGAATACATGTGTGTATGTGATAATTGTGTGAATGCATGAATGGACTTGTAAGATTGATCTAAATAGCAAGGAATGGTTGAAAGATGAAAAAAACATCATCTAAAACATTTCCAAGAAGAAACAAATCAAGATAAAATAAAAAACAAAACAAATAAAGCAAATGGTCATTTTTGCCAATCTTGCTCACTAGGCCACTTTGAGTGTTTCTAGTCCAAGATTTCAAACAGAAACAATTCCATTTATTTTCACCCCTTGTTAGACCAAGTAAAAGAGAATCAAATCCCATCTTTCAAACTTGCAGAAACATTTGGCAACTTGAATCAAATGACAATTCAAAATTGAATCTTTATCATATGTGAAGATCACCATTTCTCAAAAACCCAACCAAACCAATTCCACTTGACCAATCCCACTAACAAGAGAATTCCTAGTATGTAACCAACACATCCACAAAGTTTGATTCAAAAATTCAAATTTGAATCTCTTTCGGCCATTTCATCAAACACCTTGCAAACTGGAAACAAAAAACATCAAAAACTATTAGGAGCAGCGATTTTGGCCTAAATTGTTCCCTCTCTGGTTCACAACAAGCTATTAGTAGATCATCTAGCCCATTAACAAGTTTTAGCATCACTATGAGCTTGCCATAGCCATCAATGGTGACCAAGCCGAGCTTAACTTGCCACCTCTCAGTCGACAGCAAGCTAGGAGAAGCACCAAGCCTAGCAAACATGTCTGGGACACTCTCCACCGTCCACCGCCACCCCCTGTCCAAGCCTCGAGCGCAGCCAGCCCCTGGACCACATAGCCCGAGCATGCCAAGCCTCTCTGCGAGCGAGCCGAGAGCATGCCAGAGTGCCAAACGCCACAAACGCACACAGACCGCGCGCTGCCCTCGCCGCGTGCGAGCAGGATCGCCAACACCCTAGCAACACCGCATACATGTCCGTTCACCGCCACGCGGACCATAGATGATGTGCGCCATTAAAATTGCCGTCAGACCCGCTCAGAGCACCGCGACATTCCGACCGTTCCGCACCGCCCCACGCCGTGTGACCTTGCCGTTGAGCGTCGCCAAGGAGCACAGCACCGCCCTCTATCGTCGCCCATGCCATTAGCCCGCTGTGCCGACAACCACGACGAGCTCAGCTCGCGCCCGTCGGTCCCCTTCAGGCATTATAAATAGAGGCCACCCCAGCATGAATTCTTCACATCATCTCACTCCCCTCTCTCTCAAAAGCACCCCACCGTACTCCCGAAGCAAGGCGAGCAGCGCATCGCCGGATTTTCGTCGGAGCTTGCCGCTGCTGGAGGAGAAGGGCGCCGTTGATTGGAGCCGCCCCAGGAGGAGCTACCGGTACCAGGAGGATCGCTGTCATCGACTTCGTCGTTCGCCCCCATCGCCGACCATCGCCTGAGCCCGGTGAGCCTCCCACGGCCCCCACTGGCCGTGCTAGGGTTCTGTCTTGCTGGTGTTGCCCGACGTGGACGATGAACCGCAGCCATAGGATTAGATCTTAATCGTGCGGTCCACACCCCCCATACCCTTCGCACCCCTCTGTCTCACTGACTGGTGGGGTCGTTCACTTAAACCCACCCGCGAGTGCGCTGTGCCCCGTGGGCCGGCCCAGTTAGCATCCTGCGCGACCAGTAATTCAAATTTAGGTTTATTCTTTTAGTTTCAAACTCAGTTCCATACCCAGATTCAAAAATCAACCCAGCTGGATTCACTAACCAAAATGGATGAAACCAATTTTGTTAGAAAGGTACTGGAGTGCTTAATCCAAGCTCGTTGGATTCAAACCATTTAGATTTGTAGATCACCCATGGTAAAAATAACAAGGCAGAAGCTTTTCTGCATTCAAACATTTTTCAAAATTCAACCATGAAGGCTTTTGAGTTGATTCCAACTCTCAAAGATCATATTTTACAAGAACTTTTAGAATATATAAAAATATCTAGGTTTACTTACAAAAATAATGGTCAAGCAATAAAATAATGCCCCATAGGCATTTCTAGTCACTTTAATTAATTAAAATAAAAAGGTTAAACCTTATTAAATTGTGACACCACTTTAAATCACATTCCCAAGTACTAAAATATGTGGTGATGATATGTGGCAACATGATCCCATGTTTTAGTTGGAGAATATTAAATCTTAAGTAGTTTTTCAATGAGTAGAAATTACTTTTCTAAAATAAAGAAAATAAAACTATTTGCCTTAATGATTGTAATGTTTGTGATGATAATAGATCATCTAGTGAAAACCCTGGTATGATAAGTAAGAGTAGTTAAGTATTGTTTGGTGATTGTGTACCTCATATTTATTTATAGACGCTAGTACCGACCAAGGATACGAGGAGGAAGGAGAATACTACGAAGAGGAAGCCGAGGAGAACTTCAACCACTGCTCTGCACAAGGCAAGCCTAACACTACAAGTTGAACTAGCAAGCTATTACCTTATCAAGCTTAATACTACCAGTTGAATTGGCAAGCTTATACTTGCAATTATGAAAGCTAACACTTGCAACCATGAAAGTTAGATAACCTATGCAATGCATTAAGCATGCTTGGTTAGACACATTTGATGATACCAAATCCTAGTTTTACTTGCAAGCTTAGTATTTTGTTTCTTTATCAAAGCTTTCTTTTAAAGTATACCTAGTGATTTGCATAGTTTAGAGAGATTGTTAAAGGTAGCATAAAGAGCATAAAACTTGACCTAAATTAGATAAATCTTGATGTCATCATGAGGCATGAGATTGAACTTAGATAAGATACACTTGATTACCACCCCTCGTTAGTGTTTACCCCCATTGTAGTTGCTAGTGCTAAGCATAAAACTGGATCAACTTTAGATGGGATTACTTGGTGAAAATGGTTATGAAAACCTTAGAATGATGAGTCATTCTACTGAAATGTTGTGACATGTGTTCTTAAACACCATATGATTTTTATGATGAAAATGTTAAGGCATGAGCTTTAGCCCTTTACAAACTGATGGTTGTCTGAATGCGATACCATTCCAATTTTAACGTATAACCACAATACCCGAAATTTGGGTAGGGCTTGACTGGAAATTTATATACCTTAGTATGGGTTCCCTTGCGGCCAAGGTTTGAGCTAAGGCTACCTTGTGAAGATTGTCCACCTGTGTAGTACCCAAGATGACAGTTGGTCATGGTTTGGAGGCCAAACTCACAGGAGAGGTGCCTATACTAGGGCGTGTAATTGAAAGGTTAGGACTGATTATCCGCATAATGAGTATGGTGAATTCAGGATTGTTCCTGATGGATGTATCGAATGTTGTGGTGAAAGTGTACAACCTCTACAGAGTTTCAAACTATTCGAATAGCCGCGTCCACGGTTATGGACAGTTGGAGTGTCCATACTGTTCTGTCGTCAGATATTTTCAAAATGACTTATGAAATGATTTATGAATTTGACTTGACCACAACAGAGTTGTGACATGAAATTCAAGTTCCCACTTAGGTGTTATAAAACTTTCAATTAGATTTCTTTGCTTCTGAACTCAGTAGAGGTAAATCTGGCTTTTTACAAAACAACCTAGAGCCTAGTATGTCCTACTCAAAACCACTTCACTTGTTAGTATTAGTTTGCGAGTACTGAAAGAGTACTCATGGCTTTGTCCCTGGCTATTCCCGTGGCCAAACTATGAAGAGGAGTATCAGTAAGATGGACAGCAGGAAGGTTACGACAACTAGGATCATCTCCCATCGTTTGCATTGCCTGTGACCCTGAAGACGGAGTCTCGACTATGCTATTGTTACTATTACGTTATTCCGTTGCTTGATTTGTATTAAGACTGAATCATGAGATCCTTTATTTGTTGTAAGACCTTATGTATGGTTTGTAATGGATGTTGTACTGTGATATCCAATCTTTTATGTCTCGCAAAAATGGTAATCCTAGGATTGTGATGTATGACATAACAGGCATCTGGAATTAAAAATCCGGGGTTTGACAGCAGGCAGCCGGCAGAGCACTCCGTGACTTCTGGATCCACCCTTTTTCCCGTCGACCTAGAAAACCTCCAGAGCACCTCTACACGTGAAAAGCTTCCCGGATTATCCCTCTATCTAGCCTGGTCGATCCTGCTGAGAACGGCGCCCTTCCAAGCACGAAATCATCTAAGAAGTGGGGTGCGATCTCTGAAGAATTGACAGCGCAATTGCACTCTGATCGACATCTCTGCCCTCTGTTCCCATCTGTGTTCTGGCGCCCCTGTTGCTCCTCGGATGTAACTTCTTGAGCAAGAGATAATCCCATATACCCCCGCTCTCCATTCCCAAAGAAATCCCCTGGTTTGAACCTCTCAATCCCTAGGAATCTTCTAGCAAAGTCGGCACAACCTCACTATTTAACTAAAGATTTTTCTTCTGGCCATAATACGCCTATCCTCTTAGTTCATCGGCTTTTACCTCGCGCCACTATCATTTTTCGGCGGAGGTTCCGAAACAAACTATGAAGACATTGCCACCCTCTCCAACTTTTCTTTTTACGACTTTGTCAGATTCCTTTTAAATCTCTCAACATCTTCTCCCGAAGTCTAGAGAAAACATCTGAAAAACGCGATCTGAATCTGCAGCAACCCATCCCTCGACATTTTTACGACGTTGCCTGATTCCTTTTAAACCTCATGTTCTCTTTCACTTCAACCCACAATACCCATCCGAACACTTGTCACCATCCTATTCGCAGAGCGCGTGTGGACCCGCGGCCCCGTTGTCTCCACTTGTCTGTGGGCTAGGGTAAACCCACCACGAGTAACAAAATTCATAGGAGCTATTTACAAATAAATAAAATTCCAGAAAATGCTTATATTCAAATTAAATCATATCTTTGGAAATCTTGTGAATTTGGGAAAACTTATAAGATTAAATATGAATTATTTTCAAATGTGAATTCAAATCTAAATTCAAATTTGACCAGGGTTGAATCTATCTAGTCAAACCTTTGACTGTGACCCCATTTGACTAACTTTGACTTTAATATTGATTTAAATTCATAAATTCAATAATTTGAATAATATGTGTTTTTGAATCTGAAAAATGTGAGAAATCTGTTTATGCTATTTATATTATCATTTGAGCAATTCAAAAAATTCGAATTAATAAATATTAATAATTGTTTTTTCTTGATTATTGCATAACTTTAAATCCATAACTCCGAATTCCACAAATGATATGTCTAAATCGATCAGCACAATGAGACCTCTCCAACCATGATATCCATGTTATCATTTGCATCATGAATTAAGAGCAGTTTTATAATCAGTACTGTTTATGCAAGGAAAACATGATAAATAAAATTGGAAACTAATTGTTTCTTATTAATAATGCCTCACGAATGCTATATCATTGATGCGCTCAGATCAATGTAGAGCTTCGTTGGGAGACCCCAAGAGAAATGTATGATGAGCACAACAGCACGTCTTCCCTCATAAAGAAACCAAGGTTATCGAACCAGTAGGAGGAAGGAAATGACTTAAAGGTGTTGCTAGCAACTTGGAAACTTGCTCAACACAAACTCAAGAATTTTCCCCAACGAACAGTGAGGTTGTCAATCTCACCGGTTTGCTGAAAACAAAGATTAACTGTATGGTGTGGAAGGTAATGGTGGTTTGCAGAAAGTAAACAATAACATTGGAAGATGTATCAATGGTAAATATTGGACCGGGGTCCATAGTTCACTAATGGTGTTCTCCTTAAGATAAACAAACATGGCATGCTGGGTAAACAAATTACAACAGGGCAATTGACAGGATTGAGCAAGGCATAACAATGCAATACTAAACATTCATGATCTTATGAGATTCAATTGGGCAATACAACAAGATACATAGACCGCCACCCAACTGCATCTATGACTAGTAATCCACCTTCAGGTTATCATCCGAACCCCCTCCAGTATTAAGTTGCAAGCAACGGATAATTGCTTTAAGCAAAGTGTGTAAGGTAAACAATCCACTTGTTCCATGAATAAGAGACCGTTGTTTTTCCATAGTGGCAACAACACATCTACAACCTTAGAGATTTCTGTCACTTCCCTTAGATTAAATAGAGGCATGAACCCACTATCGAGCATAAATACCCCCTCTTGGAGTCACTAGCATATACTTGGCCAAGATAGCTACTAGAAATGAAGATCATGCAAGATCTCAAACAACATAGACATGATATAATCAATAAGACAAAACCTTTAATCAATATGACATAGTAATCTCAGTATCCATCGGATCCTAGCAAACACGACATGCATGATTAGAAATATATGATCTTGATCATGAACGGAGCTCAAAAGATCTAAACATGGTGGCACAAAGGAGGAGATACAACCATCTAGCTACAACATGGACCCGTAGTCCAAGGTGGAACTACTCACACTTCATACCAGAGGATGGCATGATAAAGAAGAAGGCCTCCGGGATGATATCCCCTCCGGCAGGGTGCCAGGAAGAGCTTTAGATCCCCCCCAATATAGGGACGATGGTGTTAATGACTATAGACGGTTTTGTGGAATATTGATCGGGTACTTAGGGTTGTGGTATCGGGGGGTCTTTATAGGCAAAGAGGCGAGGTAGGAGGGCAGCCAGGGCGGCCGCAACCCCCCAAGCGCGGGCTGGGCCCAGCTGGCTCCGTGTTCCCCACGGTAAAATGTTGAATTTGGCTTTTGTCCCGTCCAATTACGAGAATATTGATTTTCTGCCTTTTGTTAATAGGTTAGTCCAGAAAAACATATAAAAACACCTCAAAGTGTAGACAAAGCAAAGAAAAGTAGATACTAAACAAGCATGAAACCTCAAAAATTATAGATACGTTTCCCACGTATCAAGCATCCCCAAACTTAACTCCTGCTCGTCCTCGAGTAGGTAAGTGATAAAAAGAATAATTTTTGAGGTGACATGCACCATCAAAATCAAGGTCAAACCATTTGCAAGCATTGAAATCTAGGATCAAAGAACTCTAAACATGAGCATGAAAGATGGAGCTCTAACAATAAGACAAAGTAACTTTGCATGCAACATGAAAGGTTACAAACAAAGATCACGAATAACATGCATTAAAAAAATTTGTTTGTTTCACATATAGAAAACATAGCATAGTGGCATTCAACTTGTCCCTCATGGAGTAGCAAATAGATGCATAGGACACCTTCAAAGTTCATAAGAGTGACTAGATACAAATAGCACAAGATCAACAATATGCATCAATCAATAAGTTTTGGGACAATGCACATAAAACTAAGAATGACAACTATGCTCTCTTAATTGGTGCCTAAGGATAGAGGTGAAGACTCAATATAATGGTGGAAGAAAGGCCCTTCAAAGGAAAGCAGGGATTTCAAGTTTCATAAAGAGCTTCCAAAAATTATGGTACTTGTTAGCTTTCAGCCCTCATTGCCCCTATCATAAGTGTCACATCCAAATTTTTAGAATTGGTACTGCATATCATACATGTCATTGCATCATAGTCATACTTGCAAAAAATTCGGTTTTGAAAGCTTTTGCCAAAACACCACTTGCATTTTCCTATTGTCACATACATAAAACTAGCTTGTTTTTTACTTTGCATATGCTAAAAAGAAGTTGTTTGAACAATTGGAGGGCACAGATGAATAGAGGGTTCCAACACGAACCTATATCACTTTGAATCACCTCATTTGGATGTGTAGATAAAAAGTTATGGCCAGTTTTAGGTTTCAGACAGATAGTCTCACCCTTTAGATTCAGTTAACTGTTCACCGCAGGAAAAAAATAAAAAAAATAAAAGCATACGCTAGCGCGCGCCAGCCCCTGGCCTACCCAGTCGGCCTACCCGGGGCCCAACTGCAGCCAGCAGCCGAGCGGCAGCCAGCTCCACGCCACGCGCGCGGCAGCTAGCAGCGCGCCTCCGCTGCCCCTCTCACGCCAACATGTGGGGCCCATCTATCAGCTGTGCACCGCCACAGCTCATGCTGGACACAAACGCGGAGGCCGATTTCCACACGATTTTGGTCGAGCCCCGTGCCCCCGCTTGCCTCGCCATATAGCTCTTGAAGTCCTCTATCACCCCCTTGGAACCCTAGCTTATCGCGCCCCCAAGAATTAGTGACTGGTCGCCTGAGTTGGGGATCTCCGCCGCCGAGGGCGATTTCCACATGATTTTGGTCGAGCCCCGTGCCCCCGCTTGCCTCGCCATATAGCTCTTGAAGTCCTCTATCACCCCTTGGAACCCTAGCTTATCACGCCCCCAAGAATTAGTGATTGGTCGCCTGAGTTGGGGATCTCCGCTGCCATTGCTCGGTAAGGAGCTTCCTCGCCGTGACCGGCCACCCCCTCGCCCCCCTTTTCCCCTGGACATATTCCCCAAGCTCGCTTGACCCGCCTCGACTGGTTTCCCTTGCGCACAGAGCCCCGCCGACCTCGCTAGAGACAGACGCCTGTCGCCGCGCCTTCGTTTCGCTGCTGCCGCTGCTCGAGGATGCGAGAAGCACCGCCGACGCCACCCTAAGGACCGTCGTCGATCCTTGCATATTGTTCGCCACCTCGTCGCCATCGAACCTCGCTGGAGCCGCCGCAACCGCCGCCGCTGCCGGTGAGCACCCCGCCCACGCGTTCTCAGCCGTCGGATCTAGGACGAACGATCCAGATCGGCTTTGACCGATGACCGCTGACCAGTCAACCCGCTCAGTCAGCGCTGAGTCAGCGTTTGACCAGTAAGCGCCTTTTTCCGTTTAGTTAAATAGGCTAATTTTTGCAGAAATTGAGTAAAACTTGTAAAATCCATAGCAATTAATCTACAGGTCCAAAAATTGAAAAGAGGTATCGTTGGATTCATAATTTCACGTAGAACATTTCTGTGTAGTTAGTTTATACTTTTGCGGTAAGGTTTTGATGTTATTAATTAAATATATTAATGGCCTAATTAGAGTAATAAAATCATAGTAAATCAAGTATTGCCCAGAAAATTACAAATTATATGTCTATGGAATCAGCAGAACAAGTGGAATCTGTTTTTTGAATTAAGAAGGTAGCCTTATGGTACTTAAAATTGCAGAAGCAATTAGAAGGCTTTCTGGAGTATTTTAATTATTCAAAAAGTTCTGTAAGTCTTTTTTGAGTGATTCCAGTTGGCCCTAGTCACAAATTAGCTTGTCTATGGAGTGGGCATTTATCCCAGATTTAACCACACAGTACACAACCTGGGATTATTATTTGCCTTAGAATCCATTATTTGGAGCACTATTTTCTTATCAATTGTTTTCAATGCATAAAAATTAATCTTTGTATATCATCAGTAGTCTTATACATAAGAGAGCACATATATGATATTGAGACTTGCATTTACAAGCCATGCATGCATTTGTGCATTTATCTATGGTTGTGTTTGGATTGTTTATGTGTTGCAATTGTATCGTGTAGATTGTGACGAGTGCAACGCTTGCTCGTGTGAGGATTGTTCCTTCGACCGCTGCAACCAAGGCAAGTAGATGATAATTTTTTCATGATTGTAGTCCTACTATTTTTCACTGCATTGTGGTATATTTTGTAGTTGCATGTTAAGGATTACTATCGCTATGCTATATCCTATTATGTGGTAGGGATATCCTGTAGTTGAGCCACCGTTGGTAGATGTGCTTAGCCGTGCTCTGATGAATGAGGGCTGGGTTACATCACTGAAAGTTATTTCTAAAAGTGTTGGTTTGAAAAAACTAAAAACAACATAATCAATGAACCTCCTGGGTGCGATGGGATTGATAATTTTTAGTGGTATCATTGCGGAAAGGCACCCAAGTATCAAGAGAAAATGATTGGCTTCTTCATTTGGTAGCTTACGTGTACAACCATGTGCCAATAATGAAATGAGCGGTTGGTACCCCTTGCACATGATACAGGAGCTATCCCATAATTAAAATGACAAGGCAAGAAGGCAATGAGCATCTCATTAATATTCTTATTTACCATGGGAATATGGTGCTTTTTTCTCTCTTTCCTCTTTTCTCATATTTTTTTCTTTTTCTCAATATCCTTTTCTATCTCTTTTTGTATAATAAGAACGCTTAAAAGATTGCTCACTATGGTGATGCTGCAAGTGTCCACCATGATTATGCATGGCTTAGGCTAGCAGGCCAGGCATTTCTCTAACACACATACATAACTCCATGGACTTACAAGCTCCCCTTCCATTTCACACCGATGACATCCATAGACAAAAGATCATGATATTAACTGAGTACAATGTACAAGTGCAATGTTGAAAGTGTTCCCCGTGACAGAACGGTTCTGCTAATCCCAATGTATAAGTGCAAGCATATACAACATAGATGACACAATTGTTCAAGTTTATTAGGGGCAAGAAAAATAAAGTGTGCCATCAAGTTCGTGAGAGCTTTAATCACTAAGTTTTCACATAACAAAGAGACTTTTTAATTAGAAGATAGATGAAAACAAAAATATACTTGTAATGGTGTAACACACCATGCATAGGAATTTATAGTGGACACTTTGGAATAACTTGGTTTCTTGGGAGTTGGATGCATGAGTAGAGCTTACTCATACAAGTGGAGGCTAGCAAAAGACTGGGAGCGACCAACTAAGAGAGCAGTAATGGTCATAATCATAAGAGCAACAAAACATTACTAATCAAAGCATAATGTGGTACTAGAAGTCAATGACTAAATGATCATAGAGGCTATGGTGACTGGTTCATAGTCATAACATGGTGTGAGCATGTGGCAAGTCAACCCAAACAAAGCATCAAAGGAGAATACCACAATACTATGCTTTTGTATGCTAAAACAACACATGATTCCTTCAATGCATAGTAAGCAATCCCAATTGTTTGGAACAAGTCATGATACAGCAATAATCACTAAGCATAAGGTCAAAACAACATCTAGCATCGCATGATAAATTCTAAGTCATAGTCAAAGCAAGCTCTTCTTGTACTATTCAAGCAAGAACTTTCTACTCCTCTCCAACACCAATCAACTTATTTAAAGCAACACCGGGAGATCGGGGGTCCAAACTAATTTATTCAAGCAAACTAAGAAAACTAAACGAAAACTAAGATGCACCAAGAACAACACAACAATGCATGAAACAATAAAAACGAAGTGTCTAGAAAGACCTGAGATTTTTATTGATGAAGAATGGAATGCCTTGGGCATCCCCAAGCTTTGACGCTTGTACCTCTTTAATATTTCTTGGGCTGACACAGGGTGGCATCCCCAAGCTTGAGCTTTTGTCCATTCTTCATCTCATTACATCATTCTTTCTTTACACCTCAAAATTTTCCTTCATACAAAACTTCACACAATCTTCGTTGGCAACATTAGTGTATTCAAAAGATAATAGACCTTTGGGTTTAGCTTTAGAACAGAAAAACTTTCACTAAAAACACAAGCTACTGTAGCAATTCCCTAAAAAAACTCAATTTCCCAAAAAAGAACCCCAAAAGGAATCAATAAGAAGCCAATGCAAATAATGGCAGAAATCTGTTAAAATAGACCAGCAGGTAGAAATCGATTTTTTCAAAGACCTTCTGTTGCTCAAATCAAAACATGTTGAACTAACGAAAATTATCTAACATACTGGGGTTTTATTCAAAAAATATCAGCTCAATCCGACTTACAGAGATTTTACACGAATGTTTACGGTGGAGCACAAAAATCTGTTTCGGGACAGCAACTCCCCAAATCTTACTTCCCTCTCATTAGAGGTTATTCTTGGCACAAAAAGCAAATAAAAAGGATAAGGAGAGGTTCTTACAGAGGTAATAACTTCCAAGACTCAAGAAAACTTTTGGGTTATCTCCCAATAAGTACTTTTCTTTAACGCCTTTAAGTTAGGTATAAGAAGCAAGAATCAAGTATTTTCAAATGAAGAAGCATTAACACCAACTTTCTTGCTCCTACCTTTCTTGCCTCTCTTCTTCTCTTTAGGGAATATATGATTGCTTATTGGAGAAGCAAAATGCATAATTCCTTTTCCCACATCTATTATTGCTCCAAGGTGTTTCAGCAGGGATCTTCCAAGCGTAATCTGTCCTTTTCCTACACTCTCAATAACAAGATAATCAGTAGACACCACTTTCCCTGAGATTTTGTAAACACACCTTCTGCTATTCCAATGGGTAATAAAGTTGTATTATTGGTAAGAGATATTTCTTCTCCTCCTTTAGAAAGTCCCCAAGATTCAGAGTCTCATAGATATATTTAGGCATAAGGAAAAACTCAGACATGATATCACAACGAGCATCAAAAGTTTCGTTATTTATAGCAACTTTTATTGTAGGAAACCATTTTGAAGGATCAAAATTTATTCGAACATAATCATGGTGCTCTCTAAGCATGTCATAGCAATCTTTCAAAGCAACAATACGGGTCTCAAGAGTGTTCAACCTAGCATAGATGTTTATAAAGGAAGAATCAGACTTGCTAGGCATATTATAAATTATAATCAACTTCTTTATGGCATCCAAAGCTTCATCCTCAGTACATCAAAAAATATCTTTCTCAGCTACCGCATCCAAAGAATATCTATAACAAAGAGAAAGACCATGGTAGAAACTATTAATAACCAAGCTAAGACTCATCTTAGGCTCAGTTTTCCTTTGTAAATGAATATTCTAGACCAAGCTTCTTTGAAACTCTCTTCACTTTCTTGATTGAAAGTAAAGATCCTTTCCATAGGTGACACATGGATTGGACCAAAACCAGACATGGTAGCAACTAGAGCAGAAACTAATTTTTTGTGTTTTTGATAAGAGAAAGCAAACTAGACTAAAAAGAGGCAGACAAAACCAAGCAAAAGAAACTAAGCAAAAAAAACAAAGTAAAGAGAAAGGTTGTGAAGGACTCCCCTTGTGAAGACGTCCTTAGCCTCCCCGGAAACGGCGCCAGAAAATAGCTTGATGCGCTCAGATCAATGTAGAGCTTCGTTGGGAGACCCCAAGAGGAAGGTATGATGAGCATAGCAGCAAGTCTCCCCTCAGCAAGAAACCAAGGTTGTTAAACCAGTAAGAGGAAGTAAACGACTCAAAGGTGTTGCTAGCAACTTGGAAACCCGCATAACACAAACTTAAGACTTTTCCCCAACGAATAGTGAGGTAGTAAATCTCACTGGTTTGTTGAAAACAAAGGATTACCTGTATGGTGTGGAAGGTAATGGTGGTTTGCAGAAAGTAAAAAGTAACAATGGGAGATGTATCAATGGTAATGATTGGACCGGGGTCCATAGTTCACTAGAGTTGTTATCCTTAAGATAAACAAACATGGCATGCTGGGTAAACAAATTACAACAGGGCAATAGACAGGACTAAGCAAGGCATAACAATGCAATACTAGACATTCATGATCCTATGAGATTCAATTGGGCAATACAACAAGATACATAGACCTCCATCCAACTGCATCTATGACTAGTAATCCACCTTCATGTTATCATCCGAACCCCTCCAGTATTAAGTTGCAAGCAACGGATAACTGCTTTAAGAAAAGTGTGTAAGGTAAACAATCCACTTGTTCTATGAACAAGAGACGTTATTTTCTCCCTAGTGGCAACAACACATCTACAATCTTAGAGATTTCTATCACTTCCCTTAGACAGTATTAAGTTGCAAGCAATGGATAACTGTCCAGTATTAAGATCCGAACCCCTCCAGTATTAAGTTGCAAGCAATAGATAACTGCTTTAAGAAAAGTGTGTAAGGTAAACAATCCACTTGTTCTATGAACAAGAGACCGTTGTTTTCTCCCTAGTGGCAACAACACATCTACAATCTTAAAGATTTCTATCGCTTCCCTTAGATTAAATACAGGGATGAACCCACTATCGAGCATAAATAACCCCTCTTGGAGTCACTAGCATCTACTTGGCCAAGATAGCTACTAGAAACAGAGAGCATGCAAGATCTCAAACAACACAGACATGATAGAATCAATAAGAAAAAACCATTAATCAATCTAACATAGTAATCTCAATATCCATCGGATCCCCACAAACACAAAATTCATGATTACAAATAGATGATCTTGATCATGAACGGAGCTCACAAGATTTAAACATGGTAGCACAAAGGAGGAGATACAACCATCTAGCTACTACATGGACCCATAGTCCATGGTGGAACTACTCACACTTCATACCCGAGGCTGGCATGAAGAAGAAGAAGGCCTCTGGGATGATCTCCCCTCCGGCAGAGCTCCGGGAAGAGCTTCAGATCCCCCGATCTAGGGACGATGGTGGCGGCGGCTATAGGGTTTTGGTATCGGGGGTGTTTATAGGCGAAGAGGCGAGGCAGGGGTGCAGCCAGGGTGGCCGCATCCCCAGGCGCGGGCTGGTCCTAGCCGCGTGGCCAGGGGTGTAGCCCCCTAGTGGCTCTCCTCCATCTCGTATTATGGCTCCATGTTCCCCACGGTAAAATATTGACTTTGGCTTTTGTCCCGTCCAATTCCGAGAATATTGATTTTTTTCCTTTTCTGGAACCAAAAACAGAAGAAAACAGGAAACTGGCACTGTGGCATCTTGTTAATAGGTTAGTCCAGAAAAACATATAAAAACACCTCAAAGTGTAGACAAAGCAAAACAAAGTAGATACTAAACAAGGATGGAACATCAAAAATTATAGATACGTTTCCAACGTATCAATCATCAATGTGATATGCCTCTAATACCTTTTTGACATATTTTGCATCATTAACTTGCCATATCATGCATCATATCATGATCATGCCGATTCTTATGCATTAGTTGTAATTGTTGCATCGCTTGTTTCTTTTAGTGTTTTGCTTCTTCCCGGATAGCACGATGAGATGTTGTGAACTTCAACAAGTTCTTCGGTTATGAAACATTGGAAATATTTTTCAGGCAAGCATTCTCCCCCTTTCTACCTATCTTACTTTTATAGTATTTATTTCCTCATGTTGATCTATTGCTATTTGTGTTATGATGCTCTAGTTTTTGTACCCGTGATATCCCTTGTAGCCATTATATTGCCTTGGACACCTATTACCTGGTGTTTGGTAGATAGTCGGCCTTGCGAGTCATAGTTGCTTGCTCAGGTGTTGTTTTGACGTCGTCAAGTACCACAGTTGTTGGAGAAATGACTCATGCTTTATGTTGGAGATGATCATGGCTTCAATTACAGTTTAACAACTAATATTGAAAGTAGGTAAATAATGCATACACATAGGTGGGCAGTAGATGTTATTTGGTTTTTAACTGTCCACTGTGTGATTTCCTCGGTTTGACTTCCTCGTTTGGTCTCGGAGGGGAAATGCCAGCATGGGTATGTTTGGTGTTAGTATCAGGTTGGATCTGAATAGGTCTTTCTTATCCCTATCTGATAGTTGCCACTTGTATCGAGTCTCTATAGGTTGTATAGTGCATGCTTCGCTGCTGCATCAGTCCACCATACCTATGTAGGCAAGGACCACCGAATTCTAAGACTCGCCGTGTACTGGCCTCAGTACTGACCGCTCACTTTTCCCCTTGCCTTTGTCGGCACCCCTTGTGTTTAACCAGGTTTTAAGATCGACGCCGTTAGCAGGGTTACCCTTCTGGCTTGGCCTGGGAAGAGTTATGGACGCCATTGGTTATTCTTCAGGGCTCTTAGCTCAATTTGCATCTTGTCCGTACTCGCACACTGTATCGTTTACAAGGTGATTTTGATCTTTGTATTGTATATCTGTATTCTTGACTCATGGAGTCGTGTTATATATATCTGTTTTCCATCGAGGACTATTGTGTAATGATATTACTTCGTTTTCCACTCGCACGAAAGTGCTTGGTGGGCACCTTTGAATCGTTTCTATGCGGGTTTGGCAGGAATCACTGAAACTTGAGTAGGGCCCATCCGAGGGTGTTACAGAGTGGTATCAGAGCTCCGCAGTTATGATATCCCAATGGTCTAGCCTGTAAGATAACCTAGCTAACGGACGTTGTAGAGTGTCAAAACTATTTTGGAAAATCGGTTGGATAGATCTGATTAGGTCTGATTTTACTCCTTACCCCTGTGCTATTCTCTTCTTACCTTTGCGTGTTTTGAATCTACCCCCTTATCTTTTCTTCGAGTCCAGGAATTCTCGTGGTTGGGTTTCCATCATACCTTCAGGGTTGCGCTTCCTCCGCTTTTAATGGTGCTTATACATCCGGTCTTCATGCTATATGAGGAATTTTCCTCCGTTGTACTTTTCAGTGGGCCCAAAAATCCACTAAAAAGTTTCTTTGTATCTTCCGATGTTCTTCAACGCGACAAACTCATCTGCATCATATCTGATGAAGAGCCTACATCATTCTTTTGTTTCCGAACCTCGATTATCGAGATCTTCAGTCCGATTCTGAGAGTTGGTTGCATATTTTCCCTATTCATGTGCAGAGTAATGCTTTGGGTGTGCATTGGACTAATCACCATCCAACTACTCTTATCATTCGATCTTGTACATTGAATCGGTGGATCAAGCAATTTTACTCCTTCCACAAAAGTTAGAGGTGGACTTATATTTTGAGATCTCAACCTTCATTTTTGTTTAACCAGAGTGTTCTCTTGACCAGCGGGAGCATCGACCATTGTTGGTGGTGTCGCTAATTTTAAGATGGAGCAAGAACATTGTTAGTGGTGTCATGAAGATCTACATGAAGTGAGAAGATCCACACTGTCGGTCTTGTTCCCGTACCAGGAGGAGGATCTCAAGGACGAGATCCATTTTTAGTGGTGTCGAATTGTAACACCCCGGGTAAAACCATTACTAGAAATTTCTTGTTATTTGATTTATCTGCATCATCATCACATTATTGCATCATCATCATCATAACGATCATCATGCCACATTGCATGGGTCGTCCTTTGTTGCATTTGTATTTATGTATTGTGTTTGATCTTGTTATCTATATACCCCCCTCTCTCTATTTTGTCTATCTCCGTATTTTGGTTTTCCCAAGAAGGATCCATTGGTTAGGATCCAATATTTTCCAAATGCCTTTGATGCTCCTTTTCTAAAATCGCTATCCCAGATCTCGTAGTAATGCCCAATGTGAGTATATGGGGGCATCACTCTTCCTCTATTCTATGTCCCACTTTTCTCACGTTTTTGTGCCATCTTCCTCTGTTCAAATGTTCCTGCAAATTTCAAAATAGTTTGAAATTAGATGCTTGTTTAAATTTTAAATAACAAAAAAAATAGTAAATAAAACCCAAACCAAAGAGAAGAGGAAGAGAGAGAGTAGCCTGCTGCATCCCATCCCAGCAGCGCAGCGTCCCCTTTCCCAGCCCAGCCCAACACCCCCTGGACCATACCCCCTTCGCCAACAGAACAGAGATGCCGTCTCTGTTCATCGTCTCTGTCCCCGGTCCTCTCCTCTCTGCTTTGCTAACAGATGGGCATATGGGTGTCGACCCCATCATCCTCGTCACACCGCACCACCACCGAGCCACGCCTCCTTCTTATCCCCCCAAGCAGCCTCTGAACCCTATCCTTCCTCTTCCTCCCGCCCCGCCGCTGCTGCAGATAGGAGAGGCTTCTGCCTCTCTGAGCCATGCCGGGCACTTGGAGCACCCCGGCATGACCGCATCATTGCCTCGGAGCCTCCGAAGCCCTCGGTTCGTCTCGACAAGCGTCTATTCCTGGTGATTGGTTTCTTTGTCAGTTCGGCCGCCTCCCCGCCAACATCCTCGGTGCGCTTCCACTCATCCCAGCTCTCTCTAGCCTTGTTGTGCATCGGTTCCATTCCAAAGCCCGTGCGCCACGTCATCTCGCTGTACCGGACGAGCTGCTTGTCTTCGTCCGTTTGCCGCGCGCGATGTCAACAAATTCAACAGGCAGCCGTTAGAGCACTCCACGACCTCTGAATCCACCCTTTTTCCCGTCGACCTAGACAATCTCTAGAGCACATCTACACGTGAAACGCTTCCCTGATTATCCCTCTATCTATCCTGGTTGATCCTTCTGAGAACGGAGCCCTTCCAAGCTCGGAATCATCTAAGAAGTGGGGTGTGATCTAAAGAATTGACAGCGCAATTGCACTCTGATCGACAGCTCTGCCCTCTGTTCCCGTCCGTGTTCCAGCGCCCCTGTTGCTCCTCGGCTGTAACTTCTTGAGCAAGAGATAATCCCGTATACGCCCACTCTCCATTCCCATATAAATCCCCTGGTTTGAACCTCTCAATCCCCAGGAATATGCTAGCAAAGTCGGCACGACCTCACTGTTTAACTAAAGATTTTTTGTCTGGCCACAATACGCCTATTCTCTCTGTTCATCGGCTTTGACCTGGCGCCACGTTCCTTTTTTGGCGGAGGTTCCTAAACAAACTATGAAGACATTGCCACCCTGTCAAACTTTTCTTTTTACGATGTTGCTTTATTCGTTTTAAATCTCTCAACATCTTCTCCCGAAGTCTAGAGAAATATTCTAAAAAACGTGATCTGAATCTGCAGCAACCCATCTGTTCTTGTCCTTTTTACTCTTAGGCCCTCCTGTTTTCTTTCACTTCAACCCGCAGTACCCATCCGGACAATTGTCACCACCCTGTTCGCAGCGTGCATGTGGACCCACGGCCCCGTTGTCCCCACTTGTCGGTGGTTGGGATAAACCCACCACGAGTAACAAAAGTCCCAGGAGCTATTTCCAAATAAATAAAATTCCAAAAAATGGTTATATTCAAATTAAATCATATCTTTGGAAATCTTGTGAATTTGGGAAAACTTATAAAATGAAATATGAATTATTTCAAATGTGAATTCAAATCTAATTTCAAATTTGACCAGGGTTGACTCTATCTAGTCAAACCTTTGACTTTGACCCCATTTGACTAACTTTAACTTTAATATTGATTTAAATTCATAAATTCAATAATTTAAATAATATATGTTTTTGAATCAGAAAAATGCGAGGAATCTGTTTATGCTATTTATATTATCATTTGAGCAATTTAAAAATTTCAAATTAATAAGTATTAATAATTGTCTTTTCTTGATTATTGCATAACTTTAAATCCATAACTCCGAATTAGACAAATAATATGTGTAAATCGATCAGTGCGACGAGAACTCTCCAACCATGATATCCATGTTAGCATTTGCATCATGCATTAAGAGCAGTTTTATAATCAGTACTGTTTATGCAAAGAAAACATGATAAATAAAATTGGAAACTAATTGTTTCTTATTAATAATGCCTCATGAATGCTATATCATTAATATGCTACTCCTCTAATATCTTTTCAACATATTTTGCATCATTAACTTGCCATTTCATGCATCATATCATGATCATGTTGATTCTTTCATATTAGTTGTAATTGCTGCATCGCTTGTTTCTTTTAGTGTTTTGCTTTTTCTCAGATAGGACGATGAGATGTTGTGAGCTTCGACAAGTTCTTCGGTTATGAAAATTTGGCAATGTTTTTCAGACGAGCATTATCCCCCTATCTACCTATCTTACTTTTATAGTATTTATTTCCTCATGTTGATCTATTGCTATTTGTATTGTGATGCTCTAGTTTTCGTACCCGTGATATCCCTTGCAACCATTATATTGCCTTTGACACCTATTACCTGTTGTTTGGTAGATAGTCCGCCTTGCGAGTCGTAGTTGCTTGCTCAGGTGTTGTTTCAACGTCGTCAAGTACCACAGTTGTTGGAGAAATGCTTCATGCTTTATGTTAGAGATGATCATGGCTTCAATTACAGTTTAACAACTAATATTGAAATTAGGTAAAGAATGCAGACACACAGGTGGGCAATAGATGTTATTTGATTTTTAACCGTCCACTTGTATTCCGTAGGACCCCGAGTACTTGATACCTTCTCCTTGAATATTCGCATTGTCCGCATGTGGGACCATGAATCCCCTTAGCATGAGCTTGAGTCATATCTTATTTCTTGGGGCCACAAAGTAGTTTGGGGCTTTATTACTATCCTGTAATTATGCCATGTTTTACTGGTTTATTTACTACTGCGTGTGGAGCGCCTGTACTATTTAGGTAAGTGGAATGTTTTCGCGGTATCGACAAGCCCTGTCACACTTTCGGGTTCCCAGTCGTTTATAGACATTGACACAAACCTCTGGGTCCGTCTCGGAACCGGCCAACTTCGTCGCGGGTAGCTTAGTGGGGTGGCCCCTGAAATATTATATGAATCTTGCGATTTCTTTATCGTGATGCCTTGTTGTTTTTTCATTTGGTTTTTCCGAGGTTAATCATGCGTGTGTTGCTATTTGTGCCCCCTGTAAGGTAAAACTTTCTGAGAGCCGTGTCCACGGTTATGGACGACTTGGAGCACAGTATCTCGATCATAGGCAACTATAACTAAAGTAGTTCTATAAATTTTACTTTGAAATGACTAGTATTCAGCTTCACTACAACGGAATGGCTAAATAAAAGTACCAACAACTGTTCGGTTTTTGCATGTCTCATGGTATATGTATCTGACTAGTAAGTATTACAACTACAACGGAATGGTTAACTAAAACTGCCCACTTCTTATGTTATCAGGATGACTCATGCTATCTATATCTGAATAGTAATTGCTGCAACTATAATGGAATGAATAAAACTACCAACTGCGTGAGTTCCTCGGTTTGACTTCCTCGTTTGGTATCGAGGGGGAAACACCAGGATGGGTATGTTTGGTGTTAGTATCAGGTTGGATCGGAATAGGTCTTTCTTATCCCTCTATGATAGTCGCCACTTGTATCGAGTCTCTATAGGTTGTATAGTGCATGCTTCGCTGCCGCATCAGTCCACCATACTTATGTAGGAGAGGACCGCCGAATTCTAAGACTCGCCGTGTACTGGCCTCATTGTTGACCGCTCTCTTTTTCCCTTGCCCTTTGTCGGCACCCCTTGTGTTTAACCAGGTTTTGAGATCGACGTCGTTAGCAGGGTTACCCTTCTGGCTTGGCCTGAGCAGGGTTATGGATGCCATTGGTTATTCTTCAGGGCTCTAAGCTCAATTTGCATCTTGTCCGTACTCGGACGCTGTATTGTTTACAAGGTGATTTGGATCTTTGTATTGTATATCTGTATTCTTGACTCATGGAGTCGTGTTTTATATATCTGTTTTGTGGGTTGCATCGAGGACTATTGTGTAATGATATTACTTCGTTTTCCACCACTATGAAAGTGCCTGGTGGGCACCTTTGAATCGTTTCTATGCAGGTTTGGCGGGAATCGCTGAAACTTGCGTAGGGCTGATCCAAGGGTGTTACAGGAACTTACCAATCTTGTAGAAACATTTTCAAATCTATTTGAGAGGCAATTAAAATTTGAATCTATCTCATATGTCAAGATAGCCAATTTTGGAAAACCACTCAAAACAACACCCCTTGGCAAACCATTCCACCCAGAGACTACCAAGATTAGTATGAGATCACTCACCAAAAATCATTGAATTTTGGATGATTTAGTTCATGCGGGCATTTGACCGAACACTTGGTGATCACAGTACAACTACCAAATATCTATTGTTTGTGATCAATCAATTTCTCCTCCATTGTACCCCAAATCTTTGCCCTAGCTCACCCACGATCACCCCCAGTACCTAGGCGTGCAATTGAGCCACTCTTCTTCGCTGCCTTGACCAGTGCCAGTGGTACCCGATCTCACCATGTCACTCGAACATGGAAAGCATGCCACATGTCGCTACTCACTCGCTCGTGATGTCTAACTAGTAGCCGTGACCTCACTGCACCTCTCTGTCCACCCCTTGACCAACTGCAAGACGTGGAGACCCTAGAACGGCCACCCCCAATTAGGCACGTACTCCCTCCGTTTGAAAATATCAGATGTTTTAGGTTTGTGAATGAGATGTATCTAGACATCTTTTAGTGTCTAGATTCGTTTGAACCTATACACTAAAACGTGCCTAGATACATATCCTTCACAAATATAAAACATCTTATATTTCTAAATGGAGGGAGTACATGCCGAGAGCACGACGGAGCGTAGCAGCTGCCTCGCGCAGACACGCCGCGACTTAACCTCTCTGCCCGTACTCGCGACCGCGATGTCACCAGCCACCGCCCAGACATGCCCCTTGACCACCGTACTCGCTGACGAACACCGCCGTACCCGCATAGAACGCCGACGTCGCTCGACCAACTGAGACCGCCCCTTGTCATGCCACCACTCGAATGACGATTTCCACACCCAACAGCATCGACCCATGCCCTTCTCCATGCCTAGCTCGACCTGTAGCAACATCGTCGATGAGCCCTCGCCATGCCACGCTGCCTCACCTCGAGGGTATAAATAGAGACCACCCCCAGCCTCAATCTCCACACCATTCTACTCCTCTCTTACTAAGAAACACCCCTGACCTGTTCCCGGAGCAAGGCGAGCACTCTGTCGCCAGAATTTTATGGAAGTCCGCCGTTGCCGTGAGGGAAAGGCGTCGTCGATTGGAGACACCCTATGATCTGCCGTGACCGCCATTCGACTCGCCGTCATTGACAAGCTCATTCACCCGCACCACCGACCCTAGCTAGATCCCTGGTAAGCCCATAGCCACCCTCGCCGTGCCGCTAGGTCAGAATCTCGCCGCAGCCTCACGACATAGACGATGAACCTAGACCGTAAATCATGTTGTAATCGTAGGGCTAATATTGATCAATACCGCTTCGTATTAGATGACTCGCTGATGCATGGGACCAGCCTGAGTGATCCCGCTGCATGCGATGTGTAGTTGGGCCAGCCCAGTAACATTTCCCGTGCGATCCCAGTAATTCAAATCTAATCTTTTTCTTTTTTACTTAAAAACATTTTCTGTAGTGAACTTTAAAAATCAATTTAGAGAGATTCACTTCACCAAATGGAATGAATCCAAATTTTTTGAAAGTAGATGAAAATGTCTAATCACTCCCATTGGATTCAAACAGTTTGAAACTATAGATCACCCTCAGTAAAAATAACAAGATAGTAGCTTTCGCAACTTCAATCATGTTTCTAAAATAAACCATATGTGATTTGAGTTGATCCCAACTCTCAAAAATCACATTTGACAAGACCTTTCTGAATATGTAAAAATCTACATACTTACATACAGTAGTCCTGGACCAAAACTAAAAAATGAGCTTCTAGTCATTTTTAGCCACTTAAAATATGATTAAATGACAGTGTTAAACTATATAAATTAGTCCAACCAATTTAAATCACATTCCCAAGTATTAGAGAATGTGGTGATGACATGTGTCAATATGATACCATATTTTTAATTTGGAGAATATTAAATCCTAAGCAACTTTTCAATGAGTAGAAATTACTTTCCTAAAAATAAGATAAATAAAATCTTATCACCCTTTCTTGTAATGATAGAGATGATTCTAGATCATCTAGTGTGACCCTTGTGTGATAAATAGAAGTAGTTAAGTATTGTTTGGTGATTGTGTACCTCGTATTTATTTATAGATGCTAGTATCAATCTGGTCTACAACAAGGAGGAATTATACGAAGACGAGGACGAGAACTTCGACCACCTTACCAATCAAGGCAAGCTATAACTGAGCATGCTAGACCATACAAGCGTTATTATATATACCTTTGTGATACCCCTATTTACTATAAAAAATCCCAGTTTTACTTGCAAGCTTTACCTTTTGCAAAGTTGTTCCGTAGTTAATTAATTGGTTGATTAGTGGAAGATGAGGAAAGTGTCATGGAGAGCTTGGAGCTTGATGAAGATAGATACACCAGCTTAGTACCCTACAAGTAGTGACACATACCCACAATTGATAGATTCTAGTGATAAACTAAACTTGATCACTAGATGGGAACAAATGATTATGAAAACCTTGGAATTATGAGTCGTTCTAAATGTTTTGACATGTGTTATGGACACAATGACTTGATGATGATGGTGAATGAAGGATTTGACTTGAATTTAATAAAAAATTGGTAGTTGGGTTCGGATGCGATACCATTCCAACGTTTACCGTACAACCACAATACCCGAATTTGGGTAGGGCTTGACTAGAATTTTATATGTCTTAGTATGGGTTCCCTCGCAGAACGAGGTGAGCTGAGGATACCTTGTGAATGTGACTATCCACCTATGTAGTGCCCAAGATGACAAATGGTCATGGTTGGGAGGCCAAACTCATAGGGGAGGTTCCTTTACTAGGTTGTGTAATTGAAATGTTATGATGGATTATCCGCATACTAAGTATGAAGATTCAGGATTGTTCCTGATGGATGTATCGAATGTCGTGGTGAAAGTATACCATCTCTACAGAGTGTCAAACTATTCGAATAGCTGCGTCCGCGGTTATGGACAATTGGATGGCCATACTATTCCGTTGTCAGATGTTTTCCAAAATGATCCTTGACTTGAAAGAGGACTTTGACTTGACCCCACAAGTGGTGGAGATGAAGCTAGGTTCCCACCTAAGTAACTTAGACAACTAAAGTTAGAATTTATTACTAGACACTGGTTGAAGTAAAATTGGGTTATGGCAAACAAACCTAGAGCCTAAGATTCCTATTAGATGGCTGTTTGCTTTAGTGAAAGCTTGTGAGTACTTAAAAGTACTCATGGCTTTGTCCCTGGATATTCCCATGGCCAGACTATGAAGGAGACTACGAGGAAGAAGGACAACATGACGCTTACGATAACTAGAATCATCTCCCATCGTCAGCATTGCCCGTGACCCTGAAGATGGAGCCCCGACCACGCTACCCTTTATTATCTTCTGATGCTTTGATTGTAATTAGAATTGATCATGAGATCAACTATTTGTAAGACTATTATGGCTTGTAATCGATGATGAACTATGATACCAATTTGTTATGTCTAGCAAAAATGGTAATCCTGGGATTGCGATGTACGTCATAACAGGCATCTGGGATTAAAAATCTGGGTGTTGACAAGTTGGTATCAGAGCCATCCTGACCATAGGAGAACCTAGTTAGCATGGACGTCAGAAAAACTTAATTTCCAAAACAAATAAAGTGGGTATATTTGAAAACCTATTCTCACTCTTTCCCTTGAAATTCTTTCCAAAAGAGAGTCATAAGTTCCTTAAATTGTTTTTGCAACCTTACCTAAAATTTGGCACAATTGATCACTTCTCTAACTTACTCCTCTCTAATTGCTTATAGATGGACTACGCCTACAGTAAGTTCTATCATATGGGCAATGGAGGGAATCTCATATTTGAGAACGACCTGAGCGAGCTGACGGAATTTCTGGAGCGCCCGCATTCAGAGTTCTATGGAGCTCAACTCTATGATCACCCCGGAGGGGAGCTTTAGTGGCTGATAGTTACCGATCTTAGCGGAAGATGGAGCCACCTACCTCGGAGAAGATCCATTTCACCATCAGAGAGAACAAATGGATCGATGGACTGGCCAGAGCTATGCAGGATGCACTTGCCCGTCTTTGTGGACAGAATATCAACAAGATCATCGGCACCCGCTTTGCGCACTACACCAAAAGTGACTCCAATGGACAAATCCTGGATCTGCCAGCCCACCCTGACTTGAGGCATCATGTGGATCATCTTTCCTTCATGCTTAGTGAAAGTCAGAAGGAACTGGACAATGCTCATGCTGATGCCAATGTGAAGCAACTTGCTGCCGCCAAGAAGGACCAGACCTTCGCCATCCTCGTGAAGGAGCACAAGTCACTTTGCAAACTGCGTGATAAGAAGGATCGCATCATTGCTCGCCTTTGTCACAAAGTGTCAGACTTAGAGGAGATCATCCATGATCGGGACATGCAGCTTGAGGAGAGGGAGAATGAAGAGGAAGATATTCGTGGAGATCCCTACTCGTTTCTTAGTGATGATGATGACTACTTGGAGGACATGGACCAGGAGTACCACACTGATGATGAGGACCGCGCCTTCATTGATGATGAAGAAGCCACCGGTTCTGATGAGTAGTAGCACTTGAGAACTATCGTAGGTGTGAGTTGTATCCGGTCCCACTGTATTGTATCTTTCCAGAATGGTTCTTTAAACCATATGTTTGTGGTGATGTGTTGTTTGGAATGTGTTGCTTGTATGGTGTGATTTTGAAATAAATGATAATGGGTTGTTGGCTTTCAAACCTTAGCCCTACTCAAAAGTTTAAAAGCTTTAAAAACCAAGCCCATAAACCTTAGAAAAAATTCCGTCTTGTCTCATGATCTATCTCAATTTTCAGATGCCTCATAGAGGGAGCAACTCATCTCAAGACCCGATGGTCCAAATCTTGCAAATGTTAGTAGCCGACCGAGAAGCCGGTAGGACCGAGTGTCAAGCCAATCTAGCCACTCTTCAAAAAATCGCTCAACTATCCCATGATAAACAAGGCCCTGGAAATTAGGATCATCACGGATCCAAACTTAAAAACTTCCAGAATACCAATCCCCCTATCTTCAGTAAGTCAGAAGAGCTCTTAGATGCTGATGACTTGCTGCAGACTATGGAGAACAACTTGGAAGTAGCCGGAGTAGAGGAGTCCAAGAAAGTACTGTTTGCCACCCACTATCTGGCTGGATCTGCAAGACCATGGTGGAATAGCACCCGTACTATGAATGGAGGACAGATGATGACTTGGGATGAATTCAAACTCAAGTTTAGCCGAACCCATGTGCCACCGGGTTTGATTCTATGGATGAGGGATGAATTCAAGGAGCTGAAGCAGGTAAGGATGACTATGGTAGAGTACCGCGACAGATTTATGTCTCTGTCTAGGTACACCCCTAATGAGATTGGAACTAAAGCCAAGAAAAAGAAGAGATTTCTGAATGGTTTGCATGATGAGATGCAGACGGTGTTAGTCAATATCCTGTTTGCTGATCTGGAAGCTTTAGTAGATTCATCCATCCAGATGGAAGGAAATATCAACCAAGCTACTAAAAACCGTAAGCGTCATATGATGCATCAACCAGGACCCCACCATACCCCAAAGTATCGCCCCAATTCGTCTGCTGGATTTACACCAAGGAACCCTAGGCCACCTATGTCTCGCCTGAACTTTCCCAATTGTAGTGGAGGAAACCCAAGACCTGGAGGTAACAACCACTACAACCATGGTAACACCAATAACTTCAATCGTGCACCACCAAGGCTCACCAATCCCTATAACAATACTTCCGGAAGGACTGAAAGCAATGTCGTACCTATTGCTGGAAAGGACAAGTCAACAATCACCTATTCTGAGTGTGGAGTGACATGTCACTATTCCAATGAGTGCCCCAGGAAGACTGCTGCAGCACCCAATGTTACTACACCTGCTCAGCAGCAGCGTCATGTTCAACCTAGAAAGAGATTCGCCCCAGGAAACCCGAACAACCGTGCTAGACGTCTGTTTCACATGAATGCTGAAGAATCCCAGGAAGCGCCAGATGTCATGCTGGGTATGTTTTCTGTTAATTCAGTACTTGCAAGAGTATTGTTTGATTCTGGAGCATCGCACTCATTTGTTATGGAAGAATTTGCATGCACTAGTAAGATTCAACCAACAAATTTGAATCATGTTATGACAGTTCAAATACCTGGTTCAACTACCAAAGCTAGGAATATTTGCAAGGCCGTACCTATCATAATTCATGGAATAGATTTCTACTCCAATCTAATAGTACTCAGAACAAAAGGTTTGGAAGTAGTACTAGCAATGGATTGGATGTCAAAACACCAAGGACTCATAGATTGTGCTAAGAAAGCCATAACCATGACCAGTAGCACCAGGGTATCAGTCGAGAATGTGTCAGAGACCTTGCCCCGTCAATTCAAGTGCAACAAGAGTTTAGCCCAACCAACCCTTGACCAAGTCAGAGTAGTCTGTGAATACCCAGACGTGTTCCTAGATGAATTACCCGGTATGCTTCTAGATCGGGATATCGAGTTTATCATAGAACTAATCCCTGGAACTGGACCCATGGCTCATGAGTTAGTGGAGCTCAAGAAGCAACTGGATGACATGATTAGCAAACATCTGATTCAACCTAGTGCATCGCCCTGAGACTTCTGTTTTTGGATAAAAAAGATGGTGCCACCCGTTTATATACGGATTATTGGAAGTTGAATGACGTCACCATCAAGAACAATTACCCTTTGCCAAAGGTAGAAGATTTGTTTGACCAGTTGACCGGTGCCAGAGTATTCTCTAAGATTGATCTTAGAACTGGTTATCATCAACTAAAAATTCGTGCAACAGATATTCCAAAGACTTCTTTCATGACCCTACATGTATTATATGAGTACAAGGTCATGTCTTTTGGATTAACCAATGCCCCCGCTTATTTCACGAATCTCATGAATAAAATTTGCATGAATTTCTTAGATAAGTTTGTCGTTGTTTTCATCGATGACATTCTAATCTACTCCAAATCGAAGGAAAACATGAACAGCACCTAAGAACCATCCTTGGAACCTTGAGAGAGCATCATTTATATGCCAAGTTCAGCAAGTATGAATTTTGGTTGAAGGAAGTAGGATTCCTAGGACATATCTTGCCAGCCGGAGGAGTTGCCGTTGACCCTTCCAAGATTAAGGATGTTGAAGAATGGAGAGCACCAACCACTCAAACTGAAGTTCGTGCATTTCTTGGATTAGCGGGATATTACCGCAAGTTTGTTGAAGGATTTTCAAGCATCGCTAGGATGATGACTCAGTTACTCAAGAAAGATCACAAGTTTTAATGGACCGACAAATGTGAAGCAAGTTTTCAAGAACTCAATAAGATATTTATTTCAGCCCCAATTTTGATCATGCTTGATATCACCAAACCCTTTGATGTGTATTGTGATGCATACAAGACTGGTCTCGGATGTGTGTTGATGCAAGAAGGCAAAGTGATATCATATCTGTCCCGACAACTGAAGCAACATGAGCATAATTACCCACCCATGACCTAGAGTTAGCCGCCGTTGTTTTAGCCTTGAAGACATGGCATCATTATCTTATGGGTAATCGCTGTGAGATTTACTCAGATCACAAGATACTGAAGTATATTTTTACTCAAAAGGAGTTGAATATGAGGCAAAGAAGATGGATAGAGTTAATCAAGGATTATGACCTTGACATTCACTACCACCCAGCAAGGCCAATGTGGTAGCGGTTGCTCTTAGTAGACTGCCGTGTAGATTATAAACACCATGATTCTAAAAGAGCAACCAAGTTTGCATAAGGAGTTGGAAGATTTCATAATAGAGCTAGTTAGCGAAGGATTCCTAGCTAGTATAGAACTTCAACCCACCTTGATAGATCAGATAAAGGGAGATCAGAAAGGAAATGCCAGTATTGACGGAATTAAACGTCGTATCGGTATAGGGAAGGTACCCGGATTTACGGAAGATGAAGAAGGAGTTTTGTGGTATATAAAGGATGAATCTGTGTGCCTGAAGATTCAGAGTTGAAACAAGCTATTTTGCAAGAAGCCCATGATACTCTTTAATCCATCCACCCTAGAGGAACCAAGATGTATCAGGATTTGAAGGAGCAATTTTGGTGGCATAAGATGAAGCGAGAAGTCGGAAGCTACATAGCCAAATGTGATATCTGTTAGAGAGTCAAAGCGGAACATCAGAGACTCGCAGCACTTTTGCAACCTTTGTAGATCCCAGAATGGAAACAGGATTTAGTTGGAATGGATTTCATCACCGGTTTTCCTATATCTATTAGAGGAAATGATTCTATTTGGGTCATAGTGGATAGACTTTCCAAAGTGGCTCATTTCTTGCCTGTCAAGACCACTTATCAGAGCTCAAAGCTAGCAGAGTTGTACATTGCTAGGATAGTCAGTTTTCATGGAATCCCCAAGAACATTGTGTCGGATCGAGGAACCCAATTTACCTCAAGATTTTGGAAGAAAGTCCAAGAAGGATTAGGAACCAAACTGAATTTTAGCACAGCCTATCACCCACAGACTGATGGACAAACGGAGCGAGTAAACTAGATACTCGAAGATATGTTAAGAGATTGTGTGTTGGAATATGGATCTAAATGGGAGGACTGTCTGCCTTTTACAGAATTCTCATACAACAACAGTTACCAAGACAGTTTGCAAATGGACCCTTTTGAATTTATGTATGGAAGGAAGTGTCGTACCCCACTGAATTGGTCGGAAGTAGTAGAGAGTCATATTTTCGGACCCAACATCCTAAGAGAAGCAGAAGAGAAAGTTCACAAGATCCATGAGCACCTTAAGACCGCCTAATCCAGAGAAAAGAGTTATGCTGACAAGAGACATCGAGATCTAGCCTTCAACATCGAAGATTTTGTGTATCTCAAAGTATCTCCCTTGAAAGGAATGCAGCGTTTCTAGCTCAAACGAAAGCTTGCCCCCAGATACATTGGACCCTTCAAGAATCTAAGTCGCCAAGGAGAGGTATCTTATCAGATAGAACTACCAGAAGAGATGTCAGCTGTGCATGATGTGTTTCATGTCTCGTTACTTTGGAAGTGTTTAGAAGTTCCAGAAACAACGGAAGTTTTCAAGAACATTGATCATAGAGATGTGGATATCAACCCAGATCTGACCTATCATGAAGAACCTATCCGTATTTTGGACCACCCGGACCACCCGGACCAGGAGTATCAAGTTTCCCAATCTCTTTAGTACCTAGTTTTTTTCCTAAATCTCAGGATGAGATTCTGTTTAAGGGGGGAAGGTTTGTAACACCCCAAAAATATTAATTAGGCTCATTCCCTAATTAATCAAGATTAGGGTTAACAAAATCTTTTATTAATTAAATTCAAATCTTTATGCTTGTGTGTATGAATGATTGCAATGCCATGTTTGATTGATGTAAATGATGAGAAATGGTTTAAAGATCAAAACCATATCATCTAGGTCACTAACAAATCAAATCAAATCAAAACAAAAGAAAATGAAAATATGAAGCATAAGACTTAGTGGTCATTTCTGCCAAAGTTAACCACTAGCTCACTTTGAGCATCTCTAGCAACTAATCTCAAACAGAAACTTGCACAATTCTTTTCTACCCTTGCTAGACCTAGTGATACTAAACCCAATGGAACTTACCAACCTTGAAGAAACATTTTCAAATCTATTCGAGAGGCAATTCAAATTTGAATCTATCTCATATGTCAAGATAGCCAATTTTGGAAAACCACTCAAACCAACGCCCCTTGGCAAACCATTGCACCCACATACTACCAAGATTAGTATCAGATCACTCACCAAAAATCATTGAATTTGGTGATGATTTAGTTCATGCGGCCATTTGATCGAACACTTGATGATCACAGTACAACTACCAACTATCTACTGTTTGTGATCAATTAATTGATCATCCATTGTACCCCAAATCTTTGCCCTAGCTCACCCACGATCACCCCCAGTACCCAGCCATGCAATTGACCCACTCTTCTTCACTCCCTTGATCAATGCCAGTGGTACCCGAGCTCACCATGTCACTCGGACATGGACAACACGCCACAAGCCGTGCCTCACTTGCTCGTGATGTCTAGCTAGTAGCCGTGACCTCACCTCCCCTCTTTGTCCACCCCTCGACCAATAGAGAGACGGGGAGACCCCAGAAAAGCCACGCCCATTTAAGGCACGAACATGCCGAGAGCATGACAGAGCATCGCAACTGCCACACGCAGACACACCGCGACTCGACCTCTTCGCCCATACTCGCGACCGCGACGTCAAAGCCACCGCCTAGACATGCCCATTGGTAGCCGTGTGCCCACTTGACCACCATACTCGCTGACAAACACCGCTGTACCCACATAGAACGCCGACGTTGCCCAACCAACTGAGACCGCCCCTTGTCGAGCCACCACTCGCATGACGATCGCCACACCCAACAGTGTCGACCCATGCCCTTCTCCATGCCTAGCTCGACCTGTAGCACTGCCTCACCCTCGAGGGTATAAATAGAGACCACCCCCATCCTCAATCTTCACACCATTCTACTCCTCTCTCACTCATAAACACCCCTGACCTGTTCCTAGAGCAAGGCGAGCACTCTGTCACCAGAATTTGATCGGAGTCCGCCGCTGCCATGAGGGAAAGGCGCCGTCGATTGGAGCCATCCCAGGAGCTGTCGTGACCACCATTCGACTCGCCGTCATCGACAAGCTTGTTCGTCCTCACCGCCGACCCTAGCTGGAGCCCTGGTTAGCCCACAGCTACCCTCTCCATGCCGCTAGGTCAGAATCTCGCCGGAGCCTCACGACGTAGACGATGAACCTAGACCATAGATCGTGTTGTAATCGTAGGGCTAATATTGATCGATACCGCTTCGTGTTAGATGAATCACTGACGCGTGGGACCAGCCTGAGTGAGCCCGCTGCACGCGCTGTGCAGTTGGGCCAGCCCAGTAACTTTCCCGCGCGAGCCCAGTAATTCAAATCTAATCTTTTTCTTTTTATTCAAAAACCTTTTCTGTAGTGAACTTTAAAAGTCAATTCAGAGAGATTCACATTTTTTTTGAAAGTAGATGAAAATATCTAATCACTCCCATTGAAATGCAAACAGTTTGAAACTCTGGATCACCCTTAGTAAAAATAACAAGCCGGTAGCTTTCACAACTTCAAACATTTTTCTAAAATAAACCATAGGTGATTTTGAGTTGATTCCAACTCTCAAAAATCACATTTGACAAGAACTTTCTGAATATGTAAAAATCTACATACTTACATACAGTAGTCCTGGACCGAAACTAAAAGAATGACCTTCTAGTCATTTTTAGCCACTTAAATATTATTAAATAATAGTGTTAAACTTTATAAAGTAGTCCAACCAATTTAAATCACATTCCCCAGTATTATAGTATGTGGTGATGACGTGTGTCAATATGAACCCAAACTTTTAATTTGGAGAATATTAAATCCTAAGCAACTTTTTAATGAGTAGAAATTACATTCCTAAAAGTGAGATAAATAAAATCTTATCACCCTTTCTTGTAATGATAGAGATGATGCTAGATCATCTAGTGTGACCCTTATGTGATAAATAGAAGTAGTTAAGTATTGTTTGGTGATTGTTTACCTCGCATTTATTTATAGACGTTAGTATCAATCTGGGCTATGACGAGGAGGAACTCTACGAAGACGAGGACGAGAACTTTGACCACCTTACAAACCAAGGAAAGATATAACTGAGCATGCTAGACCATGCAAGCCTTATTATACATACCTTTGTGATACCCCTGTTTACTATATCAAATCCCAGTTTTACTTGCAAGCTTTATCTTTCGCAAAGTTGTTCTGTAGTTAATTAATTGGATGATTAGTGGAAGATGAGGAAAGTGTCATCAAGAGCTTGGAGCTTGATGAAGATAGATACACCAGCTTAGTACCCTACAACTAGTGACACATACCCACAATTGATAGATGCTAGTGCTAAACTAATCTTGATCACTAGATGGGAAAAAATGATTATGAAAACCTTGGAATGATCTGTCATTCTATTGAAATGTTTTGACATGTGTTATGGACACAATGACTTGAAGATGATGGTGAATGAAGGATGTGACTTGACTTTGATAAAAACTGATAGTTGGGTTCGGATGCGATACCATTCCAACGTTTACCGTACAACCACAATACTCGGATTTGGGTAGGGCTTAAATGTAATTTTATATGTCTTAGTATGGGTTCCCTCGCGGAACGAGGTGAGCTGAGGCTACCTTGTGAATGTGACTGTCCACCTATATAGTGCCCAAGATGACCGATGGTCATGGTTGGGAGGCCAAACTCATAGGGGAGGTGCCTATACTAGGTTGTGTAATTGATAGGTTAGGATTGATTATCCGCCTACTAAGTATGATGATTCAGGATTGTTCCTGACCGATGTATCGAATGTCGTGGTAAAAGTGTACCACCTCTGCAGAGTGTCAAACTATTTGAATAGCCGCGTCCACAGTTATGGACAGTTGGATGACCATAATGTTCCATTGTCAGATGTTCTCTAAAATGATCTGTGACTTTGACTGGACCCCACAAGTGGTGAAGATGAATCTAGGTTCCCACCTAAGTAACTTAGACAACTAAAGTGAGAATTTTATTACTAGACACTGGTTGAAGTAAAATTGGCTTATGGCAAACAAACCTAGACCTAAGATTCCTATTAGATGGCCTTTTGCTTTAGTGAAAGTTTGCGAGTACTTCAAAGTACTCATGGCTTTGTCCCTGGCTATTTCCATGGCCAGACTATGAAGGAGACTACGAGGAAAAAGGACAGCAGGATGCTTACGATAACTAGGATCATCTCCCATCGTCAGCATTGCATGTGACCCTGAAGATGGAGCCCCAACCACGCTACCCTTTATTATATTCTGCTTCTTTGATTGTAATCAGACTTGATCATGAGATCAACTATTTGTAAGACTATTATGGTTTATAGTGGATGATGAACTATGATACCAATCTGTTATGTCTCGCAAAAATGGCAATCCTAGGATTTGATGTATGGCAACAGACATCTGGGATTAAAAATCCGGGTGTTGACAAAAACCTAGACCCGAAATTAAACCCCAAAATACCTAAACCCTAAAACTCGAACACTAAACCCCTAACCTTAAAACCCAAAACACTAAACCACTAAATGTTGACCAATAAGTTTTCATGCACACTTATAGATCAAATTTTTAGATACTTCTATTAATTCGGTAACACCATTCTATTCGATGAATATAGGAATAAAGCTTGAACATTATTATTGAAAATTCCCTAAACCCTAACCCCTAAACTCTAAACCCCTGAAAACTCTAAACATACCCTAAACCACTTACCCTAAGCTCGAACATATCTATACCTAATAATAAAAGCAATAACGCTTCTGTCAACGAGTCTTTTTAGACTCTTTTACCCTCCCACCAAATCACATAATACTGCAATTGCCACTATACCGGTTCGTAATGTGTTTTCTTTCCCCACCTCCGAACGAACCCCTGCCATCCCCGAGCACACCTCTACCGAATCCAAAGCCCACCTCATCGGGTGTCGTAGCGCCCGAGGCACCGCATCGACGAGAGGCGGCGACACTCGGACTAAACAAAATCCTGCCCCTGTGGCCAGTGCCCCCACAACCGTGGAGCCCACAAACCCAAACATCCCTCCTACTACTTGGGCCACAATTCCCCATCGCCGCCGGAAGATTCTGCACCCTGTCGCACCCCACCCACGAGAGGAGGGACTTGGACTGGGCTCGTAGAAGCGGCGGATAGCTAGTGATGAGCGCGTCAGATGGTTTGAGACCTTCGTCGACCTTGAGCCAAGCCATAGTGCGTAACGCCCCAGATATGATGTCCTTGATCCAAGCAATAGTAGGCTGCAACCTCGCTGGATCCGAACTACCACCAAGGCAACAACGAGGAAGGGCCCTGGTGGCCGCATCCATCGACAAGAGCATGGCGGTTGGTCGCTGGTGGCAGACAAGGAGACTGCGGCAGCCCCGTATGGGGGATTTCTTCATGTTCAGATAAATACGGGTATTTTTCTCTTGCTTTTTGGTTAGTGAAGTGGATGATATTTCTGTTCTTGTTGAATCTCTCTCATGCTCTAGATCCTTTTCCATAGATGCAAATTTTGATTTTTTTCCTATGCTGGTGCGGGAAACAACATTGGCATGAAAAAGCAGCACGGTGAGAGTTAAGCCATAGTCTGAATCCTAACCTACCCTAACAGATAATAACGATTTCCCTGTTGGTTAGGCCAAAGGTCTTTTTTCATATGTTTTGTAAATTCCAAGAGCAATATGTAGACGGTGCAATGTTATTTAAAAACAAACCTGCAAGCTAAGCAACCATACCATGGGATTTAGGCATGGTAGTTTGATGGGAAGGATCTCAGTTTTTATGTCAGAATTTCACAGTCGTACCTCCAAGCAAGTTTTTAGCCAGGCCGGTACTCTTCTATAGACTGACAGTCACCTATACTTAGATTTGAGGGGATCCCAGATGTTATAGGAGTAGTTAATTTTAGATTAGTGGTTACTTTCTTGACCTAAACTTCCTTGCTCTCTTGTCGGCGTGAAACAACGGTCGTATAATCACTTACGATCACTAATAGGAGGTTACATGTACTACTGCGGAGCAAATAAAAATAATGTCATTGCCTATCGACTTCTTTTTTTAAAATTGTGATATGTAGAAGCGGTGGCATATATTTTCTGCCAACACTTATTTTATTTCATATACTTCCTCCGCCCTAAAATGGATGTTGTAGATTTGTCTAAATTTATATAAATCTAGACACATTTTAATGTATAGATACATGTAAATTTATACAAATCTAGGACATATTTTTTAAGACGGAGGAAGTAGATTGTATATCCTATCTGACACAAAGTTGATTTGGAGTGCTAAACATTCGTAAGCATGCTTATTCGTTTTGCATTTATAAAAAATTAGTACTTGTCTACATACTTAAAAATTTAGTACTTGTCCACATACTTAGTTGTCCTGTGCATAATCACTTCTGATCACTACTGGGAGGTTTACAAGTATTACTACACATAGCAAAGCAAAATAGTGTGCTTGTCTATGGACTTCCTTTAAATAAAATTGCGATATATAAAAACGGTGGCATGTCTACTATCTCTGTCTTAAAATAGATGTCGTGGGTTTATTAAAATTTGGATGAATCTATATATTATATAATATCTAGATCTATCTAAATTTTAACAAATCTAAAACATCTATTTTAAGATGAAGGGACTATTTTATACCAACACTTATTTATCTCATATGATTGTAAACCATGTCTGACATAAAGTTGATTTGGAGCGCTAAACATCCGTAAGCATGCTTATTCGTTATACATTTATAACTTATAGGATACTTGGGGCACATGCTAAAGGGATACGGGTAGGCTACACTAGCGCAAATCAAAAAATTTCTACCGCGTATACCAGGATTACTGTTGTCATAGATCACGGGATTACCACTAGACGCGCAGTTGCGGAATTGATGAAGCGCGTCGAGGCAGTGCAGACGTTCCACGTCTCCTCCTTGTCCTCGTCCCACGAGCAGCTCCCCTTGCGCGGCTCGTCCAAGCGCTACAGATGCAGCGCCTCCGAGGTATCCACACGTACAGGGTGGAAGCGTCAGACGCCGGACTGCTAGGTCCGCGCGTGCAACACAGGCGTGAGGAGTGGCGGCTGGGAATGATCTGAGGTCTAAGGTCTAACCCTGGTCAGCTCGCCCCACCCTCTCTTATATAGGCGTCCCTAGTGGGCTTCTACATTAGCAGCCCATTAGTACCCTAAGCCTGGTCTAATTCGGATCCAATCCTCATTAGGCTTCCAGCCCCTTAAGTGTGTGACCCTATAGGTTCATATGCGTATAGACATGACACGAATACACTTATTCTGTCAATAGTTGGTAGCGGCCTCTAGCAAGACGTGCCAACTCCTAAACGCATACAAAGATCATATCGGACGAACCATCACAAGGTTTAGTACATGTCTTTCCCTTTGCCTCACGATATTTGGTCTAGCTCCAAGCTGACCTCCCTTTCTCGATACCGTGATTCGGAATCCCTTTACTAGGTTAACTCTTAACCATATGTAGCACGGCCATGCATTTCTGGATCCGATCACTCGAGGGGCCCAGAGATATCTCTCTCAAGTAGAGAGGGGCAAATCCCATCTTGATTGACCATGCCTTGCAGCATGCTTCAGGACAAACCCGAAAGCTACCTTTATAATTACCCAGTTACGGTGCAGCGTTTGATAGCCCCAAAGTAGGTCGATCCACATCTCAAGTACATGCGACAATCTCAGGTCTAAGGACAAAACGTACACGATGTGTAGAGAGAGAGCTGCAACTAATTGCTAGTCTCGGGTTGGGTCAGTCCAACCCCATGTTCATAATATGTGTTCACGTCATTGGTTTGACATCTCCATGTCTATGACTTGCGAAACATAGTCATCAACCAATCGATGTGCTAGTCTAATATTCATGAACTCCGACTAGGGATAACTCTTAAATAACCATACAAGTATAGAGTTTCACAAACAATTCACGTAATTGCCAATCAATACAAGTTGCCTGATATGGATATTCAAGAAACATTACAATAACTCATGGATAGATATGAAATATCATCATCTCTATGATTGCCTCTAGGGCATATTTCCTTCACATGCTTAGTTGTACTTTTTTGTCATGATGATTGTAGATACAACTGTACATTAATAGTATGAGGTCATTTCGCACGGGTGGTACTGCTCGCTCGGTCTGGGCTCATACAATTTCGCAACTCTTAAGATGATCGCTAAATTTGTGACTCAAATATTCACCTCCACGATCAGATCGCAAGGCCTTTATTTTCTTGCCACGTTGATTCTCTACTTCACTCTAAAACTCTTTGAACTTTTCAAAAGTTTCAGACTTATGCCTCATCAAGTAGACATAACCATATCTACTAAAATCATAAGTGAAACTAATGAAGTAGTGATATCCTCCTCTGGCTGTCGTGCTCATTGGTCCACACACATCAGTATGTATGAGTTCCAACAAGTCTGTCGCTCTCTCGGGTAAACCCGAAAAAGGTGACTTGGTCATCTTTCCAAGTAAACAAGCCTGACATGTCTCGTATGATTCAAAATCAAACGAATTTAGAAGACCATCACCATGGAGCTTCTTCATGCGCTTTTCACTTATATGCCCCAAACGACAATGCCATAAATAGGTAGGACTCAAATCATTAGGCCGAAGCCTTTTAGCACTAATATTGTAAACAGATGCATCATCAAGATTTAAAATAAATAACCCATTCACAATGGGGAGCATTAGCCATAAACATATCATTCTTAGAGATTACACAACCATTGTTTGCACTCGCGAATGAATAACCATCCCTCATCAAACATGAAGGTGATAAAATGTTTCGACCCATACTTGGAATGTATAACAATTATTCAACTCCATAATAAATCCTGAAGGAAGGTGAAGTTGCATGACGCCGACGAACAATGCAGCAACCCTTGCTTTATTTCCGACGCGAAAATCCACTTCGCCTTTCTGCACTTCTCTAGTACTTATTAGCCCCTGCATCGAATTGCAAATATGAGCAACCGATCCGGTATCAAATACCCAAGAGTTAACATAGGAATCAACGAGAAGAATGTCCACAACATTTACAACAAGCGTACCTGAGTTGGAAGTACTCTTACTTCCACTCTTCTTCAAAGAAGCCTGGTACTTGCTGCAGTTTCTCTTCCAGTGGCCATGTTCATGACAAAAGAAGCACTCAGTGTCTTCTACAGGTCCAGCCTTTTGCTTGGGTGCACACTTAGCGATCGTATCCTTAGCCTTGCCCTTCTTCTTCCAAGAAGTACCCTTTTTCAGTGGCCAACTCTTGGCCTAGTGGAAAACCAAGCTTTTCCAAAGTCTGACTGTAACCAACCATTTTGATCACATGGGGGCCTACAGCTGCTCCCTCTCCTAGCTTGCATTCGACAAAGGACTTGGCAACATTGTACCTATCAGTCCTTGCCTGATCTTGGAACATGTCCTTAAGCGCAACGATCATATCGTACGCATCCTGATCCTCAAACTTCTTTTGAAGTTCAGGTTCCATGCATGCAAGCATAAGACAGCTAACCTCAAGAGAATCATCACATGCTCTCTTGTAGGCATTCTTTAGGGCAGCAGATGCATTATCAGCAGGTTCATCGGGGATTGGGGTATCCAGAACCGTTTCTTTTTATCGACCTGAGAACGATTCTCGTGTTATTCTTCCAATCAATAGTTTGTTCCATTTAATTTATCTTTGTCAAGAATCGAACGCAAAGAGAAAGGTGATGTAGTGTTCGGTGCCATTGATCTACAACAGAAAACATGCAAAATACTAAGCCATGTTACCATGAAAGAGTAAAACATATTAAACAATTTAATAGCATATACTCCCACTTAAATCAATATCCCTCTATTGATACTAAGTGATTCAAGATCCACAATTAACAAGTCAACTAGTGAGCTTTAGCATCACTGCTAGAAGACAAGGTAAATCGGTAAGCAACACTTGTTAATCATATCACATATGACTCTTGTTGTTGGGTGACATCTCTATGTCAAAACTAGGCACCCAACCTTTATGCCCCAAGGTCCTTAACTGTTAAGATGACCTTGTCAAGTTCACCAACCCTTATGCATGTAGGTATCCGATACAAACCCATCCAGCCAAGGAAAACCGCGGAACCCTAATTTCATAGGCCCACCAACGATTGTACAGGGCATAGGATGGTGCAAGGTTTGGTTGGGAGGGCATGGTTTAACTTAAACTTTGTGAGGGATCGTTCTACTTCTATCATCTAAGCATGCATAGTAGTAAAACGCATAAGAATAACATTCACATAGATGTGACACAGTATGGCCCATTTTCTCATGGTGATCTCCATCGCCATAGAACCTGTCCACCATGATGATCTCCATCTTCATGTTCCATGTGAGCCATCCTCCAAGTGATGAGTCCTCCAAGAACTAATACAAGCTATTACTCCTAACAGCTAGTAATCAAAATTACATAGTATTGGGATCATCACAAGTTGGCACGCAGGCCATTACAATAAATGACAACACACATGGCTCCAGCCGTGTTGCCCTACTCACGACACGCAGGTCATGCTAATTTTCATACATGCATCACATACATATATGGGCCATACTGATCACATACATCCTGCAAAAACAAGTTATGCATAGAATCGCATTCTATCGGATCATGTGACATCGCAGCACCTAGTTACCTTAACGAGATACAAAAGGGGCTACGATTAAGGGGGGTCTAGGGGGTCTCCCCCTGCAGGGTTCGAACTGTGAAAAATGAGAGATCGAATCTTCACAATTTTCTTTTTAGGCTTTTGATCGGAAAATCAAATTTACCATAAACCGACTCCTGTCCCGATTCAATCAAACTCCTTTGATCACGGTACATCGATTTTAGATCTAGGTTCCAATTCGATCAATCATATTGATCTTCGCGTGATTCAACAGGATTTATGTGTCACTGTCTACCCCGATGGCGGAAGCCGACCGGTAGGGGTAAGTCGTTCGACAACCTCAGATCACGATCACGGAAAGCAAGATCATAGATCAATCCTAAACCACCGCCATATAAACGATCACATCATTCATATCAATCTGCATATCACCATATGCAACCAACCCGAACCTATAACTGAACAACATCGGCTCTGATACCACTAAAGGGATACGGGTAGGCTACACTAGCGCAAATCAAAAAAATTCTACCGCGTATACCAGGATTACTGTTGTCATAGATCACGGGATTACCACTAGACGCGCAGTTGCGGAATTGATGAAGCGCGTCGAGGCAGTGCAGACGTTCCACGTCTCCTCCTTGTCCTCGTCCTACGAGCAGCTCCCCTTCGCAGCTCGTCCAAGCGCTACAGATGCAGCGCCTCCGAGGTATCCACACGTACAGGGTGGAAGCGTCAGACGTCGGACTGCTAGGTCCGCGCGTGCAACACAGGCGTGAGGAGTGGCGACGGGGAATGATCTGAGGTCTAAGGTCTAACCCTGGTAAGCTCGCCCCACCCTCTCTTATATAGGCGTCCCTAGTGGGCTTCTACATTAGCAGCCCATTAGTACCCTAAGCCTGGTCTAATTCGGATCCAATCCTCATTAGGCTTCCAGCCCCTTAAGTGTGTGACCCTATAGGTTCATATGCGTATAGACATGACATGAATACACTTATTCTGTCAATAGTTGGTAGCGGCCTCTAGCAAGACGTGCCAACTCCTAAACGCATACAAAGATCATATCGGACGAACCATCACAAGGTTTAGTACATGTCTTTCCCTTTGCCTCACAATATTTGGTCTAGCTCCAAGCTGACCTCCCTTTCTCGATACCGTGATTCGGAATCCCTTTACTAGGTTAACTCTTAACCATATGTAGCACGGCCATGCATTTCTGGATCCGATCACTCGAGGTGCCCAGAGATATCTCTCTCAAGTAGAGAGGGGAAAATCCCATCTTGATTGACCATGCCTTGCAGCATGCTTCAGGACAAACCCGAAAGCTACCTTTTTAACTACCCAGTTACGGTGCAGCATTTGATAGCCCCAAAGTAGGTCGATCCACATCTCAAGTACATGCGACAATCTCAGGTCTAAGGACAAAACGTACACGATGTGTAGAGAGAGAGCTGTAACTAATTGCTAGTCTCAGGTTTGGTCAGTCCAACCCCATGTTCATAACATGTGTCCACGTCATTGGTTTGACATCTCCATGTCTATGACTTGCGAAACATAGTCATCAACCAATCGATGTGCTAGTCTAATATTCACGAGTGTCCTCACATAAACTTAGACTAGGGACAACTCTTAAATAACCATACAAGTATATAGTTTCACAAACAATTCACATAATTGCCAATCAATACAAGTTGCCTGATATGGATATTCAAGGAACATTACAATAACTCTTGGATACATATGAAATATCAACATCTCTATGATTGCCTCTAGGGCATATTTCCTTCACATGCTTAGTTGTACTTTTTTGTCATGATGATTGTAGATACAACTGTACATTAATAGTATGAGGTCATTTCGCACGGGTGGTACTGCTCGCTCGGTCTGGGCTCATGATTATTGTGTTTTTGGTGAGAGTTGTTAAATAATTAACCCGTAGCGCACGGATATGTTTCCTAGTTATTGAAAAAATCCTAAACCCTAACCTAACTATAAAAAACCAAAACCCTAACCCCTCAATACTAAAACCCTAAACCCTTGGCCCATAAACAACGCTAACCAAAAAAGCAGGTATCATGCACTAATAGATCAAAATTTGATATACTTTCATTAAATTGCGCTTAGGCCATTCTAATTCACGTAAACTAAGGAGGGAAAGATGGTAGTATAGGGAACTCGCTTTTGGCTCGAGCATCATTAAAAATTCCCTAAAGCCTAAACCGTAGGCCCTATACCCATAAAAACCCTAAACCCTCAACCCCTCACACTAAGTTTGGACATATTATTGAAAAAATCATAAACTCTAAACCCTAAACTACCCCTAGAAAACCAAAACCCTAAACCCTCAATACTAAAACCCCAAACCCTCGACCCATAAACAACCCTGACCAAGCAAGCAGGTATCATACAGTCATTATAGATCAAAATTTTGTCATACTTTCATTAAATTGCGCTAACGCCATTCTACTTGACAAAAGCTCGAACATTACTGAAAATACCCTAAACCCTAACCCCCTAAAGCCATAACCCTAAGCCCTATACCACTAAAAACCCTAAACCCCACGACCCCTAACCCTAAGCTTGAACCTATATATTATTAAAAATTTATTAAACCCTAAACCCTAAACTACCCCTAAAAAAAACAATAAACCCTCAATACTAAAACCCTAAACCCTCGGACCATAAAACAACCCTAACCAAGCAAGCAGGTATCATGCACTAATAGATCAAAATTTGATATACTTTCATTAAATTGTGCTAACGCCATTCTAATTCACGTAAGATCGAGCATTATTGAAAATTCCCTAAAGCCTAAACCCTAAGCCCTATACCCCTAAAAACCCTAAGCCCTCAACCCCTCACACTAAGCTCGGATATATTAATGTAAAATTCCTAAACCCTAAACTACCCCTAAAAAACCCAAAACCCTAAACCCTCAATACTAAAACCCTAAACCCTCGACCCATAAACAACCCTAAACAAGCAAGAAGGTATCAAGAACTCAACATAGATCAAAATTTGACATACTTTTATTAAATTGTGCTAACACCATTCTAATTCATGAAAGCTCGAACATTATTAAAAATACCCTAATCCCTAACTCCCTAAAGCCTTAACCCTAAGCCCTATACCCCTAAAACTCTAAACCCCTCGACCCCTAACCCTAAGCTCGAACATATATATATATATATTATTGAAAATTTATAAACCCTAAATGCTAAACTACCGCTAAAAAAACCAAAACCCTAAACCCTCAATACTAAAACCCTGAACCCTCGGCCCATTAACAACCCTAACCAAGCAAGCATGTATCATGCACTTATAGATCAAAATTTGATATAATTTCATTAAATTGCACTAACGCCATTCTAATTCACGAAAGATAGAGCATTATTGAAAATTCACCTAACCCTACCCCCCTAAAACCTAACCCCTAACCCCTAAACCCTAAACCCTCAACCCTAACCAAAAGCAGCTAGTATCATGTACTTATAGATTAAGCTAAAATCTATATATCCCTAAATCCCTATACCCCTAAAACCCTAAATTTCCCACACTTTTTTTAATTTGGGTAATGCTATTCTATTCGACAAACATAAGAATAAAGCTTGAACATTATTGAAAATTCCCTAAACCCTCAACCCTAAACAACCCCTATAACTTAAACCCTCGACCCACATACACCCTAACCAAGCAGCTAGTATCATGCACTTATACATAGATCCAAATTGTAGATACTTTCACTAAATTGCGGTAGCGCTATATTCCATTAATCCACGAATATAAGCATAAAGCTTGAATATTATTGAAAATTCCCAAAACTATCTTATCTTATCTTATCTTATCTTATCTTATCACTATATAATGTACGAACAACTTTGAATATTGACCGTTGGATCAAGACTCACGAATCCCAACATTGCCAGCCGTCGGATCTTCTTTTCCATTCAATTAGCATCTGATGCTAGAAGATACTATTGATATAGTCTTTAACACAATAAAGGCTATGCACAAAAATCAAATCAAACTTCTCCATCATTCCAGAGTCTTCTCCATCATTTCTCTAGACCATGTTACGAAAATTTAGCCAGTAAGATTGAATGGGTTTATCCATTAATTAGGTTACTTAATGTGACAATTGGCACAATGTCATATTGAGCCATAATCTTTGAAGTTGCTTCACAACCAAAAATAATGTTGTCACTTGGATTTAAAAAAATTCAATTTTCCCTTCGTACTCAAATTCCGATTTCCCCTCCGAAGTACAAAACATAGACACTGTATTAGCAACTATGGCTATGCAAGTCAAATAGAAGCAACTATGGCTATGCAATTCAAAAAAGAAGCAACTATGTCTGTAACCTTGGTCATCTTGTTTGAAAGAAGGTAGATATCTATCAACTCATTAAATGCTCGATAGCATACATGCGTGTGAGTATATCTGACAGGGACAACATCCCCAAGTGGGAGTGGGAGTAGCGTAAGCTCCAGCCTCAAAATTTCGAGAGAGCTCCAAAATATCCCGCGCATCCATTCAAACACCCCGCCCATTCATTCAAACATCCAGCCCAAAAAATCAATTTATTACACAAATTTATCCTGGAATCTTGACAATTCCTATTACTCATGGCACACTGCTTCGACTGACCCTCTTATTCCAACAGAAAGATTATTTGGGGATGCCATCCAAGGTGCCCTTGATATTGTTGAGCAACAAGCCAACAAAACAGATTTAGTAATCACCCTAGCACGCAAAGACTTGAATGAACTGAAAAACAGGCAAACTTTGACGCAGAACATACTTAATAATCTCATTTGCAGCTCTCATGGGAAGCCAGTTGTTCCATGTCTCGCTTGATGACCCACAAGTATAGGGGATCGCAACAGTCTTCGCAGGTAGTATTACCCAATTTATTGATTCGACACAAGGGGAGCCAAAGAATACTTGCAAGCATTAACAACTGAGTTGTCAATTCAGCTGCACCTGGAAATAGTTCTTGCTCACAGAAGTTTATCAGTAGCAACAACAAAGAAACAACAACAGTGAATCAGGAGCAATAGTAATAGTAACGATAACAGTGGGATTCGAGTGCGGTAGGCATAGGGATGGATGGCCATTGCATGGACATGTCTAAACATGTAACTTCAAGATCTAGGGCATTGTAGATAAATAATAACAAGCATCCAAGTACTAAACAATCCTAGGCATGTGCTCCAAATATAGTCATACATGCTCGCAATGAGAACATGCACAACATCTTCTGTCAAGCCAGCCCGTGGCAGCGGGGCCTGTCAACACCCGGATTTTTAATTCCAGATGCCTGTTATGCCATACATCGCAATCCCATGATTACCATTTTTGTGAGACATAACATATTTGGATATCACAGTACATCATCCATTACAAACCATACATAAGGTCTTACACAAATAAGGATATCATGATCCAGTTCTTAATACAACTCAAGCAGCGGAATAACGTAATAGTAATGTGTAACATCCCAAAAATATTAAACTTGGATCATCCAACTGTAATCATCAAAATTAGGGTTAACAAAAACTTTCCCAACTAAAACATTGAAAGCATTCATATGGGTGTGTATTCAAAATTTGGATTCTTTTGAATTGCCATGGTTCTATGTTTCTTTGCTTGTAAAATGATTCTTAGGTGAAATAAACATCATCTAAACAATCCCCAAACTTTTCCCAAAGTCAAACAACTCAAAATAAACAAATGAAGTGAATGGTCATTTTTGCCAAATTAACTCTCATGCCTACTTTGGCTATCTCTAGTTTTCAAAACTCAACAGAAACATTTGTGGATCTTTGCATCCCTTGTTAGTACCCATAATAAGGTACCAAGGACCACTTTGTGATCATCCAAAAACATTCAAATGCTAAGTTTAAATGACAGTTTAAAATTGAATCTATCTCATATGGGAAGATCAAGCACCCACAGAATCCTCAGCACATGCCTAGCACACCCACCAAAAATCTTTTCAAAATTCAAAACTCAAGTTCTTGCGGCCATTTTATCAAACAACTTGCAGATTCAAATCAAACAAATCACAAACACTATTTTGAGCAGTGATTTGGCCAACCTTGTCCCCTCTCTAGCACACAGCAAACATCTAGTACATCATCTAGCTTAGTTAGTAACCTCTAGCATCACTGTGATCTTGCCATTGCCAACAATAGTGAGCAGGCCGAGCCTCACCATGCCACCCCCTTGTCGTCGGCCAGCTAGCAGCAACCCTAGCCTTGCCTACCTTGTCTGGGAGATAGCCAGCACCTCACCGCCGCCCACTGTTCCTTCCCCAAGCCAGCGCAAGCCATGGACCACCAGGAACGCCACGCGCCTAGTGCGACTGCGACACGCCGAGCATGCGCCAGAGCGCTGCACCCGGCACGCGTGCACACGCCGCCCCTCGACTGCAACCCATGCCCACCACTTTGCCATGACCCAGGGAACATGCCAGACATCCCCGTTCGTCGCCCCATGCCTCATAGCCACCGCTCGCCATCGAAGATGCCGCCTCTGCCGCGCAGAGCACCGCACGTTCCCGACCGATTGCCACTGCCCCTACGCAAGCATTTAAGTTCTAGAGCATCGCCAGGAAACCGTGCATCGATCGCCAACCTCAGCCATGCCGCTAGCCGCCCCTAGCCATGTCGCCACTGTCGCCTGCCCATCCCTCTCGGTCTCGCCGTCGAGCCTATAAAAGGAGGCGACCCCCAGCCGATTGAAGCACACTATTCCACTCCCCTCACCTCACTGATCATCCAACTCTCGCCGGAGCATGAGGAGCGGCAGCTAGCCGGAATTGCGCCGGAGCAGGCCGCCTCTGGATAAGAAGGGAGTCGTTGATTTCGACCACCCCCGGAGCTGCCTCGACCCTCCCTGAGCTCGCCGTTGACCACTCGTTCGTTTGGCCGCCTCGCCGTCGTCGCTGGAGCCCTGGTATGCCCCCTATGCACCCCCACTGATCCGCTAGGGTTCGAGCTCACCGGTGACATGTTCATCATTGACGACGACCCTCAGCCGTTGATCGCCCTTCTAATCCAGCGAACCACACCGCCCCGTACCGCTTCGCACGTTATGAGCCACTGACTGGTGGACCCCCCTGTCAGTTGAGCCCCGCGCTGCGGAATGACACTGGACTGGCCCATTAACCTTTCCCGCGTAGCCCAACCGTTTGAATTTAGACTTTTTCTTTTTAATTCAAACTTAGTTCTGTACTTAGTTTCAAAAATCAACCCAGCTCGATTTAATAAACCAAATTGCATGAAACCAATTTTGTTAAAAAGGTACTGAAATTCTTAATCCAAGCCTGTTGGATTCAAATCATTTGGATCTGTATATGAACCTTGGTAAAAATATCATGTCAGAAGCGTTTCAGCATTCAATCATTTTTCAAAATTCAACCATAATAGTTTTTGAGTTGATTCCTGTCAACACCTAGATTTTTAATCCCAGATGTCTATTATGCTATACATCGCAATCCCAGGATTACCACTTTTGCGAGACATAACAGATTTGGATACCACAGTACATCATCCATTACAAACCATATATAAGGTCTTACACAAATAAGGATCTCATGATCCAGTTCTTAATACAAGTCAAGCAGCGGAATAATGTAATAATAAAGGTAGCGTAGGCGAAGCTCCATCTTCGGGGTCACAGGCAATGCTGACGATGGGAGATGATCCTAGTTGTCGTAACCATCCCGGGGTCCATCATCCTGGTACTCCTCTTCATAGTCTGGCAACGGGAATAGCCAGGGACAAAGCCATGAGTACTCTTTAAGTACTCGCAAACTAATACTAACAAGTGAAGGGGGGTTTTTGTAGTAGGACACTAAGCTCTAGGGTTGTTTTGCAAAAAGCCAGATTTACCTCTACTAAGTTCAGAAGCAAGAAAAGCTAGTTGAAATTTTATAAAACCTAAGTGAGAACTTGAATTTCATATCACAACTCTGTTGTGGTCAAGTCAAATTCTCAATTCATTTCATAAGTCATTTTGAAAACGTCTAACGGGGGAACAGTATGGCCACTCCAATTGTCCATAACCGCGGACGCGGCTATTCAAATAGTTTAACACTCTGCAGAGATTGTACACTTTCACCACAACATTCGATACATCCTTCAGGAAGAAATCCTGAATTCACCATACTCAGTATGCGGATAATCAATCCTAACCTTTCCATTACACGCCCTAGTATAGGCACCTCTCCTGTGAGTTTGGCCTCCCAACCATGACCAACTGTCATCTTGGGTACTGCACAGGTGGACAATCTTCACAAGGTAGCCTCAGCTCAGACCTTGGCCGTGAGGGAGCCCATACTAAAGTATATAATTTTCCAGTCAAGCCCTACCCAATTTTCGGGTATTGTGGTTGTACGGTAAAATAGGAATGGTATCGCATCTAGGAAACCATCAGTTTTATAAAGGGCTAAGGCTCATGCCTTAACATTTTCATCATCCAAATCATCTGGTGTTCGGAAACACATGTCAAAACATCTCAGTAGAATGACTCATCATTCTAAGGTTTTCATAACCATTTTCCACCAAGTATTCCCATCTAAAGTTGATCAAGTTTTATGCTTAGCACTAGCATCTACAAGTGGGGTAAGTACTAATGAGGGGTGGTAAACAAGTGGAGTTTAACTAAGTGCACTCCCATGCCTTAGGATGACATCAAGATTATCTAGCTTAGGCCAAAATTAATGCTCTTTATGCAACCTTCAATTATCTTCCTAGAATCTACAAGTCACTTTAAGTAAACTCTAACAAGTAGCTTTGATAAAGAAATAAAGTAGAAAGCTTGGAAGTAAAACTAGGATTGGGTTATCAAGTGGGTATGATCACATATGCTTAAGGCATCTAGTTGGCATGGTAACAAGCAAGTATTAGCTTGCATAAGTCAACTTGATTAGTAAGGCTTGCTAAAGTAGAGTATCTCGCAAGTGTTAGCTTGCTCAATATACTAGTAGTATTAGGCTTGCCTTGTGCAGAGCAGTGGTTGAAGTTCTCCTCGGCTTCTTCTTCGTAGTATCCTCCTTCCTCCTCGTATCCTTGGTCGGTACTAGCGTCTATGAATAAATACGAGGTACACAATCACCAAACAACACTTAACTATTTTCAATCATCACACAAAGGTGTTCTATAGATGATCTAGCATCATCACTAACATTACAAGATTTAAGCATTTGCATTGTCTATTTATTTTTAGAAAAGTAATTTCTACTCATTGAAAAACTAGTTAAGATTTAATATTCTCCAACTCAAACATGGGATCATGTTGACACATGTCATCACCACATATTTCAGTATATGAGAATGTGATTTAAAGTGGTGTCACAATTGACTAGAAATGCCTATGTGGCATTCTTTTATTACTTGAACATTATTTCTGTATGTAAACCCAAATGTTTTTATATATTCTGAAAGGTATGATCAAATATGATTTTCGTGAGTTGGAATCAACTCAAAATCTATTATGGTTGAAATTTGAAAAATGTTCTAATGTAGAAAAGCTTCTGCCTTGTTATTTTTACCAAGGTTGATATACAGATCCAAATGATTTGAATCCAACGGGCTTGGATTAAGCATTTCAGTACCTTTCTAACAAAATTGGTTTCATGCAATTTGGTTCACTGAATTGAGCTGGATTGATTTTTGAAACTAGGTATAGAACTGAGTTTGAATTAAAATAGAAAAAGCTACATTCAAACGAGTGGGCTGCGCGGGAGATGTTAATGGGCCGGCCCAGTGTCACTCCGCAATGCGGGGCTCAACTGACAGGGGCGGTCTACCGGTCAGTGGTTCATAACACGTGAAGCGGTACGGGGCGATTTGGTTCGTTGGATTAGAAGTGAGATCAACGGCTGAGGGTCGTCGTCGATGATGAACATGTCACCGGTGAGCTCGAACCCTAGCGGCTCGGTGGGGGTGCATAGGGGGCATATCGGGGCTCCAATGACGACGGCGAGGCGGGCAAACGACAAAGTCGACGACGGCGAACTCAAGGATGGTCACGGTAGCTCCGGGGGTGATCGAAATCAATGGCTCCCTTCTTCTCTAGAGGCGGCCTGCTCCGGCGGAATTCCGGCGAGCTGCTGCTCCTCGTGCTTCGGCTAAGGGGTGGAAGGATCAGTGAGGTGAGGGGAGTGAGATGATGTGAATAAATCGAGCGGGGGTTGTCTCCTTTTATAGGCTCGACGGTGAGACCGAGAGGGATGAGCAGGCGACGGTGGCTACACGGCTACAGGCGGCTAGAGGCATGGCCGAGGTTTGCGATCGACGGGCGGTCTCCTGGCGATGCTCTAGAGCTTAAATGCGCGTGTAGGGGCGGTGGCAATCGGTCGGGAACGTGCGGTGCTCTGCGAGGCAGAGGCGGCGAACTCCACGGCGAGCAGTGGCTACGGGGTACGAGCGGTGAAACGAACATGCCTGGTGGTCTCCTAGGACGGTGGGGTGCATGCTGGTGGGCGGCGAGGGCTCGAGGTGGTCGGGTTGGGAGGGAACGGTGCGTGCTCTGTGGTGCGTGTCAGCATGGTCGACAGCGGCGTTCCTGGAAGTTCTGGTTGCTATCTTCAATCTAGGGTTGGTCGAGAGGGGGCGGTGAGACATGGGCTGCATGCTAGACAAGGTTGGCACGGCTAGTTCTTCTCCTAGCTTGTTGTCCACACTGGGGTGACATGTTAAGGCTCGGCCTGCTCACCATTGATGGCATTGGCAAGCTCACAGTGGTGCTAGAGGTTAGTTAAGGGTGCTAGATGATCTACTAAGGCTAGTTGTAACCAGAGAGGGAACAAGGTTGTCCCAAAACACTGCTCAACATAGTGTTTTTGATTTTGATGATTTGAATCTGCAACCTGTTTGATGAAATGGCCGCATGAACTTGAGTTTTGAATTTTGAAAAGATTTTTGGTGGGTGTGCTAGCATGTGTTTAGGATTCTGTGGGTGCTTGGTTTTTGAAAATTGAGCTTGTTTGAGTGGTTTTTGAAATAGTGGGATCTTCCCATATGAGATAGATTCAATTTTAAACTGTCATTTAAACTAAGCATTTAAATGTTTTTGGATGATCACAATGTGGGCCTTGGTACCTTGTTATGAGTACTATCAAGGGGTGCAAAGATCCATACATGTTTCTGTTAAGTTCTGAAAGTTAAGGATAGCCAAAGTAGGCATGGGAGTTAATTTGGCCAAAGTGACCATTCACTTAATTTGTTTATTTTGACTTGTTTGTCTTTGGGAAAATTTTGGGGATTGTTTAGATGATGTTCATTTCACCCAAAAATCATTTTACAATCAAAGAAACATAGAACCAAGGAAATTCAAAAGAATCCAAATTTTAATACAGACACATATGAATGCTTTCATATTTTTAGTTGAAAAAGTTTTTGTTAACCCTAATTTTGGTGATTAGAGTTTGATGATCCAAGTTTTGTATTTTTGGGATGTTACAATTCCAACTCTCAAAAATCACATTATATCATACCTTTTAGAATATATAAAAACATATCGATTTACTTACAGAAATAATGTTCAAGTAATAAGAGAATGCCACATAGGCATTTCTAGTCACTTTAATTATTTAAAATAAAAAGGTTAAACCTTATTAAATCGTGACACCACTTTAAATCACATTCTCGTGTACTAAAATATGTGGTGATGACATGTGTCAACATGATCCCATGTTTGAGTTGGAGAATATTAAATCTTAAGTAGTTTTTCAATGAGTAGAAATTACTTTTCTAAAAATAAAATAAATAAAACAAAAGATTTAATCTTATAATGTTAGTGATGATGCTAGATCATCTATAGTGCACCTTTGTGTGATGATTGAAAATAGTTAAGTATTGTTTGGTGATTGTGTACCTCGCATTTATTTATAGACGCTAGTACCGACCAAGGATACGAGGAGGAAGGAGGATACTACGAGGAAGAAGCCGAGGAGAACTTCAACCACTGCTCTGCACAAGGCAAGCTAACCCTTGCAAGATACCCTACTTATGCAAGCTAACACTTGCAATTATGAAAGTTAGATAACCTATGCAATGCATTAAGCATGCTTGGTTAGACATATTTGATGATACCCAATCCTAGTTTTACTTACAAGCTTTATACTTTATTTCTTTATCAAATCTTTCTCTTAAAGTTTACTTAAGTGACTTGTAGATTCTAGGAAGATAATTGAAGGTTGCATAAAGAGCATTAAATTTGGCCTAAGCTAGATAATCTTGATGTCATCCTAAGGCATGATATTGAACTTAATTAATCTCCACTTCTTTATCACCCCTCCTTAGTACTCACCACCATTTGTAGATGCTAGTGCTAAGCCTAAAACTTGATCAAATCTAGATGGGAATACTTGGTGAAAATGGTTATGAAAACCTTGGAATGATGAGTCATTCTACTAAAATGTTTTGACATGTGTCACATCCCAAATTTCAGATTTGGTTCTGCATATCATTCATATCATTGCATCATACCTTTCCATGCAAAACCGTCGATTGAAAAGAATCGGCGAAACGCTATTTTCAAAACCCTTTTATTTTCTTCTACGAGGCTCCTGCGGGAGGCTTTAGTAGGACTTGTGTTGCCATCCTTGTAGCCTAGAGGTTTCACTCAACCATTGACCCTAGATTGTTCCCCTCGATTTTACAAAACCGTAGGAGCAAGAATCGCTCGATTCGGAGCTCGTACGGAAAAGTTGCAGCCGTTTTATGAAAAGATAGAAAAACGGGCCGATTTTCGGGCCGATTTCCGAGTCCTTATCCAATGGCATACACATTAGGACCCCACGAGGGGCCCACATATGAGGCAGCCGCTACCTCAGAACCGCACCCACCGCCCCGTCGCCTCGATCGCCCCGCCCCTCCTCGATTCCCGAGACCGCGCCAGGCTTGGCTCACAGCACACGCCGCCGCCCTCCGCCTCCTCGAAGATCACGCCCTGATCACCGACCCCGCCGCCTAGGAACCCCCGCCGCCGAGCCGCCTCCTACAGCCAGCCTCGCCTCGCCGCCACCAGCGCCATGGCTGCGCCTCGGCGCTGCCGCCGCCGCAGCATTGCACTGCCGCCTCTGGCCATTGCTTCTTCTTCCAGTTGCCGCCGCTGCTGCCGCGCACGTTCGCAAGACACCTACACGCGACGTTGCCGCCATACGCTTTGCGCCATTGCCGTCTTCGTTGCGTCCGTGCCGCACCGTGCTGCGTCGCGTTGACTACCTTGACCCGTGCGCTGACCGTTACTTTCCGCGCAGGAAAAACACCGTCGCCGGAACCGATCGCCGCCGCCGTCCGGAACTCGCCGCCGTTCGTCTCGCCGTTTGTCTCCGGTAAGCCTGCAGCCACCGTTAGATTTCAGATCAGTGGTTCAGATCAGCCGTTGACCGGTCAGACTCAGGCGTTGACTAGTCGACGTCGATCGTCGCCGATCAATGTATACGATTGACTGGTTATTTTCGTTAATCGTTTTAGTTGACAGATTTCGGTAGAAGCTTGTAAATTGCGTAGATATTAAACCGCTGGGCCAAAAATTGCAAATAAAATATATGTAGGTTCAGTGAGTCGTGTAGAATCGTGCTGTACCTTTGATTCAGACTTTTGCAGCAAGATTTAGTACAGTTTAATCAAATAGGTTAATGGCCTTTTTGGAGTAATAAATTCGTAGAAAAAGATCCGTAGCTCCAAAAATCGCGTATGATATGTCCCTGGATTCAGTGGAACGAGGGGAATCTCATCGTGAATTAAAAAGATAGGCTTATAGTAAAAACTTTTGGAGAAACTATCTAGTGGCTTTCTGCAGTGTTTTAATTACTCCGGGAGTTTTACAATTCCTTTTTGAGTAATTCCAGTTGGTACTGTTTCTAATCAGCGGGGCCTATGCGGTAGAATTTTCCCAAGATTTTACAACCACTATACTGCCGGTAGTGAATTATTTGAGTTCTAGCTCTAGTTGTGAGCATTACTTTTTGCATAATAGTTTTCCTAGCGCTAAAACTATTTTTCCATGCATGCAATCAGTAGTATTATTGAATAGGATTATGTGGTGCAGCTGTAGCACTAATTCACTTGCCTTGCATATCTTCATGCATCATCTTTGTTGCATATGCTTGTGGAATTGTTTGTTTATGATTGCAATTGTCTCGTGTAGATTGTGACGAGTGCAACGCTTGCTCGTGTGTGGATTGTTCTTCCGACCGCTACAACCAAGGAAAGTAGATGCTACTTTGTTCATGATATCGTCCTACTATTTTCAATGCATTGTCGTGTATTTTGTAGATGCATGTGTAGGATGATACTATCGCTATGCTATGACCTATTATGTGGTAGGGCTTTCCTTGTAGATGAACCACCGTTGGTAGATGTGCTTAGCCATGCTATGTTGAACGAGGGCTGGGTTACATCATTGAGACTTGTTTCTAAAAGTATTGGTTTGTGAAAACTAAAACAATCTAATCAATGAATCTCCTAGGTGTGATGGTATTGATAATTTTTGGTGGTTTCATTGCGGAAAGGCACCCAGGTATCAAGAGAGAATGATTGGCTTCTTTATTGTGTAGCTTACGTGTACAACCATGTGCCATTAATGAAATGGGCGGTTCGTTGGACTTAGTAGGTTGTGGTAACTCGAACCCGCGTATCCAGAGATGTAGAATTTTGGTAGGTTGGACCGGTGCGCGTCGGGATTGAGGAGCTACTTCCCGAACAGTCTCTTCTTGGACTTCTCCCTATCACTACTCAAAAGGAGAGTGATGGTACGAGCTGGGCTGGCCAAGTCACATGGGTAAAGTGTACAAACCCCTGCAGGGTGTATAATCTAATCGATTAGCCGTGTCCCCGGTTATGGACAACTGAGTTGCTTGATATTGATTCCATGACATGTTTCTCGCTCATTCCAATTTCATAATTGTTTTAATATTGTTGGGTTAACTTAATTGGGATCTTTTCAAAGAAAATCAAAAACTGTTTATAAAAGTAGGACAAATGTATTTGCAAATGCAAGCCAGACACAGCTCCACTTGCCAAATATGCATGTAGATATTGGTACTATTGTCTCCTTTACTAGCTCTACTTGCCATACATTTCATGTATTGACCCTTCGGGGTTGCTACGTTTCATGTTGCAGGTTATTCTAATTCTGAGTAATCGATATAGACCACGGTACTCCACTCGGCACTTGTTCACTTGTGGGCAATTTGAAGAATGGAGGATTTACTTTATTTATGTTGCTACCTGAATAATTTGAGCTAGCTTTGGGCTAAGCTTTTATTGTAATAATGGTACTCTGGATCTTCGTTATTTATGATACACGGATATTTTGCTATGTTATTCATCTTATTCTATTGTGGGCCAATGAACCGATCCAGGGATTGGCATGTCACATAGAAGCCACGGTCTTTTCAGAACCGCGGTGTTGCAAGATGGTATCAGAGCGATTGTGTCGACTGTAGGATCATGACCTAGGATTGGATTAGGAAACCATAGATTTATTAAAGCCTATATTAACTCTGTCTTTCATCTTATGCCTTTCACCCTCGTAAATTCTTACCATATGCTATTCTCACACTTTCCTCTTTTACTTGATAGATGGGAGAAGTCAGTACTGAGTATGCCACCATGGAGTCACCAAGGCTCTTTGCAAGGGAGTTAGCTCAGCTCTCGCAGTCATTGGGATTGCCGCTGCCCATGTTCAAGGGAAGAAGGTTGTACACCTATGGATATGGAGAGGATGCATGGGAGATCACTACCTTCATATTTAGAGATGCCGCCTTGCCAAACCCCGTGCACTTGATCTACACCAAGACATACTGCAACTAGGGACTTGGAATCAACTTGGCCATACATGAAGCCCTGTCTCGCCAGTGCCATCAAGTCCGACACCTACTGCCAGCAGATTCACCCTACCGTGACTATGGGAGGCGTGATGAAGATGGGCACATTGTGGTTACCCCGGGCGACAGGAACAACATGCCGCCCCGTCGGAGGCACATAGAGGACATGGAAAGGGAGAATGGAGCTCTAGCTGAGAAGGTGAGGATGATAAAGGAGATTGCAGATTTTGCTAGCAATGGTATGGTAGTCCAAGGACAGGAGATTAACACCCTGCATGAAGCTGTGGGAGTTCTGGAGAATGCCCTGATAGCCAGAGATGCAACCATAGCTCATCTTCATGGTACTGTGCAGGAGAACACCCAGAACATACAACAGTTGCAAGGGACCGTCCAGGAAAGGGATCAAACTATTGAAGCTATCCCAGATTTCCGCTCTCCAGGCACAGCTGAATCCACCCTCTGATGAAGACAATGGAGATGATGGCAACAATGGGGATGATGATGACAGTGGGAACGATGATGATGATGAGGACGAGGATGATGATGATGGAGACGATGATGGTGGAGGAGATGAAGATGTTGCAGTTGCAGATGAGAGTGAAGAAGAAGAGGAGGATCCAGAAGAGGTGGAGTTTGAGATCTCAAGTGATGATTCAGGAGAGGTGTACACTCCGCCGCCATGGTTGTACCGCGAGCCGAAGCGTCAACGCATGACCGCAAGGACCTACCGCAACCTCTTCAAGGAGTAGATAGAAGTCCACCAATTAGTCATCGTTAGGTAAAATCGTTAGGATTAGTCTCGATCGATGTGAAACTTAGTTCGTGTTAGTTCAAGAGTGTTTAGTTGCTTATTTGTGTACTCCAATATCCCAGGAATTATTTGTGCAAATTTTATGAAAGAGTTATGGCAAGTTTGGTTAACATCTGTCTTATTTTCGCTGCAGTTTTTCTGCTGATACAGCAGTACTGTACGATTTTTCATATTTTTCTGGTAACTGGGAAAAATCTGAAAACAATTGGGCTGATGCGAAACTCTCTGTACAATATGTTCAAAAATCAGCTAAATTTTCTGACGAGTTTAAGTTAGGCGGAAAAATTCGCGAACGCTGCTGGACTGTTCTGGCAGATTGCTGTTTTTGTTGTTAGATGATCAACTGTTTAGTTAACCATTGCCAACTCTTGTAAAACTATTTCAGTAGGTATATGCTGCTAGGATAACCCCTGGGATGTTGCTGGATCACTTGTTTGTTGATGTGTTGCTTGCTTGTGATTGTCTGCTATTGTTTGATGTTGTTTGATCATATGCATGGGTAGAATCCTATTATCGTAGTTGATTCTTTCTAAACTTACCTGTGCTGAACCGCAGATGCCTCCCCGCCGTCAACCCACTGAGTTGGAGCAACTCATGGCAGCTCAGACACAGCTGACCCAAGTGATGACTCAGTTTATGGCAGCTCAGAACAACAACAATGGAAACAATCAGCCTCAGGGAGATGCTCTCACCGATTTCTGAGGTTAAGGCCAGCTAAGTTCTCTACTGCAAAGGAACCAATGGTTGCTCCCGACTGGTTGCGTTCAGTCAACAAGGATCTGGTAACTGTTGGATGCACTGATGCTGAGAAGGTGAGGTTTGCCGCTCACCTACTGGAGGGACCAGCCGCTTCTTGGTGGGACACTTTTCAGATCACCCACCCGCTAGACACCGTTACTTGGGCAATGTTTGAGGAAGGTTTCAGGACCAACCACGTGTCTTCAGGAGTTCTGAGCCTGAAGAGGAAGGAGTTCCGCAACTTGCGCCAAACCAATCACACCGTGGCCGAGTACATTGAGGAGTTCAACAACCTGTCCCGTTATGCACCTGAGGATATTGACACTGATGCAAAAAGGAGGGAGAGGTTCCTGGATGGCCTCAGTGATGACCTTTCAGTACAGCTACTGGTGGTTTATTGCCCCACTTTCCAGGAGCTTATGGACAAGGCCAGGATCTTGGAAGGGAAGCACAAACAGGTGGAGAACCGCAAGAGAAAGAGCAACAATCACCACTCTGGTTCACACCACAAGTCTCGCACTTCATATGATGGATACTCCAAGCATGGAGGGAGTGACCATGGGAGCCATGACCGCCACCACCATGGAGGCGATGGGCATCGTCATGACAACCATAGGAGCAGCCACCACAGCCACAAGGGAGGACACTCTCACCACTCTGGGGGACACGGTGGGCATGACCGCAACCGTGATCGCAGCTTTGTGAAGAAGGATCTGAGTGAGGTGACATGCTTCAAGTGTAAACAGAAGGGACACTATGCTGACAACTGTCCGGAGAGGAAAGGACTGAAGCCAACCAACAACGAGAAGGCCACAGTGAACCACATGAATGTGGAGGAGATTCCAGATGAGCCTGACCTTGTGATTGGTAAGTTTCCAATCAACACTTACCCTGCACTTATACTTTTCGATACTGGTGCATCGCATTCATTCATATCAAGGGCATTTGTGGATAAGTATAAGTTACCTACTGAGTCTATGAAAGGGTCTATTAGAGTGAGTTCACCTGGAGGAGATATGATAGCCAACGCGGGATGCCGCAACTTGACCGTGAGGATTGGAACACATAACTTCATTGCACACCTAGTAGTGTTGGAATCACAGGGATTAGACGTTATTCTGGGTATGGATTGGATGTCTATGCATGGGGGACACATAGATTGTGCACAGCGAGCTGTTTCACTCAAAACCCCGGATGGTAAGAGGATTAGATTCAAGTCGGCTGTACGACCAGGAAGGTGTAAGTTGAATTCTCTTAAGGGGGTTAGCATGGATACTGTGCCAGTGGTTAGGGATTACCCCGACGTGTTTCCGGAAGAGCTGCCAGGGATGCCACCTGACAGGGAAGTGGAGTTTCTCATCGACCTGATGCGGGGAACAGGACCTATAGCAAAGAAACCATATAAGATGGATGTGGATGAGCTGAAGGAATTGAAGAAGCAGTTGAAAGAGCAGCTGGAAAAGGGATTCATTCAGCCTAGTTCGTCGTCATGGGGAGCACCTGTTCTGTTTGTGGAGAAGAAAGACAGCATCAAGAGATTAGTAGTGGACTATCGCTCGCTGAATGAAGTAACCATCAAGAACAAGTACCCTCTGCCAAACATAAATTATTTGTTTGATCAACTGGAAGGAGCAAAGGTGTTCAGCAAGATTGATCTGCGATCGAGCTACTTTCAATTGAAGATCCGGAGGAGGAATAAAACCGCCTTCACCACTAGGTATGGTTTATATGAGTATATTATGTCTTTTGACTAAGGAATGCCCGGCATATTTCATGACCATGATGAACAAGGTATTTATGGAGTACTTGGACAAGTTCGTGGTGGTGTTTATTGATGACATCTTGATATATTCCAAGGATGATGCGAGCATGAGAAGCATCTCGATCGATTATGGAGAAACGAGGAACATCAGTATGCCAAATTCAGCAAGTGTGAATTCTGGCTTAACAACATTAGATTTCTTGGACACGTAGTGTCGAGAAGGAGTCGTGATCCAAGCAAAGTGACTCTGAATCGAGTGGGAAGCGCCAAGAATGCAGGAGAGATTCAAGCTTTTGGGACTTGGATATTACAGGAGGTTCATTGAAAACTTTTCCAAGATTGCTAAGCCGATGACTAAACTTTTGAAGAAAGAGAGGAAGTTTGAATGGTCAGACGTATGTGAAGCCAGCTTTCAGGAACTGAAGCGTCAACTAGTGACTGCGCCTGTTCTATGTTTACCAGATCTTCAGAAGGATTTCCAAGTGTACTGCGATGCTTCTCGACAGGGACTTGGGAGTGTGCTGATGCAAGATGGGAGAGTGGTGTCATATGCCTCGCGACAACTCAAGCACCATGAGCGGAATTACCCCACACACGACTTGGAGTTAGCGTCAGTGGTTCATGCGCTCAAGGTATGGAGGCACTACTTGATGGGGAAACACTGTGATGTATACACCGACCACAAGAGCCTGAAATACATATTCACGCAGAAGGAACTAAACATGAGGCAAAGGAGATGGTTGGAGCTTATCAAGGATTATGATATGAATCTGCAATACCACCCAGGAAAGGCCAATGTAGTAGCAGATGCTCTGAGCCGGAAGGTTTATGCCAATGGATTGACAATTGGGGAATTGCCTGAGGATTTGTGCAAGCAATTCAAGGACCTTAGACTGGAGGTAGTATCTGAAGGATACTTGGCAACGATGGAAGTCCAACCAACGCTACTGGACAGAATCAGGAAAGCTCAAGTGGGAGATAAAGAGATAGATGAAGTAAAGGAAAAGATGAAGGAGGATTGAGCAAAGGAATTCCACGAGGATGAGCAAGGAACCTTGTGGTATGGAGATCGTTTGTGCGTCCCCAACGATCCTGAGATAAGGAAGTTGATTCTATAGGAAGCTCATGACTCGTTGTATTCCATACATCCGGGCAATACGAAGATGTATATGGACCTAAAGGACAGATTCTGGTGGAACAACATGAAGGGAGACATCGCAGACCATATTGCCCTATGTATGTAGCCGAGTGAAGGCAGAACACCGTGGTGAGGGACTGCTACATGCCATTGCGTGCCGGATTGGAAGTGGGATAGAGTGGGAATGGACTTTATCACAGGATTGCCCAGGACCAGGTCAGGATATGACTCTATTTGGGTAGTGGTCGACCATTTGACCAAGGTAGCCCACTTTATACCGGTAAAGACGACCTATACGAGTGCAAAGTTGGCCAAGATTTACATGGACAGAATTGTGTGCCTACATGGAGTTCCCAAGAGTATCGTATCTGATAGAGGCACCCAATTTACCTCACACTTCTGGCGCCAGCTACACGAGTCACTCGGTACTAGATTGGAGTTTAGTATGCGCTTCACCCATTGCATCGATGGATGCATCGAGAGGGTGAATCAGATTTTGGAGGACATGCTGAGAGCTTGCGCTCTGGCTCATGGTTCTAGTTGGGATGAGAATCTGCCGTATGCTGAGTTTTCCTACAACAACAGTTATCAAACCAGCATCAAGACGTCACCATTCGATGTGCTGTATGGGAAATGGTGCCGAACACCATTGCTATGGGATGGAGTAGGAGAACGTCAGTTGTTTGGACCTGATTTGATCAAGGACGCTGAGGAGAAGGTCGCCTTGATTAGGGACAGGCTGAGGGTAGCACAATCAAGGCAGAAGAGCTACGCTGACACCAAGCGCAAGGAAGTGGTGTATGAGATAGGTGATAGAGCATACCTCAGAGTGTCGCCACTTCGTGGAATCAAGAGATTTAAAATCAAGGAGAAGCTGGCACCTCGATTTATTGGACCGTATCGGGTCTTAGCACGCAAAGGAGAAGTTGCTTATCAGTTGGAGTTGCCAGAGGCTCTGTCCGCTGTTCACAACGTGTTCCACGTGTCCCAGCTGAAGAACTGCCATCCAGAGATGGTGGATACACCATTGAGAGACACTGTACCGCTAGAGGAGGTTCAGCTTGAGAACGACTTGACCTATGAGGAGAAACCGGTCAAGATTCTGGAGACAGCGGAGAGGACTACCCGTACCAAGACGATCAGGTTTTGCAAGGTGCAGTGGATCCACCACACCGAAGAGGAAGCCACTTGGGAGCGTGAGGATGACATCCGAGAGGACTACCCACACCTATTTGCTAGCCGCGCCGAATCTCGAGGACGAGATTCATCTTAAGGGGGTTAGTCTTGTCACATCCCAAATTTTAGATTTGGTTCTGCATATCATTCATATCATTGCATCATACCTTTCCATGCAAAACCGTCGATTGAAAAGAATCGGCGAAACGCTATTTTCAAAACCCTTTTCTTTTCTTCTACGAGGCTCCTTCGGGAGGCTTTAGTAGGACTTGTGTTGCCACCCTTGTAGCCTAGAGGTTTCACTCAACCCTTGACCCTAGATTGTTCCCCTCGATTTTACAAAACCGTAGGAGCAAGAATCGCTCGATTCGGAGCTCGTACGGAAAAGTTGCGGCCGTTTTATGAAAAGATAGAAAACCCGA